>OY294016.1:21519766-22976714 GCA_958510785.1 Exephanes ischioxanthus | reverse complement strand
TTGTGTATGCACAGTCTGTAGTGTACCGTATCCACGCCGATACCTCGGTTCGGACGTAGGGACAGCACAGCTCTCTCCCGCCCCATAATTGTTTTCCATCCCGCCCTCTTCGTACCGTTTCTCTATGTATGGATTATACGTCTGTATTCCCGAGTTAGCCGTTCGAGAGATTCGTTAAAAGTTGCCAGCGAACCCTCCAGCGCGGTTCTCGGCCTCTGCGTTTTTACCCCCCCCCCCCCCCCCCACCCCCCCTTGCATCGGCTAAAACATTCTCCACACTCCGCCCAAACCTATATATTCATCCGCAACTCTGTTATAACTGAGCTGAAATGCTCGAGGAATCGACATGCATGATCGATCGCGGGTAAAATAGAGAAAAGGGTTAAAAAAAAAATAAAAAAATAAAAAAGATGAAGCCAGTGAATTGATCGCAGGCTCTCGTAGCAAGGTAAAACTCGGCTTCTCGCGTGATAACCCGAGACTTTTATTACCCCGCTGGGAGGCGCGAGCCTAACCGGCAGCGAATCAACACGCTCCCTTATCGAGTGACGTCGAATTTTGTGTAAACAATAGCGGGAAGGTAGCGGGAAGAAAAAAAGCTTGCCGGCCGGTCTCGTTGAACGCGGCCCGAGTGTGGTCGGGGAGATTGACTTCGCTAAATCGCGCATGCGAAAACAGTTAACTCAGCATCGCGAAGAGCGATAAGCCCGGCCGGCCCAACCTCTCCCGTTTCCATCTCCGCATCGTTTTTTTTTTTTTTTTTGTTCGCTGTACACACAGCCGTCGCGCACTCCGCTCTCTCTCTCTTGGTTGTCGGAACGTCGACTCGACACTCTTAAAAAAAAAGATGCAAAAGGCAGGAGGAAAAAAAAAAAAGAATTTGCTGCTCTTTTGCCCGGTAGTGCCGTTTGCCGTGGCGTGTACCGTCTGTCTGGTCCGCCGGCTCGAGCCGGCGACGACCTACGAAAGCCGAGTACACTGCAAACACAGCGCGCCGCCCCGGTGAAAAATCGCGGACACTGCCGCGAGACTACAAGGGAAAAGCGGAGATGAGGCGGAGAGAAAGAGACCCGGAGCGCCCGGGGAGCCGTGTAATAAAGAAAGTCGTCGATTCAGTGCTACTTCTGTCCCGCGTAGGACTGTAGTACAGGCCGGGCGGCGCGACGCTTCTACTACCGCTCTTTCCGTACTCGAGCTGAAGTACCGTAGTCGTTACGTGTTCGCTTTCCTGGGTGTGGAACTACTCCACGGTAGGGAATCCACGAATCGGCGGGAGAGCCTATACACGTTCCCCCCCCCCCCCCCCCCCCACCAACACGACGAGGTTTTCCTCAACTTCGAACACTCGTCGACTCTGGCGCTTGCCTCTTGCCTCGCCGTAGGAGCGATATTGCCCTCGTCACTCCCGCGAGCGTACGGCGCGGCGACTCTTCGCTTCGCTGGGAAATCGAGCCGGACAATGCGGATGACTCGATAAAGCGCAGCGTTGAGCCGGATCGGGATATCTTTTCAAGGTGTTCCTTGCGAATTGTGCTCACTTCGCATAAGTTTCAGAGAAATGGGAGGGTGCAAACACTTGTGGATGGTATGAAAATCTGAAAAAATCAGGCATGTTAAAGGTGCTGGAAAAATTAATTTTGCATAATAATAATTACAAAATGGTATCGAGAAATTACTGGGAAAATAAAATTGTACAACAAATTATTCGGCAACGTAATTTTTTCTTTTTTGTTACGAAAATTATCTGGCAACTTTTATGAATGCGTATAAATTTTTTCAGAATTTTATGTAATGTATGAAAATTGCGATTTTAAACAAATTTTTAACATAAAGAAAATGGAATTTTCGAACGTTACAACAAATTCTGAAAAAATTCATACGTTTTCAAAAAAAGAAACAAATCATTTTCGTGAAAAAAAAAAAAAATTTGGGTTGCCGGGTAATTTGTTGCACAATTTTGGTTCCTCATAGAGGAAGCTTTTCTATTTAAGTCATTTGTTGACAACATTTTGTAATTATTATTATGCACGAGCAATCTTTTCAGCACCTTCCATTCTATCATTCTATTATTTCAAGTACAGAAGAACCCCGTTCATCCGAGGTAATGTGGGGAGAGCGTACGTCGAACAAGCGAAATCTCTTGTATTAAAAAAACTTGTATCACTATCATATATTTCAAAAAAATAACCCACGACTTAATATAAACATTAATTTCATTAGTGAATAAAATTACTTTTTAAATATAATTATAATTTAGTTAGTTAACATTAACTTCATATAAACATAAACCGTTTACTCTAGCATCGGAACTGTTGTATTCGCAGCTCGCAATATAAAAACGCAGCAAACTTGTACAAGTTTAGGCGCGTATTCAACAAAGTCACCGTTACGGACAACTACGCACGCGGGCGCCGCTGCTTTATCCATTTTGTACGAGTTTGCCGTATTATCCGAGCCTACACATCGGGTAACGCGGAGGGCTCGGATGAGTTGAGTGCCTCGGATAACGCGGACATGGTTGCTACGAAATTCTCCAACTGGAATTCCCAAACTTTCCCCGGTTGTTCAGAGAAAAGTTTAATATTTCTAGTTTATCGATCGGGGTACGACAGGACAATTGAAAATCACAAGTAAAAAATATTATATATAGTGATTATTAATATATTAAACTCGGTTCACAATATCAAAAATTCCCAACGAAAATAATATCACGACATAGTCATATACACTATGCTCTACACAGTCGAAAGGTTTGCTGAAACGAAAAATGTAGACGTCATGCAGCACGGAATGAAACGAAAAAAATTACATTCAAAAAACTTCCAAGGTTTAAAACAAAAAATCCATGACTTTTCCCTGACTTTTCTAGGTAACAACAAATCCCCTGACTTTTTCCCGGTTTCCCAGGTTTTCCAGATCCGCGGCAACCATGCGCAGAGTTCTGTTTCTCTAACAAAATGTAGGTCGTTAATAATTTATTGTTGTGGCAGCAAAAATATTTGGCTGCTACAGCAAAAATATTTGGCTGCTACAGCAAAAATATTTGGCGGCTGCAGCAAAAATATTCGTTGCCACAGTAAAATATTTACTGCTACATCAAAATGTTTTGTCGTCCCTATGTTAACCAGGTAAATCAGTTATGGTAACAAAATTCTTGTTGTCCCAACAATATTTTTTGCTCCGTGCGGATAAGCGAGGTTCTACTGTATTCCTGATCATAGATCTATTCTATTCTGTCTTATCATGGACAGAAGAGACTTTGTTGATGCAGAGCCGAGGGTGAAGAGTGCAAGAATAATGAACTTCGGACATGGGCTGGAGAAAGTCTCTCTGGGTGCTTCTTTTTTTTTTGTGGGTTTTCTTATTTTGTCTTGCGTTAATTGCATTGCCGAGTCAAAATATGCCAGTGTCCGAGGAAACAGGAGACCGACCAGACGCCGTGTTGCGAGAGATTTATCATCGGGCACACGTTTGAAAAATTGGATCCCTGCGGTCCAGTGCAGCGGAGACGTTAACAAAGCGAGCGGACCATTCGCTCGGATGTTCGGCGCAACGAACTCGCTCGCGGACGTCTGCCACCCTCTGTCCTCGTACGGCGGGGGAGAGGGGGGGGGGGGGGGGGGAGATAGAAAAGCAACGGCACACAGAAGGCGGCTTTTTTTATCGTTACACGGCGTCGTGGCTGATAAGGGAAGAACGCCAGTGCCCGTCGTCGCCGCGTGAGTCACACTTCCGGTTCTCGCGGTCTCGCGCGTTGCGAGGAAAATCGAGAGAATGGAAGTGCGACAAAGCTTGGATCGCGGAGAGGAATAAGAAGACAAATATACCGAGGATAAAATTTAAGACTGAGTAGAGAGCCGGAGCGGAGTCCGCGATAGGGGAGAGGGGCAAAGTGGACCATCAAACAATTCACCGAGTCCCATCGATTTGCGCACCATATTACATTTTTTTTTTTTTAATCACGACACAGCACCAATCTCCTTACACTTACTTGGCGCTTCCGGAGAATATATATTTTTTTTTTATTAGGAGACAAAGTGGGCTTTGGTGCCTAAAAATTTCAGCGTATTTCGGAACGGGACCGTTTTACCCCACGCGTTCATGCCCGCGCATCCGAGCGTCGAAACTGACTCAGGATGGATTATATGGAGGATTGTAAAACTGAAAAAGGCATCGACGACGAATTTGTCGGGTAGACGCTCCGATGACGTAATTCGAGCCAAAACAAGTCGCTCGCTTGGATCCTTCGTTGATCCAGATGCTCAGAGTGCCTTAAAGAGAGAGAACCGAGTCTCTCGAGAAATGGCGATATATGTGTATGTATAAGGGTACCGTGTATAACTATAGTTGGACTGTTACACTGTAGAAGTCGAATCGTTCCTCGCGGTCTTCTCGATAAATTCCAGCGCGGACTCGTCAGAGTGCGCAGAAACAGGAGACACAGAGACGACGACGACGACGCCGGGGGGGGGGGGGGGGGGGGGGGGGTAGTGAGTGTGACTCGATACGAAACGAGATTCTAGAGCTCGGGTTGATATACTGTAGATACAGGTCCCCAAGAGCAACAGCGGGTAGCCGGCTTCTTCGAGGCGAGCCCGTACATACAAACGATACATTCGTACTTTTAAGGACCTCTTTCACGAGCAGTGCGAGTCATCGAGACGATTTAAGAGAAAAAGCTAAAGATTACCCAATTGAATGGAGTATCGTAAGTTTATCGATAAATTAGACTCAGTTACCATTTTTTTGCTGGTTAAGTAACTGGGCACTTCAGGAAATTACGCGCTACCTCCCAAGCGATTGTATATATTGTAACGCATATGTAGCGGACTATTCGTTAAGGTAGCCATGTCGGTACGCCGGACTCATAGACATCAGCGTGTATATGACAAAAAAATGTATTATATGTGGTACATTGTCTGCATCAATAATTTTATTAGAAATAATAGAGTATCTATGAAAATTTTCGCAATTAGATTGAACCGATTATTTTTAAGCAGATTATTTGTTTAGTGTGGATTTAACTTCATTCTTACGACAATTAGATTAGGAAACGTCATTTGGCCCGAAACCGTGCACTTTGATCGCAGTTCTGTTGAATATTAGTCCGGTGACTTGACTTTTTTTTGTTGCGCATCAATTCCTGATTGGTTCGCGATCCGGCAGTTCTTTATATTATTTCTCTATCTTTGATCCAAGTATGTTAATTCTCGATTTGAAGATCAATTTCGCCGGCTCTCCCGTAAGCGCCGTGTAAAAGGACCGATTTTCAAGAACTAATTATTCATTCAAATGGTCGACAAAAGCCTTCGAGATTTTGTACAGGTAAAATTTGATAGATAAATTACATCATGTCAAAAATTTATGCACATGACTTTGGATTGCCTTCGCGACATAACTACCTTTTAAGGCACACGATATTAGTTAGGTTTGACAATGGACGAACGAACGGACGATCGATACAAGATCGATCGTCATGTCAGAGAGTCTGGACGAGACCTTCAAAGCGAACAGACGTGTGACATGACGTGATCGTGATAATTAACGTTTATCATTATTAATAATATCCGCCTCAAAACCAAATACGCACGGTATTCATTCGCTCGATCATTACAATATTTTGTTTTAATTTTGCTTTCTCACAGAGGAAGCTTTGTTGTCGTGAAACTTTGTTTTGTTTTCATGACATATCAATTTTTTTTTTAGATATTCGGCTGAAGAATTATCCACAAATGGATAATTATTGATCTATGAACCCAACTGAATTTGGTAATAATCGATTCAACTGTAAACATTGTTGCCAGATAAATTGAATTTGATAAGAAATTTTTATAGCCGATCACTCGAGGAATCTATGTAAAAATGTCGATCTACACTTTTCCAAATAATTAATAATAAATAAATAAAATACTATATTTACTGCGATGCTTGAAAACTAGGAATAGTTGAACGCGATTATGTTTAGATTTCTGACGAAGCTTCCGCTACGAGGAAGCCAAATAGTCGCGAAAAATGCTCTCTCATCGAAGCTTTGTAAACAAAAGTTCATCACTCGAGGAAGCTATGCGAAAATCTCGATTGACAACTTTCAAAATAATAAGTAGCAAAAAAAAAAAAATTAAAAAAAAAAAACAATTTCTAAACTCATTAATTACGTAACAGATAAGTTGCCATCGGTAAACTATCGTTCGTTGCCGAGGTTAATTGACGGTTTGTTTACGATCGACGAGTGCCCGATGCACGAGAGTGCCGAGAGAAGTCCGGTGAGGCGTATAGCGATGGATAGATCGATCTCGATGGAGATTCGGTTCGAGCGTTGAATATTATCTCGAGGCAGTATTTCCAAGAGTTAACAAACCGAGCTAATCGGACAATGGACGTTTGAGTTCGATCGAGCATCATATCAAGGCGAGAAACAGGCGAAACGATAGAGGAATATTCCTGGAGGTGAACTGCGCAGAGATACGACTTTCTGCGTCGTTGGAATCGAGAGCTCTCTCGATTCGGGGCGTCGAATATTACTGTATCTATTATCTGCGTACATTACGTACACGGCACCTATACAGAGAGTGGCGTATATCTGGTCGGTGAGCATTGTAATGATGTAACTCTCGCGACGCGAGAAACCGTCGAGTGCGCAAATATATATATATATATATATATATATAGCATGTAGACATATACATATAGGATAGAAGGCACGAGGAACGCGGGAGCGTCAGACAGCGTTGTTGCGAAGGCGCGGTGTGCCCGCGCGCGTTATTGTCCAAGTTCCAGGAACCGAGGGGCACTGGAAACGACGTAGGACCTATATAACGAACGATTATGCCTTGCGTAGGATACAAGTCCGTAGGGGAGCATAAAAAAATCGATAATTCATACACTCGAGTGAGCAAAGACGAAGCGGCTGAGCGCCGTGAATATGTAGCCACTTGCGAGGGCAATACGGCTCGATTACCGACCGGACTGAGTTTTTCGTTTTTTTTGCAATTAAACAAAATAAGAACTATTTTTACAAAAAATAATAATAAAAAAAAAAAATGAAACGATTTAACCGATTTAAAAATAGAGATAATAAATGTATATCGAAAGTGAAGTCTCTAATATCTTAACCATTTTCGCCGGAACTGTGCCCCGTGAGACGAAGCCACTTGTGGGGGCAAAGCGGCTGGACTATCAACCCGGACTACATTTAAATTTTATATGACTGTAAAACGATTTATCTGACGTAAAAATAAAAATAGTATATTACGATACTAGTGCGGAAAAACTTTTTCTGACGAGTGAGCTTGCAGCACAGGCCGAAGGCGAGTGTTGCAATCACACGAGTTAAGAAAACGTTTTTCGGACGAGTAAGTATCGTACAAAATTTTATTTCTCAAGGTGTGAAAATAGGGGTTTTACGCATGCTTCGCGTGCGCAAAACTCCCACTTTTCCCACCCGAGTGATATAAAAATAAAAAAAAAATTAAGTCTCCAATATCTTAACCACCTTTGCCGCAAGTACACGGGGTGAATACGTAGCCACTTGTGGGGGCAATACGGCTCAACTATAGACCGGACTAAGTTTTTTTTTTTAAATTAAAAAAGCAACAATTCCAACTAAAAAAAAAAAAAATTCTTCAACACCTATGACTGTAAAACGATTTATCCGGCATAAAAATAAAAAAATAAATAAAAAAGTTTCCAATATCTTAAGCATTTTTCCTGAAACGGTACAGCGAAGATCGTCGAGGATCGCGTGTGACAGTCAAACCCGCGAACGGCATGCGACGAGCGAGTGTCGGATACAAAGAGTCGTCCGAGTCTCGAAAACACGACGAAGAATCATCGAGGAAGCGTCAACAGTGAGAATAGTTGCGTCATAAACACTCGCCAGTTCGGGGGAGCCCCACCTGTGAGCCACTGCGCGTGTTCGTGGCCGAGTCGTTTCGTCGGAGAAACCGAGCGCGAGAAAAACATATTTTCGCGCGCGCTTTAACCGCCGCTTGACCCCTCGAGCGTTCGTCGGGCTCGTGCCGCTTTCGGTGGGGCTCCCGGCAAAGCGGCGCGCAAAATTCGCCGCTGATGTTGTGGTAATATTCGCTAGGCTGAGAGGGTTCTTGTTTCCGCCGTTGCGCTCGTGTCGTGTTCAGTAGTTTCAAGCGGATTCAGTCAGCCGACCGGCTGCGGTTCGCTCTCGACTCCGTCACGAAGAGACTCTTCGCGTACTTATATAGAGAACCAACGGCAGGAGAACCAACTGTCGCGAGACGCATTCCCGACACGTCCGTATAAAGAGTAAACTGGACGAGCGGTGACTCTCGACGGAGTCGGCTCGAGCGGAGTCGCTGCGGGCAACGTGATAACGGCATTCGTCATCGTGCGCGAGGCTAATTAATATATGGAGAGGTCGGGAGAGGCGACGATCGTTTCGCCGAGCGTACTTCGGAGCTTCCTAATCCATCGTTCGCGCGCTCAATATCCCTATCGATCCAATTACAATAGACGAACGTCTTGGGTAATTTTTTTGTTTTTCTTGGTATATCAAACGTGAAGCCGTTATTACGCTTATTATGTCATCTCAAAATTGAAAACTTGTTTTTTTTTTCATTCTTTTGAATCTGACAAATTTCTTGTGTCAAGTTCTGTCAATTTCCCAATCTCGCGTTCGCGCGGTAAATACTCCTATCGATCAAATTATAATCGACGGATTTCTTAGGGAATTTTGTTGTTTTGACTTTTTCTTCTTGATATATCAAACGTGTCTGTCGTCTGCGAGCGGGTCGACGGGGAGGAACATGACGCCGTGATTGCGCGTCATTGTGTCATCTTAAAATAAAAATTGAGTTTAACATTTTTTTTTTTGAATCTGACAAATTTCTTCTGTCAAGTTCTGTCAACTTCGTAATCTCTCGTTTGTGCGCTAGACACCCCGATCAACCGGATTATAATCGACGAACGTCTTAGGTAATTTTTCGTTTTGATTTTTGCTTGCTCGTGGAGGAAGCTTCGTTAGGGTGAAAAAAAAAAAAAATTCGAGATTTTAATGAAAACGTGTTCAGAATGTTCCAAAACATCGAAAAATCACATTTTTTTTCTTGGTATATCAAACGTGTTTATCGGCTCCGAGCGGTTCAACGGGAAGAAAAATGACGTCGTTATTGTGTCATCTTAAAATGGAAAATTGTTGTTTTTTATTCATTTGAGTCTGACAAATTTATTTTGTCGAGTTCATTCAACTTTCTAATTCCCCCGTCCGCGCGCTGAATACCCCTATCTATCAATTCATAGTCGACGGAAGTCTGAGGTAATTTTTTTGTTTTGGTTCTTTTTTCTCGGTACATCAAACGTGTTTGTCGGCTCCAAGCGGATCAACGGGCAGGAACGCGACGTCGTTAATGCGTGTTATCGAGTCATCTTTAATGATTTATTTTTTATTCTATTGAATCTGACAAATTTCTTCCGTCAAGTTCCGTCAACTCGCTAATCCCTCGTTCGCGCGCTAAATACCCCTATCGATCGATTTATAATCGATGAACCTCTTAGGTAATTGTTTTGATTTATTTTCTCGGTATATCAACCGTGTTTATCGTCACCAAGCGGATCAACGGGAAGGGACGTGACGCCGTTATTTCGCGTTGTTGAGTCATCGTAAAATGTATATATATAGATTTTTTCTTCGCTTTAATCCGAGGGATTTCTTGTGTCGAGTGAAAATCAAAACAATCACATTGCAGAGTCGTCGGTCTTTCGGAAGATTTCGAGAGGATTGCTGTTTCTTTTTCTCTCATTCTTTCCCGTATCTATCTGTCTGCAGTTGATTCGATAAAGCCGGGACGGCCGTGAGCGGTCGGAGGATCGTGCGCTCGAGGCCGGTTCTCTCTCTCCCCCCTCTTTCGTCCCCTGTTCGCTAACCAACTCCGAGGCTCTCGATGCTCTGATTAATCGTTCGCCTTGTGTCTCTCGCGCGCTTTCGTCAATCGGCGCGTCCCTATCGGATCTCCGCCCCCAAATCAAGATTAACGCGTACGCAATATTGATATATCTCGACCGTAATAAATTACATATTCCAGAGTGCCGCTTGATGCTATAAAGATTCGACGGTTGGCTTGATGCGCCGACAAAAAAAAAAATAGGGTGAAAGATACACGATAACTGGCACACCGAAGTGTGCGTGCGAGAGCGCGAGAGAGAAACGCACCGTTATGCCGGTGGCGCGCTCTCTCTCTCTAGGTGAAACGAGATTTCCGGGCTTTTACGATTCGCACTTGTTGCTGGCGCGCTACACGAGTATCGCCGCCTCACCGCGCAGTTCCCCCTCCCCGGGCCGACACGATGAAAACGCTATATAGCCCGAAAACTCGTGTGCGATTAAAATCGTCACGAGACGAAATAAACGAATCGACCCGTGAAAGATGAGGGGGGGGGGGGGGGGGGGGGGGGGGGAGCAAAGCGCGAAGTGCAGAGAAAACCTTCGCGCGAAACGCACGAGCGAGTGACATAACAATCTCGAATCTGATACTTCATTCCCACGAAAATATAGACGAATAAAAGAGATTTAAAAAAAAAGGAATAAAACAATCTAAACGCCAAGATACATCGCACAGTCACAATTTTCTTTTTAATTACCATGTCATCGAGTCGTAAGCACTTTCTCATTGACGCGTCGTGCGAGACACTCGTCCATAATTCGCGAATAGTAGTGAACACTCGTTTCGGCACTAATTCCCCGTTCCGAAGTTTCCGGATGCTCGGAGAGCGATCGCGTTCGCCAGGGGGGTTGCTCGATTACGTCGAGCGTGTGCGCGATCCCGCGTAGTCCTCGACCGTCGACGGTTTACCGCGTTACTGCGCGGTAGTTCGACACGGAGTTACGGGCAGGGTGCCCACCGGTTAGCGTGGCGAGTTCGCGTACTGCGCCGCCACTACTACCGGCGCTGTCTCGAGGCTCGTTCGCTCGCCCGCTGTCCCGTCTCTCTCTCTCTCTCCTCTTTACGATTTTTCCCCACTCCCCGCGCGCCGCGACACACTCGGCGTTTACGGTGTACAACACACATCCGTCTCCTCGCCCCTCGGCCGGTAAGTAGGTGGCTCGCACGCAGCTCCTCTCCGTTCGAATTCGCGGCCGATCGCACCGCACGAGCGTGGCTCTGAAGGCGATGCGGCAGAAGAGGATCGCTTCGCTCCGGCTACGCCGATCTCTCTCGTTCTTCGCGTGCAATATACTTTCTCTATTTCTCTGTTCGGCCGGTCGATTCGGCCTGCCTCCGGGCCCAGCAGCTGAAGTCGAGACGTCTCGGGAGGCCGCGAGCGGCGGGAAGGACAGACGGCGAAAGAGCAGGGAGGGCGATGGCTAGCCGCGATTGTGGAGGTGGAAAATTGTACGAGAGTCGATCGGCATTGTACGCACGGCACGAGGACCGAAGAAAAGTACGAAGCGGGCCGAGGACTTCGGACGTCGGTGGTAGTTACATTAACTGCCCGGTATACATGTGTACATATGTATGTATATATGTGTGTAAGTCGGGTGTAGAGTAAGTGGCGAGAGATCGGTGGAGGGGGCAGAGAGAGGGCGCGCCGGACGAGGCACACGCGCGCCGGCTATGAGGCTCGGGATTCGACTGCGTCCTACAAAGCCGAGTAGCCCGAGTCAGAGTCGGCTCGCTCCTCTCTTGAGGCGCGCGCGAGAGAGGAGAGAGCGTACATACCGTCCCCGCCGTCGTCGTCGATGCCACGGCGCGCGAGGGCAAAGATATAGATGTATATATCGAGAGACGCGGTAGCGTCTCGATATATATATATATATATGTATATACGGGAGATGAAGAATGGAGACGGAGAAGAGGCAGCGAGCCACAGAAGCGGTGAAGAGACGAAGGGAGGGGGAGGTAACTCTCCGGTGGAACTCGTCGGGACGCGGGCTTCCGAGCGCGTGTAACGCGAATTTCTCCCGCTACGCCGATTCGACCTCCGCACTGCCGTCGAGCGTTATAAACGGTGGAATCGGGATAAGCCCGTCGTAGTCGCGAGCGGGAGAAGACGCTTTGAGCGCTCTGGAAGGAGTGAGGGACTCCGAGACGGGGGGAAAATCAAAGCTCTCGTCAATAGCGATCGAGCCCGCTTTGGCGATGATGATTACGACGGGGGAGGTTTGTACCCCGGTTTACGCTCTGCAAAGTGTACGATTGGTTATCGCGCCTACCGGGAAGCCGCGACCAAGACGGAGAGGCCGAGAACACAGTTCGATATCGGTATGTCTGGGTAGGGGAGGCTACCTTGTGAGACGCAACCATGCGGCTTTGTTACCGACCGTTACATTATTAATACTTTTGTGGAACTTGCGGTAGAGTGGAAAACATAGTTTTTATGAAAAATATAATGTCTGATGGCTGAAGGACTTCGGCCGATGGCCAATCGGCAGCATATATGTGATTGAAGTCTGTTATGTATTAAAAACTGTTCCATGCTATGCACTGTCAATAAATCCACTACTACTACTATAATTTCTGCGATTATCTAACCAAAACTGTAAAAAATAAAAATGCATTTTATTTTTGTGTTAATTACGAAATATAAAGTTTTCGGGGACAAGTGAATGAGAAATTGTCGTTAATCGTACGGAGAGCCTTTGTGGTCGTATCATGGACTCAAATTTCCGGAAATGATCGACAAGCATGATCATGTAGGCGTAACACAAGTAACACTCATGAAGTAAATTATGGAAAATTCGTCGCAAAAAGAAAAATAGAAAAAAATCAACGGGCCGGAAAAAAGTATAACACAATTATTAATATTTTTATGGATCTTGCGGTACAGTGAAAAGCATAGTTTTTATGAAAACTATGTCTGCCAGGACCTAACCAAAACTGTAAAAAAATGATAATGCATTTTATTTTCTCGTTAATTACGAAATATAAAGTTTTCGGGGAAAAATTAATGAGGAATTATCATTAGTCGTATGGAGAGTTAGTGGTCGTATTATGGACTCAAATTTCCGGAAATTATGGACAAGTATACCCATGTGGGTGTAACATGAGCAACGCTCACGAAGTAAGTAATGAAAAATGTATAGCAAAACAAATAAAAAAAAAAAATGCATTTTATTTTCTCGTTAATTACGAAATGTAAAGTTTTCGGGGAAAAATTAATGAGGAATTATCATTAGTCGTACGGAGAGTTAGTGGTCGTATTATGGACTCAAATTTCCGGAAATTATGGACAAGTATACCCATGTGGGTGTAACATGAGCAACGCTCACGAAGTAAGTAATGAAAAATGTATAGCAAAACAAATAAAAAAAAAATAAAAAATTAACGGGTCGGAAAAAATGGTGACAAGGTGGCGGGTCTCCCCTGTATCGCTTCTCCATCGCTTGGCTCTCGGATGCGCAGGGAGCGGCGTAGATAATAAGGGTGTTACAGACGACGATAAAGAAGCGAGTCGCCTCCCTCCGTTTCTCGATATAAACTGCGATAAATATAAGTCTATATCTTTAACACTTCGATAACCCGTGAATTTTACCGGCTCCCTCACGACGACGACAAAGTACGCTTTATTAACACGGGTATCCATTATTCGTCGGTACTATTATGCCGGTGCCAGGTAAGAGAGATCTTTTCGTGAAAGGATTGATTGAATGGTGAGGAGGCAAAGAGCGCGAGAGCCGAGCGGAGTAAGAATTATTTCGAAGTGAGCGAATTATACGGGGCCGGGATGGGAAAACGAGGTAGAGAAACGACTAGTAGTCGGCTCTAACAACCTGGTCCCCGTGTACCGGATGTTCACGGGACTTCCCGAGCAAGCTACTCCACTACAAACTCCTCCTCGGTTCTCGTATACACCTCCTACTCCGGTTCCCTCTTCCACTTAATTTATTCCTTCGCCGGATGAATGGAAGACTGCTCCGCTCTGCCACATGCTCCGCGATGCATCGTCGCTGTATAGTTACGAGTGTATATACGAAAAATGAAAGGGGCGGAGGGGACCTCGGAGCAAAGAAGGAACAAGAAAGCGAGGGTGGTGAAGGAACCCGCTTAGCTCATTTTTTGTGCAATATCCGGCGAAACTTTCAAAGACCCTTCTTTGCATTCTCTCTCAATCGACTCTTAGAAAAAAAGAGAAAAAATATTGGTTTTGCTCGATTGTTCAAAGTCGTTGACTTTCACGCTATCCCGATAATTAAGAGGATATATTGGAAGTAAAGAGGCGATTGAATGAGGCGGCAAAGTGTGAGTATTGAAACTAATTAATCATAGGTCGGGAGAATAAGATTTAGCCAATTACTGGTTACTGGGACGAGAGAAATACGAGATTCTCGGAGGAGCAATGGCATCGCTTCTGTCTTTGTAATCGAGAAGGGGGAAGATACTCTCGCTCGGCTTACAGCTCTTCTCGTTAGGGAATTATATACGAAGCTCTCTCGATTAACCTGTCCTCGTAGTCGTCGTCGTCGTATCCTCCCAGCACAGCCGAGATATCGCGCTGTAAGTAAGTCGGTGAGATATATATGTAGATAATATATGTGTATGGAAGAGTGGGGCGAAATTTACCAGCCAAGCTGTTCAGGCACTTTTATTGATAAACACAAAATAGTCATTTTTTCTTGGGAGACAAAATGAATCTCCTACATTCGTTTGGTGCATCTGGCTGAAATAAAGATGTGGGGCAAAATAGACTTTCTTGCAGTTGTAGTTAAAAACAATCAATTTAAATTCGGAAACAATTCATCAGTTACAGGTTATATTGTAATTATTTTCTGGGCGCCATGTATATATGTCGATAATGTATGTATATAGCAGAGTGGGGCGAAATGGACTAGTCAAGCTGTTCAGGCACTTTTATTGGTAAAGGAAACATAGTCATTTTTTTCTTAGGCCACGAAATGAATCTGCTGCATTCATTTGGTGCATCCAGCCAAAATAAAGATGTGGGGCAAAATAGACTTTCCTGCAGTTGTAGTTAAAAATAATTAATTTAAATTCGCGAAAAATTCATCAGTTACAGGCTATATTGTAATTATTTTTCGGGCGACATATTTATTATCAAAATATGAAAAATAGTATTAAAAAAATGGACTCCTGGTCGGGTTTTGATAGAATAAAGAGAATCCGACTCTTTGGACATTCTGGACATGGATCAATTCTGAGATATAAGAGGGACTCTAGTTGATTCTGATCGTATTCGTCTAGCGAAAAGATTTCTCCCGTTGATCTATAGACACAGGTGAGAGTTTGGTTATTTTTTCGGAACCAGTCCGTTTTGCCCCGCGTTTCCATCTCGCCCCCACTCTACCCTATATACATATATACCCGTACGGAATAAACGTATCGTCGGACTGGAGGCGCGCATTAGCTGTATCCCCGATCTCGGTCCGTGAAACGAAAACTATCCAGCGGATCATTGAATTGCAGATGCCACGGGTGAAACTACGAACGGTGCCGCAGTTACGCGCCATTGAACGAGCGTTAACGCCACCGCGCTCACGAGAAGAGAAGGTCTCGCCGAACGTCGTTGATCGCTCGGGCATATCTCTGAACGTGGCACTGTGCCAATTGATATTTCAATGTATCGATCCCTCAACTATTTTCCCTAAATAAATAAGCAATGTACCATTGGAAGCTGGTCAATACGCTACAACGTAACGCAATTAATGAGCAAATATCATTGGCTCGATTTCATAAAGGCGTACGGAGCGAAGGGTATTGTAATAACCACTTGATTTTGTGTAGGAAACGCAGGATATACTGCCATTTGTGGGTAATTAAAGGGACCAGGGAGGTTTGCCAACCGAAAATTCAGTCAATTTGGATTGTGTGTAACAAGGCTACAACAAAATGTAAACAGTTTTCGTTATGGTGAGCATTCATGTTCACATTATTAGGTAGAAAAATACATTAAAAATGCTGACACTGTTAGTAACAATCTTGTACCATGGCCGTTGATACCAAATAAGCACTTTTCATTTATTACCTCGATTTCGGTAAAAAGACCAAAAATAGGTTCAGCAACTATAAGTGTTTGTTTCTAATACCTTTCTTTATCGACTTGGACCTAAAAAATGCGTTCAAACAAAATTCACACAATGGCGAGCTAAAAAACAAAACAAAGACACATGAACATTTTTTCTTTAGCTTGGCATTGAGTGAATTTTGTTTAATACATTTTTTTTAGGTTTAGACGATAAATAAGGGTATTGGGAACAACTTTTGTGTTATAGTTACTGAAACTACTTTCGATCGTTTTACCCGAATTAATTCGAATTTTTCATGTACTTTCCTACTTAATAATGTTGACATCCATCCACGCTCACCATAATGAGAACTGTTTACATTTGTTTGTAGCCTTGTTACACACAAATCTAAAGTGACTGAATTTTCGGTCGGCCAAACCTCCCTGGTGCTCTTAACGAGTAAATATCGTTGGTTTCATTTCATAAGGGCGTACGGCCAGAAGAGTATTGTAATAATTGATAGATTGTGTGCAGGTAACGCAGGATATACTGCTATTTCCGGCGATTTCTCATATACGTTGCCGCGACGTTACCGTACGTATGCAACTGAGAAGTATCGGCGTATCGAAACTATCGTTATAATCGGTAACTAGACTGTCGGATTGTGGTTGCTATGCTCGACTAGCAACCGGCCCTCGACCGTCTGGCAAAGGTTCCTACACCCGTTTGGTGCGCACTGTCCGGTGCTGAGCGAATAAATAATATATGCAAACGTTACTTGACTTTATATAATACAAAGTGGTCGAGCGTCGATTTCTTATTGTCGTTGAACTTTTTCATTTTAAGCTCAATATTAAACTCATTTTCAAACGTCAAACTCTACATACCTGTTATTTTAATTTTTGTATCTGCATTTCATTTTCTCACCCCTGCCTACTTCTTTCATTATTACTCATTTTAATTCGTTTTAATTTTATTATTCGTTTATTCTTGTACTATATTATACTAACGGTACCTCGAAGTACCTCGATCGCCGTGCTTACATAACTCATTACCATTGCATTACCCATTAATTCATGAATCTATTAAAGAGACAGGATTTTTACCTACGATCTTTTTTTACCTCCTAATTCTTTATTATTTTTTACTCTTAATCAATAAACACTTTTTATGCCTATGCGATTAACAGGCCTCGAGCAGACAATCGCCTCATTGATCACGTAAACTAAATCTTCTGAATCTCATTTATATTAATGCAAAACTTGTTAAATCGTAAAGTGGTGTACAAAAACTCGCAGGACGCAAGTTGGCGCTTTTTTTCATTTCGGTCACTAATCTGGCAAAGAATTCGACACTTATAGAAACGTTTCCTATGCCATCTCGCTTGCAAAATGATCTCCGCGAGCGAGATGGCATAGGAAACGTTTCAATATCATTTTGAATTTTCATAGCAGCCATTTCCAGAATGGCCAGAATGGGGTAATGGTGATCATCGGGCAATGAAAGTCACCCTTGTCACATTTATTGCATAAAACAAGTGAATAATAATAACCCGCTCATTTATCTCATCGTCTAAAGTTTCCTTCGATGTTTGGATCATCGATAAAGATTTATGTTCCACTAAAATATGCTATATTTGTAATATCTAATCTGACAATACAATGTATATTACTAGCGGTTATGCCGACTCGCGCGCTTCGCCCGCTCGCATGGGTCGCATGGTTCACACATGTGGAGATCCATTCCATACGGAATGGAATTTCGAACTCCATTCCATATGCTATGGAACACCGTAATTCCGAAATTATAGCATACGGGATGGATTTCGGATTCACGAATTTTCGAAAATATAGCATTTGGAATGGAATTTCGAAATCCATTGCCTATGCTATGAAAACCGACGGGAGGGGGGTATCAGCTTCTCCGAAAGGGGAGCTCACCTGGGGAGGGGGGGGGGGGGGGGGGGGGGACAAACAAATCCAGTTTTCCAAAATATATATTAGATTATTATTTCACTTAACTCGGTTTTATTTTATTATTTTATAATCTCAAACTTCTGTCGATGTTTGGCTCATCGAGGAACATTTACACGGAGAAAAAAAAATTATAGAAAAAGCAACAATACTGACTTTTTACGATAAAAAATAGTTTCCAAGGGAACGTCTTCATTTTATAGTCACAACAACGACAAAAAATCACGGTTGCAACGACAATGATAGTTTAACCAACTGAATTTATTCCATCAGAAACTATCTGTATAGACGTTTCCTCTGGGAACGATTCGTTACAGTAGGAAATACTATCCTTTTTCTCAGTGTATGTTTCTCTAAAATATCCCATATTTGTATATTATTGTTTCACCTGATTCTATTTCATTTTGATATAACAAAATGTTATTAGTTTATCTTGCACTCCATAACAATTGCATGTTCATTGTATCAAATTGCTCCACACTTACTATTACCAAATCGTAACAAATCAACCAATACTAATATCCGAATTCCCGTAACATGACCCCCTTTACCCCGCCGCCCAGTCGGGCTGGAAGGACAGCCCGAGTCCTTCCAGCGGTCAGACCCTCGATATTATCATCGGAATTAATTCGAATTATTTACAAATAACACTTTGCGGTCGGTGGAGTCAACGAGCCACGCGGTCCGATTTTCGCGCGTGTGAACCTTCACGACAGAGGGTTCAAAATCTGATGATCTCTCACCCTACCTCCCTCTCGCACACCTCGTGAGCGAGTTTCTCTCTCCATCGCTCCCCGTCCACGGGCCTGAGAATTAGGATTGGCGTGGACCGCGGCAGCCAGTCTGAAACTAATCAGGCCACCATTGCTCCATTTCCACGATGGCTATATGCACACACACACACAACCGCACACGAGTACATAGATAACGTCACACTATATATAGATGATTGGAGCGCGCGATGGAGCGAGGGGGGGAGGAGGGGGGTCTCGGTAACGTATATCCGAGTACATACTATACAGAGTAGAATGCTATAGCTATGGGCGAAGCGTATCCGCAAGGCACGTATACCCGTGAAACGCTTCCAGACAGCCGTGTACGTGTGTACAGATGAGTACAGGCGACCTCACTCCCTCCCACGGTAAGTTGCCGTGTATGCGAGAGGAGAACTGCTCGGTACATCGGTATTCGCGAGCCAAACCAACGAGGAGCAGCACAGCGAGAACCGGGCTACCGCGGGGTGGATGGAGTCGGTTGGTCGGTGCTTGCTCCGATGCTTCGCTGCGCTCTCCATCGCTCTCCCTCTCGCGGAGATAGAGGTGTAGTGGTACACGGAGCCGAGACAAGCATCAGCTACCCCGCAATGTCCCAATTCTCCGCACCTATTTTTACTCATCCGCATTCACCGTTTTTCCTGTAACGTCGAAGAGAGCGGAGGAGAGGATGGGAAGAACTCCGGAGATATGTATATATATATATATGTGTTGCATGTATATGGCGGAACGGGAGATCGGGGAAGTGAGCCGTTTCTCTCGTTGTCGAGGCGAGATATCGTCCTTCCTTTACTCCCCGCTCTTATACTCTCAATTTTTGTATTTTTGTCTCTTGTTTGCTTTTTTTTTTTTCCTCTTCTTCCGATCTCCTTCGAAAGACCCACTCCGTTTCACCCTCTCGTGGACTTCCCGCTCTTCCGCCTCCCCCCCCCCCCCCCCCCTGTCTCAACTGTCGTTCGCCGGTTCTACAGTTAATTTATCAAGGCGGTTCATACTTTTTGTCGATTACGTTCCGTCCTGATTTTTCGAGCCGTGGAAACGATGGGAGAGGAGAACGATAAGTTGCGAACATTTAATAGTGTAATGTGCGCTTAATAGTGTGCGAGTGTCGCGTATGGCCGGAGTGCTTCCTTATCGAGACTGCGGCCATTAACACGACACTTAAAACTGCCCTATCGCCGTCACGTTTTGCCCTCCAGCGAGCGTCGTCGTCGATGCGAGTGACTTCTTTTTTTCCTGTTTTTTCGTTTTTTTTTTTTTTTTTTTTTTTTTTTACATTTAGCGCGACTTATCAGTGAGAACATTTCTTCGAAAGGTTTTTATGGAAACCCCCAGCCTCGTTAGCCATCTTCCGAGCCGTGTACAAGCCGTCCGACGCGGCGAGGCCGAAACACGGATGCCTCTATACAATACCGTATCGAGGAATCCGTGTCCCCGAATTCCCGGATTTGCGAAGCTAACCACCGGGATTGTAATACCAACGCGGGTTGAGGGGGACAAATTCCCCGGTGTCTTCCCAGCCGGGTTCAGGAGTTCAGGAGGTCGGAACATCGGCGATCAACTGCGGTTCGAGAAATTTTCAAGATTCCTCGACGAGTCCACCTACAACGACCCCGTTAATCTCTGCGACTCGGCTCCGTACTCGAAATTATTTGAAAAATTAACATTTTGCAAAAAGCAGAAAAAAAAAACTCCACTTTAAAAGTTGACGATTGGAAAAAGTGGAAAGTGACTTTATACCTAGAAAAAGTCTTCGATGCAGTAGGGCAACGCGCGTACGTTACGTCAACCCCCCCCCCCCCCCCCCCCCCCCCCGCCGTTCAATATTGCATAATTATTTTATGCTTATAACAGGTCAATAACCTTTCAGCGGAGTTTTTTTTTTTTGTTGTATTTTTGTTCATTACGTCTGACCATATTTGGGACTATTTGGTGCGCCAACTGAACGAGTTAATAATTCATCGACTTAAGGATGTTTGGGCCAAAACGCGTTTCTGTTCGATCGCTATAAAACTTTGCTACATTGTAGGGTAAAACCCACTGAATCGTTTGCAATTTTTTCAGATTTTTTGACCGTGTAGTTTTTTTTTAGTAATGCGTATACAAAGCTCCATAATGTACCGTGAAAACGTTTCGGAAATCGGTCGGTAACGACAGAACGTTGCGATTTTCTTCGCCGATTTTTGTTAGAATCCAATAAAAGAAACCTACCACAGCGAAGTGCATACTATCGGACAGATTGTCTCCAAATTTCAAGAAGATTCACCGTTTTATTTCCGAGATAAATTCAATAAACGAAAGACCCTATCTCTGTCTAGCCGCTTACTGTGTTTCTCACTCGCACACTGACTAACGCGGTCAGCGAAGCCCCCTCTCCCGTTCCCCTCCCGCAAATTTGACCCAAACGTCCTTAAAGAGCAGAATAAAAACAAGTACGAAGTCGATCGGTCACGCTTCATAAATTCGCTTGAGAACCGCTGGAGGCTCAAGGTCGGGAAGCATTCTCGTCCTAGGTCGAAGCAGCGCGATGCACAAGACAAGCAGCAGCACAGGCGGGCCAACGTTTTTTCTCCCCCTGTGTTTATCTAATTCGTAGGGTAAGATCTTTCGCGAACAAAGATTCCGCGGAACCGAAGCCAATCGACTTATTCGCAATCGGGCAGCTCCATCGTGTCTTCCATTTTGTATTAAATTCGCCCGGAAGTCGCCGGGCAGGTGTCGTCCGCTCGCCGGTGAATCCCGTCGTGACTCGTCCCGCTGATCATCCGCCTACCGCGCAGTTTACTACCCTGCGGGGGCATCAAATTTGCTGCGTAGATGCGCGGGTGGACGAGCCAGAGCGCGTGCAGAGTGACGTCATTCCCTGCCAAGGGGAGTTTGCGCTGAAAACTCTTCTCACTCGCTCCATCCGTATGTGTATATCTATATGTCTAACTAACCCGTTTCGGTGGCGTATACCAGCGACTATACCGGCTCTCTCACCCTCATTGAAAAAAGAAACCGGATGATTTCACGGGGCGACTCTCACAGGACTTCCCATGACGTATGTTTCCACGTACACGCCATCGTACCGTGCACAGGACGACGCGAGAAGCTTCGAGTGCGTTGCGGGGCGATTCTACGCGTCGGGCTTTAACGGTGCGCGTTTACGTGTTCCACAGGACTATCCAGCGCACCCGTATCCAGTTACACGAATACATTCGACCGATCGTCGAGAGAGAGTGAATCAACCCTTGTAGGCACACGGTAGGCTGGTGCACGCAGTGTGGCTGCGCAACCCTTCGCCCGGCAAATTATAGCCATGGGTATGGAAACGGGGTGTGTATACGTACACATATATACATACATGTATGGAGGGTAGGTAGGTGCAGCGTGAAGATATATCGTCAACGAAACACGTATGATTATTAATGAGAGGTTCGCCATCAAAGTGGGTAGAGGGTTTCCCTGGGTTTTCATTCACTCCGGAAACCAAGGATCCGCAGTGTCGGGACGTTGAGAAATTAGCTTAGTTAGCCTCTATCGAGTTCTTAGGACGTATTTCTTCTTTTTTCTTACTTTCTTTGATTTTGTTTTATCCTCAACTGTATTTGAGCATTCGCCCTCGGACGGTGAGTGATTCATCGGCGAGAAGCTGGCAACGCTCTCCGGGTACACCTTGTATACCTCCCCCAAAAAGTGCAATCCTTCAGGATCGCTGAGCGCGAATGTACGTAATAAAAATAAAAAAATGGATCCGCATCGTAAGTAACACCGAGCTGGCCAAATTCAGTTTCCAGAAGTAGTTTCAACTCGCCGTCTTTTTCTGTACAGACCGAAGCTATATATATAGTGTTTACAACCCTTGCAGCCCTCCCTCGCCCTGGCTCGGAGCCACGGAGCGGGGGCGGAGCTCCTGACGAACGGAATTTCTTCGTCCGGATATCGGACGTCGTGTACTTTTGATAATTTTTTTTTCTCCGCTCAGAAGCACAAAAGAAGTACAAGTGTCTCGATGTTCGGATGCTTCGAGGACTCGCCCGAAAACGGATGTATCTTCTAGACTATCTCGACACTTAAAGAAAAAAAAAAATAATAATAATAATAATAATAATGGATGCATGTGTGCGTCGAACATCCTCCTCCATTACGGTGTCCCTTTGGCAACGGTGGCGGACATAAGGTGTTCCTCGTTACTGCCGACCGAATGGGAAACGGATCGTTTCACTGAATCCCTTTTTCTCATTCTAGTACCTTATTTCTTTATTTATTCGTCTCACTCGCTTTCGTACAGCGGGGCGAAGAGCGGAAGAGAGAAAGAGCGCGGGTCCGCATGAGAAGGCCGGCTGTGCCCAAAGACGTTTTCACGAAGCATCTGCCCGGTCGCCTGCGCTTCGGCGCTCGCTGCTGCTACACAGCTGCCAAATAACACAAGCGATCCTTCGTGCCTTCTCTCGCCCTACAACCTTTTTCTTCATCTCGCTCTTCGGCTCGTTCACTTTTGCCCCCTCACTCTTATATATAAATTTTTTCTTTTTTTTTTTTTTTTCTCTTTTTCTGGCCCAGGTATCTCTCGACCCATAACACGTCCCCTCTTCCTCGTCTCTCGAACGTTCGCTTATGCTTTCTTTCACTCTTCTTTTTTTTTCATATTGTATCTCACTACAAGCGAAACTTCTTTCTTCATCTACGGGTCTCCTTCTTCATTATTTCACCGTATTCCGCCTCAGTGCCCGTTACTCGCGCACGTTCCTTCCCCCTCCTCGCGCCACTACTTTGCCCTCATAGAGCCCCCCCCCCCCTCCTCGACATGCTTTTATTATTATATGCTCTAAGGTCCCGGCGGCGCACGAGCGAACGATTCCTTCCTTTGTGTGCGACGAAATCGACGAGCCGCGAACTCTTCTCTCCTCTTCTTCTTCTTCTTATTCTATACCGTTCCTTCATAATCTCTCTCCGAGCGGCAAGTTCCCTGTTTCGCTTGCTTACCCGGCGGGCGAACACACAAACGGATTCGTTGTACTATTAGGAAGCTCTCTGTCTATTTTTCGTTTGCTCACTTTCTCTGGCTTGATGTAGTGCCCCGAAGACTCGAGGTTTACCAAAACGGCTCGTGCCAATCCAGTGAGGCTCTCCTTCTTATAGTCGTTCATTCTTCACCGTAGGAGTTTCACCGTCCGGATTATCCACACGGGCATGGATGGATGAGTTCCCTCGGCAGACGCGCACACACGGTGGCGAGAGGTTGAAATGTTTTTACTCGCACGAAGCGCGTGCCCGCTTAGGCACGTTTTCTTAGCATCTTTTCTTTTTTTTTTTCTTCTTCTTCTTTTTTGGGATAAGACTCATGGGTTTATTCTTATAATCGAGCAAGGATTGTTCGACGATCCTTCGTCTCAGCTGCTCGAACGAGACCAACATATCGCACCGCTTTTCGAACAGCTTGGCTGGTCGGACCTTCGACAGCGGTGACGATACTTTCAGGGTATCTTGGTAATTCGTGCGATTAAAAACGGGCTTCCCAGTTTCTAGGCGGATCATCTTCGTTGTACCTTTATGTGAAATTATAACGCGCCCTCATAGGAACGATCTAGTATGCCCCCCCCCCCCTCTATTGGCTAACCGCTTATGAAAAGTCGGCTCTGGTAACGGGCTTCCGGTCGATGGAACCGACTGCCGGAAACAATCCGATCGGCCACCTCAATGCAGCTCGCAAAAAGAATACGATCTTTCTGCGTGAAAATTCGGAATTTCTTAAGGTAGTCCTTGCGTCATGTGTGACGCCACCTAAGTTCGAGAGAGGAATGAGGGAGATTACAAACACTTCTCGATGGAATATAAATCGGGGATATCGAAGGTGCTGAAAAGATTTTTTTTGCATAATTATAATTCAAAAATGTTATCAACAAATTGTTGAAAAATCTGAATTGTGCAGCAAATTACCCAGCAACCTAATTTTATTTGTTACGAAAATGATTTGTCAATTTTTCTGAACAGGTATGAATTTTTTCAGAATTTTATGTAATGTTTGAAAATTGCGATTTTAACACAAAGAGAACCCAATTTTCAAACATTTCATGAAATTAAAAAAAAATTCGTATGTATTCAGAAAAATTGTCAAATCATTTTCAAGAGAAAAAAAAAAAATTAGGTTGCCGGGTAATTGGTTGCATAATTTTTCATTTCAGTAATTTGTCGATTACGTTTTGGAATTATTATTATGAACAAACCATATTTTTAGCACCTTTCATAGGCCTGAATTTTTCAGATTTTTATCCGTTCAGGAAGTGTTTGTAATTCTCTCTTATTCCTCTCTCAAACTTAGTCGGCATCAGGCATGACGCAGACTTGAAAACCGGTAATTCAAATCCAGCGTCGAAGACTAAACATTGTGCATTATTATTCCCAAACATGAACCGATTGACACAAAACTCGGTCAACATTGTTATTCAGGTAAAGGAACGATCTTCTCGGTGAAAAATTATCACTAAATATTGTTCAAACAATAAATTCTCGAATATAAACCGATTGACATCAAACGTGGTCAATATCGTTATTTAGGTAATTGAATAATCTTGTCGCTAAGAAATTGTTACTAAATATTATGATTTCTTGAATTGTACCTTATTAGCTCCCATCGCATCCTTTTTGTTTCTCTACTACGATATTACCTTTTGCTGCTGCTATTCTATAACTTTGTAGCCGTATCTTTACACCATGTTTATACTCTTTATACTATAATTATACTATCATCAGTGCGCATCCACTTTGCGGGGAGACCGGGGCAAAATGGCACAACGGGGCAAAACGGGACTGTAAGGGCAAAACTCAATTTTCCAATAATTTTTGGATGCCCCATTTTGTCCCAACGATACATCCGGATTTTTAAACCCGTTTTGCCCCGCGTACCACCATCGCCACCATCTCAAAGTTATTGGAGAATTGCGTTTTGTCCCATCATCCCGTTTTGCCCCGGTGTGCCATTTTGCCCCGCTCTCCCCTATGTCAACACTTTTCGACTTACAGGGTTCTACACCCTACTTAAAATAAAAACCAATAACAACAACAATAATAATAATAATAACTATTTTACCACGACAATTGTACGCTACGCAAGAATAATCCGAACGTTTGTTTCATTTAAAAAAATGGAACTCACGGAGACATTTACCGAGGCAATATCAGATTATTTTCCGTGTAATTATTGCTAACGGTTAATCGATAATAATTGCACGGAAATCTAAACAGCACCGACGATTCCTTCACGCCAAATGAACAATACATTCATTGCCCGAGAAATCGAGAAATGAGAATCCTACTGGTATAATTATTCACTCGATTCTTCGACACGAGAGTTTATTGAATTATACACGAATCGAACGGCGCTCGACACCCAGACGGAAAGGCGAGGGGCAAAAGAATTAATAAAAGTGGGTCGAGCCCCGGGGAAAGCGCAACGTTGGACTGAACGAAAAAATAAAATAAAAAAAAATAAAAAATAACACATAAGGACAGCACAACACCGCGTTAGTCTCGCCTCTCGTTGCATGCATGCATAAGTATAATATCGCGAGCGCATGCACTCGTCGGTATACTTACACTATATTTACTCCTCATCTTGTTTCAATCAACGAACCTACCATCAACACACACACACACAAAGGCACGCCGACGCTGGTACGGGCGACTCGATCCTTTAATGTTCGCTTATAATTATAGTATTAACGTTGATCCTCGCCAAAATGAAGTATGGAAAAATGAGGGAAAAAAAATTAATAAAATAAAATAAAAGTCAAGTCGATAAAATAGAGGGCTTTAGCGAATTGAAAGAGACACGTGCTCGAGTAATCGGATGGAGCGTGAGAGAGGATTGATATGTTCGAACTCTATTGCAAAAGTGCCCGACGCCTCGAGGCTGTGTCCGACTTCGGAGATGCAAATTTTATCGGTTTCCCTCCCGACTTTATACGCGCCTTTTTTTTTTTTCTTTTTTTTCCTCTCCGTATTCTTCTCATACTTCGACACGTTTTGCGTTGCTTCGAGGAGTCCTGAAACTTGCATGCAGATTGCTTTTTGTTTCTTTTTCATTAAAAAAATAATTTCTGGACGATGCAACTGTCCTATATAAAAGTACGAAAGAGTGTGCGATGCCAACACGCGGATGAGGACAAGAGAGGGACGGTTAGCGAGGATGAACTCAACGCTCCAGAAAATTAGGGACATCCTGCTGGTGGATCGAGCGGTGGTTAGCCGCGTGTCGAACTCCGGGGTATGAGAAACGAAAATAATGTTCCCGTTCGAGGAGAAACGAGAACGGTTGCGAGAGGACATCAGTCAGGGAGTCGAGAAGTTCTGTGGGCGAGGAAACTTTTTTTTTTTTTAACTCGTATCGGAAGGCGATCGGTTTTGCTTCGAAACTCTATCTCACGGAATGAGCCCACACAATATAGCGCGTACACAAAACAGATATGAATATTTCGAGGGGGATTTGGAGGGCGCGCTGGGACGGGGTTGCTCCATCGTCTATATGTACGTGTTCCTTGTTTTCGTTCTTCCCTGGCTTCCCCATTTGTGGTCCCCACGATCGCGGCAGCACATCTGCTACCCGATCGTTTCCTCTTTCGACCTCCGAACCGCTACGACCCTCCTTCCGCTTCTAACTACCCTTCTAAACACTTTCTGGAGAGTTAAAAAAAATGAAGGAGACGAAACGGGAAATTTCCTACTTTCCTCGCAAGATTAGTGCTCGCTCGTGCGAACATATATATTCTGGGGGGTGAAGATGGGTCAATAGCGAATAAATCGCTAGATGAACTTTCTCTCATCAGCCATTGCCCTTCATCCAATATTTAATCGATTTTGGTTTCTGAATGTCCGTCATAATGTAAAGAAAGATTTTCCAGCTTGAAAGTCGCAATTTTTTTTTTTATTTGTGTTTTTTTTTTTTTTTAATTTCAAGTAATATTTAAAATTTTCAGGAAAAAAATGGCATCACCCCGATTGTAAACGGCTTAGGCTATCTCACTCGTCAATTCGCAAAAGATAACCTCGAAACCATAGAACAACTCTGCATAGAACACCACATACTATTCCCAGACACAAATTCCGCACGCGTACCATGTGAAAAAAAACCATCGAAAGAATGTGTAACTAAACGCCATAGGCAAAACCGGCTCTAAACTGCAATAACCAATAATTCTCATAATAAACCAAAGGGAAACCCGAGCAGAGGACTCCGCTCATTGGCATTTTTGTTATTTTGTTACATTGTATGAGCTACAATATGTATATAAAAGCTGTTATGTATCGTCGATATTTATAACTAAATGTCAATAAATACACGTACTACTACTAAAATGTTTAGAATCGCATTCGATTCGTGAACCCTTCGACCGTTCTCGATCGAATTCGATACCAAAGGTCCTCAGATGGCGTGTATCTATATAGTAAACAAACCCAAGCCTTTCAACAATATTTTACCAACAACAACAACAATATTTTGGCATAATGGCTGTTTTGTCCTCGAAAAAACATTCCCGAATTTTTCCGTGACAAATTAAAAATGTTCCCTGACCAAATTTCTAATTTCTATTTTTTTTTTTTTATGATTATGCAAATGATTGCCTAATTATTGTATTAATGCTTAATTCTGTTTTTTTTTTTTTTTTTTTTTTTTTCAAAATGTTCTCAATTTTTTGTCCAAGGCTTCCTTTTATGTACTTTTTATTTACTTATAGAAGTTTCGGCGACAATTTACTTTTTCCCTGACCGATCTCGAAGTTCTCTGACTTTTCCCTGATTCCCTGACCAATTTTTTTTCCCTGACTGTTCCCGGTCTTCTCTGACCACGGCCACCATGTATACACTGATAAAAAAGTACAGTTAAATCAACTAATATTCGGGCAGGGACGTTCAAATGAATATTTAGTTGGTCGAACAAAATATTTTAATGACTCAAAAATATTTTGGTGAGATCATCCAACAAATTGTTGAACTAACCAATTTTTTAGCTGTACCAACAAAATATTTAGTTGAACGTCCCTGCCCGAATCATAGTTGATTCAACAGTATTTTTTCATCAGTGTAAATATTCCCGCTGAAAAAAAATTACCTACGCATTTTCGTGAAAATGTATTTGTCTTATTGATAAACCAACGAATTCTCAACTGACGCGAGTCACCCTGCTCTCGCTCTAATTAGCATTGCTCGAGCGGCCTATCGGGGTCCTTGCCGTGAACGGTAAGTGGATGAAGTCCTGACCCTTTTCAAAGTTCAAAACCGGATATGGGGGAAGGGGGGAGGCTCGGAAGGACGAGGAAAGGCCTCTCTCTCTCTCTGTCCCCGTGTACGTATCTATATCTCGCCTATCGTTGGAGCATCGTGTAGTGGCGTGCGGCTTTGCCTTGCGGTTCTCGCGACACGACGGCCAAATACGTACGCCCACGCGTTCCTCCTCTCCTCTTGGTGTCCTCGTGGGCGCCGTGCCTGGCCATCCCCTTCTCCCACGTATCCTTGCGCGCCCACCTACCTCCCGACATCCCGCAACCATCCAACCATCCCACCTACCATCGGCTGCCTACGTTCGCCTCCACCTCGTCTATCTATACAGCTCACCAGCGAAGCCGCTGCTGTTCCGCACCCCCTGACGTACGCGCGAAACTGCGTCATTCCCTCGAAAACAACGTTAACGGCTCGTCAAGAAATTGGATTCCGTTGAGACGACTGAGCGATAAACGGACGAACGAAGGCATCAAGGTCACGGAAATTTTCTCGCCCGTTGACTGTCTCGAGTCTCGTTTCGTTTATTCGATTATCCGCGGAGGAGTGAAACGTGTGGATTTTTAAGGCGGCCAGTGAGGGCGGTGACGGGGACAACGTCGCATTTTTTGGTGTGTAATCAGGACGAGGATTGGGTCGAGCGCAGATCGTGGTTTCCCCGAAGGCGCTCGGCGGTTGGGAAGGCGGTTTCGACCTTGCGGATTCGTCCTTGGCACACGAGTCGGACCATACACTCCGCGAATCTTTAACGCAACAACTGCGCGCTCGGGAGATTTATTTTTAGCGCGAATTGACTCGTAAAGCGGGGCGCTAATGAAATTTTCGAGAAAATAGGGATTACGGGCCACGGGACTGGAGGGGGCAGTTTGGTCGCTCTGATTCGTGGAAATCGCGGAGTTAATCACGTTACTAGGCAAATAAAATCCGTTTGATGCAAGAGGATTCTGTTTGCGGGAAATGACAATTCACTCGCTGCGGAGGAATCCTCTCGCGCCTAATGGATTTTATTTTTGGCGCGCGTACACCGAGGGCCTCGTAAACTTTGCAACTATGGGAGGATCGTGTGACATGGTGGCAGTTTTTTTTTTCCCCGGAAAAAAATTCCCTGACCAATTCAACATTTTTCCTGACCAAACTTCTAAAGACTTCTAATTAAAAAAATAATGATGCGAATGGAAATGCCTAATTATTGTATTGATGTTTAATTCTGTATTTTTTCACAACGGTCGCAATTTTTTTTTTTTTTTTTTCAAGTCTTCCTTTTATGTACTTTTTGTTTATTTATTATAGAAGGTTTGGCGACAATTTACTTTTTCCCTGACCGACTTTGAAATTCCCTGACTTTTTCCCGGTTTTCGCTGACCGCGGCCACCATGTGTGAAAACGAAACTTACAGTCGAAACGCTCGTACGTTTATGTGTGGGGCAAAATGGCCTGAAGCGATATGAAACTGTTTTTATCGGTTGATTGCAAAGCGAAGATTCTACACTCATTCAGCGCGTCCGGTCCAAACAATGATCTGGGGCAAAAAACATCCGTCTTTCGGCGAGACACTCTGGAAGCTAATAAAATTTCAACAGAAAAGAAAAGTAGCTGATAAAAAGCAAAGAAAAAAAAAACGGTGTTAAACACATTACACACTAAATAAAATACGTTTGGTGCAAGAGAATTCGGTTTGCGGGAAATTACAATTCACTTGCTGCGAATCCACTAGCGTCAAATGAATTTTATTTTGGATGCACGTATACTGAGAACCTTGTACACTTCACCGTTACGAGAGGATCGTGTGAAAACGAAAAGCTACCGTCGAAACGCACGTACGTTTCTCAAGAGTTTATGTGTGGGAAAAAATGGACCGAAACGATTCAAGACTGTTTTTGTCGATCGATCGGTGGTTTCGAAATTTTTTCGAGACACAAAGCGAACACTCATTTAGCGCGCCCGATCAAAACAAAGGTATAGGGCGAAAGGTTACCAGCACCGGTGGTGTAGTGGGCTAGGCGTGCTAGTCCAGCACAGCCGGTGACTGGGAGGTTCGGGTTCGATTCCCGCTGGGAGTAAAAATGTTGTTCATGAGCGGCAGCGCGCTAAGTGTAAGTCGCGCCACGTTGTTCGTGTAAACATTGGATCTCGGTGGTGAATCGGCTTGGCCGGCGACACTCGGCGTACGTTTTCGGTGGTTTTCCTACGCTCTCGGCGAATGCGAGTGTTTCTGTGTCTCATCACCAACCAGTTCCGCACTAAGTTCCGTTTAGCTCTGTAAGTGGGATTCGTTCCGTAAATAATGTAAATAAATGAAATAAATGAAATAAATGAAATAAATGAAATAAATCAATAAAAGACATCCGTCTCTTGTCGAGACACTCTGGAACCTAATGAAATCTCAAAGAAAAAGAAAAACTGCTGATAAAAGCAACGAGAAGAAATCGGAATTAATCGCGTTACACGCTAAATAAAAACCACTTGCTGCAAGTGGGTTCTATTTGCGGGAAATGACAATACACTTACTGCAAAAGAATCCTCTCCCATCGAATGGATTTTATTTTTGGTGCAAGTACACAGAAGGCCTTGTAAACTTTACAGTAATGAGGGAATCGTGTGAAAACGAAAAGTTACCGTCGAATCGCACATACGTTTGTGTGCGGGGCAAAATGGACCAAAATGATTTAAGACTGTTTCTATTGATTGACCCGGTGGTTTCGAACTTTTTTCGAGACACAAAGCGAACACTCTACACTCATTCAGCGCGTCCGGTCGAAACAAACATATAGGGCAAAAAATATCCGTCTATCATAAAAAAAACAAAATGGTAAAAAAATGTTGATAAAAGCAACGATAAATGTCCAAGTACTTTGGATCCTCCGATCTGCGACATCGCGCAGTTTATCCAATTACACGCGTAAAGTAGCGTAACAAAGTAGTCACGATCGGCCGGCGATTAACGCGGAAACAAAATTTCGTCCGTTTGCGAACCAAAAAAAATCTACGACGAATAGAAAAAAAATAAGATCGTTCCCACCAAGAACCCAAAAATGTTACAAATTCTATATAATATATTCCAGATATTCGGTATCTCTCGCTTCTTAAAAACAGTGTCTCGTGTCGATCTTCCACGTCAAACACCTTACAACAGTCGCAACAAAAAAAAAAAAAAATAATAATATATACATCATCGTCTCCTCGAGATTCGTTGACCACGATACGATCAAAGTCTTCGAACATACACGAGAAAGAACCGGAAACAAATTGTCTCGGCCGAGATTATAGAATTCGAAGCGCCATCGCTGCCACGTGTCGATCTTCCGCGTCAAACACCTTACAACAGTCGCAACAAAAATATATATATATAACATATACATCATCGTCTCCTCGAGATCCGTTGACGACGATACGATAAAAGTCTTCGAACTTACACGAGAAAGAATCGGAAACAAATTGTCTCGGCCGAGATTATAGAATTCGAAGCGCCATCGCTGCCACGTGTCGATCTTCCACGTCAAACACCTTACAACAGTCGCAACAAAAAAATATATATATAACATACACATCATCGTCTCCTCGAGATTCGTTGACCACGATACGATCAAAGTCTTCGAACTTACACGAGAAAGAATCGGAAACAAATTGTCTCGGCCGAGATTATAGAATTCGAAGCGCCATCGCTGCCACGTGTCGTTCTTTGCTCGCGATGACCTTGCCGGGCTCGGGCATCGTTCCTCTCCGCCGGTAAGAACCAAAGAAGCCCGTACAGACGGATTCAGAATCGAGGCGTCTCGCGAAACCGAATCAAGCCAAACTACCTTATCCGAAGGCTCTCTATACACACACTCGATATGTATCTCTCTCGTACGTACGCGGGGGACACACAGAGGGACATACGCATTATACTTGCAGCGGAGAGGCTTTGGAGTGGCGAGTGCGAGAGACAGAGAGCCGCGGAGCAAGAGGGGCGGGGGGAAGGGGAGGGGCGGGGGGAAGGGGAGGGGGGGGGGGGGGGCGCCTTCGTCACACAGGGGCCGCCGAGACGCGCAATAGCGCGACGCTCGGCCACGTCGTAGCCGAGAACGCTGCGAGAGGGACGTAGGGAGTGCGGAGAGTGAGAGAGAGAGGAGTCCGCGATCGCTTGCCTGCTGGCTCGCAGAAACCAGCGCCAGCGGAACACCGCGGGAAGCGATGGGCAGTGGTGCTCAAGCGGTTGTGACGCGTGAAAGTGCGCGCACGTCCGCCATATCGGCGGGGCGCGTCTCTTGCGTTGCGGCTCTCTCGGGCACGAACGTCGCGTTCTTTAGTTTCCTTATTGCTTCTGAGGACCTTTTCGTCGAAGACGGCTCGGGGCAATTCAACGACGGGGAATGAATCGTGGAAATGGATTGGAGAGAATTTTATTTTTTTCTTTGAAGGGGAAGCCCGCGAAAAAGAGTTGGTTCGGAGCTGATTCTGAATATATTAGTGGGGTTTCGATGAGTCGCTGGGGACGAGTTTGCGGGGCAAAGAGCACGGTGCGTCGACGCGATCGTTTCGGGAAACCCGACGAGATTCGCGACGGCGCCTTGCTTAACGGGGTTCGTTCAATTCGCGGGGAAGATTGTTGTCGACCTGACACGTTTTTCTGATAGCGCGCCGAAAAGCGAACCTCCGCTCGCCGGCGCGGCTCTCCGGAAACCCGCGGACTTTGACGGCGAATAACTTGCGTGATTTTACGTGTTTACCGAAGATATTCGTTTTCGGTTATTCTTTAGAATATGGCGGATAATTTGGTCTCATGAAGAATCAAGCGTTGTGATTTTTTTTCGTTAGACAACTTAAATCGTTTACACTTTTCAAAGATTCATAAAAACGCGAGGCTCCACTGTAAAAAAGATTTGTCGTTTTCACAAACTTTGTTCGTCCGCAAGCGTTCACAATTCTTTTCTTGTTCATTTTACAAGAAAAATATTTGTAAAGTGAATAGACATTAAAAAAAATTAACGAACATTTTTGTAAGATTAGCGAACATATTTTCAAGTTAACGAACATTTCTGTAAGATAACGAACATTTTTGTAACTTAACGAACATTTTTGTAACTTAACGAACATTTCTGTAAGATAACGAACACTTTTGTAAGATAACGAACATTTTTGTATGTTAACGAACATGTTTGTAAGATTAACAAGAAAGGAATTGTGGAGGTTTGTTGACAAGAAACGTCGGTACCTATTTAGCTGCGTGATCGTTTCCGTGGGGTAGTGTAAGCCAAGGTTGCAGGGAACGACGGGGCAAAACGGCCCATTCCTGCAACTATTTCCGCGGGACATTGGAAGCAAAAACAAGTTTCATCTCGACTAAAGAACGTGGGTCCGTTTTCCCCCTGCACCGATCAAAAAATGTGATTGAATCAACTAAAGATTCGGGCAAGTAAAACTTTCAAATAAATGCCCCAAAAATGTAATTTTAATGCCTCAAAAATTTACTTTCAATGCCTCAAAAATGTACTTTTAATGCCTCAAAAATATTTCGGTGAACTTATTTTTTTTTTAATAGTTGAACTTACCAATTTTTTAGTTGTACCAACAAAATATTTATTCCAACATCCCTGCCCGAATATTCAGTCGATTCGACCGAATTTTGTTTATCAGTATACGACAATATTTCCGCTAATTTCGTTAAACTACGGGTACTGAATTATTTAGACGGAAATATTCAGTTTAATCGAGCAAATCTTTTTCCCGGCTGTGTTATACCCTACCACGGAGACAGTTACACACATGCCACATACATGTATTTATTAACCGTATTAAACTCCCTTGAGTATTCCTGCTTCCCGATCGATATTAACGCCAGGTGACCGGTCCCTGCTCCGTCGCCGGTGCGGCTATTCTCGCACGTGTCAAGCATTCGCTTGGCGCTCAAAACTTTTCTACAAATTTTTTTTTTTCATTTCATTTCAAAAACAAATTTTCCTCATCTACGTCCAACCAGTTACCCGGTACCAACCTCTCACCGTGCAAAAAAGTTACTCTCGAAACACATCCTACGAATGTCAATCCCCGGCGATCGCAGACGTAAAAAATTTCGCTTGCGATATGACAATCGGATTAATCAGAGTTTGCGATGAAAGGAACAGACAGCAAAAAAGAAGGAAAACAGCGCAAAAAAAAAAAAAAGAAGTGATACGTCTGCATTCGCGTACAGAGGGAAAAATTTTCGCGAGCGTTTTGACGACAAGAGCCTCAGCCACAAGGACGACGAGTGCCGATATACGAAAGCGCGCCAGCATAAAGGGAACGACGAGCAGGGAGGACGTATGGAGTTTGCTGGTTTGCGCTTTTATTGTTGGTACCTCCTCTCATCCCTCGCACGGTGTAGTAGACGAGTGGGGGGAGGGGCCGGGGGAGGGCGTAGGAAGAGAGAGAGTTCGTCGTTCGAGAGAATCGATATCCGATATATCGAGTCTCTCTCGGTCTGGGATGACGGTGTATACTCGAGATCGAATCGTTCCGGGAGGGTAAGTTGGCGCGGCGAGGACGATGCGGCGGAGGTGGATGGATAGATAGAACCGAGAGAGGACAGACAGGCAACTACTATCGGCTATAAGCTTGCTGGTCCGCGGCGGCTCCTCCTGTAACTCGGAGAGGGCCGCCTGACTCTGCCTACATGGACAAATCTAGGCCGCATTATGGATCTACATGCGGATGGTTTACGTGCACGGGCACGAGTCGCCTCTGGCTGCCACCCGGCTTCGACTTGCGCCAGTCGTTTATAGTTAGGTCCGTACTCCAGGCCTTGTACATACGGGCCTTGCGTGAATGGACGATAATGTTATTGGTATTGGAAGAAAAAAAAAAAAAAAAAAAAAAATGAAAAATGAAAAAAATTCATGCCGATTCAATATTAATTTCTCACGCGGGAACAAAGAGAGTAGGGTCGATGGACCGGTTTTGGGCACCTTTGCCATGTCCGACAGGCAATACATACGGGTCTTGCGTGAATGGACGACAATGTTATTGGTATTGAAATTAAAAAAAAAATCATGAGACGATTTTTGTTCGATCTTCTTTCGTACAAGTTTCGTCAAGAATATTAATTTCTGACGTGGGGATAAAGAGAGTAGGGTCGATGCACTGGTTTTAGGCACCTTTGCCATTTCCGACAGGCAATTTATATTATAATTGCGTGTCGGATAATACATACGAGTCTTGCGTGAATTGACGATAATGTCGTCAGGGTAAAAAAAAAATATATATAAAAAATTTCATAAGACAATTCTTGTTCGATCTCGTACAACTTTCGTCAAGATATCAATTTCTCACGTGAGAATAAAGACGGTAGGGTCGATGTACCGGTTGTGGCCACCTTCGCCATGTCCGAGAGGCAATACATGAGTCTTGGCATGAATGGACGGTAATGTCGTCAGTGTAAAAAAAAAAAAAAAAAAAAACACTTCGATAAGACCATTTTCGTTCGATCTTGTTCCGTACGAGTTTTATCAAGAATATTCATTTCTCACGTGGGAATAAAGAGAGTCGTGCAACGATTTTGGCCACCTTTGGTTAATTTTTTGTCATGTCCGAAAGGCAATGACTCTGTTAGTAAATCTGGATACAATCGAATTTTGAAAACAGACACCGAGCCGATAATTCGGTAAATTGATGCGAATAGTTCTCGGAGAGTATGGGGGTGAAAACGCGGGAAAACGAGGATTTGAAATAGAAAATAGAAAAAAAAAAAATGTCTACGAATGGTCAGTTTTGTGAGTGGCCGAGAACGTTGCATCTACCCTATCCGCGCTGTATGCCGAAAGATATATATTTCCGACAAAAATTTATTCATCTCGCATATATCATTGCATGCACGATTCCGAGACAGAATTTTCAAACGTTTAATTTTCCGTTGGTTACTCACCCGCCAGTATCATGTCGCGTTCGTGCCTCAACAATAGATCCAAAAATATATGAAACATATATGTTTATTTTTGTCCTCTATACATATAAAATATATAGTCTGTTCATCCTTTGTATTTATCCGCTAGTTTATCTTCTCGTCACGCACAAGGACACTTTTAATCTTCGTTAATCCTGTCTTCACTTTTTTTCTTTTTGCAACGTGATTTTCCGTACGAAGATGAGAATCCGAGCGCGGACGTGATACAGTCCTGTTCACGCCGTCTTACGCTTCGTTTCGCCGTCCAATTCCGTCCACAGGATTCTCGCCGTTCCCCCCCCACTTATATCCACGGATATACCTATATATACACTACGCAAGTAGCTCCGCAGCACGTGACGATCGTTTCATCGAACGTTTGATTGCTATATCGTGCGCACCGGAGTCCGGGCGATAAATTTTTTACGCGATCAATTCGAGTCACGAGGTACAAACGCATGTGCAAACTTGCCCTCTACTCATCGCGAGCCCCGACGCTCTTATCTGTCTCGGCAGAAAGCGTTAACCGCGCGTGGCCGAGGCGATCACGTGTTCATCGTTACGGCTCGCACGTTCCTCGTCAAGGCTGTTGGTATGCCCGTTACGCGTTGTATGAACTCCTATTAACACTACCTAAGTCCGGATATCTCAATCCCCCAGGTTTCGCGGACGAACCGTCTGCCTTTGAGGTTTCACGTTTCTTTCGAAATTCTCATAAAGCCCCTCGGACCGTTGCCGTGGCATCTCATTTTTCTGCCGGCAACGGTTGCCGGCACTGCTGCTGCGCTGCAGGCTGGCCAAGCTCGGCTGCAATTACGTGCCGGCGAGTTACTTCCGGCGCAGTTGTTCCAACGTCTTTTCTCTCCACTTCTTATTCTCGTTATTCGCCTTCCCTTGTTCACTCGCACTGTACCTCTCTCCTTCTTACGATCGTTCCCTAACCAGCCTCCCGAACACAGCCTGGAGTAATCGTCGTTCGATAATCGAACCGCTAAAAAAACATCGACTCACTCCGTACTTCACTGTTGTGTGTTCGAACGAACGAAGTAAGAGGAAGGATCACGTGATACGCCGATCCACGTTACTTTGTGTACGTTGCGTATGCATCTGCGCACAAGGGCGGTGAGGGCGCGAAACGTGACTACCGCGGCTGCTGCTGCGAGACTACTAACGTCAGACGTCGTGCGGTACTCGGTTCGTCGTTGAGGTTATCTCTCTCTCTCTCTCTCCCCCGGTGAGAGCGCGCGTAGCCCGCGCGAGAAACGGGTTGGTTGGCTGCTCGCACACCGATCGGCTCGAGCCGGAGGGGCGCGAGGGGGCGCTCGGCCGAACACAGTTCGAGCTGCCGCGCTTCGGCGTGCTGCTACTACACTACTACTACGCGCGAAGGAGCGACGACGGGAACGTACCGAAGTTCACTTCGAGTGGCGACCGTGTCACGATTATTCGAGCCACGGTCGTCCTCGTGGAGAGGAACCTTACCGGACGAGCGAAATTTCGACAATGAAAGAAACCCCCTGGCTACTAATTCGCTCGAGTACCTCTTCAGGTACCGCTTTTCTGACCTACGAGTGGCTGATAATTGTTCCGAGCTTTGGCGTCTTCCATAAATCGTCGACGATGCTTCCAGATCTTTCTGGATCTTTCTTTCGGGCTCGTTTCGGAACGCAGCCGGTGGCGCGGTGTTCGGATGACGTCAACGCGCCTCGCCAGTACACCGGGAGAGGGAGAGAGATACGCAGAGGGATTGAGCGCGGATAGGCGAATGACGTTGACAACGAGAATAACGAGGGAATCGCTTCTGCGGACGTTACTTGGAACCAATTCATTGTCAACAGTTGAAATTATCTATAGGCTGCAGATACTTCCAATTCTCATTATTCCTGTTAAATAAATAAAGAATAAACCGCCAGGCCTCGCAGAGCCAACGTCCGGACTTAAATATTTTAATCCTAATCGTCTCCACGTGGGAACCTTGAGTTACATTGATTTTTTTTTATGTAATAACGAAAAAAAAATTGTAACTCGCGATAAGCCCTTGCGCCCTTCCCACTCGGAGCACGCGATCAGTGCACAGGTGCAGGCGGGTGGGAAGCTCCCGGCAGGGTGGTACACGCTATCCCTGCACTCTCCATTCCGTTACGTTGCCGCAATTGTTTTACGTATACCCATAGTCCTTTTTCGCTCGTACGTCACCCCCTCGAAGGCTACTCTCGAATTCGCTTCTCTCCCTCTCTCCCCATATCACCGTGTACTCCACGACAACTCAACATAAATTCTCCTTTGTTTGTAACCTCCGCGAAACACCTCGCTTCATGTGCCACATTATCCCGCAGAGACCGATACGCGGGTATATATTATTCGCGGATGGACAGAGAGATGTGCAATGTGGGTTGCGCGCGCACGTACACGCACGCTTTTCTACACCCCACCCCCTCCCCGCCCCTCCTCGCCCCACTCCTCACCGGCCGAGAGCCTCCTTCGATATAGCCGGCGGCTTCTCCTCAACGTCGTAGTTTCCCCGCTGTCTTTTTTTCTCTCCGTATCCTCCGTCTCTTTATTTCGCTCGTTGTGTTACACGGGCGCGCGCAGGGCACATACAAACCGGGCGATCGTCCACCAGGGTTAATACTGTCAGGTGGCAGTGGCGTCGTCGTCCTACGGTAAACGAGGATGGAGAATCTCGCCGCTCGCCGGTAATACCATCCACCACGCTTACAAATCGTACAGTAAGAGCGCTCTCCGACCGTTCTCCTCTGAATTTTTCGCGTTTGTGTAAGTTCGTACGGCGAACCGGCTGCTCACGTACACGGCGCTCTTTATATGCATGCATGCACATATATATGTATATTTATACACACGGATTCATGGATAGGCTCTCGGATACTCGCGCGTCGCTGCGTAGTTAGAGAGCAGCGCGCAACGTCGGTTTACATAAGAAGAAGGGGAGTATGCGGTGTAGGAAGGCAGCAGAGCACACTCTACAAGTATGCGCTTTGGTATAATGCAAGGCGGTTGATGTATGTATGCGCGAGTGGCTCGGTCCCGTCTTTTCGTTCTCTTTCTTTGCTCGACGCTCGAGAGAGATCCGCGGGTTTTATGCGCGTACGTGTGAGCGAGCCCCCATGCTCTCCCCTCCGACAGCGGAGAGAGAGACTCTCTGACGAAAAGCGCGAACAAGTAGCGAAGAGACACCGGTATATCGCGGTCTACGTGTATGCTGTTCGCTCGCTCGCTCTCTCCGTCTCTCTCGCGGGAACAGGAGAGAGAAAGGAAGCGCAGGGGCCAGGAGGAAGAGAGAGTATATGCGCGCGCAGATGGCGCAGGGACGTACGATATGTTGAAAAGAGGCGAAGAAACGAATTTTCAGGGAGCCCGAAATTAATATGGAGGGAGGGGGGGGGGGGGGGGGGGGGGAGCGAATGAAGACGGGGAGAGATAAGAGAGATGGAAGTAGACAGGTGGGCTGGTCAATTCATGTGAAATTCAAGACTCGAGAGTACACGAGACTACGAAACTGCGCACTATCGTCCTTGCGATCCTTCGCCCTCCTCCCCCCCCCCCCCCCCCCCTTGTTCGTCCGCGGGACGAGTTTCTTTCCACCCGTTCTCAGAGTCACTAGACTCGACGACTCTGATATATTTGTCGTTTTGCCTAAAAAAACTCCGCGTGGATCTCTTATTTCATGAAAGGATTTAATTTTAGAAATATTGTTGGGTATTTTTTTCGAAGGCGTGTTGCTTCTGTAATGTCGCGCCGTATTGGTATGGCGCCTCGACTAACATCGTGCTTGTACACCGGCTGAATTACCGATAGAACGTCAAGCCGTATAAAAATTATCAGTAAGTTGGAAATTTAACAACGCGTCATGCGCTGCTGTCGAAAATGTGACTGCAAGCGCCGGTGCGCCTTAACACGACAATTTCACAGTCGTTTGCAGATAAGCGAGCGGACTTTATGCGCCGTTTGCTTACCGGGCGGTCAACAGTTTCACCAGTGAGTGAACACTTTTCGTTGAAGTACGCGCAGAAAAGAAAAGTTCGATCGCTGAATTTTGCCGTGCGCTCAACTGCTCATTCATCGGTAATACCATCTCGACTACATTTTTAATTTCCGCAGTCTCCCGTGTGAGGCATTCTCTGTCAACCTCGCTACTCTTTTATCGACTCTCTCAGATCCATCAGATAATTGGCCACATTTTAGTATCACTTGAAGGTATCTGTTTGGTTTTTTTTTTTCACAGATTTTGCTTCCTCGTAGAGGAAGCTTTTTTCGTGAAACTTTTTTTTAAAGATTTTTATGTACACGATTGAAAATGTTCCAAAACATCGGACAATCACATTTAGGAAAAATGTCGGGATGTGTGTATGTGTGTTTGTCGGGCCAGTATAATTCAACCGTCTATAACTCAAGAACGTTTTTATCAATCGGGTTGAAATTTGGCAAGAGAGCACTTAGGTGTACCTCTATTTGTAACATTTTACGCAATAATTGAAACATTCGTTCAACTTTTATCAGATTTTGAATTTTTTGAAAAAGGTGTTCTTGCGCTCTAGTTTTCCCAAATTTTGAGTTTTCGGGCTAAAACTATCTACAGAAGTAGACCAACATCAAACAATTTTGCGCACGCTTCGCGTGCGAAACCCCCATTTTCACACCTTGTGAAATAAAACTTTGTACGATACTCGTGCGAAAAAAGTGTTCTGAACTCGTGTGATTACAACACTTTCCTTCGGGTCGTGCCGCAAACTCACACTCGTCAGAAAAAGTTTTTTCGCACTAGTATCGTAATGTACTATTTTCCACTCTAGCTCTTATAATTTTTGTAGATATTTGACTACAACATTCGACATAAATAAACTATGACGTAGCCATATTCATTAAAATTTTGTGAGGTTTTGCATTTTTTTATGCGTACTGCACAACAGATTCAAAATTCATCGTGAAATATCGCGAGTCACCAAAATAGTTTTCGCGTTTACGAGAGTCATCTCTGGAGATATTGCCGGTAGAGCAGTAAAAAAAGTAACATACATTTTTTAAATCGCTAAAAAATAAGTAATAGAGCGAAAAGTTGTTTTAACTCGCGTGATTGCAAGTCGTCTTCGGCTCATGCTGCAAACTCACACTCGTCAGAAATAGTATATTATGCCACGAGGGAGCAAAGTCTCTCTTTCCCCGAGTGCAAAGTTTGATGCCCTAGTGAAGCGAGGTCAGAAATTTACACGAGGTGAAAAGGGGCTTCCTCCCGAATGGCATACGCAATTTTTTTCCCCGACTACGCTAAAAAGTTGCCATATTTTTATGCCTGCATCGGGGGTGGAAAGTGTCCGATTCTTAACGAGCGGGAGGAAAAGTGAAACTTTACCTCCCGCTAAATCACTGTTCCTCCCGCTAAATTACTTTTCCTCCTGCTCGTCAAAAATGGGCCACTTTCCATCCCCGTTGCAGGCATGAAATAGGGTCTTTTTAGCGTAGTCGGAAAAAGAGTTTTTTCGCACTAGTATCGTACAAAATTGTATTTCAGAAGGTGTGAAAATGGGGGTTTTACGCACGCGTAGAGTGAGTAACACTACCATTATCATGCGCAAAATTGTAATAAAGGAGGAAGCCATGTGCAAATTACTTTGCACCTTCGTTTTAATCCATCCAGTTAGGGGGTGCGTTTTGTTTAATTCACACTTCTCGAAAGGGATAAGTCAGGCAAAAAATCTAACGACAAATTCATTAACAATTTAATGGATATGTGTGATATTTTTGTTCGTATTCCAAAGGCTATTTTGAACAGAAAGGAAAATAATATTTTTGAAAATGGAAATTATATTTTTTCGTGCAATGCGACACCTTTGATTTCGCTGTCAATTTATAGGATGGTCGGTGATGTGAGACGAACTTGTGAAAACATGTGCAATGCGACTGGACGTATTTTCCGAGAAAATAAAGATTAAATATTTTTTTTATATAGAAAATAAAGATTTAGATAAATAAAGTTTAAATGTATTATTTTATTCTTTTGCCTCATATACCGAGCGAAATTCGGCGAAGGTGCAGAGACCAGTAACGAATTTCCATGCACAGCACTATGGAGCTTAATTCTCGTTTTTATCCGGCTGGAATATTGCGGAGATATTCCTGTACTCATTTCGCCCGGGAGTCGCAGGATAGCCTATTCACGTAGCGAGGCTCGAGAGAAAGACGGGTCGCGCCTCCAAGCTCTCGGACTTACCCGTCACGTTTGTAGGATCGCAGGTAGCGTAATACTTGCTATCAGCTACACGGCGGAGTAGCATAGCAACGATATGGTAAATACTGTATATTGTATCAATCACGAACTCACCGTGCTGATGCGGAGCCGAGAACGCCGAGTGTCTTCGGGGTGACATGTTCGGATGATTTCCTTGGCTTCCAGGGGGTTGCATCGACGACAGGGCCCCCAAGGGTGTGTAAGACTTGCACGGCTGTTCCGGCTTTTGCTGCGAAGGACGAAACGAGAGGCAACGCTTTAGTACGAATAGCTTCGTTTATTTTGTCACGTTTCTACAAACTGGAAACTTCGGAGCCGTGGGAAGGCCTTATATAGTGCAATAAAAATAGTCGGCATCGAGAACGAGGCAAAACGGATCATCAATTTTTCGTAAAAACAGGTCTCATCTCGAATGGAAGACACCGGTCCGTTTTGCCGCGAAGTTCCCTTTTACTCCGCTCTCTCATGTATAGAAAGCTTCATACATAACTCAAATGTAATCCGTGTATGATATTTCCACTTGGATCAAGACTCGACGGCATTAATTTTTATTCTTCTCCGGAGGGGAGCCAGAAAAAACGTTTGTAATGTTCTCGCACCTGCTCGTGAAGTTCGGCTGCAACGGCGGTCGCTGCAGTTTGCGTGTGACTCGTCGAGCTGATTCGGTACTGCATTCCGGCGATGCTGCAGAAGCCCTCGTGATGGGTTGATCGAGTCTGGTTGACGTACACACCTGTCGGGAGCCGAGCGAACGAGAAGAAAGATTGTAGTGAAAAAGAAAAAAAAAAAACGAGGGATGAAAGAGTGCTCACTGTCGTGGGGGGGTCGTCGGGAGATCAGGGGGATCGAGAGAGGAGCTTTCGGCGGGACGTAAACTACCACGGAATGGAAGGGTGGAAGCGGGATGAAGAAAAAAAAAAAAAAAGATTGAGCAGGGTAGCAGTGGTGGAATTTTCGTGGACATACTGACCGGTGATAGTAACGTCCGTGTCCTGATTAACGATCACGACTTTCTTCGACGGTTTTATTACTTCCTCCCCCGCATCGGCCGAGACCTGCTGACGAGCGGAGGACTTTCGCTTGTTCTCCATATCCGTGTCGATCTGTTTTCGTTTCTTTATGACCTCGACCTCGGATTCGCTCGACGAATCGCTCGCCGATGAACCGTTACGATTTATCTCGTCGGAGTACGAGGCCGCGAGAATCGCGCTCGCGTTTAGGCTCGCCATTCTCTTGCACACGACCATGTCCTTAAGATCCATCACCTCCTCGATCTTTTTCCTCCTCGTAGTGTTTCTCTTCTTGGCCCTTGCCGCAGTTTTCTCCCGCTCGCCGTCGTCGTCCGACGATGACGACGACGACGACGAGGACTCCATCATGTCCCAGTGTTTACCCCTCAGACCCGGTACGTTTCTCAGATTTCTCTTGTTGTTGTCCTCGACTTTGGTGACGTCGGCGACTTTCTTTATCTCCTTCGGCTTCTTAGCCGGTGCTTCCTCCTTATTCTCCTCCTTGGCCGATTTACCCTTTGGCTTTTCCTTCTCAGGTTTTGGCTTGCAGAAACCACCGAGATAAACCCCACCGGCCTCGTTCTCGTACAGACAATGGACCTTGGCGAGGGCGTTCAACGACGCGACTCTGTGCCTTTTGGGACCGCTCCAGAAACCGAAGAGTCTCATTCTTCTAGCTCTTTCGTCCGTCGGCGAGCTATCTCGCTCCTTACCGAGCCGCCTATCAACGTTCTTCTGCTTGCCCCGACCACGCGATTCAATTTCCTCCTCGTAGTCGTCCTCGGAGTCTGAGGCCGACGTCGGACTGGCCTCACCGGCGCAGCTCTCCTCGCCGTTAACGGCCTCGACTTTCATATCGATTTTTATCAAACCCTCGGCCGGCTCCCTCTTAGAATTCGCCGGGATCTTCGAGCCATCCTCGACGCTCTTCGATTGCTTTATCAGATCCTCGAGGCTCACGTCTTCCGACTTGGTCGACACCTGATCGCTCTCCTCGCTCTGAAGCTTCGCCGCCTTCGTCGGCTTCTTAACCGGCTTCTTAACGATTTTTTGTTTCGCCGGACTCTTCGAAGATTTCTTGCTTTCCGGAGTCTTCGACGCTGGAATCTCTTCCCTGCTTTTATCGTCCTCCCTCTCCTCGCATAATTCCCGCTTTATTTCATTCGTCTCCATATCGTCCGGAGGCTCGTCGTTGCTCGTCGCTGCTTTGTCGACGTCGTTCGCCGTATCTTCCCCGAGCTTCTTAATCTCAATTTTCTTCTTGCTGTTCGCGACGATCTTCTCCGTTATCTTCTTTATTTTGGCCTTCTTCAGTACGCTGTTTATCTTGACGCTCTTCGGTGGCAATTTGACTTTCATCTGCTTGGCCAACTTGGGCTTCTTCTCCGGCGCTTTGGACTTTGGAATTATTGGATTTTTCTTCTTCGACTTGGCAGCGACGACGGAAGCCCCCGCAGCAGAAACTGCCTCGTTCCGCTCCTCCTGGGACGGTGCATCCTTATCGTCCGCCTCGCCGTTCGCGATCTTGACTAGCTTCAATTTCTTCTCGATGAATTTTTTCGCCAACGGTGAATGCGACTTTTTAGCGAGAACGGTCTTCTTCGTCGGCGCTTTCTTCTGACCCTGTTTCGCCTTCGGATCCTTCTTCGGCGTCGTCGTCGCCGTCGTCGTCGCGGCGCTACCCGCTACCTTCTTCGCGGTCTCTTTCTCCGACGACTTCTTCACCTCGGCTACTTTCTTCTCTTTGGTCGTCGGACTCTTTGAATTCTCTTTGAGCTCGCTCTTCCCGCCTTTCCCGTCTTTTCTCTTCTCGTCCTTGCACTTCTTCTTCGGAGCCGCGGAGCTATCGGTTTTATCGTCGATCACCGAATTTTCCTCGGATCCGATGTTGCCGGCTTTCTGACCGTCCTCCGGAATCTCATCGATCTTGCCAGCTTTCTTCTTCTCATCGACCCTGTCGTTCTTTCTCTTCGCCTCCGCAGCCTGCTGCTTGTCCGTCTTGGCTTTCTCCTCCGAAGGCTTCTGACTCTTCTTCCTGTTGTTCTCCGTCGCACCGCAGGACTCTTCGTTCGCAGCTTCCTCCGTCTTTTCGCATCTCTCAGTTTTCTTGTCCTCCGCAGCTTCGCACTTTTTCTCGCTCTCCTTGGACCCTTTCTTCCTGGCGTCCTCCGCTTTCTCCATTTTCTCTTTCTTCTTCTCCTCCGCCTTCTTCCTGCTCTCCTCCGCCTTTCTCTTCTTCTCCGGTTGCTCCCCTTTTTTTCTGTCCGTTTCCTCCGTCGATTGCTTCGGTTTCTGGAGCTTCTTGTGCGACCTCTTTTCGACTTTTTTTGGATCCGACAGTGTTGTCTTTTCTGGCGAAGCTCGATGTTTCTTTGCTGCGGTCGCCGGTGTCCTCTGCGCCTTTTGGGCAACTACCGGCTTCTTCTGCGGCTTCATTCCTCCTTCGCCTCTCCCTTCACATCTTCGAACTGAATTTTGTGGGTTTTTTTTTTTTTTTGCTGTCTTTCGCGGTTCTAGGCTTCCTCAGGCTTTCGAACCCCGGGCCGGCGACTACCTTTCGGCCATCTCCCGGCTATCCTCGCTCTCTGGAATCACCGGCTGCGACTCTGGATCTATCTGTAAGCTGTCGACACGCAGCGCATAATACCAAAACTTAATAATTACAATCCAGTCCAGCACAGCCAACAGCTTATCGAATTTCGAGTTGTATTCGTATAACAAAATCTCAATGCAACAAAAAATGGATATCCGCGATGTTTAATGTAATTAAAAGTGCAAACTGATCGATCGATTATTAACTTTTATAAATCGGAAGCTTAAGTCTTTTTTTTAACCGTGTTAACTTTTATAGTTCGTTATTCAGCGGAGCCTCTGATATTTAGGATTTATTGTATACCGATTGTAAAGGAGGAATTCGCCCAAGTAATAAATTATCAAATACAGTTATCAGCGAGAAAGTATTTTCGAATTAACAACAATGATATTCGCGATGTTTAATTGAATTAAAAGTCGGAACTGATCGATTGATTATTAACTATTATAATCCGTAAGCTTAAGTCTTTTTTTTTTAACTGTGTTAACTTTTATAATTCGTTATTCAGCAGAACTCTGGTGTTTAGGATTTATTGTATACCGATTGTAAACGATAAAATCGTCGGAGTAATAAATTATCAAATAAAATTATCAGCGAGAAAGTATTTTCGAATTAACAACAATGCCCGGTTTACGACGCTGCGGTTACGCGGACCGCGCTCGGTGTCGTCCGAATAGAATAACGGTATCTTTAAAGGGCCTTCGATTCACGGACCTTTAATCCTCCCGCGATCATTCGCGACCGAGGTATATCCTTCATTATCTCCGAAGCGGAACAACTGCCGAGAAACGATAACTCGCGAGACGAGAGAGGGTCGCGCAAGAATCTCCGCGCGAGACTCTCCGCATCTCCGCTGAAAGGGTTGAGTTGGAAGAAAGGAGAAAAAAAAAAATCGAGGTAAAAACCCTTAGGCCAGCGTATCCGTAGATGGCCACAAGTGGCTGACGTGAGGTCGAGAAAGCCGCACACAGAGCACAGGCGGCAGCAGCCTGATCGATGAATCCCCCTGCACACACAAAGCCGCGGACCAGCACACCCGATATTATCGCGAATAAAAAAGGCCACTCGAGAAAAAACAAAAAAAAAAGAAAACAAAATCAATGCACAGAGTCTAGACCGTTCGTGTGATCTCTCGGGAACGTCGCGAAAACCCGACGAGAAATCTCTGGTAAGATCGTCCGGATAGGCGATTGTGTGCGCTCTGTCGGTTAGTAAGTAAAAAATCAAGATAATGTTTACCTCCGGCCAGCCCTTTTGTTGCCCCACTCGGCCCGCGAACGCGTCGAGTTTTCGAACACGGTCGCTGTTTCCTCACTGTCTCCCTCTCTACCAATACAAATTCCCCACTGCGGCTAAGTTTTCATCTGTTTCTAAAACTTCCTTTTAGCTTTTATTTTTTCACTGTTTACTCGGCACCACGCGGCGGTAAAGCGACGAACAACAACATCAAAATCCCGTGGAGGCTTCGATGTTCCACGGTAGAACGAACTCGTTCGCACGTCGACCCGAGAGACGTGTCTCGCGCGGTTATGGATCTATCGCGAAAATCGCATTCTCGGTCCCGCAACTCTTATCGCGCTGGACGTCCCTGCCCTTTTGCCGTACTCCCGTCCGCCATTTTATTAACTCGCGTACTAACCGGGGCTTCGCGTGCCCTCTCACGATTCAACGCTTCTCTTTATCAGCCCGACGACAGTGCCCGTCGGTACGTTCGATCGTCAAACATTGTTCCTCGCGAGGCCTTCCATTTACGCCCAGTGGCGTCCTCGAACGGACGCCGCCCGTTAACGCGCCACTGTCAGTGCAGCCTCCGCAGCATTGTCACGAGGTTTTTGTTTTTCTTTTTGTTTCTTGTACCGTGCTGGGATTATTGCGCACGCGATTTCTCCGGAGTGTGTCTGTCAAGTGTCAAAAACATGGAAAGCACTTCCGAGATTGAGCCGAACGACGATTATTATTTGGAACTTTCCGCGGATCCGATAAGATTCGAGTCGGTCAGCAGTTTGACCAATGTTTTCTTCGATGACTCGAAACAGCAAGTTAGTAATGGCATTAAGAAAAATTATCTTATTATCGTAACCGCAAAAAAAAAAATTCTTTGCATTTATTTTCATTGCGTAATTTCGATGAATTTCAGGTTTTCGCCGTGCGATCCGGCGGTGTCACGGGAGTTCTTGTCAAGGGACCTGATCAAAATATAAACTTTCGTATGGACGACAAGGGTCCGGTTATATCGATAAAATTCTCACCCTCCATGAATGTACTGGCCATACAGAGAACGAACACTTCGGTTGAATTTGTTAATTACTCGGCCACCGCTGGCTTGGACAATGCGGAATACTCGCAGTCCTGCAAAGGGAAAAACGCTACTATACAGGGATTTGTGTGGACCCACGGAAACGAAATATTACTGGTCACCGATCATGGCGTAGAATTGTTTCTCGTAAGTTACCTCTATTGTTTATTTATTTATTTATTTATTTATATATTTACTTAGTATCGTTAGTAGTTTTATTGGCAATATGCCAAATGAAACAGTTTTTTTGGTACATACCATGCTATAACGTAGATCATAGTGAAAACATATATATTGCCAATTGGCCATCGCCTGACGTCCCTCAGCCATTATTTATTTATTTACTTATTTATTTATTTATTTATTTGGATTACAGGGGGCAGCCCCTTTTACATAGATAAATACACGTTGTAAAATATAATATAAATCTAAAAAAATAACAATTTGTATACTAATGATCAATGATACTCAAGAATATTATGAATAATAATAGATACTGTGACGCATTTTTAGTTTTATTTGTATTATCGAGTTTATTTTATTTGTCTGTTTATTCTCCTTTTTTTTTGGGTGCGTATCTCTAGTACTGCTTTTTTTTGAGACACTGGCTTTGCCCTTTTGTTATGAATAGAAAAAAGAAGCATTAAAAGATGAAAAAGATATATGAAATCATTGAATCTAATTTTTGTTGTTTCCACAGGTGAATCCAGCGAAGCGAAACGTCAGAGCTTTGAAGTCTCTGAGTCTGGGGGTCAATTGGTATGTATTCTGCCCTCGTAGTTCGATGATTCTTCTCTCTTCCGGGACGATAGGCAATCAGATGCAGGCTCTCCACGTGACACCCGGAAATCTTCACAAGATCACGAAATTCGAGAGTGAGTGAGGAATCGCGCAAACTACGGGGTAGCTCCTTGTTCATTATTTGGAGGAGTGTCAGTGGTGGATTATTTGCAATAGAATTATTACAGTGGAGGCGACGGCGACGAAGCCGGGAAAACTGGCTGTTTCGGAGCGCGACGTAGCTCTGGCTGTTCTCTATGGAACACCCTGCATAATCGTCCTGCGGCATCAGCCAGGAGTAAATCGCTCGGTGGGCACCGCCTTCGTTTGCGTATATACAGTACACAAGTACGTTGAATTTTATCCCCTTTACTTTCTGCTCGCACGTATCGGGGCCGAGACCATAGTTTTCACGCAAAAGAAACGTGTTCCGTGTATTTTTCTTGGTAGTAAATAAAAAATATCCTCGACAATCACCCACGATTAACTGTTCGTAAGTGTTCCGGATTAGGCGAAAAAAATCCATAGAGCTCAATAGAGAAAATTATAGAAGTTCCATTTTTTAAATATCATTTTTTCCGTATCTTTTATTCAAACAAATATATACACGTTATTGTGCTTGAAATCTATGAAAACGAAGCAAGCCCCCTTAAATGTGAATAATTTGTTTTTTCAAATGTTTCGCTCAATCGCAGAATGCTGACGATCAAGAGAAGTCACATCCTAAAACTCGACATGAGCGGTCGATTCGCGATAAACGTTGTCGACAATCTAATAATCGTCCATCATCAAGCCTCTAAAGTGAGTCATGCTATTACGACCAGGGGCGCGGTCTCGTAGGGATTGATTAACACAGCGCTGTCTTTTTTTTTATTAAACAGACCTCTATGATATTCGACATAATGTTATCCGGTGTGAGCGACGGTACTGTGATGCATCACACGAGCGTGGCCGTCCCGAAGCCGATAAAACCGTACAATCTCAAGGTGCAGGGTTCGACGCTCTCGGAACAGGTCATTCAGCCTTGCCAATTATGTATCCTTAAAATCGAAAAAAAATCTTAATAAGCGTCCTCAAAGTTAGACTCGAGTTTGCCTTAACGCTTTAAAAGATTCTCCGAACTGGGTCGTCTTTCAACCGAACATCGTAATCGACGCGAAGCTCGGCTGTCTCTGGTACATAGAATTGCGGCTGGAATCTCTGGTAGATCTGATTCAAGAAAAAGTACAGTTGGTCGAGTTTCTCATGCAGCGCAAAGACGCTAAACCAATACTGTTGCAAGTTCTGCAAACTTTGGTGAACGATTTGCCAAAGACGCTGATAGACATGCCAGCGATATTCGACAAGCTGAACGCCGTTTACAAGAAACATCTGGAGAACGAGATTCAGAGTCAGGTAAGTGGGTCCCGATTTCCCACGATTTCTTCGGCTATAATTACTCGTCACGAACGAATATATCTGATACATTACAGATGGGCACACCTTTGCAGAACAACACGAAAAATCCGCGCAGCACGTCGGCCGACGACTTGGAGTACAAATTGTTGCTGGATCAAAGCGACATGTACACTCACATACTTTCCAAATTTAGCGGTGATACGATAGAACCGAAAATGGCTGTTTGGGTACTTCTCGAATATATAAGGTAATAAACAAAAAAACAAAACATGATTTTATGTGCTCCAGAGCAATGTGTGAATTTGGACGTCGATATTGTTACAGATCTCTCGCCGAACACGGTATTCTGGTGCAGCACTATCTTCACGAGCTCGTGATAACGACCCTCGTTCAGCGAAAGGCTTATTATCAACTGCACCAGTTGCTGCAGTATCACGTTGTGGCTGATTCCAAGCCTTTAGCTTGCTTGCTACTGTCGTTGGAGAATCTTTATCCGGCGGCTCATCAATTGGCTCTGGACATGCTGAAGCGTCTGGGCAATGCTCACGAGGAAATAATCGAAGTTCTGCTCTCCAAGGGTCACATACTGCCGGCTTTGAGGTACCGGTCGAACTCCATTTTAACTGACGAATAATTTGTCATTAAATTGATTGCGATAAATCTTATCCTTTCATTCTATCGAACAGGTACATCAGGACCGTGGGAATGGCGGAACAAGTATCCGCGAGAAAGTTTCTCGAAGCCGCGAAAGCGACAAACGATTCGACCCTCCACCACTCGGTCTTCAAGTTCTTCGAGGAGCGCGCAAAGCGCGAACTCGAGGCGGAGATCGTTATGGCAACGCGCAAGTATAATTCGGCGTGATGCGTTCCTTAATTAATTGTAAAATTGTTGAATCGTATAATTTATGAAATTTATTGAAAATAAACTGTTTACGCTGTCTTGTAATAACGTTAACGAAATCATTTATTTGCGCCCACTATTATAGTTGCATAGCCAAAATAGAGCTGCTATAGCTCCGAACGGATATCCTTTGATGCGATTAACAAAAAGTTAATCCGATGGGATTTGCGAAAAAAAAAATGTATCTCGCAACGAAGCACGAGTCACGAGGTCGGCAACTCAATAGCTATTCCAATCAGGGCAACCGTTGGCCTGTAAAATGTTTTATCATCACCGCCGACCCACAACGCGGAGGCCGCGTTCCGAAAACAAAATAAATAAATAAATAAACCATGAGCAGTATGCGACAACGCGATAGGACGAGAGGCACGGAAAGGGAATGAGTAGAATCGATGAGGCTTTGTTGCGAGAGGCCGCGGCCACTCACCTCAACGACCCAAAATCCACTGCATATATGGATGGACGAGGGCAGAAAGCGAACGGACCAACGAACGAATCTCTATCGCCATCCGGAAACAGCAGTATCGCTTCACTAACCACTCGCGATATTGCAGCTTTGCCACCTCCACAACGACGAATCATAAATTCAACGTACACCAAACAGCTCCATTTTTTAATGATTTTTATTGACATATCTTAAATCACTTTTCGTCTTTCTCTTATTGTTTCGTTAAACAATATTGTACAACTTGGTGAATAATTCTTCACATGTTTTTTTTTTATTTTTTGTTTTTCATTTGTTCTTCATCTTTTCTTCATTTTTTTTTCTTTACATTCGAGAGTGTATTGGGTATTCATAGTAGTGTGTTCATAGCATAGTAGAGCGGATTAAGGGTAATTAGTTCGAGGGGGGGACGGTGCGTGTACGTCTTTTACACAAGTACAGAGTTAATCTTTTTTTTTTATCGAGTACCGACACTGAGAAGAATACAGATTACAATAATGATAGTTTTACTATATTACTGTTTTTTTTTGTTGTGTATTTCGTGTTTTTTTTTGTTTTGGTGCGTTTGGAGATTCCAATGTTGATAAATTCGAAAGTTTTTAACTGCTATAAGCGCGTTGAACGCACAACCCTATCCCGTTGCTGTCGCGACAACACTTCGCTCTTCTAACTGCAGTTAATAATTTGGTCTCTCGTACCCGTAAATATAATAATATTACAACCTTATCGCATCGATATACCTCGTCACTCGCTGATCTCGAAAATACATATTACAAATCTATAATGTCCGATAGTCGTTACATCATACTTTCAGCACTTTTTCTTCTTTTTTAAATTAAATTTCCACGGTGTGCAATAAGCGTACCGGGACGTGCGGAAGAATTCGCGAAGGACAGTCTACGGTGTGCTTATTTAATATTGAAAGTACAGAGACAGCGAAATTACACTCATTAGAATTGATATAGCGTTATACAGTTATACTTTTATTTTTTTGTTCTTCGTCGAAGACGTTTCTTCCGGGGATTTGCGAAAAATAGTTTCGGCCAGGGACTGTATAGACGAATATAGTATGGATTTTTATTTATTTATTTTTTAATTTTCTTTTGATTCGTAGCTTAGCCGCTCTGAAGCGATCTATAATCTATGTTAGAAGCGTGGAATGATCAGAATAGATTGCGGAAACCGATTTTATACAGACGGATACATTTATCACTGATACATCCACATGATTGCACAATCGGCGTTTTAATCGCGATACAATTAATTCCCTTGGTTTTCAATTTTTTTTTTTTTAAGCTCTTTTACAACCTTAGCACATGCCTCGAAGTACAATTTTTCGAAGCCAGAGCGTAAGCGTATGGCATTTGATTATCAATAATTATTCGATATATAAATGTGCGAGACGAGCGTTGAAAAAAAAAAAAAAAAAAAAAAAAAAAAAAAAAAAAAAAAAAAAAAAAAACCTAAAAATATATCAGAATCAGTGAATTTTCATAATCAGCTTTTTTTTTGTTTATCGTTCATGGGAACGAGATTTTCGTTATCAGTTTGTGTAAAATTGGTCGTCGTATCGAGATTCAATAAATAGAGAAGAGTACATGCGATCGATAGCTGCTACTGAGCGTCGAAGGGAAAATAATTTTATTTATTGAAGTTTTATTCGTTAAATTTCACCCCACGTCGGATATTATAGTTTAGATTCAATAGGTATTTTGTGTTTTAAATATGTATTACATATACGTTTTTTTCATACCGCATTTACTTAGACAAACCTCTTCTGGCTCCCACGCAGCGCTTTTATATCTCAAAAATACAAAAACTTCTCCGTCACACACATGTTCATTCACACATGGTACAATGGCGATCACGAGTATACGTGAAACGTTCCCGAAGTTATTCCATAATTTTTCAAGCGTAATAAATTGCGATTTTTTAAAAATTATACATTATCTATAACATTAATTAAATTTAATTAGAATATATATATATATATATATGTAGAATCACCTCGTGGACGTTTCGACGACTTCGTCCTCGCACGCTAGTATCTTCCCGTCCCCAAATGTCGCATCGTTATTCACTTTTTATTTTTCAACTTTTCGTCGAAAATTAAAAATCCTCGAGTACAGGACGGTCACGACGTTAATTAATTTTAATCGTTAGTCATATCGGCCTAACTAAAACGAGATTAATTTCGTTTGATCGATTTACCGCAGCGAAGCCGCATGGGCTCGCTCTTTGGCGATCGATAAAAACGAGATGCAGGTATCGCGGTCACGACTTCTCGGGCTTTTCGCGCCTCCCAGAAGACATTAAAGATAAAACGATCGTACAGTATTTATTTATATATAATTAATGTATATCTCGGTTTGCGTGATTCGAGAACAGCTGATGCTTCGAGATCTTCGCGCGCAAACGAAATAAAAAAAGACTAGTAAAAAATAAATTAAAAACACTTACTTCGGTGCAAACTATCCATTTACATAACACAACGGTATACCTTAATTAATCAATTAAATTACACGACGGTGTTACGATCTATTCAATGCAATCGTAGTATTTGTTAATAATAATTTATATCCGAATAACGATAGATTTCGGCTATAATAGCCGGAGTAGTGCGTATTACGACGCTCGCCAGTTGCTTTTTTTTTAAATGCTATCCGCGCGTTTATCATCGTTGGAAATTAATGTTTCTATATCAATCCCTTTCGTGCATCGGTTCAGCGTTTATTTTCATAATTTTTTTTTTTTATAATACTACTACTTTTTTTTGTGTATTTTAGAGAGTGTCGAGTATCCTCGGTTTGTTTGAACTGGAAGATTAGTTTTTTCCACTCTTATCGAATTATCTCAAGCTCTGCTTATCTGCCCTCAAAAGGATATTTGTTTGTTTTCTCAGCCGGGAGAAGTTAAGGGGTGATCGCACACTGCGATGTCCTTGGATTTCGACTCGCGAGGATATTCGATACTCCCTCCCGTTCCAGCCCGGTTCCTCTATATAAATAAACTCGGAGATATTTTCTAACTCTGCTTATATCTATTGTTTTTATACCTTTATATAGGGTAAAAGGGGCAATTATGGCCCATTCCATATATCATTGATTTACGTGTTAATCAGGGTGAATCACATTTACCACGTTTACCCTATACATGGCCAAAGAGATTTCACACCTTGTGAAATAATAGCACGTTGTGAAAAATGTTTTCTTAACGTTATCGTGTGATTTCAACACACGACAAATTTTTTCGCACTAGTATCGTAATCTACTATTTTTGTAACACATGCACGATAAGTCCCGCTTTTCGTGCATGTCAAGCGTGGCGAAAGTGGCGCTTTCTAGCAAAGGATGCAAGACAAATGCTATAGATACTTTTGCGTACAGTAATCTCGCCTGTAGTTACTTTTGCGTACAGTTATCTCGCCTGTAGCTACTTTTGCGTACAGTTATCTCGCCTGTAGCTACTTTCACGCATACACTGAGACAAAGATCTAGTACAAAATAACCGATCATCTAAGAAAAAGTACCATAGCGCATAGTAGTAGCCCAGATAGAAAAACGTGCCGTGCGTTCGTCACGCCGTGCCGGCACAATGCCGTCAAGTACGTCCGCATGTGACGATATTGTGACGGCACGGCGTTTTGATACCAAAACCTGCTTGCACAGTTCCAGCTCACTGTGGTGCTTCACGTCAAGATGGCGGAGTTCCACGCCAAGCTGGAACTGTGCAAGCAGCTTTTGGTATAAAAATGCCGTGCCGTCACAATATCGTCACATACGGACGTACACGTCTGCATTGTGCCGGCACGAAGTACGTTCCCGTGCTAGCACCGAGTAGATCCCGTGCCGTCACATGTCTATTTGGGAGGGCACTAGAGCGCCACCTATGGTGGAAAGTCTCAGATTTTCTAAGAATTTTTACCATAATATTGTGACGGATGGTCGATGGTCGGGCACTGCTTAAATGAATTAAGTCTCGAAGATGTGAGATGAAATATACTGGTCTTTATTAGTCGGAGAGTGCAATTGTTCGGAAGGTATAATTCGGAAGTACCGTTCGCGGTGTCGGTCGGAGCTGAACTAACGTGAAGCGGGCGTGAAGCTGAGGGCTTCGCGCTCGCTGTTACAAAGGCATAAAGAGTCGAAGGATGTTTAGTCTATTTGATAAGTGGCCGCTCGCGGCGGTCCGGAAGCGCGATGGCCTTAAGGACTTCTTTGAAGAGCGTATCGAACGGAAACTTCGTATCGATACGCTCGAATGAATATTCAAAGTTAAAGGAATGAAATTGTTAGTCTGCGGCGGTTACAATATCTACGAAAAATTCTTATAAATCCGGTACGTCCTACCATAGGTGGGGCCCTAGTTGCCTACTACTATGTGCTATGGTAATATCTCTCAAGCGATATAGTCATATTTACTAGACCCTTCTCTCAGTGCACTTATTCTGGCACTGTAACTCCTTTCCCGTACACTTTTGCCAAACTTTACCGGCACGAAAAGTGAGAGTTTTCGTGCATTTGCTACAAAATAGTATATCACGATACTAGTATGAAAAAACTTTTTTCTGACAAGTGTAAGAAAAAGGCGAGTGATGTAATCACACGAGTTAAGAAAACGTTTTTCGCACGAATATCGTACAAAATGTTATTTCACAAGTTGTGAAAATGGGGCTTGTACGCATTTTCCCACCGAGTGAAGTTAAGTACTGTTCTTACATCTCTCCGGCAGACTTGTTGAAGCGGTACTTCAGCAACTTCCCTTATTCCCTTTGCCTCTTAGAATTTACAATTCAAAATATATTCGCTGCGACGTGAATCTTATTCGAGAGTGATCGCCTCAGCGGGTCGTGGCTCCTGATAACTTGTTCCGTCTCCATCCATTCCTTTGGTTCGTTGATCTCGTTACTGAAAGAAAAGAAGATATTCGAAAGTCTCTTCGTTCCGGCTGCGACATAACGGAGTTCTCGATAATATCCTTATCAGCTGAATTCCAAGTGTACGAAAATTCCGAGACGTAAGGCAATCGATTACTCTCGAGAAAGTTGAACAGGAGAGTCTTCTTCGGGTGATACAGAAAGATGCATTGGTCGCTCTCTCGCTAATGGACTTTTTTTTCTACTTCTCAGTGCGCTGGAAATGACGGTGTCGAGAGCTACGATAGAATCCCATATTCCTCCTTATCGATCGTCGAAGCTCGGACACGTATCGGTTCACTTCGAAGTCGAGAACGGTGAAGTTTGAAGGTTTCGTGACGATTCCCTTTAAACGACAGATGGACACGAGACGGCAAGCTCTCTCGTGCACTCGATCACTCGAGTTTGATAAGTGATAGAAGAGAAGAGATATCGGAAAGCGGGGAAGCATCTCAAAGGATATGATATCCTTGTGGCCACTCGAAGAAATCGATCAACGGAAGAGTGGAATTTCACAGATGCAAGATAAGAGCCTCCCGTGGCCCCGGCAAAGCTCGGCGTACTCCAACTTCTCGTGCCGAGAATACAAGCGCATTCGCTTCGTTAACTTCCGCAACTCCCTTGGGCTAACTTTTGGATTAACTCTGTGTGCATCGTCTGTACACATGCTCCGCGAAACACGTCACCGTGCATTCGCGGCATCGGCGATGCCTTATACATAGCCTTTTAAATTAATTCTGTTCGACCTCTTTAGTCAGTCGGTGTTTGATTCAACGCGTATAGCTTCCTCGGCTGTGTGTACCCGCAGGATCTTCTACGTCTTCATCTTCTTCTCTTTTTTTTCCTTTTCGCCTCGTCTTTCCGGAGTAAGATGTTTAATTTTGCATCGGTCGAAGGTTAACTAGTTGGCAACTTGGCCCGGTGAGGATGAAAGAAGAAGAGCTCCGTAATTAATTATAGACTCCGATATATATATATATATATATATATATATATATATATACCTTGAGGAAGCAAGCAGGCGCAGGGGGGATAGAATCGCCCCGGGGGACTTTGTCGCCTGCTACGAGCACCGGCGGTGCATCGAAGTACGGAACGAAGTTAACAAGGAAATGTAAGCTATGTCCTCTCGGTTCTGTATTTTTGTCGCAAAAGATTTTTCTGTACGTCCTGGCTTTTCTTCCTTGCTGGGCGGAGGAAATAATGACTTTTCTTGTCAAACGCTCGAGCTCGGGGCTCCGCGGTCTCGTACACGTGGAAGACAAGTCAGCCTTCACCTGTTCTCTCTTTGCTCCGTGTAAGAAATCCAAGTGCGCGTCACAGCGTGGTAGCACTTAGGTATCATTCTCCACGGTCTCCGCTCAGCTCTTAATTGGACTCCGACCTCACGGTCGCATTTTCTTCGACGGTTTTCCTCTTCCCACCTCGCCTAACTCGGGCGCTCACCCTTCCGAGGCTAGCAGTTACATTGTTACTGTTGCTTACGCTGGGAATAATTTTTGTCAACGAGCACTGGGCTCTTACCGCGTTTACCGCTACGCTTCCCACCGATGCCTCTAGAATATTTCTCCTGCTGCCTCCATTTACCGTTCCCCTCGCGCAGTCAACGCGAAAATTCAAAATCTCACTCCTCTTCGTTTCTTCCCTCTCTGCAACGCCTCGCGTAAAAGGTCTCCGTGCGTCGTCCCGTTTGCATCACACCTCGATTGTTTATCATTTTTCTTTTTTACTTTTTTTTTGTTCTTCCGTAGATTTACGGTTGACCCGTGACACAGCAGCTGCATAATCGTACATCCCACGAGTGCTACTATTTTTGCTCAGGGACTTCTCATTTTCAATTAAAAAAGTTTCATCCCTTTTCTCTTCCACTCGCACAGCATTTGTATCATCGTACATCCCGCGAGTGCAATTATTTTTACACCAGGACTTTTTATCTTCAACTTTCTTTTTCTTTTTTGTTTATGTGTCTATCAGGAGGGAGAAAATCGAGAGTACGGCGAGGAGACTCATTCGAGTACCGTGGTCTTTCCGGGAAGTGGAATAGACCACCGTTTCCCTTTGATCTCCGAGAGCCAAGACGTTCCCGCTCGCTGCGCTTTCTTCATTTTGCTCGACCCCTCTTGTGTTCTTCTCTCCGGAATATCGTCCTCTTGGCTGTACCCGCCTCTACGCCTTGTCGCGCGTCGCAGTATCGCTTCCTTTGTCTCCGACGGCACGCGAAATCTACGACTTCTTTCGTTTACTCTTTTCTATAAAGTTCTGCAAATATGTAGCGTAGGTTCTACCTTGTTTTCATCCTACCTAGTTTATGTCGCGCACTGTTTATGCACTCCTGGCTCCGGAACAACCGTTCTCTCCCACCGATCGTTAAACCTCCGGCTTTACTCGGCTTCCTCCTTTCCTCGACTGTGTCCTCAAAAAGGCTTTAAATACCTTCTTTGAACTTTCACGATTCGTTGACTCGTCGTTTCGCATCTCTTCTCCCCCCCCCCCCCCCCCCCCTTGTCGTTCGTTTAACCCTCTCCCTTTGAGAGGACAATTCCTCGAGAAGGAGAATACTTTCTTCGCGTATCGCCGGAGGCTCTACGACATTTATAGTAATTTTATACTATTTTGTATACATATAACATAATTTCATCTCCTTTTTTTTTTGGTCTTGTTCCGGACTTTTCCCGGTTACCGATCGCGACTTAAGAGATGTTGCAGTCGTCGGCGGTCGTGTCGCGAATCTGCTGCTTCGTTTTTCTCGACGCCCGCCTTATGAGACTTCTACTTCGCGGCTTGCTCTTCACTTCCTCGGCTACCGTGACTACGCTCGAGCCCTGTGCGGCCATCACTTGCTGGGGTGATCCGGGTCCAGCACTTCCGGTTCTTCCGCCGGGACTGCCGGAACTGAAACATCGAAGAGCGATACCGCGAGTCTCGCATTGAAATATACCTCAAAATCAGACAATAACGAACGGGTTGAGGTAATGTTTTAAAATGCATTAATTACCGACGGGAACCGTAAGCGGAACATCGTCTCCTCAGTCCGGAATCGTCGGCATCTCCCGTTGGATTTTTCGGCACGATTCTCGACAATGTGACGAAACACCTGAATATTTCTTTGATATTGTAGTCGTCCTTGGCCGAGCACTCCATAACTTTGCCACGTATTTTGGGGAGCTCGCAGAAGAGCCACTCGCTCACGTCCTCGATCGGCACTTCCCGTCTCGCCGGTGCCAAGTCGAGCTTGTTACCGGCCACCACTATCGGCACTTCCTGTTTCATTGAATAAAATTAAAAATTATATAAGCTCTTTCAGCGCCACATGAAAAGTTGGTTGTTCAAACCTTGGCTCTTACTGAAGTTCGAACTTGAGTTGAGACTTGAATTAAAATTTCTGTTTTAAGTTCTAACTTAAGTCTCAACTTAAGTTCTATCGTAACCCTTAATGTGCATCGGGGCTCATTTTGACCCCAACATTTTTCGCGTCACGTCAACATATAACGGAAGCACGTTTCTGAACAGGGAAGAAAGATTTTTTTGGAAATCTGATTACGTGAGCTTAAAGTTTGATCAATTCACTGCAAAAAGTTTCTTAACCTTTTTTCCGCAAAGTGCGTAGTTACCGAGATATTCGAGATATTTGAGGCCGAAAATTAATGATGCGCTACGGAGGTGTGCACACTAAGGATCAAGTTTCAACCCAAGTCTCAACCCAAGTCTCAACCCAAGTCTCAACCCAAGTCTCAACCCAAGTCTCAACCCAAGTTTCAACCCAAGTTTCAACCCAAGTCTCAACCCAAGTCTCAACCCAAGTCTCAACCCAAGTCTCAACCCAAGTCTCAACCCGAGTCTCAACCCGAGTCTCAACCCAAGTCTCAACCCAAGTCTCAACCCAAGTCTCAACCCAAGTCTCAACCCAAGTCTCAACCCAAGTCTCAACCCAAGTCTCAACCCAAGTCTCAACCCAAGTCTCAACCCAAGTCTCAACCCAAGTCTCAACCCAAGTCTCAACCCAAGTCTCAACCCAAGTCTCAACCCAAGTCTCAACCCAAGTCTCAACCCAAGTCTCCACCCAAGTCTCAACCCAAGTCTCAAACCAAGTCTCATCCCAAGTCTCAACCCAAGTTTCAACCCAAGTCTCAACCCAAGTTTCAACCCAAGTCTCAACCCAAGTTTCAACCCAAGTTTCAACCCAAGTCTCAACCCAAGTTTCAACCCAAGTTTCAACTTTCTCAGACTCACCTGAAAATCAGGACGTTGTTCACGGACCTCCTCGAAGCATCTCTTGACGCATTTGAAGCTCGGCAACGAGGTAGTCGCATAGACCATCAGAAAAGCGTGAGCCGTCGCTATGCTGAGTCTCCTCATTGCTGGGAACTGTAGGTCACCTTCAGGAAAAAAAAATGTAAACTATCTCCAAAATATAGTTTCGTAAGTCGGTAAGGCAGTTTTTGCTCACCCGCGGTGTCTAGAAGGTCAACCTTCAGGGTCAATGTCCCGAGGATGCATTCCCTCGAGTAGAGGTCTTCGACCGTCGGTCTGTATCTCTCGGTGAAACCCTGACCGAGCAAACGTCTGATTATCGCACTTTTTCCAACACCCGCACCGCCCAGAACGACCAAACGAATTCTCTCGTAGTCCGTCATTTCTCAGTGTATTCAAATAATTCGAGTAGGCAAAAACGTCAAAGAGTCCTCTGTCGTCGATTGCGCCCGTTAATAGCGACCTCGGCCTCAGATAAAATGCATTCTGTCGAGAGAAATCTCTAATCTCTTACTCAGGTAAGACTTTTTCTTTCTTTTTTTATTCTTCTATTTCCCTCGTCGGTTTCTTAATATTTTATCGTTCGTCGTCGTTGGCAAAGGTCGTCGAGAGAGACGCTATCAGGAAATTCAATACGTCCCTGCCCGTGGATTTTTTCCTTCCCTCGTGTCGAAGCACAGCCTCGACCCTCGAGCGGTCATCGGCAGGTGTATTAATTGGATCAACAGAGGCGGAGAATCCCACCCGCGTCTCCGCGTTCTGGTTTTTTTTCTTCTTTTTTCAAAGTTTTTTTTTTTCGCTTAACGTCGGCTTCCTCGCGGCGCGTGTTCCGAAAATCCTGACGATCGGGTGACCCGCTGCCGGTATGGAAGAGAGAGTTTTCAGCAGTCACTTCGATCTTCGCCTTCTTTACATCTTTCTTATTATTATTTTTTTAATTACTCGTTTTCTCTTTAGCGTTTTTCATTGATTGTTTGTCGAGTGAGAATGGAATGAACCGCGACGACGTCCGGTCTCGCCCGGTCGCTCGGCATCTCTTTGGGAGGTTATTTGTTGTTTTGTTCGAGGCAATTGACGAATTTACATTCGTCTTTGATTGCCACCGCGATTGGATTTTCCAGCTGGTAGATTGGAATTTTTGTATTGTTCTCTGACGGACGGCGTTTCGTTTCCGGGCCAAAGGTACGCGGAGAGAGGCTATGCAGTACTGGGTTATTGTGAGCGAGTCGCCTCGAACCCGACGATTCGTCGGGCTCCTGTGTGTGTCCCCCGAACCCGTCAGGGGGCGCGCGGGAGCAATCCGCACGTTTCGGTAAACGTCGCTTTAATCACCGAACTCGTTACTCCGCAGTCGAAACTTTCTCCGCAGTTCTTCGTGTGTGTGCACGGACAGGTGAAACGAGGGCAAGTACGGACAGGAAGCGGCTGGCAGGCAGTACAGTTTGATGAAAAATAGACCGAAATGGATAGGACGGGAGAATGAGAAACAGAAATACCGAGGATGATTGACAAAGGGATTCGCTGAGCGACGGCCAGGGGTGACGGAGAAATGGGAAAATTGTTTCGACTGTCCAAAAATGGGGAGTGTTACTTCGTTAATGAAATTCGACGTATCGCGGCGTTTGGAATATCGTGCAGTTAACGTGGGCTCCCTTTGACACCGTCGTCCATCGTCCAGTTTTGCACGAATCCAACGTGCCGGTAATGTGACGTCGGATTATAGCATCATCTGCAACAGTGAACAGGTAAAAGACATTCATTAAACCTGGTTATGTTTGTAAATGTAATTTCTATATTCATCGTCAACGAACAGTTAGGCAAATATTCGACGCTCGATGATTTTGACTGACACCGTCAATGGCGGTGGACGGTTGTTGGCCGCGTGTGCAGTTTGACGCAATATCAATCAGCTGGGGGAGAATTGAATGACGCACATTAAGTTCACAATTTCCATTGGTATCATCGTTATAACTGTAGGGGAACGTGCGCGCCAATGGTAGAAATAAAATGAAAATTAGCCGGTCGACGAACGAGCGTAATAATCGTCCCGCTTGGTCGAGCATCGGACCCCGCGCCATCTTGCCTTTTCGTACACAAGTGTATCTCGCGGAGAACTCGTATTCCATATACATTGCATCACGGTAGAGTTTCCGGTTCGAAAAATTTTAAACGTCGACCGATCGTTCGGCCGAAAGAGCCATTTCGCTTCGCGACGTGTACGTTTAATTTTCCACGTGCTTTATTTCTTTTCTTTCTATTATTGTTTTATCGGACTGCGGAGGTGGGGAGATCGCAGCGATAGACGATGTAGCTGGAACGAATTCTCTTTTTAGCACCCATCGTTCGAAAAGATATTTCTCTTTTTCACCGCAAATATTCCACGTCAGCCTGGTGACTAATGATTACTGACATATGTATATATATATATATATATATATATATCAGTCATATATCAGATATATGTATATATATGTATATATTTTTCTCTTTCCCTATCCAACCGTTTTTATATTCTTGTCATTAGTTCCGTTGGCAAAGCGGCTCGTCGATTATATGCGAACGTGCACGAAATAATCCGCGATCGGTCAAATGGGCTGAATAAAAAATTCAAGGTAAACGAGCCAGTGGGTAGAGCGCGTACGGGACAAAATTTTGTCGCGTCGGAGCACACCATTCTTGCACTCGCATCTCTCCGACGATCCCAATAACGAAGTGATATGAAACAGCAGTCTTTTTTTCATATGATGCATCTTGCGTGCGCAGGCTCTGACCTCGGTATTTTTATAAAAACTTTAAATATAAATATAGTACAATTAAAACTTTTTATTAAATTCACATTTTAAATGCCATTTGTGCGGTCGACTAATTTTCGGTGCCTCGACGGAAACTTCTTATTGATGACCGCTAAAAATGAAGCTTTTTTTTCAATTTTTAAGATATCACAATTTCGCCGCGCTATAGTTTTTTTTTAATGGTCCATTGACGGATTATGTCTATAAAGTCTATTATGTAATAATGTCTATAAAGTTGAAAATACAAATAGTAAATATGTAAGGGAGAATGGGGCAGAATGGAACAGTGTGATAAAATTCATATATGTATATATATGACTATATATATAATATATCCATATACTATATAATATATTTGTTCTCTTTACCTATCCACCCGTTTTTATATTCTTGTCGTTAGTTCCATTGGCAAAGCGGCTCGTCGATTATATGCGAACGTGCACGAAATAATCCGCGATCGGTCAAATGGGTTGAATAAAAAATTCAAGGTCGACGAGCCAGTGGTTAGAGCGCGTAGGGGACAAAATTTTGTCGCGCCGGAGCAGATTACGTTGATCGAGAGTGGTCAATATGCCTATCCCCTTTACCCTATTAGCACGTAAATCAATGATACACGGACGGGCTCGCATTTAGCCCTTTTCACCCGATGGGAAAAGCCTGCTGGTGAGGGCTGTTGGGAAGCTGGGAAAAGCCGATGCACTGACCACAATCAAAACCACCCGGCACGTACTATAACAACCCGAGCATAGTTTAGTGAAGTGTATCACGTCCGGGGACTCGTTACCATCGTAAAATGATGAGCTGTTTCCCATGTAATGTTTGATATCACTTCTGCCTCTCCCCCTCCAGCCTGTACAACGGGCCAGTGGACTCTCCACTGATGATCCGATTAATTCACCGATCGCGTATTAATAATAAACCCGGATAAAGGTACGCCCCTCGACCACCGCTCCTCCTCTATAACTTCTCAATATTCTCGTCTCGTCATTTTCCAATGAACCGCTCGCCGGATCGCTTGTTCGGCGCAATACAACGGAAGAAAATGCACGAACAGAGAGCCCGATTGTTTTGAGATCGACTCCCCCAAATCCCCCAATCATTATCGACGTACATCGTACGTTAATCTATTGTCATTCTTTGTTGCTCGACACAAGAGGAACTTACCGGAGATCAAACGGAGAAAATATTATATTGTGAAATATAATTAAAAATATCATATTTAGGGAATGTGTGACGAAACGGCCTATAGTTACTTTTTAACCAAGGCTCGCAAAACAAAAGAGTTTCATCACAAATGAATCGGATTAATTTCGCCGCATGTTAAAAAAAATATATATTGAATTTATTATTATTGTAACGAATATATTGTTATTATTATTATTTTATTTATCGGATCCTGGGAGTTTCAATTCCCCTAAGGACCGAAAGCATACAATGGGCGAGAAAATGCAGAGAAATGCGAGAGTACGGAGAATAGTGACAGAGATGAGGATTGACTGAGCCACACGATATTGCACAGATGACTGGAATAGCTTGGTATGACGAATGACAAACGAACAGATTATCGATTGACGAGATAAGAGTCTTCATCGGACTTTGAAAGAGCGCAGACGTCTGACAGTTCGTACTTGAGATACACAGTGGTGATTGTAATAATAATATCCGCCCCAAAACCAAATACGCGTGTCTTCGATTTCCTCTCGGTCGTAAAAATATATAATATTTTTAAGATATATATTTAATAAAACCTCTAGTAGGTTTGTATAAAAATGAGATGTTAATTTATTCGTTTTGTCATAAATCATTATGATTTTAATATACTTTCCCTGATACTGTAAAATAGCCTCAATTACTGGGAATAGTTATTAGAAAAAATAAAGGTGAAATGCCATACAATTAAAAACGTCCAATGAGCCAAATAAAAAATCACAACCAAGACAAAGAAACAGATGACAAATGGAAATCGAATAATTATAATCTGAGGCATCTTAAAGTCAATATGTGGAAATATGTATATTTACGGACTAAAAGAAAATATATAAATATAACTAAATATCAATATATCTAATGGCACGAAAAATCAGTAAATAAAGAAAACACGATAAATTCAGGTGACCTCCCGCTCAGACTCGTTTTATTCCGATTAAAAGAAAATGATAAAATAAGAAATAATCAATGAAACAACAGCGGCTCGACGAAAAGTCCTAGAGAAATGATTACTTGGGAGGTCAGAGTATACGTAAGCCTCCCACCTCCTGATTAGAGTTAGCGCAAATGTGACGACTTCTGCGTCTCTACGTATTTCTGACGTGAGAGAGCGCGGAACCTTTAAATTTCATTAAATTTTCGTTCGAAATGTGAGAAAATGCCTTACAAATAAATCGTTTCTCGGGTCGAGGGGGGACACGAGGTTGCGTCCGAAAAAGAATAGAAAGGGAATGAGTTATCGTCGAGGTGACACAGATTTTTTTTCCGTCGTTCCGCGAATCTCCCGTGTTTGCGTTGTTCGCCAGGATATATAAAGTGACGAGGGATGACGGATAGGATAGGGTGCCGAGTTCTCCGGGCCTCTCGGGGCTGCGCATCGGTATGCCCGGCGATCCCTTGCAAACACGCGGAAGCATCCGGGAACCAGGAGGAAAGTTGTCGAGGCTGGCGGTGCTGGAGGACCGCGAGGTGGCGACGACGCCGTGAGAGACGGATTCCCGTATTTCCATGGCAACGACGACGAACCTCTGCAGGACCTCGTCAAAGGGGAACGCGAATCCTTTGGGTGCTGCTCCGATCTGTGGAGAGAACGTGCTCCGTTGTACACCGGGGCATATAATAGTCCTAGGGTAGCAGCGATAATGCTGTACCATGCAGCACGTTCCCACCCATAAACCTTAGCGACGAACACGACAAAGTTCGTTCCTCCTTCCCATCCGCAAGACGGCAAACTCTTCATTTCCTCGCGCAATTATTCGTCCCTTGATAAAAGTTTTACATACTCGGCCCTGTATTTCACCACGGATCGGTGCAATTTCATATCTTACGATTTACAAACCTGAAATACATATAACTTTTGGAATAAATTATTATTAATAATAATAGTATTATTATTATTAATAACAATGACAATAATATTTATAGACGGTAAATAAAGTCTGTACATATAACAAAACTTTCTTGTCCGCAAATGACCACAATCTTTATATAGTAATATTTTACATTTATATTTATGGCAGTGCTTCGTTTCTACAGATTCCAACTGAACACAGACCCAACTCGACACATGCAACTGCACACGATGAAATTCTACACATCACTAACTCGCCACGGCAAAACGTGACGCAGTAGAACTCAACATATTGCCGACTGGACACGTCGAAGCTCGACACATTTCCGATTGGGTACGTCAAAACTCAGCTCGTTATCAACTCGACACGGCAAAAGCCGACGGGTCACAGGAAAATTCATTCACATTATCAACTGAACACGAGAAAACTTGACGCATAACCAACTCGACACAACAAAAGTTGACACATTACCAACTGGACACGACAATAATTGATATATCGCTAACTCGACACGGCGAAACTCGCCACACCACCGACTCAACACAGACGGGACGTTTGGTAAACGAGCTTTGGCGCAACGAACACAGACCCAACTCGATACGCGCCATATTTGATCGATAGAATAGAGAAGAATAGATACTTTTTTAAGTTGTTGCCGTCGGTATCTATTCTTCTTTATCCTATCGATCAAATATGGCGCGCGCCCAGTTGAGTCTGCCTTCAGTTGCGCCAAAGCTCGTTCACCAAACGTCCCGTCTGTGTTGAATTGGGTCTGTGTAGAGTTTTGCCCTGTCGAGTTGGGTCTGTGTAGAGTTTTGCCGTGTCGAGTTGGGTCTGTGTAGAGATTTGCTGTGTCGAGTCGGTGGTGTGTAGAGTTTTGCTGTGTCGAATTCGCGATGAAGCAAATTCTACTGTGTCGAATTGGCAATGTGTCGAGTTTTGCTGTGTCGAGTCGGTGTTGTGTAGAGTTTTGCTGTGTCGAATTCGCGATGAAGCAAATTCTACTGTGTCGAATTGGCAATGTGTCGAGTTTTGCAGTGACGAGTTGATGATGTTTAGAATTTTTTCGTTTACAGTTGCCTGTGTTGAGTTGGATCTGTGTTCAGTTGGAATCTGCAGAAACCGAGCACTGCCTATATTTATTTGTAATTTTTGTTGTCAACGAATCGTACTATTAATAAAAAAAAAAAGTAAAAAGGGTGTCAAATGTTTGTTAAATGTATACAAACTTTTTACCGTGTACAGCCGAAACGTATTCTGACTATAATTCTCTTCGCAATTATTTCCGTTCGAGCTAAACGTCGCACATTTTGACTTCCGAAATCCATTAATGGAGTTCGCCGCTCCGAGAGGGCGAAGGAAAATTCTTCTTTTCTTTCTCGGTTATCGCCCTCCGGTGGTAGCATGTGCCGCAAGTAGAGGTAAATTGAGGAAGAGCAGTAGGTACGAACTGGCGAGTTACGAGCCGGGTTCGCCGGGCGAGCTGTGTGCTTACCCGAGCGAACTAATAGAGTCCGAGAGAACCAACCAGCGAACGAAGAGGGTTTCTCATATAATAATGGAGTTCTTCCCTTTCGTTCGTTCGACTTTTAATTGTCCGCTCGCTTACAGCCGCATCTCTCTCTCTATCTCAAAGTTTGCTCCAAAGCTTTCACTTCCTCCTTTCGTGTCTCTTCTTCTCCGTGATTTTATTTTATTTTTTGTTTCCTCTTCTTCCTTTTTTCGTCAGGCATTCACGATCGGTTCGTGGCCAGAGTGAGGTGAGAGTGGTGGCCAGGGTCCGCGCTAATTAGTTCTCGGTTATCGGTCGATGATGAGAGAATCTTCTTGTTAATTGGCGAATCGCCTGCAATCCAGGTCATCCAGTCTCGGTTCGACAACTCCGCAGGCCTCTTAGTCCGGTTATACAATCTTTGCCCGCTAATAGTAGTAAAAATAAAAAGAAATAGGATGAAATTCCTTGATGGATTAAATTTCGCATTCTCGGTTCTACTTTTTTTTTTTTTAGTGGGAAGATACATCGATCATTGGCAAGCTTCCGATGAGCGGGAAGCTTGATTGTCCGACCGATTACGAATTGCGGCTCTCGTTGAATAAACAAGGGCGGTCCGGCGGGGGGGGGGAGAGAAGGCTCGTCCGGACAACAGTTGTAATTATGCACTGGACGCGGTAGTTGCAAAGTGAGTGGGGCTCAGAGAGATCCGACGGAGTTGATGGCGAGGCAACTCTGTCCTAGAGCGACGAGGCTACGTGCCCTGTTCTCCAGCCCTATGTGTCACACGAGAAGTAAACAGCGAACTCGTGGAAGTAGACACTAGCTGCAGAACGTTGCAGGTGGGCTCGTATTACGCTGGGAGATTGTAGTTGATAATGGGGGCTTTCGCAGCGTTCAAAGTAGTACGTCGCACGCACGAGTTCCGTACGATGTTTGTACGTTGTATTATGCCACTCCCGGCAATAAATTATCATTTGACTTGCACCTGTATTCACAGGAAGGGGATGTAGGGGTAAAATGGATCAGTCTTAGGTGCGGTGCGTGGAAAAGGCTCGTCTCAAATGGAGGTTCGTTTTGCCCCGCTCGACTCTACATCCGAGCTTTAAGTATGCTTCACAAGTGCATTCCCAGCCAAAAGTGAGATTCAGTGAGAATTTGAACACTTCCTAATGGTATAAAAATTTGAAAAAAAATCAACTGTATTAAAAGTTCCAACAACAATTTTGCATAATAATAATGTTAAAAAGTTATTAACAAATTGCTAAAAAAAATATTGTTCGACAAATCATCAGTAAACCTTTTTTTTCTCTTTTCACATTAATTAATTGATTTTCTAGAAGTCGTATGCATTTTTTCAGAACTTTCTATCATTTTTGAATTTTCGCTTATAGAAATTACTTCAAGGCCACAACTACGTTACGGTTGGCGCAATCACCCCGAAACTTTTTGTGTGTACTGTAAAATCGTGATACTGAAACATATTCGAAATTCGAGCCTCTACATCGATTTTTAAAGATTTTGGAAAAAATAACTTTGAAATTAAAGAAAATTCTAAAGAAATTCATATGAATTCTAAAAAATCAAGGAATTAATTTAAAATGAGAAGATATAAAGTTTCCTGATTTTTTTCTCCAATTAATTTTTCCAATAATTTGTTAATAAATGTTCTCATTATTCTTATGCAAAATCAAAGGTATTGACATAATTAATACGGCTGATTTTTTAAACAATTTTGGCATGTCGCGAAGTACTGAAATTTTGGTCGATATAAACTTTTGGTTGGGAATGAACGTGTGATGCATCCTTAGGATGACGCAGTGCTCGGCCCCACTTCTGTCCGAAAGAGCGTTGTTGCAGGATTGTTGGCACCAAGGCTTTCGGAACTGTGTTTGACAACGAACGTGCGCAAAAGCCACTGTTGGTTTGAACTTTATTAATAAAATAAGTTGTCGCGGCCAGGGGCCCGGGCACGTTTCCATCCTGCATCGTTTCTGCGGTGCAAAAGCCGATCTGTTAACGAAATTTCACGTCGCTATACAACGAAAGCTGCTTTGTGGAGAAAATAATTATTTTTCCTGACAGACTCGCCAGCTTGAGGGCGCGAGCAAGCTGATGGTGCGTGGAACAACGCAACCGCGGCACTGTGCGAGCGCAATGTCATTATAAAGCGTCCACGTGGTGAACCGCGACCTCCATTGAAATTGTTTGATTACCAAAAAAAAAAAAAGAAAAAAAATCGAGCAGGTTACTCCAACGCGCAGTTCGTTCGATCAAAATTACCAGTGTGGAGACCGCACGCCGGTAATTTTGATCGAACTCCGTTGTAATAAGGCAGAGAGGGGCAAAATAGAACCCTAGGGCAAAATGGACCAGTGACCTCCATTCGAGATAAGGCTTTATTTTACCTCTCTCTAACGTTGGTTAGAATAGTCCGTTTTACCTTGGTGTTCCGTTTTGCCCTGCTCTCCCTCTATATTCTCGGATTCGGTCTTCCGGAAACCATTAGAACAGTCGAGGAAACAAGAAGTCTTCCGGTAGGACATTTTCCGTGCTGAATCATTGAACCGACGACGATCGTTACCCTTTTATCTTTGATACAACTCGTACGTATAGTCGAACCTCTCCACGAAGCAAGGAACAAAAAAAGTGATGAACTGCAAAGACAAGAAAATGTCTTATCGCTCTATCCCTCAGCTTCGTGATATTACCGTTCTCTTAGGTTTTTTTCCTTCCCTCTTATCACACTGTTGATTTATCGTCGCGACGTTTTTAATCGCGACGAAAGATGAACAAAGATGTAGATAATGAATGACCGAGCAGGCATCAAGTCGCAAACGAGCCATGATACCGCAAAGTTTAGTACGAAAAAAAAGCCGCTCGAATATCCTCCGTATCATCCTTTTATCCACCTTTTACGGCTTATCGTTATGGGCGAACGCTTTTTTGGGGGCATAAAGACAAAAAAAAAGAAAATCCGGTCGACAGGGAGGATGGATAAAAAGAAAAGGAACAAGCTGTCGACGAAAAACGAAGATGAGGGTGAAGGTCGCCGACCGAGAAATCTCGGGAGCTTTTTTTACGACAGACATTTTCTCGAGTATAAATTCTCGGCTGTTAGATTCCTCGCCCAGGCATGTGCGACCCTAACTTAACCTTCGCTGTATAGAAATCTCGTTTTTTTTCTTACACGCACTTTCTCACGGTCGTAACAATTCCTTCGCTCGATCTCGGCTTTACGTCTCTTCGTTTCTTTATTTTCTCGCCTCTGGATTATTATGCGTCGAGAGTCGAACAGCGAAGAGCGCGAAAACGGAACATCGGGCCAAAACAGACCCGCGTCCTCCATTAGTGATGAGACCTTTTTTTTTTATCTCCCGTACGAAAATTGGTAACCATAGTCCGTTTTGTCCCGTGTTTCCGTTCCCACTTGTTACAATGCCTCGGAACATGATGAAATCCCACTTGCAAGTAGGGCAGAGTGATAGTGGTCAATATGGCCAGGCCCAGTACAACAGATGTAGGGGAGACCGGGGCAATATGGCACAGCGGGGCAAAACGGGACAGTGAAGGCAAAACTCAATTTTCCAATAATTTTTGAATGCTCCATTTTGTTCCAACGATACATCCGGATTTTCAACACCCGTTTTACCCAACGTACCACCATCGCCACCATCCAAAGGTTATTAGAAAATTGCGTTTTGTCTCATTATCCCGTTTTGCCCCGCTGTGCCATTTTGCCCCGCTCTCCCCTACGCGCTAAACCGGCTGGGCCATATTTGCCACTTTTAAACACAGAGAAAAAACAGGATGGAGCGAACATACATGAGCCCTTGAACCAACCGAATATGGTTGGCTCAATGACGATTTAGGTGACTCAACCACCGAGAGGTTGAGTTAAAGACATAAGCTTGATTCAACCTCTCGTTGAGGTGATATACGGCGAAACTGTTGGTGAACTTGAACCAATCGACCTCATTGACGTTGAGTCAACCTCGATTTGAATCAATCAACCTCACTGAGGTTGGCTCAGCATCGATGAGATCTATTGATTCAAGTTCACCATGAGTTTCGCCGTATTCAACCTCACCGAGAGGTTGAGCCAACCTTATGTTGTTAACTCAACCTCTCGGTGGTTAAGCCATCTAAATCGTCATTGAGCCAATAATATTTGCTTGGGTTAACCTCTCATGTGTGTTCGCTCCATACCCGATTTTTCTCTCAGTGCACAAATCTATTTGCGTCTCGGAACAATTTCTACTCCCAAAAACTGAAAAAACTGAAAAAGACCATGGTGTCTTCCCTTACCGCTTAACTTAACGCTTTACAAGTATCCCGGAACAGTCCCAGATAAAGGGTTACATATTTGCAGCCTGTGCGGTGCGTTATCCCGTCAACGATATTGTTAACGCGACGAACAGGATAGCTGCAGTCGATGTAACGAAGCGATAATTAGTGCAGGCTGATGCGTGGCAGCCTCTGTTGCGCCTACATGGGATATAACCGTTGGCTGTTGCTGTTGACGGTGCCTCTGGCTCATCCATAAACGAGCAACTCCACTGGTCGATGATGACGCTACCGAGAATCAAGGCAGTTTCGCGCTGGGGACGATCCACGCGCGAATCGCCTCTACCATCACTCCCCCGCCCCCCCACCCTCCCCACCCGTATGGGGTGTATCTGGGGTTTGGAGGAAATTGCGTCGAAGCAGGCGCCCGCGCCATTCCCCGAAAGGGTACCGGTGCCATCATCGTCGGCCATGTCGTCCTCGAACGTTGCATTTTCGTGGTTTACCTCGCGGTAACTCGTCAGCGGGTTGCGCGTGCACGAGGACCATCTACCACTCCCCCCCCCCCCCCCCCCCCCGTTTTACCCTCTCATCGCTGTCGCTCACTACTATCCATAAGCTGGTTCTCCGGCAGATGGGAAATTACGGGGAGTTCGAGATTAGGAATGTATTACCGGGCCCCTTATTAGCAGTCATATATATCGGGTGCAGTGCGACCTCGATGGTACGACACGTGGGATAACTTAATCAAAGAGATGATGACGAACCAATGGGATTCCCAAATGGAAAATAGGTAGACGTTGCGGGGATGATTGTTGGTCGCCCCAACAAACTGCGTGGTGTGCGTGATGTGCGTTGTTAAACACTCTCCGTCCGATGATTCCGGTTTGGTCCGCTAAATCGTTGGTTGGGCCAATAAATTAGTTCATCGTCGACCGATTAATTTGTTGGGTCGGGAATCAATTTGTTGGGTCAACCAATTTATCTTGGCTCGACCAAGAAATTCATTGGTTGGCGCTAGACAAGTCAACCCTAAGGTTGATAGACCTTAGATCGTTCATTCATCACCGGTCCACAGATCATTGATCTGCGTGCGACACGTGGGATAACTTAATCAAAGAGATGATGACGAACTAATGGGATTCCCAAATGGAAAATAGGTAGACGTTGCGGGATAATTGTTGGTCGCCCCAACAAACTGCGTGGTGTGCGTGATGTGCGTTGTTAAACACTCTCCGTCCGATGATTCCGGTTTGGTCCGCTAATTCGTTGGTTGGGCCAATAAATTAGTTCATCGTCGACCGATTAATTTGTTGGGTCGGGAATCAATTTGTTGGGTCAACCAATTTATCCTGGCTCGACCAAGAAATTCATTGGTTGGCGCTAGACAAGGCAACCCTAAGGTTGATAGACCATAGATCGTTCATTCATCACCGGTCCACAGATCATTGATCTGCGTGCCCGTCGGGCTGGTCCACATGAAACCTCTAAACCATACACATGTCTCATGATCTTCGCGCCCATCAGGCTGGCCCATATTAACCCCTTTAATCCCAGACATGGCCTCATGGGATTATCCGTATATCCGTAAAATTATTCAACGCAAATAAACTTGCGCGAACCGTGTAAGAATGTTATCAAGCCTGCGGTGAAACGAGCCGTCATGGTCCATTAAGGTGGATTTTCGCGAGGCACACGCTCCCACGGGCACGAAAACCCGGCGTTGATGGTAAATTCGATGGGGCGTTTCACCTTCAGCCCTCAGATTTTCAAAGCCTGCATATTCTTCATTATATTACCGGCAGGGTCTTTGGTAACACACTGCGCCCTGTACCCGTCTACGCATCGGGTAATCCGCTTTATGAATATTTCATATTTTGCTACGTTGAAAAGAAGACAGGGAAAAGAGAGAAACCAAACGGCGCTTGATTTCGTCGTCGGCGGGACGCGCAACTTCCTTTTTTTTTTCATAATTTTTCTTTCGCCTCGATTCCCGTCGTTTCTGCTCACCGTCGTTTTCTCTCGTACGAATCCGAGACTTTCGGCGCCGAGCTCCCGCTGATTTTATACCGTTCGTCCCAGAGCGATGATGTCCGTATAGAACCTGATTAAAGGACACGGGCCGTCGTGACGCGTAACTATTTATATACAATACACTGCCGCACTGTATATGGCACTGTAGCGGGAGAGCGGGGCAAAATGGCACACCGGGGCAAAACGGGATAATGAGACAAAACGCAATCCTCCAATAACTTTGGGATGGTGGCGATGGTTGTATGTGGGGCAAAACGGGTTTGAAAATCCGGCTGTATCGTTGACACAAAATGGGTCATCCAAAAATTATTGGTAAATTGAGTTTTGCCCTCAATGTCCCGTTTTGCCCCGCTGTGCCATTTTGGCCCCGGTCTCCCCTAGTATCAGCATAGTATGATACCGTGGCGGAAGACTCTCGTTTATGTTTGCCAAGGCTTCGATAACGAGTCTCGTATAACAGCGATATTCTTCTTGTTTGGCTTCATCACGATGGAACGAAGAACCCCTCATGCAGTTATCGCAAACGTTAGCGGGCAGGAAGAAAAGAAAATTGTTGGGACAGCAAGAATTTTGTGACCGTAATTAATTTACACGGCACGAGGCTACAACGGCACGAGGCGAAGCCGAGTTTTTAGCTCGGGAGGAGGCGAGTGCTGCCTACTTCCCAACCGCCGTCGGAAGACCGCTTTTTCATACGAGTATCATATGATATTTTTTGTGACAAATGCACGAAAACTCCCGCTTTTCGTGCCTGTAAAAACTGGCGAAGCGGGAAAGGAGCTATAGTGCCAAGATAAGTGTGCGTGAAAGTACCTACAGGAAATAACTGTACGGAAATAGTATATTTTGATACTAGTGCGAAAAAACTTTTTCATCACTCGGTGCGGAAATGGCCATTTTTCCGCCCGCTTCGCGTGCGTAAAACCACCATTTTCGCACCTTGTGATGAAAAATTTCGTACATGCCTCGTGCGAAACACTTTTTCTAACTCGTGTGATTACAGCACTCGCCTTCGGCTCGTGTTCGACTGCTGAATGCTTTTTTATTATTCCAAAATCCTTTATTATCGTTTTTTTTTAATCTACAGTAATGTAGTGCTGATAGCCCAGGTTTCGTCAACATTATTAATTAAAGTGCTGATAAAACAACGAAACAATAAAACCTAGATAATTAAAAGCAATTCGTAAGTTAATATTAGGGGAGAGCGGGGCAAAATGGCATAGCGGGGCAAAACGGGATAATGAGGCAAAACGCAATTTTCCAATAACTTTTGGATGGTGGCGGTGAAGGTGAGTGGGGCAAAACGGCGTTGAAAATCCAGATGTATCGTTAGGACAAAATGGGGCATCCAAAAATTATGGGAAAATTAAGTTTTACCCCCGCTGTCCCGTTTTGCCCCACTGTCCCATTTTGCCCCGCTCTCCCCTAGTTAGTCGGGCAATAGGTGTGCAGGTTATGCATAAAATTCGAAAAAATGTAACACTCTCTGAAAATACACTTAATTTTTTTTTTTTTTTATGTGCGCTAGAGCGTCGACGAGTACTCTTAGGGTCACGGTTTCGAGTCCCCATGACCGACATAAAATGAACTCCGATGATTCCGATGTGTGAAGATAAGAAAATACAAAAAAGCAATTGTAGAATGATAGAAAAGCATTCAGGAGTCGCTCAGATCGATAAACACATTTGTATTGCTTATCAATATTTGTATTCAACATTGGCTGGACATCGGCAGCCAACATTGCGTCAACGTCGTGTGATACCGTTGGGCCGATGTTATCATCCCGACCTTAACTGGTCGTCGGACGTTCATTCCCCAGAGTCGGCTCGACTTTCAAACTCAGGCGATCATAGTCGGTCGAACGTCAGCCCGGCTCTGAAACCGCACCTGGGATTTCCCTCCGAGTCTTATATCTTAGCTTTAAAAAAATCTCGTAACAACACAAAATATATAGATTTCACATTATGTTTCATTTCCTTGGGCAGGGGGGGGGGGGGGGGGGGGGCGGAAGTTATGACGAAATTGCAAAGAGATCGTTGATGTTTGCCAGGTAGTGATTGGTACGAGCAGCCAAGGTCGAGTGACAAATATGTAGTTGTTGGAAATTCCCGCGTTACCGGCAGCCTCCGCGGGCAAACGGGGTGAGATACGCGACACTGATGAGACGGAGAGAGGAGCCAGCTAGCGGTAGGAAAATTGGCACTCGCGTGAGCGGGCAGGTCACACGTAACTCGTCGTTAACAGGTCGAGCGTCGACATTATTCCGGGACGACAATCGCGTTTGAAACTAATTGGAGCACAAGTAAAATAGTGTAGGGGTGTTCGGTCAGGGGGCATGGGGAGGCCGAGGGAGAGCCGAGAGGAATGTTGACAATATGTTGCTACGTATGTCGCGACTTGTTTGGGAGGGTAAATCTCTCGTCGTGGAGTCTGCAGCAGCGGAGTACGGGTTGCGAATGAGTCTAGTCGAGTTCCGTGTCCAATTAAACATCCTCCTCTCGCGCGTATTCCGGGTTTAAAGGAGGTGGGGGAGAGATCGATTTTAGTAACGCTCCGATGAGTCACTTAATTAATTGCACGATTATGTTTCCGCGTCGGACGATCCTTGGATAATCAAAGCGGCGATGGGAACTTTAACCCTCGTCCCATCTTATCAACGACGATTTATCGCTGCTTCCTGGGGGTTATAAATTTTTAACGAAAATCTCACGATTTTTCGATCCTGGGTGGTTAATAGTGTGAACCTCATGTTCGATGTCGTAAAGGTACCTCGTTAAATATTTAATTTCCGGTCGTAACTCGACGCTTCCGACCCGGAGACATTAACTTTAAGGGTTCTCCATTCAGCCCAGTGACCCTTGAGACTCTGCGACCGCGGAAACTGCCCTTTGAGAGGTACCCTATTTTGCCCCGAGCCACGATTCTCAACTCCCGACTAGACTCAAAGCCCGCTAGGGCAAAAAGACGGAAGTCATGCGTTTCGCTGAGGCCCCACGATTTTGCTGTTTTCGTTGTCACCAGTGTTTGACGGAACGGCGCAATGTCTCTTGACAGAATTTGGCACACTAGTTCTGTGTATGTCGGAGTCTGTTCGTAGCAAAGGAATAAGAAAATAACTGTGAAATGGCAGAGATAATTAACTTCGGAAAAACGGGCCGGCAGCCTATTCAGATATATCGACAGGCGGTCGCCATTATCTACACTGATGAAAAAATACGGTTGAATCAACTAAGATTAGGGCAAGGACGTTCAACTGAATATTTAGTTGGTCGAACAAAATATTTTATTGACTCAATTATATTTTGGTGAAATCACCCAACAAATTGTTGAACTAACCAATTTTTTAACTATACCAACAAAATATTTAGTTGAACGTTCCCGCCCGAATCTTAGTTGATTCAACCGTATTTTTTTATCAGTGTATATAAAAATTCTTTATACGTGTTTTTAAAAATTATTATCAGTTTTTATTTATTTTATATATTTTTAAGATGCTCCGAATGAATTACTACGAATTTCATTTTTGTCCGTAAACAGTCAGTTCATAAATTCGTACTGGTCGAAACGGTCCTTATCTTCCCATTTTGCCCGATCCCCTATATTTGTTTCCTCCCGAAAAACTTGGATCGATGGACCCTCGTATTCTATATTCGCATTATCAGCTGTTGAGCGTGGAGCGATCCAACAGTGTTGCGAGTAAAATCGGAGAGACGGTGCGCGGGTTTTTGGGGGAGCGAGGGATGCTGCAAGATATACGACCGGGAGGAAAGCCGGAAGTAATAACGTTGCTGTGTGTCGGACGGTGCGTCGAGCAAGCTGAACGGGTTCGCAGTCTGTTTTCTCCACCCCTCCCACGGTGGCCGTTCGCCTAACAACTTGTAAATAATAAATATTGACCCGGCGCACCCCCGCAATATTCGACCCCCATTTGCTGTCTAATAACCGAAGCTTATCCAAGCACGTCAATGATTGTTTCACCCTCGTTCCTCGTACACCCCGCCGAGCGAGATTTTCAACACCCGGAAAACGGTCGCTGATGTCTACGGTAACGGAGCGAAAGCTGCGAGAAGAAGAATCTTCAACTACAGCGTTGTGAAATTCGTATTGGAAATATTTCATCGAGTCACGTTCGCTCGTCTCGCTGTCGAGTCTAGTTCTCGGCTTTGAATTTATCGCTTCTGTGTCCCTCTTTCCGCTCCCCTCGTTCCAACACACCGAGAAAAACGTTTATTTAACGTCACCGAATATTTCGTTGGATATGGTGATATAAATATTTATTTACTGTTAAACAAATTTTTGTTGTGCTGGAATTTTTATATTTTTTACGACTAATGGTTTAACAGTTTTTTTTTCTTGGTCAATTAAATTTTATAATCTAATTGAATCAATAAATAACTGTAATTATTTGGTTGTAAAAGAATAAAAATTTGTTTGGCTGAACTGAAATTTCTTACTGATTTAAATATCTGTTTACTGCTAAAAAATTTAGTTATAAAATCTGAAGTTTGTGGGCACTCAATGAATATTTAAATAAATATTCATTTACTGCTGACGAATTTTAGTTGAGCCAAATAAATTTTTAATATTCGCTATATCCAACGAAAGATTTGTTAACGCTAAATATAATCTTTCCTCGGCAGAATCGCGAAATATAAAATAACTCCAGCGTCCTCCGTTCGATATAAGGCCAAGTGTTTTCCACGTTTCACGGGGAAAAAAATTGATACAAATGGTCCGTTTTGCATCCGCGTCCCATTTAGCCCCCTCATCTCGACAGATTACACTCTGGCGGTTCAGCCACATAAATTTTAATATTCGCTATATCGAACGAAAGATTTGTTAACGTTAAATAATCTCTCTCCTCGGTGCAGACGCCTCGTATTGCGGATTATGAAATAAATATTTCTCTCCAAGTTGACATTGAAGTTGATCGTCCCTCGAGATCAATTATAATTTAAAATATATAAGATAATTAAAAAAGTTATCAGTTTCTGTATAAAATGGTTGCTGGACAAAATGTTTGTCCACCGTTTTGATACAAAATGTGCTTTTGCATAGCGCCTCGGGTGACTCGACCCGGAGCTCTCTCTGTGTGTCGAGCGTTATAGAAAAGTTTTCTTCCGACGAGACAAAAGAATGGAAAAAATTCCATCCGTCCGCAGACACGTTCTCTACGATGGAGTTACATTAATTTTGTTCCGGACCGTTTCCTCTATTCCGGAAGGGTATTCAACTCGGGACTCTGCATGCAGCTCGAATTCGTAACCAGGGGACGACGCGATTCCACGAGTATTCGACAATGGAGACCCACAGATAGAGAAAAAGAGGAACAGGCGGCAAGGTTGAAATTGGCATTTGTATGTCGAGCACTCGACAGCGGACTCGCGTTAAGAATGCTTCGCCGTATACATTATCGCTATCAATCAGAAGTTTCGTTTGGTCAGAATTTCGGTAATTTCTCCAAGGACAGTAGAACCCCGTTTATCCGAGGTAATGTGGGGAGAGCGTACGTTGGATAAGCGAAATCACGGATAACATATTCAATTAAAACTTGTACACTATTCTATGTTTAAAAAATAACACACCACTTCATATAAACATTAACTTTATTAGGGAATTTGCGACTTTTTTCCTTTTTTGAGACATCACGATGTTCTACCATTAAGTCTAGAATCGGAACTGATTTATTTACAGCTCGCAGTACAGTAGAATCCCGTTTATCCGAGGTAATGTGGGGAGAGCGTACGTTGGATAAGCGAAATCTCAGATAACACGGATAACATACTGAATTAAAACTTGTACACTATTCTATATTTAAAAAATAACACACCGCTTCATATAAACATTAACTTTATTAGGTAATTTGCGACTTTTTTCCTTTTTTGAGACGTCACGATGTTCTACCATTAAGTCTAGAATCGGAACTGATTTATTTACAGCTCGCAATACAGTAGAATCTCGTTTATCCGAGGTAATGTGGGGAGAGCGTACGTTGGATAAGCGAAATCTCGGATAACACGGATAACATACTGAATTAAAACTTGTACACTATTCTATATTTAAAAAATAACACACCGCTTCACATACACATTAACTTTATTAGGGAATTTGCGACTTTTTTCCTTTTTTGAGAAATCACGATGTTCTACCATTAAGTCTAGAATCGGAACTGATTTATTTACAGCTCGCAGTACAGTAGAATCCCGTTTATCCGAGGTAATGTGGGGAGAGCGTACGTTGGATAAGCGAAATCTCGGATAACACGGATAACATACTCAATTCAAACTTTTACACTTATATATATTTAAAAAATAACACCCCACTTCATATGAACATTAACTTTATTAGGTAATTTGCGACTTTTTTCCTTTTTTGAGACGTCACGATGTTCTACCATTAAGTCTAGAATCGGAACTGATTTATTTACAACTCGCAATACAGTAGAATCCCGTTTATCCGAGGTAATGTGAGGAGAGCGTACGGTGGATAAGCGAAATCTCGGGTAACACGGATAACATATTCAATTAAAACTTGTACACTATTATATATTTAAAAAATAACACACCGCTTCATATAAACATTAACTTTATTAGGTAATTTGCGACTTTTTTCCTTTTTTGAGACATCACGATGTTCTACCATTGACTCTAGAATCGGGACTGATTTATTTACAACTCGCAATATAAAGAAGCCAAACTTGTAGAAGTTCAAGCGCGTATGCAACAATGTAGCAGTTACAATAAAGCAGCATGTCCGAGCGCGGGCATGCTGCCTTATCCGTTTTATCTGCATTTTCCGTATTATCCGAGCCTATACCTCGGGTAACGCGGAGGGCTCGAATGAGTTGGGTACTTCGGATAACGCGGAGGTTCGGATAATCGAAGGTCGGATAAGCGCGGTCCTACCGGGCCGGGATCCTGAAGGCTTACTAAGAGTTTTACTAGCTACGCGAGTAACGTTAAAGTAACTTTAACGTTAATGCTACGGTAGTCTAAGGAATAACCGTAAAAACTCGGCAGTTGGCACCAATTTAATAAACTATGATATATTAGTTTCCTGTATAACCTCTGTTGTCAGTTTCTATCAACATGTTTCTGCGCGACGTCACTGCATCTAACCCACCGTGGTGCCAACTGCCGAGTCTTTTACGGTTATCTCTTAGACTACCGTAGCGTTAACGTTAAAGGTACTTTAGCGTTGCTAGCCTAGCTAGTAAAACTCTTAGTAAGACTTCAGAATCCCGACCCTGCACAATAACCTCTAAAAATGAACCGTGTCGAGAGTGTTAAGGACATTGACTTTGCACAATAATTGTGCCAGTTTTTGAAGAACGGCTAATATCAAATTGAAAAAAAAAAATTCTTCAAATAAACAATCGGCAAGTGTTTAAAAAAAAAATTATTATCCCATTAGTATCCAAACGTAAAAGTACCAAAAATGCTCCCTTTTTTACGTTTGTATCACGCGACAGATCCTTGAAAGCTACTTGGTGAGTTTTGTCGCATTGTCGCTTCTCTTCAGTCTCATTTGCATTCTTCTCTCCATCGAATGTTAATTTACCGGAGGGTTTAATTAATTGAAGGCAGGCGGGGCCCTTTATAGTGTCTCGGCACGCAGGCTTGTAGCATCAAAGCCCCGTTACAAATTGCCTCAACGTACTTTAGTCTCGACTCACGTATTTTCTCTCATCCGCGATCTCGTCTATCAACGATGGTAATATTGTTTCGAGGAAGTGTCTCTTATTGTCTCCGGCGAAGCGCGTTATTTACCTTGTTCGAACATTACCAACCGGCTGGTATCGTTTTGTAAACAACGATATAGCTCTCGCCTCTGTGACGTCCGAGTTTGCGGGGTTGTAGGGCGAGCAGGGGATAAAACGGACCAGTGTCCTCCGTTCGACATGAGACCTTATGTTTTCCACTTTTCCCGAAATAAATAATTGGTAAAAAAAAAAAACTGCACCCAGGTGCCATTTTTCCCCCCCTTGCCTCGACAGATTACACTCTGCCTGTAATAATAATAACAATATTAATAGTGTTAAGCGATTTTGTTCAACGATACTTTCATGTCCTCACGCTCGATTGGCAGTCGCGTTTCGCCCGCCTATTTTCACTATATTAGGGGCGAGCAGGTGATAAAACGGACCAGTGTCCTCCGTTCGACATGAGACCTTATGTTTTCCATTTTTCCCGAAATAAATAATTGGTAAAAAAAAAAAACTGCACCCAGGTGCCATTTTTTCCCCCTTGCCTCGACAGATTACACTCTGGCTGTAATAATGATAACAATATTAACAGTGTTAAGCGATTTTGTTCAACGATACTTTCATGTCCTCACGCTCGATTGGCAGTCGCGTTTCGCCCGCCTATTTTCACTATATTAGGGGCGAGCAGGTGATAAAACGGACCAGTGTCCTCCGTTCGACATGAGACCTTATGTTTTCCATTTTTCCCGAAATAAATAATTGGTAAAAAAAAAAACTGCACCCAGGTGCCATTTTTTCCCCCTTGCCTCGACAGATTACACTCTGGCTGTAATAATGATAACAATATTAACAGTGTTAAGCGATTTTGTTCAACGATACTTTCATGTCCTCACGCTCGATTGGCAGTCGCGTTTCGCCCGCCTATTTTCACTATATTAGGGGCGAGCAGGTGATAAAACGGACCAGTGTCCTCCGTTCGACATGAGACCTTATGTTTTCCATTTTTCCCGAAATAAATAATTGGTAAAAAAAAAAACTGCACCCAGGTGCCATTTTTTCCCCCTTGCCTCGACAGATTACACTCTGGCTGTAATAATAATAACAATATTAATAGTGTTAAGCGATTTTGTTCAACGATACTTTCATGTCCTCACGCTCGATTGGCAGTCGCGTTTCGCCCGCTTATTTTCACTATATTAGGGGCGAGCAGGGGATAAAACGGACCAGTGTCCTCCGTTCGACATGAGACCTTATGTTTTCCACTTTTCCCGAAATAAATAATTGGTAAAAAAAAAAAACTGCACCCAGGTGCCATTTTTCCCCCCCTTGCCTCGACAGATTACACTCTGCCTGTAATAATAATAACAATATTAATAGTGTTAAGCGATTTTGTTCAACGATACTTTCATGTCCTCACGCTCGATTGGCAGTCGCGTTTCGCCCGCCTATTTTCACTATATTAGCGGCGAGCAGGGGATAAAACGGACCAGTGTCCTCCTTTCGACATGAGACCTTATGTTTTCCACTTTTCCCGAAATAAATAATTGGTAAAAAAAAAAACTGCACCCAGGTGCCATTTTTTCCCCCCTTGCCTCGACAGATTACACTCTGGCTGTAATAATAATAACAATATTAATAGTGTTAAGCGATTTTGTTCAACGATACTTTCATGTCCTCACGCTCGATTGGCAGTCGCGTTTCGCCCGCTTATTTTCACTATATTAGGGGCGAGCAGGGGATAAAACGGACCAGTGTCCTCCGTTCGACATGAGACCTTATGTTTTCCATTTTTCCCGAAATAAATAATTGGTAAAAAAAAAAAAACTGCACCCAGGTGCCATTTTTTCCCCCTTGCCTCGACAGATTACACTCTGGCTGTAATAATAATAACAATATTAATAGTGTTAAGCGATTTTGTTCAACGATACTTTCATGTCCTCACGCTCGATTGGCAGTCGCGTTTCGCCCGCCTATTTTCACTATATTAGGACAGTAATGTGAATCTCTCTATATCGTCCCGCCAAGCTCCCTTATTCTATCCAAGCCAGTGGAAAAGGTCGTCGTGTGTTCGGCCAGGCGGGCCTCTGTGTATCGGCGCTAAAGCTCGATGGCTTGTGCCTTCCTCTCACACCGTGTCCTCTTCGCTTCGTATTTTTTTTTTTTTCGTTCCTCGGCCAGGCCGCTCGATAATAACACACACGTGTGCCTCGAAGCCCTCGCCTAACTTGTCGATACGCGGAGAATCAACCGGTCAAGCCTGAGCCACGTAGCCGGATGGGTGGCAAAGTAGCCACGAGCTGTTCGAGACACGAGCCACAAACCGAGAGGCACATCGTCGTTGCATCGTCATCCTTCGCCGAGTGATTTTGGGCGATGTGAAACTTCCCTCTCCGCCTAACCCGCTCTCAGTCGGTAATGGAAACTACAATCAATTTTTTTTTTTTCAAGGCTGCTAAACTTTTTTTAAAACGAAAATTGTCATCAACTTTGTCAACAGTTTGAAGATCCTTGAAAAAAATTGGTTACAGTTTTCGTTACCGATTGCGACATCGTCCACTCCAGTCGCTTGTACGGAACACTGTCCTTATCCTTATCCATGGTGGCTGTGGTCAGGGAAAACCGGGAAAAGTCAGGGAAGAAAAATCTTGGTCAGGGAATCAGGGAAAAGTCACGGAATTTCACAATTGGTCAGGGAAAATGTAAATTGTTGCCGAAACTTGTATAAATAAATAAGAACTACATAAAAGGGGGCCTTCAAAAGGCAATAGGAACATTTTGAAAAAAAGAAAAAATACAATTAAACATTAATGCAATAATCAGGCATTTTTATTTGCATAATTAATTTTTTTATTAGAAGTCCTAGAAGTTTGTTTAGGGAAATTTTGTAATTCGTCAGTGAAAAGTCAGAGGAAAGTCAGGTATTTTTTTTCCGGGGAAAAAACGGCCACCATGCTTATCCACGTGGCTTGCCCGAGGACATGAATAAAACAACATTATTCTATTTTATAAAACTTTGCACCAACGGTTTAAAACAACTAGCAGCGTTCGACTGGTGTCCAGCGCCAAAATCTCCTTCATTGATTCAATTATTAATAAATAAAGGGCTGATGTGTCTTCCGCTCTGTTTACCGGCTTTTTGCTTCCGCTGTTCGTTCTTGTTCTCTTTTTTCTTCCTTCGGAAAGCGCTCGATCCTGTCCCGCTTTCATCCTTATTCTCATATCCTCGCTCTCGTCTCGCATACCACGCTCGCTCGGCGAACATTTTCTACACATATGCTGGTGAACGAGAAGGAGAGCCACACTTCGACTCATGTTCCCACGTCGTTTATCTCTCATCGGGGGCGGCCGGGCTGGGGGGTCTCTTCATTGAAAGTGCACGGTCGAATCAGGATCGTTGGCCCGTGAATCTGTTCACCGGAGTGTAGCAAAATTTCTGTCGAAAAATACACACGGGTGTTTGGAGAGCGATGGAAAGGCTTATATGGAGCACGAAAAACGTTTTTATTTTTTTTATTTTTATAAACGCAGTTTCACTAAACGCAACACTGTTTGCACTGGCATCAGCGAGTGAACAAGTGTTGCCGTGCATCTCCAGTTTGTTCAACTGCATCGGATTTCTGTACATACATATATGTGTGTGTACATATGGAAAACTAGGGTTATGTGTTTCCTGCTCACGTTTCCAACAGTTTTCGACCATTGGAACCCACCAGACCATAACTCGTTCGCGAGTGTGTCTGGTGTTTTTTTTTTTTTTTTTTGGCAGTGAGCTCCGCGTTTCTGTGCCCTGTGCATCGCCGTTCGGAACTGCATACATAGTCACGGAGGCACGTACCACGGTCCGGTAAATGCCGGGGTCTATCACCTGAATAAATGGACGCTCGAAACGAGCATAATCCTACCGGAAAAAAGTAGCCATGTTGGGGAAAAATTCGAAAGTGTCGTGGGGTATTGCTGTCGCCTGGTTCGTGCTTAAAGTACGAAAATGTGGAATCCGAGAAAAGGTTACCGATAAACGCCACTATAGGCCAGATATAACCAAATGTAGTCAAATTTAAACCCAGTACATATTAAATGCATTTATGCTGTTAAAACACCATGCAGTTCGATATGTCGATTGCATTTTGCATGTATTCATGCGTCGCTGTCTCTTCCGTGTGGGTTACCATTTCGAACCATTCCGAAACGCTCGAACTCCACCGATGCTATTAGAATTCCGAAAAACAGTATGTCATTTCTGGTAGCGAAGCTTATTTATTCTTGCTACGAAGCACGTTTGTTGGTTTCGAGCGCTCAGGTTCTTTGCACGACTTCACTAATGACCGTGAAAACGCACCGGTAGCTCACTGCAATATTTCTACCGCGCTTCAACATGGCGAGGTGCGATTAAATACCCGAATGTTGAAAGCTCGAAGGCGCAAAAGGTCGTATCGAAATATCTCACTCGATACATTTTATGGCAGGTCAATCCACCGAAAGTCTAAATAATCAAGAGAAATAATCGTGTGATGATTACGAAGGAAAATAATACGAAATTAAATTCCCAGAAAAGCCCAAGTTTCCAAAGGTATGCGGCAACTCCACGTTTATTTCTCAATAAACTATAGTTACAATGTTCTGGAACAGGACGGTTTAAAACTCAGGAAAATGTACAAATTCGATATTCAATTTGAGGAATAAGGAACATTTCGGAAGCCTGAATTCCCGAAATTCAGCTCAAAGAACGATCACATACGCGAGATGCGGATGTCGAACACGTTCAATTTAGAACTTCAAAGACTCCGTGAGTCAATTTCCCGAACTGCCAAATCTTCGAATGCAGATTTCTCCGAAAGGGCAAATCTTTGAATGCAGATTTTTCCGATAGGGCAAATCCCCGGATTGTACACTATACATGAAAAAGCTTTACCTACCGCTGTTACCAAACATATACGAGGGCGATATCGTTTTCGGATTTTTGACCTTTCGGATTTTTACTATTCGGATTTTGAACCTTTCGAAGTTTTCCTTTTTGTAGTTCTAAATTTTCGGATTTTCACGTTTCGGAGATATAAGTTTCGACTTTCTGACATCTTATACTTCCAGTTTCGTGATTAAAAGATCTCTCGTATTTTGACTTTTTCTGATAATTTATATCGAAGTACTCATATATCGGTTACTCTCTGTTCGGAGTATTACATCTTCGAACGATTGGCTATTCACCAATAAGTTTTCACGCTGCTGCAACGTGTTCGGAGTTTTAAGGTTTCTGATAATTGAAATTCGATTGTTGTTGCCGTAGCTATTATTTATTGTCGGTTAAGTTTTCAATCGATTTGTCGGGCTTTCTGGAATTTATTCTTTCATGTTTTTTTTTAATTCGGAACATTGACTTTTATGTTTTAAAATATCGGTAATTAGGATTTTCCGATTATTTTAAGTAGTGTTAAAAAAAAAAACCTAGAATGAGGCTCATCTGAATATTCAGCATTCCGGATTTCTATCCCGCCCCACGAAAAACATTCAATTTTCCAAACGCCGAAGTGGGCCATGGTTATATTGATTTATGTTTTCTGCCGTGCTCTAACGGGCGGTGTCCGTGGAGTTCCCCATTTTCCTCAATATTCACAGCAAAATTGAATCGCTGGGTAAACAGCGAGAGTCCATCACGTTTGACCAGCGTATCGATGTTTTTTTTTTCAACCCTCGAGCGGGTAATACTAAACCGCGGCCGCTGCTTCACGGCGGATATTTTTTTGGGAAAAGAATGACGACTCGTCAGTCAAAGTCCCGACTGTGATGGAGTTGTCGGTTAGAAAATGTAAGAGAATCGCCAAATGGAAAAAGTACGTATCGCGTATATCGAAAAGTAAATCTACGATATGTCAAACACATACATTTCAGATACATATTGAAATTTACAGAATTTCATATATTTATATATTAATGACAGAAAATCAAAAAAGCATGCAAAGTGATTTGCACAATAACTTTCTCATGTTTTTGCGGTTTTGCACATAACTTCCTCTATGATAAATTCCGTTGTTCCATTTTGGCTTCCTCATAGAGGAAGCTATTATTAAAATACAATTTTCACAAAAAAAAAAAAAACAATATAAGAAAGCGATATTAAAATTTGAATTTCGAACTCTTTTTCAATTGTATTTTTTAGTTCAGTATAGAAAAACAATGTGCAAATTACTTTGCACCTTTTTTTGTAACATAAAAAATGTCTTCATCTCATAAAATTAAAATCGTCAAAATGTACACCAGAATTTATTATAGGAAATAAATTCTGGTAAATTCTGGTATAATAGGAAATTAATTTATTATTAGTCCATTCCCGTGCCAAATTTAAGCTCGATACCTTCATGTTTACTCAAATTAGACCGTTTTTAGTAATTTTTCAAAAAAACCAAAATTCCATAAAATCCGATCCTTTCGGTAGATTGCGGCCAAATTCAATACCAAAGGTCTTTAATCAAAATATTATATTCGTGTGCAGTGTTAGGATGATAGCTCAACATTTACGAACGTTAGAGCTACTACAGACGTTTTTCAAAAATGTCGAATTCGCGTAAAATCTCGAAACACTTCATGAAAATTACACCGAAGGAAGAGACGTGACCACTCTACTAGTGTACAAAATTTCAACCCGCTACCCTAAGCCGTTTCCGAGTTATAGTCGTTCTAAGCAATGCAAGCTGTCGCACACACATAATACACACGCACACACACACATACATCCGGGCGCCAGCTAAAAATTATATCGCTCGACGTTTTCGACCATTTCTAGTACGCAGACATTAAAATTTCGAAATTTTTTTTTTCACGAAAACAGCTTCCTCTATAAGGAAGCTATTATTTTATGCAATAAAATAATATTACAGAGGAGGAATAATACTTGTACAAGTATTGTTCCTCCTCTGTAATATTATTATGATGGTATGTAATTATGTAATATTATTTTTCTGTGTCTGCTGTATAATCCGGTCGACGGAATATATTCGCTCGAAACACGGACTGCGAGATTATTAATATTCGTGGCTAATCCAGATTCAATTTGCAAAATGAAGCTCGGGGAAGTTGCACTCGTCACGATATCTCTGCCGTTTGATACACCCGTATAGATCCAGCTTCCTGTTCGCCCAATAATGATGAGATGTATACGATAGATAGGTGTATTTATCGGGAGCTATCTCTCCGCGTTTCGCAAGCGTGTCTGCATCGTCTACCATATGACAATGATTGACCCGCATATTCGCCGTCGTGGATCGACTGTTACCGCGAATTCGTATATTGCGTAAACACAGATCGAGATAAGCCTGATTGTTGACACGACGATGGCCCGTTTTGCAGGGTGGATTCGATACGTCGTCAATTCGTATAATGATCTTTAAAGGGAAACCAGAAATCATCAGCGTGTCTCTCGCTGCTGGCGCTGCCCCCAACATTTCATTGTTCAAAAAATTGTTAATTTAATGTACTAGACTGGAATTGTTTATGGAAACATTGATCCACGAAATTGAATGTACAATTGTGATGAAAAATTAATGGGCTTTTCCTATGGAATTAAAATAAATTATTGGAATCAAAGTAGTTTTTTAGTAAAATCGAAGCAAATCATTAAAAGTAAAATACTTCCAAAGTTTTTAGTACACCGTACATTCAGTTCTCATTATAATTGTACAAGAAATACCACCACCAGAAGAAGGTGCTTTATGCAGAAGGTGAACCACCTTCTGTATAAAAACTTTCAGTGCCATTACATTAAATGTCATTAAATGTCATTCGAATTTTTTGTACCGTGTATTTATGGTATAAAATTACTGGCAAATAATAATTATTGATAATCGAAACAAAAAAATTGTTTGCATGTGGCAGGCGCATACATAGGGAAGATGGGGAAAAACGGCCGGGGGGGGGGGGGGGGGGGGGGGGAAGCAGGCACCTCGAATAAAAATGATAATTTTGTCTTAATTAATTTTTTACGACATGCCGACGTCTTTTTTATCAATAATAACACAAGAAAACGGAAAGATAAACGAAAATCGGAGAAAAATCGTTTATAACAACACAATTCTATCTGATCGACTTATTTGTCATCATTACCACCCTCACAAAGTTGTACTAAAATTAAAATTAAAACAAAAGGCAAGTACCAAAACTTTGCTTTTATTCTTATACAACTATAATTTTTTACTCGTTTCAAGAAACTTTTCCTTGAACTTCTGTACTCTGGTCTGTAGTTCGACCGGACGGTGGTTCGAGAAACCGCGGATTGACTGTCTAATCGTAGCTCTAAAGTAGCTTTTCAACACGTTTCCTCTACTATTGTAAATAAACAATGGAAGCAACCTCTTCACTCGCACGTGAAAGCGTGAGCAAAGTTGTAAGCCACATGGTGGCGCTGTGCGTAATGAAGCGCATGACGCTCACGGAAAGACGCCATTCAATGGTTGAATACTGAAGTTCCAACTTCGAAGAAATTAGAGGTTGGAGATTACACAGTCGCAATCGTTGTAGATGGAAACGTCTTACACACCACGTAACCTATTAACATACTAACAATACGAAACACGTTTGTACCCAAAAACGAAGAAGGCCGTTTTGCCCCCCTGCTCGTTTTGAACCCATCGCCCCTAACTGCAGGTTTCTAATATTCCAGCTGTACAATTGACTCGAATTTGCAACTCCCGCAGCTACGTAGAATCATCCAAAACCTCGAACGACCGAAACGCCGCGACTCTTGCCCTAACGCTATTAAAATTTCCGTCGATTTGTCTAACGAGGCTATCGAAGTTCAGCCGTTATCCCAGAACAGCGACCACTCGAGGAGGAAACTAAAGCCCGGCCTCGGCGTACAACCTCGTTTCAAGATTTAATTTTATACAAAGCCCGGGCAAGGTAACCGGTTTCCCGTAACTCGCGCGTACGCTGCGTGCTCCCTCATCTGAAGAGATTACCAACATTTTCTTTTGTTTTCTTTTTTCACCGCGTGCCGTAGCTGGATCATTTTCTGCCTTCTTCTTCTCCGTCCGCCGGTCGTTTCCCGTCCCACTTTTACATAAATTTTTTTTTTCATTCTCTCTTCCCCCGTGCTATTTTTGTTCAACTCTGATTTGCCATCGGAATTGCAAAACTCTTCGTTGTTCGACAAAGTACCAACGGGGATTTAGCGGCCGTGTAATTTCCGTTCTATCGAGCAAATTAATTCATAGAACAGAACAACATTTTTTAAAAAATTATGTTTCGCGAAAAATTGGTAAAAGTAGTCCATTTCGTCCGGCGTTCCCGAACTACGTGAATTCATAATTAGTTTTTTTGCACTCGATGAAATAACAGGACATTGGTGACAGCGGACATTGTATCCGGACAATATAATTCCGACTATTTATTACCCGGCTATAAATCCAGTATCAGTCCTATCAATTCCTGGTTGCCTCGCTGGTGCCACCTTGGAGTATTCCTATATCGTCGTTTATCGAAGTGGCACGTGTCACCGGCACGAGATGGATGGGTACTTTTCGATATATATTCCGGAAGGGGAAATCGAGTCTCGGATAGCGGTACGGGACAAATACGGTATGTTTCGTTTTTGCCCCCTCTGCGGGCAAAAGCCCACCAAGAAAATAGGATGAGTGCCCGTCGGACTGTATAAGGTAAACGGCCCGGTTTCCGCCGCTGTCCCAGTTACCGCCATTAATCGCAATTTATACTAATAATAAATACAGTATACGTTAAATACAAACGATATTGACGGCATGTTGAAGAGCGGTTTACTCTTGATTAATGCCGCGATACGTATATTTTTATAAAATGTTCCGTTTAACAATTGAATATGGCGGAAACTGGGCCTAAAGGTGGCGGAAACTGCGCCGCTTACCTTATCTGGCTGAGAGTCCTGGATATCATTGCTCCATTTCCGTTCTAATTTTTGAACTCCCGGATATGGAGTATATGGAACTCCTGGATATGGATATATAGTAAGACACTAAAAAGAAAAGGAATTTTGGATTTTTTCCCTGAGAAAACTATGCCGTCGATCCTTTTAAAAATTTTAAGGCCGAGTCATTGCATCTTTCGACGGATGAATAAGAAATTTCGCCGCTATAGTTGTCTCTGAAAAAAAAAAATGCCAAAACTCACGTTTTCAGCTTGAAAATTCGCGCGCGAAAGGAAAAAGTGTGTAAACGCAGATCCAGGGCGCCAGTTATCGGCCCATCGATTCGACGCGCCTGCGTAAAATTAAAATATGAGAAACGCGGCTGCGCACGACCAGCGTTAGTCGGCCAGCTCTGAAAATCGACACCCAGAAAAAAAATTTATTTGACGGCCATCGTTTATTTGGTTTAGGTAAAATATTTATTTGATTTAAATAAATATTTATTTGGTTTAAATAAATATTTATTTGGTTTAAATAAATATTTATTTGGTTTAAATAAATATTTATTTCATTTAAATAAATTTTTATTTCATTTAAATACATTTTTATTTCATTTAAATACATTTTTATTTCATTTAAGTAACTATTTACTTCATTTAAGTACATTAAAAAAAAATCAAATCAATATTTTACTTAAACCAAATAAATGGTGGCCGTCAAATAATTTTTTTTCTGGGTGTATGTTATGTGGAGTACGCTTTATGCAAAGCGTTTGTAGGTTTTCCAATTGATTTATTACGAATTGTTTTGTAAGTTGCTGTAGTCCAGTTGAGATGGGGATAATGTCGGTTTTTTTCGTAGAGTTGAGGTGTTACGCGGATTGAAGAGACGATTCTACGGGTTTCGGATTCTTGTGAGTCGCCTGAGCGTAGTTTTGCTCATTTACAACGTTATTCTTCATGACCCAAATGAACTTGTTTTCAACGAGTCTCCGTCGTCCCTAAACTAAATACAATTCGCATACAAAAAAATAAAATAATATAAATTGATTCAAGGAGGTTTTTCGTTATTTTCGCGAATCGAAATTTTGAACAATTTTTCCTCGCATCGTGAATGCAGCGAGCGTCCTTTAAACGACGAGAGCCCGATTGTCCTTAGCTTATATGAGCTCACAGGTGAAGAGAAAAGCTCGCGTCTCGCGCATACTCAGACTCCGGAAGGGGCCTCCTGACATTCCGAGTCGCGAAGCTATTTCTCACAACCTCCTCCTCGTCTCCATCTCGGACAGGGTGTGAGGAACTCTAGTATTCAATATCGAGGACGCGTCGTTTGCATCTCTTTGATAGAATACTGGAGGGAGGAAGCTCGGTGGATACTCGTCCATATCTCTTTTCTCCTCGTCATTTCTTCCGCTTCTTTCCGAGGGGAAAAAAAAAAATCCCCAGCATATTCGTGAAACTCTGCGTTGTACCTTACCTTCGCTCCCAATTTGTAATATACTATGTGCGGGCAGAAAAGGGTTGAGGAGACGGGAGGCAAAGCCCGGATCATAAAGCCCTGCCCTTTTCTCTCCGCACAGGAAGAAAATGTACTTTCCGAGAAAACAGAGGTACCATATCGACTTCGATATCGACTGCCGAGAGACGGATGGGCGTATCCTGAAAAATGTAACATGCGAAACGATCTTGGATGCGCCTGTCGCACAGGAAACGCAGGGAATGTTCCAGAATCTTGTGATGCTCCTTGTAAGTGACCTTTCAGTTTGGAGTTTTTTCTTTTTTGTATTGCCTCGACTCTCGTATTGAGGATTGTCTCAATAATAATAATAATAATAATAATAATAATAATAATAATAATAATAATAATAATAATAATAATAATAATAATAATAATAATAATAATAATAATAATAATAATAATAATAATAATAATAATAATAATAATAATAATAATAATCATAATAATAATAATAATAATAATAATAATAATAATAATAATAATAATAATAATAATAATAATAATAATAATAATAATAATAATAATAATAATAATAATAAAATTTCGGTGGAAGAGGGAAAAATTCCCGATTTAACGTTCAAGACAGAGAAACGAGAATGTCATGTTCGAGAAAATAAAATAAATAAGAGTAACTCTCCGCGCGAGAGGAAAACGAAAGACCCTTCTTTCCGTTCCGCGCAATCCTTGCCGAAGCCTTGCACAGCTACTGATTTGAAGCGACGCTAAACTATCGGAGAAACCCTTGGACAGTCAGACTCGAGTGGGAGCGTACGCTGCAGAATCTCTGACCTTTTGCGAGCTTCACGAGTGTAAAAAAAAAAAAAAAAAAAAAAAAAAACCGTATAAAATTCCACACATCCAACTGTTTGCAGATTGGATTTTTTTTTTTTTGTAGACTCCGTCCATCGCTGCAGTGTCGGATGAACGATGCTAATGCACCCCATCTCTCCGCACTGTGACAGTCCGGCTAATGGCTCTTGTGAAAACCACTTGTTGAAAGCGGATCCCTACCGTGCCGAACTCTCGAAGCCAAGTCCCCATGATCCAGCGCACCCCTCCACATCCGCAAACGCGTTTTCGGCCACTCTCTCGTCGACCGGCATTCACTCTCGTCCTCGCCTCTAGAACATACCATTCTCCCCTCACCATCGCCAAATGTCCGTCGAAGCTTCCGTCTGTTCGCGGAAGTCGACCCTAAAAATGCTGGCACACTTTCATCCGCTATCGATCTCCATCTCCCGTCTCTCATTTTTTTCGCCGGAATTAGGTAGGGGAGACCGGGGCAAGATGGGCCCCCTGAGCCAATAATGCGGGTACAATGCTGCCGAAAGCATGATTTAATGTTTGTCATTCAACAATGATATTTTCACAGTTTTACCCGAGTAGACATTTTCGAGCGTTACATCGGGCCCTGATGGGGTCCTGATAAGGCCTTATCAGGCCCTTGTCAGTCCCTTTTCAGGCCTTCTCAGGACCTTATCAGGGCCCGATGTAACGCGTGACAATTTCAAACAAAAAAAATTGTCTGGGGCGAGACGGCCTACCCTTAAATTGTTCCCTTTTTTTAAGGTAGTGTCCTTGCGGTACAGTCCCGCCCAACGTGGGTTTCAGTGACAATTTCAAACACTTCTTGATGGGATAAGAATTGGAAAAAAATCAAGTGTATGGGAGGTGCTGCAAATCTTGTTTTCGTGAAATGATAATTCCAATTTGTCATTAACAAATTGCAGATACAAATTATTATTCAAGAGATTACCCGGCAACTTAACTATTTTCCTTCATAACAATGATTCTTTTATTTTTCTGAATACCTCTGAATTCTTTCAGAATTTTTTGTAATCTTTGAAAATTGCTCTTTTTTACAGCTTGAACGTAGAAAAAAACGCGATTTTCAAAGATTACAAAAAATTCTGAAAAAATGCATACGTATTCAAAAAAATAAAAGAATCATTGTTATGAAGGAAAATAGTTAAGTTGCCGGGTAATTCCTTGAATAATAATTTTTATCTTCAATTTGTTAATGACAAATTGGAATTATTTCACAAAAACCATCTTTGCAGCACCTCCCATACACCTGATTTTTTCAGATTTTTATTTTACCAACAAGTGTTCGAAATTGTCACTGAAACTCACGTTAGGCGGGACTGTACCGCAAGTACTACCTTAAACCCTACCTGTACTATCCATACATCTTGAGGTTTCCCTACTTCAACCTATCAGTAGTGCCCATGCGCCAATAATCCGCCGTTGCAGCCTTCTAGTTCTCTTGGTTAGGATGGCCCATTACGCCCCGCGTCGGCTTGATTTTTCGCTAGCCCATCTCGCCCGGTCTTCCCTACACAAGATAACGTGTACTAAATCTCCCCCATCCTATTTTTTTTGCCCCTTGTACTTAATCATTTGTTTTTATACGCGTACTATATTTTGCTTATCAATTCTTCCTTGCATTCTTTTCCATAACTTTTACGCTCTCTCGCCCTTGACTCCTCCGGCGGTGGGCTGAAAATTCAAGTGCCGAGTAATCTGGTTCCAGTAATCTCGCGTACAAGTACTTTCGCAGTGTCGGCCCGTTCCTTGTTCACTTGCGCAGTCTGGAATATGGAGTAATTTCGCACGGTGGTCTAATCCTCGTTCGCTTTTACGGCCCGCCATTTCGCGGGATGGGACAAACTGCGGGTCACATTCGCGCTTGCTCTCGGCAAGGGGGGCGAGCTGGTGTGAAATTTTGCGCGAGGGTTCCCGATGACGAAGATCGCCATAGCAACGGTTATGACGAAGTGTACACCGACAACCGACCGGGAAAACTGTCAGCTTCTTCTCTGTCGCTGCCGCTGCGGGATATTCGGACAACCTCCCCAGGTGAGATTTAACCATCGACATGACTACGGAACCGCACCAGTTGCCAAGAGTCTTGTACTCGCTCGGCGCTCAAGCCTGTCTGCGCCCAACCCTGGTATTGAGTCGGATCGAACATAGGGGAGAGTGGGGCAAAATGGGACAGTGGGGCAAAACGGGATAATGGGACGAAACGCAATTTTTCAATAACTTTTGCATGGTGGCGTTGATGGTAAGTGGGGCAAAACAGTGTTGAAAATCCGGATGTACCCTCGGGACAAAATCCGGCATCCAAAAATTATTGGAATACTGAGTTTTGCCTCCGCTGTCCCGTTTTGCCCCACTGTCCCATTTTGTCCCGCTCTCCCCTATCGGCTCGACGAAAAATGTTATCGCCGCGCACGTACCGGACACCGTATTGAAACCCGTGTTCTATTCTGTCGATTCGTGGTGTGCGCATATTATTTGAAGACCATGAATTTCCACTTCGGGTCCACTTCGAATACATTTGAAACGTTCTTTTACTGCTTTTCCTGTATTCCTTAAGGCCAAGCCGTGGCCAAGACGCGGTTCTGTTTCATCGCTAAAAAACTTCGCTACTTTGTACACTGGGAGAAAAATCGGGGATGGATCGAACACACATGAGAGGTTGACCGAAACAAATATGGTTGGCTCAATGACGTTTAAGGTGGCTTAACCACCGAGAGGTTGAGTTAACAACATAAGGCTGGCTCAACCTCTCGGTGAGGTTAAGTACGGCGGAACTCATGGTGAACTTGAATCAATAGATCGAGACTGAGCCAACCTCAGTGAGGTTGTTTGATTCAAATTGAGGTTGACTCAACCTCAATGAGGTCGATTGGTTCAAGTTCACCATCAGTTTCGCCGTAACCTCACCGAGAGATTGAGTCAAGCTTATGTCGTTAACTCAACCTCTCGGTGGTTGAGCCACCTAAACCGTCATTGAGCCAACCATATTCGGTTGGCTCAAGCGCTCATGTATGTTCGCTCCATCCCCGTTGTTTTCTCTAAGTGTAGGCAAATACACACTGAATCAATTGCAATTGTTTCAGATTTTGTTGACCATGTAGTTTTTTTTAGTAATGCGTGTACAAAGCTACATGAGGAACCGTGTAAACGTGACGAAACCGTGAGGAAACGTTTCGGTAAACGGTCGGTGAAGACAGAAGGCAGCGATTTTCTCCGCCGGTTTCTGTTAGATCCAAATACAAAAATCAACCAAAGCGGATCGCATAATATCAGACAGATCGTGTTCTAATTTAAAGCAAATTCACGGTTTAGTTTCCATGATAAGTTCAATAAACGAAAGACTCTACCTCCGTCTAGATGCTTGCTTTGTCTGCGTTTTTCACTCACACACTGACCAACGCGTTCAGCGGAGCCTCTCTCCCGTTTCCATACCGCGACTTCGGCCCAAATATCCTTAATTTACACGTTTCTGTCGCTGGCTGCATTCGAGATACATTCCAGACAAAAATAACAGATTTTCTCAGTAATGTCACTTGCTGTTTGAAAGTGTCAGTTTTAAGCCGGAGGTGGACCCGGATCTGAAATACGGCACTTCCGGTTTGAAAATGTCATTTTTCAACCGGAAGTGACGTATCGCCGGTCACATTTGGTCGAAAAATGAGATCTTCGAGCCAGAAGTGCCGTATTTCCGGTATGACATCCGTGCGGTCAGAGATCAAGATATTCGAAACCGGAAGTGACGTTTTCCCGTATGACGTCACTTTAGGTCCTAAAATGCGATTTTGAAGCCGTAAGTGACGTTTTCCCTTCTGCCGTCACGTCCGATTGAAGACAGAAAATTTGAAACCAAATGTGACGTCACAACGGAATTTTCCGAATTTTTCTGCTTCTCTTCACTTCAGGTTGAAAAGTGCGATTTTCAAACAGGTAATGACGTGAGAGAACATTTTTAAAAATGTTCTTTGCCAAGCAGGAGCGCAGTAACGTTACCTAGTGCTCAGTGCTAAGACCGTCGGCTTCGCTCTGGTTACCTACACCGGCCGAAGAAGGACAGGTGTGACGTTTTGCCGTACGGTAGCGAGAATGGAGCCCGTGCATGAAGTGCCGTTTTTGCAGTTATGGCTGAACCGTATCACGTCGAGGGTGTGATACGATTATACGCTGGTCGGCTTGGTGCTCTTTTCTCCCGTGACGCTGCTATTGAATGCACGCCAGCCATCGTTCCGCTTTCCGGCCGAGATCGTCCCGTCTCGTTGAGAGGGTGGACGGGCACTCCTCGAGAAAAGCATCCGGATGAATTCCGCCGCTCTATGAGGGACGACGAGAATGAAGAGGACTGTCCGTCGAATAATACTCTCGGGTCTTAGTGTAATCAGAGAGACAGATATCTCAGGTTGAATTATCTATAGCCGGCCCGCCCTCGCGTAGATCCAGATTTTGCGTTATATAAAAGCATGAGAGAGCATCGATTCTACGGAGGAAACGAGTCATTACACTGATAAAAAAAGTACGGTTGAATCAACTGAGATTCGGGCAGGGACGTTCGAATAAAAATTTCGTTGGTCGAACAAAATATTTTAATGACTCAATAATATTTTGGTGAAATCACCCAACAAATTGTTGAACCAACTAATTTTTTTAAGCTGTACCAACAAAATATTTTGTTCAACGTCCCTGCCCGAATCTTAGTTTGATTCAACCGTATTTTTTTATCAGTGTACGTATTCGATAGATACTATTACCGAAAATCAACAGCGTTGATCACATTTAATTTCATTTGTAGAAAAGGTGTTTCTTGGAAGATGACCGCGAAGATGTCTGCACGAGAGCAAATTTCATCAAGTTATAACGGCTGTACTTTGCATCGCACAAACTTTGCTCGGGGAAGTTCACTTGGAGAATAATAAGATTCTTAACAATAACAAGTGGACCATTTTTTTTTCCTTCCTAAACCCGTGCATTGACGAAGACTTGCCAAAGATGAAATTTGATGTCATGCAGATATCTTCAGGGTCATTCTCGGAAGTCGGATGCCCGGGCGTAATAAATGTTGGCCTATCGGAGGACTGAATCACTGAGAAAAATTAAGCAAATGCGCGGTGACATAGGGGAGAGCGGGGCAAAATGGGACAGTGGGGCAAAACGGGACAGTGGGGCAAAACTCAATTTTCCCATAATTTTTGGATGCCCCATTTTGTCCTAACGATACATCAGCGGGGGTAAAACTCAATTTTCCCATAATTTTTGGATGCCCCATTTTGTCCTAACGATACATCTGGATTTTCAACGCCGTTTTGCCCCACTCACCTTCACCACCGCCATAAAAAAGTTAGTGGAAAATTGCGTTTTGCCTCATTATCCCGTTTTGCCCCGCTATGCCATTTTGCCTCGCTCTCCCCTACGTTCAAAGGTGCATTTTTGTTGGCACAACAAATATGTTTGTTTCAATCGATAAATTTTGAATAAATTGAAGCAAATAATCGTTTAACAAAACAATGCTTTATTTGTATCAAACAAATAACAGCTTTGAAAGTTACCACCGCGACTTTTGGTTAATCCAACAAATTTTTTTTTTCTCAGTGATGTCTTGCCGTTGGAGGAAAGCATCTCCGAAATACTTTTGCAACTAATCAACCGCGCCGATTTCTCCATCGGATTATGAATAAAAATAATGAAGCACAATTTTATTGCTCGCCATTGAGGAAATATTTGTGAATTGGGTACCGAAATAGGTCAATTTTTATTGGCTCAGATACATATTGGAGTATTCGACGACTTCGATATATCGATGGGAACCCTCATCCATTTCTATCGCTACCCTCGTTATGTTCGAGTGGGACATTCGAAGAACGTGAGTCAAGATGCTCTCAAGGCATAAAGACGACAACAAGGAAGAAGCGAGGACTTCGATTCATTTTCCGTACAAGTTGCCTGCACCGCTCTCGATGGACCTGTACCCATTCTCCCTTCCAATGCTATAAAGCAGCCTCGATTTTTTTTTTTTTTTGAGAACCGATAATAATCCCTGCTGACGAATCGCAAATGAAGAACCAGCTACGAAGGTGGAAGCAGTGTGAAGGGCCTTCCAGTGGAACGGCGAAGTCCTCAATTAAATCGGCTCGAGTTTCACGATGCGCTCTCATTCTGTGTTCCTGCCTCACTATCCCCATCGCATGGGAGGAATACGACAGGGGGGGGGGGGGGGGGGGGGGGGAAGATGTAATGCATTCTTCGCCGTGGGAATCGACCGAATTATTCAATCGAAAAATATTGATTTCGCATCCCGGAGATGCACATGCAGATAACGATGTTGACTGAGCGGATAAATGGATGAGAGAAAGATGGAGAATTATAAAAACAAAACGACCGGTGTATCCGAAATCGGATATCGGATTGAGGTACGGGTCAGTGGGCCAAAGTAGGCAAGTTACATCGCAAGTGGAATTTTTGTCGAAAGGTTTGTGAACAAATTTGAAACGATTTTCGACAAAAAATAATGAGATTACCCAGCCATCGGTAATATTGATGAAGTACGAAAAATTGCGAACTGATCCACCGATGGGGAACAGTGTCAACATATGCTATAGTTTTGTGAACAATATATATATAATTTTTGTGAACAATATATGTATAATTTTTGTGAGCAATATATGTATAATTTTTGTGAGCAATATATGTATAATTTTTGTGAACAATATATGTATAAGTTTTGTGAACAATATATGTATAAGTTTTGTGAGCAATATATGTATAATTTGTGTGAACAATATATGTATAATTTGTGTGAACAATATATGTATAAGTTTTGTGAACAAATTTAAACCAATTTTCAACAAAAAAATAATTACATTACCGAGACATTGATAATATCAGTGATGAACGAAAAATGGCAAACCGGACGACCGATGGGGAACACTCATATGGTATCATCAACATGTGGTAAGGTAAACGGCCTAGTTTGTGACACTTTTAGAGCAGCGGTGTGGGTTTTCTATTAATTGATTCCGAGCCAACTGAAGTGCAAGTCGAACCATTCGCCGATAAATTCAATTACTAAACATTTAATTTAAAAACTATGTGTGTCGGTCAAAATAAACAACATTTAACGCTCTTCAATTTGACGGTGATCTAGTTAATTTTTTTACGAAAACTGAATTTACAGCAGTCAAAAAAGTGACGTCGGGGTCGCAAACTGCGACAGGGTCACAAACTGGGCCGTTTACCTTAACGAGAATTATTGATGTGGTTCGACATCGTTATCGTTGTACGGTTATCAACGCCGATGTTGAATCCATTTCAAATAAAGGTAACTCTCATCTCCGTTGTTAAAAAAATATATAAAAAACCATGGTCATATTCGCTCGACATATTACCCTAATTAATTATTCTCTTTGTGCCCGGAAGCGGGCTTTGAGTATCGTTTGAAAAAAAAAAAAAAAAAATTAACACGTTCCAAAGGAAAACGAGAAATTGTCCGGGGGCGATAGTTCTCGCACACCACGAACGCTCTTTATTTCCACCTCTGGAGTCGGCAAGGCGCTCGGCCTCTCTCCCTCCCTCTCTGTTCTCTGTTTCAAAGCTATTCAACAGCTTTACCAAGAGCTTTTTGCGTAATTCATACGAGCGCCGGAGCGGTGCTCTCCGCTATACACGATACGAAAAATCGAATTAATACACGTGAGGAAAAAAAAATAAAAATTTCATTCCATATAAAAGCGATTTATTTATAACGTCTCTCCTTTTAATTTCATTTTTAATTTTTATTACGCAATTCAAATTGGATTCGGTCCCGGTCAAGCGAGAGCGAGCTCGAAGCGCGGATCCTCTCATCAATTTTAATGACAACAAATCGGGAATCAACGGATGCGCGCGCAGTTACGATTAATGGCAATGAAACGCTGTCCGGTATGGTCGACCGAGTGATAAATTGCGATTACGGAACCAGGTAAAAAGTGGGTGTATCCGAGTAGACCTGGTCATTTTGCCCGATGCAGTCCCAACACGGCAGGCATTGCAACGAGGGTGTCGGCTCGAAGAGAGGGGGGGGGGGGGGGGGGGTGTTTCTCGCAGCTTTAACAAGGATTTAATCGAAAGCCGGCTGGTGCAAAGCCGCAACACGTAAACATCCGACGAGGAAGCTGCGGAACGAAAGCGAGAGCTATCGCCTTCGGCGAAAGCTTAGAGACGTATGAGGCGCGGCGGGCGGAGGGGGGGGGGGGGGGGGGGGGGACTTTCGCACTCTCGCTAATGGATTGCGATAATCTCGGTCAGAAGGCTACAACACGACCCAGGAAGGAGAGGAGCGGGAGATCGAGGAAACACGAGCATTCTACTTAGCCCGACCAGACTCCCCGAAGGGACCGATACCTTTTAGTATTTTTTTTTCCCCTCTCGCAACAGCATGAATTTGGCGTCACCACTTCGTTTAGGGCTGTTCGCTCGATCATTGGTAGATACATTTCCCCTCGTTCGATTTTCTCCGAATTTTCCCATTTTGTTCTCTTTTTGTTTGGTCCCTTTGGGGCTCAGACGAACCCTCCACTTTCGCGCCCTTCCGCTTTCACGGTCCGTCGAGGAGAGCCGGTGACGGAGACGTTTTTCCAAACCGGAAATACTCGAGGTTCGGCACTGTGTAGCCAATAGTCGTCACCCACTCGGGAGAGTCAAAAGGGGGTGCATACGTTTTTGGAAAATCCACCACCGACGAAACCTCTTTCTGTCGTGAAGCTCCGAGGACCCTCGAGGATGAGAAAGTTAAGAAAAAACTAATAAAAATGCATAGGTGATCCTGCGAGTCCTCTCCAAAGCGATTTTCCATTTGCTTGTATTTTCGATTTATGCGGATTCGAGGTGAAAAAAATATATGTAGGGGAATCGGAGCAAAATGGGGACATGAAATGTCATATCGATGTGGGGCAAAATGGGGTACCCAAAATTATCGAATAAATCGATTCATGATAGCAAACCCGTGCAAAATGGGGACATGAAATGTCATATCGACGTGGGGCAAAATAGGATAATAATGAATCTAACAAAAGTAGCCGCAAGTCAAATCGAAGGGTACCCCTTTTGCCCCAGATGGTTTTTTTAAATATCCTTCCAAAACCGGCGCCAATACAATTTTGGTGTGAAAAACAACGGATGTATGCTTTCGGTATCGTTGTAGCAGGTTTTATTGCTTAGCGTCCCCATTTAGCCCCGGTCTACCCCAGGGGAGAGCGGGGCAAAATGGCACAGCGGGGCAAAACGGGATAATGAGACAAATCGCAATTTTCCAAATAACTTTTGGATGGAGGCGCTGGTGGGACGTGGGGCAAAACGGGATTGAAGATCCGGATGTATCGTCGGGACAAAATGGCGCATCCAAAAATTATCGGAAAATTGAGTTTTGCCCCACTGTCCCATTTTGCCCCGCTCTCCCCTATATAAAATCTGTAGCCAGGATTGTCGAAGCCTACTCGACGGCCCGATGGTTACGTAAGCCTTACTCGATGGAAATCGTATCGAACGAGAGGAGGCGCGGAAGGCAAAGGTGCGGTTCTAAATGCTCTCGGAAGACCGATCGAGTGATGTATATCCGATAGCTCGTATTCGTACAGTATGGAGAGCACTTTACGGAATCCCCACGGTGGGCCTCGCCCGCGGTTTGTCAAATGGTTCGTGACAGGCTGCTGAGAGAAGAGAGAAAAACAAAAAGATCGACGGCAAAGGAGGCGTATTTTCCGATTCGCCTGCTAATGTCGGGACGACTGGGTCCGATGACGTGGGGGAGGATCTTGGCGTACGAGAGCTTGTGCAGTATCGACATTGGCAGCTGTAAGCTTTCCACTGCGCCGAGTTTCATCGGAGCGATTTATCTGCTTCCTTTCTCGCATTATTATTTTTTTTTATTATTTTCAATGGGAAATTTTTATCCGAGAGCGATGTGTACGCTCGATAGAACCCAATTCTCGTTTTATTCGATATATTGTTCGCTACCTGCGGCAATTATTTGATTTATTTAATAATAATTTTATTATTCATAACGTAATCAATTCATTATCTGAATAATAATTACATCATTGAAGGGTTAAAAAAAATTTACAGCAGTGACGCTGCGTCGGGATAACGCATTGATAAGCGCGATGATTCGTCGCTGAGCCGCGGGATTTAACGTGGTGTAAAAATACCCCAGGTGCACTGGGAGGGTCCAGTAAAAATCACTATGTGGCTGGAGAGATATTACGATAGCACACACAGAGAAAAATTGTTCTGTTTCTATAACAAAATGTAGGTCGTTAATAATTTATTGTTGTGGCAGAAAAAATATTTGGCTGCATACAGCAAAATATTTGTTGCCACAGCGAAATATTTGCTGCCACAGCAACACTGTAAAAAAATATTGTACATTGTATGTATGTATGTATAGTTTATTGCTTATCAGGGGTACAGAGTTACTCCTATAGCAAGGGGGGTAACACTATTTCAGGTGTTTAAAACGTTGTTTTACAATGTTTATATGTTGAGGGCGAAAGCTCTTAACATTAAGCTCCGGCTAACAAAGTTATACAGTCTTTCTAGAATTTTGTGATCATGTAAGTTGAGCAGTGTGACCATTGCACTATCGGCTTCTGTCGTACTTATGATTTCGCTTATATAATATTTTCTGAATGGCTCGAATGTGGGACATCGGAGTATGAAATGTTCGATCGTAAAATATTGTACATTTAGTGTACCGGACTGGAAGTTCTTATGCAAAAACTGGTACATTAAATATAATGTACAATCGTGATGAAAAATTAATATATTTTTTCATTGAAGTTGAAGTAAATTTTTAAAAATTAAGAATTTCCAATGTTTTTAATACACTGAACATTAATTTTTCATCGCAATCGTACATGAAATTTAATATACCAGTTCTTGCATAAAAACTTCCAGTCCGGTACATTAAATTTCATACGAATTTTTTTTACAGTGAAAACATTTTGTTGTCCCTATGTATGTATAGGTAAATCAGTTACGGTAACAAAATTCTTGTTGTCCCAAACATTTTTTTCTCTGTGCACAGCAGTAAGCACTAGGATTTATAAGAATTTTCCTTAGATATTATGGTAAAAATTCTTGGATAATCTGAGACTTTCTGCCATAGGTGACGCCCTGGTGCCCTACTATGCACCAGGTATGTGCTATGGTAATTTTTCTTGGATGATCGGTAGCTTTTACTAAATCCTTCTCTCAGTGTGGGCTTTGAAAAACGGTACTCGGTGTGTCCAATCACCCGTTTTCAAAAACAAACATCTTCTGTTTTTATGTCCTATGTTCCATTTTTCTGTTGTGCATGTTTCTTATACTTTTTTGCATACCCGTCTCATGCGATTTTCATCTCGGCGAGCTTACAATTTTCATCTCGTCGCTACAGCCGCAGTAACCCTTTCAGCCTCTTGCACCCTCCATGTCCGTAGCGTTCTATCCCGGCATCCTCGACTGCCAAGGGAAATGAGTTCTCCAAGAGAATAATAACATTTTTCTCGCCCCTCCCCCCCCCCCCCTTCCCGCCAAAATATCCGGGTGGTTTGGGTTCCCCGGGGTTAAACGATCTAGGCGAAAAACGGGAAGGCCTTCTCTCGCTCAGACATAAAACACTTGAACCTCACCTACCCCGCAAGCTCGATGCAATATCGACACGCTCCGCTCTCCCCCCCCCCCCCCCCATGTCTGCTTTTACTCCCCATACTTTTTCCATTTTTTCCCCCCGAAATGAAAGAAGGGCACGATGAAACTTTCTTTCAACGTCGAGACTTCCGCCTCTCGACGCTCATGAATCACCCGATTGCTTCTTTTTCGCGATGGAAAACTATATCCTCTTCCTCATAAACTGTTCTTACGCCGCACGTGCGCCGTGCATGGTTCACGGCTTATGTAAGCGATGCAATTTCATATTAAAAGTCGTTGCAATACGTTTGTGAAAAGATAAACTTAATTTTTCTATTAAATTCTCTTGAGCGACATTTTTTGAATGCAACAATAAAAAATATATTTATTTGCTGATAAATTTATATTTTATTTTGCAGGGTAATGCCATTGGAGGAACAGGGAGAAAGAACGCCGGAATGGAGACCCATCGCAACTGTCGAGAGCTGAAAACGAAGGCAAAGGAGACTCGTCGCTCGTGAATCAACCGATGACTTCTTTTTCGCGACGGAAAACAATATCCTCTTCTTCATAAACTGTTCTTGCGCCACGTCTGCGCCGTGAGTACCTCACGGTTTCAATTCGAAACAATTTAATATTAAAAGTCTTTGCAGTACGTTTGTGACAAGATAAATTGTATTTTTCTAAAAAATTGTCCTGGATATATTTTTTTTTAATATAAGAATAAAATATAAATTTATTTGCTGATAAATTTTTTTTTTTTATTTCGCAGGGCAACGCCATGGGAGAAACATATTATTCATAAACTGTTCTTACACCACGTCTACACTGTGCATAATTCACGGTTTCCATTCGACACAATTTAATATTAAAAGTCTTTGCAGTACGATTGTAATAAAATAATTTTTATCTTTCTACGAAATTGTTCTGGACAATTCATTTAAATATAAGAATAAAATATAAATGTATTTTCTGATAAATTAATTTTGCTTCCTCATGGAGGAAGCTTTTTTTTTATTTCTCAGGGCAACGCCATCGGAGAAACATTTTCATAAACTGTTGTTCTGACACCACGTCTGCGTGGTAAATACCTCACGGCTTCCGTTCGAAACAATTTACTATTAAAAGTCTTTGCAGTACGTTTGTGACAAGATAAATTGTATTTTTCTAAAAAAATGTCCTGGGTATATTTTTTTTTTAATATAAGAATAAAATATAAATTTATTTGCTGATAAATTATTATTCTTATTCCGCAGGGCAACGCCATGGGAGAAACATCTTATGCATGAACTGTTCTTACACCACGTCTACACTGTGCATAATTCACGGTTTCCATTCGACACAATTTAATATTAAAAGTCTTTGCAGTACGATTGTGATAAAATAATTTTTATCTTTCTACGAAATTGTTCTGGACAATTCATTTAAATATAAGAATAAAATATAAATGTATTTTCTGATAAATTAATTTTGCTTCCTCATGGAGGAAGCTTTTTTTTTATTTCTCAGGGCAACGCCATCGGAGAAACATTTTCATAAACTGTTGTTCTGACACCACGTCTGCGTGGTAAATACCTCACGGCTTCCGTTCGAAACAATTTACTATTAAAAGTCTTTGCAGTACGTTTGTGACAAGATAAATTGTATTTTTCTAAAAAAATGTCCTGGATATATTTTTTTTTAAATATAAGAATAAAATATAAATTTATTTGCTGATAAATTATTATTCTTATTCCGCAGGGCAACGCCATGGGAGAAACATATTATTCATAAACTGTTCTTACACCACGTCTACACTGTGCATAATTCACGGTTTCCATTCGACACAATTTAATATTAAAAGTCTTTGCAGTACGATTGTAATAAAATAATTTTTATCTTTCTACGAAATTGTTCTGGACAATTCATTTAAATATAAGAATAAAATATAAATGTATTTTCTGATAAATTAATTTTGCTTCCTCATGGAGGAAGCTTTTTTTTATTTCTCAGGGCATCGCCATCGGAGAAACATTTTCATAAACTGTTGTTCTGACACCACGTCTGCGTGGTAAATACCTCACGGCTTCCGTTCGAAACAATTTACTATTAAAAGTCTTTGCAGTACGTTTGTGACAAGATAAATTGTATTTTTCTAAAAAATTGTCCTGGATATATTTTTTTTTAATATAAGAATAAAATATAAATTTATTTGCTGATAAATTTTTTTTTTTTATTTCGCAGGGCAACGCCATGGGAGAAACATATTATTCATAAACTGTTCTTACACCACGTCTACACTGTGCATAATTCACGGTTTCCATTCGACACAATTTAATATTAAAAGTCTTTGCAGTACGATTGTAATAAAATAATTTTTATCTTTCTACGAAATTGTTCTGGACAATTCATTTAAATATAAGAATAAAATATAAATGTATTTTCTGATAAATTAATTTTGCTTCCTCATGGAGGAAGCTTTTTTTTATTTCTCAGGGCAACGCCATCGGAGAAACATTTTCATAAACTGTTGTTCTGACACCACGTCTGCGTGGTAAATACCTCACGGCTTCCGTTCGAAACAATTTACTATTAAAAGTCTTTGCAGTACGTTTGTGACAAGATAAATTGTATTTTTCTAAAAAAATGTCCTGGGTATATTTTTTTTTTAATATAAGAATAAAATATAAATTTATTTGCTGATAAATTATTATTCTTATTCCGCAGGGCAACGCCATGGGAGAAACATCTTATGCATGAACTGTTCTTACACCACGTCTACACTGTGCATAATTCACGGTTTCCATTCGACACAATTTAATATTAAAAGTCTTTGCAGTACGATTGTGATAAAATAATTTTTATCTTTCTACGAAATTGTTCTGGACAATTCATTTAAATATAAGAATAAAATATAAATGTATTTTCTGATAAATTAATTTTGCTTCCTCATGGAGGAAGCTTTTTTTTTATTTCTCAGGGCAACGCCATCGGAGAAACATTTTCATAAACTGTTGTTCTGACACCACGTCTGCGTGGTAAATACCTCACGTCTTCCGTTCGAGACAATTTAATATTAAAAGTCTTTGCATTACGTTTGTGACAAAATCAATTGTATCTTTCTACAAAATAGTCCCGGATAATTTTTTTGTATATAAGAATAAAATATAAACTGATTTGCTGATGAATTAATTTCTTTATTTCGCAGGGCAACGCCATCGAAGAAACATCTTCTTCATAAACGGTTCTTACAACACGTCTACACTCCGGATACCTCACGGCTTCCTTTCAAAACAACTCAATATTAGAAGTCGTTACAGTACGTTTGTGAAAAGAGAAATTTTATTTTTCTATTAAATTCTCTTGAGCGATATTTTTTAAATACAAAAATAAAATATATATTTATTTGCTGATAAACTTATTTTTTTTTTACAGAGTAAAGTCACCGGAGAAAGATCGTTCGCAGCCGCGGTTAATTGACCGGTTATTTGCAGTGACGTTCAACCGGTTATTTGCCGACTCCCATTGCCGCATGTGTGGCAGATCGGCTCGCTGGAAAGACGGATAGGAGGCGCAGATAGAAACAGGGCCAAAGGACGCGAGGACGGAGGACGGATCGCAACTGCCGAGAGCTCAAAACGAAGGTAAAGGGGGTCTCGAGCATCCGTGACCCCGTTACGTATCTTTGAATCGGCCCGAGCACGTAGGAGCGCACCACCGACACGTATACTCGAGTCCGATAGGTACACAGAGGCTGAGGGGTGAAAACCGGCGACGAGGCCCGACTTTCCCCACTGTCGCTCGTGAGATATTAGCCGGCGAGAGAGCCCTCGTCCGTTCGTTCGTTGCGGAAGCTGCCTAGCTCCGAGGGAAACACAAGAGAGCCCTCCGAACCCGGCCCTATCGATTATTCCAACAAGAGAACTTTTTTTTTCGGTTACCCTCGAATATCGTGCTCTTTCACCTTTTACCGATACTGGAAATATCCGATTTAGTTCGGTGTTCTTTTTTTTTTTCTTCATTATCTTCTTTTTGCGCCAACTCCCCGCCGAATACTCGGGATTTAGTAGACCGAGTCCGAGACGAAAAAAGTTATAATGGATTCTTTATGAACTGCCGGGGAGACCGGCGCAAAACGCGGTGGCTAAGAAGTGAACAACTGATTCTGGAGCATCGACTCTTTAGGAACATACAAAAATAATTAAATTCGTTTTAATTATTCCTGAGGTAAAGACCCGATTTCGGAGCAATGCATCGACGGTTCATGAACGTACAAAAAATAATTAAATTCGTTTTAATAACTCGGAGCATACGAGAAAAATTGCGGCCCGGGGCAAAACAGGGTGGCTAAGAAGTAAAAACTCGATTTTGGATCAATGCATCGACTGTTTATGAGCATGCAAAAGTCAATTAAATTCGTTGTAATTACTCGGAGCATACGAGCAAAATTGGGTTCCGGGGTAAAACGGGGTGGCTAAGAAGTAAAGACCCGATTTCGGAGCAATGCATCGACTGTTTATGAACGTACAAAAAATAATTAAATTTATTTTAATTACTCGGAGCATACGAAAAAAATTGCCGTCCAGAGGAAATGAGGTGGCTAAGAAGTAAAGACCCGATTCCGAAGCAATGCATCGACTGTTTATGAACGTACAAAAATAATTAAATTAATTTTAATTTCTCGGAGCGTACGAAAAAAATTGCCGTCCAGAGGAAACCGAGGTGGCTAAGAAGTAAAGACCCGATTCCGAAGCAATGCATCGACTGTTTACGAACGTACAAAAAATAATTAAATTCATTTTAATTACTCGGAGCATACAAAAAAAAAATGGCCGTCCGGATGAAAACGAGGTGGCTAAGAAGTAAAGACCCGATTCCGGAGCAATGTATCGACTGTTTATGACCATACCTAAATTAATTAAATTCGTTTTAATTATTCCGAGCATACGACAAAAATTGTGGTCCGGGGCAAAATGGGCTAAGGCGAAAGTACAAGTGACCGCACACCTAAGGAAGCAGCCCGAGTCTCCGAACATGCACGAAAAATCGTATTTCCGTCTCTCTTGAACCCACGCTTAGTCCGGCTACTGGGACGTGTTCGGTCACTGGGACCTTTACCTTACCTCTCAACCTCGCCGATTAATATTTCTGAAAATTTGTCGGTATCTCATCCTGTCCCAGTCGTCGCTGCCAGGCAATCGAAAAAATATTACTTTTTACTATGACGTGCGAAAATTCGGCAGTCGTCCATTTTGCGCCATTTCACCTTACTATCTCCATTTACGCATGAGCAGATATTCCCGACAGACGAATCGAAGATCTTCTATATTCCCTCGGATCCCCGTACAATCCAGTACAATGGAACGATACCTTCGACGCCTCTCGAGCCAAGTGTCGGAGGTTGAGTGGGCAGACTGCCACACGCGATGCCGTTAATTCCAGGGGGCTTACGTCTAAAACCGAGTAAGCAGGTTGCGCCGGAGGCTGTGCCGCAGCCTCGGAAGGCTCGGAAGCGTCGCGAACAAACCCCGAGTCGGGACGAGTGAATAGCGTCGATATACCGTATACACACGTATCGACCGCCAAGAAACACAAGGACGTAACTGCCACGTTCAGCCATAGGAGTTACGCCCTTTCGATTCAAAGCCGTCGATTTATCGCACGTACTCTCGTCTCGAAGCTTCTCCTATACTGTCGTTTCATAGTCACACGATGGTGTCTAGCAGATCTCTAAAGTTTGCTTTGCTGCTTCAGCCTCCACCGTTCTGAGAAGGGAGGACCACACGGTATAATGTACACGTCGGCAATGCGGATGGAGAGCTTCCTGGCTCCTCTCTCGCCTCGCTTTCGATGGCCGTGCACACAACACAACCGGTGCAAGCACCCTTCAGGTGTGTCAGTGATATACGTGCCTAATACGTTATATATACTCGTCTATGCCACTATGTCGACCGGCAAGAAACAGAAGGTCTTAAGGAGGATCGACTGTTTCTTTGGAATCGAAAATGTGATTGGAAAAAACATTAATTACAGCTGTCTCGAATCGCATGCCATATTAGTGCAATGAATTATGCATGCTATTCATGAGATATATTCTGCCCAAATAATCCGTGTATCGATGATTAAGAGAAATATGTAGTCAAGTTTCCCGCACTATTGATCCTCCCCGTACTACTGACCACCATTGCGAAACAGAAAGCTAAATCACAAATCATTTCACAAAACTTATATGTACAATTTTTGAAGAATATTTAAGACACGAACAATCAGTTCGTGTCTTAAATGTCACTATGTCACTATGTCGACGGGTAAGAAACAGAAGGTCTTAAGGAGGATCGACTGTTTCTTTGGAATCGAAAATGTGATTGGAAAAACCATTAATTACAGCTGTCTCGAATCGCATGCCATATTAGTGCAATGAATTATGCATGCCATTCATGAGATATATTCTGCCCAAATAATCCGCGTATCGATGATTAAGAGAAATATGTAGTCAAGTTTCCCGCACTATTGATCCTCCCCGTACTACTGACCACCATTGCGAAACAGAAAGCTAAATCACGAATCATTCCACAAAACTTATATGTACAATTTTTGAAGAATATTTAAGACACGAATAATCAGTTCGTGTCTTAAATGTCACTATGTCACTATGTCGACGGGTAAGAAACAGAAGGTCTTAAGGAGGATCGACTGTTTCTTTGGAATCGAAAATGTGATTGGAAAAAACATTAATTACAGCTGTCTCGAATCGCATGCCATATTAGTGAAATGAATTATGCATGCCATTCATGAGATATATTCTGCCCAAATAATCCGCGTATCGATGATTAAGAGAAATATGTAGTCAAGTTTCCCGTACTATTTATCCTCCCCGTACTACTGACCACCATTGCGAAACAGAAAGCTAAATCACAAATCATTTCACAAAACTTATATGTACAATTTTTGAAGAATATTTAAGACACGAACTGATTGACAGATTAATAATGTTATGTCGTGTATTCGTGATGTGTGGTAAAACATTTAGAATTTGACGTGTATTGAAATGAACCTGAAGTGAGTTCATGTTTGGTTTTCTGAACGCATGAGCTTTCGACCGGATAGGTTGTCGAGCCTGGCACTGATAATTCGGTAAATTTATAGTCTGCGATGGCACGATAAATTTTGCATCGATAAATCATTGCGTTTACACGGTAAATTGCAGATTTCGAATTTTTTACACAATCTTTGATACTTCGTCTACTCGAAGCTATTTTTTCAAAGCTTTAAGTTGGCTTGGCAAGTAATGAATTAGTGATCTATTACACCGGTACAGATCGAGTTCAATGTTAGAATATAGGATAACGTAACGGATAAAAAATGTAATCCTTCTTAAGGAGGCTGCAGCGCTTCACTCTAGTCAAATGAGTGCGACATTTTTAAAGTCGTTTACACAAACTTTTATCCACCTAATGATTATAATTATGGCTTTTGTATTACAGCAGATATCCTCAATCTATAAAAACATGAATAGCAATTGATTTGCAAAACTATTAACTGATTTGTGCTAATTTGCGAAAAAGTATAAATTCGTTCAGTTTTTTAAAATGAAAAATCCGTAATTTGTGTTCGACTTTCATGTATTACGGCTCATTCTCTTTCATGAAAGATGCTCTATGAATTCACCGTGTAGATATACGTTAGTATTTTCCGTATACACATGACAGCAGCTTCTTTATGAAGGAATTTCGCCAATGGATAAACAAAAGGCTCCCATTTTTTATCGGAAAAACACTATCGAATATCTAAATGGTGAATTCATCGAGCATCTTTCAAGGAAGAGAATGAGTCATGATACATCAAAATCGAGAAAAAAAACGACGGATTATTCTTTGCAAAAACTGAGCGAATATGTACCTTTTCGAAAATTAGCACAAACCATTTAATATTAATATTTTTGCAAATCCATTCTAATCAATGTTTCCCCAGGTTGAGGACATCTGCTGTAATATAAATAACCATCCACTATAATCAATCAATAGATGCCTAAAAGTTTGTATGAATGACTTTAAAAATGTAGCAGTCATTTTACTAGTGTGAAGCGCTCCAACCTCCTTAACTCGGACGCCCTTATGTTTCTCATCTGAAACAACTGAAGCCTCCTTCAGGTGTGTCAGCTGTATAAGTGCCTAATACGTTATATGTACTCGTGTGTGCAATTATGTCGACCGATGAGAAACAGAAGAGCTTAACTCCTATGCCTTACCTATAGGGGTTACGCCCTTATGTTTCTCACCGGTCGATATACCTTGCACATTCTATGATGTACGGATTGATATAAATCTCCGCTGCTGACCCGTCTCGGGGGTTTAGGTACTAACATTCGTTACATGGTTTATGTACGCCAGTACACAGTTTATATCACCAGACTATATACGACCGAGCAGGGACGATTCTTGCGTGAAACGATCAAAGGCAACGGTGGCCACGTGCGCGAGGATACTATGTGTCTCTCCCTTGCTCCTCGAACAGCAGCTTTGCCAACGGGCTCAAACTATTTTCCTACGGGTATAAACGCGAGGATGGCGGAGCTTTGCAGAAGTTTCCCCGCTGGCCGGCTCGTCGTTTCCCCAGTGGTTTCAATTTTTTTTTTCTTCCACTCTCATCAAGCTTCGTGTTTTACCAATCTCTCGTTTTATCGTTTTTTCCTGCGCGCTTTCGGCGTGAGAGAGATATATAGAGAAGAGGCAAAATGGATCCCTATGATGAGATTTCGAAAGTGCCATTTTTGGGCCTTGGTTGCGATGGACCAATCTCCCAAACACCGCTCGGGCAAATTGGTCCGTCTTTCCCCTCATCATTCTATTTTTCAATATTTTATATTTTAGCCGGAAAATAATTGAAGGTGAAAATCTCTGCTATACGAAAAAACCGGAATAATACCAATTACAAATAGACTGAAAGATCTGATCTTGTGAAAACTTATAATACATCGAACCACTGTGAATCCAACGACCAACACACATCATCACTACGCATAAATACCCTACACACACCATACACGAAACTCTCTAAAGAATGTACAACGAAAACCATACTTAAAAACTAGCTCACTGCTGCACACATACATATCTTAACTCACACTCATTTTATTCTACATAAACCACAGATAACTAAGGTAAAAGGCCCAGTTTATGACACTCCGCACTGAGAAAAACTTACATAGTAAATAGTTCCCAGGGGGGACGTCTACATTTTACAGTTACGACAATCACCAAAAATTGTAGTTGTAACTATAATTATAGTTTAATCAATTGAGTTTATACTATCATAAACTATCTATATAGACGTCCCCCCTGGGAACTATTCGTTATAGTAGGAAATACCATCCTTTTTCTCAGTGCGAAGCAGCTCTCTCACTTTAAGCGTGTAAAATCATAGGGATAAACGAGGAGGACCAAGAGTCGCAGTTTGTGACCCCCCGAACGCACGCTACCCATTGGCTGCATATCAAATGGTGGGAGAACTGGCTATGCTAAAGGTAGGTACCTACCCCTGTCACAAACTGGGTCAGTATCAGAAAATGGGTTCTTTACCTTAAATAAACCAAAGAAACTCTCGAGCTGAAGGACCAAGGTCGATAGCTCGTTAGCAGATATTGTTACCAAAAATTCATGTCATCACCAAGACATTTGTAACATACTTGAATGATCGAGAACCACTCTAACATCTTCCTAATAAATTACTTGTAGGGGAAACCGGGGGAAAACGGGGACATGGGGCAAAATGGGGTACCCAAAATTATTGAATAAATCGATTCATGATAGCCAACAAACGAAAATCCGGGAAAAGTGGGGACAAGAAATGTCATATCGACGTGGGGCAAAATCGGATACTAATGAATCTAACAAAAGTTGCCGCAAATCAAATCGAAGGATACCCCGTTTTGCCCCAGATGGTTTTTTTTTAATATCCTTTCAAAACCGGTCCCAACACAATTTTGGTGTGAAAAACAATGGATCCATGCTTTCGGTATCGTTGTAGCAGGTTTTATTGCTTAGCGTCCCCGTTTTGCCCCGGTCTACCCGACTACTACTACTAATTGAAGGTCGTACATTTTTCGAGGCTCGAGTTTGTCGGTCTTCACTACAATTACCGGAAAATCAAAACATACTGAGAGGTATCCTTCAATATTGTGCGTATACATCACGAACGCTTTACCGATGGCATTAACGCCGGCTTTGCTTAGTCGTCGGATCGTGCGCTTTAACTCCCGCCAGATTATTCTGGGCTTTCGGCGGCCCCCGCAGAATCCTCTTGTACAATCAATTCAAATGGCCCGTTTGTGCCTCGCACAGTATATTACCCTGAAACGCATATACCTGGAAACCGTTTCACACGCTCGCATGCACGGATCCTCCGTTGTACGGACGCCAGCGGAAATTCGCGTAGGAGGTTGCACGCATCTTCGGGCGGCTCGCGGCACGATCCTGTTGTGCTTCCTCAAATTCCTCTATCCTTCGCCATTATACACTGTATCGCCGATATTAATTATTCACCCCTGTCGTATCATCGTTCTCCTCATCAGTATCCAGCCGTGGGGCTATTGATATCACGCGATTTCACCCCGTCTGCGCCAACACTAAAACGTATCTCGCGGTCGAGAATCAAGCCCGAGATTTTTTAGCCCGATTTTATTTTAGGGCATAAAAGAGAGATATTGAAAAAAATGCAGAAATAGAAGAAAAAAAAGCCCCGACTGAAAAGTTTTTAATCCTCGAAAAGCATAATTTTCCAGACCTGGAAAAAGTATATCCTGTGTGGATGGGGATCGCGAGTACGAGAATTCAACCGGGATTATCCCCCGACTGCATCGTAGACTTTTTTTTCCCAGCCACTAAAATTGTTTCGTACTTCCGCGGATTATCAACTTTTCACTCGGCGTTTTCATTTTTCCAAAATTTGTAGTTGTTTTTTTTTTTTTTTGTACTTCTTATCGTCTATCGGATATTTGTCTTAATTCGAGGCGAATTTATTGTAGGGCCAAAATATGAACCTCGAGCTTTAAACTTTGAACTCAAACTCGCGCAGTAAAATGGGTACCAACGTTTCTTGTTCGCAAACGTCCACCATTCCTTATTTTGTTAACTTTACAAAAACAAATGTTATCCGTTTCCCAAAAATGTCTCCCAAGTTTACAAATATATCTTTTTGCACAATTAATGAGAAAACGATTGTGGAAGTTTCTGGCAAAACAAAAAAGTTTTCTTAGATGTACGAATCTTTTTTACCGTGCGAGACCGCAGAGATTAACGAAGAACGTGGGAAAACGTTAAACGCGCCTTGCAAAGTCGAAACAACACTTTAAATATTTGAAACATAATTTCGCTTTCATTTCAGCTCGCTGCTGAAGCAGCGCTCGGGGCATTCCGGACTCACGTTCAATCGCAACAAAAACCATCCATGGAAACAATGAAAACAAGTGAAATAATTAAGGAATAAAACGAAAGCCCGTCGGCCAGTTTGATCGACGCGGTGAAAATGACGAAAATGAAACATCCAAAGGGAGTGACGCACTTAAGCGCGCGTTGCAAAGTCTAAGCAATGTAAGGTAAACGCGCGTTGCAAAGTCTAAACAACGCTTTAAATATTTGAAACATAATTTCGCTTTCATTTCAGCTCGCTGCTGAAGCAGCGCTCGGGGCATTCCGGACTCGCGTTCAATCGCAACAAAAACCATCCACGGAAACAATGAAAACAAGTGAAATAATTAAGGAATAAAACAAAAGCCCGTCGGCCAGTTTGATCGACGCGGTGAAAATGACGAAATCGAAACATCCAAAGGGAGTGACGCACTTAAGCGCGTTAAACGCGCGTTGCGAAGTCTAAGCAACGTAAGGTAAACAGGCCTTGCAAAGTCTAAACAACGCTTTAAATATTTAAAACATAATTTCGCTTTCATTTCAGCTCGCTGCTGAAGCAGCGCTCGGGGCATTCCGGACTCGCGTTCAATCGCAACAAAAACCATCCATGGAAACAATGAAAACAAGTGAAATAATTAAGGAATAAAACGAAAGCCCGTCGGCCAGTCTGATCGACGCGATGAAAATGACGAAAATGAAACAAGCAACGGGAGTGACGCACTTAAGCGCGTTGAACGCGCGTTGCAAATTCTAAGCAACGTAAGGTAAACGCGCGTTGCAAAGTCTAAACAACGCTTTAAATATTTGAAACATAATTTCGCTTTCATTTCAGCTCGCTGCTGAAGCAGCGCTCGGGGCATTCCGGACTCGCGTTCAATCGCAACAAAAACCATCCATGGAAACAATGAAAACAAGTGAAATAATTAAGGAATAAAAGAAAAGCCCGTCGGCCAGTCTGATCGACGCGATGAAAATGACGAAAATGAAACAAGCAACGGGAGTGACGCACTTAAGCGCGTTAAACGCGCGTTGCGAAGTCTAAGCAACGTAAGGTAAACAGGCCTTGCAAAGTCTAAACAACGCTTTAAATATTTGAAACATAATTACGCTTTCATTTCAGCTCGCTGCTGAATCAGCGCTCGGGGCATTCCGGACTCGCGTTCAATCGCAACAAAAACCATCCATGGAAACAATGAAAACAAGTGAAATAATTAAGGAATAAAACGAAAGCCCGTCGGCCAGTTTGATCGACGCGGTGAAAATGACGAAAATGAAACATCCAAAGGGAGTGACGCACTTAAGCGCGCGTTGCAAAGTCTAAGCAATGTAAGGTAAACGCGCGTTGCAAAGTCTAAACAACGCTTTAAATATTTAAAACATAATTTCGCTTTCATTTCAGCTCGCTGCTGAAGCAGCGCTCGGGGCATTCCGGACTCGCGTTCAATCGCAACAAAAACCATCCATGGAAACAATGAAAACAAGTGAAATAATTAAGGAATAAAACAAAAGCCCGTCGGCCAGTCTGATCGACGCGATGAAAATGACGAAAATGAAACAAGCAACGGGAGTGACGCACTTAAGCGCGTTGAACGCGCGTTGCAAATTCTAAGCAACGTAAGGTAAACGCGCGTTGCAAAGTCTAAACAACGCTTTAAATATTTGAAACATAATTTCGCTTTCATTTCAGCTCGCTGCTGAAGCAGCGCTCGGGGCATTCCGGACTCGCGTTCAATCGCAACAAAAACCATCCATGGAAACAATGAAAACAAGTGAAATAATTAAGGAATAAAAGAAAAGCCCGTCGGCCAGTCTGATCGACGCGATGAAAATGACGAAAATGAAACAAGCAACGGGAGTGACGCACTTAAGCGCGTTAAACGCGCGTTGCGAAGTCTAAGCAACGTAAGGTAAACAGGCCTTGCAAAGTCTAAACAACGCTTTAAATATTTGAAACATAATTACGCTTTCATTTCAGCTCGCTGCTGAATCAGCGCTCGGGGCATTCCGGACTCGCGTTCAATCGCAACAAAAACCATCCATGGAAACAATGAAAACAAATGAAATAATTAAGGAATAAAACAAAAGCCCGTCGGCCAGTTTGATCGACGCGGTGAAAATGAGGAAAATGAAACAACCAACGGGAGTGACGCACTTAAGCGCGTTAAACGCGCGTTGCGAAGTCTAAGCAACGTAAGGTAAACAGGCCTTGCAAAGTCTAAACAACGCTTTAAATATTTAAAACATAATTTCGCTTTCATTTCAGCTCGCTGCTGAAGCAGCGCTCGGGGCATTCCGGACTCGCGTTCAATCGCAACAAAAACCATCCATGGAAACAATGAAAACAAGTGAAATAATTAAGGAATAAAACAAAAGCCCGTCGGCCAGTTTGATCGACGCGGTGAAAATGACGAAATCGAAACATCCAAAGGGAGTGACGCACCTAGGTAACGGAGTTTACGTCGCGATACGAAACGGGAGAGTCGGGGTACGTATTGTTCTCAAAGTCGGCAGAGTGCGCCGGGAAGCCGGCTATGGAGCGTGCTGGCTCGACACTCGGATTAATCTGTCGCTAGCTGGAAAACCGAGGAAAGGGAAACTGACACGTTTGAAAAGTACTTTTCCTGCAGTGCGAGGAACTCGCCGGTACACAGAGAGCCGAGTAAATTTCTATTACCCGCCCTCCAGCGGAGGCGAAGAGAGGAGTCGGTCAGAGAGTCTCGGGTTGGCCGCTGTGCGCCGCGCGCCGGAAACAAGGAAACCGGCTATATACGATACTGCGCGGTTTCGCGACTGCTGCGAGGTGGAAAGTCCGGTAGCACGGCAACGCGCACCAGTGGTCTCCGGAAAATTATTTACGTGGCAAAAGCAGTCGTAGTTTATATGCCCGGCGCTATTCGCAGCCTCCCAGTGGCCGCCGTCGTTCGAGAGCTTCACTAATGCATAAACCGCACGACACTGCCCAGAGTGGCCCACGTGATGGCCAGAGCCACGGAATGACCGAGTCGCTGCTGAAAGTTTGAGGAAGGAGGTTTTAGGTAGATAGTCAGATTTCGTTGAGTTAACGTCCCAACCCGGTCCGCGCAAGAGATTTAACTGCGACGAACCTCTCAGTCTCTGTTCAGACTCTTTATCCGCGGGCGCTGTTACGCTTTCCGCCCGTGAAACAGCGACACGGAGCGACGGGGACGACGTGGAGAAGTCGCAAGCTCAGCGGCCAGGAGTCCCCGGTGACTCCTTTCATCGCGGTAAAGCCATTCAGGTAACGCCACTGGCGAACCGAGTTTCCCACCCGTCACGATTGTTCGAGCATGACCTACTATGCACTTGCAGATATGGCTCGGGGCGAGATGGACCGGACAAGAAATTCAGCGAGTTTTATCGATTTGCCAAAACACTTTATGATTTTTTATGAAAAGATAAAAAATAAAACGCGTAAAAACGCTACCATTATAAGTAAGGAACAATTACGATGTTCCAGGCTTTTTCATTGGGCATTGAGAACTGATGATCTCGGCAGCGGCGTGAAGTATGCAGCGTCATTTGCGATTGCACGTAGGAGTGGGGATCGCCGACGTGATTTTTCGATATCTCACGGCGCAATTTTAAGGTCATGTGAAACACGTTCTTAGCGTGTCTCTCTCGCTCCACGGAGAGCGTCACTGATGCCATCTCTCTCGCACTCCATAGTGTTTCACATGCTCTTGAGGGGAGTCTAAAACCCCTCTCGCTCGCTCTCACAAGAACCGCCGAACGCGATAGTCACTGTGCCAGAGAGAATGGTGAAAGCAAGTGAGTTAGAAAGTCAGACACTTCGTTTTTTTTAACGGCAGTTGAAAACGAAACGGTAAATCTTTTTAAAATTTGGACCCTATCTGTAGTAAAGTATTCTCTTCAGTCGGTTAGTTTTTTTTTATCAAAATTGAACACAAATTAGCGGAGAAAAACGCTACATTGTATCGTTTTTGAAGTTGGATCCGACCTTCCCATGTTAAAATACGTAACTTTGTAATCACGTTGCAAAAAAAACTGGACCGTAACAAAATCTTCGAAATGCCAACAAATAAAGCGTGTTTTTTTCTGTGGACCACATAAGTTTGATCAAGATCGAACAAAGACGACTTTTGGTAACGACATCCTTAAGTGGATTTCTCTAATTATGGTTTATTTCCGAGAGTTCATACCTCTGCTAACAAATGTATTGTCACAAACATCGACCAGGCTATCAAGTTTTAGTATACAGTAGAACCCCGATTAACCAGAGTCGGGTTAACCGGGAAGTGGATTAACCGTGCGTCTTCCGGGGTTTTTTTTATGCGCGGAGCAAACCAAAGTCACTGAGTACTTAAAAAAATACTAGCTTATGTACTATTAATGAAAAAAAAAATCTAAAGAATCCAAAAACTCTAGTTCACACTATCCCGGTTAATCGGGGTTCCACTCTAACAAAATCTGTTAAGTCATTTTTTGCCGTTGCAACGTTTACTGGCTCCTGCGAAAAGTCGCCCTGCCAGTGAATCGCAGTAAATCGCATAACTCCCGTCTTTTGCCACAGCGGGCAGTCGGGCGTAAAAGTGTTATGGCACAAGATGGTTTGGGCGAGCGTCGTTTGGGAAAGTAGACCGATCACGATTGCGGCTCAAAATTAGTGTTATTAACAATTTCATTATATTTCGAAGCGAGTCCGTTTTGCCCCATTCTCTTTTTATACTTTGACGTAATATACACAGTATACGAGAGAAGGTGTTGGCCCCACGACCTTATTATCAACAATCGACCGATCCCGTGGGTAGCCGAGGGAAGCGGGGTACTCCGGGTAACGCTATTTACTGCATAACAAGTCCATCCGACCGCCCTCTCGAACCCTCCATTCGCTTCACCCCTGCAATCTGCACAATTTCTCCGCTACCCAAAGGCTCCCGAAAGGTTCAGGTTACCAACTGATTGCAGCTCAAATTTTTCATCTGACCCGAAATCGGAAGTTAGAATAAAACAATTACAAAATTAGAGAAGCGAGGCGGTAGATTTATTTTCGATTTTTTTTAAATTGTCGAATCAACTTTTAATATGATTGATTACACAATATAAATATGAAGCTTCCTTAAAGTAATTCAGCGCTTTAAAGTTACAGTTCATTGGTAACTTTATTTTTTATTTTTATTTTAACCTTAGAACTTTTTTTTTCTACTTTCTAACTTATGACTGGGGTACATATGTACCCCAGTCATGAGTTAGATTCTATGAGTTAGATATAGGGTTAATTATCGGATCAAGTTTTAATATAATTGATTGCACAACATCAATGTGAAGCCTCCTTGGAGTATTTGAGAGCCTGTAAGTTCCAGGCGAGCACCATCGACCGATAGCTTTGGATTAAGCAGTAGTTAATCCATCGGTGTTGAAGCCTCTACAATGATGATGATATAGTTATTTCGCTAGCTGAAATTCGATGCTATACAACACTTTTGCTGTGTCGAGCGAATTTTCCCGACTGTCGATGACGCTTGGCCCTGACCCCGAGGCTATCGGAATACGGGAGAAAGTATGAGAACCGACCGGGAAGCCGGAACGGTGCTTCTCGCAAAGTTGAAAAAAAAAAAAACAAGAAAAGAAAAACAAGAACTCACTTCATTATAAAAGTAACGAGATAAATGAGAAAGTAAGGTCGAAAAAGTAAAAAGTTCGAGCCTTTTGGAACGCGAGCCATTCAGCGCTTAATTGCACACCCAACGCGAAACCTTCCGAAGGCTGTAATTTCAAGCTTCCCTTTGTTTACGCGCTTTTGTGCGCAAGTTTTTATTTTCTCGAATTTAATGTTCCGTTCCTGTTAAGAAGCATTCGCAGTTTCGTCATTATCGCCGTAACCGTCAGAGCCTGCTCAAAAAATTTGCATATAAATAATCTAATAATCGCACCTCTAATAATCTCATAGCTCAATTTTCTTTATTACAATACTTTTTCTCCTGTGTTACCGTCCCATCACACAGAAGAAAAAGTAAAAGTAAAAGGAGGCGCCTTCAATCGTACACTCGTTCATTCTTACGGAAATAAATCGTACACCGCAAAAAAAATGTTACATAATTTCACAACTTCGTTCAAGTGTACACCGCAAATATCTTACACTTGCGCACCGCTCGGATCAAAAACTGTACACCGCTAGTTCCTTATCGTACCACAAAAAGTTAACGTATTGAATATGTTACACATTAGTAAGTTTACACCATTTCATTGTAACACCCGCCAAACCTTACAACTTTAAAACGTTACACGTCCAATATACTCCACATGCGCAAGCTTAAAAAATTTCTGTTCGAAAATTCCTAAATGTAAATGAAGTGTTATGCATATACAGTATATCGAATTTCATTGACACTTATGTAAGAATATTGCGTTACGGGTATATTAAAAACAATATTATTTGTATAATATTTGTACTAATAACATAATTTTCATATACGGATGTCTTAATTTTCAATGCCATCACCGGTAATTTTAACACACAGGTATTGAATTTAAGATTAAATTATAAAAATTCAAATACAATGGATATTAATTCTAATTTCATATACCGAGGTTGTATATTTCATATAACTTTGTATATTAAACGTGTTGTAAATTTCATAACATTTTTTACAGTGAACCTTACACCACAAGCTTACACCAGTGTAAGGTTGCACGCGTGTAAGCTTATGCATATGAAGTATATTGCATGTGTAATGTTTTAAAGTTGTAAGGTTTGGCAAGTGTTACAATGAAGTGGTGTAACCTTACTAATGTGTAAGATATTGAATACCTAAACTTTTTGTGATGTAAGGAAATGGCGGTGTTCAGTTTTTGATCCGCGGGTCGGGCAAGTGAAAGATATTTGTGGGGCACACTTGAACGAAGTTGTTCACTTACGTAACATTTTTTGTGCTGTACACTTGAACGAAGTTGTTCACTTACGTAACATTTTTTGTGCTGTACACTTGAACGAAGTTGTGAACTTATGTAACATTTTTTTTAGTGTGAACCTGAACGAACTTGTGAACTTGTGTAACATTTTTTGTGGTGTACACTTCAACGAAGTTGTGAACTTGTGTAACATTTTTTGTGGTGTACACTTGAACGAAGTTGTGAACTTATGTAACATTTTTTGTAGAGTGAACCTGAACGAAGTTGTGAACTTATGTAACATTTTTTGTGCTGTACACTTGAACGAAGTTGTGAACTTATGTAACATTTTTTGCGACGTACGATTTATTTCCGTAAGAATGAACGAGTGCACGATTGAAGGCGCCTCAGTAGAAGTAAAGGAGAGGGCTTTCTCACCAGAAGGTCCAAATAAGATTTATGCACTCTGAACGAGAGAAGGTACCAGGGTCTGAATCGATCATTTATATAGTTGCCGGAAGCCTCGGAAAGGATTCCTGAAACACCGCTGTGTCGAGGGACGCGAGCTGTGTATCACCAAGTCAAACGAATTAAATTGCGCAGCAGCAATTCACTCGGGTCTGCGAATACCGTTATAAATTTGCCTATCAGGCTGAATGATTGATGGTGGATTCCTATTGAACAGAATCACGATTGGTGTTTCTCGTTTTTGTTAGAAGTCTAAAAAAAAATGGAAGTATGTACCCACATCCAATCGTTGCCGTTGCCTGCAACGAACTCTCGCCTGGCGCAAAGATCGATAGAGTCGATGAACTCTCCCGCCGCTATACTCCCTGCACGCAGTGATGTACAACCGCACGAACGAACGACGCGAGAGCGAAGGCCCCTTGCTGGTATCGCGCGAGTATATGGATCAGTGTGTGCTGCTTTAAACACCGTTCTTCAGCATTATCCTGTCGACGGATCTTATTTTTCTTGGCCAACAGTGCCGAACGAGCAGGGCGAATCTCGCACCAGCAGTTGTTTTCACAGGATTTACATTTCACCCGACATACCGAGCGGTTCCGTTTATTGCTTTGCGCTTTGTTTCACCTAGTTTCGTACGATTTAACTGAGCCTCGCTGCGGTCCCTAATTCACGGGGGTGTTCGAGTAGTCCTTGCGGTACATCGGAATAAATCGAGGGCTTGAATTAAATTTAAATTCGTACAGATTTTAGGGGACAAAGTGGCGCGAATTAAGGATCTGGGTTAAAGAGTTCGTACTTGACGAAGTAAAAAAAGGATGGCGATAAATTCAGAAAAAATAACTCAGATTAGACCAATTACAGTTTTTTAACTCAGCTCAGCCCAACACAGTGTTTATTCTGTTTTTCACGTTACACATGTAATTTTCATTCGTTCTTCGAACTCATTTTGTTTCTCGATAGATTATGAATTTGCGGGTAAAAGTTTACGACGATTTCCACCGTTTAGAAATTACATTCATTTTTTTTAATCGAGGAAAGCACTCAGTGAAATTGAAACACGGCTAGGCAAATAACGTGAATAGCCGGAAGGCCCGTACGGTAAAAAGATCGTGTTCGGATATATTTTTCATCCCATCAAAATATCAATGTGCCGAGTATAAAATGTCTTTAGCAAAAGTAGGCAGTTACTTTTTTTAATTTTTTTTGGTAAATTCACATCCACTTCCCGAGATTGTGGACGGACTTCTTTGATCTTGGTCGACCCATTGGTGGAATGGTGGGCTTTCCAGCGGCGCGTAGTTTCTGACATAATTAATTAACATTAGAGCCTACGCTAAAAACGTATCGTAGTGGCTTTCAAGCCACTACGATACACACGGTCTGTATCGATTTCTCAAAATCAGAAGGGCCTATCTCACACAGTTTTTGCGTGTGTTACGCCCTTCTGTCTCTCAGCATCCGTTGTCTTTGTTACTGGTGTCTTCCGTCGAGAGAATGGAGAAAGGTGCCTTGTAAGGCGAAGTTTGAGAGCAACCGATACCATTACCAGGTGACGATAGCGTTGTCTTGAAGTGCACGGAGGGGTTCATTGCGACGGTAACTGAGACGCGAATGAGACGGTTCCACCGGTATAGATTTTCGGACCCGGTTGCTCTCGGTGTTTTCTTCGGGGACACAAAGGGAATCGTATATAAGGGAGTTAGCGACGAAAGTTCGACGGTGGCGTCGGGAATCGCTTCAGAAATTACACACGCGACCGGAAGTGAGGAGCGCGCAAATGTAAGGGAGCGAAATACGAGAAGCGAAGGAACCAAAATGGACTCCGAAGATCTCGAGAGCAGAGGAGGTATGTAGTATCGGAGACAAACGTAATTTGATTAATTATCGTACGTACCGCTGCTGCCAGGGATACGAGACGAGTTTGATAAAAAAAAGGAAGGAGTAGGAGGCGAGCGGGGCAAAATGGACCGGTGCCTTCCGTTCGGGATGAAAATTGCCCTGGTGTTCCGTTTTGCCCCGGTCTTCCTCGTGCGAATTACGAAGCGCCGGTAATAGAAGGTACTGGCGTAATTGGCTCTGTGATACCCTGTTGCATTAATTATCTGCGCTCGACGATTTCAGCGCCAGTGGATACCTCGACTGTTTAAACGTGGAGAGGTGGAAACGCGCTACTAATCAGTTATACGCAGACGAAATTCGCTTCTGACTTCGGTATGACGATTCGGTTAGTTTAATTGTGGTTTGTTTGATTAATTTTAATTTAATTGGGAGCATGAGCGTTATGAAACGAGCTGATTAAACCGTCAGCGGGAATGAGGATTCCTGGGTCGAGAACACGATGAGGGACATATTAAAAAGTTAATGCGATTAGTGAAAATTTTAATTCTCGTCGAACTATAGGCGAGCGCGTAATCGACGATAACCGATCGGATAATTAGCATATTTTGTCTGTGGGAAAAATTGTTTTTTGGCATTCGGGAATATGCTAATTTTTCGAACCGAATTCAGGAGATTGGCGATAATGAGAGAGCTTTTATCCATTTGCGTTAAACCGTTCCATTATAGGTATCGATGGCCAGGAATCGAAAATGCGCAGCCCGTATGGGGAGCGGGGCAAAATGGATTAGTTTTAGCAATTTTTTTTTCTCAGACGAAGCTTTGTTCTGATGGAAATTTTGTTTTCGAGATTTTAATGAAAACGTGTTCAGAATGTTACACAACATCGAAAAATCACATTCAGAAAAATTTCACACACAGCATCTGTGGTTAATAGTCAATGTATCTTCAAAATTAAAAAATGTTCAGTTGTTTTTTTTTTGTACACAATTTTGTATTTCTTCAAAAATGTCTGTGTGCAGTCTAGCTCTTAATTTTCTTTACCAATCTAGCTAAAAACGCATACACAGGTGGTATATGATCGCCCAATGATCCCTATGAAATTTCGAGAAGATCGATCACACGGTTTAAATTTTGCAATTTTGAACTTTTTGAATATTATCAAAAATTGGTATTTTCTTTTAAACGCAATTTTCCGTATTAATTATTCATCTATGAATAAAATAAGTGGTAGATTTGTGATCAACATGGAAAAATATATTAAATATTTATAGCCAAAAAAAAGGCCATTTTTATAGCCAAAATTGAAAAATTCGTGATTTTGCGTATTTTTAAATAGCAATTTCTTTGCTTCCCGATGGCATCGCGAAAATACCCAGGTGCCTATCATGTTTTACGGCAAGAAATACACAAGGTCATGCACATAACGGGGTTAAAAACGTCTAGATAAGGAGGTATAATTTGCCAAAGAGTGCCAAAAAAAATTCAGGAGCGCATAATTCCATGTATTTTTACGCGCCGAGCACAGATCCGTCAAAATGAAGCGCGTCGTTGATATATTTTTACGCGCTGAACCTGAATAGGCCAACCGTTTTGCATATAAGTCTAACACGACGTTGACGTAGAAAAAAAATTGAAAATTGAAATTTTCACATCGCTTTCTCATGAAAGCTGAAAATTGAAATTTTCATATCGTGTTCTCATAAAAGCTGTAAATTGAAATTTTCATATCGGGTTCTCATAAGGTTCCTTTATTCGCGAAGCTTCCTCAATGAGCAGGCAAAAAAAAACAGACAATGCTTCCTCATAGAAGAAGCTTTGCGAATAAAGGAATATTGTGAGACGGCGATATGAAAGTAAACATTTTTGACGGCAACAAAATCCAAAGTCTCATCTCAAGTGGACGACACAAGTCCGTTTTGCCCCCTTTTGCCACGCTCCCTCTCCGATACTTGACCTATTCGAATTACGCCCTTTTGATTCTTATTCGTCGATGATACATAGCGAAACCTCGCGCTCGAATGGCGAGGAAGGACCTTTCACCCCGAAAATAAAGTGTCCATCAAACGACACGAAAAATCTCTTTAGCTACCAGGCCGGAAACGATGGTAACGTTTTTTTCTCTTCGCCCCCCTTTCCCCCTGATTTTATTATCGATCGATCGAAACCAATTGAGGGAAAAAAAGTGACCGTATGACAAGTGAGGTGAGAGGCGTTTCGTGCCAGTTAACAGAGGCGTGTTTTATACACCAGTGTGAACAAAACTACAAAGATAGGAATAATCCTTTCGCTTGTTTATACAGTTTTGCGTGCGGTAAAAATACTGTATCAGGTAAAACATTGCAAACGAGGCAATTCGATTCCGGCAGAGTTTGGCAATGGCGTTGACGACCCGTCGCGCTTTTCACCCGGCGTCGAGAGTAAAACGGAGCTACTCAAACTGTCAGTGGCACAAGCCCGTTACCGATCAGCCGAGCCAGTAGCGACTTCAGTCGAAATTTACTCGCTCCCCCGATCAAACACACGAGTGCGTTCGCGAACCCCGTCATGCCGGTTGATGTTTAGCCTGGGGAAAGGAGGATTTGGGAAAAAAGTTAGATCAAAATTTCGCCGGATTTGAGAAAAAAAGCTAGATCAAAAATTCGTCGGATTTGGGACAAAAGCTAGATCAAAATTTCGCCGGATTTGGGAAAAAAAGCTAGATCCAAATTTCGCCGGATTTGGGAAAAAAGCTAAGTCAAAATTTCGCCGGACAAAAAACCTTACTGGAAAAACGCGGATGTGCAAAAAAGTCTCTGTAGCAACTTCTCAATGGGGCTCGCTGTTTGGCAAATTTTTAATTAGAGAAAAAATTGTTTTAAGATAAATCGTTACGCAATCTTCAATGAAAATATCGCACCGGTAAATGCCGCGAGGTAAACCATTCGTCGAATTAGAATTTGCTAACGGTAGAGAATTTTGATCGTCTCTACGTGGTTCGCACTTTACTTTATATACTCTGCTACCGGTGAATGTCGAGAAAAACCTTCGCCGGCAAAATTTTAATTGGAAAAAAAAAATGTTTAAGGAAAATCGTTATGTAATCTGCAATGAAAGCATCGCACTGGTAAATGCCGTGAGGTGAACCGTTCGTCGAATCAGAGTGTAAACGGTGGAGAATTCCGGTCGTCTCGGCGTGGTTTGCACTTTACATACTCTACTGCTGGTAGATGTCGAGAAAGAGCCCTTTTTGGCGAAAAGTTAATTTGTAAAAAAAAATTATTCAGAAAAATCGTTAGGCAATCTGAAATGAAAATATCGAACGGGTAAATCCCGCGCGGTAAACCGTTCGTTGAATTAGAGTGCAAAATGTAGAAAATTCCGATCGTCTCGGCGTGGTTCGCACTTTACATACTCTACTACTGGTGAGTGTCGAGAAAAAGACCTTCTCTGACAGAATTTTAATTTGTAAAAAAAATGTTTAAGGAAAATCGTTATGTAATCTGCAATGAAAGCATCGCACCAGAAAATGCCGTGAGGTAAACCGCTCGTCGAATTAGAGTGTAAACGGTGGAGAGTTCCGGTCGTCTCGGCGTGGTTTGCACTTTATATACTCTACTGCTGGTAAATATCGAGAAAAAGCCTACTTTTTTTGTTAATTTGTAAAAAAAAAAAAAACATTATATAAATAAAATATATAACATAACATAAACATTTTTTTAAATGTTAATTTGTAAAAAAAAATTTATACAGAAAAATCGTTACGCACTCTGAAATGAAAATATCGGACGATTAAATCCCGCGAGGTAAACCGTTCGTTGAATTGGAGTGCAAACGGTGGGGAATTCCGGTCGTCTCGGCGTGGTTGGCACTTTATATACTCTACTGCTGTTAGATGTCGAGAAAAAGCCCTTTTTGGCAAAATGTTAATTTGTAAAAAAAAAATATATACAGAAAAATCGTTACGCAATTTGAAATGAAAATATCGGACGGTTAAATCCCGCGGGGTAATCCGTTCGTCGAATCAGAGTGCAACCGGTAGAGAATTCCGGTCGTCTCGGCGTGGTTTGCACTTTATATACTCTACTGCTGTTAGATGTCGAGAAAAAGCCCTTTTTGGCAAAATGTTAATTTGTAAAAAAAAATATATACAGAAAAATCGTTACGCAATTTGAAATGAAAATATCGGACGGTTAAATCCCGCGGGGTAATCCGTTCGTCGAATCAGAGTGCAAACGGTGGAGAATCCCGGTCGTCTCTGCGTGGTTTGCACTTTATATACTCTACTACTGTTAGATGTCGAGAAAAAGCCCTTTTTGGCAAAATGTTAATTTGTTAAAAAAAAATATATATACAGAAAAATCGTTACGCATTCTGAAATGAAAATATCGGACGGTTAAATCCCGCGGGGTAATCCGTTCGTCGAATCAGAGTGCAAACGGTAGAGAATTCCGATCGTCTCGGGCGCGGTTCGCACTTAATATACTCTACCGCCGGTGGATGTCGAGAAAAAGCCATTTATATTCGGTAGGTGAGAACGTGCATTATTGAGGAAAACCCGGAGCGCGAAAACCGGCCTCCTGTGTGGAAGCCCTGAGCTCTCCGCATCTCTCCGAGTTTCCGTTCCCACAGACAACGATAATCAGCTGTGTCAGGAGAATGTGGCGGTTGCGGGTCAGACGCGCCGGCGGAAACATCCGCGGTAGGCGAGTAATGCCAGCCAGTAGTGTAACCCTGTATGGGTCAGGCGATAAAAGATACGGCCACCGTCCGTCTACGGGCTTCCGGTTTCATCCCCCCCCCCCCCCCCCCTCACTCCTATCTGTCTTGAAGGATGTCGAGGATCCACTGCATCACACGTTTCTGCACGCCCTCTCCACACTCAGAGAAAAGATTTATTGCAATAAAATAAATGTCGATCTTCAAATGACGTTTATTGAGATAAAAGAAATGTTAACTTGCCTTAACAAAATACTTATTAGCTTCAAATAACGGCTATTCTTTGGTGTAAGTAAAAAAATTTATTCAGAGTTGTACTTTAAAATAAATGTTTCTTCGCGCCAACGAAGTCATATATTTGACATCAAGACAAACGCGGCCATTATCCCCTACCGCGCGTTACAGAGTCGTCAAGGCGTCAGTCGTCTGAAACACATCTCTCGCTGATAGTACAAGACTATATTTACTCCTTACGGGGAACCCCTAAATTGTAATGAAGAGGCACCTCATGGGGTTATTTTTATGAAACGTTGTTTACTTCAAGCTGTGTACCTCGATCGAATTGTGATTGTGGAATGAGTCCTTGAACAACCAACTTCGAGATTGGTTATGTTATGAGTATAAGTAATGTGCGACGTGATTAGTGAAATCATGCGCCAATAAATGATCGGTATGCTTATTTAATAATAAAGCATTGCCTGTTGATGCTTCATTGATAGTGAAAATGACTTATTCAACAACAAATTCGTTTATTTGGTTTAATAATGTTTATTTGGATCTAATGAACAGATATTTAGGTCAAATAATTTATTTACTTATTTCGTGAAAGACCCGCTACTTTTGATCTTATGGTATTCCCATAAGATCAAAAGTAGCTTCAATGATAGTGAAAATAACTTATTCAACAACAAATTCGTTTATATGGTTTAATAATGTTTATTTGGATCTAATGAACAGATATTTAGGTCAAATAATTTATTTACTTATTTCGTGAAAGACCCGCTACTTTTGATCTTATGGTATTCCCATCAGATCAAAAGTAGCTTCAATGATAGTGAAAATGACTTATTCAACAACAAATTCGTTTATATAGTTTAATAATGTTTATTTGGATCTAATGAACAGATATTTAGGTCAAATAATTTATTTACTTATTTCGTGAAAGACCCGCTACTTTTGATCTTATGGGAATACCATAAGATTAAAAGTAGCCGGTCTGTCACGAAAAAAAAAAAAAAATTATTTGACCTAAAAATCTGTTCATTAGATCCAAATAAACGTTATTAAATGAATAAGAATAATGCTATCAAAAAAATTAATATATTATAAATGAATAAATGCTCTATTAGATTACGAAGCAAATAAACATTTTTCTTCGTCCTTAATAAATTTTCTTTGATTGGAATAAACTTTTTCTGGGTGCATTTCTTTGCTTTCGCCCTTCTTTCACATAGAGGTATCGTCAATTTATCAACGTTAACTGAGTTAAAAAAAAAACGGATTTTTTTTTTCTCGTCCCCCACCCTCATTATCTGTAACTTCGCGGTAACAGCAATATCTGCCGTCCGGTAACGCGACATGGATCCCTAACGAGTGTCACGTATTAATTCAAACGGCGACACCCCAAGCTCTGGGGCCGGGGGTTGTAAATCGTTGCCTCTCAGCGGATAGTGGATGGTGGGCGGAAAAAGTACAACGAGGCTATTTCGCCGCGCAAGAAGGCGCCGAGGGTGGGATTGCCGAAAAAAAAAAACGAAAAGAAAAAACCGACCTCGTTATATCCTTGGATACGATATTTCAATGTCCAGCATGAGCCTCGAGCGCTTTGCACTGTGTTTATACCACCTACACGTTTTCTCGTACCTCCGTTCGAGCTATTTGTAACCGAGTATCCTAAAAAAAAGTTTTTCATTATTTATGCCTTGAATGCATTGGGATCCGCGTCAGAGGTTTTTATCCCTCGCAGAGACGTTTCCTCTCTGTACATTTTTATTATCTTTATTATTTATTATTCCTTTGATCGATTATCGATGATCGCGGAAGAAGCGTTTCCGACTAAGTTTTCAATAATAAATATTGGCATCTCGTCTCGATAATACCCCTTACGATAGCGAAGGCGTGTAAACTCCGTAAATTGTATGTGATGCGTCGACGAATCTTTCGGGACCCATTATCCTGATAACCGGATGGATGTCGAAGGGGAAGAGAAAAGTGGCTGAAGAGTGACGAAGACGAAGCTAGTAACGAAGAAGAAACTGTTGTGTCGCGAGGTATAATCGTCAGGTGAAAGTTTACGCAGTTTGCACGCTCTTCGTGCGCTTATCGCGCTGAGGCCGAGATACCGTGGGATGTACGGAGGAAGCGCGGAGATTATTTTAGCAGCGTACAGGCAGCGGGTTGATTATCCGGGACATCGTACCCGTCATGTCCCGGCTTAAATACTGCACTAATTATCGGATATTAACATTCTCGGGACCTTCAACTCCACACAAAAAAACGTTTCGCACATTTTATAATGTCACCGAACCGTGTATTCAATAGTAAAATAGTAAAATAGTAAAATAGTAAAATAGTAAAATAGTAAAATAGTAAAATAGTAAAATAGTAAAATAGTAAAATAGTAAAATTTTCAACAGGAAATCTTTGTTAAATGTACAAAACATTTTTATCGTATAATAGAGAAAAATACTACTTTTTCCTTTTTTTCTAGACTCCACGTACGTAGGCGTCGAAAAGAATTTCACTCCTACAGACACGGAATGAAAATGCCGGTAAGAGCTCGAAGGCACGTATAAATAGCGGCCAGGGCATCGTTAAAAAAACCGAGCCTGAGCCGAGGGTACCGAGCTCCTTTCCTTCTGCAGAGACTATAAACGTGTAATACGCGCCGCATCACGCATCGACTGAGTGATGGTAAAGCCTTGGGACGCCCCACGTACGGAAAATAAAATATGTAGAATTGGCGTCTCCCGTACAAATAGTCTTATATCACCAGTGGAGATATATGAGTACCGAAGAAAAATAAGAGAAGCAGATAGTGACGCAGGTAGTGAGTTTCGCCGATACAATAAGCAAAAAAAAAAAAAAAAAAAAAAAAAAACAAGAAAAAATGAAGAAAATCGAAAAACAGAGGCTTTCGCGAAATACTGGCTGTCGAGGATAAAAAAAATCGTGATAGAATCCGAGAAAAGTGGAACCCTGCCAGTAAGCCTTACGCGTGTGTCTTCCCTCGCCAACATCCCTTCCGTAGAAATGATGGGATTTCATGCAAAGTCGTTTCCGATATTGCACCGTTGCTCGCGCATACCCGGGCCCCACTTCAAGGGGAGGAATGGCAGTCGGGAGTGAAGTTGGAAGGCAAAGAAGCCTAAAAATCCATGCAACAGTTATTTCTAAGTAGGGTAGAGCGGGGCAAAATGGGACAGTGAGCAAAACGCGAGTTTCCAATCATTTTTGAACGTCCCATTTCGCCCTGTTGAAACATCCAGACCGTCTGACCCATTTTGCCCCATTGTCCCATCCAAAAATAATCGGAATATGGCGTTTTGCCCCACCGTCCCATTTTGCCCTGCTCTTCCTTAAATAAAAAAAAATTAAATTATCATTTCTATTCGAACACTAAAACGACAGGAATAACGAACCAAAAATACATGACGCACGGCGGAAATGGAATTTCGTGTATGCATCCAGGAAAATCAGTATAATAAGATTGGCAGGTGGAGGGTGAGAGGGTCGGAAGCGTTTATGCAAGACGCCACTAGCAGGACGTAGGAGAGACCGGGTTGGGAATCGCAAGCGTCAAGGGGAGAGCGCGGGGGGCGGAGGTGTAAGCAAGAGCGAAAACCAGTTCATCCCGTGGCTCGACTAACTCTGGTCTGGTTCTCTCGCTCTCCTCGTCGTCTATCGTTTCCGCCTCGTTGCCGCAGCCATTGTCAAGTATTGAATAGTGTGGTGCTCGCCGTTGAGCGGTCGTCCGCCAACGTAACGGCTTCGGGGGTAACACGACAGTAGTAGCCGCACGTCAAGGTGTTGCCCGGGTCGCGGAAGCGACCTTTTCACCCCCGACGGAATAATGCTCAGAAAATTATAGAGAGCTCCTCGACGGGACGAGCGCCGACCGATGATTTTGCGTCGGTTCAACAAAAAAAAACAGAAACAAGAAAAAAAGTTTTTAAAAAACTGGAGAACGACCGAGTTTTTTTGTTGCCATGCGTGCGTAATATACGAAGAAAGTTCCGAGCCCGCCAGGCCTCCGGGACTCTCGGCCGAATCCTCCAAACTTTTTGTAGCAAAAAACGAACCTCAAGATAAAGGAAAGAAGTGGAACGACCGGGGAGTCCAGCGGTGCGAAGACCCAATGGAAAGGTTTCTCAAAGTTCCAGGCGAAACGTTCTTGCTTTCATTATTTACGTATCCTCTTTACGGAATCGGCGAAAAAAAAAAAAACGAAAGTGAAAACCTACTTTACGTGCAGGCGTGATTGTCTTCGTTCCTGGGCAGAGCTCTGTCTTATTCATTGGGTCTCAACGCGAACGCTATACGCCCGTAATACAGTATCGGCCCATTTGTGGTAACTATAGTGTAAAAAAAAGAAAATTAAAAAAAAAAAGTACTAATGCGATCACTGGGCCGGGCGTGAGACGAACGAAGCTATTCGATCGAGAGCGCCCTCTCCGCCCCCGCGAGGTGTTGACACCAGACGTGACTCGAGGACAGGCGAGGTATTCGCACCGGGGGGACCGGGGACAAGGATGGGGAAAAAATTTACCACGCAGCCAACAGCGGGATCCTACGCGAAAGAACCGACCCCCACGAGTCCGGAAGATATTTTCGTTACGAAGCTACTAATCCAATTGTTGATAGCCGACGCTGCGAGTTTATCTCACCGGGATATATATATATATATATATATATATAATATAAAAAGATTTCGCCGCCGCCGCCGCCGTCGCCGCCGTGTCAAGAATCTGGGGGGGGGGGGGGGGGGGCAGTACTTGGATGGGTGACCGCGATCACCCATCCAAGTATTGAACCCGTCTTTTGAAGTATTTGCACTGATAAAAAAGTACAGTCGAATCAACTAAGATTCGGGCAGGGACGTTCAAATAAATATTTAGTTGGTTAAACAAAATATTTTAATGACTCAAAAATATTTTGGTGAAATCACCCAACAAATTGTTGAACTAACCAATTTTTTAGCTGTACCAACAAAATATTTAGTTGAACGTCCCTGCCCGAATCTTAGTGGATTCAACCATATTTTTTTATCAGTGTGGAATAGTATATATATATATATATATATATTTGTTTTTTTCGTGCTGACTTTTTCTTCTTCTTTCTGCAGGGAAAGGCATATCGAACGAAAGAGAAGGATGGCGGAAGGAAGTGTCTTATCTCGGTATAAGGGAGTGTCGCCCTCGAGGGTCCGACCTATCTGCAATGTACGCGACGGAAGGATATTTTTTTGACGCGAAAGCATGAAAGCTCGATTTCTTACGGATATCCAAAATTAGTTGAAAAAAGTAATTCTCTGACTTCGCTTTCCCTCGAGCTCTTTCTCGAGTGGAAGAACTCAAGTGAAAGTTTTAAAACAGTCATCGTGGTCAAACTTTGAGATCCGAAGTTGCGAATTTAATTTTGTTCAACATACCGGACAAATAAAGAAACTCGATCGGGAGTTTCGTTCGGTGGTCGTTCGCTTGTTCTACGTAAATCCCGCCATCGCCCGATGGTGGCTTCGGTCAACAACGAGTATCGTCGCCATACAGTGCCGAAGCATGTAATAATTCTCTGACCTCGCTTTCCCTGAAGCTCTGTGCTCGAGTGGAAGAACTCAACTGAAAGTATGAAACAAATTTTGAGTTTCAAAGTTACGAATTTAATGTTTCAAATCAGACTGGACAAATGAAGAAAATCGATCGACAGTTTTGGCCGGAGGTTGTTCGTTTGTTCTACGCAAATCCTGCGGTCGCCCCGTGGTGGTTTCAGTCAACAACGATAATCGTGGCCACGCAGCGCCGAAGCATGTAATAATTCTCTCACGTCGCTTACATTCGAGCTCTACGCTCGAGTGGAAGAATTCAACTAGGCACATTTACATCTCTACCACTCACAACCCTACCATATTACAAATTTACCAAAATCTCTACCAGAACATAAAAAAAACTCTACCAGAATCAAAATAAAACTCTACCGGACTTGAAATAAAACTCTGCCGGAATACAAGGTTAGACCGTGGCGTTGTGTTCCGGTAGAGTTAATTTCCATTCCGGTAGTTTTATTTGGATTCCGGTAATTTTATTTTGATTCTGGCAGAGTTCTAATACGGTAGAGTTGTTATCTGGTAGAGTTGTGAGTGGTAGAGATGTACTTAAATGTGCTCTCGACTGAAGGTATAAAACAATTCGGTAAAATGTTGAGTTCCGAAGTTACAAATTCAATTTTCCCCAACAAACTGGACAAATAAAGAAAATCGATCGACAGTTTCGGCCGGAGGTTGTTCGTTTGTTCTACGCAAATCCTGCGGTCGCCCCGTGGTGGTTTCAGTCAACAACGATAATCGTGGCCACGCAGCGCCGAAGCATGTAATAATTCTCTGACGCCGCTTACATTCGAACTCTACGCTCGAGTGGAAGAATTCAACTAGGGACATTTACATCTCTACCACTCACAACTCTAGCATATTACAACTTTACCAAAATATCTACCAGAACATAAAAAAAACTCTACCAGAATCAAAATAAAACTCTACCAGAATCAAAATAAAACTCTACCAGAATCAAAATAAAACTCTACCAGAATCAAAATAAAACTCTACCGGACTTGAAATAAAACTCTGCTGGAATACAAGGTTAGACCGTAGCGTGATATTCCGGTAGAGTTTTATTTCCATTCCGGTACTTTTATTTCAAGTCCGGTAGAGTTTTATTTTGATTCTGGTAGAGTTCTAATACGGTAGAGTTATTATCTCGTAGAGTTGTGAATGGTAGAGAACTCCCTAATTGTGCTCTCGACTGAAAGTATAAAACAATATGGTAAAATGTTGAGTTCCGAAGTGACAAATTCAATTTTCCCGAACAAACGGGCGAAATAAAGAAATTCGATCGACAATTTCATCCGGAGGTTGTTCGTTTGTTCTACACAAATCCGTGCGGTCGCCCCGTGGTGGCTTCACTCAACAACGAGAATCGTGGCCACGCAGTGCCGAGGCATGTAATTACTCGCCACCGGTGTATCGAGAGCAATAATGGAGTGGAGGAAACCCGGGTATGCGGTTCGGTAATTCGGAAATTTCAACGGAACCGTACGAGGACAAACCACCGAGTCCCGTCTCGCCTTCCGGTATCGTACCTGGCTGCACGTGTAGCACAGAGAAACGTTTGCTTAAGTTGTTCAAGCTTGGGATGCTGGTGAAAGCTCCCGTCGATAGAGGCAGCGAGAGAAGAGACGAGGCGGCGTCTCGCCACGGTGTCTGACTATCGCCTGCACTATCTACTGCAAATTCCGCTCCTCCGTACTGAGACACCCCGGTGTAATGAGTGGCTCGAGATATTGTGCTATTAAGTTCGAGGCGCCGAAGGACTGGCGCGATCTCACGCAAGACCGACGGATTAAAAAAAAACATGCAGATGCGTGATGTTGTTTCGTTGAAGAATGATTTTATTTAAAACGTTTTATCATTTTCCCGATATCGTCACGCGAACAAGCAATAAAACAAAGAAAAAAACCAAGGTGAGAAAAGTGAATATTCATTTCTTTATCGTTGATGAGGATGGTAGTCGAAAGAGGGTGCGATCTAATTATGCTGATTGTTTGGAGATCAAATTTATTTTATCCTTATCTGTTCGATTCTTCGGTAAAGGGATTCACATTATTTATCCGCTTGGTTATTTATTTATTTATTTATTTATTATTATTATTCATGGGACGAACCCTTATACATATAATACACTTATACGAGTGTCTGTACATTGATTGGTTGCTTATAGCTAGGCTATTGCTAATAGATAACGAATAGAAAAAATTTGGCTAATATAGTTGAGTGCTCAGTTAAATATATACAGCATATGTGACAAGGGCGAAGCTATGACCGGGCTGGTGTATCTGACTATAGTCGAGCGCGAAGAAAGGATATGACGAAAAATTGAGCGAGGAATCCCGTTTGTTATTATTATTGTTGAGGAAAAAAAATTACGGACGGTCAACATTTTCCGCAATATTTCTTGTCGAAAATCACTAACTGAAATTTGCGTAATTCGCCGTTTTGAGGCCATGTCTTATGTATTTTACTCCTTGGGCAACATTCGATGCATAAACTCGCGGCGAAGATAAAACAACAAACATTTCAAAATCCCATGAAACTTAAACGGTCAGTACAATTTTCGTCAAAATTAATACCAAACATGGTACAGTGTTGTACCATGTTGTACGGCACTGTATTGCCGTATCACATTTAAGTTCGATACCTCCATGTTTACTGGAATTAGACAATTTTTAGTATTTTCCCCCAAAAAATCAAAATACCGGGTCTGAAGGACTTAGCTTGATGGTCCGTTGGCAATAAAAAGACAAATGCATACTATTTATAATATCCTAAACGTAAAGCGTCGATGTTCGCACCATGCAAAACATTGTCAATAAATACAATTACTACTACTACTCGAAATCCCATAAAATCTCCCCGCCTCGTTAGATTTGGGTCGTATTCAATACCAAAGGTCTTTGATAAAAATATTATATTCCTGTGCAGTTTTAGGAAGATAGCTGAAAATTTACCCAAGTTATTTTTCAAAAAATTCAAAATCTCGTAAAATCTCCAATGCAGCCTCAGTCTTCATAAAAATTACACCGAATGAAGGAACGTGAGCACTCTAGTGGTGTACAAATTTTCAACTAGCTATCTCAAACCGTTTCCGTGTTATGGTCGTTTTAAAAGATGCAAGTCTGTCACGCCCATACACACACACTTACATTCGGAACGCCAGCTAAAAATCACATTTCTTGATATTTTCGACAATTTCTAGTAACGCTGACATTAAAATCTTGACTTTTTTTTAGAAAAAGATAACTTTCTCTATGAGGAAGTAAGTAATAGAAGCACTTTGCGTCTCGGGCTCGAAGCATCTTTCGATTATTCGCCTTGGCCTTTCGTTTTTGGCAAGAAATCGATGGAACGACCGACCCTTTGTCATCGCCCACTACAATTCCAATCAGCGGGAAGATCGATGTCGAGCAAATTATTTTTTTCTTCAGAGATATTTTTTTCCTTCGGAGTTCGAGAGACGCGTTAAAATTCTTCCCTTTTTTATGGCTTCGCAATCCGACATGTATAGTGTATTAGGATGGTAAACTGCTGGATGAGCGCTACGAGTTACGGCGCTGTGCGGGATAATGTATTTGGATACATACTGTATACTGTAAGCGGGGAGTACTCGTTGGTATACCGTGTACGGGGTTTAATCTCTCGTACGATAGTTTACAGAGCAAGTAGACACTTACGACGAGAACATCAACGCTATTCAAGTGCCCTACAGAGCCTCTCCGGTGGAATCTCAAATTTGTCCCACGAGATACTCTCCCAACGACGACGCGGAACGTTGACCGTCGTCCCGCAAACTCCCGATGTAGGTGATTATTCACCCTGGACGCAAGGCGTCTCGATGCTCGCTCCGATTAACGTTTCTTTCCTCGATTTTAACTATCCGAAGTTCGAGCGATTATTTTCTTTTATCAATATTAATTTCTCCTATCGACTTAATGTACATGTTAAAATGACTATTCGTCGCATCACTAGCCATATAACTCGAAATAGTAGTAGTAAATGTATTTATTGACAATGTATTACATGGTGCGGATGCTGCTACATTTGCGCGATTATTTACATCACATATTCTTCTGCTATCACCATTGCCAATGGGCCATCGACCTAAGTCCTTCAGCTCCTGATTCGCTTTATTTGTACAGATGCGTACGTTTTCGGTGGGAAGGTGGTATTTGAATTAGGTGCTTAGGTTTAGTTTGTGCCTTCGTTTGCCATTCTCTCGAGTTGTTGATATGTGGTGAGTGTAGGGTGTTTGCGTCTGGGGTTTGCATTATGTGTAGGTTGTATACAGAGCGGTTGAATGTTCAGGATTTGTTCAGCGGCGAACCTTTTGGTGAGTATTTGTTCTTGTCCTTATGGGGGTGATGTTCGTTTTTTCGTAGAGTAGTGTGTTGGGAGGGTTGTGTAGAGGGTTGTTTTTGGGTGTCTTATTCGTGTCAGGTTCCGGATACCATCAGTTTCGGCTGTTTTTATTTTTTTGATTGCTGTTTTCTTGCAGTTTAGAAGAATCCGATGGCCATATTCTATTATAGGTCTACATATACTTTTATACATTTTGGCTAGGTGTTTTATGTGGATTTTTTTTATCTCTAAATGTTAGTTTCCGAAAATGTGACGATCTTACTGTTATTTTCTGTTTGCAGTGCTGAAGGTGATGGTTGAAGTTTATTTTATTGTGACACGAAATATTTTGTAAACGTTTCAGAAATATTTTCAATCCTTCAATCCGAAATATTTCTGAAATCATACTTTAAAGTATTCTATCAAAATATTGCAACGAAACATTTCTAAAATATTTCAGAAACCTACTTAACCTTTCATACATGTGAAATATTTATGAAACGGTGAAACAATATTTTGGAAGTGAATATTATCAGATGTGTACTGAACTACGTTCAGAAGGAACGAAAAATAAAAAATGCCATGGTTCGTGGATATATTTTAATACAGTTCGACTATTTAATGTGTCATAACGCTACATGTTATTGGCACTCTTGAAGGGGCTCACAGGAGGAATCCCATAGATGAAATGCTGGAGGCAGTACATATGTTTATAGTAATGAGCAATATTTCCAGCACTAAAATATCGATACTTTCTTGAATATTTCAGAAATATATCTAATAAATATTTTACCAACATTTACAAATATTTGTAAAATGTTTTAAAAACATTTTAGCGCAATGTTTCAAAAACCGTTTTGCGAAATATCTCTCAAACATTTCAATGTAAGATTTATGAGTAGACAAAAAAAATATTTCAGAAATATTTTGTAATATTGATGAAATATTTTCAACATTTCAAAAAAATATTTTCGAAACATTTCAGAAATATTTCCGTGCTATGCGGGTAGCTGCTTGCCGCGTAATGCGAGCAACGATTAATTTAATTTGTTGAAAAAGTCAACGATTATATTCCCTCCCCGACACATGCGCTTCGCTATGTTATCTGCTGAAGAAACCCCCGACGACAAGGACCCGTCGCGTAAGTGTTGAGTTTTTTCGCGGAAAATCCGAGTTGTGAAAGCAATCGCTCCTGCACCATTAAATTATTAAAAGTCCGATAAATCTCGATATCGCTTGGCTGTGGACATAAAACCGAACGGTGGTATTCGCGTATTGTGGAAAATATCGGGCATTCACCTTTTTTGTCACTCCCAACGAGCAATCGCGATTTTTATTGCCAACAAACATAACTGCCGCAGGCACGGGGCGTTGAAACGGTCAGTGATGCTGGCAGTCAACGGTTAAGTTACTTGCCACGCGCATGCGCGTCGGTTTGGTAGTTGCCGAACGGACTCCCGACGACAAGGATCGTTCGCGTACACGCCGAGTTTTTCGCAAAGAATACGAATTTACAAAGAAATCGCGTGTTGAAAATAAATAAATCTCGACATCGCTTTACTGCAGACCTAAAGGGAACGGTGGGACTCGCGTTTTGTTAGAAATATCGTGCATTCGCTTTCTTTGTCGGTGGCAACGAACTATCGCGATTTTCATTGGTAACGAAATGGCCGCCGGAATCACTGGAGTGTTGACGGGCCAGGAGGGGGTGGGGGGTCGAGCGCTGCCAGTCAGTTGACGGACGCCATGGTAAGCACGTAAACTGTTTATGTGTGCCCAGTATTTTACGCGCGAATTACAAAGTTCCAAAACCGAGGTCAATCGTCCACTAGCGAAAATTCGTTTCCTTTCTCGTCGGAGTAGCCACGTCCGCGAAAGTAGCTATCGGCACGTCCCAGTCGGCGAGTAAAACTCGGTTATATTTTTTTCCAGCTCGATTGCCCGAACGACGGATTTCTGAAGATCGAACATGGCGACCGGTCCCGATAACGCAACGCAACTTTTTTCCTACTGATTTTCCCCACTGTTCCTTTCGTCGCGTATAACTATATATATAAAAAAAATTTGCCGCGTGCTATAAAACTAAACATAATTGTTGCCGCTTTATATGAACATAACAATTACTGTTTCCGGTGTATATGGCAATAAAAATAGCTGTTGCCGCGTTATATGAAAATAAAAATAATTGTTGTCGCGTTATATGAAAATAAAAATAATTGTCGCCTCGTTACAAATTGAGTACCGAACATCAGGTTGGATTACGCGCACCCAGCTGATCTTGTAGTGTAGATTTTTTTGTTCAGTTCCGAATATTAACTCGAATCACGCGACCCAGCTTTTCTAGCAGTATGGTTTTTTCAGTACCGAATATTAGCTTGGATTGCGCGAACCCAGCTGATCTGATAGGCTTGATTTTTTATTTCCCAATAATAACTCGAATTACGCAAATCCAGCGATGACTGGGACGTGCACGAGCATTGGTACTAATGTATAAAGAATCAGGCACGAAACCTCCGTCTTATGCTCGACCCGAAGGTCTCTCGCCCATTATGAGCAAACGCAACATGGCATCCTAACCACAGCCTTTATGAGCAAACGCAACATGGCATCCTAACCACAGCGTTACCCATCAAGAGGCGTAAGCTTGAAGAAACCCCTGCCTTCACCCTTTCTTGAGATCATCGAACAAGTTGAACCTACCCAGCAGGGAAACAACTCTTTTGGGTAGGGGAGACCGGGGCAAAATGGCACAGCGGGGCAAAACGGGACAGTGATGGTAAAACTCAATTTTCCAATAATTGTTGGATGTCCCATTTAGTCCCAACTATACATCCGGATTTTCAAACCTGTTTTGCCCCACGTACCACCATCGCCGCCATCCAAAAGTTATTCTAAAATAGCGTTTAGTCTCATTATCCCGTTTTGCCCCGGTGTGCCATTTTGCCCCGCTCGCCCCTACGCTTCTGGTATGGATTCGAACAAGACAAATCCCCCTGAAGACGCATCCAACGTGGACCACGGAAAGGCGGAGTCGTCGGCTACTTTGCACTGTTCCAGCAGGTTAACGCAGAAAATATCCAGGTTGTTATCGGGGTTACGAACCCCTTGTGTGTGTCTTGGCAAGTCGCACTCTTCAGTCGACCCCTGCATGTGCCAAGTACACAGTAAAAAAGTAGTACTTTTTACAACTTATTGTCCACAAACGTCCACAATTTTTTATTTGTTAATTTTCTAGCTTTACAAACAAAAGTACAAACTAAAATTGCCAATGACGTGGGAAATAAGAGGACAGATTCGTATATCCGAATAAGTGACAAACGAGTTTGTCAATTATTTAACAAAATCATTTTTACGAAATTTCGCATTCCGATTTTAAGAAATTATTTTTTACTGTGTACAGACTCGAGCAGTGGTACTGTTGCCTTACCGTGTTGATACTCATCACAGTAGAGTAACAAAACTTGATCGCACCCTTCGCCTACGTCTTCGCTACGACCAATCGCCAATAAGAATCTCGCTGACCGTATCGTAAAATCAATAATGCAAAATTAACAGCGTTTTTTAGTTTAACTTTGAAATGAACTTCTCTCTGTATTACTATCTTTACACCGTAGCGAAAATAGCTTGTTCTCGCCTGTCCCCGAGTGAACTTCGATAGTCGGGTACAAGGTAGGTCGGCATCGACGAAAAAAATATTGAAAAAAAAAAAAAAAAAAACAAAACAAAACGTATCAAAATTGGTTTAATCAACGTACTCTATTTATTCTTTTACCGTGTACTACGAGACTCTCGAAAGAATTGACGGCGTCGCGCACAGGCTACGCCTTCCGAGCGGTCAGGCTCTCGCGTTCTGGTACGTTGAACGTTTCCACCCGATAACCCATACATAATCTTGTCTCGGTTTGAAGCCACGATCGGGTTGCTGCGGAATCGGGACGGACAACGAGCGCGCGAAAAAAAATAAAAATAAAAATAAAAAAAGATGAGGGAAAGTAGAGTGTCGAAGCCGGGAGAAGAAAGGTCGAAGACCGATACACACACTTCTTTTACGACCTTACTCCTCGTATTTTGCCTCCTCATGTTCGACCGAGCAAAATCCACGGGATCCGGTGTGTTCTCGGTTTCCGCATTTGTATACATCGCTAGTTTCAACTTTCATGAATATAAAAGCCTGTATATAAAGTTCCTGGTCGGATGCTTGCACGACGGAACATGGAAATAGGCGAGACGGAGGAAGAGACGAGTGCACGAGGAAAATATGAAAGGCATATCGTCCTGACTTTCGTCTCACGGATCTGTCGACCGAGGAGAGACTTGGGCGAGCATTCAATCGAGACAATATATATATATACACACACACACATGTATAAATATATTTCAAATTATAAATCGAGGAAAAATGGTCGAGTGCCAATACACGACCTATACAGGTACACTAAATACCAAGATAATGGAACTAAATTCGAAGAAATGGACGACATAGGCTGGAATCTCAAGAGGCTAAAATCAATGCCACCGTTCCACGTTAATATCTACAGCGAATACAAGTTATTTGTAGTAAATGTAAGGTATAATGTACACGTAGAAAAATTAATTTCCGATATCGTACGATCTCTCCTAGCGCCGAAGTAGTTTCAATTTCCGGATAGTAGACACGCGTGGGAATTTTCTTTATTGCTTTAGCGTACGAGCAACCGGCGCTCTCGGGAATAGAGAGTTTGCTAAATAAATGAAATTCCGATTGAACGTTGAGACTTTATTTTTTATTTTTTTATTTTTTCTTAATACAGTTGAAATCGATTATCCGAGTTAATTGGGACCGGAGCTCGTTCGTATTAACGAATATTCGGATAACAGAACAGTGAAGCTGTGTTATCAGTTGAGCGAGGAGACTCGGGGGCGCACTTAATCGAGAGAAAAAAAAAAATATATATCTACATGCATAAATATATTCCGAATGATAAATCTAGAAAAAATGGTCGAGTGCTAATACACGAGATAGCGCGACGCATATAGAAAAAATTACAGTGCCCATATATTTTTAATAATTCTGATGTACAGTAGTAGGCAATTGAAGTGGAACAAGGTGATTTTGGCGAAATTATACGTGAAAGGGTCCAACTTTTACCAAAACTGGCGAAAAATATCGTGTTTCACTTCAATTGCCTACTGCTGTATATTTCAGAAATAACGTGATATATTTATTTTCATGATATTCAACAGCAACTTCAACTCTTCATAACGAAATCCACAATTTTTGTTTGGCGCAAGAGAGTTGTACGTTTTTTCGCAAACAATTTTTTTTTTAATCTCAGAGATTCTTGACTTGCAAACATACGAGCGCGCTAACAATGTGCTGATCTCTCCCTTATCGACTTTCGAAAGTGATTTTTATATTTTTTCCACCCTAAGTACACTATGCTTACGCTTAGAGGTCGAAGGACTGGACGCTGAATTCATACCGCACTAAACTACGAGACCAGTAGATTAACGAAAATAAATTTTGAATACATGTGTATTTGCTCGGCTGAGGAACTCATGAATACCGCGCATACGACTGACGTGCGTTTATGGTAGTGCTGTGTAAGTCTGCGAACTCGAGCGTTCTTTAATTGAATTGTTGTTTGTGGCGCGCAACAATGTAAGGATACGAGAATTTCGCGCAATCGAATAAATGTTTTGCTCTACTCGAAATCATATTCCTAGTCATATTGTGCTCTCGCAACAAAGTGTATAAAAAAGATAAATAATGTAAAATAATGAATGATAATGAATTTTTGTAAATAGATACTGTTACACATGTTACAAGCTTTCTTAAACACATGTTAAAATCTTTGGAATTTTATCTGAACCGTAAAAAATGTAACATGGTTCGTCCCGTAAATAAATAAATAAATAAATAAATAAATAAATAAATAAATAAGTAGTTCGGATAGTATAAACTTTATCCGAACCAGCGGCGGTTCGGATAATGGGTGTCCGGACAATCGAGGTTCTACTGTACCTTACTTTTCACCGTCAAAATTTCATCATCGAGGATCGACAATCGAGACCGGGTTTGCAAGATGAGAATCGTTCGAGAGACTCGAGATGCACTAGGCACGGCAAGTTCGATGTAAATATCGAGTGTCAAATGGGGGTAACGCGAACCCGTGTCATCGTGAAGCGAGCAGTTGTAACCCCCCCCCGCTCGCTTGAACATAGTGTTTTTGCGAGCTCTTCAGAAATTCTTTCGAAACGCGGTTGGCTTAATTGAAAGTTAGAAATCATCGAACTATGAACATTGCAGTAGTGAAAGAACACGACGCACGCGACATATGTTCGTTGGATACGCAAAATTTTATAACGAGGTCACCCGGAGAAATTAACCATACTTCGTCCCCCAGACTCGCGGCAAAAAAATAAGTTTTTTTTTTTTTACTAGTATAGAGCGGCGACGAATTGAATGCTCGGAGGGACAATTAGCCTCGTTTGCCGGGCGAAATAAAAATTAAAACGTGTTAAAAGTACTCAGGTAACGGCCGTTTATTAAAACCGGGGAAGTCAACCTGTTTTCATTGGTAAAATAAAAAAAAAATTCTTTCAAACTACCTCCAATTAAAATGTCGCTGTACATTATTGGGAGAAAAAATTAATTGACTCACCGAAGCGTAGACCGAGAAGAGGAATGGGGCATGAGAAAGAAGTCTCCAACTTTTCACGTACTTATGTTCATTTTTTTTTAATTTATAATTTATTATTATTATTTTTTTTAAATTAATACAAACATATATATTTGTTTTCAACAAAGTCTCGTGTCGCCGAAAACCGGTCGAGAATTCGAGGAAGAAAGCTCGGAGGTTACGGGCGAGCGGAGCGGTCACGACGCGCCGGTTGCTCCGCGGCACTGATACTGAGCCGACTACCGACACCGCTCAGCGTCCCTCGATACCGCCAGTATGGTAACGGCGTCGCGCGTGCGACGCCAAGAGCCTGCGCGTTTGGACTAGCTTTTCTCCGCTCGGTGCCCACAGTTGCCAAAACTTGTTTTCGCGTAAAACGCATATACACTCCGCTGCGCTCCCGCCCGGTTCCCGATACAGGCGAACCGCGAAACACCACTTGATAATACGACACGCGGACGAGCGTACAAGTAACGCACGCATACCGACATTTACAGCTTTTCTTATCTCCAGAGCCGCGGCACTTCCTCTGGCCTCGTTAAACGTCGCACGCCGGACGTTTGATAATAATAATGATATTTTTAATCCGTATGACTCAAGAGGCCTCAAAAGAAGGGGGAAGGGTCGGAGAAAGCAATAACGGAGAGGGCGAATGGAAATACATTTTTTAATATCATACCCGGCAACAATATCTGACGCTTCGGTTCTCGCATTCTTTACCCTAGGACAATTAATTTCCACGGTTCGTAATTGAAACGGTATCTCAACTATACCAGCTCGCAAAGAAAAATGACTCGTATAGGCTTTTTTTATTACCGGGATGGTAACGATTTCTGGGACGAGATATTTTTCTTATTCCGAGCAAGAATTGAGCTGTCTGGTTTGAATTTTCGTAAGGGAATTTTGATTCGGTGCCTGCTGCTTAGCTGGGTAGATAACATTAACATTTTTTAATATCATACCCGGCAACAATATCTGACGCTTCGGTCCTCGCATTCTTTACCCTAGGACAATTAATTTCCACGGTTCGTAATTGAAACGGTATCTCAACTATACCGGGTCGCAAAGAGAAATGACTCGTATAGGCTTCTTTTATTACCGGGATGGTAACGATTTCTTGGACGAGATATCTTTCTTATTCCGAGGAAGAATTGAGCTGTCTGGTTTGAATTTTCGTAAGGTAATTTTGATTCGGTGCCTGCTGCTTAGCCAGGCAGATAACATTAACATTTTGTTTTATTTCTTCGTTTAAGGCAATATGGCTCGTAAAAATTTGTATTCATTACGGAATAACAAGTAAAGCCCTGGGGTGTAAAAAGGAAGTCGAGATTCGTATGCAATATAGAGCCGTGGTAACGGCAAGCGAACCTGGCCAGCTGCCGTATCGTAGTACACCTAAAATAATAATAAGAATAATAATTATTATTATGATAAAAAAATGCGAACTGAATATAAATCTCCGCTCCCGACGGATCCCATTGAAATGCATCTCGGGAACTTTCGTTCGTCACGCTCGATTCGTAAATTCGTGTGACACGTGAATGGCTTTAATCCTCCTAACTACAATTCTCGGGAGTGTTGAAAACGCACACGGACGGACGGGATATTATGAAACACAGCGAAATTGCGGCGTGCGATCTTTTGTCGTAGCGTTATCAATGTCGTCCGACCATACGCGCCGAGTCTTGTGTGTGTTCCGCGTCGTCTAACGGGGGAAACCATTTTGCCGAAGTCCTTTGTCAACGCACCAGTTTCGACCGGGTCTCTGGAAATCCTGCCGGGTCTCTTATCTCACCGTTACAATAACCCGCACGAGCCCCGTTTAACGAGAAATTCGATCTTCCACTCCTGTAATCCCTGCGATCGTTGAATTTTCGCCTGTAATCGGCATCGTTACTCTGTTCGCAGAATCCACCCGGTAGAAATTTATTCCAACTCCTGCGCGTTGCCGATACGGTAGAACCGAGCGTGTATGTACGTATCGAGTGTTGAGAAACGGAAGGTCGTCGGGCATCATTTTACGTGATAGGTTAGGGTAGCGCCGCCGCGGACAGCTGTTAGGATAGATGGGGCGACGGGCGGGGTGAGGCAAATGACCCAGTTTGTGACCGTGTCCCAGTTTGTGAGCCCGATGTTAGATTTTTGTCTGCTGTAAATTCAGTTTTCGTCAAAAATCAACTAGATTACTGACAAATTGAAAAGCGTTGATCCTTTACAAGTCACACGTCTATCCCCACTCTTAGGCGCTACTGTAGCAAAGCGTTGCCCCTACTCCGCGGCCGTTAGTCCTGTTTCGGTACGGTTTCGGGCGCTGTGACTTATTCGCTATGTGCGTGACTTACACAGAGCTTCCAGTTGAGCGTGTATTGCCGTGTACATGCATTCTATCGGCGCCGTCTACCGGCCAGCTCCGACCCAACTTGCACACCCAGCTCTTCGCATGTATACGCAATACACACTCGTCCGGTGAGCTTGTGTAGGTCGTGCACATAGCGAATAAAGGGTAGAGGATGTTCGGGCCAAAAGGCATTTCTGTTCGATCGCTATAAAATTTTGTTACTCTGTAGGGAAAGACGCACTGAATCGTTTGCAATTTTCCCGATTTTTTTGACCGTGTAGTTTTTTCCTAATCGTGTACAAAGCTGGTACATAACGTACCATTACATGGTACATAACGTACCATGTAAACGTTTTGGAAATCGGTCGGTAACGACAGAACGTAGCGATTTTCTCCGCCGATTTTTGTTAGATTCGATTAAAAATTTACCACAGCGAAGGGCATATTATCAGACAGATTGTGTCCAAATTTCAAGACGATTCACCATTTTGTTTCTCAGATAAATTCAATAAGCGAAAGACCCTATCTCTATCTAGTCGCTTGCTTTGTCTGCGTTTCTCACTCGCACTCTGAGTAACGCGATAAGCGGAGCCTCTCTCCCGTTCCCCTCCCGCGATTTTGGCCCAAACATCCTTACATGTTGTTTATTGTGGTGACACACATAGTGTTTGAATTAAATGTTTAGTAATTAAATGTATCCGCGAATGGTACGACTTGCACTTCAGTCGGCTCGGAAAACCATTGCTAGACGGAGCTCACTAGCTTCGGCAGTTGCAGAATTAGTGCGGTTTCAATCTCAAGGGACTATTCAAGCACATGAAACTTATATCACAATGTTCAGCAAGAACCACTTTATTGTTCAGTTGTTTCTTTAAATGTACTTTTGTTCAGTTGTTTCTTTACATGTACTTTTGTTTAGTTGTTTCTTTACATGTACTTTTGTTTAGTTGTTTCTTTAAATTTGCGGGGTCAATAAAGTCCGTCACATAATTAAGGATGTGCCGCGGTTTCTGACCCTCGATCTTTCTACACATCTAATGAAATTATAATTAAGCCAATCAAATCTTTTTCATCGTTTGCACCTGAAATTCGATACTAACATTACACGAGAAATGTAATTTGATCCGTTTCTATTGACATAGCGAAGTTTCAGAAACTGGGTAAGTAACTGCTGCGTGAGTGTCAGAAACCGGGTACACGCGAGGGTCACAGACTGGGACATGGGTGGTTCCACAGGGTCGGAAACCCCGGCAGTGCACAAGCATTATTAAATCAATATTATTATAAAGATTCTTGATTATTTGACTTGTATAAAAGGTGAATTTCATTCAGAAGGTTTTTATGCGCGTGTTTAGTCATTTTCAGTTTGACAATGTTACGCGTTCGTAATTAATAGAAAACCCACACCGCTGCTCTAAAAGTGTCACAAACTGGGCCGTTTACCTTACGATACTCGTAGTACAACGATCCTCTTTAACTCTGCGTATCTCAAAAACTGAACGAACCATTCCCAATATTTTTAGTACGGTCGCCGGACCTTGCTCTAAGATACTCTCGTTTTTTGTTCAATTCATAAATCACATTCAGACGGTAGAAAGGAAAAGATGTAATTTTTTATGTGTTTGTTGCACACGATTCCCAAAATTTGTATTATAGTCGATATATCTGAAAAACTAGACGGTGGAATATTCCTAAAATTGCATATTCGAGATATATTGCGCTAAGAAGCTCTCATTTTATCTTCAATTCGGGAATCCCGTTTAGACCGTAGAACGGAAAAGTTCTACGCACGATACCCAAAATGTGTCTTTCACCCTTCAGGTACTGGATCCTTGTTCAACGAGGACCGAGAATTTTCCAAGATGCAACTCTTCGAATTATTCGAATAACAAGTTACTATGCTAAAAAAAATCTGTAAAAATTCGCAGACGTACCTTGAAGTGTCGTTTTTTTTTTTTATAATGCAGAAGGATATTTATTATGAACATCCGTATCGTTTTTGTGCTTAAAGGAAGGCATAGTCATTTGCTCTCGGCAAAAAGTCCTCGGTACTTGAAAGGTTAAATCGATGTACAGTAGAACCTCGATTATCCGAACCTGTCTAGCTCGCATACTCAAAGATTCGGATAATCAAAACCCAATTTTTTTACGGCATTAGCAGGCGTATATAAGTGAGACATATATAAACGAAGGAACAGTATACATTAAACTTCAAAACATATTTTTAAAAATATTCCAACACCGAACTCTCATTTCAAGTGTTCTGTGAAATAAAGTCGTCCATCTTTAATTATCGAACGCTTGTTACGCGCTTTTGAGCAGCGAAGTCTCAAAGTCGCTTTAGGGTGAACTACGCTTGTAAGGTGATTCAAGCGATTGGGTATTGAAACTAGAGTCCGACTCTGCTGGGGTGGGTGAAACTGCTTGGGAAAACCGGCGTGGGAGCGGATTGATGCTGGAATAGGAAAAACGCGCTCTACACGCTCGAACACGGGCGCGGCTCTTGTACTATATTTCGCTCTAACTTTCACTGAAAAAAAAAATCGCTTTTTTCACTGAAAAAAATGTTTGTTTCAATTCTACTTTTAATTCTCACTATTCCATATGATATTGAAACAACGACAGCAAGACTGTCGAGGTGACGTGTTATCGTTTTAATCCGGTATGAAATTGTACGAATTTAAAGTAGAATTGAACCAACATTTTTTTTTTTCATTGGCAGCACCCAAGAAAATTTTACTTGAATAATTGATATTTTTTTTTCAGTGTTCATATAACCGAGCGTTCGGATAAACGGAGTTATGGTTCGGATAGTAGCGGTTCTACCGTATCTCAAAAACGAGACTGTAAAATATTCCCAAGATTTAATTATATATTCGTGACACGCTTCTCTACGATCCGCTCGTTTCTTGTTCAATTCGTAAATCCCGTTTAGATAGCAGACGGAAAAGGCGTAATTTTTTGTGCGTTTGTGGCACACGATACCCAAAACTTGTCTTTAAATCGAGATATATTTGAAAAACTAGACGGTGAAACATTCCCAAAATTTTTTAGTATATTCGTGACACGTTGCTCTATGGTACTCTCTTTTTATGTTCAATTCTTGAATATCTGCTCAATATATCGAACGATATGTAGGCCAAGCTTCAAAGAATTCCTAAAAAAAATTTAAAAAAATCATTCGCCGGACGATACTGCCCTAAATTCCGTGACATACGCCCTTATGTTTCTCACCAATCAGTATATTTTACGAGCTGCTCTAAGATACTCTCTTTTTATGTTCAATTCTTAAATCCCGTTTAGACGATGGATCGGAAAACGTGTCGCCCGAGCGTGTTTTTCATAGTCACGCAAAAGTCACTCTAACTTCCTAATCCAAATATATCACCTCAGTACCAGTAAATCTTCTTCAAATTAAACACATATCTGCGCAACATATCGAACGATATGTAAGCCAAGCTTTAAAGAATTCTTAAAAAAAAAAAACTTCATTCGCCGGACGATACTGCCCTAAATTCTGTGACATACGCCCTTATGTTTCTCACCAATCAGTATATTTTACGAGCTGCTCTAAGATACTCTCTTTTAATGTTGAATTCTTAAATCCCGTTTAGACGATGGAACGGAAAACGTGTCGCCCGAGCGTGTTTTTCATAGTTACCCACAAGTCACCCTAACTTCCTAGTACAAATATATCACCTCAGTCCAGGTAAATCTTCTTCAAATTAAGCGCATATCTGCGCAACATATCGAACGACATGTAAGCCAAGCTTTAAAGAATTCTTAAAAAAAAAAAAAAAAATTCATTCGCCGGACGATACTGCCCTAAATTCTGTGACGTACGCCCTTATGTTTCTAACCAATCAGTATATTTTACGAGCTGCTCTAAGATACTCTCTTTTTATGTTCAATTCTTAAATCCCGTTTAGACGATGGAACGGAAAACGTGTCGCCCGAGCGTGTTTTTCATAGTTACCCACAAGTCACCCTAACTTTCTAGTACAAATATATCACCTCAGTCCAGGTAAATCTTCTCCAAATTAAGCGCATATCTGCGCAGCATATCGAACGACATGTAAGCCAAGCTTTAAAGAATTCTTAAAAAAAAAAAAAAAAAAATTCATTCGCCGGACGATACTGCCCTAAATTCTGTGACGTACGCCCTTATGTTTCTAACCAATCAGTATATTTTACGAGCTGCTCTAAGATACTCTCTTTTTATGTTCAATTCTTAAATCCCGTTTAGACGATGGAACGGAAAACATGTCGCCCGAGCGTGTTTTTCATAGTTACCCACAAGTCACCCTAACTTCCTAGTACAAATATATCACCTCAGTCCAGGTAAATCTTCTTCAAATTAAGCGCATATCTGCGCAACATATCGAACGACATGTAAGCCAAGCTTTAAAGAATTCTTAAAAAAAAAAAAAAAAATTCATTCGCCGGACGATACTGCCCTAAATTCTGTGACGTACGCCCTTATGTTTCTAACCAATCAGTATATTTTACGAGCTGCTCTAAGATACTCTCTTTTTATGTTCAATTCTTAAATCCCGTTTAGACGATGGAACGGAAAACATGTCGCCGGAGCGTGTTTTTCATAGTTACCCACAAGTCACCCTAACTTCCTAGTACAAATATATCACCTCAATCCAGGTAAATCTTCTTCAAATTAAGCACATATCTGCGCAACATATCGAACGATATGTAGGCCGAGCTTTAAAGAATTGCTAAAAAAAAATAAAAAATCATTGGCCGGACGATACTGCCCTGAATTGTGACATACGCCCTTATGTTTCTCACGAATCGGTATATTGCTTCCCTTTGTTCGGTTTGTTCTCCTTTCCCGCTTGTGAATCCTTAATTGCCAGGACACGGATGAAACGAGTACAGTGGTTGGGCCTGCAGGCGGGGAAGAGAGGAGAATGGGGGGGGGGGGGGGGGGGGGTAGAAATACGAGCAGCGAAACACAGTGAGCGAGTATTGGTCACCGACGGTTTATACAGCGAGGTAAGATTGATGCTCCTAGTCGGTGGCTGCTGCTGGCCACTCAACCTTTATGAAAGGCCGGCACCGCTCGCTCGAAGATCGATCGATGCTGCAGCTATTATCTCGAGCAACGGTGATCCTCGACTCTCGGCTCTCGTGTCAACCCCTCGGGCGTACTTACAATTCCGAGTTTTCCCTCCCCCACCCTTCGACCAACGAACGACGAGAAGTGAACTTCCCGACACTCCGATTCAGTAAAAAAAAAAAAAATAAATAAAGATAAAAATCTTCGTCGTCAAACTTCTCGTTATTATTTCATTTCCCGTTCTATTATCTCCGCCCGTCGCCCGGCTGCCCCTTATTATTCTCGCCTCTCCGACAACGAATTATTATCGCAGACTCACGAGCTTCCAGAAACTATATAATATTACGATATATTTCCAAGTGCGCATCGGGCGCGAGAACGATGTACACGATTTAGCTCTCGAAAAGTCTGAAAGCCCTTGAGAAGTCCCCCCCCCCCCTTTCCGACCCCGCTTGACTCTCGAAAAGTAAAGCAGATTGCGACAGCGAGAAGCTTCGATATCTCGGGGTGATTATTATCCTCGACCGATTAGCCGTAAGTTATTGCATTAACGAGGGAGCGCGAGACAGGAGAAGGGCCCAGTCTCGGAGAGTGTATAATCCGTGACCGGGAAGCCCGAGCGAGCGTCTGAAAGTGCGCTTCCGGGAGGTCGAGGAAGGTGGGAAGGACCAAAGTTTCCCTGGACGAAGAATATGCTCCCTCGGAAAGACGGGTTTTCGTCTTCGTGGAAGGCTTCGCCCATCCGGAGAGTTTCGCCTCTGCGCCTCCGGCTACGTGCTCCGAGTTAAGTGGATTTTCATCGGTTTCACCCTTCGTTATGTGTGTATCGCACGTTTAGCTGTATTTTCGTCGTTATCGTTATAGTTGTCGGTGCGCAGCGCAGTTCAATATCGCTGAAAGACGCAGCGTTTCGTAAGCGTGACGGGATTAAAAATTAATTTAATTTTTTTTTTTTTTCCGATCTATCATCGTTTATTGTATAAATATATCACCAAATAATAATATTATAAAATACAGTCGCCTTGTCGCGTTACTTGCGGGAAAATAATAGCGGGGCGATGAGGGATAGTCGAGAATGTTTTTTTTTTTTTTTTAGGCTCTCGGGGTATGACGGGAAACTTGACGGGGGGATCTTAAGAAAACGATCAATAACATCGCCGTACATGGTCAGGATTCGCAATTACAATTTTGACGATCCACGAGCGATCACTGGTATAACTTCCGTATCTCAAACAAATCTCTCCGACGTCCAACGAGAACTTGTATGATTCTTTTTTTTTTTTTAATTCTTTTTCTGTTTTTGCTCTTTCGAAGCTTCGCTTCTACATCCAATTTGTTTTTCCTTCGATCTTTTGCACAATATAATAGTAAAAATATATCTCTTCGTATTACTAATAATTATCGTTTATAAACAATGAAAATTCAATTAATTAGACTCGCTTTCGTCTCGGGTTATCACTGGAGCATTCAGAAACCTCGTGAGGCGTTCAAACATCGCTTTATCTAACGTTCGAAGTTACCAATTACGAACTGGTATTTTTTATTTTTTCAAACAAACAAAAAAAGAAACAAAAAAATGTGATGTTATTTTTTTAACGTCCACGGTTAATTGGATACTAACGTCGACGCGTGTTAACCGAGCCGACGATCGACTCGCAGCAACGAAACGATGTTTTTGTCGATGAAAGACAGTCGAGTAGCACCATTAAAATTTGTAATTTTTTTCTTCTTCTTCTCATCTCCCTTTCTCTCGCGCTTACGATCTCCCGAGCTCGCTCGAGAATTCGCGAGGGATCCTAGAGTTTACAAGAAATATGTACATCATCGCGTAATCTACCTCTTAATCTTCGTTATCGTCGATGAAAAAAAAAAAAAAAAAAAAAAAACACATTCTTTATGGCAAAAAATTGGCGAGTTTGTTTTTTCGTCTTTCTTTCGTTGCCAATTTCTCGGGATATTTCTCGGGTAGGATGAATAAATTGGCCGATCAGTATCGTATGGCTTGCCAGCCGCCGGTCGCCTCGTCCCGACGATAGTAACGAGCCAGATTGTCCCTGAAGACCGTGACCGCCGGAAATGGGTTGTCCTGGATGTACTTGAGGGTCGCTCGTATCTGAAAATTCGATATTTATTTTCAGAACAATAATCCGCCCCCGATTCCTAACTTGGGAATCTCCGAGCTTAATTGCCATCTCTGGCTGGGTATAGAAGCAGTGTCGTATAGGAGCCCATCTAAGGATTCATTACGAAGTTTGATTCGCAAGTTCGGTCTCCGCGTACCTGAGACACAAAGTGCGGTGGCTCGACGTCGGGGGAGGTCGACAGATGCTGAAGTATAAACTGATCCGACTGCGCCAGCCAGAGATCAACTCCTCTGAGTGGATCGTAGTTGAATGGTCCGATTCTCAGGAGTCCATGGTCGAAATCGTATATGTCCAGTACCTGTGGAGTATCGTCGTATTGCTGGATGAGGGTTCGAATCGGAAACGTTCAATTTTTGCCTCACGATTTTCTCGTTGGGTTTACGGACCTGTTGACCGCCGGTCAAGTGCCTCGCCGATCTCAGCGCCTGATCGGGACCCTTGTCCGGAAACGTCGCCGGAAATATTTCTCCCGTCTTGACATTCAGACCGATACCGTATATTACCGGCCAGTGAATCCCTCCTCTCGCCGTCGTGTTCAGTTCACCCACGCAGCACAGCGTCAGATCTATCTCCATCGGTTGCTTGTGAAAAGCCGCTGTCGAAAAAATTATTTTCATTATTTTACTTTAGTGAAATATATTTTTCAATTACTTGGGGATATTATGTTATGTGAAAAAAAAATATATATATCATATATTGCAGACAATAATATATACAGTAGAACTCCGATTAACCGGGGTCGGATTAACCGTGTGTTACGAAGTTTTCTTTTTTTTTATGCTCGGAGCAATCCAAAGTCGCTGAGTACTTAAGGTAGTCCTTACGAATAGTGTTCACTTCGCATAAGTTTCAGAGAAATAAACGGGAGTTGCAAACTTTACTTGATGATTTAAAAATCTGAAAAACATCAAGCATATTAAAGGTGCTGAAAAGATACATTTTTCATAATAGTAATTCCAAAATTATATAGTCATTAACAAATTGATGAAAAATAAAGATGTTTAACGAATCTACAGGAAACCTGACATTTTAATTCAATGAAAATGATTCGTTCATTTTTCTGAATACGTATGAATTTTTTCAGATTTTTAAATTCACTTTGAATTTTGTGACTACACGTTTTTCTCTCATTAAAAAAAAATTCAACGTGAATTTAAAAATCTTCAAAAATTCATACGTATTCAGAAAAGTGAATGAATCATTGTCATAAAAAAAAAGTTTGGTTTCCTGGAGATTTGGTGAACAATTCTATTTTTCATCAATTTGTTAATAATATTTTCGGAATTATTATTATGTGAAATCAATCATTTGAGGACCTTGAATGTGCTAGATTTTTTTCAGATTTTTATTCTATCCAGAAGTGTTTGCAATTCCCTTTTATTTCTCTGAAACTTATGCGAAATGAACACCATTCGCATGGACTAAAAAAACCTTAAAAAGAAGACCAGCTTACGTACTATTAGTGAAAAAAAAGCCAAACCTTTACATTCTAATTCACACTATTTAACAATTAAGTACAAGTTGTACCAAATGTCATCGTGAGTACTCAAAATAAAGTTGTATCATTAGCCATTATTGACTTATATACTTTTGCAGTCTAGTTCGGTTCTACTGTGTATGAAATATAGTATTATATAATTAAAAATTTAAATCTCCATATCTTTTTCATTTAATTTTCATATATTATTTGAAAAAAAATTATAAACTATATACAATAATACATATTGTATATTTGAAAATATGTTTTCAAGTACCCGGGATATGTTATATTGTCTCCCAAAAAAAAAAAACTTACACAAAATATTGTAGAACAATTCCTCGGAATAATTTCTAGGATCCGAATAACCACCGACTAGCTGAAGTTCTATCCGTCCCTCGTGAAAGCCCTGTGCGGCGAGTTGGGTGACCCTCTGGACCATCGCCGACGCAGCATCCTCCGTACCGGCCCCGTCCAGATGCGCTAACGCCACCGCCCCTGATCCTGCAATCACACATAATAAACATTTTTTAATTTGCAAAATTGATCGATTAAATTTTTCCTTCAAAATTTGTAATACACATTTACACTCATGGACTCATCGATCCAGGTAATTTCTAGGCGTACTTATAGTTTGAATCGACCTGTAAACATCACTATTTATCCAGCTGTCTCTCTCTCAGGTGAGATTTTCCTCGAGATTTCATACAGCTGTAGAGACGTCGTTTTTCGAATCGATCGTGGCAATCGCCGCGTAGCATGTACCGAAGCCGATACAAACTATATGGACGTTCCTCGTCAGCGCGAGGCACGTATTTGCTGCTGCACCGACGGGATGGGACGCGAGGCGCATTGAGGGAAAGCGAAAGAGAATGTACATAATAGGAGTCGCGTATAGAGTCTCTCGTTCATTGGGACGTTGTGTTGTATCTCAAACGATGTGCCGACGAGGGCCTTGAGCAGGCTGCCGTGGCTTTCGGAGGGTTGGGGCGGAGAGGAAAGGGGTAAAATATTGCTGGCATATCTAGCAGCATCGAGTAAAACGAATGAACGTCTATAGCTGCATACTAATCTATGCATACTATGGCTGTATATGGTATATATATATATATATATTGCAGTAATGCGGGAAAGAAAGCGGGAAAGAAAAAAGAGCTATGAAGATTCATTTACGCGGGGCACGAGTCGAAGAATGAAACGGCAGTTTAAGAAGTTGATGTTGCAAAGATTTCGGTTTCAGTTGTGGAGGGGCGAGAGGGGGACGAGAATTGCTAACCCCTCTAACAACAGCGAGTAAGAGGCGGATGAACGTCCATAGCTACATACTAATATATATATATATATATATATATATATGTATATATATACACTGCAGTACTGCGGGAGAGAAAAAAGAGCTATAATTTGTATATTATGCTACAAGGAAGGGAAATGCGATTTTGGCCAAATCTGAAGTCGCCGAGCGAGGCGAGGGCAGAAATTACACACGGTGAAAATCCGCTCTCTTCCGTGTAGGATAGGATATTTATTTTTTCACCTTCGTGAAAACAACCACACTTCTTGCGTCCCAAATAGGAATCCCGAGGGAGTAATGAGCCCTATTATTCCCTAGGAAGTAATGAAACAGTACTGCACATGCGCACAAGTTAATAATGATCATTAGTCAATAATTGGCGATTTTCCGCTCGTGTTGCACGCAAAGAATGTGGTTACTTCAGCGAAGACGGGAAAAAAAATAGTATATTATGCCACAAGATAGGAAAGTGCGTCCTTTCACCGAGTGTGAAGTTTCATTCAGAAATTCACACGAGGTGAAAATGCACTTCCTCCCGAGTGTTATACGCTATTTCTTCCCGACTATGCTAAAAAGTCGCCATATTCTATGCCTGCAACGGGGATGGAAAGTGGCCAATTCTTGACATGTGGGAGAAAAAGTAATTTAGCAGGAGGAAAAGTGATTGAGCGGGAGGAAAAGTGATTTAGCGTAAGGAAAAGTTTAATCAAACTTTACACTCGGTGAAAAGACGCACTTTCCTCCCTTGTGGCATAATATAGTCATTTACGCGGGATACGAGACGAAGCACAAAACAGCAGTTTAACTTGAAGTCGCAGAGATTTCGCAGAACGGCAACGAACGTCTACTCCTTACGTGGATAAAATACTACTTTTTTCAATTACGATATTCAATTAGCGCGATTCTTGGAATTACCGTCGGTCGTAAAAGATGTCACGATCTCGTTCGAACTGCGGGTAATCTATCTTCTTTTTTTCTTATTCGCTGAGTGGAAAATGCTCTCGGCTCGAACTTCCGGTGGGTCGAGAGAGTGCGATTGGGGGAATGAAACGGCGCTTTAGGAACTTGAAATTGCAAAGATTTCGCAGATCGGCCACCAACGTTTACTCGTCACGTGGATAAAATACTACTTTTTTAAATCTTTGATATTGAATTTGCACGATTCTTGGAACAATCTTCGGTAGTAAATATTGACGCGATCTCGTCCGAACTGCGTAATCTATCTTCTCTTTTTTTTCTTGAGTGGAAAAGTCTCTCGGCTCGAACTTCCGGTGAACGTGACGTCACGGGGGTCACGACACTGTTCGCGACGTACGGACATTCGAGCACATTTCGCGTCGATGCCTCGGAATGCCTCGAGTTTTATGCGTCGATTTATTTTTCTTCCTGGCATACACTTTACCGTTCGGGCGGTTTAAAAGTTTGTTTTATTTTTGTGTTTTTTTTTTCTTTTTATTTTTTTATGAAGATGAATCACAGTCTGGCGGCTTGGGAGGGGTGCAAAGAACATCGCATTTGCGATACCCAGTGTGCCCGGCTACTCACCGGAATGCCTGACTACGACGATAATGCACGTTGTCATGTCGTCCGAGCCCAGGATGCTCACGTTCTCTGAAACGTAGAAACACAACATTGTACATCGAATTATGCCCATGGTATAAAATAATTTTCTACGGAAAAAAGAGATAACCATGGTTGCCACGGACCCGGAAAACCGGGAAAAGTCAGGGGATTTGTTGGAACCTGCGAAAGTCAGGGAAAAATCATGGAATTTTTTTTAAACCGTGAAAGTTTTTTTTTTAATCTGATGTTTTTCGTTTAATTCCGTACTACACGACGTGTACATTTTTCGGTTCAGCAAACTTGTCGACTATATCCACCATATATATGACTATGTCGTGATATTATTTTCGTTCGGAACTTTCAATATTGTGAACTGAGTTTAATATATTAATAATTATTATATATTATATTTTACGTTATTTTTAATTGTCCTTTCCTATTCTGATCGATAGACTGGAAAAATTAAATTTTTGGTCTGGAAAACCGGGAAAAGTCAGGGGATTTCAGTTCAAGAATTTCGTGGCAACCATGATAACAAATTATCGTATTAACTGCCAGTAGTGAAGGAGAAAGTTTTATTTTATGGTTTCAAGTTTCCATTTTATTTGCGAAGATTTCGCGAAAGGGTTCTGGAGAACATAATTCTATTTTTATGAACCGAATATCGTCAATTGCCGGATCCAGCATTAGCCAATCAGTTGATTGACGAATCACCGACAGTACTTCTGATTATTTCGATACGGTTCAGGAAATTGATTTTTTTCTTTCGAGTTTCTTTTTATAGCAATAAAACGAGCAAAGAAAAAGAAGGAACGTTACGGAGCTATAGTCAGTGGTTACCAGATTAATGGTATTGGCTGATAATTGATTGAAATACGAGGAATAATTTGCGAGGCCAAGAGCGAGCTTTAAATCAATTAAGTTTCTTTTTTCTCTCTCTCTCTCTCTCTCTCTCTCTCTCTCTCTCTCTCTCTCTCTCTCTCTCTCTCTCTCTCTCTCTCTCTCTCTCTCCTTTCCGACTTCCTAATTTATGAGATTGGTGCGGTATTTATTATACTTTCAAATCGGCAGCGCCGGGAAGGGTGGAAGTAAGTAAGGAAGGACGGAGAGACGGAAGGATTAATGCGGTACTCACTGTCTTGGGGTAGAGTTACAGCCATTTCTCGCTGCTGTACGTATAGGAGGCCCACAGGACCCACTAATTTAGCTGGCATCGAGTGTAGCTGGGCGGCAGTCTCTCTGTATACCGGGTGGGCAGCGTAGAGTGACCTGCTGTCGGCTGGAGCATCCTCTTGCAGGACCCCGTTCACCACGAGCACCATCCTTTAAAACAAACACCAAATAACATTAATTATTCGATCCAGCAGCGATATATAAAACAATTTTTTTTTTAATTTGTATATATCCTTAATAATAAAGTATAAGACCACTAAACACTCTAATGGACGCTCATGGACACTCATGGACACTCAAGAATACTCTCATGGACACTTAAGGCCACTCAAGGCCACTCAAGGCCACTCAAGGATACTCTCATGGACACTCATGGACACTCAAGGATACTCTCATGGACACTCAAGAATACTCTCATGGACCCTCAAGGCGATTCAAGAATACTCTTATGGACACTCTCATGGACACTCTCATGGACACTCTCATGGACACTCTCATGGACACTCTCATGGACACTCTCACGGACACTCTCATGGACACTCTCATGGACACTCTCATGGACACTCATGGATACTCTCATGGACACTCAAGAATCCTCTCACGGACCCTCAAGGCCATTCAAGAATACTCTTATGGACACTCATGGACACTCTCATGGACACTCTCATGGACACTCTCATGGACACTCATGGACACTTTCATGGACACTCAAGAATACTCTCACGGACACTCAAAGATACTCTCATGGACCTTCAAGGCCATTCAAAAATACCCTTATGGACACTCATGGACACTCAAGACTATTCAAGAATACTCCTATGGACACTCATGGACACTTCAAAACACTCAAAGATACTCTCACATACACTCAAAGATACTCTCACATACACTCAAAGATACTCTCACATACACTCAAAGATACTCTCATAGACACTCAAGGACACTCAAGGATACTCACGACACTCATATTTCGCATGCTGTGAGTGTTTTAACTGTCCATGAGTGTTTATGTGAGGTGTATGTGAGAGTGTTATGAGAGTGACGTCATACCCGAAATACGTGACTTCCGGTTTGGAAGTTTTATTGTACGACCAGAAATGACTTTTTTCGGTATGATGTCACTTCCAGTCGAAAAAATGAACAGTTTTTCAAATCGGAAGTGACGTATTTCCGCTAAATTTTCAGAAATCTAAATTTCCAGTTTCGAAATACCATAGTCAGGTCACGAAGCGCCCTATCCATAGCAACCTATTAGTATATACGTGCATATATAAATAAAATAACGTTTTAACGTAACATTAATTTTTTCCTCAAATATCGATCCACCTTAAATTCGCCCCCTTTCAACAATCTGCTTCTAATTTTTTTTCATTTTTTTTCCTGCTCCTCCCCGGTATTTTTTTTGTCTCTTTTCATCTCTCCGCGCCCGGCTCTTCGAGGATATCCCGGCGGGGCACGCAGAACGCATTACAACGAGGGGGTATAATATTTTATGCTCGCGTATTAAGCCGCATTTCGCGGGCATTAATTTCATCGCCGCGCGCCGGAAGGCAGTCCGGCAGGCGGCGCAGTCGTTCGGTTCTTTTATTCCTCGCACACTATAGTTGCGTATAATCGTCGTTCCCGGCTGGCATCCGAAGCTCTCGTGTTCCGTGTATATATCGGAGAGCGGGGCAAAACGGACCCGAGTCCTCCACTCGGGGACATTTTCTTATTGCGTCCTCTGCAAAAATTGGTAGAAATGGTCCATTTTACCTCACAGTCCCATTTTACCCCTCTCTCCTCTATATATGTCTTACGCATACGCGAATTAATCTTCTCTACTTTTTTCTTCACTTTAGTTCTCGGGCCGCTTGTTTCATCCCCCCCCCCCCCCTCTCCCAATTTCGTTTAGGCACAGACACGCATCACGAGTTAGAGAAAATACAATTATGTGATCGCTATGTATGTATATTCGAGGCTGGAGAACACGTACAGACCACGTGTGGCATCGTAACTCCTTCCTTCCCTCATACTCCGTTTACGCTATATATATATATATTTTTTTTTATATATATATATAACTTTTGCACGAGATAAGGATTATCAGTTTTATCCAGTTACGTATGTAGATTTCTCCGCGTCGACGATTCTAGCCGAGTTTTTGAAAAACAATTTATCATATCCGTTCGTAAAAGAAAAAAAACCAGAAAATCTCTTCGGTGCGTGCATTGCGCAATCGTGTATTAATGACAAGCGTGACGAGCGATAAAGGCTTGATGTTATTTGGGGCGTCGAGGAAAAAGATAAAAGCTTCGATACAGTGTAAAAAAAAATGTAAAAAAAAATGAAAAAACAGATGGCTGTATACATAATCGAATAACGCATTATATCGAGTTTAAAGCGTCCGCATCTCAGTCTCGTTCTTTGTGTCCCTCGTTACCTTTACAATAAAGTCGTCAGAACGTGTCTAGTCGTCCGCGACTTGAGTACAATCTCGGGCGCACGATCTACGAAGGAGGTGTCATGACAAAGCGTGCGAGCACACCGGAGGCCACAGGCACACGGGCTCCGTGCGCATGCGCGTCGATCGCTCCGAGAATCGATCGATCGAGATCCGCGACGAGGACGAGACTAAAACCCGAACGTTCCCGCGGGAGATCGAAGATCATCGGGCGGCATTGTGTGGCGAGCGAGCGACGAAGAAAAGACTCGGAATATAGACCGCCAAGAACTCAATCTCTGTAACTCGAAAATTGAAGAGCACTCGCGGACTTCATGTTTTTTTTTATCCTACGTCGCGGTCGATTGGCGTGACGGGAAAGGAGGGAAAAAAAATGGTAAGCTTGGGAACAAGAGGAGGAAGAACGATCGAGAGACTGTGGAACAGGCAGCAGCGACGTCGAACCATACATTCGACGAGGCTCAACGTTAAAAAAAACCGCGACTGAAATATATATATATTTTTTTTTTTTAAGGGTAGTCCTTGCGGATAGTGTTCACTTCGCATAAGTTTGAGAAAAATGAGAGGCAATTGCGAACACTTCTGGATGGTATAAAAATCTGAAAAACATCAAGCATATTAAAAGTGCGGGAAAGATTAATTTTGCATCATAATAATTCCAAAATGTTATTAACAAATTGATGAAAAATAAAATTGTTCAACAAATCTCCCTGAAATCTAAGTCTTTTTTTTACGAAAATGATTAGTTCACTTTTCTGAATACGTATGAATTTTTCCAGGTTTTTTATTTCACTTTGAATCTTTTGTTTTTCATATGGGAAAAATGTGTAGAAAGTCACAAAGCTCAAAGTGAATTTAACAAGCCGCCTCGCGGCTCGTTGTGGGGCTCCGCCCCCAAGCCCTCCCACAAATGTCCCTTCGGGACATTTTTAAGGCACTCACAGATTCGTACGCCCCTCGCGCTTCGCGCGCCGTGCGAGTTGTTTGCACGTTGCGCCACGTGCTCCATGTGAGTTCTTCGCATGTCTGCGAACAATTCATAGATTTGATAAAGATGATCATCGGATTGTAAGAAATAATAGGGAGATTTGTTGAACAAATTTATTTTTCATCAATTTGTTAATAACATTTTGGAACTATTTCATGCAAAATTAGTCTTTTCAGCACCTTTAATATGCTTGATTTTTTCAGACTTTTATACCATCGGGAAGTGTTTGCAATTCCCTCTCATTTATCTCAAACTTATGCGAAGTGAGCACTATTCGCAAGGACTCCCTTAAGTACAGTAAATACTCAACTTTTTAAAAGGAGGGTGCAGATAAGGACGGAGCACGAAATCCAGCTGAACTGGATGAAAATAGAAAGATCTACATATTGCAAGGAATATTGGAACAGGAAAGCGACGGTAGAAATGGAAAAATAATGGGAGGACACGACGTGAAAAGGAGAAATCAAAGAAGTGCGGGTCAGAATGCGGTGCGAAAGTGTGCGGAAATAAGGGAATAAAGGGATTAGGGATAAGAATTGTCATACTTGCAAAGGAGAGACAGAAAGCTTAAAGGATATTTGTGAGTGTGAGGAAGCTAAAAGAGAGATAAGAAAAGAAGTGGTAGAAAGTTTGGAAAGCTGGCTGGAGAATAAGAGAGGAGAGGAGATGCGATTGTTAGCAAATGAGCAGTTGAAGGGAGTCTGTGATTGAGTTGTGTGAATATGGCATACGATTTGAAAAATTTGTAAAAAAAAAGAAATTGGAAGTAGAATAAGAAAAATAATGGGACAAGGGATATGTGATTAGGTATACGGAAATTAGTGGATAGGGGGAAAATGTATGGGGGGGGGGGGGTGCGCAGTGTAAAAAATTTTTAAAGGGTATACAGAAATAAATATCAATCTTATCAACTTTTGTTTTGCGTTTTGTTTACACATTTAATACTAATATTAAATATAAAAATAACTAATATGGTAATAACCGTTAATATTTAATTTAATTAAATATTAAGGTTTTTTTTATATGTTTATATTTATATCAATAGGGAAATTCGTCAGTGTAATGAGTGAAAGCATTACACGAACGTCGAAGTGTATAATCTACGCGATTCGAAGAATATGTTTTTTTTTAAGAGTCGTTAGCTGCTTCTTTTTTAGATTCGGCCAATAAGAAAAATGTTCTCCGACCAATTCGTCGGAGTAACGAGTGAATGGGGGATTGAATGGGATTGCTGAATCGATGATTCTCTCATCGGAGTGCCGTCGCCGCGACCGCCAGATAATCTAATTTCCCATTCGATAATTTCCCCCCCTTAACGGACGGACGAGGCGGATAGCAATTTGCTAAACGCTGCGGTCGGTCACGTTCGGCTTTGAATTACATCGTGGTCGATGTGAATTACACCGTTAATATAATACCCCGACAGTGTTCGGTATACCGTATAACGATGAAAATATTAATTTGCAAAATTGCTCTCCAGATCCTTAGACCCCGAATAGATGGAAGCAAGCGCCAGCTGTTTTTGTTAGTTTTATTGGGACCGCTCAGGTGACAAGAACTTTAGGTATCGCTTCGACCGCCTTCGAGCTTCCCGGCAAGTAATTTAATTTAATTTAATTAAGACACCACCGGTTTCAGCGACAAGGTAGCTTAATTAGGATCGGTCCGTGTCCGCGAATCACGTTTTCCAACAAATTTCAATTCGCTGGAGTCATAGCGAAGGCTCGAAATTTTTCCAGGATCGAATAGGGATTTTTTTTTTTTAAATCAAAAATAAATACCTTCTTCATCGTCGACCAATATTAAATATAGCTCGAAATTAAGTGTAAAAAAGTGACATATCGCTGAGTCAATAATACTAACAGTATTATTCACGAGTTTTTGTGATGATAGACCGTGGAAATATTTAGCGTACAATCAAGATCGGATCGGGGTAAAATGGACCAGCCAGGCGGCGTAGCGAGTGTTATCGATAAACACTAAATATAACTTTTTTTTACAAAACATAAAATGCATTTGACGCGTCAGGACATTTTTTAAAAGTATGGGGCAAGATGGATCTTCCTGCAATTGTACTGAAAATTAACATATTTGAATGCCTAAAAATGCATTACTTCTTCTTCCATTTCTCGGGCCTGGCTCCGATGGGTTGCGTCAGTGCAGCGCCTTCCCTTATGGCAATTTGGTATTCGTTACTGACAGATTGCACAGAGAAAAAAAAATCAATTGATTCAACAAAATATGCCCGTTATGCGCTTACGGGTGGCGAAACAAATGTTTGGTTAATCGAACGGAATACCTCGTTGATGGAACTAAAAGGCCGTCGGATCAAATGTTTTTTTACTTACTACACTGATGAAAAAATACGGTTCAATCAACTCAGATTCGGCCAGGGACGTTCAACTAAATATTTTGTTGGTACAGCTAAAAAATTGGTTAGTTCAACAATTTGTTGGGTGATTTCACAAAAATATTTTTGAGTCATTAAAATATTTTTGAGTCATTAAAATATTTTTGAGTCATTAAAATATTTTTGAGTCACTAAAATATTTTTGAGTCATTAAAATATTTTTGAGTCATTATAATATTTTTGAGTCATTAAAATATTTTTGAGTCATTAAAATATTTTTGAGTCATTAAAATATTTTTGAGTCACTAAAATATTTTTGAGTCATTAAAATATTTTTGAGTCATTAAAATATTTTTGAGTCATTAAAATATTTTTGAGTCATTAAAATATTTTTGAGTCATTAAAATATTTTGTTCGACCAACTAAATATTTATTTGAACGTCACTGCCCGAATCTTAGTTGATTCAACTGTACTTTTTTATCAGTGTACGACAATTATTTCGCTCGATCAACCAAAAATTTATTTCGCCACCCGTAAGCGCACATGTTGTTGACCCAATTAATTTGTTTTCTCAGTTGTGTACGTTAATTATTTTTATTTAAAATATGAAACGGTCCGTTTTGCCCCGGTGTTCCATTTTACCAGCTGCCCTCTCCAACGCGACGAGTCACAAAAGAGATCTACGAAACAGACAGTGTTCCCTTGTTTTCGCGACTCTAAAGAACTCTCTCCCCGAAGTGTATTAAACGCCGATAGAAATAGACCCGAAGAACGGAAACCAGATGTCGCGAAACTTTTTTGCGGACACGGCAACGGAGTGCTAAAGCGCACGGGAGGATAAGAGCGTTTATATCGCGAGGGCTACGAAAAAAAAAAAAAAAAAAAAAAAAAAAAAACACGATATTATGTTTCCATCGCTCGACACGCTCTGCGTTCTCGCTTCAACGCTTTTCTTATCGCCTCACGAGTTTCCGTAACGAGACTCCGTTAACGGTAACGCACATTAATTATCGTCCGCTCGGCTCGCATGCGTCGTGCGCGGAGCGCAGCTCGAACAAAATCTTCCGCTCACCCGTTAAAGCGAACTTCGACGGTCCGGCCTTAAAATCGCACCTGCAGCAGCTTTATCCTAATGTTTATTTTTTTCTCGATCGTTCGAGAGCCGGAGACCGTCACCGAAAATTTCACAGTCACTATCGATCACTGATTAACGAAAAAAAAAAAAAAAAAAAAAATTGAAATTAATTAATTTAATCCAATTGTAAAAAAAATGTATTCGTATATGTATTTTTATTGAAAACGGGGAAAATTCACGCGTAAAAAATGGTAGCGAACTAGGGGTACTCAGACGCGATGATTCGGTGAAAAATTGAGTCGAGCCGATCGAGAAACCGAGGAACGGCACGACCGAGTTCATTCAGAGACACTACGACGAAGACCGGGGGTTTCGGGGACGAGAGCGCTCGGCCGCCGTCCGGCTCATTAACAAATCGCGCTAATTATGGCCTCCTTATCAGAGAGCGTCGGGATTGGTCGGGCAAAGCCGGCGCTACGTACTGTGGGAGGGATTGTAATAGACGAGGGACCAACGGGCGCCCCGACGCCAATCAGATATACCCGGCTCTCTCGACGCGAGCAACGAGAAAATAACATGTTTGGTTCACTCTCTCTAGCCGTCCCGCTTTATCCCACTGCCATTGTGTATTCGATTCTCGACGGTGTCTCAGTCCCGCTCGAACTCGTGGCCGCGCCACGACGTCCCGCTTAGAAACGAAAATAAAAAAATAAAATAAAAAATAAAGAAGAAGCTGAGGCCGCTCTCGGGCGTAGATAAAATCTCTCCGGCGGAGAACCGATAGAGGATATCTTCTCGAAGGGCATGAAATAGAATCGATCGGGCGATCTCTCCGGAGGATAAAGCAGAGTGATTGGCCCTTTAAATCCTCAACGGTCGGCCATCGGGAGAAGAATAAAAAAACAAATAAATGTAAGGTGTAAAAATATTGTTGGGAAGGAAGGATTAAAAAACACGGGGTCGAGAAGAAAAATTGCATGTAAAAATTATATATCTTGCATACACGACAAAAATAGTTATTTGTATGGCAAGGGCGAAGAAAGGGAGTTCTTGACGACACTGTAAAAAAAAAAAAAAAAAAATCGTGTGAAATGTATCGAACTGGAAGTTTTTATGCCAAAAACCGGTACATAAAATTTAATGTACAATTGTGATGAAAAATTAGTGTTCTGTGCATTAAAAACATTGGAAATACTTGATTGTTAAGAATTTGCTTTGATTTTATTATGAAGGTAGTTTCATTTTAACAATTTACTTTAATTCCAATGAAAAAGTACATTCATTTTTTATCGTAATTGTACAATCAATGTAATGTATCAGATTTTGCATAAAAACTTCCCGTCCGGTACATTAAATTTACCATTATTTTTTTTTTACAGTGGAGTGTGAAAATGGTGCACGAACCGAAGGCGAGTGCGGCGTTGACACGAGTCAGAACTCACGTTTTTACGCCCATGCCATTCACATAATTTTTCTCAACAAATTCACGAAAATCACGCTTTCCGTTCCGCACTCGTGCGGGAAAAAGACTTTCTCGCATGCGATGCGAAAAAGTCCCCTTCTGCGCACACTTCACAGGAACGGAAAGCGGGATTTTACGTTCATGCGTTAGGAAAAAAGGTTTGTGACTTTTACAATCGAACATCAATCAATTTTTTTTTAATCTCAGTTTTACAATTATTTTTTATTTTTTGTGAATGAATGATGGTTTGTTTTTAATGTTATTATTATTAACAGGCTGTAGCCCTTGTGTTGCCAATTATTCAGCTAAAATAATTGTAAAATTAAAATTAATAAAAATTAAAAAAATTGTCGATGTTTGTGGAGAAAAAAAATGTTCTTCTAATGCAGGACCACGTTTTGCCGTGCAGAGAATCTGCGAGAATGGTGGCTGTGGGTTCTTGCGTTAACTTTTTAAAATTGCAAGAGTTCCAGCAACGAAGTGAGAATGTGTTGGAAGCGCGACGAATCGATCAGAATCGATACCTTCATCCATAGCGCAGCGTGAATATAAAAGACACGCCTACCTGGATCTTCTTCCATGGCGCGCTTTAACGCTTGGCTCTCATCCACGGTCCGATCGATTTTATCCCGAATAGATCGAGAGATTCCCTCTCCGAGTTTACCTCGGAGAAACAATTTTATCAAAAGGGTTTGATCCGAACAGCCGCGCGGTTGACTTCAAAGGATTTTTTTTTATTATTTTTTTAATAATTATTTTTGAGTCTAATAACAACTCATCGACGGGTTATTCAATTACGGTTTATTGGAGAGTCTCTCGCAAGGCAGCGAAAAGTTGTGAAATTACACGGCGCCAAAATTAACCGGTGCATGCCATACACACCCAGAAAAATAATTTATCTTACGGCCACCGTTTATTTGGTTTAAGGAAAATATTTATCTCATTTAAGTAAATATTTATTTAAATGAAATAAATATTTTACTTAAACCAAATAAACGGTGGCCGTCAAATAAATTTTTTTTCTGGGTGCACAGAAAAATAATTTATTTCAAGGGTGACCCAGAAATTATTATTTATTTAATAAAAATAAATATTTATTTAAATTAAATGTATATTTGTTTGCGGGGCGGTCCGTCAAATGAATGATTTTTCTGGGTACACAGTTATTTTTCCCTCGATTCCCCCGCCGCCCTTTTTCGCTCCACCGGCACGCGAAATTACACTTCTCGAAAATTGTGAGGAGCAATAGTATGCGGCGCAGTAAGGTGAGCGTTTCTTCGGTCCCCAGCCATGTATCTTTTTATTTTATTTTTCTTTACTTCGTGGAACCGAGAGCGCTTACTCATCCTCCTGTTACAAGAAAAACACAAGCACTAGGGAATTACCAGCGGCGTTTTTATAAAAAAAAAGCCAATAACATCGCCACGTTTCCCAAGCGATATGCGTATCAACGAGACGTTCTGGAGATAAGAATCCGATTAGGTTTTTTTTTTCACGCTCGGCTTTATTACATGCACACTTATATGTAGCATATCGATAACAGCTTTCCGGTTTCCACCCCCTCACAGTCGACACGATCTCTCAAAACCCATACTCTCGTTAAAACAACGATTTCTCAAGAAAAAAAAAAAAATGTGTTAGAAAAAAAATTTTAAGAAACGAATATCTCTAGTACACTAATAAAAAAAAATATGGTTGAATCGACTAAACATTCAAGCATCTAAAAGATTCAACAATTAACAATTTTTTACTAATATTCAACAACATTTCAACAACAATTCAACATCAATTCAACAACAATTCGACAACAATTCGCCAACAATTCGACAACAATTCGCCAACAATTCGACAACAATTCGACAACAATTCGACAACAATTCGACAACAATTCGACAACAATTCGACAACAATTCGACAACAATTCGACAACAATTCGACAACAATTCGACAACAATTCGACAACAATTCGACAACAATTCGACAACAATTCGACAACAATTCGACAACAATTCGACAACAATTCGACAACAATTCGACAACAATTCGACAACAATTCGACAACAATTCGACAACAATTCGACAACAATTCGACAACAATTCGACAACAATTCGACAACAATTCGACAACAATTCGACAACAATTCGACAACAATTCGACAACAATTCGACAACAATTCGACAACAATTCGACAACAATTCGACAACAATTCGACAACAATTCGACAACAATTCGACAACAATTCGCCAACAATTCGCCAACAATTCGACAACAATTCGACAACAATTCGACAACAATTCGACAACAATTCGACAACAATTCGACAACAATTCGACAACAATTCGACAACAATTCGACAACAATTCGACAACAATTCAACAATTTTTTTTTAATGATTTCCCAAAAATGTTTTTAAACCCTCAAAATATTTTGTTCAACCGAAAAAAAAAATTGAAGATCCCTGCCCGAATGTTTAGTTGATTCAACTGCATTGTTATTATCAGTGCAGACGCACACATTCCTGGACTGTCTCGTAGATTTTTTAATTTTATTTCGACGCTCCGAACGCGTTTATCGGAATCATCGAGATATCGATCGTTCCGCAGCTGAGTAAGGAGAGGACGAAGAGGAGGAGAGAGAGGACCGTGCGGGAGGGACGAGAGGCCGAAGAAGGGATGGATGCAATTATCGGGAGGCTGCGCGCATCTCCTCCGCGAAGGATATTTCTTCTCTCAGCGAGAGATACGAAACGCCAAAGAAGAAGCGGAGGAGGAGGAGGAGGAGAGAGAGAGGAGGACGAGAGTGAAATGAGGGATAAGAAATAGACGAGGACGGTAAGAAATGGCGGGATCTCTCTTCGTGACCGTAATCGGTGAGTGAGGCTGTGCACGGGGCGATCGGGCGAAGGGCGGGTATAGAGGAGAGGATAGCCGGCACACGGAAATCCACTTGAAAAGTAGCCATTACCTTAATTATTGGCCTTTCGAGGAGGAGCCACGGACTCCTGGCGAGACTGGCGTATTATGTGTGTATACGCGTATACGCTGCGTTATATACGTTCTACTCTACAGACAGTATTTCTTTTATATTTCTTATTTCTCCGTTTCATTTTTTTTTTTCGCCGAGTGCGGAGTACATGACCACTGGTCGTCAGTTGTCAGGCTCCGATGGCTCGGCGTCACCCTCGAGACTCGGTGCGCTCAAAGACATACTTTTTTTTTGGAAAATAAAAAAAATTTAAACATAAAAATAAATTTAAAAAAAAAAAAGAAAAACGATAAGAAGAAGAAGAGGCAATTGGAGACTTAACTGGAGGCCTCAAGGACTTATCACTCTCCGGGACACCCTGTGTTGTGTATCTCGCCGGTCCCTCGGCTGAGAGGAACGAAAGAGTCTCGAGATTCCGAGATTTATCGTAACTCGTTACCACAGGCCTCCTATACTCTCTCGGCTCACGCCACGTCCCACAGCCTCACAGTACTTCGACACAACGACTTATATGTATATATATAGATATCCATGTGTATGCTCTAGCGCTCGTAAATTATTCGTGAACGTTTGAGTTTCGATACTCTATACCCGGTATCTCATTCTCGTGACCGTTTCTTACGTACGAAGGGCGCGCGGCCCGGGAGAGTGTCTAAGCTTTCTCGTTTACATCGGTTATTTATTTTTTCGGAATTTAAACGCTCGTACGATTATTCGTTGCAATGTCGGTTACAATTTGCAGTAAATATTTCGTGACGATTATCATCGGTTGGTTATTAAAAATTTATTTATTTGCGGTTTGTTGAGAGGTAGAGATAACAACAGTGACGCCCCGAGCGATCTCACGCTGTCATTTTCTTCTGCCTTTAATATGAACATCCATACGATCGTTCGTTATAATGTTAGATACAATTTGCAATACATATTCGTGACAATTATCATCGGTTGGTTATTAAAAATATTTTATTTGCGTTTGGTTGAGAGGTAGAAATAACAACAGTGACGCCCCGAGCGATCTCACGCTGTGCTTTTCTTATGTCCTTAATTTAAACACCTGTAAGATTTTTCGTTATAATGTTAGCTACAATTTGCAATAAATATTCGTGACAATTATCATCGGTATTAAAAATATTTTATTTGCGTTTGGTTGAGAGATAGAAATAACAACAGTGACGCCCCTAGCGATCTCACGCAGCCATTTTCTTCTGTCCTTAAGGTAGTCCTTGCGGACAGCCTGAGCCCACGTGAGTTCAGAGAGAATTGAGAGTGGAATTGCGAATACTTCGCGATGAGATAAAAATCTGAAAAAAAATCAACCATGTGGAAGGTACTGAAAAGATTGATTTTGCATAATAATAATTCCAAAATGTTATTAACAAATGAATGAAAAAAAAAATTGTTCAACAAATCTTTCGGCAACTTAACTTTTTGTTCATATGAAAACAATAAGTTCATCTTTTTGAATACGTATGAATTTTTTCAGAATTTTGTCTAATTTTTGAAAATTGCGTTTTTAGTTAATAAAAAAAACGTGATTTTCAAAAATTAGATAAAATTCTGAAAAAATTCATACGTATTCAAAAAGATTAACAAATTGTTTTTATATGAACAAAAAGTTAAGTTGCCGGGTAATTTGTTGAACAATTTTTTTTTTATGCATTTGTTAATAATATTTTGGAGTTATTATTATGTAAAATCAATCTTTTCAGCACCTTCCATATGCTTGATTTTTTTCGAATTCTTATCCCATCGAGAAGTGTTCGCAATTCTCTGTTAATTCTCTCTGAACTCATGTGGGCTCAGGCTGTCCGCTAGGACTACCTTAATTTAAACACCCGTACGATTATTTGTTATAATGTTGGCTACAATTTGCAATAATTATTAGTGACAATTGTCATTGTTGGCTATTAAAAATTTATTTACTTGGGTAAATATATGCAACAATTATCATCGTTGATTATTAATAATTTATCCATTTGCCTTTGGTTACGAGTGATAGGAAATAACAGCAACGCTCTGAGCGATCGCACGCTGACCTTTTCTTTTGTCCTTAATTTAAACGCCCGTACGATTATTCGTTGTAATGTCAGTTACGATTTTCTATAAACATTCGTGACAATTATCATCGGTTGGTTATTAAAAATGTATTTATTTGCTTCTGGTCAAGAGGGGTAGAAATAATAACAGTGACGCCCCGAGCGATCTCACGCTGTCTTTTTCTTTTGTCCTTACGGGCAGAGAGAACTCTCCCGAGGTCAAGTTACGTCCGAACGTCTGTCTGGTGTGTGTGTGTTGTGTGTTCGACGCTCGGCGACGTGACGAGTTTCGCTCTCTAGCCTTCTCTGACTTCGCTCGTTGTTTTTTTGTTTTTTTTTTTTTTTCTGCGAAACTGCCGTACTGCACGTTGTATTATGTATACCTACTCGCGCAATGGATATCGCCCCGCTGTAGCCTCTTTCGTCCAGCCGATGCCGGTAGTCGTTTATTCGAACGTGCAAATAGGGATACGCATGTATGCCCATTATATCCGACACGGTAAATACATTTCCGCGAATATCTCCGGCTTCTCGCTTATATATATTTTATACTCATATATATATATATATATGTAAATGTGTATGGTTGAGGTTCTCATCGCGCGGTACGGGTGAAAGAGTGGAATTCTAACGGTGAGCCTGATAAAAGCACCGACGGGCGGTGCAATATTCACGTGGGTGCGGAGAAATCTCGTCGAATCGAAGAGAAAGAAAAAAAATGAATTACATATCTTCCAGCTGGCCATTAAATGTGGCGATTTATGAAAGAAAAGAATAAACGATGCGTGTACACGCAGGTTCGGAGAGCAATCAGCTGGAGGTCGAATCTTGTGCCATTCCCACGCGGATATAATTATAAGGAGAAATGTATACAAAATATATGTCGAAGGTTTGTAATCGAAAGGGCGTAACTCGTAGACTTTTAACGCGGGGGTCACGCCCTTTTTATTATTGGGCGTCGATATATATTTTTTTAACTAATTTTGATTGTGCCGATTTTTCGTGAGTGTAACTTCTATAATATTTTGTATATCTATATGGATCCTCGGCAGATATCTGGTTTACATGCTCGTGTCTCGATTTCACTACAAATAAGCTAAACAAATTTTAATTTTTGGCGCATTTCTTTTAAGACGAAGAAATCGGACCGCGGTGATTCATTTATGGGGTAAATGAGGTGCGGTGAGGCGGGCCGTTTTCCGCGACCAATTTAAAGTTAACTACCTACAAGGAAAATGATTTAAAAATAAAATAATAATTAAAAAATTAACTACCTGCAAAAAAAAAAAATTAAAAAAAAATAATAATAATTAAAAAATTAACTACCTGCAAGAAAAATAATTAAAAAATAAAATAATAATTAAAAAATTGACTACCTCAAAGAAACGCAATTATTTTTTCCATGTAATTTAACACAAATTCATGAGGTGTGATATACTAGTTAGGAAGAAGCACGCATTGAGGCACAGGCCTAAGCCACATTGTGGCAGTAGCCAGCAATGTCCTTGCGGGGCTCGCACGTTTTGATATTGTAACGAATACAGAGACGAGGATTGACCGAGACACGATATTACATTGAGTACCGGAATTGCTCGGTATGACAAATGTCAAACATAGAGATTATCGATTGACCAGGTGTCTACGGTCTTGATCGGACTTTCAGAGAGAACAGACGTTTGAAAGTCCGTGCTCGAGATATTTACCTGCGATTGTACTTAACCCTGCGTGTGCACAGTATATTTTTAGAGACACGGTGTGTACACTGGATCTTTTAGGGAACAGTCGGGTTTTCAAAGTTTTCTAGGCTTTCAAAAAATCTGAAAAAATGCAGGGTTACTTCTCGAAGTGTCTGCTACATGACCGAGAAGTTTCCAAACTTTTAAAAAGTTAAAAATCGTTGTTAATAAAAATTGAAGAATAGTCGAAAATGCGGAAGAAACGGAGAGTTTCAAATTTCGACTGTTCCGTCAAAGACCCAGTGTACACACGCACGGTTAATAATATCCGCCACAAAACTAAATACGCGCCTTCCTCATTCGCTCGGTCGTTACAATGCGTGCGGTTTTTTAGGATCAATTAGAAATTGACTGTCTCCAAGAAAAATAATTAAAAATTAAAAGTAACAACAATACTAAAAAATTGACTACGTCCAAGGAAAGCAATTATTTTTTTTCCATGCGATTTAATCCAAATCCATGAGATGTGGTGCTATGGCTAGGAAGAAGCACGCGTTCAGGCAGCGCCCTAGGCCACATCGTAGCAGGAGCCAGCAATGTCCTTACGGGACTCGCACGTACGCGCCGCTCCCTATGATTAATTAGCCAGCTTAATTAGGTGCCTAATTACCATCGGATACGAATCTCCGCTGGTCGGGCGAGAGTAATCGGCTTGGTGAGGGACGAGGAAGATCTTCCCTGTACACCGCGGCTTAGCCTTACATGCATGGTTATTGGCCATTCAAGGCACGGTCGACAACCAGTTATCGGCAGCCGGGAATGAATTTTCATTAAACGGCTTTCGTAGGCCAATCGCTGTCGGATAACCGATAACTGTGTCACGGCGGCCGTTTGCACGCGGCTCTTCGACAGATATAGTATATATATATACATAGCTGAGTAAACCGCATCGCCCGCAGCGGTTTCTCGAGACACAAACCGCTCGATTTCGATCGGCCATATGTCCGGAATAGATTGCATTTCCGTATCCAGACCACGCGCACAGAATAAATATTCACCAAAATCCATTACATTATCTTTGTAATAATTTATTGGGCACGAGGTTATTGTTTAGGTGAAAGCAGCTCCAAAAATGTATTAATCGGATATTATTCTCTCGAACCGGTAAAGTTCCATTTTATTCAAATAATATTAACACATTGTAAAAATACATTGTAAATTTAATAGACTGGAACTTGAAATTTGCTATTAAATACTTTATTGTAACATTAATATACTTTGTTTGTAAAATAAAAATACCAGATGTTAAAATTACAAATCTGTTGCTCGAAATTCACAAAAATGTTCATGAAAAATACAAATTTTACTGTACAGTTGCAACAGACGTGTTTGAAATTTCATGAACAGTTTATGTAAAAAAGCTTACAACAGTGTTCATTAATTAAACAACATTTTTGTACAGTGTATAGACTAGAATTTGATTTCGTCGCTTATTATGCCGTTATTATGTCTAATATTAATTTCAATATTTATCTAAATAAATTTATTTATTAATATATTTAAATAGATTAATTTATTTATTAGACCAAAATCGTTAAGAAAAGCGTTTCATTAACTCAATTGATTTCTTATTTTCTCGTTAAACGATTCGTCAATTAATTTTTAACGAAGATAAGACAAGTACAGTATTAACGTGGACGGACGAAGAATAATTCGTACCTCGTCGGGTCAGAGTCACGTATCTCTACGGGTATCATAAATCGGTGCTGATTGGCCAATAAAATCAGAGGAAAGGGCCCGATCGGCTCGGCGCGCATCGCCCACGTCCACCAAGTCTCTAGCTCCGGAGTCTAAATCTACCATATTTTCTCCGTCCGTCCGTCTGTTCGCGCGGTGAAGCTGACACGAATCGTACAATCGCTGCTGCAGACTTGCTGGCTCAAACTGTACACAGCGAGTTCGAACAGCGAGTGCGGCGAGCAGCGAAAGACGGGAGAAGGAAACACGCGCAGTATTCCAATTACCAAGTGCCCCGACTATATGAATGGATGAATCCGATAGCTCATCGGGGGCTCAGGCACGAGAGAGACTCGCGGGGAATTTCACGGAAAGGTTAAACAGGGAGGAAACGAACGGAAAGACTATATACAGCGAAATAGTCAGAACAAGATAAATATCGTATAAATATATAGACAGAAAAACAGAAGGGCGTACCCCTCACCCTTTTACGCGTAAGACGTGCGAGATATGCCTTTTTGGTTCTCAGCAGTCGCTACGTGGGAAGATCGGGGCAAAACGGACCCCTGGGGCAAAATGGACCACGATTCGGGACGAGACTATATTCTATGTCCCACGAAGAATTTTCAAAAATGGCCCATTTTGCCCCGTACCGTTTTGGCCCCCCTCCACTTTGCACAGTGACTCGGGAGCGTTATATAGCGAAATAGTCGAAAGAAGATAAATATCGTATAAACATAAAGCGGAAAACAGAAGGGCGTGTCGCTCACCTTTTTACGCATAAAACGTGCGAGATACGCCCTTTTGGTCCTCAGCGGTCGATACACAGGAAGATCGGGGCAAAACGGACCACCATTCGGAATGAGACTGTATTTTCAGCACACGAAGAATTTGCAAAAAAAAATGGTCCATTTTGCCCCATTCCGTTTTGCCCCCCTCCACCTTGCACAGTGACTCGGGAGCGTTATATACTCCTTCCATAAAACGCGATAGTAGCCAAGACGACGAAGAACAATCGACAATAATATCCTTATTCGCTGCTGGCGGCAGCACCACGCGTACGAGAATCTCTCGTCCGTTTCGATCGTTTCTGTCTTTTTTTTTTTATTGCGCCTACACTTTGCGATCCAACTTCTCGGGATAGCTTCTCGCTACGCGGACCGTAGTGTGCATACGGTTTTATTGAATTTATGCCTTTTTCCTCCGTCCGACGACGGGGAGTTTGGCGCGGTGGCCGAGAGTGAGAACGATACAAGGCGCGTTATAAGAACTCCCTCTCGAGAGTGAGATAACGGGTGACGCGTAAGTTACGACTACGGTGATAAATCGAACGAGAGATAAATAAGGAATGGAGTAAGGGGGGATAAGAAGAAAATATTCGATACGTAAATGTGTAGAATAAGGAGTTGGAACGAAATAGGGAACGATGAAAAAAGGAGGGGGGTTAAGACGGTCAAGGGCCGCCCTCGGAGATTCCTTCGGATTTTTCCTCGAACGGTTGGGAAAGCCGTGCACACGATACGGTGAATAATGATCCTACGAAAAGGAGGGGAACAAAAAAAAAATATTGGAATTCCGGACACGATTGTTGGAGAATGTGTAGCGGGAGAAAAGTGTAACTGAAAAGTATGCCGAGAGCCTCGGGAGATTATCGGATACGACAATGCTGCCCACTATGTACGGGTATTAGATATGTATCGGGCTCTGCCGCCGGGGGCTCGAATTCATGGCCAGGCGCAACGGCAGCCACGTCTCAATCGTGCAACTCGGCGCACGAGACAAGTTGAGTTTTTTTTTTTTTCGCAACAGGCGCAGCAAAAAGAGGCAAACTTTTACGACTTGAAACCTCCCGATCTCAATTCGATTTTTAACAGTTCGCGGTCACACTTCTCCACGTAGTGAAAGGGCCTTGTATATTTAAAAAAAAAACGGGCTTTGTAAATGTAACAAAAAAAAGTGCTTTATAAATGTAACAAAAAAAACGTGCTTTGTAAATTTAATTAAAAAACGTGCTGTGTAAATTTAATAAAAAAAACGTGCTGTGTAAATTTAATAAAAAATGGACTTTGTAAATAAAAAAAATGGGCATTGTAAATTTAACAAACGAATTGGTTTTGTAAATTCATGGCACTAGCATAAGGATTCGGTCCAAACATCGGGTCGATTTTCAAAATTTTCTTTTAACGCGGCTACGAGAAAGCCAAGGTCGGGGTTTTACGCACAATTAGTACAAGGAGTTATGAAGTTTGAGTTTTCTTTGTTGGAAAATATCAATTTACGACGGACTTATTAACAATTAACATGTGACAACGGACATCGTATCTCAAAATGTATTCGTCCGATTGAGTTGAAATTTAGACAGAAATTTGGCGTTGATTATAACATTTTCTATCTAATGTTCATTTATTTGTTAATAACAACCGATAGTTTTTTTGTTGAAAATCTTATAATCAAGTATCTGTCCAAATTTCAACATAATCGGACAAATAGATTTTCAGATACGATATCCGACGTTGATTGATATTTTTCAATTAAAAAACTCAAACTTCAGAACTCCTTGTACTAACTGTGCGTAAAAACCTGACATTAGCCGCCTTATATCCGAGTAAAAAAAAATGTTGAACATCGACTTGTTTTTTAGACCAAAAATCCTAGTGCCTTAACAAGAAAATGGGCTTTGTACGTTTAACTAAAAAAGAGGCTTCGTACATTTAACTGAAAAAAAACCTCCTGTCCATAAAGATCCACAAAGAATTTGTCTTTGATCTTACCTGAACTTTTAAGATCGACCTTCTTCCGTATCTTGATCCTGCTTTCTAATCTTCAGGACACGTTCCCGCCGCCATTTTTCCTTTGTAATCTGCTTAGCTACTTGGCTCTTCTCAGCGGCTTCTGAAAAAAAACGAAGATTCTTAAGTTACACATGAATAATACAAGGACTTTCAAAACAGGAATATTTATTTTATTTTCGGGAGAGATTTTATCGTTGATCGAGCGAACTCGATCTTAGGGTCAAGTGGAAATTTCGATGCTCGAAGCTTTCTGACTCCTGCCTTCCTTCCTCCCCCACATCCCTTCGAATTGTAAATTCTTCACCTGCGAGACCCTTCGTTTTTTATTTTATAAATATATATATTTTTTATTATCTCTCCTTTCGTATTTTCAATGTCCATCGGAATTGTCCTAAATCCCGGATTTTACGAGCTCGCCGGACGGGGCGGGAAGTGCAATCGGGGGCTTTCGTCGCATCGGCACCTGCCCGACGATGACTTTCATCGTTCCTCTCGTCGCCTGTACGTCGCCCTCGAATCTGCCGGGTGCCCGTTATGCTAAGCTCGTACGCGCGGCGAATCGGATTTACATACAGTGCGAGTGCACGCTAAGCCACCTTCCCCTCTTTCGCCCTTCACTCTTTTACATATTTATGCGATGTCGGGCTTCCTGCGATTGTCTCGCATTCTCGCCCAAAGTTTTTCCACACCAGCGTCGCTCAACGCGAGAATAATTCGCGCGCTCGAGTATAATTTGAGGCTGTTGATGGCCAATATTTTTTTTTCTTTTTTATTCCGAGACACCGTGTTGAATATCGATTTGAAACTAAAATGAAAGGCGGATTCGCGATCACCGGAAAAAAACTAAACGGGTAATAAATAAACGAATCAAAATAGACGAATAACTAAATAAAATCGTTAACACATTTTTATAGCCAATGTTGCAAAAAGTTGCAACTTTCGGATCGGCGTACCAACAAGGCGATATTTCGAAATAAAAAAAAAAATCTTATATGCGGGAAAGATAACTTGTCCTTTAAATTTTTTTCCCGCTAACGATAGTAGTAGTGTCAGTGAGAGTAACCCAACAGCAAATCTTTCGTAGTTTTGGCCCGTTGTACGGATAGTTCGGGTTGGGTATGTGCAGTAATAGTAATTTACGATACTAGTGCGACAAAACTTTTTATTTCACTCGGTGGGAAAATGGCGGTTTTCGCGCACGCTTCGCGTGCGAAAAACCCTTTTTCACACCCTGTGAAATAAAATTTTGTTCGATACTCGTGCGAAAAACGTTTTCTGAACTCGTGAGATTGCAACACTCGTCAGAAAAAGTTTTTTCGCACCAGTATCGAAATGTACTATTCTGACGAGTGCGGCAACCACAAGAGTTCAGATCAAATTTTTCGCCCGAGTATCGTACCAATTTTTACTTCACGGGTTGTGAAAACTGACATTTTCGCACCGAGTGTAATAAATTTACTGACGTTACCGAGTTCACCGACTCGTAAGGTAAACGGCTCAGTTTGTGACCCTTTTAAAGCAGCAATGTCCGTTTTCTATTAAGTCAAGCTGAAAGCAAACTGTTGCAACGCGTGCATTAAAACCTTCTGAATGAGATTCACCTATTGTGTAAGTTAAATCATCGGGAATTTGAACAAAAATATTGATCCCATAATACTTGTCTACTGCCGGAGTTTCTGACACTGCAGATCCACCCATGTCATAGTTTGTGACCCTCGCGTGTCACATTTAACCAATTTCTGACATTTCGAAATGTCAATCGAAACGGATCTAATCGTATTTCGTATGTAATTTTAGTATCAAATTTCAGGTATAACGAATGAAAAATATTTAATTAGCTTAAAGGTATTATATTTTCATTACATATATATTTAAAATTTGTGAATCACATAGTTTTATAGTTTTTTTTTAAGAAATAGAAAAACGTGCCGTGGAGTTTGTATCATACCATTAGTACCGCCACAGTTCCGTCGCCGGGCCGTCTCCTGTCTATCTAGGCAAGTTAATTTCTGTTTTTTTAATTAATTTTTTTTTGTGGTTTACTCTCGCATTTGGAACATATGTATATATCAAAGGATTAAGGGGATGCTGAAGCTGTTTTTTTTTTCTATTTTAACCTGCTTTACCTAAAATGTGCTTTCGTTTACCAAATTATGATAAACAAAAGCACATTTTCATTAATTATTGAGTCAGTAATAAACCAATGGGCAATTTACTTAATAATCTATACACTTCTATCTCAAATTAGGATAAATAAACAAATCCAATTCAGGGAGGCAACAGGTGAACAATTGAGGGTCAGGACATAATACCCGACCTCAATTATGTGACTTAGTTATTGACTCCGCGAATTTAATGAAAAAAACTAAAGGTACGATTTTTTTCTTTTCGTTAATAAAGTGGTTCATGGTGAAAATGTTGATATAAGTTTAACGTGGTTTAGTACTTATTTGCGAATGAAAACGCACTATTGTATATCTGCCGAAGCTAGTAAGGTCCGTCTAGCAATGCTGTTCCGAGCCCACTAAGATGCAAGTCGCATCATTCGCTAGTAGACAGCAGTACCTATAAGTAAAGATGGCCGCCGTCGGACGGGTCAGTGGTGGGGGTCGGTTTTCGTCAGTACCTATAAGTAAAGATGGCCGCCGTTGGACGGGGAGTGGTGGGGGTAAGTTTTCGTCAGTACCTTTGAGTAAAGATGGCCGCCGGTGGTGGGGGTGCTGCCGGGCCGCTAGGCCCGGCTGTTCGGCGCGAGGGTGGTTATGTCCCCCCTCCCCCTCCCCCGCACCTCGGTAGGGTGGTAGAGGGTGGTCAGGGTGAGAGGGTAGCGGAGCTGTTGCGTTGGCGGGTGGGAGAGAGAGAGAGAGAGAGAGAGAGAGAGAGAGGGAGCGAGAGTGAAAGTGAAACGGCGGTGGTGGAGCGCGCGGGACAGCTGGTGACGGTGTATCGTCGAGTCGCGCCATCTTGGATTTTCCAAGAGGTGGTTAGTGTCGGGCCCAACGTACCTCTCTCTCTGTCTAATGCGCGTAAGGCTTTCTCCCGAGGGTAGCTCGATGTTTTACGTGAGCTAGCTTGGTCGAGCGGTCTAAGGCACTGAGCGCAAGTAGCGTTATCCTTGAAAGTGCGAGTTCGATTCCCGTATGGAAAAATGTTTTTATTTTTATTTTTTTTTCAGCTTATTCAGAAAATATATGAATGGAAGGTGGGAAGGTAAGTAAAAATAGTTTTGTTATGTATTTTTGTAAAATTTGCATGTTTATTCTTAAATCTAGTTGTACGGTTTTAATGTATACAAATTTTCATTCTTATATCTACGTGTACATTTTTCTTTGCGCGTATATTTTTATGCATATGTGAATCTTCGGTAATTCATCTCTAAGGCAGTTCTTTTATACGAGCCACCACTGTACGGAAAATGTATTCATGATGAATGCCTAATAATTCTTTGGCGATCAACTGTCGTTTGTCGTTCGTTGCTTCATCTTCTCCGTAGATACCTCGTCGGGTTTTCAGGGCTAAAGTTATGCCTTCATCCGTCATATATTTGAATGCGATTGACGAGACTTTTTCTCTTGTAGCACTATTCCAGTCCTGTATCGGAGTCTCAAAACTAATTTCCTCAACAATAATATCTCTGATCTCCCTCACGAGCTCAAGTTCGTTTTTAAGTAAATGAATTCTATGATATATGCATTTACTCAGCATAACGAGTCCCTTGTACGTTGTTTTTTGGAAGAGAATACCCTCGGCGTACGTATTCTTGGGTCTTTTGTTCCGCTGATTCTGTGTTTCTTCGGCACCAAAGTTTTTCTTCGCTGAGTCTTTTATTTCCAATAAAATAGCTTTTTCGTTGTAAGCCGTCGTAAAACTTATTTTCTGGCGGTCAAGCGGATTCATATTCGGCGCTCGATTGTTGGCAGAGCCTTTTTCTGCATTGAACCACGGGGTGATAATTGTCATCCGCTCGCAGAGTTGATGCCACTCGACGGCGTTGAGGGAAATCCCTGCCGCGTGACGGCCGGAGAATTTTATTGCCACCTCGAAGTCGTGTCCGTTTACTAGCTCAAGTCCCACCGTGACCATCTTACTACCCGAGGTATTCAGGCTGTATGTTGTGGATAATAACATTGCCTTGTTCAAAGGCTGCCAGCCAGTTACAGGGTCAAGTGTATTGTTTTCTCCGCGAACTCGCTTCGACTTGGGCGTCGCCGTAGTATTTACAACGGAAGACGGAGAAAGTATTCCCGATGCCAATAATTTTTTCTGGGCTGCCTTCACAACGTCGGTAAAATTTTCCATTTTTTCTCACTATGTTTTTGGAGGATATTTGAGAGAACGATGCTACACTGACCAAGTCGTGGGGGCGTAATGACTCGGGGGTGAAGGCCCGCTCGAGGGCTAGAGCCGGAGAAAGTGATGTAATTTTCCGGGAGAAGGGATGAAGACACGCCTCAGAGATGCTGTTGTCTAAGGTGGGGGTGCACGCGCTGCATTGGGCCTTGGAGGCTGTGTAGACCACCCGCGACGAATCTCTCTCTCTGTCTAGACTTTTCCGAAGTGACACAACTCTTCCCAAGATTGGTGCATTCCAATACAGGCGTGTCAATACACAAACGCTTGAGGAAAAAAAAAACCGAAAATTTACAGCTATGCGTAACACTCGATGGTCAAGCGTTGAAAGACGAGGACAAAACTTCCACAGGGAAGAAAAAGAAAGTAAAATGCTAGACACAGGGTACAATGAGACGCTCTAGCCTTTACAACACTGGAGGGTTGCGCGCCTGTTAAGACGCCTCGTAGGTGCAATAAAATACTTAAGCAGGGATACTCTCTGCCCCGCACCTTTCGAGTACAATTTTTATAGTACGTAGTCCGAAGGGTTTTTTCTCTCTAGTGTTTCGGAATGCCAGAAAAATTAGAAAAGGATAGTTTTAACTAGCCAGTGACAGTTCTCGGGTCATTGCAGATGAGTGGGGAGGAAAACTATAAGTTTGCGAGTTTTCCAGAAATGTACATTATTTCGTGTGCGCATTCGAGCCGGAACACTGTCAGCAGTTTCAGTTAGTGGTGCTAAGTTCTGTTACATTTTTGTTTGCGAACCTTCTTTGATAAACCGGATAAAATGGTCGAAGCCGCGATTCGAGGAATTGTTCGGGAGGTGGTGATGGTGTTGGAGGAAAACCCCTCGTTGACCGTAGAAAATTTACTAGCACGCTCTAGTGATAGAGCATTAAAGTGTTTGCGTCACGATGCCTTGATTACGCGATTCAAGGCTCTTGTGGGTTACCTCTCGGTGAAGAGTGTTTTAAAATTATATAACGCAGGCAAATTCAGTGCGAGCCTTGACGTTTTAAAGATTGTGCGTGCGATGGTTAACCGTTCTCGGAATGTTTCGCCAAGAGATGTCGCCGCTCTTAACGAAGAGATCGCTCAGTTTGGTAAGAATAACTTTTTTTCCAATGTTAAAAAAAATGTCAGTGTTTATCCATTTTTTTCTTTTTGTGTAATGCTGTAATTTTCTCTTTTGTAAAATGTAGAAGCGCAAAGTTTAACGGAAGACGCCGAGAACGCTGCTGCCGCAGCTACCGCACTTGATGCGGAAGCTGCAAGAATTACGGCCGAAGCTGCAAAAATTGTTGCCGAAGCTGCACGGATTTGTGCAGCCCAAGAGAAAGTGCGTCAAGAGGCCGCGGACTACGCAAAAGCTGCTGCGGAGGCTGTACGCGTTGCGAGTGAGATGTCTCGCAGCAACAGTCTTCGAGCTGTCGCCGAAATACACGAGTCGCTATGGGGGAATGACTCAAAGTGTTTAGGGACAGCCGAGCACGCCAATGTCAGCAACTTGGAGAGATCGACCAGTAATGGTAAAAAATTACAACAAATTTTATTTTGTTAATAACTGTATATCTGGAGATACATATTGAAAATAAATATAATTAATGTTTTTTTTTGCTTTTCTCTTCTTTCACCAGTGTCGACGCATTTCGAGGAGCTCCTCAATTCGACAATTAACTTGTCGATAATTGATGACGACGCCGAGGAGAAGGATCATCGCCAGGTTCTTGGGTCCCAGGGTTCGCAGACTCGAGCAACCTCGTCGCAAGTGGGATGTGGACTGGTGAACGAGCCGAGTCAACAGACACGCGGTACGGTCATTCAGGAGAGCGATGACGATGCCGACGATGATTTTACATCGAACGCGCAACCGATGGAGTCCGACGCATGGATCGACGAGCCCGTCGCTGGTCCATCGCACAAGATGACTCCGCCTGCCGTTCAACCACCATCGGATATGGTTATTCCGGAGAGCGATGATGATGATGACGAGAATTTCGTCCCATCATCACAGCCTCCGCAGTCTCCAACGCCACAGCCTCCGACGCCGCAGCCTCCGACGCCGCAGCCTCCGATACCGCAGTCTCCAACGTTCTCAGAGTATCTCCAAGAGGCGCAAACTCCATTGTCCGGTGAGTCGAGAATTTTCCACCGCGTAGAGAAGCGACGATACTTCAATAAATTTAAGAGTATGGGGTCGACTATTACGTTTAAGATTCGCGAACCGTCGGCAGATGTGGGCGTAGTTGAGTGGCTAGAGTCGGCGATGAAAGAAATTCATACTCTTCTAGTTAGTGGCAGCGAGCCTACTGACATGATTGGTATCGAATTTCGAAGCGCAGCGTTTACACGGGGTCCTGTAGGTATTTCGTACAGGCCCGTGAGGGAGTTTCATTTCGACAATCTTTTCGAGGTGATCAGTAGTGTAGCGCAAAGCTCCGCGGGTTTTTGCATAGACGACTCGTTTACAATCGCGAGTAATGTAATCTCAATGCCAGTGGGGTCCGGCAGACCTAAAAAACCAATCCGGGGTGATATTTCAAAAAGATCAATATTATATATTACGAACGTTGACAATCTCTGTCTACCGAGGGCTATCGTTACCGGTAAAGTATATGCAGAACGGGGTCATTTGCGTCAGGGCAATCTGCACCAGCAGTGGGAACTCGTACGTAGAGAAAATTCAAGTAGGCAGACCGCTTTGGCTGAAGCTTTACTCGAGTACGCGAACATCGAGATTCCAGAGGGTGGCTGTGGCATCGTAGAGCTACAAGCCTTTCAACAGGTACTAGCTCCGGACGGAATAGCCGTCATAGTTTTCGATCGTGATGGATTCGGCAGTAGTGAACCGGCATTTTTCGACGGTACGGACAGTGTACTGCAGTGTGTTCCGGATGTGCGACATACCGTTTATTTGTTATACGATAGCGAGGATCGTCATTACGATCTGATTTTAAAACTCGCCCAGGCAGCCGGCTTTAGTTTTTTCTGCGTCCCGTGCGGGTTTGCTTACAGTCGGGTCACAGCGCATAAATGCAAGCAGAAGTGTCCGCACTGCAAGAGTAGTCCGCCGTGTAATCCGGAACTGGAAAAAATTCGATGCGTAGATTGCAACCGATTCTTTCGCGGGGTTGATTGCCTTGAAAGGCATAGAGAGATCGGATCGCACGGCGCGCAGACACGTCTGTGCGACATGCTACAGACATGTCCAAACTGCTTGCGACAAGTCTACAAGAAAGACAGTGCGACACACGAGTGCGATCGATATTATTGTAAAACGTGCAAAGTAGTCAGGCCTGAAAACCATCAGTGTTTCATGGCCAAACTGCAGCCTGCTAAACCATCGAAACTGCCGGATTTGTTTATTTTCTATGATTTCGAAACCCGGCAGGAGCGCAGAGTTGAGGGTACCAACGATATGTACCTGCACGAGCCAAGTCTGTGTGTCAGTCAGCAGCGTTGCACAGAATGTATCGATCTGGCAGATGATGTATGGGAGTGTAGTTTGTGCGGCCGAGACGGAGAAAAAATTTTTAAAGGAAACCCGCTCGCGGGGTTTGTAGAGTTTTTGCTTCAAGAGCGTAACGTCAATCAAATTGTATGCATAGCGCATAACGCGAAAGGGTTTGACGCCCAATTTATTCTTGAGTATCTCGTCGAACACCTGGGTAAAACTCCGAAACTCATTACAAACGGGACGAGTATCATGGAGATGAAAATCGGCAAGCTAAGATTCGTAGACAGTTTGAACTATTTTCATATGCCCCTTAGCAAACTCCCAAAAGCCTTCGGCTTAGGAGATGATATCTTTAAAGGTACGTTCCCACATCTGTTTAATACAATAGCTAACCAAAATTACAAGGGTCCACTACCGTCTCTAGCTAACTACTCGCCCGATACAATGTCGCAGGCCGATCGAAAAGTGCTGATAGACTGGCACGAGAAAAATACAGCTGCAGGATACGTGTTCGATTTTCAGCAGGAAATCGTATCGTACTGTCGAACCGATGTAGCGATTCTCCGAAAGGCGTGCGTAGCGTTTCGGGAAATTTTTATGCAGCGTGGTAGAGTGTGTCCGTTCACTGAAGCCGTCACCATTGCATCCGCGTGCAGCAAAGTTTATCGGCGAAACTTTTTAGACGAAGATAAAATAGCCGTCTTACCGCGAAACGGGTATCGTCGCGCAGATAGACAGTCCGAGATAGCGATCGAGTGGCTGCTGTGGGAAGAGCAAAATTTCGGTAAACCGATTATTCATGCAGGCCGCGGCCGTGAGTATAGGCTACGGGACGGAACTCTCGTCGATGGCTACGTGCAAACCGACGACGGTGTCGAGCACGTGCTACAGTTCCATGGCTGTTTCTTCCATGGTTGCGATAGATGCTACTCAACAGTCAGCAAGCGCAACGAAGAGTTTTGCGGCTGTACTCTTCACGATCGCTTTACACGCACGCTAGCGATCTCGGCGCGTATACAGAGTCTCGGGTACACTCTCCACGAAATGTGGGAGTGCGATTATAAACGATTAAAAAGTAGCAATCCGGATATAAACGCTGCTATCGACGGTCACCCGGTGCTGTTAAACAAGCCATTAAACCCTCGCGACGCGTTCTTTGGGGGTCGCACGGGGAATACTCGTAGTTATTACGAGATAAGTGGTAGCGAGAAGATTCATTACATCGACGTATGCTCGCTTTACCCATACATCTCAAAGTATGGCCGTTTCCCAGTCGGTCATCCACAAGTGTACACCGAGGATATCTGCAGAGATCTCGTTGGACTAAACAATGATTTACGAAACGTTGAAGGGCTCGTACGATGCACCGTACTACCGCCGCGAAATCTTTACCATCCGGTGCTTCCCGTTCGTATGCATAATCGACTTATGTTTGCATTATGTCGAAAATGCTGCGAGGAAATGCATCAGGATCCGTGTAATCATGACGCAGAAGCGGATCGAGTTTTCGAGGGTACGTGGGTATCGTGTGAGCTCCAGAAGGCTGTCGAAAAGGGATATAAGATAATAGCCGTCCACGAGATCTGGCAATACGAGGTTGAACAATACAGTAAAAGTACAAAAACGGCTGGGCTGTTTGGTCAGTATATCAACCTCTGGCTAAAGATTAAGCAGGAAGCTAGTGGATGGCCTACGGAGTGCACAACAAGGGAGAGTCAGGACGCTTACATCGAAAGCTTTCACGAGGCCGAGAACGTACAGCTAGAGCGCGACTGTATCGAGGTGAACCAGGGTCTCAGGTCCGTAGCAAAACTTTGCTTGAATTCGTTTTGGGGAAAATTCGGTCAGAGGGAAAATTTGCCTAAGACAGAGGTTGTCACGACGCGTCACAGACTTTTAGAACTTTTGTCGGACCGTAGCTGCGTTGTTTACAAAATTATTCACGTGAACGATGAGGTTATGTATGTATCATGGGAAAAAATTGCTGAAAGTATCGAAGTCAACCCGCATGTAAACGTTGTAATCGCTGCTTACACCACCGCACAAGCTAGGCTCAAATTGTATTCATATCTCGAACAGCTAGATAGGCGTGTACTTTACTATGACACCGACTCGTGTATATATGTAAGTACGGGTAACGCAGAAGAGTACGATCCGCCGCTCGGGAATTTTCTTGGAGACATGACCGACGAGTTGACGGGCTACGGGGTCGGTAGCTTTATTAAGCGTTTCGTGTCGGGTGGGCCTAAATTTTACGGCTATGTTGTGCAGAAGCCTGACGGTACAGAGGTTGCAACATGCAAAGTAAAAGGAATCGGACTCAATTACAGGATCAGCAAAGAGATTAACTTTGAATCGATTTGTAACCTGATAAAAGAGTCCGGCACAGCTATCACCGTAGACTTCAGTACCATCCGACGAAACGCTTTTCATCAAGTGTACACGCGACAAGAATCGAAAACTTGCAAACCCGTCCTAGTAAAGAGGCGGCGATGGGGCGAACACGATTCGCTACCGTATGGGTACATAGGTTAAGATTTGTAAACGATAGGAATTCTTGTAAATAATTTTTAAAAAAATCTCGTTTAATTTTAGGCGGCGGTTACATGTACGAGCTGTACCCAGAGTTGTGGTTAGATACTATTTTATAATACCTGTAGATAAACATTTAATGTAGAAAATAAAGTATTCTTAAAATATGGGAGTGCAATAAATAAATGAATGTTTTCTTTTCGGTAAATTACTTTTTCTTATTTGAACTCCTTCATTCTTTTTCCCTATCCTATCCTATCCAGCTGTGCTTTAAATAATTAAGAATATATTGTGTGTTTGTTTCAGACATCGATCTTTCGCTAAGACTCTTCGGAAACAACGCCGAGGATTTTATAATGGAAGATTATATCGGAGACTCGGGTTACCGCACTGACTCCTTCTAAGGAGATTAATTTTAAAGCTTTGCATGTTTACATTTTTTTTAATTTTAAAATTTTTAAAATTTTTAAAATTTTTTAAAAATGTTTTAAATGTTTTTAAATTTCTTTTAAATTTTTAAAATTTTTCAAAAAATTTCAAAATTTCTTTAATTTTTTAAATAAAATTGTTTTATGTGTGTGATTTATTGACAAATAAATCTTGCGTTCTGTGTAATCTCTGCATATTTAATACCCCTGATACTCCTCGTGCCGCTCATTAGCCGATATGGATCCGCGCTGGAAGCACCCCTAGACATCCATAATCGCTGGTCCTACGGGGTGCGGTAAAACATGCTTCGTTAAGAAGTTTTTAAAATATATTTCGAGCATGGCTGACGTGCAGTTCGTTCGCATTCTTTTTTATTATTCGGAATGGCAGGACGGGTACTCCGATTATGGTAAAAATATCGAATTTTTAGAAGGCTTACCGCAAAGTTCTGACATTGCCGGTGATCGTAGGCCAAAACTTCTAATTATTGACGATCTAATGCGCGAATCTTCAAATGGCGAAATTGTAGACTTATTTACTAAGGGGAGTCACCATAAAAATATTAGCGTGATTTTTATAACGCAAAATATTTTTCACCAAGGTCGTGGGCAGAGGGATATCTCCCTTAATACAAATTATATCGTAGCTTTTAAAAACCCTCGTGATCGCGCACAAATTTCACATCTGGCACGTCAAATTTACCCCGAAGATCCAAAATTTTTACAAGAAGCTTACCACGACGCAACTTCGAAGCCACACGGTTATTTGCTTCTAGATTTGAAACAGTCCACCCCTGATAATTGTCGATTCCGCACCTGCATTTTTCCGGATGATACTCATAATTTTGTGTATGTACCAAAACGAGGATCCAGCTCTCGCTAATTTATAAAGTATATATAACCAGTACGGAGTGCCTGAGTATCATTCGAGTCTCTGCTATGACTCCAACAACAACGGCTAAAGCTTCGCTTGGGAAGAAAAATATAATCTTACTGCATGCTCTATGCCATCTGGAGAAACATCAGCGCAATTCATTATTGCATAAGATAGATCGAAACGGTGTTCGATGTATTTGTGAGTGCGCGTTAAACACCTTAAACGGTGCAGTCCCGTTGAAAAAGAGTGAACGAATAAAACTAGCCAAATATAAAAAAATTTTGCGCCGTCTCATAAATAAAACTGGTAGTTGGAAGACGAAAAAACGTGTAATTGTGCAAAAGGGAAGTGGATTCTTACTACCTCTTCTTCTCCCAATCATAGGCACTGTGCTGTCTAATATTTTTACATCTAATTGACGAGATGCAGCACGCAAAGAAAATGGTCTTAGTGCCTCAAGATGCTGTCATGCCATTGCGCGAGCAGATAGAGCAATCACGCTCCGTTCAGACACCAGGTACGATACTCAGTAGGTTCGATACCGAAATGGACGAAATACTTCGCTCAGTGACTCCAGCGAACGAGCGAGAGAAATGGAAACTTTACCAGCAAGTTTTACAACGCTATCAGTTTTTTGTCGATGAGGAGCGACGACCTAAAATGACCACAGCCTCTTCGGTAAGCACCACACCCGTCGAGGAAATACCTGAGGAAGCTGCACAAGCAACTACCGAAACTGAGAAAATATCTGACGAGGTTATTGTGGCTAGTGTACCAAAAACATATAGAAGACAAGCGGAGCAGTTATTGAATCATTTGCATGCCAGCTCCAACACCACTCTAACGTGGGATAAATCGGGAGTGGTTCATATCAACGGTGAACCAATAAAAGAATCGAACATTATAGATCTTGTAAATGATACTATGCGCCATAGAAAAACTGTACGAGCCATTGGTCGTGAGCAATTTGGAAATGAACTCCGTCGTTTAGGGATCCCTCGTGAATTTATCGGTAATACAAGCCTATTGTATGAGAGTCTGAATCTCAACACACCTCTAAATTCTAGACGAAACTTGGCAAAGTCAAATCCCAATACACCGGATACAAGCCAGAATAGCTTAAATTTATCAGGCAACAGACGCCGAACTCCTACTAGTGACTCAATACGATCGTGGAAAACATTGAAACTGTAATAAGAATAGAATGGATACATTAAAAAAGTTTTATTATGATCCTACGCATCACGCTGGATACGCCGGAGCCCCAAATCTAATTCATGCGGCTGATAAAGAGAAAATTCCTCGTGAGGATGTGACTAACTGGCTGAGAACACAGGATGCTTATACACTTCACAGACCTATACGACGACGATTTCCGCGTCGACACTACGCCGTCGATAATATCGATGACGTGTGGGAAGCTGATCTCGTTGATCTGCGCTCTCTCAAAGATGAGAATGACGGCTCTGTTTATCTTTTAGTGGTTATCGATGTTCTCAGCAAGTATGCATGGGTTGAGACGTTGCGCGATAAAACTTGTGCAGAAACTACAGAAGGGTTCAAACGAATACTCTCTCGAAGCAGTGGTCGAGCGCCTGTATGGCTACAGACAGATCGAGGCAAAGAATTTATCGGTAGCGTTTTGCAACGATTTTTGAAGAGCCGTGGAATAAATTTTCGAGTGGCCCGAAACCCTGATATTAAAGCAGCTATTGTAGAACGTTTCAACAGAACATTAAAGGAGCGGATGTGGCGATATTTTACACATAAAAATACACGGCGCTATGTCGATGTATTACAATCTATAGTCCAAGCTTACAATGATACAAAACACTCTACTATCAAGATGCAACCGGCAGCTGTGACGCTGTACAATGCGGGGATCGCGCGCGCAAATATGGTGAAACGATACAAGCTGTGTCATAAAGTGCCTAAATACAAGGTTGGCGAGCTTGTACGAATCAGTAAAGCAAAGTCTGCGTTCGAGAAAGGTTACGAAGCTCGCTGGAGCGAAGAAATATTCAAGATTCACAAAATTATTACAAATAGACAGCCACCCATATATGAACTGGTTGATTTGAACGACGAAGAAATTGACGGTTTTTTCTATGAAGAGGAATTAAGCGTTGTAGAGAAGGAAATTGATACGGAAGAATTTTTAATTGAGAAAATCATCAAGACTAAAGGGAAAGGCCGTAATAAACAATATTTTGTTAGCTGGAGAGGATACCCCGAAAAGTTTAATTCCTGGATTCCCGCAGCAAATATAGTGAACAAGTAGTAGCGTAACTAAAAAAATAAAAATGAGAGATCAATTTTATCTTGTGCTACCGAGTAACAGTAGTATGAAGTACTACCCCGATAATACGGTTACGCACTATATAACACAGCTTCCAAAGCAATTGAAGATGCCTGGAGAATGGGCTGTAGCCTTAACAGAAATTCAATTTCCCCGTACGTTTCTGCATGTAGATGAGATAAATAAAGCTGATGGTGGGACGCCTCCAATAACAGCTCTTAGTAGCCAATATCAATGGGTTAAGATTAACAATAACCGTAACCCAAAAAAGACTATCATATCACTGAGTCCTTTTACACTTCCGCTAGACACAGAATCTACTTTAGATTCTATACCACAACACGATGTGAAAAAGCTAGCTACCTCACAGACGACTACCCCGCAAGATAATACTACTGATACCGTCACGCGAAAATATACTAAGCATCCGAAAACTCACAAAGTTATAATTCCTGCTGGGCTCTACGTCAGTGTGAAAGCACTAATCGACACCATTAATAAAACCGATGTATTCAAAGATCATATCTACCTTGAATATAACGAGGATATTGGTGGGATTGTAAGCTTGAAACGAGTACCTGATAGCTGCGTTGTAGATAAGTGTATACTTCCACATCTTATATGTCTTGATGATAAACTTTCTAAAGCTTTGGGTTTCGAACCCGGAAAAATTATGGATATTCATAAACAATCGGTACTTATCGCAAATTATCCTGCTAATTTATCGCTATCGCTTCCTGATAAACTATTCGTATATACAGATATATGTGAAAATTATATAACCGGCGATGCTCAGACACCTCTGTTACGCATCGTACCTGTAGATAATACAAATTATATTTATGGGTCTACGCAGACTAAATCATTCTCCCCGCCAATTTACATACCTTTATTACGGACTGAATTCGGCACGATCGAGATAGATATAAGGACCGACACTGGTAAACCTGTACCATTCCAGAGTGGAACGTTGACCACTACATTACATTTTAAGCGTATACGATAAAATATATCGCTATGGATCGATATATTGATCATTACGAGCGTCAGGTTGGCGGTGGGATTGACCGCGTTTTCATTGGTGCTCCCTATCAACGAGGTCATGGTCTAGGAAGCTTTCTCAGTGGTTTATTTCGGCGTGCATTACCATTGCTCACTCGTGGCGCTCGCGCTGTCGGAAAAGAAGCGCTACATGCTGGTATGAATATATTGGGTGATGTTGCGCACAACACTCCCTTCAAAGATTCATTCAGAGCCCGTATGACCGAAAGTGGGAGAAATTTGAAGCGCAAGGCCGACGAAACATTTGAGAATCTCATGCAGGGTTCAGGATATAAAATACAGGACCGCTCACCGCAGCATCATTCGTTGTTCGGTCACGCTAGTCCTCACATCAGTACTCCTACGCTTAGAGCTCTAAAATATACGAAAATTCGTAAGCCTAGAAAAACTACGAAGAAAAAGAAAAAAGTTTCAACCGATAAACGTATCAAGAAAAAGGGTCGTAAACCAACAAAGTCTAAGAAAAAGGCGAATAAAAAAACGAAGAAGACTAAAATTGTTAAGCGTAAAAAACGCACTGTTGCAGATATATTTGGATAATTAGCTAAATAAAATGTCTTTCTTACACGCACACTCTTGCGAGTGCTTGAAATCAGAGCTAGATTTATTCACTCTCCCACCAACGCAGACAAGTATAGAAGGTTCTCAAGGAATTCATTATAAGCCCATTTCTTCACTGACCGATGAGGCTCCCATTGAATTTGTTGTCCCCGGTCATGGTGATGAATACATTGATCTAGCCCATACAATGCTAAACTTACGTATTAAGTTACAACCCAGGAACGGCGCCGTTGACGCTCATGATAAAGTAGCACCTGTTAACAATCTACTGCATTCATTATTCAATCAACTAGATGTATCATTCAACCAGAAACTTGTATCACCCTCGAATAATGCCTATGCGTACCGAGCATACATTGAATCACTACTGACTTACAAGGCTTCAACAAAAGCCTGTCAACTCGGCGCCAGTATGTGGATAGATGATACACCGTTACACTTCAACTCTCAACCAGTCTCGACGGCTGCGCCGGCTGAGGGTAGACAAGCCCCCGTGCAAGCGAACAAAGGTTTAGCTGCGAGGCAGGCTATAATGGCGAATGGTAAAACGGTAGATCTTACCGGATATCTACATTCTGATATCTTCAATCAGGAAAAGTTTTTACTCAACGGTGTTGAACTACGCCTTCGTCTTATACGCTCGAGAGATGCTTTTTGTCTTATGGACGCGTCTGGGAAGGATTATACGGTGCATATAGTAGATGCTAGTCTCATTGTTCGACGTGTTAAAATTAGTCCGGGTGTTTTACTAGCCCATGCTAAGGCTTTGAGTAGAGGAACGGCTAAATATCCGTTTACTCGAGTTGAAGTGAAACCATTTACTATTCATGCAGGTGTTCATGGCGAAACACTCGATAATGTTGTGCTTGGCCAGCTTCCGAGACGAATCGTACTGGGTTTGGTTGATAATCGAGCCTTCAATGGAGATAGAACTATGAACCCCTTTAATTTTCATCACTACTCATTAAATTTCTTATCTCTGTACGTAGACGGAGTACAGGTACCTAGTAAGCCTTTGCAACCTGATTATCATGAAGGCCTTTATACCGAGTCATATCATACTCTAGTTTCTGGTACGGGAATACTCTGGGATGACGATAGTTGTGGTGTAACAAAAGACGGATATCCGTTTGGTAACTGTCTGTACTGCTTCGATTTAACGCCCGATCTTTCTGCTGGGCGAGCCGGCCACTGGAATCTTGTGCGACACGGTAGCGTGCGTGTAGAAATACGTTTCAAGACTGCTTTAACGAGTACTGTAAATTGTATTGTGTACTCGGAATTCGATAATGTCGTTGAGATCGACGCTTCCCGACAGGTCATGGTAGACTTTTCGGGGTAAGCCTGCGTGCTTAAATTATTCTATAAGATTAGTAAATATTATTATATTATAAGGATTGTAAGGTTTTCTATTAATAAAAAATATGTAACCACAGAATTAAGCGTATTTATGTTTTATTCAATTTTTAATCTCTCGAAAGCGTCCATCAATTCCATCATCTCATCATCATCATTTTTCACAGTATCATATACTTTTTCCGCTGCTTTCGTCTCTTGTACTACTTTTTTCTTCTTCTTCGTCTCCTCTGCTTCTTCTGGCCTTTTTTGTTTTTCAGTGTCGATCTTTTCGCTGCGCCGTGGATGGTCCTCATGGATACATTCACAGGCTTGCTGTAAAAAACGAATGGATATACATATTTAATGAATCAGTTTTTTTATTTTACGACTCCAAGCTTTAATTATTAAGCTAAGTGTTACTCACCGATGCCCGCAGCTGCCTCCGCCTTTCACGAGCGAAAAACTGACGTCTCCGAATAAACCATATTTTTGGGGGCTGTTTCGGATACTGATTCCGGTTGTTCTGTCGGTGTGTCGGTTTCGTCCTCGGGTGTTGTACCCAGCCGTGGTTATTCCGTTCTCTCACACGTGCTCCGCTCTGTTGAGACGCGTGGCTACGCCTCGTGAACACCACAGATTTTACTCTTGGATGGACCATTTTTAGATGTATACCGTAGGAGAAGTATTTTATAACTGAACTTCCACTACGTTACGCTACCTAGCAGGACTCGTGTAAGATAGTGGGGGTGATGGAAGGGACTGTTTTCGTCACTTTTCAGCTATTTGTAAGCAGACGTCTGAAGGGGTTGGGCCATTACAGGACCAAAAAGAAAGTTAAACTGGCGAATTAGCGGCACACCCCCCGCTCATCCCCTCCAGCATCAAAACCGTGAAGATTTGTAGCATCTGTATCGCTCATCGGTAGTACGCAGCGATCCTTCGACAGTAGCGGTTGTACTTACTGGACCTTAACATTTTTCACCAAAAATGGACTACGTCATCGATATTCAAGGGTTTTACGACAAGGATGACTGCTTCATTGCTAAAGAAGTAGCTGTCATCACTCTTGATAAAGAGTATTTCGGGCATTGGATCACCGCTCCAACGCACGTTTTCACGGATCTCCCGAGATCAGTGCGCTCGAAGAATAATTGGACGACTCGCCATCATCACGGCCTCGAGTGGTTCGAAGGAGACGTAGGGCTCAGAACACTACACGCAAATCTCCGACAGATCACACGAGCTGCTGGAACCATTTATACTCGCGGCCATGAAAAAGCGAAATACCTGCAAAATGTGACAGCGCGTGAGATAAAAAACCTCGAGGAAACGGATTGTCCATCATTCAACGATCTGCCTTCTTCAGCGCAAGTCTGTCTGCATCACGGGCTCTTGAACAGACCGGAACTGTCTTGTGCTTTAAACAACGCTGCAAAATTAAAGGAGTGGATTCTTCGCGACGTTCCTCCTACAGCCATACGGATACAACAGTTTGACTTCTTACCGGAACCTATGAATCTGAAGAAGCCACGCGACTGTTACTCTCCAGTCGTAACAAGTGATGAATACGATCCAGATTGGCCAGGCATTGCAGGGCTTACACTCTAAAGTTTCACGAAGTGTTCATGCAGCCGATCAGATTCCAGCTCTCTTAACGAGACCGACAGCCCTTATTGTGAACACTGATGACCACACGCGCCCTGGAACACACTGGGTCGCAATCTACATCGATGGCCGAGGCCGTGGATCGTACTTCGACAGCTACGGCCTTCCACCGCTTATACCAAGCCATATCCACCGTCTACGCAAGAACTGCACCCTCTATCGATGGAATACCAAGCAGATTCAAAGCTTCTCTTCAAATGTGTGTGGCCAGTTTTGTATTATGTTCCTTTATCATATGTGTGGCGGGGGATCTCTACTACAATTCCGGAATCTTTTCACCGCCGATCTCAAACAAAACGATCGAATTGCCGCGAGATTTTATAAACGTATAATGAGTAAGCTGCCGACGGTTATGAAAAACATTAATAAACACTCTGGGAACTCGTTAACGGGTGGTGGAGTCTATGTTAAAAAATTTGTTCAACATTGCTGCGCTAGATTAAATCATTTTTAAATTTGTATACATTAAAACCGTACAACTAGATTTAAGAATAAACATGCAAATTTTACAAAAATACATAACAAAACTATTTTTACTTACCTTCCCACCTTCCATTCATATATTTTCTGAATAAGCTGAAAAAAAAATAAAAATAAAAACATTTTTCCATACGGGAATCGAACTCGCACTTTCAAGGATAACGCTACTTGCGCTCAGTGCCTTAGACCGCTCGACCAAGCTAGCTCACGTAAAACATCGAGCTACCCTCGGGAGAAAGCCTTACGCGCATTAGACAGAGAGAGAGGTACGTTGGGCCCGACACTAACCACCTCTTGGAAAATCCAAGATGGCGCGACTCGACGATACACCGTCACCAGCTGTCCCGCGCGCTCCACCACCGCCGTTTCACTTTCACTCTCGCTCCCTCTCTCTCTCTCTCTCTCTCTCTCCCACCCGCCAACGCAACAGCTCCGCTACCCTCTCACCCTGACCACCCTCTACCACCCTACCGAGGTGCGGGGGAGGGGGAGGGGGGACATAACCACCCTCGCGCCGAACAGCCGGGCCTAGCGGCCCGGCAGCACCCCCACCACCGGCGGCCATCTTTACTCAAAGGTACTGACGAAAACTTACCCCCACCACTCCCCGTCCAACGGCGGCCATCTTTACTTATAGGTACTGACGAAAACCGACCCCCACCACTGACCCGTCCGACGGCGGCCATCTTTACTTATAGGTACTGCTGTCTACTTTCGCTGGTAAATTTAATTACTGAACATTTTACTTAAAAAATATGCGCGTCACCGAAATTAACTATATTTAACGCTCTTCAATTTTCCAGTAATCCAGTTGATATTTGACAAAGACGGAATTTATAGCAGTCAAAAAAATGTGCTGTCGGAGTCACAAACTAGGCCGTTTAGCTTAGACTCCACAAGCTCGTACGGATAATATGAATAAATAAATAAATAAATATATACATATACACATATCAATGAAGTGACAAAATGCTTCGACATTCCCCGTTTCCGATAACAGCCGATCAGTGAGAGTAACCCAACAGCAAACCGTTCGTAAGTTTGCCCCGTTGTACGAATACTTCGGGTTGGGTATGTACAGTAAATTTACTATCGTTACCGAGTTTACCGACTCGTAGAGTCCACAAGCTCGTACATATATATATATACATATATATAAATAAATAAAAATATATACATAGAACAGAGGTTGCCGTGCGCCCAGTGCAACTATATATATATATATATGTATATATATATACATATATGTACATATATACATACATATGTACAGACAACGAACCTCGACGACGGTCCGCATTCCATGAGTGGAACAACCGGTACACGGTCCAGAGGTTCTCAGCGACCCATGGGCTGCTGCGAGCTCTACGATCTCCCTCGGCAGTTATCTTGGCTCCTAGCCCCGGGTCTTCCCGGCTCTCTCTCACCTCTTAGTCGCAGCCAGTGCTCTTGCTACTCCCTCCGAATGCTGACTGTACCTCGAGAGCGAGACGCCGCCCAAGACTTGCAGATTCAGTCGCGGCACAGCGGCATCAGCTCGTTATGCAATGCACGCTGCCAGAGTCGGTGGCCCCACACACTCCCTCACCTCTGTCTTAGGTACGACTGGGGCGAAGAGGTGCAGGGGAATCCGACCAGTTTTGCGGAAGTTGCTCGGCGCTGGCAACTTCCGGGTTCCTCCCGAATTCTATTCTCACAAAAAGGAATCTAACTTCGACACTTATAAATTCGATTTTATTTCTTTTTTTTTTCCGAATGATTTTTCATAAAAAAAAAAGTACTGAAAGTTTGATCCGGTTAAGAAATTACACGAACCCGGATCTGTGAGATTAAAGAAATAGCAAAGAAGAGACGAAGAAGCGTGAGATCGACTTTCGAGGCGCACGAATCTCGCTGCAACAATGTTTTTCTTGGTGGCGGAGAGAGCCGTGTTGTGTTATGAAGCGAGTTTGCCGGTGCGGCTGGTTACGCCGTGACATTGTCCATCAGAGTGTTGGCGCTCGAGAGAGAGGCCCGAGGCCCGAGTCTGCCTCGAGGAATATCCCTCTTGCTTTCTCGCTGTTTCACTGCCTCTCCCTCTTTCTCGGCCGAGGGAGACTGAGATGCGATCTTCTTCTCTTTATACGCCGTGTCTCGGTACCGTACGAGTTTCCACTGAATTTTCTCGGTGTGCGCATGCGCCGCCGTGCGCAACGTGTCTTCTCGCTTCTTCGGACACCCGTTATTGTATCTAGATTTCTGGCCACTGCGAGGCTAAACCCGACTCTCGGCGCTGCTCAACCTCAGCTTCTGATTTATGTGGGCCCCAGGGAGAGTCCAGTTGCCATGGCCGGGTATGTACGATGAGGACTACTACGTGTTTGCACGGGTGCATTCACTCGAGTTTATACCGCACAGTATATTGTACCCAGACGATACTTTTGAATCTTTTCTTTTACTCATTTAACGGTGGTTTCCATGATTTTAGGCGACAAAACCTACTTAATTGTGTTTCTTGACGAAACATTTTTTTTGTCTAAAATACCATGCTATAGGTTATCGGTAAGGGTCTTCTGAACGTGTAAAAAAATCTCATGGTCCAGTTAATTTTTTTTTGTTTCATATATTTAAAAAAAAATTATCAGGCAGTGTCCCGTTGCTATGGCTGGGTGTGTACGATGAGGACTACTACGTGTTTGCACGGGTGCATTCACTCGAGTTTATACCGCACAGTATATTGTACCCAGACGATACTTTTGAATCTTTTCTTTCACTCATTTAACGGTGGTTTCCATGATTTTAGGCGACAAAACCTACTTAATTGTGTTTCTTGACGAAACATTTTTTTTGTCTAAAATACCATGCTATAGGTTATCGGTAAGGGTCTTCTGAACGTGTAAAAAAATCTCATGGTCCAGTTAATTTTTTTTTGTTTCATATATTTAAAAAAAAATTATCAGGCAGTGTCCCGTTGCTATGGCTGGGTGTGTACGATGAGGACTACTACGTGTTTGCACGGGTGCATTCACTCGAGTTTATACCACACAGTATATTGTACCCAGACGATACTTTTGAATCTTTTCTTTCACTCATTTAACGGTGGTTTCCATGATTTTAGGCGACAAAACCTACTTAATTTTTTTTCTTGACGAAACATTTTTTTTGTCTAAAATACCATGCTATAGGTTATCGGTAAGGGTGTTCTGAACGTGTAAAAAAATCTCATGGTCCAGTTAATTTTTTTTTGTTTCATATATTAAAAAAAAAAAAAATTATCAGGCAGTGTCCAGTTGCCATGGCCGGGTATGTACGATGAGGACTACTACGTGTTTGCACGGGTGCATTCACTCGAGTTTATACCACACAGTATATTGTACCCAGACGATACTTTTGAATCTTTTCTTTTACTCTTTTAACGGTGGTTTCCATGATTTTCGGCGACAAAACCTACTTAATTTTTTTTCTTGACGAAACATTTTTTTTGTCTAAAATACCATGCTATAGGTCATCGGTAAGGGTGTTCTGAACGTGTAAAAAAGTCTCATGGTCCAGTTAATTTTTTTTTGTTTCATATATTTAAAAAAAAAAAAAATTATCAGGCCGTTTCCAGTTGCTATGGCTGGGTGTGCACGACGAGGACTACTACGTGTTTGCACGGGTGCATTCACTCGAGCTTATTCCACACAGTATATTGCACCCAGACAATACTTTGAAATCTTTGTTTTTATTCATTTAACAGTGGTTTCATGATTTTAGGCGACAAAACGTACGTAATTTTTTTTCTTTACGAAACATTTTTTTTTGTCGAAAATCCCATGCTATGGGTCGTCGGTAAGGGTGTTCTGAACGTGTAAAAAAATCTCAGGGTCCCGCTATTATTATTTTTATGAAATATTATTGAAACGAAATATTATCTATTTTTAAAAAAGTAACGAATTCTCCGGTGTTTTTATATTCCGTCTCGGGATTTTAGTGAACTCATTTATTTTATTTTTCTCAAAACAGAACACGTGTTTTACGTTTCAATATAGCATTATTTAATTTCTAATGTAATTCGAATTAGGGAGTTTAATCGAGTCCACCTTGAGAGACGAGAGTGAGAGCGAGTTCGAGTTAATTTCTCGGAGCCCCTATCAATTGCGTTTGGCGCTAACGTACATCAATTCATGCACGAAACGAGCGAGCGGAATAAGAAGGAGAAGTGGAATAAGAAGAAGATAAATGTCTGGATGTACGAGAGCGTCGCGTGGGTCAGTCATTAAAACTGATTACGTCCACCACAGTCCCTCCTCGTCGTATTCCCTCGCTAAGAATCTTCGTGTCCCAAAATAAAAAATAATCTTTAGACTGCCGAGTTTTTTTTTTTTCTTATGATTCTGAATCAAGCGAACTACAACTATGTGATAGATGGACTCGATTACTCAGACTCGGGTTACACGAGACGAGGCTTCGAGTTTTATACAGCCGAGCCAAATGTTGATAGATCGAGGGATATCTCGGGGAGAGGATAAAATTGAATCGTCTAGGCTTCGGGAGTTGAAAAACGATCGCGTATCACGCGGTCGCTGATCGAGTATAGTTAATGGCGCGTAGGAATTATATGTAATATATATAGCGGAGAGTAAGCCTAAGCTCGGCGTATAATAGCCTACAGGTGAGCATCATCGTATCTGATATACTGTATAGCTATACAACCAACGAGATACTTGGACGCGGCAAAAGGTTAACACCCTCTCTTAGCCGCCTTAAGAGAGCTTTAACTCAGTTAAGTTCATGACTTACCGCTCGCACGGAATTACATTCAGGCACGATGAAGCTGATCGGTTTTCTTGAACAGTTTTCGTAGCTAAGCTCCGTGACTCCATGGTAAAAAAAAGGCTTGTATTTAACGAACGTTTCCTGTCCACAAAAATCTACGTTACGTTTCTTGGCACTTTTATCATTTTCTTTTTTTTTTTTTGTTCAAGAAATCTTATTTTTAACCATTCGAGTAACGGGGAATTTTTGCCGATCGTAAAGGACCGTGCCTTATTTTAACGGATGGCAAAACACGTACGAGTGCGAGAGAGACGGCGCTAAAATGTTGAATCAATTTTTCCTCGAGACGATTCTCTAAAATGAATCGGGGCGCACCGCGTTAATCGGCACATTTACATCTCTGCCACTCACAACCCTACCATGTTACAGTTCTATCGTATTAGAGCTCTACCAGAAAGTAAAAAAAACTCTACCGGAATGGACACAAAATTCTATCGGAATACAAGTCTAGACGGTAGTCTTGAATTCCGGTAGAGAATTTATATTGATAAATATAAATATATTAAATATATATAATATAATATATTACAATATATGTAATGTACAATGTATGTAGTGTATGTATGTATATTACAATATATGTATTATTATATATTATATTATAATATATTATAATATTTATATATTTATATTGATTTATTCGGTATTTTGATTCTGGTAGAGTTTTTTTTACTTTCTGATAGAGATTTTGGTAGAGTTCTAATACGGTAGAGTTGTTATCTGGTAGAATTGTTATCATTCGGCCAAGTACGAAATCGTACTTGGCCGAACATTATTTTTTCGAATGGTATTGTCACCGAACTTCATTTCTCCGAATCGTTAATCTTCCGAACAACTAGTCGGTGAATCGTCATTCTTCCGAATCGCCAATCACCGAATCACGAACTAAATAACATGAGTCAACAGTCTAGTCATCTGCCATTACATCTGTTCGTGAAAAATGTTACACTCAGATTTCCGATAAAAGACTTGTCGGATAAATACTATTCGGAAGAATTATGGATTCGGCGACTTGGCGTTTGAAGGTTTGACGATTCGGGAAAATGAAGTTGTATGAAATTATTACACAAAAAAATGACGTTCGGTTAAACGCCGATTCGGAGGAATAACGATCGGACAATTACTATTTCCAAAGAGTAACGTTCCTTTAAATGAATATTCGCAATAATAAAGTTTTGGAAATTTGACGCTTCGGAAAAATAAAGTTTCGCAAGTTTGACCATACAGAGGAAGTTTCGGCAACCTAATGTGGCGCCAAAAAAATAAACATTAATGACAATCAACAATCGTAAAATTAATAGCAAAAATAAATTGTGAAATTGTTACGTAAAAAAGGGTAAAATTGACGGGAAAGGAATTGTGAAATTAATAGGAAAAAATTGTAAAATTAAAAGGAAAAAATTGTAAAATTAATAGGATTAATAGGAAAAAGAAAATTGTGGATGTTTGATGAATGTATAAAACTTTATTGTACCGTGTACTTCGTTAAATCTCACAATCTCGTCAATATTATCCGGCGAGGTTTCTACCGTTACTCGCTGGAAAGCAAGAGCCCAAGGAGAGCAGAGAGGCCGAGCTACGGGTCCGCGATAGATCCATCTCTGCCCGTAGTCTTTTAACTTCGTGCCGCAGTGCAAATTCTCTCATCGCGCCTCTAGCATCCGCCACCGCCTAACGACGCTTTAATTCCTCCGTCGTGTCGGACGAGCCTCTCTAACGTCGATGGCTCCGCTCGAGGAGATGAAAATAATGGGTGAAACGAGCCGGAGAGTTAAGATACAACTGTACGAGCGAAAGTCCCCGGCACGTATAACTCGAGCGGTCATTAGATGACAAGAAGATACGCGTCCGACGTGCGGTATGTGACGCGAATGAGACGCTCAGGTAGCGACAGCGAAGACTCCGCGGAGAGATCGTAAAGCGACGATCGAGATTCACTCTGTGATCCGCCGATGACGCACCGCTCGGGCGCACGAGCGCATAAAAAAAAAATTAACCCTGACACACAGGACCAGAGTCCGGTGTATATACATTTTTTAAACCGGTTTTTCATGATAAATTTTATCGTCACAAATTTTCGAACAATCAAACGAAAATCGGTTTTTAGAACAATTGCCACTTGGGTTCTTCCAAATGGTGGAACGGTGAATTCGGGCTCTTTAAAAAATTTTGCAGTTTGTTGTTAGTAATTCGTTCCCAAGGTAAATCAAGAATTTTCAATTTTTTTTTCCCTTTTTCATTTCGATTTTTTTATATTTTTTATCGTTCCTATACGGACGTGATTTATTTAGGTAAAGCTTATAGCCGACAATTCAGTTTGTTTCCTTTTATTTAAACCTGGAACTCATGTATGGGGTACAAAAGTACCCCAGACAATGTTCACACTGCGCTCCTAAAGTAGAAATTGACATTATCGACTTGGGACCTCCACGATAATTAAGTTCTATGATCTGATGATGTGCAGAGGCCGGTAATAGCCTCAGTTACTCGCTGGCTATCGCACAGGACCCTAAAGCAAGCAGCGCGCTTGGGGTACCAAAATACCCCAGTCAGGAGTTCCCGTTAGTGTTTTATGTAAGGGAATTTTTTTTTTTAGAACTATCTAATGTAAGTTACTGTTGTATAATTTGGACGTACAATGGTCGACATTTAATTTCTTAATTTTTATAATTTTTAATAATAATGATCATTATCTTTAATTACCTACAATGTTTCCAGAAAAATAAATGTTAAAACCCATGCAAAACCAATTTTGTTTGCGTTTTCATTGGTTTTTTTTTCATATTACGAATTTTCCCCATTTTCAGATGTCCAAATATATAGCCTTTTTGAACGGAATACAATGGGACTATTTTTTCCCTAATAGCCTGATGTGTCCCCTGTAGAATGACGTTTGGAATTTGAAAACCGGACCGTTTTTGAAAAAACTACAATTTTTTTCACAAAAAGTGCGGTTTTTGCCGATTTTCATCCCCGAAACTTTAATAAAATCAAATTTGCCGCACACCATTCTCTCCCTTATGAAAAAACCTAGAGATGTGTGCTAAACCCGATTTACTCCTCATAGCACCCTTGTACGTCGAAGAAACGCGTGGGGTACATATGCACCCCAGTCATGAGTTAAAAGGTAGAAAAAAATGATACATGAGTTCTAGGCTTAATAATAACGATAATATTTTTACCACAATTTTTAGCGTTGAATTGCAACTTAATATTGTTGGTGAGGCGTTTCGATTTCACTATAATTGAACCTAAAAATTCTCTGGAAAGCTACGAGACGATGAACGCCTGACAATTTTGAGATCCGAAAAAATAAGTCCGACGATGCGGGGTTAACGAGGAACCGATGTACGTTACTAGCTTTCCAGCGACAATATAACATATTATATGTGTAGGAAGTGCGCTGCGGTCCTCGTAATTGGTACAGCGAGCTATGCGCTAGCCACGAAATTCGCCTCGTTAATTTAATCCAACGGCGAGAGAGTCTGCGGAGTAACGAGAGCCTCGCGCGCGCGGAAAGCGAGTGCCAAACGACGAGAGAGAGACTCTCGAAACTCTGGCGGAGCCGTGGGAAAGTAGTCGTCGTTACTGGGTAGAGTTGAGTGTGTGCGCGGCGGAGGTGTACTAGGTAGGTTTACCGGTGCGGCGAGCGAACGAGCAATACAACCCGTTAATACGACGAGAGGGCCCTCTCTCTCTATGGCTTATAATTCTATACCACCGTCGCGCTTCAATTTAAGTACCCTTGACGATTAAAGTCCTGGCGATCGACCGCTCGTAGAAAGTAACGCGATACAGGACGCCACACGTACAGAATCCTTTGTAATTCATTTTCATCGATAGATTAACAAGAGAATCAATCCAAAAAAGAATTCGTAAGTTTGGCTGTACCGATCAGTTTTTAAGATCGGGTGAAAATTTACAATGGTTGAGGTAGTCCTTGCGAATAGCGTTCACTTCGCATAAGTTTTAGAGAAATGAGAGGGAATCGTAAAAATATCGAGGTGCTGAAAAGATTAATTTGGCATAATTATAATTCCAAAATGTTATCAACAAATTAATGAAAAATAAAATCGTTCAAAAAATTTGCCGGCAAGCTAACTTTTTTTTTAATGAAAATGATTCATTCATTTTTCTGAATACGTATGAATTTTTTCGGATTTTCTAATTCTCTTTGAATTTTGTGACTTTCTGCACATTTTTTCCATATAAAAAGAAAAAAAATTCAAAATGAATTTAAAAATCCGATAAAATTCACACGTATTCGGAAAAGTGAACGAATCATTTTCATACAACAAAAAAGTTAAGTTTTCCGGGAGATTTGTTGATCAATTTTATTTTTCATCAATTTGTTAATAACATTTTGGAATTATTATTATGGAAAATTAATCTTTTCAGCACCATTGATATGCTTGATTTTTTTCAGATTTTTATACCATCCAGAAGTGTTTGCAATTCCCTCTCATTTCTCTGAAGCTTATGCGAAGTGAATACTATTCGCAAGTACTACCTCGTGGTAAATATGGAACAGGTATGATAAACGTGGTAAATAAACTGGTATAAATAAATGGTAAATAAACTAAACGTGGTAAATATGGAACAGGTATGATAAACGTGGTAAATAAACTGGTATAAATAAATGGTAAATAAACTAAACGTGGTAAATATGGAACAGGTATGATAAACGTGGTAAATAAACTGGTATAAATAAATGGTAAATAAACTAAACGTGGTAAATATGGAACAGGTATGATAAACGTGGTAAATAAACTGGTATAAATAAATGGTAAATAAACTAAACGTGGTAAATATGGAACAGGTATGATAAACGTGGTAAATAAACTGGTATAAATAAATGGTAAATAAACTAAACGTGGTAAATATGGAACAGGTATGATAAAATTTTGAAATGGTCAATATCGCCTGGAGAAGGTAAAAGTTAAGAATGGTAAATATGGCCCGATCCACTTATCATTGATTTACGTGCTGATAGATGTGGGCCACATTCACCCTATTTTGCAATTGCCAAAATTTTCCATTTGCCAATTAGAGACTCTCAATTCATTAGCGGTTTTGTCATTGGGTCTTGTAGTTTGTGTACGGACTAAGGCATACGATATCGATTGAATCTTGATTGAGAAACAAGGTGGCAGGGAGAGTGGGAGAGAGAGTGAAACGAGCGTGTATACGTTACGCTCGTCTCTCCGCTGCTACCGTTTAATGGCCGGTTCGTCTTACGAATAATTATCGCCCGGATAGGGTTATATACCAACGAGAGGCTGCACGGCTTGCACGTGACAAGTTTCTTCGTTCCTTCTGCCGCGGTACGTATTCTCGACTACCTGTACACCTCGGTTCACAACAAGTTTGCCGTTGAAAGGCAGCAGAATGAACAGCACGCAGTAAACCGGATCGACAAAGAATACGATTTATTATTTTTATCAAATACGATTTATTATTTTAAAAATTCGATCTAATATTAAAAAAATACGATCTAATATTTAAAAAATACGATCTAATATTTAAAAAATACGATCTTATATTTAAAGAAAACGGTTTAATATTTTTAAAAACGGTTTAATATTTAAAAAAAGGGTTTAACATTTTTTTAAATACGTGTTAAAATTTTTTTAAATACGATTTAATATTTTTTTTAAATACGATTTAGGATTTAATCAAAATTGGCGAAAATCTAAGACCAGTTTGGATCCAACTAATTTTCAGAAAAAAGAATTGCTTGCAGCTGCCATTAAGAGCATGCAGTATCCACTCAGTCTGTAATGAATCGCTTTCCCTATTTTCTCCGCGACTATTAACTATTTTGTAGGCTTCACTATTAACTATTTTGTAGGTAGGTAGGTAGGTAGGTAGGTATTAACTATTTTGTAGGTTTCATGGATACACGAAAAATTAAATTTCCCTCTGTCGGAGATGTCAACATTCGAGAAGAGAACAGGGAAACGGATTTCCTACCGGTCGAGTCTCTATCGCATTCTTAGTCGATTAGCGTGAAATCCAGGCTCTCCTTCGACGGGCCAAATATCACGAAGCCGGAAATGGACCCGTAAAATCCGTGCAACCGAGTCGGCGAAACTACTTACGAAGTGAATGGCGAAGCCCCGAGAGGACTCTCTCTCTCTCCCCCCGCCCCCTCCCGCCCCCCCCCCCCCCCCTCTCGGTCACAGTACTTTAGCCGCAATATCGTGCGGTATTCACGCGTGTAATATAGAGTCGAGGGGTGAGCCGGGGCGGGCCTCTGTATCCGAGCCTACGTAATACAACACTGGCGGAATATGTGCGGTTATTACAGAGTGTACATACACCCCGTACATGGGACAGTGTAGCTCGAGGTATATGGACATAGAGAGGTGCAGGTTGGATGTTCTGCCGGACGAGAGAAGGCGAATGGTGCACACCACCGTTATACGGTAGATGAGACTCCAGGCGCGGCGAGATTAATGAAACTCATGCGAGTTCTCGCAGTGCTTCTCAACCTCCGGGACACATAAAATAAGCTTATCCGTACACTGAGAAAAAAAATTGGTTGGATTAACCAAAAGACGCGGGGACATCCGTTCAAAGCTGTTATTTGTTTGGTACAAATAACGCATTGTTTTGTTAAGCGATTATTTGCTTCAATTTATTCAAAATTTGTTGATTGAAACAAACATATGTGTTGTACCAACAAAATACACCTTTGAACGTACGTCACCGCGCATTTGCTTAATCTAACAATTTCTTTTTCTCAGTGTACTTATTCGTACGGGCGTGCGGTCGGTATTGCGTACAAATATAGTTATACAGTAGAACCCCGATTAACTGGGGTCGGATTAATCGTGCGTCTTTCCGAGGTTTTTTTTTCATGCTCGGAGCAAACCAAAGTCACTGAGTACTTAAAAAAAAAAAAGACCAGCGTACTATTAATGAAAAGAAAAAATCCAAAGCTTTACATTCTAGTTCACACTATTTAACGATTAAGTGCAATTTGTAACAAATGTAACTAGTCAAAATAAAGTTGTATCATCAGCCACTATTGACTAATATACTTTCGCTCTCTAGTTCGGATTAACCGGGATTTCGATTATCCGGAGACTCTTCGGTCCCGAGCATCTCGGTTAATCGGGGTTCTACTGTAGTAATCCGAGGCTGCGACTGCCAAAGTCCGTCCCGTCTAGCAAAACAGACCGCGGACCGTTTTTACCGCAGTCTTCGTTCTCGAAGCCGTGGAGAACCTCGCGTGTCTAATACGAACGAGGCGAATGCGAGATAGCGGCGATTAGCGAAAAAAAGTTATTAAAAAAAAACGTAGCTAAACGAACGTCGAGAATTAATCCGCGAGCAGGGCTCGACGTATATCCGTGCATGTAACTATATATAGTTGGTGTATAGATATATACACCAACTATATATATATACATATCTATAAAATAATAATAATAATAATTATTATTATTGTTATTATTATTCAAGCTTTGGAGAGAGAAGGGAAGCGCAGAAAGAACGCGTATTACGTGTATTAGTATAATCGTCGGTGCGCATGCGCGGCCTTAGGCCGGCAGGCAATTCGCCGAGGATTATCTACCGCTTGCATTTCGATATTTATTATTGTAATATACGAAAGTTACGAGCGGGCAGGATGAACAGCACGAGCTGGAGGCTTGAATGGATATTCGAGACGCATGAAATCCATCGGTGCTCGTAACATTCGATTTTATCCTCGTAATCTTCCTATTGAATTTCAATGGGCTAGCGCAGCGACCGCTGAAAACAGTGGAAAAAAATTCGCCGACTTTTACCCGATATTCGTCGAGCGAATAATAATTTTTACATCGCCAAAATTCATGGTTGTTAACCGTGAAATATTTCGTCTCTGTCCGGAGTGCGGACACACACGAGGGACTGAGATATTTCGGACGCCTTTGTCTCACTTAGTCCGGACTCCCCGCTCTCTCGGCCAAACGCGAAAGTAAAAGAAAGAGGCAATAAAAAGAAAATAAAACTCGAGTCACCAGCTGGGGAGCCACGTGGGTGCGAGTTAAAGTGTGGCCGCTCCGGCACGCGACTCTCTCTTTCTCTCGTTCCCTTCTTCTTCCCTGCACGACGAATAACTGTTCCCCTCTCGCATTTTGCTGATTTTTTTTTTTTTTTTTACTCGAACATTGTTTTTTTCTGCATTCAGATGGACTCTGCGACATCGAGCGTTAACCCTTCGCGTCACGGTAGGAAATGGAGCGTCCCACCTTCTTTCGCTCAGTTTTCAATTTTTTAAAACTAATTTCATGACATTAAATACCGAGGTTTTGTTTGTGTAGTGTCAAAATGTATGGCTCAAAGGATTAAAGGCTTACGCCAAAGTGAATGGGTAAAAACGTACGCGAATTTCGTGATTTTTTTTTTCTCGGTAAATATATGCTTTTTCGCTTCGATTCTTTTAGGGTGGAAGGAGGATATATTAAAGAACATTTAATCATTTTTTAAATTTAATTTTATTGTTATTACTTGTTTTTTATCGGTCGGCGTAAATTTTTTTTTTTCGAAATTTCGTTTGCTTTTCGACATGTCATTTTATGTGAAAGAATTTTTTAAATTGTTTCTTAACTAATGACATATAACGCGGTCCTTGACGAGGGCCGGGGGGGGGGGGGGGGGGGGAATTGGTAAAATGGCGGCCATTAAAAAAAAAAAATTGGAATTATTATTATGGAAAATGAATCTTTTCAGCACCATTGATATGCTTGATTTTTTTCAGATTTTTATACCATCCAGAAGTGTTTGCAATTCCCTCTCATTTCTCTGAAACTTATGCGAAGTGAATACTAGTCGCAAGGACTACCTTAATATGGAACAGGCAGGGTAATAAGATTAAACGTGGTAAATGGGGCACAGGTATGATACAATTTTGAAATGGTTAATATCGCCTGGAGAAGGTAAAAATTAAGAATGGTAAATATGGCCCGATCCACTTATCATTGATTTACGTGCTGATAGATGTGGGCCATATTCACCCTATTTCACCCAATTTTTACCCACTGTTTTACACTGTGAATCATTTTTTTAAATATGAAAACTTCAAGGTATACAGAATCTGTAGAAGTAAATCGGTAAAAATTTTCATAAAAATCCATCAAGCCGTTTTTGAGATATCAGGCTCACCGATTATGAAACTCACGTGTTGAGAAAAACGCGTTCAAAGTTCCGTCGCGCCGCTGCTCCAGCATTTCCCGCAGCTGCTCGAGCACTCCGCAACTTTCCACATAACGGTCTCTAACTTTTGCAATTCGTTGAAATTCGGCATAAAAATTTAACCGAATATTCTTGACACTACAATCTTTTAGAAAAAAAAAAAAAATCTAAATTTTACTGTAGCCTAAGCCCTTAAGTCCAGCAAAAGCACAACTATAGCCCAGCGTATGCAAAGGGCTCGAGATTTGCGTTTAGAAAAAAAAAAAATTCTTCTTATTTTTCTACTTCTTCAACTGAAAATCCGAGTAAGTTACAACGTTCTGGAGTCGCAGCGCCGGCTCTCAGCGAGAATAGCGATAGATTCCCATGCGTGAATTTTAAGTACACGCCAGAGGTGTGTTTATCATAACCGTCGGTGGTGCCGCAACTATCCGACTGGGCCGATGATTCTACCTTATTACAGTACACCAAGAGCGCAGAGAGCCGGGACGACGTGGAGTGCACTGCACGCAACTCGCGCCACGCCGGAATTACCACGCAGCCATGTACGGTCTCTCTCTCTCTCTCTCGATATCGCAGAAAATACTTTACCGAGAAGCGAACCCTAAGACGTTACTCGAGCGTGATAGTCACGCTTTGTTTATCCGTCGCGATTCTCCCGAGGAGAAAGCCTCAGAGACGCACAAATTAAATCGTAAAAGTAAATAGAAAAAGAGAGTGGGGCAAGATGGAATATTGCAAATTTTTTTGCGGACCGTAAAATGAAGTCTCGTTTCGAATTTAGGAGGTCCATTTAGCCCCGCTTTCCGTCGAACGGAATATTCGTTCGTCTCTCGAAGTCCGAGTCAGCGTTCGCACGTAAAAAATTGCCGGTTATTAAAATGAATTTATTGTATAATAAAATATCTAATAAAAGATAATTTTTTTTATATTCCCGAGCGAGAGATGAACGTTCCAGGACACTGGTTCATTTCGCCCCGCTTTCCATCGGACGAAAAAAGCGTCTGTCTCGCGAAGTCCAAGTCAGCGTTAGCTGGTAAGAAATTTCCGGGTATTACAATTAATTTAATGTATAATAAAATGTTCATTTTTTCGTGTCCACTCACGAGCGAGAGACGAACGTTTCGATGCGTTCCTCTCTCGTCCGATCAAGGATGTAAGACAGTAGGTCCTTCTTGCCCCGCTTTCTATGGACCAGAAAAAAATCGATTCTCCCATAGTACGAGTCGGCGTTTGGTCGTAAAAATATTACCGGGTATTAAAATGAAATAAATATATAATAAAAAATCAACTATCTTCGTGTCCAATCGAGATTCTTCTCAGGTCCGATCGGAGGATGCAGGACATTAGTCCATTTTGCCCCGCTTTCCATGGACCGGAAAAATCGATCGTCTCTCTAAGTCCGAGTAAGCGTTTGCTCGTAAAAAATTACCGGGTATTAAAATTAAATTAATATATAATAAAAAATCAACTTTCTTCGCGTCCAATCGAGGTTCCTCTCAGGTTGGATCGAGGATGCAGGAGACTAGTCCATTTTGCCCCGCTTTTTATTGACTGGAAAAATCGTTGGTCTCTCAGAGACCGAGTCAGCGTTTGCTCGTAAAAAATTACCGGGTATTAAAATTACATTAATACATAATAAAAAGTCAACTTTCTTCGTGTCCAATCGAGGTTCCTCTCAGGTTGGATCGAGGATGCAGGACACTAGTCCATTTTGCCCCGCTTTTCATTGACTGGAAAAATCGTTCGTCTCTCAGAGTTCGAGTCAGCGTTTGCTCGTAAAAAATTACCGGGTATTAAAATTACATTAATACATAATAAAAAATCAATTTTCTTCGTGCCCGATCGATGGTGCAGGACGAGCGATAAAGAAAAAGCTTCGTCAACGTGTGCAGCCGACAACGGGCATCGGTGTCGGTGAGCGCGTTTCACCTCGCGTCTTTCAACATTCACACACATTAAATTCTCCGGTAGGCTCTTTATGAATATGAAATTATTGCCGCGGACTCCCGGAGCGTGGCGTGTGTATGTAAAAATCATTTCCTTCGTTTCTCTCTCGACTCGCCGAGAGAATTATACGTTAGCGATCGTCGTTGTCTCGGTTGACGATTCGCCGGCGCGCAGTTCAGCATGCAAATGCAAACTCGACCGCTGCGTATTATATCGGGTATGTATATATATCGGCTCACGATCGCCGCATTTATCAGCTCTCGTCAATCGTTTTATCTGAATCCAAATAAGCTTCTTTATTTTTTTCAATTTCTTGTTAACTTCGAGCACGCGCGTTTACTAGCCGGCGATGTTCCGAGTATGAGACGCGCGCGCGCGCGGTGCTCCTCTCGTTTCAACAGCGCTCACAGCTGATACCACGCTCAGATTCCGAACCTGTTTTCCTGCTTCGAGAGCACGTATACGTGCACACGCGGGGAGCGTTATCGAGCCGCTTCTTCTTCTCCTTCTTCTTTCCCTTTTTCCTTCAGAACGGCCGAGGCAGTGAAGATTATTGATTGCCTCCGCCTATAGGTATAGACCCGATGCGGCACGCACGTACCCAAAGCCTGTTTCCTTGTCGCGGTTTACGCCTAACGTTATAAATTATCCGTCGAATTATGTTAATCGAACATAGCGACGGGGCTTACGTCGCGGACGATAATTCCCACCCATCGGGATACGAGTCATAATCGAAGCGACAGTAATATAAAATAACATCGGCGTTAAGATTCTGTCGTAAAGTTTTCCAATGTTCTGCATTCGGCACGGCACGCAGCGAGATCCGGCGAGGAATTTTTATTTATTTTTTATTATAAAAAATAAAAAAAAACTTACCGCGAGGTGAAGAAGTTGCCCGATAAATAAAGCAGTCAAGGGCCAGGTAGTTTCCACTACACGGTCGCACGGTAAAAGTACTGTGGGTTCCCCGTGAAAATGCACCTGACGCAGCAGCGGCGAGGGGTGGCAAGCGAGACTGTACACGCAGTGCGCGCGATGATACTCGCCGTTACGCAACACGCAACTGGTGGGCACACGCGACGGAGTGAGACAAAATCTATACGACCTATATATATAGATATATATATCAATATATACACATATATATATATATTGGATATCTCTCGGCTATCGGTTGAAAAAATAAACAGGTCGAGCGTTAGAAGATAAGTAAATCGGCGGTAGTAAAAAAAAACTCGGTTGCAAAACGACCGAGGAGCACACAATATCAGCTTCGGCTATAGACTAACTCTCGCGAAACAAACAAACGTCAAGTGACGCGCGCGCAACACGCTTCGGGCCGGAGAACCTTTTTCCCTCCTCCTCGTTCTCACATTCTCTATATAGTCCCGTCGCTCGCCTCCTACTCCACTTCTCCATCTACAGTCGAGGGGATCTTCCGCGCCTCTATATCGTTTCCGGGACGACGACGACGCGTCTATTCCCCGCAGCGGCCCGGGTTTGTTATGTTTTTGTTTTAATTGTCCTCCGCAGCGGTTCGCGAGAGGGACGGATCGAGAGGTTTCGGTTGTTTTTGTTTGTTGTCGATCGTGAGATAAATCGTGTAACGATGAAAAAAAATATTGGCAAAACCGGGCCCGGCGTGGCCACACTCGGCCGCCACACTGCCTGCACTGCCAACGGCATTTGTGTTTCACGTACCGAGGCCGAGAGAGCACCGTGGTAACTGGTTGCGTGCGCACTTGCCCACACACGCAACCCGGTTCTCGGACCGTCGCGTGTACGTGCAGAGGATTTTTCTTTCTTCGGGAACTCTCACACGAGCTCGGAAAGCGAGAGCGACGTGAGTGCCATCTAGCGGCCGAGACACGGAGCGAGGGACTTGACGCTCTGCATTTTTTTTTCTCTATTCGTTTACGTTAGAACTGCAGTTGCGGCGTTGGAGTATGCATCGACGAGACAGCGAGCAAGAAAATAGGTCGATTCGATATGCAAATCGTAAGCTATAGACTCGGAAAGGAACAATCAAAGATCCATTGCTGCACAGTGGCGGACTCGCTGTCCGAGCCCTCGAAACTCCCCGAACGCTCTCGTTTCGCGTAGCCGGTAAAGAAACTTCCGCTCTTTCCGGCGGTCGGTAAACATAGCCTAAAAACGATGCAATGTAATTAAGCTTGACTCTCACATACATAACTGCAATACAGGGACTACACACATAACTCCCACATACGGGACTAATACAATTACAACCTGGGCATTGAAATCACTGGATTTCCAGGCGATTCGATGACTTCTCATCGTAAAATTAATAACATCAATCGATGCGTCGATCTCGCAGTTTTATTTTTCGCCAACGGTAAGCATAAGTTCGCGACTCCAATGATAGTGAACGCTGATAAAAAATATTCAACGAACAAAACAAAAATGGGCGATGAAAGTTTGTCGCGACAGTTGCATCAGCGGATAACGTAGACCGCATTCGCGATTCAAAGTTCGCTGTAGTACGAGCAGTGGTTAATAAAACACAGTGTCATCCCGAGTGAATGCTGTTGCAACCTCCGGGCGAGCCGTCCACCTATCTACCCCTCTAGAGGGACACCGTCGGAGAGTCGCGTTCATCGACGAGCGGCGAGGGCACAGTTGTGTGTGTGCGTAGCTCTCCGTGGCTGTGTGCGCGCGCGCGCCCGAGAGCTTTAATCGCATCGAAGATGGCGGCCGGAGGGTAGGGCCGGACGAGCGACGCTCCGTGAAGTAAGACGGTCCTACGTCTCGTTATCGCTCGTTTAACCGACCGATCGTATTTCCGGTGAGTACGGACTGTTTTTTTCGTCAGCCTTTAACGTAGATCAGTAGAATCGCCGTGCATGGCCGACGTCGCTCGATGGCGGGAAACTAACGGATAAGCGTGTCCGCGTACTGGCTTTATTGTTTTAACACTCTCCTTCGCGACGGACAGCGACACGACGCCGAGATAATGGTGACAAACTCGGGCACGGGAGCAACTCTCTCGCGGCTCGGGAAGTTCAATGCGCACATACGTGTGTCACTGCGCCTCTTCGTGGAGGGGAGTGTGATTACTCGGACGAGTGTGTGGGTTTCGTTGAGGCGTGTGTTTGTGGGTTGTGTGTGTAGCGGACTGCTTTAAATGGACCGGCGGACTCGTGTGCGTTGCGCTCACGTGCGTTAATCCGACGTACGTCGGGCGAAGGCGCGTTAGTCTATACGTCTCAGCTATGCTATTTCTCACTCTTGCCGTTCAGGATCGGACCTTTCGACGCGCTCGCGCGCTTTTCGCTATCGATAAATTGAGGTCCGATGCTCTATAAATTGCCGGATAATTATTCGACGCATGCCGATCCTGGTTCAAAGTTCGCGACATCCGGATCGCTGCTATTTAGCATAGCGCGAACGCGATACGATCGAAAGATAAATTAATTTATACTCAAAGGTTCTCGACGTATCCGCGAACCAAGCTTTAACGTCTCTCGAACCCGGGTTTTTAATCCTGAATTACCGCACGTGTATCCGGTGCAGCTGTTTAAAAAAAATCTTGAATTAAAAAAAGAATTGGTGTTGTAAGTTTTTTTCTTGTTTTAACGCGCATCTTTTACAATATTTAATACATCGATACAACGCCTCGATAGACGTCGGCGCTTATAAGAAATATGTGGAGTGTTTTAGCGTTAAATGATCGTGGCAATTATTGCTAGCAAATTGTTTGCGAGTCACTTTTAAAAAAAATGCATGTTTGTCGCTTTAATCGTACGGTTATTGGCTTCCGCAGAAGGCACTTTAGTTTCGGCGACGAAAAATGTTTTTCGCGGATAATTGCAAAGCTTAACACTTTGTCGTATTTTATGTTTACAACATTTTTAGCTATAAAAAATGTTCATAATTTTTTGTTTGTCGTTCCTCATTGTGGGTCTATGTTTCATGTATTTTTTGCTTGCTTGTCCCGAATCTCCCACTTGCTTTACGCCCATTTCAATGATCCTTACGGAAATTTACCTAAAAAAAAGTCTCCCGGCCATTATCACTAAATATACCTGGTCATATTATGCCTAAATTTGTTTAATTATGCCTGCAATTCTGTCTCCCATCTCCATGCTCCTTACGGTAATTTACCGTAGAATAACAAATGTTAGTCGGCCATTATCAACCTCGATTGTTAACCCTACAACTCATGACTTAACCCTTCACGTACCGGTGTCTCGATCAGCGAGAACCTAGAATTTGCCAGGACGCAACGTTCGACCGATGCGAGTAACATTAACGTGTTAAAAAAAATCTGAAAAATTCACAGACGTACTTTGAAGTGTTGTTTTTTAGATAACGCAGAAGAACATTTATTACGAACATCTGTATTGTTTTTTTGTGCTTAAAAGAAGGCATGGTCGTTTGCGATTGGCAAAAAGTCCCCGGTACCTGAAGGGCTAATTTTTGTACCTTCAAACGCATGACTGGGGTCCGAACGCACCCCACGCTTTTCTTGATCATAAAACCGGTTCTATGCTGATAAACAGAGTTTCTCATAAATGATTTTCTTCGTTTTTTCATAAGGATGAGAACGGTGTAGGGGAGAGCGGGGCAAAACTCAATTTTCCAATATTTTTGGATGCCCGATTTTGTCCCAACGATACATCTGGATTTTCAACCCCGTTTTGTCCCACGGACCACCATCGCCACCACCCAAAAGTTATTGGAAAATTGCGTTTTGTCTCATTATCCTGTTTTAGCCTGCTGTGCTTCCCCTACGAAAAATCTGATTTTCTTCACATTTAGTTATTGAAAAATTAATTCGAAAACTGAAAACCGAAAAATCAGCAAAGAGCTCACTTTTTCGCGTTCGCGTGGGGTGCGTTCGGACACCAGTCATGAGTTGTAGGGTTAAAAATGATGCCTGCAGCGCGTGTCCCATCTTTTCGCTCCTCGTATCACTCGCTTCTCCGTATCTTTCGTTTCCCTTCACGGTCGTAGATAAATGTTCGCCAACTGACTGATTAGGCAAAAAAAAAAACCTAAGTATCTGATGAATCGGCTTTGGACATTCTAATTTCACTTTCAGATGGTGACGGGCTCTCTCTCGACTTTGCTAACCAAGAACCTCGAACAGAGGGGAGAGTATAAGCTAACTGTTAAGTTTACAAAACAATTAAAAAATTGAAATAAAAAAAATAAAAAAAATAAAAACACATAACACAACACAGCGCCATTAGCGCTTGTAAAAATATCGCGACAGCGGTTAACTGCAAGTCGCCGTCCAATTGCCTCGGACGAGAAGCCGGAAGTCGTTTAATTAGGCGCGGCCCTCGACGCCGGGGAGCGAACACACGCGCGCCGTAAAACTCGATCGTCATCGTTCGTGCGGGGATCGAGCGAGCGTCAGTTCGTCGCGACGTTCCTTCACCAAAAGTCTAGTCAAGCCAAACCCAGGAGAACCGGAGATAATCGTCAGCGAACCGATACATCACCGTTAGAGTGCGAACGACGATTCCCGCTCGGCTCGCATCGAAGGTCGAACAGAGGACAAGAACCGCCGTTCCACCATTCGGAACGATAAACAGTGGATAAGCATCAACGAGCGTTCCGAGAAGAGCCGAAGATAGCAGCGTCGAGATCATCGCCGTGTCGACTGAAAATAAACAAACGGACTAAAAAAAAAAAAAAAAAGTCGAGCGAGGCCACTCGACAATATTCCCAACGTCCGCCGGACGAGTGCCAGCCTCGAACAAAGTTATTTATCGATTCGTTCGCGAATAAATCCGAAGACGAAATCGTCGAAACGTCGAGAAACGTCCGAGAGTCCTCGACGAAAGAACCGAGACGGTCCAGTCCGGTGAATCGAATTTACCCTTCGGACGTAATTCGGCTACGGGCGACATCGATGCCGGACGGGACTCCTCGAGAGTCCCTCGCACCGCTCACCCGCTATCAGCCTCAGCGAGCCGAGCCGCTCTCTCATCTCTCGCGTCTCTCCTAATACAAGAGCGATCTCGCCGGTCGTCCGAGATAATCTCGTAGCGTGTGAGAGGGAATAAATTCGTCGGATCGGCTGGAGACGAGAAGAGGTCACGGACAAACGGACTGACACAAACAAAACATAGAGAAAGGTGGGGGGGAGAGGGGGGGGGGGCTTCGAGCGGGGTGGAAGCCGTAGTTCGAAGCGGGCATCGGATCGAAGAGCAAGGGAAGCGTAGACGGAGGAAAAGCTCGGAGAAGCGGAGGAAAGCCCTGGCCGGACCGTGACGAACCGCACGATATCGACGCGACTATTGCGCTTGCGCCGAAAAAGCGCGCAATTGAACCCTCCGAGAAAGAGACGGAGGGAGAGGGGGGAGGGAGAGAGGAGAGCTCCCTGTCTCGCAACTGAGCGAGGGATCGGCTCGCAGAGACCGAAAGCTCTCGTGATATTATTTCCGACACGGGCTTTCGCGGCCCTCAGTCGGCTATCGCGTTGCGACGAAGCTCGAGCTCTCTCCTCTCCCTCTCTCTCTCTCTCTCTCTACGCGATAACGAAGCACCTTGCTCGCGCCGCTTGTGTGCCCCGTCGGTGATTCCAACGCCGGAGAAAAGCCGTTCGACGTCACGACTGCGCCGGGAAGAGGGGAAGAAATACTATCGATTATGGAACGACGAACACGATTTTATCTACGCTGAAGATTTTTTTTGTTATTACGAGAAAGAGGCAGTTTAGTGAAGAAAAATAACTTGGTCAGACAGTCCCGGTGAATTTGTGAATTCTGCAACATTTATATATATATAAATTTTTTTTTTTTTTGTTGCGATATCGATGGTAAGGCGGTGATTCGAACGCCCGTATAGCCTCGAGGACGTTGTGGGAACTCCGGGAGAGCCAATAACGCACATCGAGCGGTTGCAAATAGAAAAGCGTCGGCTCGCCGGCTCGTCGACTACACTCGGAGGCTGGTGGGCGGCGGACGCGGTGCAGCAATCTCTCTCACTGTCCCTCTTTCTCGTCCGCTATCGACCGTGGATTGGACTTGCGCCCGGAAGCTCCCCAAGAACACCCGCGTACGTTCAAATCTTGCGATTTTTTTTTTAATACAAATAACAAAATTTAAAAACATAAGGAATTAGAAATTCCATTTAAAAGATGGATAAATTTTAATTCTAGTAAAAAAAAAATGAAATAAAAAAAGAAAATAAATTACAAAATCGCGTGGTCCATCTTAGAGCCGATCGGAGACTGCGACGCCCGCAGAGGAGCCGAAACGCTTAGAGAGACCAGGTCGAGAGAAAAATAATCGGGAGCCCGGGAGGAAAACGACGGCGAGAACTGGCAACGGCTCGAGGCAAGCCGCGTTCGGCCGTCGTTCGAGCCACCGAGGAAAAGATAAGAGAAAACACACGAGCCGATAAAACTCCGCGGCGGGCTCTCCGTGAAACGGCGTCGTGGAGTTCGCTGCTGCACGGCCGGGTCGGCGTGTAATCGAGAGCGAGTCGCGCGTCATGCGTGCACACATCGCGGCTCGCGCGTGAGCGGTTTGTCACGATAAGAGAAATGGAACGAGAGCCGTCGAGCTTGCCATCTCGATCGTAGTCGGGAAATACTCGGTCTCGCGCGTCAGCGTGGCGCGCGGAGTTCGCGCGTTCTAAAAAAAAAAAAAAAAAAATTAAAAATACATCAATTCTACTTGCTCAAACAGCGAGAGATGGTCGGTTGCGTGATTGCTGAACGGAGACCGGAGTCTCGTGATAATCGATTGATGTCTTCGCCCGGGCGTCGATGTCTCTCAGGATTCGTTCGCCAGTCCGACGATGAACGGGAGCCAGATACGTCGAGTCGTTTCTTCGTCGTCGGTCATCGGCGTTCAAGTCTCTTCGTGTACTCTTCGACGATGAAGTCATCAACGGGGCCCGAAGCACCTTCGTTGTAGAGTAGCAGATATATGAGCGAGGAGGGAGAACAACAAGAAGGAAGAAAAGAAAAATAAGATAAATACGAATAGGAAGAAGTAGACGAAAAAGAAGATAAATACGAGAAAGGACGAAGTAGACGAAAAAGAAGATAAATTCGAAAAGGAAGAAGTAGACGAAAAAGAAGACAAACATGAAAAGGGAGAAATAGACGAAAAAATAAGAAATATACGGAAAAGGAAGAAGTAGACGAAAAAATAAGAAATATACGAAAAAATAAGAAATATACGAAAAAGTAAGAAATATACGAAAAATAAGAAGTAGACGAAAAAATAATAAGCGGAAAAAATAATAAGGGGGAAAAAAATTTACCAAAACAGAGTAGAATTGTTATCGCGGGTGATGACTAACGATCAGCAGACGACTCTGGGCCAGGTCTCGGGCTCCGAGCCGCACCAGCTCCCCCAGCAGCAGCACGAGAACGTCGAGCTGACGGAGCTTCTTCCGGTCGAGCAGTCCCGGATAAAGGGCAATCCCGGCGACAGGGATCAGGAGGAGACGACCGACGGTCTGAAAGCCCTGCGGAGTTTCTCGCGCGGCGAGCACGAGGATTTTGACGCTAACCGGGATTACGACTGCTTCGGCAATCTCGACGCCACGTACGAGGAGGAAATCGACGGTGAGCACAGCGAGGGTGACCGGGGAGGCGGCTCGAGGAAGCGGAAGAGCAGCGTCGAGTCGAGGATCAACGCCTTCAGGATCACGAGGAGGATAGCCGTGGAGCAGGGAGGAACAAGAAATGCGCGGAAGAATCGGCGGAGAGCGAGAAGCGGTGCGGAGAATAATTTTTCCTGCGACGAGGGTGAAAAACACCGGGACGATGCCGGCACGAGAAGAAGTCCCCGGGTCAGCGACCGCTTCGATCCGGCCAGGGACGAGGTCGAGGACGAGGTTTACTACTTCCGTCAGCAGCAGCTCGATCCCTGCGAGACATCGAACAACGACGCTGACGAGGAGACCAACCTGGAAATCCTCTCGGCCGGTGTCTATCGGGACATGGCCAATAATTTCTCCGAAGTCTCTCGAACCAAAGATTCGCCTGAGTTGTCCGAAGGCTCGACCAGGAGGAGCAGCAAAAAATCGGAGAAGCAGCGGAAGAACAAGACAGGGAAGAGAGAAGTAAAAAAGAAGCGAAGATCGCCTAGAGAAGAGACCGAGGATCAAGATTCGGAGATGGGAACCGACGACTCGCCGAAGGTCTCTCTGGCGAACAAGGACGAAGCCGAGAAAGACTTGAGACTCAAGATTGACGGGATAATACAAGCGAATTATCTGCTCGAACGTGAAAACAACAATGTCGTGCAGAGAAATCACAACGAGATCAGAAACAGCCCATCGGCCCAAGACTCGTCCAAAGAACCAAACACGGCGGTGGAAAACAATGTTTCGGAGGCGCCGAACAGCGAGGAGGACTCTCCGAAGCAGGAGGACTCCCAGCCGGTAAAGAAGTACTGCTGCGTGATGTGCAACTCGAGATTCAAGGGAAGCGGTGGCCTGAGGAACCATTACAAGGTCGTCCACGCGGCTGGTCCGTTGTACAAGTGCGACGAGTGCGGAAAAGAGTTTCCTCTGAAGGAACGTCTGAAGCTCCACGTGAGGACCCACACGGGTTTCAAGCCCTACAAGTGCCCCGATTGCCACAAGAGCTTCGCCCGGGGTGGCCAGCTGGTCCAGCATCGCGGAACTCACAGCAAGGTAAAACCTTACCGTTGCAACTTGTGCGCCGGAACTTTCACCTGCGCGGCCAATCTCGCCCTCCACGTAAAACGCCACAACGGCCAGAAGGATCACAAGTGCGAGATATGCGGTCGAGGATTCGTCAGGAAGGACGCCCTGAAGAAACATCTCGAGTGTCTTCACAGGGACGTTAAGTCGTTTCTGTGCGTCATCTGCAACAAAACGTTCAAGGGACATTTGCCTCAGCACATGAGGACCCACGCTCAGGACCGTCCTCACGGTTGCGCGACCTGCGGTCAGAGATTCGCCCAGAAGTCTCAGCTGACCGTTCATCAGAGGACACACTCGGGTCAGCGACCCTTCAGGTGTCTGGTCTGCTGGCAGGCTTTCGCTCACTCGACCGCCCTCAAGCTCCACACGAGGCGACACACGGGCGAGAGACCCTTCAAGTGCGCCGAGTGCAACGCGGGTTTCACCCAATTGCCCCACTGGAAGAAACACATGAAGTGCATTCACGGCAGGAGCGAGCCTTACAATTGCAAAAATTGCAACAGCTTCTTTCGCATAAAGAACGATCTCGAGAATCACGAGAAATCCTGCAGGTTCGACGAGGTCGCCGATGACGTCGCCAAGACGAACGGCCCGTCCGAGGCGACCGGTGGGAAAAGCAACTCCTCGTCACCGGTCGATCCTCCGAGATTTCGATTTATGAACGTCGAGCGCATGAGACTACTACTGGCGGTTTTGTTGAAGAGAATATCGAGACCCGAGAGACTCGACGAGCTCGGCTTCGGCAAGAGACTCATCGACGAGGTGCTCCAGGACTCTCTGGTTTCGGCCGGCAAGGAACCCTCGAGAATCGGCGAGGTCACCGAACTCGAGAGCCTCCGCAAGAATCTCGAGACCTTTCTCGAGTGGACCGTGCCGAAGGAACACTGGGACATGTTTAGGAAGATGGAAAAGACTCCCGAAGAGATACTCGAGACTCTAACAGCTACGTAGATAATACTGTTTTTTTTTTTAATTGAAGCGCACGAGCACGGTGCGCATAGGGACGTAGACTTTATAAGCTATTAGCCAAAGAGACGAGGTGTAGCGAATTTGTTTTCTTGCTATTATTATTACTATTATTATTATAATTGTGTGATAATTGGCAAAGAAATTGAGGTGCGGTGCCATTGAAACGTTCTACTTGCCATATTATACCAATGAGTGTTGTACGCATCGTTGTTTAGGAACTGAATGGGGAATACGAGCGTTGCACAATTTTATTACGATATACAAGCACGTAGAGAAGTTACTGAACGAAATATACTTGCCATATCTGTAAGGTAAATTTATTGCGTACTCGCGAGAAAGAGGCTTCTATGTACATTTATTTAGTCCTCGCTCGTTTATTGAATTACCAAAAAAAAAAAAAGATGAGACAAAAAGAAAAAAAAGAGTTACGTTGGGCGCGAGTCGAAAAATATATTATAATATTGTTACCGGGGTATTAATCGATTAGTTGAACTGTTGGCGGCATTATTCTTTTATAGTTTAATATTTAATGCGCTCCGCATTGTTCGACGTGTGCACGTAGACTAAAGTGAAACACTATTTGATGAGGTACTGTGTTAATTTTCAAAACGCGACGTATCTTCGCGAAAAAGATAGATAGGCGTAAGTAAATGTGAGAAGACAATAATGGAGGATCGCAAGATTAATATATAATAATATAGTATATTATTACACATGTACGAACAAGTATGGGAATTATCGGTAGGGTATTATTTTTCATTCGTTCGATACGACTTCAACGGGAACTGATCACTGCCTGTTTTACCTACAGGGCGAGAGCGGGGCCAGATGGACCGTTTTTATCAATTTTTCACGGGACATAGAGTATAAAAAATCTTGTCTCAAATGAAAGATACGGGGTCCGTTTTGCCCCGCTCTTTCTCGCTTGATGTTTTACTCTTTGATTTTCAATGTCTAACGATTTTCCGCTGCACTCCAAAGACTCAAAATTTAACTTTCGTCGCTACTTTGCTCGATGTACAATGCATATTATAATATTATCATTTTCCTATACAATCTGAGCTCGAACTCCGGGGTCACTTTTATATCGATTTCAAACTACATTCATAGACATATTTACAAGTGTATAAATAAGCGAGTGAACAGGAGAAGACGAATGCTTGTCGGAGTTTTTAAATTTATACGACCGATAAGGATCCCGTGCGCTCGGAAGTGAAGCGACGATGCAAATTCGGGGTCACTCAGCTGTTGAATAAGGATCGAGGATCGAGGTTCCCGGGAGGGCAATATTTGCCTTTGCGACTGTCTCGGCTCTGCGACGTGGCCTCCGGGTGGGCGTGAGTAATTTTCCTTTTACGTTTCGGTGCCAAAGCGACTACCAGTCTCGTCATAACGATTGGCCATTCTTCGTTGAACGATGTTTCTTTATATTTATCTTTATTTTTCGGTCTATCTCACGATCCTCGATGCTATTAATAATGGATCGTTGAATTGCCTCTGTGTTCAGATAATTCTATTGAAAGATTTATTCAGATAAATCGAAATTTATATTTATTAGATATTTCAATTTATTTAGCCCTTAATGTCAACACGTTACTCCATCGGGAAGAAAAATTCAGATTCAGCTTTACGTTTTTTTTTTATTTCGTCATAAAAGTGCCATCGGTGTTAAAAAAAAGGCTATTATAACTGTACTGTACAATCAAACTACTATACGAATAAAGAAATGTTTCTCTTTTACTTCGGTAAAAAAAATAACAATTTACGCTTGTACGCTAAAAAACATCATTTATTCATACGGCATAGAGAACAATCTGCTCTTATGAAAACTTATGTCGATACTGAGAAGACGATAGAGAGAATTGTATCGATATTATCGGTGTTACCGATAGTGAGAAGACGAATAGTATGCGTATCACGAATCTTTGTAATTGAGCTGGTTCAACGAACTATTGCCAGGAGAGGATGAAAGTGTTCCTCAGATCGATTTTAAGATCCTTCACCGTAAGATACTGAAATAATTACAGAGAAATTCGTAACTGAGGCACTCTGTGCATAAATAGCTAAATTGATGTATTAATTTTGAACTCACCGATCGCTTGGTATCGTGTTGAAATCCAATTCTGCGACCGTTTAGCAATACCTGGGTAACATTCTTTACGACGCCCATCACTTGAACCTTCCCGAGCGTCATGTTGCCCTCTGAGTATTTGCCGGGTCTTACTTCCTCGTGGGATAACGTTTGTTTGACCAAAACAAATTTCCACCACCGATAATTATCGGAGTTTGTCGGATCTGCAAATATTTGACGATTGATAGAGTACAAATACAATTGTTAGAGTTAGAGTTTCGCGTTATAGGGAAAATTCCTTGAAATCTTCGCCTACCTAGATTTTCACCGTCGTCCAGGAACAACTCGCCAGTGGCTGACCCGCGAAGGTCCGGTGAGATTAAAAGCTCGAAATTATTCGTGCGACTGGCGGTCGTTGTATTGCCGGGCGTTTGAGCCGGTAATATTGAACCACCGCGTATCAGAAGCGGTATCGTGTCGAGAGGTGCGTCGAACGTGAAATTCTGACCGCTCGATACTAAAGCCTTTTTGTCGTAAAAGTCGTACCAAATACCCAGTGGTAAGTAAGCTGTGACCTTCGTCGCGCCCTGTGTCAAAGAAAGTATTGAAGTTATTTTTCATTCGCCTTCTTTTGCTTCCTCGTGGAGGAAGCTTCGTGTTGGTAAAAAAAATTCTGAGATTTTAATGAAAACATGTTCAGAATGTTCCAAAACATCGAAAAATTTCATTTAGAAAAAATGTGCGGATGCGCGTGCTTCTATTTTTGGCTTTATGAATATGTTCTGTATTTTTGGCTTCCTCATAAGGAAGGCAAAAATACCGAAAATGCTTTCTCATAGAAGAAACTTCACGAATAAAGGAACATTATGATAAAGCGATATGAAAATTTCAATTTCCGACTTTTATGAGAAGGCGATATGAAAATTTCATTTTCAACTTAAAATAAATTATCTTTAATTTTTCATTCGCCAACCTCTTCCAAAACCGGCAGTATCATCAGAGATCTTCCCCACAGGAATTGCGTGTCCACTGCATACGTGTTGGGATCATTCACGAATCTAAGCAAAAAATATTTCTTTTTTATTTGCAAAAAAAAAAAAAACTTAACGAATAGTCGACATAACTTTTGAAAAATCGTTTTCAACTCACTCGAAGAATAGCGGACGCGCTACGGTTTCGCCGAACACATGAGCCCGGAAGAAGAGAGTGTAGAGGTACGGTAGAAATCGGTATCGAATCATCAGAGCCTTCCTCGACGATTTCACCACCAGTTCGCCCAACGCAACGGGATCTTGTTCCTGCATGTTCGTAAAGCCGTGGTACCATAATCGTTACGATTTTTTTCGGAAAATATTCCGCCTTCAAAATTATTCACATCCGTTATTTGTCACTTACGATACCGTCGTCGGTGTTGTGATTTCGCGAGAACGGATAGAACGCGCCGAGCTGCATCCAACGATTGCAAAGCGACTGGGTCGTGTTGCCGTTGAAACCGCAAATATCAGCTCCCATCATGGGAACCTGAAAGAGGCTGTAGGACAGCAGCTGGGGAACGGTCATTCTCATGTCGTACCAGGACGAATAAATATCGCCGGACCAGTGACCCGCGTAATGTCCGTGACCCATCCAGGTCGAGCGGGAAATAACGAACGGTCGTTTTCCACGAATCCTTGTCAGGGCGCTGAAACGTGTTATCATTGGTAATTGTAAATAGTGCCTGATAAAAAAAATTCGCAAACTGTTACGTAAAAAAATTATCTCTCATCCGTGACTCACTAATTTGTCATGGCGGCCTCGCTCGTTCCAAGGGTATTGTGGACATCGTAGTGCGAGCCGAGATAGTGTCTCGCGTTCATGCACACCGTCTTCGTTGCCAGAAGATTGCCGATGACGTTCGGTCGGTAAGGAGGATCGTCCAACTCGTTTTGGACACAGCCGTCGATGTGGCCGTTGTAAAAATTCGACGGTTCGTTCATGTCCTGTAGTGTAAATTTCACCAATGGATCATAATTCATATACGGGCAAAGAATATAGGGTAGAGCGGGGCAAAACGGACGGGGCTCTTGCGTTTATGTCGAGACTTTTATTGATGTCCCGCGAAAAATTGGCAAAGCCGGCTAGTTTGGCCTCGCTCTCCTTTACGGAATCCTCGAGCGTACGCGAGAGAACTTACGATCCATGCACCGTCGTACGGAAACATGTGCCACATGTCGCTCATCATGTCGAGCCAATAATCGCGAGTGTTGGGATTTGTAAAATCCGGCCATACGGTTGATTTGCGATTCCACACTTTTCCCTTGAACGGCAAGTCGGAATTTGCGTCTTTGATAAATATACTACGACGAATGCCCTCGTCGAAGGGACGATAGGTGCCGTTTGCTTCCGAGGCTGATATTCCCGCGTCGATCAGCGGTATGTAGTGCATTCCTACCTGTATTTCGAAGGATTATCGATTTTAAGGTGGTACTTCCGGACAGTCTGACTCCACGTGAGTTCAGAGAGAATTGAGAGAGGAATTGCGAACACTTCTCGATGGGATAAAAATCTGAAAAGTATCAAGCATATGGAAAAAGATGCTGAAAAGATTGATTTTTCATAATAATAATTCCAAAATGATGAAAAAAAAAAAATGGTTCAACAAATCCCTCGGCAACTTAACTTTTTTAAAATGAAAACGATCTGTTAATTTCCTTGAATGCGTATGAATTTTTTCAGAACTTCGTGTAATTTTTGAAAATAACGTTTTTAGTTAATAAAAAATTGAATTTCCCAAAATATATAAAATTCTGAAAAAATTCATACGTATTCAAAAAGATTAACAAATGAAGGAAAAGTTAAGTTGTGGGGAGATTCGTTGAACAATTTTTTTGTTCATTCAGTTATCAATAACATTTTGGAATTATTATTATGCAAAATCAATCTTTTCTGCACCATATGCTTGATATTTTTCAAATTTTTATCCCATTGGGAAGTCTTCACAATTCTCTCTTAATTCTCTCTGAACTCATGTAAGGTCGAACTGTCCGCAAGTAATACCTCAAGAAAAAGAATCGTTCGAGAAATTACTTCGTGCAAGAGATAACTCTTGCACAATTTACCTCGGCGATTTCGTGAAGGAAATCAGGTAGCCCCTTGAACTTGTGTTTGTCGTACGTAAAATCGTTGTTGTCATCCATATAATCCAAATCGTTCCATTGAGTATCCTACAAAAATAAAAATAAAGTTGGATCTACAATATCGACCAATGAAACTGTACTCGTTCGATAAAAAAAAAATAGCTTCATCGAATTGAAACGAATCTTACGAATGGAATACCGGCAGCTCTCGTTCTGTTCCACACTTTTTTAGTATCCTCCAAAGTTTTGTATCCATATTTGCACAAATGAAAGCCCAGAGACCAGTAAGGGGGCATGAAGGGTTTGCCAACGACCTGGGAATACTGCATGACTACGTCCGCAGGCGTCGGGCCCATAAGGATGTACATGTCGAACACACCGCCGATACTTCGGAAAGTCAGTGCGGGGGTCGGTTGCAATATGACGTCTGGATCGAAAGGAAAAAAAAAACACCGTCAATTTTGATACATTGACCATGCAACGGAACGCCACGAAACAATCCGATGGAATACCCATGGCATTGCTGTTCAGGAACAAGACACCGTGGCATTTGCCGGATTCCTCGATAACGAGATAAAACGGTTGTGATCCGTACAGATTGGCGTTCTCCGTCGGTGGTTGATCCTTGTTGAACATAGTAAAAGATTGCCAGTTCGTATTCAACCTCAATGGTGTTCTGTGCTCCCCGAGGCCGTAAACGTTGCTCGTCGGAAGCAGGGTGCTGATCTGGAGCAGCTGATCGGCGAATATAAACCCACCATTGCCGATCGAATCGAATCTGAACAAAAAAAATTAAAAAATCTATAGATATTATCGTTTCGTCGTAGCGTCGAGAATACGCGACGGAGACGCTTACATCGTCGTTCGATCGGCGGCTCTCGTGACGCGAAAGCCAGGAAGAGTATGGCTGATATCGAATTTGTACTTCGGATTCTTCGTAGTGTCCTCGAAGGGTCGAGGATCGGGCCTGATCGGCAAATGGGGCTCGTAGCGTTTATTCGCGGCATCAAAAATCTGTAAAGCATCAGTTGAAAAAAAAATCATTTAAAATGTGTTTTCTTATCTTTCTCTATCGATTGGGCCATTCTTTTATGTTTTACACAAAACTAATCTGTATTTAAATTTTTATTTGGATAAATAGATAGATAACTTTTATTGGGTACTGGGATAAACCCCTTAATTACCATGCAATACAAGAAGCACCAGTATTAAGTAGATATTTCCTTATAAGTCATGTCGGGTATAGTGGACTGCCCATATCTACTGGCCAAACTACAGGAGGTTCTCCCAGACCGCCAAAGAAGAACGCGCGTATTCTTTAGAACACCAAGAATAGCTTTCGGCCTCACGGAGAGGCCGGTTCACTATCGGCTTACGAGTGTCGCTAACAGGATCAATCTGTCCCACATGTTCGGACCAATCTCGACCTATACAAGCTCGCTATCCACTCGGGTCCTACTCCACCAATAAATATTAAATCAACTATTAAATTTTCCTTACATTATAGTTTATCTGTGATACACTGTACCATATGCATGCCTAATTATCTTTTTTATATCTATTTTCACATTTTATTTGTAAAAGGACGTGTCCCGTGAATAAATAAATAAATGACTAAGAAATGGATAGTACAAAGAGTCATAAATTAGAGTCATAAAAAGAGTATGCACCGAATGATAGATTTTGGAAGAGAGATAAAGTATAGAGAAAGATGGTGGAAAGAAAGGAGAAGAAACACACCACAGTTAAAAGTTGGAAAGAGCATAATTACTATGAGACTAATTACAAAGGATTTATGTAATCTAGTGAAGGGTACTTGCCTTTACACGTATGATAGACTCGTCAACGCCGGTAGCTTCCATTCCTATCACCTTTATGTCCTTCTTGTACGCGGAGGCCTTGTAATTCTCCATGAATCCTTTGAATCCTTTGAAATCGTCGTCTATTTTTGTGTAATTCAGATATCTGTAGATACGCCAATTTTTTGGATAATAGCAGTAAGGAGTGTTCAGCGGAACTTTAGCGGCTCTTTCCAAGGGCGCTCTGACGACGGGATTCCAGCAGCAGCCTCTCTCGCCGCAGGAACTTTCCGAAGCGCCGTCCTCTGGATGGCAGTCGAAACGCAGGTCCTTTGGGACTTTGGAGCATTGTCCCGATGTTCTTAGAACTTCTTTCGTATGCTGTAGTTGCTGCTGCAGCTTTATCAATTCGTTCTCCAAATCCGAGTAAGATGCGTTTAGAAGTTCGTGCGATCGTTGCAACTCTTCAAGGTCACGAAGCTCGTTCAACGTGGATTCGGTACTCATATCGTTCAAGACGGCTGCCCACAAAATGAATATCCATAGAATGACCATCAGGCAGACCGTCGTAGCGAAAACGGTCGACAGAGTCGATTTTATACGTGGAATCGAAATGGAATTAATCTGTTCAGCCTGTTGTAGAAATATCTCTGTCCCCTTCTGTTCCTCCCCGATTAGCGCTTCGGACATTTTTTTGTCCCCCATGAGCGATTTAGGTAGCATGATTGAACGTTGGAAATTTTCAATCGACACACTGCAATTGCAATCACGTGTTATTGTTACTGCACAAAATTGTATTCTAGAGATAACCTAGTAGAACTTAGGAAATATCAATGAAACGTGTTCCCAAGACTCACCTGTTGGATATCGTACGTGCTGAGGTCAACGGTTCATTGTTTATTGTCGAGAAAATCAGAGATTTACCGGCGAAAAAATAATTATATATCTAGGCCGGAAGATCGCACGATTGTTGTTGCGCACGTCCCGCTGAGCCGGCTGTTTTTGTATAACTGTCAGGCTACTGCGCTTCGATAGCTATTTTTAGCACGACGATAAATCTCATTCCGCTCGCATTGTAGCTATCTCTGCATAATGACATTCTTTGTTAGAGAATACGAGACAAAAATCACGATAACTTTTTGTTGATTTTTGTCGTAGTTCATAAAAAAAACAACAACAATAATACCTGTTGTATTGTGGCGTCGGCATTATCAATGCCGGACTTTCAATACGTCGCAGCAACCGCTGTAGCCCGGACAAAATTCTCGCACTCAGCGACTTAACAAATCAGGGGCCTTATTACGAGATATGATTCGGTGATGACACGGTGATCAGAGATATAAGCGCAACGGCAATAGCGAAAAGGTTGTTGATAAAATAAGTGAAACGAATCTCCTACGATAAGTTGACGGAATTTCAGCAGGGAACAATTTTCGTATCGATGCAGCAAACGATACTTCATACCCACATAGCAGGGAAACATTTTTGAAATTTATTTATTTATTTATTTATTTATTTTACGGGAATGCCCCTTTTACAAAAGAAAATTATAATATAGTCTATTCATTTCGACATAAGATAATATAATTTGGTTTTATCTATAATTCATATATAAATACATCACATATAATCACATATAATAAATGTTTCAAAAATATTGAAAATATTTTACCAATATTAAAAAATAGTTCTGAAATATTTTTTGTCCGCTCATGAATCTTACATTGAAATGTATCAGAAATTTTTCGCAAAAATGTTTTAGAAAAATTTGTATGTCAGCCACATACCAATATCTAATCTAATCTAATAAATATTTTATAAACGCTTACAGATATTTGTAAAATGTTTTAAAAACGTAAAAACTTCAGTGCCACCTACTAATATTCGATTTAAAAATATTTTTCGGCTTCAGAAATATTTCAGATGTATAGACAGATTAAGTATATTTCATAAATATTTAAAAAATGTTTCGTTGGAATATTTTGATAGAATATTTCAAAATACTATTTCCATATATTTCATAAATATTCCGTAATATTTGAAAGGTTGAAAATATTTCTAAAACGTTTTCAAAATATTTTGTGCTATGTGGATACTATCGGACAGACGTAATAAGTTGCAGTATAAATTTTCAGTACATTTATGGTACTACATATACTACAGATAATACTGCAACCTATTAACAATATGTGAGAAACGCGTTCGATTCAAGTTAATCCAGAGCACAATTACAAAAACTTTTTCTGTGTATTTATTTAGATGCTGCCAGTTTGGATCTATCACTTATCATGTGACATTCATTTCACTTTTTTTTATCAACGAGCTCTTCACTATCACCGTAGCGCTTATATCACTGTATCACCGTGTCATCGCCGACTCATATCTTATAATAAGGCCCCAGAGTTGAGTTCCTACATGGAAGGCGTGACGCTGATATCACGTTTTCCCACTATCGGAAGTATTCAACAGTGTTCCACGAGATACAAGACTGCTCACACGCATTTTGTGTATAGGCTTAGTAATAAAAGATATGTTATTTATCGGCATTAATGAACATGTCGTGCGTCTACACATTATCAAACAAAGCCTTAGAAAATCTCCAACAGTATCCGTATTCGAACGCCGCCGTTCTAATGTTGATGACAACTTCGGTTATCATTTTCACGGGTTTGGATTATCAATAAGACATTAAACGTATTTCCAATGAATTATAAACAGGAATTTTTATTAACATTTAACAGATGATTCCATATACAAAATAAGTCTAAGCCGGCGTCGATGCGATATTCTCCTTATCCTTCTCGCATTTTTCTATCACCCCTGCAATAATTTGTGAGATTAGATCCTATCCGGATACGTGCGGCTAGTTAGATTGATAATCTTCAGCATACCCGGATAACATTTTTTTCCTGGATAAAATGTCATCCGGATACGCTGATATGAGGTAATTAATAAGAACTATATTAAGCCATCGCTTACTTCGAACGATCGTTTGTAGCGCCAAAACCGCCGGTGACTCCGACATTTCCGTGAGAACATTTTTACCCTCGTCGCAGCATCTCGCTACGAGTGGATCGAGCGGCATGGATCCTAGAAACTCGATGTTCATTTCCTTCGCCATTTGACGACCTCCGCCAGTCGACGCCGGGAATATCTCCGCGGAGTTCTGTTTCAACAAAAAAAAAAATAGGATTTTCAGAAAATCTCCAATTAGCGATCTGTCGATTTGTGATAAGCACGACTACTCGCCTTGCATTTCGGGCATATGAAAGCGCTCATGTTCTCAATGACGCCCGTTATAGGAATGTTGACCTTTCGACAAAAGTCGATTTCTTTTCTCACGTCCAGCAGAGCGACTTCCTGCGGCGTCGTCACGATAATCGCTCCGGTAACACCGGCGCCTTTGAGATAAGAGGTCGCCGAGAGATGTTCGTCCGAGGTTCCCGGCGGCGTGTCCAGTATGAGGTAGTCCAAATTTCCCCAATCGACCTCCGACAGAAATTGTCTTATCATGCCTGCGAAAGAGCACACGTTCGAATTAACTTGCATCCGCAGAGAAACGTGGACGAAATTTCTGAAAAGTGCGTCTACCGTTTTTCTTTGGTCCTCTCCATATCACGGCGTCGCTCGAGCTGCCCAGCAAGAATCCAATGGACATCAGCGACAAGTTATCTTCGACGTACTGGAAAGAAAAAAAAAAAAAATTACTCGAAAAAAATCCAATTGTCCTATCGCTGCGGAATGGTTTTTGCACTTACAACAGGCGACCAACCGGATCCGCTCTGATGCACCTGTTCTCCGAGTACTCCGAGAACTCTGGGCTGAGAGGGTCCACAGATATCTATGTCCAAAACTGCGACCTGAATAAATAAAAAAAAAAATATATATTAAAAATGCTTCGCATCCGTGACTTTAGTATTAACCGCATTGTTTATATATATTTTCCATCTTATTTTCTTTTCTTTTAAATCATTTTAATTGCAGGATGGGCATATTACGCATGTATGCGCACACTTGCATGGAATGATTCATGTTTACAGGGCTTGTACTGTATATAAATCAATAAATAAATAAATTTAAAAAAAACATTTTCTTAAATCTTGAAATTATTATCCATGCAATCCAAATTTTAGGATGATTGTCATTCTGGGTCATTGTCGGTACAGTTACTGTGAATTATTTGCCATGAAACCAATATGGGCTATACAGGCAGTAATCAATAGGAGGCTGGTACCGGCCGACACGACACAAATAGCTATAGACTCTGTCTCTCTCCCTGTGGAGTTCTCTGCCCTAGGTCATTCCCCAAACTTTCAGTGCTGTAACCAGTCAGTCGGTCATGTTAGAATGTACATAGAGAATCACATCGATGTTCTTGGATTGGGAAAGAGGGTATGTAAATTGTCTATTAACTAGTGCGTTATTCTTACGTTTCTGTCAGCGTCGTCAGCAGCAAGTGCCCTCGCCAGTAGGGCAGTCATTGTGCTTTTGCCAACTCCTCCCTTCCCGGACAGCACTAGAATCTTGTACTTCACCGCAGCCAGTCTCTCCTTCACCAGGGCTATCCCGGGATCCGGTAGTTTTGTTGCTCCCGAAGAGCATATATTCTGATTCGGACAACCCGCGCATGCCGAAGCTTTTCCTGCACTCTCACTCTCCGTGCCAGGACAATCTGTAAACCGAAAGTGCTTCCTTTTATTTAGATCTTTGATCGATCCATGAAATGAATTAACAGTCACGAAAAGTTGCCGAATTTATGTCACAGTCAACGACGGCTGTTTTACACAAAACAATATCGACAATGAAATTTGCTGGACGAAAAAATTAAATTGACACGATAGTGACGCAACTATCGCGGCATTATTGGAAACTGTCATCCGGTTGCAAATGATTCTTTCTTTTAACATAACCTGCAAGCTAACAATTAATCTCACTGTACGTGTAGATAGTGAGTTTGTTTTGATTGCGCTTAAGACAACCGACAGTGGTAACTTTTAACTAATCTGAATCACAGGAATGTGTAATTTTTGATTGACAACGTTGTTCGATCTATAACTCTGATGATCTTACGTTCTGGAGCTTCCGTAGGAACGTCAGCCATGACAGCAGACGTACTGAGAGTTTTCTTGAAGTGAGAAAGGGTTGCAATTGTCTGGCAACTTTTTTGAACTGCACGTAAATAATTTATGATCATAAATAATTTATTACTATAATAAATAGCTTGTTATTTTTATAAATAACTTATTATTATAATAAATAACTTACTATTATAATACGTGACTTATTATTATCATAAATAGCTTATATTATAATAAATAATTTATTATTATTATTTGTTTTTATAAGGCAACTTTTTTTAACTGCACATAAATAATTTATGACAATAAATTATTTATTATTATTAGATTATAATCATCGTGTGCTTTCCGAACGTGACGCCTAAGTTTTATAACAGTGCTCGACGGTTGTAAAATGTTAAGGAAAGAAAGTTCATTTTATTAATCTGTGATCCAGCAAATTCAGCCTTGGAGTACAGTAGGAGCGTCGATGCCCTACACAGAGCCAGTGATACCAGTTCGAGCGAGCGATTACAACAAAAGTTCGGCTCTGATGCCTTGGCGACCCAGCATGGGCTACGAGAACGTTCAACTCGTTCCTCTGTAAGTACGATTGATAAAACTGCACGTTATAGTTCCGTTCGTCTATCGACTAAACAAATTCGTGTGGAGGTATTTCGAGGACCTCTTGCAAATCTGCGCGTCGTATCGGGCTATCGATTTATAGTCGAAACTTGTTGCGCAGATCGCGAAAGTGCGTGTCGAGCTACGCTGTGGATCCAAGCGGTATGATGTCGACCCAGCCTCTGAAGTTTCCAAATCTCGTTACCGGTTACCAGAGGAATCCGATGCACGCCTCGCAGGCAGCTCTTCACACGAGATACACGCCGAACGAATGGTTCCAGAAGCAAATACGATTTTACAACGAGGCCGACTCGAACACTCACTATTCAGAAAGAATGAGGAACGACGCTGTAAAAGTTATGAGGTACGGAACGCAGGTGAGAGTGGAGTATGTCAGACCTTCGGGTCTGAATTTAAAAAAAAATTCACCCAGCAAAGTTGTCTGGAAATTGAAAACTAAACAGTGCTCCACAGCGCTTTGCGCTTCGAGAAATTGGCACACATGCATTTCCAACCAAAAGTTTAATTCGATCAAAATTTCAGTGCTTTGCGATATGCCAAAAATCTGAAAAAAATCAGCCATGTTAATAACGTCAAGGCCTTTGATTTTGCATGATAATAATGCCAAAAAGTGATTAATAAATTATTTTTTAAATTAATTGTTTAAGAAAATATCAGAAAACCTTTTATTTTTTCATTTTAAATTAATTCCTTCATATTTTAGGATTCATATGAACTTTTTTCAAAATTTCCTTACATCTCAAAACGTTTTTTTCGAAAATTTTAAGAACCGAAGTAGAGGCGCGAATTTCGGATGTTTCCTTGTTACAATACCACAGCACACTCAAAAAGTTTCGAGGCGATTGCGCCAACAATTCCGTAGTTATAGCCTTAAAAAGAAATTTGTTATGGAAAACTCAAAAAAATGTAAGAAAATTCTGAAAAAATTCATGTGGCTTCTAGAAAATCAATGAATCAATTTGAAAACACGGAAAAAGTTTTACTGATTATTTGTGAAATTATTTTTTATTATTATCTTAATTTTTTTATTATTATTTTTATTTAGCAATTTGTTAATAACTTTTTGACATTATTATTTGGCAAAATTAATGTTCGCAGCACCTTTAGGACAGTTGTTTTTTGTAGAATTTTACACCATTAGGAAGTGTTCAAATTCTCATGGAATCTCACTTTTGGCTGGAAATGTACGTGTGAAGCATCCTTGATCTTATTATTTCAGAGCGGCCGAGGAGAAGATTCAGTACGCCCAGTACGATACCGGTCGAAGGCTCGGCGAGAGAATAAGCGACGTGACCTTCTGGCGCAACGAGATAGCCTCGGAGCTCGAGAAGCTCGTCCACGAGTGCGAGCGTCTTCAGGACTGCCGCAGCGTTTTGGAGAAGTCTATCCAGGATATCGAGGGTCCTCTGCACATCGTTGAGGAGTGTCTCTATCATCGAGAGGCGCGAAAAGGAACCGAGCTCGTTCACGACGAATCGGAGAGATCGCTGCTTCACGAGATCGCCAATTTGCGCAACAGCCAGAAGAAGCTCGAGGCTTGCCTCGACAGTTGCAAGGATCAGGTAGGACTCTTGCGTTTTTCTGGACATCGTCGTTGAGTATCCGAGTCCGTCTGTTCGCAGCTGAGAAATTGTCGAGCCTCGCAGAATCAACTGGAACTTGATATGAAGAACAAGGAAAGCGCCCTGGGAATAGATACGCTTTGCCATCAATTGAACAATTACAGCCACGGATTGCAGTACTATTCTGGTATCGAGAAATACGATCCGTGGTATGAAGAAAAAAAAATTATCGCGATTATACCAATTGTTTCTATACAAGTCATTTTGCTTCCTAAAAGAGGAAGCTTTATTTTCTTTAAAAAAAAAACAAATTTCGAGATTTGAATGTAAACGTGTTCAGAATGTTTCAAAAGATAGGAAAATCATATTTAGAAAAAAACGTCCCTCTGAGTGTGTGTGTCAGACCCGAAAAATTGAAACTCTCACAACTTGAGAATGGCTTGAACTATTATGTTGCAATTTTTCAGATATGTAGAGGGGTTAATCCTCAATGTTTGATTAAATTTCTAGCGAAATGCTTTCATTCATACAAATTTTATGCGGTCCTGAACTTTGCTAAACGAGTCTCTGCGCACTAAAAGTCTAGCTCTTACAATTTTTGAGCTATCGGGGTAAAAGGTTGTACACAAAGGGACTATTGTCGGCCGATGACAGTTATTTAATGTAGCGAGGATCGATCGAATCGGTTAATTTTCATGATTATGAATTTGTTGAATTTTTTCGAAAAATTTGTATTTCCTTCCTAACGCGAGTTCACGTATCAAATATTGAGTTAAGAGTAAAATAAATGGCAGATTCGTGATTAGTTGGAAAAAATACATCAGACGTGGCCCCGAAACCACGAAAAAAATACGATTTTTATAGGGTATCTTTGTACTGAAAAAATTGCAAAAAGTATCGCAAAAATTAGTGATTTTTCGTGTTTGCAAGCCATATTTTTTTAAAGCGATTATTTTCTTTTACCGACAAAACTTCCTCTGTGAGGGAGCCAAATAATCATGGAAAATGATTTTTCATAGAAAGCTTTGAATCTCGATATTAACGCTTTTTTTCTGCAGCGTGTCGGAGCAAGAATCTTGGGCCGACGCGGCCAACAGGATCGTCCAAAGATCGCAGACCGAGAGAACGAAGTCTTGCCAATTGCGAGCCGACGCCGAGGCTCTCGTTAATCGAGTAGCTCGCGATATGTGGGAATCGTGGACCAATACTAACAACGCTCTCACTCGCCGATCTTCCGAGATGCTCGAAGCGAAGAGCCACTTGCAACAGCACATCAACAAGGTAGCAGAGAGCGGGGCATAACGGACCAGTCTTTATCAATTTCCCGCTTCCTGCTTCGGGGTTCCATTTTGTCCCACCCTTTCCTACGGCAAATGCAATAAGAGCCTGTCGAGAGATACATTTTTTTAACCTTTCCGCACCAGGTTAGCCAAGAGATCTTCGACGTTGAGAAGAATCTCGAACTCATGCGCAAAGCTATAGCCGACAAGAGTCACGCGGTCAAGGTCGCGCACACGAGACTCGAGGCGAGAATGCATCGACCGGAGCTCGAACTCTGTCGCGATTACGCTCACGTGAGGTAAAGTCTCTAAACCACTCAATTATTCTCCCGATATTATTATCTCCAAGAATGCATAAAGCAGAAGTAATTGATTTAATTGAAACTTTCGCGATGGTTTTTGTCTGCAGCTTGCAGAAAGAGATCGAGGACATAAATCGTCAAGTCGAGAGGATGCACAAAGTTCTAAAGGACATGGAGAATCAGCATCAGCGATTGTTGCGCACACGGAACGCTCTAGAGCACGATCTTGCGTTGAAGATCGACGCCATGTACATCGACAAGGAAAAAGTCGGTGGTCTCAGACGCGCTTATCCCGTAAATGCGCTGTTCCGATTCTAATGATTTACGCGACCACGATTCTTGCTCACAAAAAAAAGAGCTACTTCACTGCCGCGCAATTTACGAGTACTCCGGAAATGCACTCCTAGAAGCTGATTTTAGGTTCGAGTGTTATTTCATCGGACGCACGTTAACGCGATCTAACGTTCAAAAGATCGTCAGGCATTTAATACAATCATCTGTACAATTGAAGCGGCTAGTTAATTACGATTGCTTAGCGTAGCTCGGCATCAGTAGATTCAAGCCTGGTTTAGCTTCGAAAAACGTGTACGAGAGTGTTATCTCGTTGATGAATTCCATCTTCGGATCCTCCACGAATTCGGGATCGATGTAGAAGAATACCGGCATGTCGACCTGCGGTAATGATTAATAAATGAATTGTTTGTCCGAACTGATAATGTTACAACTAATTCGTGCAAACTCACCTGTTCATGCGGGCCGAGCTGCTGCTCCTCGAAACAGAAGCATTGAATCTTGTTGAAATATTGGCCAACCTCGAAGGGCACAACATTGTAAGTCGAGACGCCGATCACAGACCTGTCGGTAGGATTTGTGGCTGTGTAAAATGCAAGGGCCGTTTCGCCCGGCACAACATGCAATTCTCTCTGCTGGGGCTTGAAATTCCAGGCCATCGACGAAGCTGTGTCCGCGTTGAAGCGAATTTTCAACTCTCGGTCCTTTACGGGTTTCATGTTTTGTACGTCGCTGGTGTCCTGCGTCAGGGTCCCTCCATAACTGGTGGACTACATAGATTAAAAAAAGAAAATTATTATTATTATTATTCCGTTACTGAGTTGTTTATTTACTTCATATATATGATTTTTAATGTGTTTTATTTAAATATTCACTCCGGTTCGTTGTATTTTATATTTCGCATAGGAGGAGTGAACATGGTGTCCAGTAAAAAGTCTATTCGTAATTCAAGGACATTCAACGACAATTTCCAGGTTGTATTGGGACATTTATAAAAAATGAAGATCTGCATATTGTGCGCGACGTACGAAATAACATTTATCCAGATCGACAAGCGTTACAAAAAGTAGTAGTTGGGGCGATAATTGCAACATGTGCTGCACATGTCGCAAATATTGCGCCAATATTGCTACTTTTCATGGTGGTTGTCTATCTGGGTAGTTCGATAACCGTTTTTGTTCAAGTCGACATCGGTTCAGAAAAAATAACAAGTGAATATGCACGAATGTATATATGTGTCTCAGCGGAACTGAAACACACATTTTTTTAGGATGGTCGCTAGTAATATACATTTTGAACAATAGGTGAAATTCAAGGACATTCCAGGACTTTTTCAAGGACAGGTAAAATTCAAGGACAGTTTCAGAACTTCAAGGACTTCCAGGACCGCTGGACACCATGAGTGAACCGGATAATAACCAAGTATGAATTGAAAGAGAATTGTTGTTTCTTTACCTGACAAAAAATTCTGTAAAGTGGAACGGCAGCGTAAGCGAGACCGACCGCGAGTGCTCCGGCAGCGGTTAAATAATTGACCGTCGTGAGCTTTCGCTGGCGCACTTCCTCGCTGGCATCGATGTGATTCTTGAACAAATTTCTGTTGACATTCGTAAAGAAGTTTCTCGCGTAACTCTTCGTCGCACACTGATACGACTTGAATAACATTTTACCGACGCTCGATCCGTAACACTCAATTTTTTATCGTATTATAAAAATTGGTTAGCCAGCCGGGCTAACCAAAAAAATTGTTTCGTATCTACAGATTGTATTCTAGAGTGACTAGTTTTCTCCTTCGGCATTTATTCACGATACTTTGTACAGCGCTTATTCGATCGTTTTTAACTATTGACAAACCATGCCACACACGAGTTTCTTCATAGAAGTCTTATGTTATTGTCGAGACGTTAAGATCGCCTCTCGCGCGAAGGCCGCCATATTGCATTGGCCGTCTGATCGCAGCTTTACTGTTTCCCCTTAACGCCCCACCTCAAACGATGCCGGCCGATCGCAGCGTTACCCCTTACCCTTACCGTCGCACAGCTATCTTACCGATGACCCCTTACCGTCGCACAGCTGAGGTGCTTACAATTTGGAGTTTTTTGGAATTATACCACGAACGCGCCTGCGCACGATCGTTTTTTGGTAAGAATTCGTACCTGAAAACGACCGTGCACATGCGCAGCCATGTTGTAATAACAAAAAACGCTAAAACGCAAGCACCTCTGCACAGTAATAGTCATTTACGATACTAGTGCGATAAAACTTTTTCTAACGAGTGGGAGTTTGCAGCAGGAGCCGAAGGCGCGTGTTGCAATCGCACGAGTTAAGAAGTTTTTCGCACGTGCATCGTACCAAATTTTACTTCACGAGGTGTGAAAATGAGGGTTTTGCGCACGCTTCGCGTGCGTAAAACTGCCATTTTTCGCACCGAGTGTAATGAAAAAATATTTATACGTTAACAAACATTCTTGTCCACAAACGTTCTGAATTATTTTCTTATTCATTTTATATACAAATTTTGTAAAATAAGACTTTTTGTAAAATAAGACTTTTTGTAAAATAAGACTTTTTGTAAAATAAGACTTTTTGTAAAATAAGACTTTTTGTAAAATAAGACTTTTTGTAAAATAAGACTTTTTGTAAAATAAGACTTTTTGTAAAATAAGACTTTTTGTAAAATAAGACTTTTTGTAAAATAAGACTTTTTGTAAAATAAGACTTTTTGTAAAATAAGACTTTTTGTAAAATAAGACTTTTTGTAAAATAAGATTTTTTGTAAAATAAGATTTTTTGTAAAATAAGACTTTTTGTAAAATAAGACTTTTTGTAAAATAAGACTTCTTGTAAAATAAGACTTTTTGTAAAATAAGACTTTTTGTAAAATTAACAAGAAAATAAAGGTCGACGTTTGCGGATGATAAAAATTGGTAGCTATTTTATTTACTGTGTTTGAATGAGAGGTGCTTTATAGTTTACAATTTTTAGCATTTTTCGTTATTAGAACGTGACTGCGCATGCGCGCAGTCGTTTTCTGGTACCAATCCTTATCAAAAACGACCGTGTGCATGAGCCGCCGCTTTTTTTGAAAGAATTCGTACCAGAAAATGACCGTGCACATGCGCAGTCTGATTCAACCAGTGAAAAAAACATCTACCCATGTTTCTTGTCCCCAAGCGTCGACAAGTCTTTTCTTGTTATTTTACAAAAAAAATGTTGTCCCTTTTACAGAAATGTCTTAATTTTACAAAAACGTTGTGTAAAATTTATGAGAAAATAATTATGGACGCTTGTGGACAAGAAGGTTTGTTGAATGTACAAATCTTTTTTACCGTGCAGGGTGAATTCTTTTGCCCTGCTATACATACGGCTATTTCAATACCAGCTGCATGAAACGCGGTCACGGGAGTGATGTAACTGTAGGACATTCATTGCATTATCGTCTATAATTGATATGAAAAATTATAGTATAATACTTGAATTCTTAGGTCTAGGGACTAGATTCATCGTTTGGCACATAGAAGAGGTATTTTTTTGTTCAATTATTCCCGCAACTTTTTACATCGAGAGATCGACAATGCGATTCTGTATATCTGTACGCACGCTTCGTAAAATAGAGGTTATGTTCGCGCGAGCGTTCGATAAGCACCGGCAGCGCGTTTCGACAGCTGCTTGTATACATCCGGTACACTCGCGAATCTTCGATACAATCGCTACTTCGATAATACTTTTGGCACTAAGTCGGCAGCCTCGTGTATATTACAATGTATTCGCCGGTCGACGAAACGAAAGACCGATAGATCAGTAACGATCATCGTTCGGCTCGACGGTCCGCGGCGAGCTTCTCGGCGATTCGACGTCCAGCCTCAGAACAGATGGCGCTTGGGTTGGGTAAAAGTGGATTCTCTCGTGATCGCGAAGATGATGACGATGCTTGAAGCGCTTTTTGCATGCGGCGCACTGAAATCGAGGACCGACACCGCACTCGAGCCTCAGGTGTCTGGTCAGATTGCACTTGTGAGAATAAGTCCTGCCGCACCTCGGGCAACGATAAGGCGGACCCTCGTCGATCATTCCGAGCTTCGATTGCTTCCAGGCTGTAACACAAAAATTTCGTTTTGCCATGAAAATTAGGGAAGCCCCGAACTCGGCTCGTCCTAGCGGCAGATCGTCGTTCGTCCATAAACCGGTTTTACACATGCTTGTCTCCACCAATGCGGCGGTCTAGAACTGAGCTTTCACAAATCAACGGAGCTTTCGTAGAAACGGTTTATAGAGAAACGGTGAGCTGCTATTCCAGCTCGGGAACGTCAGCGGGAACAATGCAAAGAAAGCCTCGCGAAGAATGGGGGCGTCAAATTGGCAAAAAAAATGAAAACATAAATACAAAAATAAAAATAAAATACACCAAGGCATGCGCTCTGCGAGATTATACTAACGGATACAAGAGAAATAAAACGTCTGAGCTTATGCGTGTGACTGGAGTGTATGTGAGATTTATTGCTTGCATTGTTTTCGATGAATAGGCAGTTTTTGTACCGACAATCTATCCGTTTGTTGTACAAACGTTTACATCGCTCATCAGACTGTTCGCCTCTTTAACGCTACATAGACATCGTATAATCGTTTCTCTCTTTTAACTCTAACAAGATAATTGACTTTTCGTCTTTGCTTCTTTTAACGCAATTTACTTTTTTGGCAACAAATGAAGATACCTAAGATGATCGACTCATCGGTTTCTCGCACAACACGCAATCTCGTCGACTCTCGTTTTAGGAGATTGTGTCTCGGTTCGCATTCACATTTGGTAATTGTTATTTAACATAAACACGCAACGATTGATGATTTCAATTTTTGGTACCACGCGGTATCTTCGCCCGTCATAGGGTAAGCTTCGATGATCATCGTTCGACGAATAATAACTTTGTTCGCTTAAAATAAAACAAAGGAAAAAAAATTATAAAAAACAAAATGTAACTATTCAATGATATAGCGATATTAATTGCCAAGGTCACCAGTGACCGTCTACGTTAAGTGGGAACGAAAAATTCAACAAGTTACACCTATCTTCATGGGGACTTAACGCAACAATATATTATCAAATAATCAATATTCATATAACAAACGCTTGAACACTCCAGGAAAGAGAGGGGCAAAACGGACTGCGCCGTTTGATATGAGATCTTTGTTTTTCACTCCTCGAAAAAAAATGAAAACGGTCCATTTTGCCTCGCTCTTACCATACGACGATGCGTATACGACCTCTAAAAAAATATATCCGGATCCGGTACACTTAGGTGTATCATCGAACGCCGACGAGTCTGCTAAAAAAAAAAAAAAAAAAAATGCAGGCCTTCTGATGCGTTCGTATGTGAAGTATAAGATTGCGCTTGTGTTTAGATTTTTTGTGGCACATCGGACACTCGAATCTCATGTGACGATTCAGGGAGCGCAGTCTCGTGTATGCATTGGGACTTAACGCAACAATATATTATCGTGTAATTAATAAGAACATAACAAACGCTTGAAGATTACAGGAAAGAGTGGGGCAAAATGGACCACTCCGTTTGATATGAGATCTTTGTTTTTATCACTCTTCGAAAAAAAATTAAAACGCTCCATTTTGCCCCGCTCTTCCCTGCATCTAATGACGATGCGTATATGGCCTCTAAAAAAAATATACTTTGACGATCCATCAAGGATCCCGAACACTTAGGTGTATCATCCAGCGCCGACTACTCTGCTTAAAAAAAAATCAGGTCTTCTGATCCGTTTGCATGTGAAGTACAAGATTGTGCTTGTTAAACGCAACAACTTAACACAACAATATAGTGTCGTGTAATTAATAAGAATATAACAAACACTTGAAGATTACAGGAAAGAGTGGGGCAAAATGGACCACTCCGTTCGATGAGATTTTTGTTCTTCACACTCCACGAAAAAAAAATTAAAACGGTCCATTTTGCCCCGCTCTTCCCTGCATCTAACGACGCTGCGTATATGGCCTCTAAAAAAATATACTTTGACGATCCATCGAGGATCCCGAACACTTAGGTGTATCATCGAGCGCCGACTACTTTGCTCGAAAAAAAAAAAAATAATAATTCAGTTCTTCTGATGCGTTCGCATGTGAAGTACAAGATTGTGCTTGTGTTTAGATTTTTTGTGGCATATGGGACACTCGAATTGGGGCTCGACACCGCACTCGAATCTCATGTGACGACTCAGGGAGTGCGGTCTCGTGTACGCGTTGCCGCAGCGAGGACACTCGTAGCCCGGACTGGCTCGTCCCGAGACGTTAGTTTGGGATCCGGTTCGACCGTTCGCAGGGCGGGCGTTGACCGTCATCGGCTGTTCCCGGACCTCCTCGACTTCCGGATAATCCTCGACCCGGCAATTTTTCATCTCCGCAACGGGACTCTCGGTCACTCGATTTTCCGCCAGAAGACGAAGATACATTGACGACTGATACTGGTAGTATAAGTCGATAGCGGCCTCTGACGAATACTTGCGCTCTAGAAAAATATAAAAAGCAAAGATGTTCGTACGTGAGACATGTTCACTCGTCACGCTTGGGTAACACGATAACACTCCGTATCGCTATGAGGTTTATTTAGGAGCCACATAATTTTGTCGAAACTTCAATCGGCCGAATCGTCGTATGGCCGGAAATCACGGGTAGGAACTCATTTCATCCCAATGGCCAAACTTCGGAAACGCTATTTTTCTGAATCGTAAACTTCCGAAACTTCATTTTTCTGAATCGTAAACTTCCGAAACTTTATTTTTCGTGAATCGTAAACTTCCGAAACTTTATTTTTCGTGAATCGTAAACTTCCGAAACTTTATTTTTCGTGAATCGTAAACTTCCGAAACTTCATTTTTCTGAATCGTAAACTTCCGAAACTTTATTTTTCTGAATCGTAAACTTCCGAAACTTTATTTTTCGTGAATCGTAAACTTCCGAAACTTCATTTTTCTGAATCGTAAACTTCCGAAACTTCATTTTTCTGAATCGTAAACTTCCGAAACTTCATTTTTCTGAATCGTAAACTTCCGAAACTTCATTTTTCGTGAATCGTAAACTTCCGAAACTTTATTTTTCTGAATCGTAAACTTCCGAAACTTTATTTTTCTGAATCGTAAACTTCCGAAACTTTATTTTTCGGAATCGGCAAATTTCCGAAACTTTATTTTTCTGAACCGTCAAATTTCCGAAACTTAATTTTTCTGAATCGTCAAATTTCCGAAACTGTATTATTCCGAATCTTCATTTCAGCGAACGTAACTCTTCGGAAATAGTATTTAGCCGAACTTTATGCCTTCGAATCGTCATTCGACCGAACGTCATTTTTCGAAATACTAACTTCACCGAACTTCATTTCTCCGAATCGTCACATTTCCAAACGTCAAATCGCTGAATGCCTTCGAATCGTCATTCGTCCGAATAGTATTTATCGATTCGTATTGAATCTCTGGGATTCATATTCACTGGACTAGTGTAGACTAGACTGGACTAGTTATACACTGATAAAAAATACGGTTGAATCAACTAAGATTCGAGCAGGAGCGTTAACTAAATATTTTATTGGTTACAGCTAAAAAATTGGTCAATTCAACAATTTGTTGGGCGATTTCACCAAAATATTTTTGAGTCATTAAAATATTTTGTTCGACCAACTAAATATTTATTTGAACGTCCCTGCCCGAACCTTAGTTGATTCAACTGTACTTTTTTATCAGTGTATTATTTAGTTTCGGGATTCGGTTGATTGGCGATTCGGACGAATAACCATTCGGCGACTTGAAGTTGGAAGTTTAATGATTCTGGAAAATAGCGTTCGGGGAAAATATTATTCGGAAAAATGACGTTCGGCAGTTTGACGATTCGGAAAAATTAAGTTTCCGAAGTTTGACGATTCGGAAAAATTAAGTTTCCGAAGTTTGACGATTCGGAAAAATTAAGTTTCCGAAGTTTGACTATTTGGACGAAGTGCGTTTGGACCCATGACTTTCGGACATACGACGATTCGGCCACTTGCAGTTTCGGCAAAATGATGTGGCTGCGTTTATTTATCAATTTTTTTCCTCTGAAGTTTTTTTTCCTAAGAGATGAGCCCACCTCGAGTAGTTTCTCGGGTTCAGGTGATCGGCAGATTATCGTCGGGTACACAGGACAGGACGTTGTTATTACTTGCGTAAATTGACGAGCACGACGATCGGACTGTTTCATAAAAAATTAATAGTAGTAAATTAAAAAAAAAAAAAAAAATAGAAATAGGAACACGTTTACCATTCACCACGAAACACCACCACGGGGAACGATACATGGCTTTTGCGTCAGCGTCGGGGCTCGCGGATAGTTATTTGGAGCCACACAAGTTAACCGAACGAACTCCGGTTTGGGGCTTGTGGAAATTATAAACTACCCTTTGTACCTACTCAGAGATGAGATTGGAATTATAAGCTACCCTTTGTACGTCTATATATAACCCATCGCGTGACATTGAACGAATTAAATACATTTATTTTTAATTGTACGAAACATTAATGAACGCGTATTATGACATTGTAACTAATATTAATTTTTGAATTTAGAATCTTTTGAGATTTAGTCAAAGCACGGACGATTATGCGTTCGATGGTCGAGTTCGCTGTTCGAAGGACTTCCTCTATTATCCCATGAACTTGTGCACGTCCCGATAATGCCTGCTCAGATTGAATTGGTAAAGACCCTCGTAGGGGCAAAATTCGCAGCGGAACTTTCGTTCTTTGTTTCCACATTCCACTCTCTGGTGTCGTCGAAGACTGTCGTGCCAGGCGTAGGTCTTTCCGCAAGCTGTACAAGTAAAGACTATCCTTTTGCCATTTTTGTCCATTGGTTCATTCGCGAAGGACTTCTGAGGATGCCTATTTCTTCCACTTCTCCTTCGTACCCTGGATCCTGCAATCGAAAGGCAAACTCGTTCAAACAATATTCCAGACACTTCGAACCTCCGGCAAGCATTACCCACGCATCCCGACCATTCATGCACCCGAACCAGATGTCTACATCATCAATCGACAATTTAGCATTTTGCAAATAATTTATTGTTCAGTAACGATCAAGGGATTTGGGATTTCTTTTTTTTTTCGAAGACTTGCGAAGCTATCGCACAAGCACGTAGTAATCGTCACGCATACACATACAGAATACACGTCGAGTAGAGGTCGATTATCACTCTCAAAAATGTCTGTTTAAAAATTCATAAATGTATATGAACTTTTATGCATATAGGGTAAACCAGCCAATGAATGGACACTTTCTATAAGAGCGTGTGCATAAAAAACATCTATTCATTTTTCGTCTGCTTAATTGTCCATTAATTGGCCGTTTTACCCTACAGTATATGATATTTTATTGACACGCATGTAAGAACATTGCGTTATATATTAAAAACAATATTAAATATTATTTACAATGTTGAAAACAATATTATTTGGATAATATTTGTAACAATAACATAATTTTCATATACGGATGTCTTAATTTCCAATGCCATTACCGGTAATTTTAATATAGAGGTATTGCATTTTAAGATGAAATTATTAATTTCAAATACAATGTATATGAATTCTAACTTCATATACCGAGGTTGTATATTTCACATATATTCGTATATTAAACATGTTGCAAATTTCATAACATTTTTTATCGACAGTCGAGGCTTACGACATATTACATACTGCCTTGGTAATTCAATGATAAATATTCGTGGGGTATCTTTGCCCACGGTTTAGAGTTTATGATGGTTGAAATTCATTAAATTTAATAATAAATATTAAGTTTAATACAAATGATTTTTAAAAATATTATCAAAATATTAATGAACGCGTTTTATTAAATTATAGCAAACATTCCATTGCTTGCTGGACACGTTGGGTTCGAACAGAAGCTTACAAATCTCACGAGAAGTAGAAATGTTTATGGATTCGGTGATTGAGTGTGCCGTTCCAGACGCTCTTCCGTCAGCTCTTTCTTCATCTTGTGTGCGCTCCGGTGATGAGCTTCGAGATCGGATTGCAATAAAACTTCTTCCGGCAAAAGTTGCAGTAGCAAGTTTGTTCCTCGTTTCCACAATTCGCTCTCTGATGTCGTCGCAGACTCTTCAATCGAACGTATTCCTTTCCACAGGTTGTGCAAGTGCATGTTTTCGACTTGTTACTCAAGGAATGCACGCGTATTTGCTATTTGGAGCCAGACGAGTTAACCGAACCGTGTGGGAATTATAAATTACCCCCTGTACGACTATATGTAACTCGTCGGTTCACATTGAACGAATGAACTAAATTGCAAAAAAATGAGCGAAACATTAATGAACGCGTATTATGATATTGTAACTAATATTAATTTTTGAATTCATGATCTTTTGAGATTTAGCGAAAGCAGGGAAAATTGTGCGTTCGATGACCGAGTTCGCTGTTCACAGGAACTCCTCTATTATGCCATGAACTTGTGCACGTCCCGATAATGCTTGTTCAGATGGAATTTGTAAAGACCCTCGTAGCGGCAAAATCTGCAGGGGAACTTTCTTTCTTTGTTCCCACATTCCACTCTCTGATGTCGTCGAAGACTGTTGAGCAAGGCGTAGGTCTTTCCGCAATCCGTACAAGTAAAGATTTTCGACCTGTTATCCACGGCGTGTTTTCCTTTATTGCCCATTGGTTCATTAACGAAGTACTTCACAGACTGCAAGTTTCGTCCACACCTTCGTACCCTCCATCCTGCAATTGAAAGGCAAACTCGTTCAAACAATGTTCCCGTCACTTCGAACCCCCAGCAAGCATTACCCACACATCCCGACCATTCATGCACCTTAACTAGATATCTACGGAATCAATCGACGATTCGACATTTTGTAAATAATTTAATTGTTCGGTAACGATCAACGGATTTGGAACTTCTTTTTTTTTCGAAGACCTGTTAAGTTATCGCACAAGCATGTAGTAATCGTCACGCATACACATACAAAAAACACGTTCGAATAGAGTTCGATTATTGACACTCAAGGCTTACGGCATATTGCAGACTGCCTTACGGTAATTCAATGAAAAATATTCATAGGGTAACTTTGCTCACGGTTTACAGATTGTGATAGTCGAAAATCATTACATTTAATAATAAACATTATTTAGTTTAATACAAATGATTAAACTAAAAAACAACAAAAAAACAAAAAAATGAATGAACGTGCTCTATTAAATTGTAGCTAACATTCCATTGCTTGCGGGACACGTTGGGTTCGAACAGAAGCTTATAAGTCTTATGAGGAGTAGATGTGTTTATGGATTGAGTGATTGACACTCAACCACCAGTGTAGACTGGTACACTGTTCCAGAAGCTTTTCCGTCAGCTCGTTCTTCATATTGTGTGCGCTCCGATGATGAGCTTCAAGATCGGCTTGGTAATAAAACTTCTTCGGGCAAAAATTACAGTAGAAAGTTTTTTCCCTGTTTCCACAGTCCACTCTCTGATGTCGTCGCAGACTCTTCAACCGAGAGTATTCCTTTCCATCGGTGGTGCAAGTGCACTTTTTTCGACTTGTTACTCAAGAAATGTATCCATAATTATTTTTTGGAGCCACACGAGTTAGCCGAATGGACTCCGCTTTGAAGCTTGTGGGAATTGTAAACCACCCTTTGTACGACTATAATGTAACTCGTTGGTTAACATTCAACGAATGAACTAAATAAAAAAAGAATTTAACGGAACATTAATGAATGCATATTGATATTGTAACTAATATTAATTTTTTAATTTAGAATCTTTTGAGATTTAGTGAAAGCAGGGACGATTATGCGTTCGATGACAGAGTTCGCTGTTCACAGGACTTCCTCTATTATCCCATGAACTTGTGCACGACCTGATAATGCTTGTTCAGGTTGAATTTGTAAAGGCCTTCGTAGTCGCAAAATTTGCAGGGGAAATTTCTTTCTTTGTTTCCACATTCCACTCTCTGATGTCGTCGAAGACTGTTGAGCAAAGCGTAGGTCTTTCCGCAAGTCGTACAGGTAAAGATTTTCGACCTGGCATCGATGGCGTTTTTATTGCGGCGGAACCTTCTTTCTTTGTTTCCACACTCAGCTCTCTGATGTCGTCGAAGATTAGCGCGCGAAGCGTAGGTTTTTCTGCAAGCCGTGCAAGTAAAGATTCCCAAACCCGTATCGATGACGCCTCTTTTGTATTTTTTGTCCATTAGTTCATTCTCAAAATACTTCAGAGGCTGCCGATTTCGTCGACATCTTCGTACCCTCGATCCTGCAATTCAAAGGCAAACTCGTTCAAACAATGTTCCAGACACTTCGAACCTCCAACAAGCATTATCCACACATCCCGACCATTCATGCACCTTAACTAGATGTCTACGTAATCAATCGACAATTCGGCATTTTTTGTAAATAATTTAATTGTTCAGTAACGATCAACGAATTGGGGATTTCTTTTTTTTTCGACGATTTGTGAAGCACACGGACGTAGTAAACGTCACGCATACACATACAAAGTACACGTCGCGTATAGTTCTATTATCGAGACTGGAGACTGTCGAAAACTATGACTCTAACAATATTCGAAAGTTGATGAAAAATAAAAAAGTTAATGTTCCTACTAATTTTTTGAGTGACCAATATTTTCTGAGATATAGTGATATTAAAAAAAGACGTAAATCCTGATCGGTGCACTTTAAAAATAAATTAAAAAAAAATCACAAAAGTCCCTCTCAAGTAGTACTGCAAAATGACAAATTTTACAAAAACATCCGAGAGGTCGACCGATATATATGAAAAAATGTGATTTTTCGATGTTTTGGAACATTCTGAACACGTTTTCATTAAAATCTCGAAATTTTTTTTTTTCACCATCACAAAGCTTCCTCTATGAGGAAGCAAAATTAACAAAACATTAATGAACACGTTTTATTAAATTATAGTCAACATTCCATTGTTCCATTGTTTGCCGGACAACATTGTTTGCAGCAAACATTCCATTGTTTGCTGGACACGTTGGGTTCGAACAGAAGCTTACAAATCTTATGAAAAGTAGAAATGTTTTATGGATTTGGTGATTGAGTACGCTGTTCCAGAAGCTCTTTCGTCAGCTTGTCCTTCATCTTGTGCGCGCTTCGGTAATGAGATTTGAGATCGGCTTTGTAATAAAACTTCTTCGGGCAAAAATTGCAGTAGAAAGTTTTCTCCTTGTTTCCACACTCCACTCTCTGATGTCGTCGCAGACTTTTCAATCGAACGTATTCCTTTCCGCAGGTGGTGCAAGTGCATGTTTTCGACTTGCTGCCCAAGATACATACCCGTACTTGAGCCACCGGTCCATTATTAATTTTCTTGATAGTCTGCCTATTTAGTCGACGCTTAAGGCCCCTCGATCCTGCAATTCAAAGGCAACCTCGTTCAAACAACGTTCCAAACACGTCGAATATTTGGCATTGCCCATACACAGACCCGCACATACCGAACATAAATATACTCCAATTAGACACAAAAGCGATCAACAATTCAGCATTTATCATTATTATCGAATATTACTTATTCGTATTATTTATTCTTATTATTATTTTGCAAATAATGTATTATTCATTAACGATTAATACATTTAGGACTGTTTTGTAAAAAAATTTAATTGTTCTCCATACAAATGCAAAATACATTCGTTTATTATAATTATATGCGTCGTTTATACCGCATTTACACTGCCTTAGGTTAATTCAATGAAAAATGTAGCGTATCTTTTTTCGTTTCCCACTCACAGTACAAGTGTCGTTTTCAGTAGATGCTCGTTAATAATTACAGTTTATTGTTTTCTTCTCGCTGTTACAGAATTTCGGCTAACAGAGGATCCCTGATTTTGTGGGCGCCGTTGTAATGTTTCTTCAGAACCCCTTTCCAATAAAACTTCTTCGGGCAGATTTTGCAGTGAAAAGTTTTTTCGTTGTTCCCGCATCTCAATCTCTGGTGTTGCTGAAGGTTGTCCATTCGACTGTAGCTATTACCGCAAGTTTCGCAAGTGTGTGTTTTCGATTTGTTGCCAACCGGTCCGTTCCTCGATTTCGCTACGGTCTGCATTTTTCGACGACGCATACGTCCCATCGTTCCTGCAATTGAAAGCCAACATCGTTCAAACAATGCTCCAAACACTTCCGACATCAGGCAAGCATTACCCACACACATGAAGCCACACATCACGAACGTACTCGGTATACTCGAATTAAATATCTACTTAAGCATTCGACGATTGAGCATTTTTTGAGTAATTTATTATTCACCAAAAATTAACACATTTAGAAAGGTTTTTGGAACAATTCGAAAGCGATCGGAAATACATGTAAGTGTCACGCATGCAAATAAAAAATACGCGTTCAAGTAGGATTCAATTATCGAGACTCGTCTACTACACGGGATTGCGTTGCCTTGTGTTAAGGTAGTCCTTGCGAATAGTGTTCACTTCGCGTAAGTTTCCGAGAAATGAGAGGCAATTGCAAACACTTCTGCATGGTATAAAAATCGGAAAGAAATCAAGCATATTAGAGGTGCTGAAAAGATTAATTTTGCATAATAATAATTCCAAAATGTTATTAACAAATTGATGAAAAATAAAATTTGTTCAACAAATCTCCCGGAAACATAACTTTTTTAAAATGAAAATTATTCGTTCATATTTCTGAATAAGTATGAATTTTTTCAGATTTTCAAATTCACTTTGATTTTTTTTTTTACATGGGAAAAACGTGTAGAAAGTCAAAACATTCAAAGTGAATTAAAAAATCTGAAAAAATGCATACTTATTCAGAAATATGAACGAATAATTTTCATTAAAAAAAAGTTTCCGGGAGATTTGTTGAACAAATTTTATTTTTCATCAATTTGTTAATAACATTTTGGAATTATTATTATGCAACATCAATCTTTTCGGCACCTTTAATACACTTGATTTTTTTCAGATTTTTATACCGTCAAGAAGTGTTTACAATTCCCTCTCATTTCTCTGAAACTTATGCGAAGTGAACACTATTCGCAAGGACTACCGTAAATCAAGTCAAAGTACAATAGTACATTACGATATTGGTGCGAAAAACTTTCTTTCCCGACTGCACGCTAAAATGAACATATTTCATGCCTGCAACGCGGGTGGAAAGTTACCGATTCTTGACCAGCGGGAGAAAAAGTACCTGAGCGGGTAGAAAAGTAGTACTTTTCCTCCCTAGGGAAGAAAAGTAGCTGACAAGTCGGTGGGCCGTTGCAGGCATAAAAATATTCACAATTTTAGCGTCCTCGGAAGAAAAAAAAATATCGTATGCCACAAGGGAGGAAGTGTATTTTCACCGCGTGTCAATTGCTGCCTTCGCTTCGCTCGAGCATCAAACTTCACATTCGGTGAAAAGACACACTTTCCTTCCTTGTGGTATAATATACTATTTCTGACAAGCGCTGCAGTCACACGAGTTAAGGAAATGTTTATCGCACGAGTATCGTACAGAATTTTATTTCACAAGGTGTAAAATCAATTTTACGCTGAGCGTGCGTAAAACCATCATTTTCGCACCGAGTGAACTAAAAGTCATTTTCAATGAAGGCTTGTTAATAATCACGATATATATGTATATATATATTGCTTTTATAACAATTCGACTATCCGAAGCTTAGACTTGATCTTGTGCGCAGTGCGGTAATGACCTTTCAGATTGTCTTTCATGTAAAAACCTTCTTCGGGCAGTACTTGCAGTGGAACGTTTTATTCTTGTTTCCACATGTAACTTTCTGATGTAGCTTTAGTGTGCCCTTTTGACTGTAGCCCTTTCCGCAAGTTGCACAAGAGTATGCTTTCGATTTCTTCTTGTCAATGAAATTTGTATATTTCCTAGCGATTGTTCGGCCGCTTCCCCGACGCGGTAGTTCCCTCGTTCCTGCAATTCAAAACCAACCTCGTTCAGATAATGTTCCAGACACTTCGAACCGGAGATTCGAAAAATCTCCAAAAAGAATTGCCCTAATGCGAACGACACACAGGACCGGTACTGGCCAACGTTGGGCGAACACTGGCCAACCCTGTGCCAATAATGGTCCTTGTGTTACCTTCCCACTAGGAACTTATACAAACACAAATTTTCTGCAGAAGCAATCGACCATCCGATATTTTTTTTAATAATTTATTATTCAGCAGTAATTAACAGTTTTGTAAATTATTTTTCGAAGATTCATGAAGCTATCGCATGTCCATGCAATTGTCATTGAAGTAGAGTTACATCATTGACTCTCGTCGTCTACACCGAATTTATTGGTCTGTGTCGACCCAATGAAAAATAAACACAGCGCATATTTATCCGCTTACAAGTTAGCGTGTTGGAGAAGTTTCTTTCTTTCTTCCTCCTATTCTATCTTATTTCTTTTTTTCTTCCTTTGCTGGTAGAAAATGCTTTGCTGGTAATTAAGAGTTCTAGAAATTATTTTTCGACGATTTATGAAGATATAGCATGTACAAGCAATTGTAATCAAAGTCGAGTTACATCTTGGAGTCTCGCCGTCTAGACCGAATTTAATGGTATGTGTCAACTCAACGAAAAATGAGCACAGCGCATATTTATCCGCTTACAAGTTACCGAGTCGCATAAGTTTTTACTGAATGCTCTATAACAATTAGAAGGTTCTTCTTTCCTTCATTCGTTGATACAAAATGCTTTGCTGGTAATTAAGAGTTCTAGAAATTGTTTTTCGACGATTTATGAAGATATCGCATGTACAAGCAATTGTAATTAAAGCCGAGTTACATCTTGGACTCTCGTCGTCCAGACCGAATTTAATGGCCTGTGTCGACTCAACGAAAAATGAACACAGCGCATATTTATCTGCTTACAAGTTACCGAGTCGCATAAGTTTTTACTGAATGCTCTATAACAATTAGAAGGTTCTTCTTTCCTTCATTCGTTGATACAAAATGCTTTGCTGGTAATTAAGAGTTCTAGAAATTATTTTTCGAGGATTTATGAAGATATCGCATGTACAAGCAATTGTAATTAAAGTCGAGTTACATCGTGGACTCTCGTCGTTTAGACCGAATTTAATCCGAATTTAACGAAAAATGAACACAGCGCATATTTATCTGCTTGCAATCCTCAGTGCCGGAAATCTTTTCACTAAATGCTCGATAACAATTAGAAGGTTTTTCTTGGCTTCCTTTGCTGGTTAAAAAGTTCGGTCAGGAAGTCATCCCCGATCTTGTGCACCTCGCCGCAATGTTTTTTCATATCGGCTTTCCAATAAAACTTCTTCGGGCAGAACTCGCACTGGAACGTTTTATCCATGTTCAAGCATCTCACGTCCTGATGTCGCCGAAGAGTGTCCTGCCGAAGATAGACGTTTCCGCAATGCTCACAAGGAAATGTCGGCCTATTGACGAATGATCTATTCTTGAATGCTTGCTTCTGTCTGCTCCACCTGTTTTTTGCCCGACGCTTCGCTCCCCTCTTTCCTGCAATTCAAAGGCAAACTCCGTTCAAACAATGTTCCAAACTGTTCGCATATCCGCGCAACCATTACCCACGCACAAAAACCCTAACTCGTAACTCAATCCGACACATATGGAAATAATCGACATTTAAGCATTTTGCAAATGATTTATTGTTCGGTAATAATTAACAGATTTACCGATTTACTTCTCAAGATTTACGAAGCTATCGTGGATACATGGTAATTGTCATGCGTGCGACAAAAAAACAATGCGCGCTCAATTAACGTTCGATTATCGACACTCGTCGTCTACACCGCGTTATCGTATATTATCTTAATGTAACTTAATGAAAAATATTCATAGCTTATCTTTGTTTGCGTACATGTTACGGTACTATAAACGTTTTTAGTGAATACTCGGTAATGATAACAATTATTTTCTCTTTTTCGTTTTTCCTTTTTTTTTCTTATATAATTAGTGTCGGCGACGACAATGAATTTTCATGTCGCACTTGCAATAGAAAGTCTGCGGACAATAGTGGCAACGAACGGTTTTTTCCTCGGCTCATAACAATTATTTTCTCTTTTTTGTTTTTCCTTCGTTTTTTTTTTCTTTTTTTTTTTTCTTATACAATTAATGTCGACGACGACAATGAATTTTCATGTCGGACTTGTAATAGAAAGTCTGCGGACAATAGTGGCAACGAACGGTTTTCTCCTTGTTGCCACACTGTACTTTCTGGTGGCGCCGAAGATTGTTCAATCGATTGTAGGTCCTCCCGCACTCCATGCAAGTGTAGTTCTTCGGATCGGTGAGATGCCTGATTTTTTTAACGACTAGATGGGGACGTTTTCGGATCCTGGATTCTTTGCCTGCAATTCAAAGACAACATTCGATGAAGAAACCCTCTCTCAAGCTTCCTCGAATTTCTAACAAGCATTTTCCAGCCACACCCATTCGTTTTTCTTACTCCGTAGGTCATTGGGAATTCTACGTACGCGATAGGCATTAATGGAAAGTCAATAATGCAGTAGCTATTTCTTTTTTTTTTGTTTGCTAATGTGGAGGCTCACATCCCACATAGTGTGAGTTAGCAGATGCAGTGTCGATTAATAGTTAAGAAAGTTCATTAATCGGTCTCTTTGGACTCGTCACAGTGCAGTGAACTTTTGATTTACATAAACTAAATAAAAATGATTTATAAGTTTTTTTTTTTCTTTTTGTTTTCAGTTTCACGCTTAATGTATGCACTACTGACGATTCTGCTGCAGCATATCCCTGGTTATTTTGTGCTTTCGCCGTGAATGAGATTGCAGTTCGGACTTGTAGTAGAAAGCCATCGAGCAGAATTCGCAGTGGAAGGTCTTGCTTTTTCCGCACTCGACTCTCTGGTGTCGCTGAAGATTGTACTGGCGAGTGTAGACCCTTCCGCACGACGCGCAGTCCCAACTCTTCGGGGTGTTGTCCGTGAGAATCTTGATTTTTTTCACAACCAGACAAGGCTTGTTCTTCTTCTTCGCGGTGGCCCTGCGGTTTCGACAGCGACCCTGGTTCCTCCATTGTGTTTCTGAAACACGAATACAACCACGTTGAAGCTATCGTTCCCGGTCCATCGATAAAACTAGGTGGTCTAAAATTTTTTTTTTTACACCCAAACGCATTGCAACAATAAACGCTACGACGAACAGATAATTTTCTTTTTTCACACACAAACTGAACACCAAAATTTTGATACTCGTGTATTTATATTTTTCGTAAAATTTAACATCTCCCTTTGGTTTCTCAGTGAAATCGTCGGGACACTCCGTCGCTTGGTTAGAAAGAAAATAAAATTATTTATCGATTCTTAATACTATTTTTTATAAAAAAAAAAGAAAGAAAATTAGGTATTAATGCATGCCGTTAGTCAATCACGCTTTCAAGCTAATTTTTTTTTGTACACATTTCTACTTGAACAGCGCCGCTACAAGATCGTTCGGGACTTTGTGACGACTGTAATAATGTTTCTTGAGCTCGAATTTGTAGTACGACGTTTTTGGACAAAATTTGCAGTGAAAAGATTTCTCTTTGCCGCACTCCCATATCTGGTGTCGTTGCAGGGTCGCAAGTCGAAGGTAGGCTTTTCCGCAGGCCGAGCAAACTTGATTCTCCGCTGGACAGGGACGGAAACGTTTTTTGGCGATAGCACCGGCTCTCGTCTTGGCGACACTATTCCCGTTACTTCGACGCTTTCCGCCGCTCGATGATCTTCCTGAAAATTCAAAGAAAAAATTCGTTGAAGCATTATTCAAATTTCACGAGTCCACCGACTTTGGTTTTGCCCAATTTACAGACTATTCAATTTCGCACCTGACAATCGCACAAACGTAAGCTATTGGGAAATCGAGACTTCGCTGATTTATTCGCAAGTGTGTACAGCAGTTTTTGATCGAACAATAAAATTTAAATGGATGCAGTAATAATGTGTGCTTCGGCTATCCAACCTGTATTACGATTATTCGTCGTTAGGCTCAAGGACTACCCGCCTAAAACAGGCAAAGCGAGAAAAATATGATTTTCAAGCGTGAACAAGCGTCAATCGAGCTCAGAGCACAGTACCAGTTACGGATCAGCGAGATATTAAATGTGTACACGGCAAAAAAAAAAAAAAAAAAACGAAAAAACCTTCATACATTTAAGACATATATTTCTTACGCTTGAATGTGCAAAGTGGTTTTTTTTTATTGTTTTCTTTTTTGCCGTATAGATAAATGCAATATATTACGTTTCTTATTCCTATTGCCGTTGTGTACTGCGTCGATTGTATGGATATCCGATCGACATAGAAAACAAAAAATTGTCAATTTCAATCGGTGCGTTTTAAAAATTCTATTCCTTGAGGACATTTGCGAGGAGCTCCTTCGGAACTTTGTGGCTTTGCTGGAGGTGATATTTCAGATCGAATTTGTAATAGAACGCCCTTGGGCAGAGGCTGCAGAAGAATGTCTTCTCCTTGCCTCCGCACTCGACTTTCTGGTGTCTTCGGAGATTGTCGAGACGCGTGTACGTTTTTCCACAAGCCAGGCACAGACATTTCCGCGACAGCTTGTCCACGGCGTATTTTCGTATCTTGATAACCGTTTGGGCATCGCAGGGCAGTTCCTCATTTCGGTGAACTCTTCGCCTCCTGTGAACCCCTGAAATACAAAGATAAACTCGTTCAAGCGCTGTTCAAAGCTCTTCGGCTCTTATCAACGTCGCAGGTCAGAGTGGGGCAAAATGGTTCAGTGAGCTTCGCTTAAGATGAGATTTGTTTATTAGTACGTCCCACGAACGATTTTCGATAGTGGTCCATTTTACTCCGCTCTTCCTTACGTCACAACATTATAATTATTGGAACTACACACACGCACACGACAATCTACATCTTCGATATTTATTAACGATCCAAATTACCCCATATCGTATGATTTTTATGCTTTATTTACTACATGCATGACGGTACAATTTGTCACAGAACCGTGAAAGTCAACACATGTTCTATATAATTCGAGATATGAATAACAATATTGACAGTAGAGGAATTGCGGGGCAAAACGGACCGCTCAATTTGCGAGGGGATTTTGTGCCCTGATAAGTGAATGAAGATAGTCCGTTTTGCGCCAATCTCTTCCCTACGTGTTTTTCGATCGTCTGTCGAGGGCTTTCAAGGTAGTACTTGCGGTACAGTCCTGCCAAACGTGAGTTTTCAGAGAAAATTTCGAACACTTTTCAATGGGGTAAAAATCTGAAAAAATGAAGTGTATGGGAGGTGCTGCAAACATTGTTTTTGTGAAATAATAATGCCAATTTCTCATTAATAAATTGAACATAAAAATAATTATTCAACAAATTATCCGGCACTAAACTATTATCCGGCACTTAACTATTTTCCTTCGTAAAAATAATTCATTTATTTTTCTGAATACGTATGAATTTTTTCAGCATTTTTTGTAATCTTTGCAAATCGCATTTTTCTGTTTTCAAGCTGTGAAAAAACGCAATTTTCGAAAATTACAAAAAATTCTGAAAAATAAACGAATTATTTTTATGAAGGAAAATAGTTAATAGTTAATAGTTAGTTGCCAGGTAATTCGTTTAATAATAATTTTTATCTTCAATTTGTTAATGACAAATTGGAATTTTTATTTCACAAGAACAATCTTTGCAGCACCTCCCATACACTTGATTTTTGTTCCGATTTTTATCCCATCGGGAAGTGTTCGAAATTTTCTCTGAAACTCACGTTTGGCGGGACTGCACAGCAAGTACTGCTTTAAGTAGCATCTAATGTTACACGAGTACGAGTCTGAAGATTATCGAGTTGCGGTTTATTAAAAAAAAAAAAAAATAGCATTCGCGTGATGTAGGATGGTTTTCTCGTGTTAAAAGCGACGTTCGTTCTCGTTCTGTCGAGCCATTTGGGGTAGCAACTTCTTCGGTACTTTGTGCCCGTGATAATAATGATGCTGAAGCTCGAACTTGTAATGAAAGGTCTTCGGGCACAGGTTGCAGTGAAACGATTTCTCCTTGCCGCACTCCCATATCTGATGACGTCGAAGGGTGTCCCTTCGAGTGTAGGACCTCCGGCAAGCCGTGCAAACAAATTCCCTGGGCGAATTTCCCATCGTGCACACTCTATTAACGGTAACTGCAGGCTTCACCATCGAGACATGCTTGCGATTTCGTCGATTATTTCGGATCCAGAGCTGATGACCTGAAATTTAAAGAAAGACTCGGTGAAGAAATCTGTTTAATTGGTGTATCAAGGATATTAATGCTGCAGGAAAAAAAAAACCGTATTAAGTGAAATATAAAGTTGAACAAAATCGACCTATATCGAATAGTGTGGTCCGGACCATTTTTTTGGAGCAAAAAATTTGCCATATGAAACTCTTTAGTTTATTTATTGTATCCCGTGTTTACGACGATACACTTGTCATACATGCGCTGATGGTTCAGTAGCTTAAAATTATAGTGCCATTTTTAAATAGCTCATACAGTCGTCTCCATCCAATCGGCGAAATGCACTATCTAGTGGTGTGATGTATCTCGTGTTGTTGTTTAACATGAATCAACACAAACTCGAATGAAACTCGTGCAGAGGGGGGTAAAACGCACCATTTTTATCAATTTTTTTCTGCGGGACGTAGAAAAACGACCTTGTCTCATCATAAAAACAGTGTCAGTTTTGCCCCGCTCTTCCCTAAAATAAACACAATCATCACATGTCTGTGATCCAGTATTGATTAAATCCTTAAAATCTAATTCCACTCTAGCCACTTAAGTAACCGCTGTTTTATTCAAGTCTTTAAGTTTAATGTTGTAAAAGTTTTTTAACCCTTCGCGTACCGGACCCTTCCTTAACGAGGACCTAGAATTTGCCAAGACGCAACCATCGAACGATTCGAATAACAAGTCGATGTGCTAAAAAAAATCTGTAAAAATTGACGGACGTACCTTGAAGTGTTGTGTTGTTGATAACGCAGAAGAAAATTTATTATATTATTGTGCTTAAAAGAAGGCATAGTTTTTTGCTCTCGACAAAAAGTCCTCCGAACTTGAAGGGTTAACAGTTTTTAAAGTTTAAAATGTTGTTAAAATGTTGTAACACTTTTTGGTTACCTTTACAAGTTTTGAAAAAGTTTTTTACTCCGCAGAAATAACCGAAAAAATAAGCGTACTTCAACTTCTGCGCATGCGCACTTACTGCTGCGGTGATTTTTCCGGTTACTCAAACAAAACAACAAAAAATGACTGTTTTCAAGCACAGGCAGCGTTAGCTCTCGTACACGAACGCTCAGAAGTTGAAATATGGGTATTTTTGCGATTATTTTAACAGTAAAAGAAGGGACCTGAAATTACGGTTTTACGGTTGCCGAAGTTGCTAGGGTTTCCATCATCGTTTGAGTATAATATTAATCGTTCGTAAAGCTGCAAAGCAATAATCTACGATTCACATCCAACTCAAGCGGTTTCACGCTTGATGCGATACTCGTTCTCTATCTGCGTCAATATCTGCGGTAAAATATGTCCCGGTATCTTGTGGCCCTGGTGCAGATGTCCCTTCAACTCGAATCTGTGATAGTACATTTTCGGACAGTACTTGCAGTGAAAGGTTTTCTCCTTGTCGCCACATTCGACCCTCTGGTGCCGCTGGAGATTGACTTGCCGATTGTACGATTTGCCGCAGTCCTGACAAACGAAATCCGTCCAGCTGCTGTTCGCAGGTGGTCTGCTTCTCTTCATACCGGTCTTCGCCTTAGTCTTGAACGTGGCCCGGGTAACTCTTCGAACATTTCGTTTCCCAGTTCTCTGCTCTGAAATTTCAAAGACAATCGTTTTTAATTAACCAACGTGTTTCGAGTTTACTGGCGCTTGTGCGATAATAAAATCCTCATGAATAAAATCCACACATTATAAAAAACCACAGATAATAAAAACGGGTAACATTTCACCTTACGGGGAATTTTCCGCAACTCTACACAGATAATAGACACCGACAGTTTTTTTTTTTTTTGTGAACCCGTATATTATTTCGCAGGCACAAGCTTATTACAAACAGCGACGTAGGTCGGCCGATGTACGTCGAGACACATCACATATTTTATTTAATATACTTCAAGGGTACGAAGGATTCTTATCGGGATTGCGAAATCTTTCTACGGACAGTTCAATGAGATGTTCTCGACGTTGAGGTAAATGGACAGCACAGATGAGTTCTATTGAAATCTTTGTGTCGAAAAATTTTCCGGTCTACTGTGCGCTCTCCCAACGTGTCTCTTCAAGTCCCAGCTGTGATAGAAAGCTCTCGGACAAAATTTGCAGCGGAATTTCTTCTCGCTTCCGCACTCGACCCTCTGATGCCTCTGAAGATTCTCTACCCTGTTGTAGGCTCTTCCGCACGCAGTGCACACGTATTTCGTCAAGCCGTCGTTAACCGAAACTCTTTTTCCCACAACCATCCTGGGTATGGCTTTGAAGATGAACGGCGTCGGCTCGTACCGCTGGCGAGTTCGGCTGTTCCGTTGACCGCCTGAAATTCAAAAACAAACTGGTTGAAGTTACATTGCGATAATTTTTTTTTTAAGCAGCCATTAACGTTTCCTGCTTTCGTCCCGAACGATACAACACATTGAAATCTTTACATGCGTACTGAAAATATTTTCTTTTTTTCACATTTGTACAATAAATGAACGCAAAGTTTACAATACTATTTATTACCAGAAGTATTAAGATCGGTAACATCGAAGCTTACAAAATAAGAAGGCGATTAACACCGTTAAGGTGATGCGAAGCGGACTCGCCTCACATCCCCTCAATCGGTCTCTGATCAGATGTGACGATTTCTCTTCCTCCCTACTGGATAACTTGCGACAGCATGTCCTTCGGAACTTTGTGGATTCGTTGGTAGTGCATTTTGAGATCGTATCGATGATAAAACGCTCGAGGGCAGAGCGTGCAGCGCCAGGTCTTCTCGTTTCCGCACTCGATCCTTCGGTGTCTGCGAAGATTTCTTTCGCTGTTGTAGGCCCTTCCGCACGCCGGACAAATGCAGTCCCGTGGTCTGTTTGCCGTTTTCCTGTGCCTTCTTCTCCCCGCTCCGCCGGTCTTGTCGTCCGAGGCGAACTGGCGAATTCGGATCTTCAATTGGGCTCCTGAAATCGACAAGAATAAATCGTTAGAGAAATGTTCTGAGCTCGTACCTTCCGAGACCATCCATCAGGCATTTTTTTAAAATTCGCTCCAGTATCGCGATGGGTAGTCTATTTACAATATAGTTTCCCCGAAATATCTGCGATACCCCAATGGTAATTTATTACTTCCTTGTAGGCATAAAGTTACAAAGTGCGGTATTTACATCGGTGGGAAATCTTCACTGTCGGTGCTGAACGGACAAGTGATTTCTCATCGTGTATCTTTACTTGAATTTTCTGTTGCAAGCTTAACAACGAAGAGACCATCCATCAGGAATTTTTTTTTATTCGTCCCAGCATCGCGATGGGTAGCGTATTTACAATATAGTTTCCCCAAAATATCTGTGATATCCCAATGTTAATTTATAACTTCCTTATAAGCATAAAGATAAAAAGTGCGTCATTTACATCGGTGGGAAATCTTCACTGTCGGTTCTGAGCGGCCAAGTGATTTCTCATCGTGTATCTTTACTTGAATTTTCTGTTGCAAGCTCAACAACAAAAACTGCCTCTCCTCTTTGCCGCGACTCGACCCGCTGATCTCTCTCGAGGCTGTTTTTATTCCGTCCAGTACAACGATGAATGGTTTATTTACAATATAGTTTCCCCCAAATATCTGCGATATCCCAATGTTAATTCATTACTTCCGTGTAGGCATAAAGTTCCAAAGTGCGGTATTTACATCGGTAGGAAATCTTCACCGTTGGTGCTGAGTGGGCAATTGATTTCTCAGCTTGTATCTGTAATTAAATTTTCTGTTGCAAGAGTAGCAAAAAAAAAAAAAAACTCCCTCTCCTTCCTGACACACTCAACCTTCTGATGTCTCTTGAAGCTGTTTTTACTCCGTTCATTATAGCGATGATAAGTCTATTTACAATATAGTTTCGCCGAAAAATTTATCATACCCCAATGTTAATTTATTACGTCCTTGTAGGTATAAAGTTACAACGAGTGGTATTTACACCGGTGGGAAATCTTCACTGTCGGTGCTGAGCGGACAAGTGATTTCTCAGCTCGTATCTATACTTGAATTTTCTGTTGCAAGCGTAGCAAGAGAATTGCCTCTCCTTGTTGCCGCACTCGACCCTCTGATGTCTCTTTAGGCTGTCGAGCCACTTGTATCTTTTGCCGCAACTGTTGCAAATGTACTCGGGCTGCTGAACTTGGATGTACGAGTCGCCGTCCTGAAGCACCGTCATCGAGAATGTTGCTCGCTGCGACTGTTCGACGTTTCTCGTTTCGCAAGTCTCGTCGAAGTCGACCGATCTCCTGGATTTTTCGACTCCGAGATTCATCGTTCCTCTCTCCAGCATCCTGAGCGCGTCATACGGGTCCATTGACATGTCTGAAAAAAAAAACAACAACAAAAATCACGATTTTTATGAGAATCAAAAGATAGCTTGGCTCGATTTTATTCCTCACCGGAAGCTCTTACCGATAATAAGAATCGCATGCAAATAAATATTAATTATTAAATACGTGCGACAAGAATAGAAAAAATAAAATACAATTGGCGTTAAATAATATTGGCGTTTTATTTGATCAACGAAAATGCCATGTCCAATTTATCGCACTGCAATGTAAATAAATATTCGAAAATGACTGTATACACAGTCGAACGGTAGAGGCATATTCAACGTTCATAAATATTTCGAAAATTGATACAAGGACATCTTTTTTTTTAAATGCTTGTACCGCTATTCATAACACTCGTAAATATACTTTAGCGAATTAATCCTTCCCTGTCGGGACGGGCGACTGCAATTTTGCGGTAATTCAACCAATAATAAAAAACAAAAACCGGACGGAAAGTCCGAAAAATAACTGCTAAAAACCGCAAATCGACCGAACGCAGCGCTGCGAACCGGCGCCACATGCGTCGTTTTACACATTGCGACCGTAAAACAACCCTATTATAAGCGTTCCGAAAACGTTGTAGAGTGGGCGTTTATCTTATTATGACTGTAAGCTTACAGTTGATAAACCAGTATAAGGAGCGATTCTGGTACAGTTGTTTTACTTGTGACGACCGTAAACCTGTCGGCAACAGGAGCGTTCTGATAGTTGTTTTACTTGTAACGACCGGTCATTGAACCGCTCGAGGAGCGTTCCGGTTCTCGTACCCAAGATGTTGCGGTGTTCTATAATAAGTGCAACAACCAGAAAGCTTGTAACGATTGTAAAATTACCGGTAATACAACCGTGCGAGGAGCGTTCTGGTGTGGTTGTAGTGCTTATTGCAATCGCACAAAACCGGTTATTTTGCGGTTGTAATAAGTACTACAACGACACCAGAACGCTCCTCGAATGCTTACAATACAATATATGTCTCGATAACAGTTCGTGGTAAACCGACACCAAATCTGGTAAATTTGCGGTTATTTTTTTTGCCGATCTCAACCGGTTGTTTTAGTGGTCAATTTACAATCGCCCGTCCCGACAGAGTTATATATAGTAACGTTGCAATTTATGACTACAACGGTATTATAGTGGCCAGTGTTGAATCGAGAGTGTCCGGCTGATTATCGTGTTTCTCGAGATGTTTCTTCAGCAAAAATTTGTAAGCGAATTTCCTCTGGCATATATTGCAGGTGGACTGTTTTTCTTTGTCGCCGCACACCAGCCGTTGATGTCTCTGGAGAGTGTCGCGCCGACAGTAACTCTTGCCGCACTGAGTGCAGTAATACTGCTGTCCGTCGTTTCGCCGATGATCCTCCAAGGATGTTAAATGATCGTCGCACTTCTGCTGGTGCCTCTTCAGGCTGTCAACCCTCGTGTAAGCCCTTCCGCATCCGCTGCAGAAGAACTGCATTCCCTTCGGCGCCGACTTCTTGTTCTTCTGCGATTGAAGATTCGAGTCGATCGACTGAACGATCGAAGAACCGTCGAATAAGTAACAGAGCTCGTTCTGAAAAGGAACCGTCGAGTCTCCGGACATCTCGCCGGCCTCGAGGACGATGCCTTGCAAAGTCTCGTCTGAAAAAAATTTAAAGGTACATGGGTTAATGGTATGAAAAAAAAATCCCTATCGATGCACACTCGCATTTTAATGGCGGCATGCTGCAGAGACCATGCATATATTTCATACATGCCTCATCTGTCTCCTTTGAGGCTGATGAGAAGTACGGAAGAAACGGTTCGATGGCGTGTTAAATCTAATTCTATTTTTTTTTTATTTATTATTATTTTTTAAAATCATTTTTATTGATACGACATAAGGAATGTGAGAACAGCTAAGTTCTCGTGTCGATAGTGAATCAGCCGTGTTTTTCCATGGTGTGCTTAGTGAGTCGGTATCTTCTGTAAAATATCTTATCGCACTGGGTGCACGAGTAACGTGGGGGTTTTCCGCACTCGAGGCGTTGATGTCTGCGAAGATTGTCCAGCCATTTGTATCCCTTGCCGCACTCGCCGCACAGGAAGTGATGATCCTCGTTCGGTGTCGTTTGACCCCGCGGCACGGTGTAGTACTGGGAGTTGCTCGCGGTGACGTCCAACTCCGTGGGGATGAATTTTGCATCATCCTCCGGGATGAACTTAAGTTCGGTCAGTTCCTCGGTGATGAATTCTAGAATTGGAAGCAAACATTTTTCATCAGTCGAGTAGGTATAATAATCGGAGTTTCGTGGAGCTTTGTGCGTTACAAAACAAAACAAACACGAGCGGCATTCAATACGCAAAAGCAAAATTCAGTTGACGCACGATAAAAACACTTATAGCTTCATCCTTTCATACGACTCCCCAAACTACACTGTAATAAAAAAATATGATGAAATTCAATGTACCGCACTGGAAATTCTTATGCAAAAACTGGTATATTAAATTTCATGTAAAATTGTGATAAAAAATTAATGTTCAGTGTCGTAAAAACATTGGAAGTACTTTATTTTTAACAGTTTATTTTAATTTTACTATGAAAGTATTTAATTTTTATAATTTACATTACATTAAATTTAATGTACCAATTTTCGCATAAAAATTCCAGGCCGCTACATTAAATTTACAATTTTTTTTTACCACCTACTACTGCATAACTGACGCTTCGTTTCTTCGTAAACCCGATCGGCAGACACACAGCCATTTTTTAAACCTTCGAATAAAGTTTACACTATGTTTATTGTATCGCTGAGATTCCTCATTTACAGTCGTGTATATTTGATTTTCGTCAACCCTTTACCATTAAAAAAATAAAACGTTTTTGTCAACTCCTCGGTACTCTTCTGAGTCGATTAATATAAAATTTCAGATTTTTTTTGCATTCGAATCGTAGAAGATATTTTTTTAAAGATAGCTGTTTCACCAACGTGGCAAATATGGCTGGACATTGGGGAATTTTAAAGGATTAAACGGACTCGCTTTTAAACGTACAAGAAGCTACGCTCTTCCTTCACTGCTGAACGATGGCTTCCGGTAACAGCTCTTTAGGCACTTTGTGCACTTGGTGAACGTGCACTTTCAGATTGTATTTCTCGTGAAAAATCTTCGGACAGAATTGGCAGCTCAGTATCTTGTCGTTGTCCTCCCTCTGCATAAGCGCGCACCGGGTCGCCTGATGCCTCCGTAGATTGTCTTTGCGATTGAAGGTAGTTCCACACGCCGAGCAAAAGAATTTCTTCCACGACGATGCGCCTCTGACACGGTCGCGTCTCATAACGGATCTGAGCTTGGCCGGTCGGTCCGTCGATCGATAACCTGAAATGAAAAGGCAAATTTGTTCAATAAATGTTCTTCGAGATATCGTTTCCATTCCGCAAATTACAAAACACACTGGGGAAAAAAAATCTGAGAAAAAAAACCTACTGATAAAGTATGAGCAAAAAAATTTACAAACATGTAGTGTTCAAGCTCGTTTATTATGCCTTGCACATACACCTATTACAATAAGGAATACATCTAATAAAATGTAATGCGCGGAAGATAATGAAAAAAAAAATAATAATAAAACCAAAAATAAGAAATCGTTGCAGATACACGTATGAGCTTTCTTAGCAGTGTAACCCTTAACTCGCCTGCACCGGAAACTTGCGCATCGGAGTTTAACAAAAAAAAAAAGAAAAAATTCTGAAAAGAAAAATATGTTCATAACGTCTGAGGAAAAACACTCGACAAACTTGTAATGTTTTAGCTCAATTGCTCGATTGCTCGATTGGTATAATTATCACAAAAGGGCATCGAATAAATATAAATGCGGATAATATAATGAAAAAAATTAATCCACAAAAAAGAAGAAATCGCTGCAGATAAGCGTATGAGTGTTTTTGACATTGTAACTCAACTCGCCTGCACTAGGAACTTGCGTATCAGTGATTCTTGAAATAAAAAATACTGACGAAAAAAAATCTACTCGTAAAGTTTGAGCAACCCATTGACAAACTTGCAATGTTCAAGTTTGATTATTATGCCTTGCACATAAAACTATTACAATAAGGTATACATCAAATAAAAAATAAATGCGAGGAAGATAACGAAAAAAAAAAAAAAAAAGAAATCGTTGCAGATGCACGTATGAGCCTTCTTGGCAGTGCAATTCCTAACTCGCATACCCTAGGAACTCACGTTTCAGTGATTTTTATAACACACATATATATGTTTATGACAATTTGGTGTTACGTATTGATGTTGCATGCGAGACCAGCTGCGTGCGGCGTGTTGGCGTGTAAAATGAAGTATTTATATAAGAAGAATATAACCGGTAATTATAGTACGCGTAATTTCGATGTAATTAATCGATGGCGAAACTCAGGTAGAACCGTCGCAATACTTCCCGTTAACCCGTCGGGGATTGGGGCGGAATTACATTTCCGTCCTGTTCGAGGATTCGCGGTAGCAAATCCTTCGGGACTTTGTGACAACGTTTAAGATGATCCTTCAGGTTGGATCTGTGATAAAACGTCACTGGGCAAAATGTGCAATGTACGGACTTTTCGTGACCGCACTCGATGCGCCGATGACGTTGAAGATTGTATTGCTTCATGTAGGCTTTTCCACATCCGGAGCAGGTATATTTCTTCAGAGAATGCTCGACGGGGCTGTTGCTTTTCGTCCTCCTCGATGGCCTGATCGTGGACCCAGATACGAATTGACCCGTGTTGCTTCGTTGTGGAGTTTCGGGTCTTGCTGCGGCAGAGGTTGTAGCAGTCGTTGATTTAGTGCCTGTAACCGACGTGATATCCAAAAAGTCATCTTTCAGCTGCATTATCAGTATTATCAATGTCATCGATATTATCAATGTCATCGATATTATCAATATCATCGATATTACCAATATCATTGATATTACCAATATCATTGATATTACCAATATCATTGATATCATCGATATTTATTTATTTAGTATAAGGGTCTAGCCCTTTTTACAATATAGTATATATAAATTGTGTGAATTACATGAAGTGTGCTTACGTCGTACTGTACATTCCATTTTCGCAACAGTAACTAAAATCGCGGACGCAAAAACTGTGCCGACCTGAGCGCTTGTCGCGTGGGACCGAATAAGTGCTCAATATCTCTAAACTCGTTTCATAATCTTATGAGCCGCGGAACTATGTTATCAATATCATCGATAGTATCAATAACATCGACATTACCAACATCATCCATATTATCAATTTCATCCATATTATCAATATCATCCATATTATCAATATCATCCGTATTATCAATATCATCCATATTATCAATATCATCTATGTTATCAATGTCATCCATATTATCAATTAGCAGAACAGATTACTCACTTGGGGTTGTTTGGTTATTCAAGAATCTCTTCTTAGTTTTCCTTTCGTGCAACGATAGAATATGTCTCCTCAATACATCGTTTCTGAAATATCTAAGATTGCAGTACGGGCATGCCAAGTGAGGCTCCTTGTCGCCGCACTGCAACTGATGACGTCGAAGACACCGGTTGTTGGAGAATGAGCGCTTGCACATATTGCATTCGATTAACGACACGATTCTCTCGATCCGTAACGTTGGCAATTTCGTTCGGCAAATTTCTTTAAGCAAAGTCGCACGGAGCATTTTTTCCTTCGCGTCGGGAGCTGGCACGGCCTGAGACAGATCTGTTGGACAAAACGTGAGACGTACATTTTTTAGTTCGAAGAAGTTATGGGTATGACGACGATTCAATAACCAATTACGTGTAAAAAGCATGCAGGAAACTCCCGATGGACTTCCGGCATATTTTGCCAAGAATTTGAGGAATTTTGAGCGGGCGTGTTGTTCCAATTTTTTTTATTAATACACACGATATATATGTATATCGTGTATATTAATAAATATATATAATATGCCTATATATATATATATACATATCAACGGCCTAACACCAGAAGGGTGAACGCGCCATGCTTATACACAGCTAATATGCCCTTATGGAATTGGGCCATTGATATATACGTGTGTAGTCTATATAAGCAACCAAGACCCAGCTTCCCACTTTCCCACGCACACATCGACGAATTAATGGAACGAAATTACATAAACAAGATCGCAAAAGATCTCAACATTCATGCTGAACATATAAATCGTATTGGACGTAGATAGTTTTATTGATTATCTTACACAAAATTAATTAGTATAAACGAGAAATTTGGTGCAAGTATTCGCAAAAAAAAACCAATGAAGTGTAAAAAAAAAACACCAAGGATACTTCCCTAAACCAATAGATGAACGAAAAGCAAATAATGTTTTTTTTTATTTAAAAAAAAGTTATTTGCTTTCGCTGATCGTATTTACGATCAGCGAGTCCAGATAGATTTTACGTGACTCGTCTGGTGCGTGAATGAAGATAACGATTGTCTCGTTTTCTTCTTTTTTTTTTGTCCATCAAATACCAGCCTGCAAAATGAGACACGATGATGTACTTGCATCATCGATGCAAGTCAATAGTAAAACTGGTACATAAATATCGTTAAACAAACGAATGCCGTGTGAAGGAAAAACCAAAAAAATGGAGAATTTTCTCACAGTTCTTCAATCGTTCTTCTTCTTCTTTCCCACGAATTCGCGAAGTTTTCTCTCGCAAATGACGTAATGAGTATTGAGAGCGAATTTGTGCTTGAATCTTCGATCGCAGATTGGACATATTTCGCCGGAAATTACACCGCACTTCCGACGCTTGTGACGACTCAGGGATGTCGTGGCTTTGTAGGATTTTCCGCACCTGTTGCAATCGTACTTGCTCTCGCTGTCGATTCGGGAATTTTCGTCGGGAAAAATGCGCTGTGTACGCTGAAGATTGCAAAGCCTCATGTACGTTTTTCCACATTCCGAGCAGATATATTTCTTCAGGGAATGTTCGGCGGCGCCGTCGTTTTCCGTCTTCCTCGATGGCCTGGTCTTGCGCTCGGATACGAATTGACTCGGGCTGTTTTGTTGTGGAGTTTCGGGTTTTGCTGCGGCGGTGGTTGTGGCAGTCGTTGATTTAGTGCTACTAATCGACGTGATATCTAAAAAGTCATCGTTCAGCTACATTGTCAATATTATCGATATTATCGATGTTATCGATATTATCGATGTTATCGATATTATCGATGTTATCGATATTATCGATGTTATCGATATTATCGATGTTATCGATATTATCGATGTTATCGATATTATCGATGTTATCGATATTATCGATGTTATCGATATTATCGATGTTATCGATATTATCGATGTTATCGATATTATCGATGTTATCGATATTATCGATGTTATCGATATTATCGATGTTATCGATATTATCGATGTTATCGATATTATCGATGTTATCGATATTATCGATGTTATCGATATTATCGATGTTATCGATGTTATCGATGTTATCGATGTTATCGATATTATCGATGTTATCGATGTTATCGATGTTATCGATGTTATCGATGTTATCGATGTTATCGATGTTATCGATGTTATCGATGTTATCGATGTTATCGATGTTATCGATGTTATCGATGTTATCGATATTATCGATGTTATCGATGTTATCGATATTATCGATATTATCGATATTATCGATATTATCGATATTATCGATATTATCGATATTATCGATATTATCGATATTATCGATATTATCGATATTATCGATATTATCGATATTATCGATATTATCGATATTATCAATTAGCGAGCAGATTACTTACTTGGGCTCGTTTCTGTATTCACGAATCTCTTCTTATATTTATTTTCGTGCGATGATAGGACATGCTTCTCCAATATGTCGTTTCTGAAAAATCTAAGATTGCAGTATGGGCCTGCGAATGGAGGCTCCGCGTCGCCGCACTGCAACTGATAACGTTGAAAACAGCTGACGCTGGAGAATGATCGCTCGCACACATTGCATTCGATTAACGACTCGACTCTCTTGATACGTAGCGTTTGCAATTTCATTAGGCGAATTTCTTTAGACTAAATCGCACGAAGAATGTTTTCCTTCGAGTCGGGAGTTGCCACGGCCTGAAACAGATCTGTTGGACAAAATATGAGTCGTACATGTTTTAGTTGAAAGATGTTATGGGTCTGACGATGATTCGATAACCAATTACATGTAAAAAGTATGCAGGAAACTTCTCATTGACTTCCGGCATATTTTGCCAGGAATTGGTGGAATTTTGAGCGGGCGTGTAGATTCAATTTTTAATTAATATACACGATATATATACGTATACGTAGGTATATATAGGTATACAGTAGTAGGCAATTGAAGTGGAGCAAGGTGATTTTGGCGAAAGTATACGTGAAAGGCTCCGACGTTTACCAAAACTGGCGAAAAATATCGTGTTCCACTTTAATTGCTTACTACTGTATATACTGTATATAGGTATATATAGGTATATGTACGTATATATACGTATATCGAATACATATCGACGGCCTAACAACAGAAAGGTTAACAGGGTATGCTATGCTACACAGCCAATATACCCTTATGGATATATTGCCATCGATATGTGTAGACCAGAATAAGCGATCAAGACGCGGCTTCCCACTTTCTCATCGTACGCATCGACGAATGAATGGAACGAAATGACATAAACAAGATCATAAAATATCTCAATATTCATGCTGAACGTATAAATTGTATCGGACGTAGATCGTTTTATTGATTATCTTACACAAAATTAATTAGTATACACGAGAGATTCCGTCGAAGTATTCTCGAAAAAAAAAAAAAACAAAAAAAATTCAAATAAAAAAAAATACCAAGGATACTTCCCTAAACTAATAAACGAACGAAAAGCAAGTAATATATTTTTTTAAATACGATCATCGAGTCCAGACTGATTTCACAAGACTCGTCCGGTGCGTCAATGAAGATAATGATTTTCTCGGTTCTTCTTCTTTTTTTTTTGTTCAACAGATGCCAGTCTGCAAGATGATACACGGTTATATATTTACATTATCGATGCGAGTCGATAGTAAAACTGAAACATAAATTTTGCAATACAAACGAATGCCGAGTGAAGGAAAAAAAAAAAAAAAAAAAAAAAAATGAAAAATTGAGTATTTTCACGGAGCTCTTCAATCGTTCTTCTTCTTTCCCATGAAATCGCGAAGTTTCCTCTGGCAACCGACGATGTGAGAATTGAGAACGAATTTGTGCTTGAATCTTCGATCGCAAATCGGGCATATCTCGCAGGGCATAACACCGCACTCAAGACGCTTGTGACGACTCAGGGACGTCGTGGCTTTGTAGGACTTTCCGCATCTGTTGCACACGTACTTGCCCTCGCTGTCCCGGAATTCCTTTCTCCGTGACTCGGGGATTTTGTACGCTACGCCCAACAGATTGGTCGCCGGCCAGCTCACGTCGCAGTCCTGATGCACGTCCTGAGACAGTAGCATCGAGGCCAGTAGTCCTGAAATCGAAACATCATTATCGTTAGATTAATTCACTCGTCACCCGAGTCGAGCTACCCTCTAACGAATTCACGAATATCCTCACGATCGGTAAAACGGCGACGACAATGCGTCAAAGTGTCTTTTTTTTTTTTTTTTTTTCGAAAAATAATTAATAAATCATAGATCGTGCCAGGCGATTTCAATTGTGATTAGATAGGAGAAAGAAAAAGTAGGGTAAAAAAAAAACGGTAGAACGTAGATACCTTGCAGCGTTCAAGCATATAGAGCCAAAAGCAGAATTCCATCGTTTAGTGTCATAAGAGTGAGTAGGGTTGAAGGGAATTACACATCTCGAGATTTCTTCTTTAGCGAATCAGCTCAATGATTTCTTTTCGACAACAAAATCTCTCATGCATTTTTCTTTATTTTGTTGTTTCTTTTCTTTCTTTCAAGAAATTGTCACAACCGATGCACAACATTCTCCTATCTCCCTCGACGGTCGATTGAAAAAATAATCTTTGTTTTTGATTTTTATTGATATCTCGATCAGGGAAAAATCGAGAGGCACGAAGACGAGATGCTTCGTCTTCGGGGCGTCGATCGTATCAGTAGTAGTCGTCGCTCTTCTTCTTGCAGTGAGCCAGATGATTGGTCAGCTTGAACCTGTGAGTGAATCTCTTTCCGCATATGTCGCAGCTCTGCCTCGGCTCGACTCCGCACTCGAGTCTGAGGTGTCTTCTCAGCGAGGTCTCGAGCTGATAGCCTTTCCCGCATCTGATGCATTTGTGTATAACCGGTCGTCTCGTCGACTTTAGAACTTCGATGTTTTTCACGGACAATCTTGGAGCTAAAAAATAAAAAATAAAAATCGATCACAGGTTAGAGGCGATGAAGAGACTGTTCCGACTGTTCGGGGCACACACAGAGGGGGACAGGAGTGAAGACAAGCATCGTGGAATCGATCAGCGAGGAGGAAGTGACAAGGCTTCGCCATTGCGATGTTGGATTATTTTTTTTCCAACATTTTATTTTCACCACGGACTCATCATAAGTTTACGAAATGTATAAGCCTGCAGTGCGATTGCAAGCGATGCTTGTACTTGAATCTTCGTCCGCATATTCTGCACTGGAATGTCGGATCCTTGCCGCACTCCACTCTCATGTGTTTCCTCAACGATTCTTTCCACATGTAACTTTTCCCGCACCGGTAACACGTCCATCTTCCGATCGTAACTGAAAAATAATAAAACATAGATATATGTGTACACATATGGGGAAGAGCGGGGCAGAATGGGATGGTGGGGCAAAATGGGTCAGTGGGGCAAAACGCGATATACCAATCATTTTTGGATGGAACAATGGGGCAAAACGGGACAGACAATCCGGATGTATCAAGAGGGCAAAATGGGACATCCGAAAATGATTGGAAACTTGCGTTTTACTCACTGTCCCGTTTTGCCCCACTGTCCCATTTTGCCCCGCTCTACCCTATATATATATATATATATGGTGAGACAAGGAACAACGGGGTAAAACAGTGAAGCTAAGAATTGAAGCCGTTCAGATGAATTCGGAGCTAATTGGATGGTTTAATTGTATACCAATTGTTTAAATAAATGAATTTGTTATAATTATTCCGAGAATTTGCTTAATATTGCGATTTAGGGAGGGGTACTTCTGGACCTCATTGTTATGCCAATAACTGCCATTTTTTAATTTGTCTCTCCGAGTTTTTTAATGAAAAAAAAAATCGTGATACTCCATTTTGCCCCGATCTCCTCCATTAGTCGGACAAATTGATAGTCTTCAAATAAATTGGGATCTTTGCAGGACGAGAGGACACGAGGGTTCGCTTTGAGCCGCCTTCGTTACAGATGTCTCCGATCAGCGGTAATTCACAAAAAAAAAGTCGTTGAAATTATAATGAATATTTATTGTCAATTAAAAAGAATAAAAATATCCGGCACTTAGTTTCACGCCAGTTCGAGATGATGTACCGACTTCACGTGGGATTGCCACCGATGTTTGTACTTGAACTTTCTACTGCAAATCGGACACTTGAAAGTCGGTTCTTTGCCGCACTCGACGCGTATGTGATTCTGCAGCGAGCCCCGCCAGAGATACGCCTTTCCGCATTGAAAACAGATCCAGTTCTTCTGGTTGTATCCTGAAAAAGAGGCAAACAAAGTTTCGGAGATTTATTAGTATTCGATAAATCGGACGCACACGTGCGCTCCGCACTGTTCGATCTCTACGACGAAGTTAATAGTTATTAATCGCTCAAATTCATTCCTAAAACCTGCGACATCTTTTAATGGTTTTTTTTGTTCTTTTATCGTACAAGTTTAGTGTGAAAAATTTGTGATTTATTATTAACGGCACTACTCGATCGTACATAAACAATTTTGCGTATTAAATGAGAACGAAAATTTGTAAACGAATGTGAAGCTCGGGTAAAGTGTCGCTACCGATGTCTCGGCACGTGGAAGTTCGATGTCAAATGCGACTTGAGCCGATGCTTGTACTTGAAACGTTTGCCGCACAACAAACAGCTGAATCTCGGCTCCTGTCCGCAGAGCCGCTGATGGGTGTATCTCGATGACTTCCTAAAGTAGACTTTTCCGCAGGTCGTGCAGGGAAATATACCAGCGTCTGAAATTAGAAAAGATTAAAATTATTCGAGCTTATTTTTTTTTTTTAACACATTATTATCGACGCCGAACGACGACGGGGTTTCGCTCCGATATCGTATACGGAGTGGGGGGAAAGCGGGGCAAAATGAACCAGAGCCTTTAATTTGAGACTAGACCTTCTTTACGTCCCGTGAAAAATTTATAAAAATCATCCATTTCGCCCCGCTCTCACCTACATGCATATGTATATATTTGTATATACACACGGTATAATTTAATCGATAAAAAACCGTATATTGTTTATCTCGTTTTTACACGAATTTTTATATATATATATATATTTATTTATTTTTTAAATATTATTCAACGCGAATTGTACAGATGAATAGACTGATGATGCTTCGCCAAATGATGCTTGTGCTTGAATTTTCGTCCGCAGAAGTTGCAAGTGAAACGTGGCTCGATACCGCACTCCATGCGTTTGTGAAGGTTCAACGATTCTCTCCACTTGTAGACCTTTCCGCATGTATCGCAGATAAACGGCGTTTGCGCGTGATATCCGTAATAGGCTGAAACCAAAACGAACGTAATTTGTTTAATTGGTACATAGACAAATCCTCGACGAATTCGACAGTAAGGAAATTCTCCCCTCTCCCTGCATCTCAATCGACACAACGAAAAGCCTCGTCTAATAATCGATAACATTAACGAATGGGTAAAAAAAAAAATAACATTCAACTCCGAGAGTTCCAAAAAAATGTGTGTTCTTTACTCGAAATCGAAAACATCGTGCATCCGTAATTTATTACGATATGTGTATTATCATTCGATAACTGTCGTCCAATTGTGAACGCATATCAGATGCTGCCTCAGCTGGCCACTCCGTCGATGCTTGGCCGTGCAAACCGGACACGTGAATTGAGGCTCTTTACCGCATTCCTCCCGCTTGTGCCTCGTCAATGATGGTTTCCATATGTACTTCTTTCCACAAGCGTCGCAGCTGTACTTTCCACGGTAACGCTTGTAGTAATCGGACCTTTGATTTCCTGAAAAATCAAAGAATTCCGTCAGTTTCGAGTTCACCGCACGACATATCTTCTTTCATCTTCTCCTCACCTCCACCCATCAGACTCGATGAAAACAACAACAAAAACGTTCGTAGATCAAATCAAAAGGACGCAAGCCCTCTTGCACAGTTTTATTTTTATCGTCTTCATTTATTGTCTAAGCTTCTCGGTGCCCTCTGGTCATATCGAATAAACAGTTCATCGATAATCCCGAGCCGATTTACAGAGGCATTAATCAGACGTTCTTTGATCCAAGTTGGACCGAGTAAAAAATACACGAGTTTGGAATTTTCTTTTTTTTTTCTTTTTTTTTTTGGAAGTGTTTCAGTTCAGATGTTCTTTCCGTTAGGGATGATCCATTCATGAACGTTGACCAAATGTTTCTTCAGCATCCATTTGTGGCGTATTTTAATACCGCAAACCGGACAGCAATGTTGCGGTGTCTTGCCGCACTCTTCGCGTTTGTGTCTCACCAATGATTGCATCCACCTGTACTCCTTGCCGCACGTGGAGCAAAAGTGTCTTCCCATTCGTTTGTAATAGTCCGGTGTGCTGAGGCCTGAAAAAAAGAAGAAAATAACGCTGTATGGGGTTCTCGATTGAAGAGACAGAATTGCACTTTCAAAGCGGTTTGTTTTTTTTTTCTCTTTTAAGGCCTCGTTGCATCTTTCCAACAAGGAAGACGATGCCTGCGTGCTGTACGGGACGGATTCGAGGGATTTATCGAAGGAGTTCATACGACTTCGTCTACCAAACTCCGTGACAAAATGATGATAAACATCGAGCTATGTGGGTGGGAGGTACATCTTATGCGTGCATCGCGGGACGACAATTCGTTTTTCCTGAGGAGCCCCGCGGGAGAGTCGGAGGCCTCAATAATCCTCGAGTTTCGGCATACAAGGTATATAGTTAATATTCACCCCAAACACACTGTCAATTAATCGATTACAACCAATTGTTTATTGAGAAAAATTAACACACAAAAAGAATAACTATTCGAACAGAGACGCAAATTAAAGACTGACAAAACTTAAAGACAAAACAAACGTTTGATATTTAAACCAAAAAAAAAAAAGAAGAAAAGTTATGACAAAAAGTTGTTAAAATATGTTTAATTTTTCGTTTCGTTTTTTTTTTTTTTTTTGTGAAACATCTCAAGATACCCTGCTCTTGAGATTCGGCACGAGAGTCCTGAGATCTCTGATGTAGGACAGTCGTTTGTGAACCGTAGCCAGATGGTTCAGTAGTACCCATTTTTTATCGAAGGTCTCGTCGCACTGTGGGCAAGAAATGTCTCGCGATTCCTTCTTTATCGGGGCGATCTCTCGCCTCTTTCTGTACCCTCCTCTCTTCTTTCGCTGCCTCGTCACCCTGGTGGCTCCGTTGTTTCTTCTCTGTCCCCGACGCTTGACGATCCTCGGTGTTATCCTCCAGTCCAGACAGTCGCCGCATTCGCACGGTAACTCGATTTTCTTGATCGCCCACTTTTCCTTGAAGTCTATAACGAGAAAATATCGACACCGATGTAGATTACACGCATATGACGGGCTTGCGACGATTACAGGATGCACATAAACCACACGCGATTGAGAGTGACAAGAAGAAGAAAAAAAAAAAAAAAAAGATCTTAGACTATATGAATTAACCGAGCGGAAATTGGCGATAGTGGTTGTGATATCTTCGGGAGTTACTCGACGATTGTCTCGGGCATGTGTTGCGTGATTTATTAAATTTTCAGCGCTGAATGCGCCCTCGATAATATCGGATACAAATCAGAACATCGCTTCGCTGAAATTGTGAACGTTCTGCCGGTGACGCTGAAGATAATCCTTTCTCTTGAACTTCCTGCCGCACAGACGACAGTGATACTTGGGAAGCATGCCGCAGCCCTCACGATGATGCCTCGTCAGCGAGTCGGCCCAGGTGTACTGCCTGCCGCACTTGAAGCAACTGAACGGCGAGTTGTAGCTGACCCTGTGACCCAATCGGCGCCGATCTGAAACAGTTAAATCAAAATGGAATGAGTTATGAAATTATTATTTTTGGCATTTTTACAAAGTCGCTCCTCGACGGCACAAAACTTTGGGACAACTTTATTTTGGTAATTGTTTTTTTTGTTTTGTTTTTTTTTCGCTCGACAAAGTCGTTTCGTAGTATACGGAAAAGTGGGATTGCCTCGGCTCGTCGATCCTCCCAGGACAGGGCCCTCTCGACTGCACCTCGTGGAACCTGAAATTTTGTACTGTCGTTAGTGAAACATTCACGAAGCGATGACAATGAAAAATTAACAAAAAAATAAAAAATAAATCCGATTAAACGCTGTCTCGATGTCCCCAAGTCCCGAAACCGGTTCTACATACTGAAGTATACATGAGATTACGTTTTGTTTTGTTTTCTTTCTTTAATCACATCGTCAACGGTATTTTTATTTCGCATTTATACAAAATCGTTACTAAGTAGTAGTACAAAGGCTACTATCGACGCGACGGATATTCTAAGCTCAAAATTTCTCGATACAATAACTCTCGTTAAATATCGTAGCTCGTGGGTAATAACAAACAACAGTTCCATCGTCATCTTATGATGATTTTTGTAACACATTACGGATCACAGTATGCATCCGTGCACGGTCCAAACGTGACGTTGAAAGTTCGAACGTTGCTTGAAGGCCTTCTGGCAGAAGCTGCAAACGTACTGTGGCATTTTTCCGCACTCTTCGCGAAGATGACGATTCAGGGTGCTCTTGTTCGTATAAGATCTCGTGCACTTGTAGCAAGGATACGGTTTCGGTACGGTGCTACGCGGGTTCCACGAGCTGGACCGTGGTCGACCTGCAAACAGAATCGAAAACGCTCGAGTTAATCAATTTTACAAGAATTCATTTATCCGAATTAACGGACTTCTCTCTCACATACTTATCGCTTTAGTAAGACAGACGAATGGGCTTTTTTAATCTTCATTTGGGGATTCTTTTTTTTTTCCTCTCGCATCGAGGGTTTAACGATTAAAATTGTTCGGACTCGATCTTCTTCCGCGGACGGATCGATAAAAGTCAGTGTGTGACAAAAAAAAAAAAGATCTTCGATTGCCAAAGTCCAGATAAAGAAATCGTTAACTCGTTATCGCGTGCATTTTATTGAAGTTCGTTTTCTTTTAGAGTTTCTCTATTTAAGTGGGAGATAGATAGGATAAACTTGTGTGAATTGTTTGTGATTTAACTGAGTCTTAAACAGAACATTCGCAATTTGTTGATCTTCGTATGATAAGGCTGCGCTATGTGGATTAACGTTTTTGTTGTTGTTTCTATGGTTTTTTTTTTTTTTCATAAACATCTAAGTTGTATCGCCATTCACGGCCTCAGGGCAAATAGATGGCCGTGAATTGTTGCATTGTGACGCTGAAAGTTCGCCTTCTGCTTGAAACCCTTCTCGCAGATGCTGCAGATGTACTGGGGCGGTTTACCGCACTCATCGTGAAGATGGCGCTTCAGGCTTCCCTTGTTTCTGTACGATCTTCCACACTTGTGACAGGGAAACGGATTCTGGTGGCTGGTGTTGTAATCTCGTCCGTGTCTTCGAGATGAAGTTAAACGGGTCCTCTGTCGGCTGCCTGAAACCGAAACAGCAAAAGACACCCGATTACCGGACAAGGTCATCGACATCGAGCGAGCAATATCTGCGCTTCAATGATAATAAATCCATCTAGGAACCTACGTATTCTCTATAATCCATGGAATCTTCTGGGAATCTTGCGTTGGTCACTTATACGTGTCTATTCAAAGAACGACAATAAAAAAAATATATCTCTTATATCTTCTCCAGTCGTGCTCGATAAGAAAACAAAAAAATGCAAGATTTTTTTTTTTTTTGCGTTAATCGCAAGTCAAACATTTTATTATATTTATCCCTTTTTTAGCAACTCTATCCGTGAAACAAGATTAAATGAGATGAGATAAAAATGAAGAAACAAGAAATTATTGGCTTGCGTCGATAATGCAAGGGGCGTGTTGTCGTTCGACGGGGAATATCGTTTATCGTTTTTGCCAGTTACGTTGCACGAGGATTTTAAACGGTACAGTCCTTTCCTCGGTACGATGAAGATCTTCAGGTGGTTGGTTTTTTTTTTTTTTTTTTTTTTTTCCATAAATTCTCGACTAAGTCGTCGATCAATTATTGTCTAGAAACGAAAGCCATGAACGTTGGCGTTGTGTCGTTGAAAGTTAGACTTTTGTTTGAAGCCTTTCTTGCAAACGTAGCATATGTACTGGGGAGTCTTGCCGCACTCGTATCGCAGATGACGTCTGAGCGTGTCCTTCCTCGTGTAAGATTTTCCACAGGTGTGACAGGGGAACGGCCTCCAGAATTGCTTCTGTCTTGAGCTGTGATTTTTTCCGGGTGGTCTTGATGCCTCTGGAACTGAGCAACGATGTTGCGTTAGTGGGTGAAATTTAATCGGAGCAAAAAAAACTAGCCGCGCACTCCGAAAAACCCCAAGTCGGATCAGCGATTATTTGCGTGAGCGAGGACAAGAGAAAAAAAACGCGAATGATTACACAGCTTCGGAACAACAAAAAAAGCAGGAGTGTCAGCGGTTTGTTTTTCTTTTTTTTTTTTTACTTCGTCAATTCGATTGACGGAAACGGAAGCAATAGAATAATATGGTGACGACAAGATTGTTTCGAAAAAAAAAAAAATAATACTCTTGTCATAAATTCGTCTCCGAGTGCAAAAATAAACATAGAACGCCCGATTGTTTGAGGACTTCGTGAAATTTACCTTAGGGTCATTAGAATCCATCTCGTTTCACCGATAAGATTTTTCGTGGTGTGATTTAGCTGCGTGTTAGTTCGCTAGTGCAGACATTCATGAGAGATTTAAAAAAAATGTAATTCAGTGTAGAATTTTACACGAGAATGTTGATTCTCGGAAACTTTTTTATTTTTTTGTTTCAATCATTACGATCAGATGAAAGTAAACGAGATCGAACATTTTTCGGACAAGTTCGGACTCAAGTTGGGGACTTTAAATAAAATTTTTGTTCGAACTTGCGTTGGAACATCGCAGATGGCCCGACAGGCGACGCGAAACGAGCGAAGGACTTTCTTGTCCAGGTGAAATCTCTGGAACGATGGCTATCGTCACCAATAATATTTTATTCGTGTCTCATTGCATGCCATACTCGAAATAATCCATGCTGTATTCTTCTTCCAAGAATATATACACTTTTCTTAAGGGAAAAAAAACACTACTCAAGAAAACAACTTTTCGCTCGATCGCAGCGTATAGATTTTTTTTCGGTCTATAGCTTGCAAAAATGTTGTGTAAATGATAAATCTTACGAGAATAGTTTATTGACGCTGTTATTATTTTGACGCTATCGCGTTCAACTTTCGAAAAGCTTTGACATAGTCAATTTTTGTTCGTTAATAAACTACAATCTAGTATCTTCAGTGACGATCCGTTGATCTTCGAGTGGTCGTCGTCTTCATTGATGTTTCCAACGTTCTCGTTGAGTTCTTCAGGGACGAGTTATCTTCAGGGTCGATCGACGAGTTAATAAATCGATCCGAGTCAATTTAGCGATTCCAGATCCATGTATCTCTTCGGTATGCGCGGAGGTCTCGGCATCTTCGCGTTGTGCTGAGTGCTCAGGTGTCTTTGAAAGCTGCTTCTCGATTGAAATTTCTTCAGGCAAAACATGCACGTGTACTTCGGAGGTTTTCCGCACTCGTCCCGAACGTGTCTCGAGAGTGATATCTTCCAAGAGTACGATTTTCCGCAGGCCGAACACTCGTACGGTTTTTGCTTGGGTGCTGGATACATACCGCCAACGACGTTCATGATCTTCCATCCACCGTCCCGATCTGAAACAGAAACGACAATTAGTACGAATAAGACAAAAATCGCTGCGAGCAACGATGTGACGACGTACACCGCGAGACACATCGATAGGTTTCTTTTTTTTTTTTTAATTAAACACCGTACATAACTAAAAATTTATTGTTACTCAAGCAAGACTGTAAAACAAGTTTTTAGCTACAGTAACGAACAGTGTACATTCGTCGAAGAAATTATTCTTGTTAATAGAGAATAAACGATGCTCAAAGTATCGAGGATCCGTGCGAGTTATTTGTCGCTGCAGCAGCTTCGTCCGCTTATCCTCCCTTCGATTGGTTCTTCTGTGTTCTTCCTGAAATTAAGATCGGTGTCAGTAACTGGAGTGCCATACTGGCAGGAGAGACATAAGGTCACCCCTTTAACGGTTACTGCGAAGAAAACCATTTCCGTTTCCGTGTTATTACATTTGTACAGAAAAAAAAAAAATTGATAATTAAAACCATGGAATATCTGAAGAAATGTCCATGCAAAGGACCTTCACGGATGCGAGAATTAATTGTTATCTGTGAGTGCTTGTTTTTTGGGAGACTCAGAATTTATCTTTCCGCTGACGGTTGAAGGCTCAGTAAAAATCATTTTACCTTTTATTGATATTGTCGTGGTATTCCATAGTGGACGGCGCTCTGATGATTCACGAGATGATGCTTGTGCATGAAACGCGCACCGCACGTCTCGCATGGAAACTTCGGAGTCTGGCCGCACTCGACACGTCGGTGCCTCAACAGAGATTCTTTCCAAGCGTAGCATTTGCCGCACGTGGGACAGACGTGTGGTTTCTCGGTGACCGGTCTTTTGCTGGTGACTACATTGGCGATAGTCCATCTCGGGTCCCAGCCTGAAAAGGAAATATCAATGTTAGTAAAGAATCCCTGACGTCACGAGTCTATAGTGCCAGTGGAAGACACACACACAGGGGGCCAAGGGGAATTTCTTCGATACAGTGCGGACGTACGAAACATTTATTCCAGCCAATACCATTAACAAATAAAGAGAATCGACTATAAAATGAAGTATATAGTTTCGCCTAGCAAATAATTTGGGTCGAAGAGGAAGTCGAAGTTCGGATTTTTGTGGGCCTGGGATGGTTGGCCTTCCCGACAGATGTTCTTCGTATTTCTTCCGCACATCGAATGTCCCAGTCGAGTAGCGTCAGCATTTTTGAATTCCATTCATCGACGTCATCGAGAAACTGCATCCTCACTGCTTTCTCCTCCTCCTCTCGTCGACTGAAACGAGATCTCGAGATCAGTGGCGAACGTGATGAAATATTAAAAAAAAAGAATACGGTTTTTACCAATCATTGGCCCATTGGATGGATGAACAGTGTTAGCGTGTCTGCGAAGATGATGTTTGTGCTTGAAGTGAAAACCACAGACGATGCAAGAGTATTGTGATATCTGGCCACACTCGTTTCGCTGATGCCTCTTCAGGCTCTGCCTCCAAGTGTATTTATTGCCGCAAGTGGAGCAGGTGTACAGTTTTCTTCCGTAACCGCGAGGAGCTCGGCCAACAACTTCGATGATCTTCAATCCGAGCAGACCAGCTGAAAATGAAAAATTCACGATAATACGGAATCGACTATCTGCGATAAGAAACATGTAAGGGAGCGTGCGAGACAGTACATATTTCTTGATATACAGTGAGAGATCCATCATTTACTGCGAAGAAAACGGTTCGAAGGTATCGAAGCGTGTTTTCGTATTGTTCGTGCTTTGATTGGCCGCTGCACGAAGCTGCGCCGAAAGTTATCCAGGAAGGGCTTTAGCTCCATACACGGCAAAAAACATAGCTTCTTCCATGAGGAAGCAAAACAAGAGTTATCTGCGGGATGTAAAGCGTTATTTATTGAATAGTTTTATTAACAAAGTAGGCATTGAGATATTCCGATTGTCGTTCAAGGTGGTTTCATTGGTCGAAGCGAGTCCATCGACCTTGGTAGATGATATATGAACTTCAATATTCTTCAGCCTTCTGTGCTTCTCGTTGCAAAACAAAATCAGAACTCACTATCAGCGGGGATTACACGAGCTGTTCGCAATTGTCTCTGAAAATGAAGGCTCGTCCGGTAAATAATTGGGCCAATGAGGGAAGACGATGGCGACAGTTTTCTGGGCTTGGGAAAGTGGATAGCCGATAGACGTTCTTGATTTTTCTTCAGCACACAAAATGACCAATTCGATGCTTTCGTTCTAACTTCGTTTCTTTCTTCCCCTCTTGTTGCCTGAAATGCAGATTCGATATTAGCGCCAGATCGGAGTGAAGAAATGAAGATGAAGAGAGAATTTCGTTACCCATTATCGGCGCGTTGGTGTGAACGTTGGAAATATGCCTGAGTAGATGATGTTTGTGTTTGAAGTGACCACCGCAGATGTTGCAGAGGTATTGCGGAGTTTGGCCGCACTCGTGTCGTTGGTGCCTCCAGAGATTCTCCTTCCAAGCATAACCGTTGCCGCAGGTAGGACAGGTGTGCGGTTTTCTTGCGTTACCTTGAGCAGCACCGGCAACCGCTTCGGTGATCCTGATCCCGAGTTCGGAAACTGAAAATTAAAAGAAATTGATGCCAATACGGAAGAAAAAACCATGGATGTACCGTAAGAATCATGTAAAAGTGTGAGACACACAGAGGCACAAAGGTGTTTCTTCATACACTGTGAGAGATAAACGATTTATCATTAAATTGGGACATGGAAATACGACGAAATTCCAGTACAAGACGAAATCGCTTCGTTTATTGAAGAGTTTGATTAACATATCAAATTCACTTCGCTAAATTAACATAGATTAATCGAGTCTATCTTGCTCGATGGATTATACATGATCTTCAATTTTCTTTCATCTCCTCTTAATGCATTCCTTTTTATTTATAATTCTTCTCTCTTCGGCTTATCGTGTCTGAAACGGGAAATCAGAATTTGCAATTAATGGATGTTATTTTATGCATCTTTTTTTCTCTGAATATTTTTATCGAAGTGTTTCTTTTTTTATATAGCGTAGATCAGAATTAGGGTGTTCGTTACCGTTGTTCTACTGCTGACCGGCCTGATGAACCGAATTACGGTGGCCGATCAAATGGTGCTTGTGTATGAATCGGGCATCGCAGATTTCGCAAGTGAATTTCGGTGATCTGCCGCACTCCATCTTTTGATGTCTCGACAATGAGGGCTTCCAGGCGTAGGCCTTGCCGCACGTCGGGCATATATGTGGCTTCTTGTCGCTGTGAACCGAATTACGATGGCTGACGAGATGATGCTTTCTTATGAAGCGCGAACCGCAAACGTCGCACGCGAACTTGCGGGATCCGGCGGCCTTCGATGAAGACGGGCATCCCAAATCGCAATGTCTCGACAGAGAATTCTCATCGTTAAACGCCTTGCCGCAGCTCGAACAAATGCACGGTTTATTTTCGAACTCTCCGGCAACCACGCCATCCGGATCCATCTCCATCATCATGAATTCGAACAGACCGACCGAATCAACTGAAAGAAAAACAAAGAAAAAAACCAAAATTGTATTGCACGTAAATAACGGATTGTAGATAACTGGCAATGTATTTCTCATCCAAGCAAGTCAGGAAAACGAACAGCATATCCGCACTCAAAATCAGTGATCTACAGATCGATGAAAATTGTGGATCGACCGGGAAGGTCTCGACGGAGATGGCATACACGAGTGCATAGTAAAAAAAAAATGGAATGCTCCGTAAATTTAATTAACTAGATTGTCATACAAAACATCATCGACGCCTAACAAAATTTAATAAGACACGTTAATCAATATAGTGATTAGCTTTTTCCGAAACCTTTTTTTCTGTTGAAAACAAAAAATTCTTTTCAACGCCTCGAAACTTTGGCGTATTGAAATGTTTCGTTCAAAATTCATTAAAATTCTTAATTTTTACACGCAACAAAAAAAAAATGTTATAAAGAAATAAAGCTAGGACAATTTTAGGATGCATTGCCGTTCGTAACAAATTTGGTGTTGTGTCTAAAATTTCTTTTACATAAAAATTGATGAAGATACTTTGACGAAAATATTTGTTTCACTCTTGGCTCTTTCAAAATTATGGGGTTATTGGGCTTTGTTTGAGGGTGTTCGTCGAGGCCATCTGCGCTATCCTCGTCCTCGAAGGATACACCGAGGGTCTCGATGCTCTTGTCGGACGACGCGAAGATCGACCGCACACGCGTTTGCGATGCCTCGCCAGTGATTCTTTCCAAGAGTACGCCTTTCCGCAGGACGAACAGGTGTACGGTTTCTCTACGAATTCCTGCGAACTTCTTCCAACGACTTTCATGATCTTGAACTTGAAATCAGCGGCTGAAAAAGACAAACAATTAGTGTCAGTATATCGAAGTCAAACGTAGGAGAACAAACGCAAGAGTCACACATAGAGGAAGTCACACATCGGGAGTCACACGGAAGGGATCTCTTCAATAAATTCGTCGCTCCACCGAATTCTTCAGTTCTGCGAACAAAAAAGAAGACAAAAATGAAGCACGTGTCGTACGGTAATGAAACGCAACGCGTGGGACTTGACGAAATCTCGTTTTCTTCTTTCACCTCTTCTAATCTGAAACTAAACTAGAAATCGGGTATCAGTAACGAGTTCGATAGATCGATTGCCTGTTAACGACAGGGTGTGCAAAAGCTCCATAAAAACACGATAGGAATTTGTCTGGGAATTTAATAAGTTCGATAATATTCCATACAAAAGGTAACTTCTTTTTTTGGTTTAAATGCTGTCCCCGCGATCGATCAGTGCATGATGATCATTCCGTTGAGCGGTGGTACAGCCAGTTGATGAATCGACGTGAGATGCTTGACGAGGTGATGCTTGTGCATGAAACGATTGCCACATATCTCGCAAGCGAATTGCGGTGTTTTGCCGCACTCGACACGCCGATGTTTAAACAGTGACTCACGCCACTTGTAAACTTTGCCGCAATTATCGCAGGGGTACCTCCTCTCGGTGTGAAGTCCCATCATCTCCGTCATCTGATGCGCAGAAGCTACTTGTTCGTACCGAAGCATGAATCTCGCCGCTAGAAGAGAAGAAAAAAAAAACACAAACACACTCGCATTAGTAAGGTAACATATTTCTTCATCGACCTTCGTAAAGAAAAACAGTCGTACGACAACATTCAGTCAGAAGCATAAATCATAAATGTGACGAGTAAAAAAAAAAAAAGAAAAACATCGTACCTGAAAAGAAATCATCGTTGAAAAGCGAACAAAAAAATATTGACGAGCAACGACGATTACCCAGGAATCGAACAGGGTTTACCAAACATTATTACAATTTATTTAACGTCGATACTCGAGAGAAAAAAATCGATATTTCAGTACGTTTTTTGAAACGTAAGATTGACATTATATTTATCGATCAATATGCGTTGGGTATGTTGTTCTTGAACGGACAGTACTTCCTCATATGTTCGCTGACGTGATGACGGTGCTTGAACAATTTTCCGCACTGCGGGCACGGTATGTTCGGTAGTTTGCCGCACTCGTATTTAACGTGACGATCGAGAGAGCATTTTTGGGTGTATTTCCTCCCGCAATTGCACTGATACTTCCTTCTTGACATGGCTTTCCTGGAGATAACGCGGAGACGACGGGGCACGAGAGTCGGCTTCCTCTGCTCCAAAGGATCCCAATCTGAAACGAACAAGAAGAAAATTATTATAGAAGTGCTCTACATTATTGATTTGTCCCATTCACCGGGATGCAAGCCGCGACTTTGGAATGCACAATAGAGACATCGCGTCGGCGATTAATCAGTAAATGATCGTGGAAAGATTGTGCGTTTATTAATGGACAAACTCGACCGTGGAATTGAGCCGGTGTCAAAAAAAGATGAAAAGAGGATAACAGTTCGTTGGTATCGCTTGGCTATCGCGGGGTACGAAACTGAACGATAGAATCTTTGGTGTCGTTGAGTCAACATTAGTCACACATCCGGACACAAACAGCGTTCGGAATCTTTGGTCCTCTGTAATCTCGGAGAGATGCTCGCCGATGAAAATCGTCGCACCCCTCTATATCGTGATAACGTTCATTGGTTGCAAACTTTGCCTTCGTCCTCGCGGATTCGTATGAGTTTTCTCGTGTCTGATCCAGTTAGAGCGTATTTTCGTTTTGTACTCGCAGAAGTAGCATTTGTACTGTGGCTCCTTGCCGCACTCGTCTCTCTGATGACACTGCAACGAAGTTTTCCACTTGTATCTTCGACCGCACCGCTCGCATCCGAATGGCTTCTCCTGGTAGTCCAGGTACCCTATGGGAAAAAAAGCAAATGAACATGCGTGAGAACCTCCACCGGGACCCCAGTTGAAGTATATTAGTTAGAAGTTTTTTCGTTTTTTTTTTTTTTTCCTTTCCATTATAGTAGTTGTCACGTGGATTACAAAAGAGAGATTCGTCTGAGATAACAGAAATATATATAGGAGTTGAAGTAGAAACGGAATTTCTTTATCAGAAGTCTTCTTCGTTAACAATATTTTTGTTTTTTTGTTTCACACTTGTTACCCAATTTAGGCCAAACTTTGATTCTTAAAACGATACATTATAATAAAATTCCGGGGGATTATTTTCATTTTTTTTTTTGTCATCCTCCGGTGGGATGATGATGATTACTCGGTGGTGTGACCGAGCCATGCTCTGACGCATCCACGCTTTCTGTGCTGGAGCCAGAGATACAACTTGTCCGTCGTGAAAGCGCAGTCGAGACACTGGTATCCGTAGCCGCACTCGTTGCGCTGATGGCAGCTCAGCGAGAAGATATGCTTGAATCGTCTTCCACAGTGGCAGCGTATCCAGCCTGAAATCAGAGAAAAATGCGTGTCAGTATGAGGTCAAAGACGATCGGAAAGTAATCTCAACTTGAGATTGATTAGTAGATTTTTTCGCTTATGTTTAAAAAAAAAGCCCGATGGGTAAAGCGTAAATTTCTATTGACCTCGCTGAACGATTTAATTCATTTCTTTATTAATATGCTTCCTTTTTTTTTTATATGCCTCCTCGCTATAAACACAACGGTTATCATTGATACACTCACAATGTCAATCGTAGTTAGTTATGGGAGAATGAAATGAAAAGAAAAGAAACAAAACGAAAATGAAAAGAAGAATTAACCACAAAGAATATAATCGTACTAGCAACTCGGTAGTTACGACACCCACTATCATTAATTAATATAGATATATATATATTTTTTTTCGTTTCGTGACTACGTATGTGTGTCTGTGTTTTCAACCCTATCATTCCAACACTGTAAACCAATGGATCTCCAACTACGGTCCAAATGACTTTCATTACTTCCACCAATCAAACAATTCCCATTTTTTATTTTTATTTTTTTTATTCACATGCTAATGCGTTTCTTCGAGAGAAAAACCCTTACGAACTAATTATTATCGCAATTCTCCTTACGAGCTAAGGTTGTTGTTCTTTATCTCCATACAATCAACTTGGTTTGATCATTTCGCTGTTTAATTCAGATATATATATAATGCATATATGTATAAGTATATTCTGTATATATAATTCATTTGTTTCTTCTCCCATCAATGTATATATTTCCAATATACGCTTCATTTTTTTGTTCTTCGTTTGGCTTCAAAATAATTCTATGTATATAATATGTATAATGTATATATATATATGTGTGTATATATATATAGGCATCTCTCGTGATCCAGCTTTCGAAGGCCGGTACGATGACTCGAGTATTGCATAGCTGGCTTTCCCTCGTTCTATTGGCACGAAAGATTACAATCAATCGGATAACGATCGATGACTCGCAAAAAAGTAACGCGTTACGTCATACGATAATGCGCACACGCGCACTGCCGACGATAGTCGAACGTATGCGCTCTATGGTATGTTTCTCATTTCATGTAATATATTATAATATTCAATGTCTCACTTCTCGTGTGTGTATTCAGTCTTTGTGCTGCGTACTTGTCTCGTCCGCGTGCAAGTGATTTTGCTTCAATTTGTTTTCTTCCTCCTTCCTTTAATTCACCATCATCTTCATAATCGAGCGCAATTTTGGCAAATCTCGAATTACTTGATTTTGTTCGCATTGGTTTTATTTTTTTTTATTATTTTTTTATTTATTTTTTTACTTTGGATACTTGGAAGACACGTTTCAGCAGCTTTCGCTCCACGCGTTCAGTCGATGCGATGGGAGAATACCGAGATATCACTTCATCCGAATAAAACGGAAGTTTGTTTTATTTTTCTATTTTTTATTTCTTTCAGCGAAATTTCGCATCGACTGAGAGATAACGCGAGAGTCTTCTTACAAGTAACTCGATTTCTTTGGCACAGAGAAGCCTATTAGAAGTAAAGAGAAGCTCGTGTGACTGTGTCTGTGTCCGTGTGTGTGTGGTTTATGTCGTGGCTCGAGTAAATCGTGTGAATAACGAAGTGACAAAAATCATTCCGCACCGATCGCAATAATACGCTAATCGGTCTCGAATCCATTTTTCATTAACGATGTTCCGACAATCGAGAGGGTCAATCGGAGAAAGCCCAGGCAAGATATTTCGAGAGATTTAGGGTTTACCGCCGTCCATTTCGAACGACAGCTATTTTATGTATACTTGAATCGTGTTTATAAAGTAGTATATAGTATACCATAAAGGAGCGGTAGATAAAAGGTCACGACTAGTTTCAACAAACTGCAACTCTTCGTCTAATTTTATAACTGGCTAATAGTTTTTTTTTTTTTACCTCGTATTCGACAAAATTCATTTTTTTTCAATCTTATCTGAAGATATAGTTGATGTTTACGTAGTTTTTTTTAGATAACATCTAGAGGAAGTAAGAGAGACGGAAGGAGCTTAAAAGTCATTGCTAATAATCTACGAGGATGAATACAAGAGAGAGAGAGAAAGAGAGAGAGAGAGATAGAGAGAGAGAGAGACAGAGACAGAGAGAGCGAGAGAGAGCGATTTTACAGATCAAAATTTGTACGGTGAATGAGAGGATTTGGCATTTCACCGTTCGAAAGTTGACTAGAATATCATTTACGGATGAAGTAATTTTTTTTTCATATCGTTTTCATTGCAACGTCAACGAAGTCAAGCGTTACTCTGAGTAATACTTGCTTCGTTTGCCCGTTTGATCGCAGTGAATATTAGCTTACAATTTTATACATCGTCGTTCTCTAAGATGTGATGTAATAATATAATATATATATATATATTTTTTTATTTATTTAAATATACTCTCTATGTTTGAATATCTATCAGTTAGATTGTTCGACCCAATCAGGCGTTCCTCGTACTCGTCGCGGACTAGAAAAACGCTTATGTTTCCGGTCTGACTAGGTTCTCTTCCTAAAAAAAATATGCTCGTTCTCCTACTCGAACTAAACTCTCCGTCCTACGGAGCTTAAGATGAGATTCTTAACAATTAATATTAAGCAGTTAATTTTTTTTCTTATTTTTTTTTCGTTGCTTTGAGAAATTTGATTTTGGCTACTGGTTGTTCAAGCTAGTCCTTGCGGTAGAGTCAAGTCGATCGTGTAATAAAATTTTCCAAAAATTGTTCGTACAAACAATGTTTTTTTTTCTAATCTCAGTACTCGTATTGCCTTTGCTGTACCGCGAGGACACAAACTTCACGTTTAAATGCGAATCTATCAATGCGGATTTATCAATGTGTCAAATCACAATCGTTTCTTCGTCTTCCTCTCTAGCTCTCTACAACACCGCCAACGTTTTTTTTTTTTTTTTTTATGAAACGGGACACCCCGGACCCGCCCACGGGAAAATTCTCTTGAAAAAATTCACCACGTATCGTCGTTTATAATTTGTATAAAAATAATTGGGCGTTTTAGCGTCAACGGAACGTCGAGGAGTCGACCGAGTAAAATACTTCCCTCCTCGCTAGCGCGACATCTTCGATCCAACAGCTCATTTGTATAACTTCACCCCCACTCTGGGCACTCCTCGAGTCCGTACAAATATTCAACAATGTGATTCTCTCTTCGTCATCTCACGCCATCACTGAGTAAATGGGAACAACTTCTAACTACCGCGCCGACATTTCTAACTTGATCGCTATGATCGCTAAATAATCTTTTTTTTTTTTTATACACCGCTTCTTTCTTTTCTAACTCTCGTCACTGATCTACGTGCACGTTCTCGCAGAACGTAATTACATTATCGTATTGTATCTAATCCATATCAAGACACCTTGAACACGTGTCTCGCTAAATTGGAACACAAAAGAGATACAATATACTTCCTCTCGCATATTGTTTTATGCTACGACGAAAAAAAAAAAAAACTAAGTGTCTACAGGTAGAAGACTTTGGTGTTCGTACGATAAAATATTGTCATGGATACGCGTCGCGTCGAGTCTCTCTCTCACCGGAGACGCAAAAAATCGAGATCGGATCTCTGTGTCTGCACCTCCGTCGGTCTGCGAATATTCTACGGCGTTACATCAGCGACCCCTTGTATAATCTCGGATATATCAGCGGTAACGATAATTCATCGCTCTCGAGCGATTTCAACAAAATAAACAAAATAATTTGTTCGATCCACGCGGAAATTCCGTTTCGCAATTGCGGACTCGCGCTTCAGCGAAGAACACAATAAACTGAAGAAAAAAAATAGTAAATATTGGCACATTCTTCGCGAAGAATTCCTAGAGAATAGAAACTAAAGAAAAAAAAAAAAAACTTTTTTCCACCCTCCGCTCGGGATACTCCAGTGCCGGCAACAATGAACAAGCGGCAAGAATACGCGGAGGTGGCTCGATCCCTCGTTTTCGAGACGATTTAAACGTACAAACAACAAAATAATAAGAAAAAAAAAATAATAATGTACCGAACCATCGGTAAATCAGACACCTTGGAATCGTGCAAAAAAAAAAAACAAATAATAATAATATATATGTATACGTAAACGTATCTTTGGCACGTTGCGCTTGAACAGCACGAGCAAAAAAAAAAAGAAAAAAGAAGAAAAGAAAATCATCAGCCAATTGGAGCTTTAAAAATCTTGGTAACTCGATGCTCGATGCCGAGGCCGTTTTCAGGCTCGCTGATTGACCGCGGTCGTCGAGGGCTCGACGTGACGATGATTTATGTGAGCCTTGAGGTTTCTCTCGTATTTGGAGCTGAAGGCGCAGTGCGGGCAGCTGAACGACGGGGCCTTGCCGCACTCGTAGAGCAGGTGTCTCTTCAGTATGTAGGCATTCTTGTAGGACTTGCCGCAACGGGAGCAGTCGTGGCGTCGATCGTGAGCGGAGATCGTCAGAGGCCTATTGTTGTTGCGACCGACGTGCCTGGCCGGACAATGAAGACGAGCTCGACGCTGGGGCGCCAGAGGTGCTGGAACTTCGCTGGAGCTTCGCTGACCGCGCCTCGTACCCTCGGATCTCCAGCCGAGGCTCGCGAAGAACCCTGAAAGCGTGAAAGCACAGTGCGATCGTGTCGTTAGTAAAACCAGGACTACCCAACATCGAAGTGTGTACACGAGTCGTCGATTTTTTATTTATTTTATTTTTGCGCCTCTCTTATCACCGTTAGCTTCTGTTTTTTCTCATTTTTTTTTTTTTCGTTCATCGGCGCGGTCCATGCCAAACAATCAAGTCTCAAGCTAACAACAACGAGCAAATGGCGGAGGGGATGTGTGGTGGTGATTGATGATGAAAGTTCGAACGGGGAATACACTATTTTGGAGCGTGATGATTGTGATTATGGAATTATAGACGACTATTGTGAATTTGACCTTTTCTTCTTCATTATCTTCTTTTCGGTTTTCTTGTTCATCGTTCGGTCGAGTAAAAATCCGGAATTTCTTCGACCGGAGTTTCTTCAGGTGGTTGTTTGTTGTCCTCGGTGTCCCCGACGGTGGCCTGAAACTCAAAACCCAAATTCATTAGCACCATTGGCTATTTGTAAATGGACAATTGACGATGCGCTGTATTTCTTCCGGAAGAGATGGTTGTCTTCATTTTTATTTTTTTTAATCCTCGGCGTCGTCGTCCAGTTGCCTCTCCGGAACACCTATAAAAGAAAAATAACATGTCAGTATAGGGAAGACGTGATATTTTAATCCAACCATGACCTGCGAAACGAAGATATCCACGGTCGTTCGTTGTTTACCCATAGATCGGTTCGAAGTGATTCTGCGGTTTTCCACATCGAAGACCTCGACGACTATAAATAAAATGTTTCCTCGAAAACAGTTATTATATGAGAAAGGCACAAAATGAAGATGTTCGACGATTGCCTTTCTAGACTTTATTTTGCTCTAAATCCAATACAAGGCTTTCTACAAATTGACAAAAAAAGAAAAAAAAGAATGGGTAAAAAGATTCAAGCATTATTGTTTGTTTTTGGAATGTTCGAAAGGATCGCAACGATACGTTCGTTAATGTTTTTTTTTCACTCTGATGTTAGAAACAAAAACAAGAAAAAAAAACAACAAAAATTAAAAAAACAGAAGAACAGGACAGTGGAAAACGCGAACCGGTGGCAGGCGTGTGATTCGTCTCTTCGCGAGACTCGACGATGAACTCTCAAAGTGGAACGAACTCGAGCCTCGTGGAGATGGCGATCAGCGCCGAAGCTCTGTGCCCACAATTTTTTTTTTTTTTTACAGTTTTCTAAGCAAGCGATCGTTTCTCTCGGATATAATTAAAAGCCAATATTATAATGAAGCCGCGTTATGTTTCGTAAACGTGTAATGGTGTGACTTCTCCATCGAATTGTGTGACAATACAATAGTATAGAATAAAATTTTTCTTCTTGTTCGTGGTGTGAGCGTCAGTTTTTTTTTTCGGCGTGTACATGTGATCTGTATAGTGTGGCAAAAATTAAAAAAAAAAAAGTATCTAGAAAGATTATTCGTTATGATAGCGTAATCGTTAATAATTGTTGTTCTCTAAATAATATTAATATAAAAATGGAGACAAAAAAAGAAGAAGAAAAAAAAAATTATAATCGTTCGTTGGCAAATACATGGCGAAAAGAATTATTATGATTACAAGTTATCTTTTGTGTTTGAGGCGCTGAGCGGAGTTTGAGTTCGAGTTTTTTTTCTTTTTTTTTTCGCATGCTTTCTGTACATTCGATTAATACGATGATAAAAGGGAGGGGAACTTGTACTAAGTGTATCGTACTTAAGGCGGCAAGAGCGAAAGATCGGTTCGTCTCGTCGAACGATATATTGCTGTAATGTTTGCTGCTTGTTCGTGCGATCGGAGGCCGATCTTTCGCCCTGACCGTGTCCTATGCCGCATCACGTGTGAGCGTCAATGTAGCTATTATTATAATGATAATTGTACGGATTAATAAAAACGAAGAAAAATAGAAACTATTTAAACGATAGTTCGAAGAAGCGGTAGCGAAGGTATATGGGACTCGCTCACATAGGATTATATAAAGAGAAATAAATAACCGGTGGAATAATACAAGAATCACATTGCAAGTCAGTTGAAGGAAGAAACAGGTGGATGCGCGGACAATGAGAAAAATTAATAGTTATTGAAGATAAACAATGGATTACAAAAAGAAAATAATAATAATAATAATAATAGGTGAGAAGAGAGAGATACACCCTTGCGGATATTGGCAGTATAGCGAATCGTCGAGATTACTGTTCTTTGTTCGGCGTAAATAAATAATTTCTAAAAAAATATCACTGGTCTCGAGATGTGCACCGGGTATCGGCCACGCAGTTAGGATAAACCAGAAAGTACGATTTCTCGATTCGGATGTAGCTATCGCAGTCGCGATTGAAAAAGTTTCACCGGTTTTGTTTTGTTTTGTTTTTTTTTAAATAATTGCACCATCGACACTTGATATCGTCATCTAGCAAAGAGCCCGCGTACTATAAAGTTACTATAAAAAAAATTGTATTCTGAATTTTTGATATTCGAATGTAAAATGGCACAGCCGAACAAGCGATCAATACCGAAAACCAGTTCGGAAATTTTCTCGCTACGATAATTAACTGTCGACCGGATCTACCGGCATTAATTTACGCTCATCCTTTCGTCAAAACGAACAATCGTGAGAACGATTGTGGAAGGTATTATTATTATTATTATTTCATAATTCCACGAGTTTCAGGGCTTTCGTTCTTGCACAGCTGGAGATAGATCTTCGATCCAAGTGTCGGAGTTTTTAAAAAATATTTTTCACCGACGACCGAAAGCCCGACAAGTCCTCGTACTCTCCGATGGTTTCACCCGGTTTCATTAATACCGTAAAAAATCCGTTCACGCGCCCAGCGCCTCTTGTTATTTTTTTTGTTTTTCTTTTTTATCATCCTCTCTCTAGCCTATTATCTAAATCGTACTTGAAGGCACTTAACACAAGGCTCTCTCGGTTTACAAACCTACTTGTTTCAACTCTCGCTCTTTTTCTCGCTCTCGTACTTTTGTTTTTTTTTTCTTTTTTTTGTTTATCTCACAACGTGTTCCTTTTCTTTCGTTTTTATTATTAATTGCTGGATATTTTTACGTTCTGCGTTAAAAGCTAATACGCTTATCAGGGAGGTGGTGCAGGGGGGGGGGGGGGGCAAACGCTGTGGCCCCGTGTTTGCTTCGACGTGGTGGTTTCTCACGATATAACGCGCCCTTCTCGTCCCAACTATTATCTATTATATTTGTTTCTCTTATTAAATTTTTAATAGCTCTCTTCTGGGACTCGCGGCCCGAATCGTCGAATTTCTTCGTTACAGTTGATATCATTATCGAGTGAGCCCGCTGCCGATTAATTATTATTGGAATTGGTCGAGTTGTCAATTTCTTAGACCTCGGAAGCCATTTGTCACCCACTCTTCATTTTTTTTTTTTTTTTTTTTAGAAGATTCGGGCCACGTTCGTCGTGTACAAAGATTACAAAGACACCGACAGGCTAAACTTCTCTTCTTTTCTTTCGTTTTTTTTTTTTTGTTGCATTATTCTAATATATCGGTTGTTGTGTTTAATAGTACGTGTGAATTCGTTGGACGATCAATCGGATGCCGGATAAAAATTATAAAATAATGTCTATGTTCCCATTTTTGTCCGTCATCGTGGAAAAAAGCTTTTCTTCATCATCACTGTCTTGTCTCCGCCAATATAATATATAGAATATAATATCTTATATCGTAGATTTTTAGTTTTTTTTTTTTCTCCATTCGTTTTTCTTATCATCGATTCGTCGCTCGTTTACAATTCATGTCTCTCACACTCCCCTCGGTCACACAGACGAACTCTCATTCATTCTCTCGATTTAACAAACAAAAAGGCTCACCGCTCGCAGTTTGGCCGAAAAATACAAAAGGTTTTAGTAAAATTGTTTATATATATATATATACTAGAGCAAATTTAATAATTTTTCTTTTTTTTTCGTTCAGTTATTTGTTCGTTCGTGCACGCAACAATTTTCTCAATCACGCCCTTTTCTTTTAATTCTCCTTATTCCTAACCAACACTCTTTTCTTCCTTTCCTTTCCTTCGATCTCACCCTTCCCGTTCTGAACTGGGAACGCTATAATTGAATTTATTCGCTTTTTTGTTCATTTTTTTTTCTCTTCACAATATAATATAGAGATATATAATATTTATCATACAAAAAATAAAGCAGTGTACTTTCTAAATACCTGGATGGCATGTACGTAACATTCGTGTCGTCATCAATTTCATTTTTATTTTTAATTCACCTGTCTGCACGATTTTATTTATTTTTCTTAAACCTCGAAAATTTTAGTTCTCCTCCCTCTTAGCGAAACAAATTTAGCGTCTAAATATCACGATGTACGTTGTGTCGTAAAGGAACACAACTGAGGCGTCTACGATAATTATACGATTATCTCATAATCCAAAAAATAAAAAAGAAAACGAAATATAAATTGATTGCAGTTTCGAATGACTCGTCATCTTCAAATCGATCGAGTTTATCTAGATACGAAATATATAGTACGCGCTCGCGACTAAACTTAAGAAAAAAAAGAGAATATCCATCAAACCCCGCCTCCTCCACTGCGAGTAATTTATACTTTTCCAATGCGTCTTGCCTCGCACGTTACTCTACGAATTTAATATATATATTTTTTTTCATAACGCTATGTCGTTTTGTTGATTTTTTTGTTTGTTATTTTTTCGGTAAGATTCTTTCATATCCGAAACCGTCACCACAAGAAACAAAAGAGACATTTTTTGTTATCGACACGCAAAAAAATAAAATAAAAAAAATTTGGCAACCTCAGCCACGTTAAATTTATCACCTAATTATTAAACATAAATTCAATTATTAATAAGCCCGATTATATGCGCGCGGAAAAAAGCTACGATAGACTATTTAGGCCAATCGTAAAAGGCGTTTGCGAAACGTAAATAATCATTTACGCTTTTAATATGCTCATTATCTTCATTATATAATATTTTCTGTTGCTTTTTTTTAGTTTTTTTTTTTTTAGATTTTTGTTTGTTTTTCATCATCGAATTATGATATTCTTTTGATCTCTTGACTCGCGAGTCTTTTTTTTTCTATATTCGCTATAAACTTCTATCCTCGATACTGGGCGTTATCGCGATATATCTCAAATTGGATTTTTCAAAAGGCACATGTAGACGAGATAATTCGTCGTTCCGATCGACCGAATGCGCGCGTGCGAAAGTCTGAGATACGCAATCTCCGTTGGAGTCACTGTTTTTTTTTTTTCAGTTGCCGAAATGAGGAACAAGAACAAAAACGAAAAACGGACACCCGTCCCATGTTTACATTACAGTGGCGAAAAGTAAAAAAAAAAAAAAAAAAATTACGAAGAAAATTAAAACATCCGATACCTATGCCGAAAAAAATCTCGATATCAATCAATTATATATCCACGTAGATATATTACGTACACCTATCTCTATATATCATACTACTATATATAAAGCCGATTAAGAAAAAATCCAATTAAATCCCAATTAGCAAAGTGAAATTAATAAGAAACAAAAAAAAAATTACATAGCGATCCAGTCGAGCACTAGACAAATATCCCCGAATTCTCGAATCATGTTTGCAAGATTTGTCCCACGGTCACAAGACGTTTCTCGCCCGGGGCGACCGCGTGCAATTTCTTTTCTTCCCCCCAATTATTTTTTTGATTAGCGATTGGGAAAGCCCTTTTGGACCGAGCATCCACAGCATCACGTTGCAAGAAACTCAGCATTGGCACAGCGAAAAAAAAAGTGGTTTCTATCGAAAGTACAAAAAAAAAAAATTAGGCTCGATTAAATTCGATCAGAGTCATGCAATAAATGAAACGAAAGAGAAACGAAAGGGTTGCGAGTGGTGTCTACTGTCGTTGAACAATTTGCGAAATCCGGTCCCTGCGATAAAAAAAAAAGAGAACCTATATCTCTTTCCCACTGCCGTCTCTCAATCGTTGACGTGACATTCGTTCGGCTCGGCTCGACCAACTGTTTTTTTTTGTTTTTTTCTGTTTTTTTTTTTTTTTTTTTTTTTCAAAACTAAGGCGCATTTAGAAAGATGGATATACCTTAGCCTATCTAGTGCTTAAACCCTAATAATAATCTAATAATCTCCATTGATGACGACAAGTCGAACGAGCCAAAGATCGGTCGCCAATTTCGGATGATCTTCCGAAGAAGCGATCGTTTCTTCGCTCCCATTGCCGTCACGTATCAAGGCCTCGTGAGGCAGTATTATTATCAATTATCAATCCAATAGCTAATAATATGTATATAAAGTCGATCAATCAACGCTCTTTCTCTTTATCTCAATTAACATTATCATCCTAAATCGTTACGCGTATTATTTATAAACTACGTATCATCATCATCTTCATCATTATCATCATTATCATCATCGTCGGTCTCGTTAAATCTTAAAATTCATTCATCGAAATTCTTATAATGAATTATAATCACCGGCGATCGTAAACGCCCGTGTTTCGTTATTTCTACTTATAAGCCTAGAATTGTTGTTTCTCATCGGCTCGCTCGGTTTTCCCAAATTTATCGAAAAATCCCCAACGAACGAGTACAAAAAGAGAAGCGGGCACGAGATGCTTCGCAACGACAAAATTAATTTTTTCTCAACTTATCTTTTATCTTTTTTTAGAATATTACGTTTTTTATCGGATAAAGAAACGTAGCTCGTGCATCATTGGCTTCGCTCCTCTTCTTAAAACGAGCTCGGCTCTCTTTCTCTTTTATTTTGTTCGTGTACACGCTCATAGTGCGACTATATGCTGAGGTACGAAATTCCGCAGATGTTTCGCAATCGACCAGCTCCTCCCGTCAAGAGCACAAGACTGTGATTAATTTTTACAACGAATGAAGAAAATAAAACGAGGTTCTCTGTTCGAAGGTTCGAAAATTTCAGGCATAAAAACGTGTTTTATGTTTTTTTTTTAATCGGTAAAAAAAACCCTATAATAATTCGTCTTCGAATTCCGATGTTATACGAAACTAGTGATTTTTTTTAACGACTAATCAATCGTACAGAATTTTTTCTCCGATTTCTTTTTTTTTACCGATAAAAAGAACATAGAAAGCGTTTTTTGGCGCAAAATTGTCAAACCCCTCCACCCCCTTAAACCTATGAATAAATTCATCAATGGACCATTCTTATTCTAACAAGGCCGCGTAGGATACGAGTTCACCATCTCGTAGCTCTCTCTGTCACGAGATCAGCATTGTGAAAAAAAAACTGCTCCGAATTTTAGCGCGAGGAGTAAAATCGATTGCGCAACATCCACGGGTTAACCTCGTACCAGGGGTGGGTGCTATAAAAAATTAAAATCTATTCTCTCCGCGTTCAGGCTTTTTTTTTCTTACCGTTTATACGTGTATGAGTTATGTAATAGTTTAGTTTAGCTTGTCTCATAAATATTGTCTACGGTATGGAAAGTTGGACGGCCGTGACGCGCGATTGGCGTGGCGTAGGAATACGGGACTGTTCTCTCTCCAATCTTTGTCTTCCCATCGTCTATTTGTAATTTTTTTTAGGTTTCATTTTTTTTTTTTTTTGCTTTTTTTTTGTCAGCCGTTAATAGGATGCGGCCGAGTACCATTCGGTTCGATCACGATTTATTCGTAGCTTAACGCCTAAGGACGCGATAATCGCTAATACTTGATGGTGCTCCGTGGCGCATCGCTGCTGGGCACGTGGCACTTTTTACTTTGATTGATCCCTCCCCCACCGTTCGGGGAGGCGCGCGTTTAGTATACCGGGTTTTGTTAATGAATATAGGAAGAATATTCTCTATATATATATTGTAATCTATATATAGTATATGTTTGTATAAAAAAAAAGAAAGGACATATAAGAAACAGACACACACAGGAACGACAGTTTGACAAAGTTAGTTTATCTCGTTAACGAATTTATCGGTACTCGGCTCTCTTAGCTCTCTCTCCACCTCGATCTCCTCTCCGCTTAATCTTTCGACCTGGCACGACGCGTTTTCATACCGACACTATCCACCTTTTTTTTTACCTATATTCGTATACGAGTAAAATTATTTTTAAACATTAAAGGAAGAGTATAAAAAAAAAAAAACGTACGAGTAGGGTAGTAGTTATAGAGACGAACAAGAACGGAGAATCTGGGTAGGAAAAAGCCTCGACGGAGGCACTAAATAAAAAATAATAAAAAAAAAAAAAAAAATTGTGGGTTCTCATTAATTAATTATATATTATTTATACTTAAATGCATTGTAGGAATCTGCGGTTACTTCTGGCAGTCTGTTCGATCGCGAAGCACGTTATGGCTCGACGCGGCTCGCGAGTTTTTATATACGTTTGCTTGTACGTTAGTTAATCGTTACATCTGAGTGTCTCTGTTATTAAGGTTACAATAATAATAATAGTAGGCTTTTTTAAATTACTCTCCTAGGATGAAGGGGGGGGGGGGGGGGGGGGTGGTGACTGACTATATATATTTATATACGTATGGAAGTCAAAGTATTTGGCGATGAGAATGATATGAGATATGAGAATTCGGAATGGACATTATTGCTTGTGTGTCGTTTCGTGTAGTATGTGTTATACTTCCGGTCTGAATAAACGTGTGCTCGGTGCGTGCTCGGTAATTCGCTAGTGCCAGGTCGAAGATGTTTCGTAAAAACAAACAAATAAAAAAAATTGTACACGACTTTATCCTCTTTCATAGATCGTAAAATTGATCATTCGTTGAATTTCCATTTCGTCAAGTCCCAGTGAGCCACACGCGCACGGCAACGTCCGTTTAAAAATATGGAACCAGTGTGACCAGAATGGTTGCTATGGAAGAGCTCCGGTTTTCCGGACGGTCTCAGTCTCGCTCGGGGTTGTCTGCTCGTTCAATTCGTTATTATTTCATTTTTTTTCACCACCTATGCCTCTGCATTAATAGTTTTTATTATTTATTTTTTTAAATTTTCATTTCCTCCGCCTCGCCGATTTTCAGCTTCCAGACGAATATGACAAGTTCTAGGAACACCGAAGAAATTCGGTACCAAAATGGCTGCCATATTAAAACAACGAGAAATTTTTTTTGTCTCACAAAATAATATCTAAACTCTAACGATAATTTCAACGTCACCGGTTAATCGTCAGTACGAATAAAACAATCTCTTCCTCTTGTTCTTTTCACTTTTTCTACATGATTACATTCGATTTGATCGAAAAAAAAAAAAAAAAAATGCAATTCAGATTCTGATGTCCGAAACTCTGCGAGGAGTAGGCAAAAAAGAAGCTGCGCGATTGATATCTATACGCCTTGTTGTAACACCGAATGGTTTAACCATCCGTGACTAACTAAACTGATGTATCACCGTGTATCTCGCAAAAAAAAAAAAAAAAATACACTTATCTGTAATCTTCGATTCTTAAATTCTAGTAGTACGTACGGGGAAGCCCGGTAGTTGCAAGGGCCAACACGAGTTTCAATTCGAGCGATTCGTTTTGTTCTATTTTTTTTTTCCACGCGACTAATCACGCTTTCCGTCGCAGACGGCCCCGAGCCAGAGATCGACGCGTTTTCTCTCGTTTCATCGGTATGCTCGATACGCGAAACACTATAATTACACAAAATAATATTAATAATAATAAGGCTCGAAAACAAAAAAAAAAAAAAAAAAAAAAAAAGAAATGCGACAATCCTAAAATGATAAACGGGACATTCATGCTGCTGCTTACATGTCTTCACCTCAATCTTCGTCGACTTATGCGCGTCGTACACCAGCGACGTATCTTCTTCATCCTCTTCGTCGGAACAACGGCAGCTTCCTCTTTAATCTCTCATTCCCCCGCCCTCTTCGAACATTTTTTTCTGTTTAAAAATCCACAATCACCGGAGACGCCGCATGTACCGCGGCAAACGACGCGCGAAACAATAATCACTAATATCCGTAAAAAACTAACTTGGCGTTTTGTCTTTTTTTTTTTTTTCGATTCAGCAGCATTGTACCATTTGATGTCGGAGCGTCTATGTATTTTGTGTGTTTCTTTCTCCCCGTGTATCTCTCTGTTGGTGATTTTTTTTTGTGTGAAAGTGTGTGTTTCTTAATCCCATAAATCTCGTGGTACGATCGACGATATTTTTGTTGTCGTTTTTTTTTTTTTTCCTTTTGTGTTCGCGCGACGTCGTCATCAGCAGGACACAGCGCTGGAAGGCGTCTGAAAGACGAAACGCGCTTTCTCTCGAGTCCAGGACCGGAAGACCAGCCACCAGCCTAGACGAGCTCCTGCTTGAAGATCTTTTCCTTGTGCATGCGCTCCATGTGCCGGGCGATGTGCATCTTCTGTTTCGCCCTGTAAACACAATGGGGACATTGGAACTGTGGCTCCTTGCCGCACTCCCACTTCTGATGATTCCTCAGGCTGCTCTTCAGCTTGTAAACCCTTCCGCAAGCCGGACAGTTGAAGCCCTCGGGATTCGACGAACCGCTCCCGAAACCCTTGCCGAGACTCGAACCCGAACGCCACATGATCGACGGAACGCTCCAGCGCTGCCACGCCGCCGCCCACTTCAGCCCTGTGATGCTCAGGTCTTCCGCTGGAACACAGGGTTTTTTTCATTTATTGGCATCGGCCATCTTCGACATTTTCATAAAAAAAAAAAAAAAAAAAATGGAACCAGCTGCAAAATTCGTAATCTTTGTAGATTCACCTTTCTTTAAATTCCGTCTCTCTCTTTCTCTCTCCTCGCCTCGAGATCATTCCAAATACGAATTAATTATTGACGGATGCGTGTGTGTAATTTTGTTTGTTTGTGTGCGTCTATTCCTTTTTTTTCTCACATCGTTTGATTTTTTTTTCTATATTCAATTTTGATTAATCCTTATATCTGAGCCCCAAGCAGCTAGCTATGAGTGTAGGTGTTTGTGTGATTTGTCATATATATTTTTTTGTGTCGTTTTTGGTTGAATCTTTTTATTTCAATTACGAAAGAGACGAGGCTCGCCGCAAGCGATGAAAATCGTGGCTTTTGTTTTTTTTTTTTTTTTGTTCGTTTTCTATATACAAGGTTTTTTTTTTTTGAAAGTTAGTGCGCATGCTACTGTCCCAATAAATGAATAGAAAATTTTGTAGAGATATAAATAGTGCGAGAGATAGAGAGGGCTCTGAGGAAAAGAAGAAAGTGGGCAGACAGCGGTCTAAGGGGGTAACGGGTAAGAGGTTTTTTTTTTTACGAGTTCCTTGAGTCACAGGGAATCCAGGGAATCGATGAAGATCTGGAAAAAAGATAGTGGATAGAGTGAGAGATATTTCAGCAGCGATATAGTGAGAATAGCTTCAGATAGATCGACGAGCAATTACCTTATTAAACTATATTTTGCATCGGGACAATCAGGTGGGATAGGATCAATGATTTGCTTATCGGAGAATTTATTGTCAATAGATAGTTAACCTACGTAGATTTACTTAAAAACTAAATAGATTCTTGCTGCGATCGCTGAAAGAGGGAAGAAATCGTTAATTAACCGTTCGTCGTGTCGCAATTCAGCTCAATACTTCTCTCATCGCGATAGCTTCTTTTCTTCTTCTTTTTCTTCTTTTATTTCTTCCATCGGCCGGGAGATCGCTTCCGTAGACTGCCGATGGTTCTTCGGCTTCTCCACGTTGAAAGAACATCCTCCGTGGTACTTGCCGCTCCGAAATTCCTCCAGCTCCGAATGGGAACCTGAAAATGAGATGCAATTTAAGATATGTTCCAAAACACAGTTATTGACCCTTTGACGAAGCTGCACCGACGAATATCTTCAATTTTCAACGACCCGACGAGGATACTTACTGCCGATTTTGTATTCTTTTTTTCAAACAAATTTGTCATTTATTATACGAAGTTACATTTTCGTAAGGCACTTATGGATAACTAGCGATCATTGGGTAACTTGAATTATATAGAATATCAATATTGTAAATTCCAATTCAGGCACTCGAGTTGCACCTAGTTGGATAGAAAAACTGTTGGTCCTTCAACAGCTACAAGACTTTTTCGTTGATAAAAAAGAAAGTGAGAAATGAGAAATTAAAGAACTATATTTGCAAAAATAACTGTTTTACCAACGTAGCAAATACGCTACCTTTGCAGATAAATCGTGTGTTCCTTAAGTCACACATCACTGTCACTGGCTGCATTCGAGATACATTTCAAAGATTTTTTTTTTTTTTATTCTGTAACGTCACTTCCGGTTTCAATCTCGATCACAATTTTCAACCGGAAGTCACGTTATACCAAAAATACGTCACTTCAGGTTTGAAATTTTTTTTTTCCGATTGCGCTAAAATAACCACATTCCTTGCGTGCAATACGGGCGGAAAATAGCCTATTATTGACCAATGATCATTACTAACTTGTGCGCATGCGCAGTGCTGTTTTATTACTCCCTACGGAGTAATAGGGCTCATTACTCCCGCTGCAAGCTTTATTACTCCCGGGGGAGTAATGGTCATTGGCGAAGGTGACGATTTTGCGACGCAAGAAATGTGGTTATTTTAACGAAATCGGAAAAAAATATCGTATGCCACAAGGGAGGAAGTGCATTTTCACCTCGTGTGAATTTGCACTCCTCCTCGTGTTTCCTCCCTTGTGGCATAATATACTGTTTCGACCGCAAGGGACGTTGTACCGAAAATACGTCACTTCCGGTTTGAAAAACTAATTTTTCGACCGGAAATACGTCGCTGATGCAGTCAGTTACAGAAACATATGAATTGAGGAACACACGAAAAGGATTAATGACGACCGATGTGAAATGTCAATCAGTGAAGACAAACATAAAGAAGCAGTCAGTCTTATCCATCTTTCATCAATCGTACGGCATTTTTGGTGTATAGGCAATCAGGTCGTTCTCGATATCGCCGATTCTCTCGCGATGCTGGCGTCTAATGTGTCTCAGCCAGTGTGGCTTGCGTTTGCAACGCTGAGGACAGAAGGGACACTGGAACAGGGGCTCCTTGCCGCACTCCCACCGCAAGTGGCGCTGCAACGAATCTTTTCGCATGTAAGATCTTCGGCATTTGCTGCATGTGAATTGATCGTTGGATGATTTTTTAACCGTAAACTTTGCCTTCGGTATCTTGAGCTCGGCAAAGCAGCTGTTGTCGAATTTGAGCGCCTGCATCGGCATATCGGCGCTCTCCTCTTCGCCCCAACCGTAATCTGAAAAATTGAAAATATCAAAGATTTATCAGTGTTCGATTCTTCAACCCCCCCTCCCCCCCATCCCCGCCCCCGCGATAATTTCCACCACCACTGAAGATACAACGTCACTGATGCACTGAACTATCTTTCTCTCCCCGATTCCGGTTCTGTGCGCGTGCAGGAATACAGAGCTCGCGAACGTTACTTCCTTTTACCCCACAGCTTGCAAAAATATTTATACTCAAAACGGGAAAATTTCAACATAAGATTCGAGGAAGAAAAATGGATTGGATGATAGACAAGGTCCTCGAGGAAAACTCCAGTCACAAACGTTGTGAAAAAAAAAAAATCGTCTCTGTATAAACTACTGTTTCTAGGTGCAATTAGTGAAAAAAAATATATATATAAGTAAACTCCGACAATGCAACGAGTGAATCGATGATTTTTTTGTTCTCCGATCGAGTGGCGTATTTATTGAGAATAAAAAGAAAAATTATTTGTCATTTTCTTTTGCACATTTTTTTTTTTTTTCTCTTCTAATTCAACGCCCGTTTCGCCTTCTCGTGTTTCCGACGAAAGTGTCGATGAAGATTGCTCTTCCTCAAAGTTTTATACGTGCACACTGTACACGCGAATCTTGGTTTTCGATTGCACTCGACGCCCTGATGGAATCTCAACGCCTCCACGGTATTGTAGAGCTTGGGACAAGCGGCACATGGATATCGCCTAATCTTGATAGGGCGAGGAGCGAAGCTCCAGTCTGACACTGTAATCAATAAATAACATTGATTGTTAATTTATATCTGGCAACGGAGATCTTGTGCCGGAATTCTTCGCTAAAATTCATCCTTCGCGGTTTTACTAACAAAAACCTGTATCCGAGAAGTTGCACAAATTGTTTATTCGACGTACACAAGAGAATTCGTTTTTTTTTTTTTTTTGCAAAAAAAATATTATAGGAGTGGATCTCTGATATGCCGAAGCATGTGCCGCTGAAGGCTCGTGCGTCTGACGGATCTATAGGTACAATAGTCGCAGGTGAATCGTGGCTTCCGATTGCACTCTACACGCCGATGAAATCTCAAAGCTTCCGCGGTTCCGTAAAGCTTGGGACAAGTTTCACAGGGAAACTTCCTCTTGGCACGACGATTCACGACGTTCCAGTGTATACCGGTACCTGAAACCGACAAAACAAGATTCATTTCTTAATTCGAGAACATACAAAAATACGATTACTCTACTGGGAGAAATCGCGGTTGTTTCTTCTTCAGTATTCTGCTATCAAAAACGTTTCTTCCTTTCGATATATCACCCAAAAAACGTTTCTTCTTCAGGATTACCTTACAAAAACGCTGCCTCTGATAGAGCTAGACGAATCGTTTATTCCGAAGTACACAGTCGATGAAGTGAAGTGTTCTAAATTAATGATTGCGTGAAATTTATCCGCGAGTCGGACATGAAAGTCAGAGAAGGGGATCTCTCGTATGTCGAAGCATGTGACGCTGCAGGCTCGTACGTCTGACCGATCTGTAGGTACAATAGTCGCAGAAGAAACGGGGCTCTCGGTTACACTCGATTTTCTGATGAAACTTGAGAGCCGGAAGCGTGCTGTAAGTCCGTGGACAGGCGTGACACGTGAACTCCTTGCGAAATCCAGACTCGAAGCTCGGCGTGCTCTCGAACTTGAACCAGTCTCCTGGAAGAATATAAAAGCCGCTTCGTTAACTTTGAAATGTTACATGTGATTTACAAAAAAAAAAAAAATGAAAATAAAAAGTTACGTTAATCGTGCTACACCAAAGTACCTGCGTTCGTAGGATTTCTTTGCTGTTGAAATTGTGGGTGAAGAACAAACAAAAAAAAAAAATAGAAAAATAATAATAATAAGTTACATTGTATTGACAGGATAGACACTGACAGACATTCGGCGCAATCGATGCTTTATTCTATATAACTATCAACGATATCGAAGACGATATCGAACTTCGTATACGTTCCGGTGAGTTTCGACTTTCAACAGATTCGTCGCACCGATTTATCGACTTAAATTTACTGTATAAAAAAGAAGAAATCTTCAATAGACGATTAAACTATTGGGTCGTTATAACAGCTGCTTTCGAATACTGAATTCCATTGAATTTAACGACCGATCGGTAAATAAATACTATGCAGAATGGGACACCGATAGAGAGCGGGTTGGATAATTAATTCTGAGATTGCAGGCGTACGGGGACCGCCCTCGTATCCAGTGTCTTTGGAAGATACAGCGAAACGTTAATGACAAACGTTCGGTCGGATTTAGCATATTCACAAAATTACTCGGCTTTCGTCACGATGAAAAAAAAAAAAAAAAAAACCCGAGTGAAGAAGAAAAAAAAGTACATTCGTCAGCACCATCGATTTGTTTTTTCTTTCGATCAGGTCGCAAACAAATGGTGAAATTTCTTCTCGTGCTCGGCGAGCTTGTCGCGTCGGTAAAATTTCTTCGGGCATAGAACACAGTGATACTTTGGCTCCTCGACGTGAAGCTTCATGTGAGCGGCGAGATTGTGCTTGTAAGTGAAACGTCCCAGGCATATCCGACACTGATAGTTCGGTGCCTTGCCGCACTCCATGCGAAGATGGCGCTTCAGGCAGGAGGCCCTCATGTAGAATCGATTGCAATTCGGGCACTTGAAAGACGATTGACCACGAGCCGTTCGAACCGGTTGGAATATGTTCGGATGGGAGGGTCGCGAGCTCCCCTCCCTTGCGAGGGTTTGCGATCCCTCGTAGAATTCCAGTCCGGATTCAAGTCCCGATGGCCGTCCCAGCCTCGAGTGATGATGAGCCCAGATATCTGAAAGTAAATATAATCATGAAACAATTGTTCCAAACTTCGATCAACCGGATTCTACTGCGATACTCGCCAACTTCTTCTTATAAGCGCGAGGACATTAATGGGACAAAGTGACGTCAGTTATCTGGGATCATTAAAAAAAAAAAATCCTAACGACTCTATTTCTTCCTACGGCTTCGAAGAAGACATCGATGGGTTCGTTAAAAATGTATGTAATTTATTTAATGTGTGACAAAAAAAAAAATTCACGACTTCAGACTCGTTCGTTGCACATATGGCCGACAATTCAGCTAAAGTTTTGACGAGTCCGCGAACACGAGACCGCTGCTCTCGTGTCCGTTTTACCGGCGTCGATTTCTTCCTTCCTCCCGACGTTACTCCGATGATGCTCGTGACTCTTCATGTGAGCCGCGAGAGTGCACGCGTACGTGAAACGCCCCATGCATATTTGACACTCGAAGTTCGGAGATTTTCCGCATTCCATCTGCATGTGATGCTTCAGACTGGTTTTCGTCGTGTAGAATCCATTGCAGTTCCAACACTTGTAGGACGAATTGCACGCGGATGTCCCCGGAGCGCGAGTCGATGCCGAGCTCGTCTGCGATTCCTCGAACTGGTTCGCCGAATCCACCGTCGAAGCCTTCGCCGTCCTGCGGCGAATCGAGATACCTGAAACTGAAGACAACAATTAAACCCACTGTCCTAAACCACGATATCTTCCCAAACAGCTTGGAACTTGACAAATTCGGGATGGGAATTTCTTCCTCAAACGCGAACTACAGACAATCGATTAATCGAGACAACAATTTTATTTGTGGACAAAAATGACTCTGCTCGTATAATTATCGCGACACACGAGTAACAATATAAACGGTAGAGAAAAGAAAATATAACAAACGATGAAACAAATTAAAGATGTATGTATCGCAGGCCTTTGAGTTCACGGATATGCGATTTTGTGTTAACGGTAATTGTCACAAGGCTTCCACGCGGAAACTTCTTTGTAGTCGATCACAGCCTAAGATTATTCTAGAACTAGAACGATTACTCCGTTGGCACACACGAAATTTTATACCGACAAGAACTTCTTTGCTCTTCGTTGTGTCAAACAATTTTTCCCGACGGGTCGACGATGTCCAGCTTCTCGACGTCGCCGTGCGTACTCAGATGAACGTTGTAGTGGCGAAGAAGGCTGTGCTTGTGCTTGAATCTCGAGTGACACAGTATGCACTCGAATTGAGCCTCCTTTCCGCACTCGAGCCTCTTGTGGCGCTGAAGCGATATCAATCTTCGGTATTGCCTTCCGCACGCCTCGCACGGATATATCTGCTCGTCCATCGGTGGGAAGGTGTACCATCCGCCTGAAAAAAAAAACAAATCAATTTTCGTCAGTGAGCGTAATTCCGAACTCTGACGGATCAGAGGAAGGGAGAACAAAACAAGAAAAATAATAATCGAACGTAACACAGATGACGGTGAAGAGATGACAACGATAAATATTAACGATACGAGGAAAGTCTCGCGGGAAAGTTCTTATGGGAAGAAAAACATTCATTGGTACTTCGTTTGTTTTTTTTTTTTTTTTATAAAATAACCCGCAACAAAGTGTGTGTCTTTTATTAATAATAATATTAATAATAATATTAATAATAATAATAATAATAATAATAATAATAGATAATAAGAATAGATATTTGAATACGTATGATAAACCTTTCCAAAAAAACATTAAATATCGACGAGGCGGTATTAGAGCCGACAAAAGTCGCGAGTGATTTAGCAACACCGCCAGTTTTATTTTACCCTATCTTAAACAAAGTCAGAGAGACGGAGTGTTAAAAAAAAACAATCAAACAAAAGAGAAACATAAGGCTTACCTATAAAGTTAAGTATACAATAGGTACCAAAAGACCAAATTACAAAAAAAAAAAAAAAAAAAAAAAAAACGGAACAAGATAAGAGGCCGAGAATAAGTTTACAAATAACGATGAACCGCAGTTCCGAGGGTATTGTGAAGTACGAAGAGCATTATTTATACTTAAGGATTAGATTCAAGGGGGGAGGGGGGGGGGGGGGGGTTCATTAGGTAACGGTGTGAGAGTGTTTGTTCTGTGGAAAGTAACGAGTATATCCCACGGTGATATTCGCAGGCACGACGGTAGCGAAAAGTTCGCAAATACTGATATCAAAAATACTGACGCTCGTCACGAGTGGCGTGGCGCGCGTGCATCGAAAAAAAAAAAATTACTCTTTCTCTTTATACATTATAAACATAGTATGTTGTGTCTTAGTATCGCCAAAAATTGACAGAGAGAATTAATAAGTATGAAAAAAAAAAAATTTTATCCTTAAGCGTCTAAGAGTATAATTGATCGGTCATCAGGACGAAGTACGAAAGGCGAAGGGCTAAGCGTGCTCGCAACTCTTCTTGTCTTCTCATATTAAAAAAAAATGCACTCGAGTTTGTTTAATCTTTACCTATTGCCTCCCAAGACGTAGGTAATTAAAAGCTCGAGATAAAGTTTCTTTTTTTTTCTATTCTTTTTTGTCTTTTTTTTCTTGTATATAGTATAAAAAATACTGGAATGATAAAGTAAATTGGAGAGGCACTAGTAGCCCGGCACTTGGTGAAATTGATAAATCACGTTTATGTCGCCCGGGTTTCCGTTCGTGCGCGGAAAACCAGGATTTTTTTTTTTTTTTGTGAGCAAGGTCGTCAAGAGGAATATTCCGACACCTCGTGGAAGACTCTCGTCGCTTTGGCGACGAGGTGCCAATTAGCGTTTTACATAAATTTAAAAAAAAAAATAAGACAGCCCCCAGTTCGATTGAAATTTCGCGATTAAACGAACATTAAACTGTGCATCGTTATAGACACCGCTGAGGGACCCGAGGTCGCGCAACTGATTGTTTTTTTTTTTCTTCTTTTTACATTAAAAGAAACAAAAAGAAATGGAATCGTAAGTAGAGTACAGAGTCCCTTTAGATCGGAAACAATTATCTAACTCCCGTACATCCTTGCTGTGTATGAAGAAACATTATTGTCTACCGGCGGTCCGGGCACCATTACCTCGACCACCTATCCCAATAAAAATGTTGAAGCCGCGTTGGGGGGGGTAATCGGCAATTTGAATAGCAATAAAAAAAAATAACAAAAAATATTTCTTCTTCTTCCAGCGCGTCGGGCGAGGAAGAGGCGTTCGTTTCGTTAGGTAAAAAAAATTCAAAGATAAAAAGTCATAGTAATTAAAAAAAAAAAACACATGAGGTAGGTACGTTAAGTGAACCGACAAGTGAAGAAAAGAGTGAAGAGATGGCTTTGGCTCGGTGCCCAGACCCGATCTCGAATCATTATTCTCTGGATACGTTCGCCAGTTGCGAAGCTATCGCCGCGTCGTCGTATCCCAATTTCTGATGATGCCGCTTGTAGTGAACAGTTAAATTTCCACGCTGTCTCGCCTTGTACGGGCATTCGGGACACTGAAAAGCCGGCGGTTTTCCGCCGCACTCGACCATCTCGTGACGGCGCATCGTGCTCTTCCAGCGGTAACCCTTGCCGCAAAATCTGCATCTGAATTTTCTCTGCTGCTCGTGCGGCACTCCCATGTAAACGACGCTGAGATCACGAGGCTGCGGAAGAACCTCGAAAGAGTCCGGAAATATGACTTCCCGGGTCGAACGATCGCCGGTCTCGCTGTAGTTGCTTCCGTCGGCCGAACGACACTCCCGTCCGCCTGTACTCCGGGTGTCGCCGCTGATCGAACGACTCTTCTTTGTTCCGGAATTCTTGTAGTCCGAGCGCAACAGCGAGAGCAGGGCTCCCATGCCTGTAACAATACGCGAAGAAAACGAAATCGAAAAATTAAAAAAAATATTGGGACAAAATAAATAGAACTAGGGTAAAAGTAACGGAAAAAAAAGAAAAAAAAATGGACAAAAAAAAACATTAGTCGATGCGACGTCGAAGACGCAGACTTGTTCGGGCGGGCTGTGCGGATACATATTGCCGATGATTTTTTTTTTTTTTTTTTTTTTTTTTTTTTTTTCTTTTCTGATGACTTGTTATACTTGCATAGATAAAATAATATTATGTAAAGAATTACAATTAAACCCGTAACCAAACCCAAAACACAAACTTTTAATCAGCCAATAGCCCCGAAGTAGGTTTATGCCCAGGATTTAAATTTTGCCAAATGATAAATAGATATAGTTCGTTGCTTGAAGAGATAAAAGGAAGAAACGGCGAGCGCGACGGAGGAAGACATGCGCTCTCGTCTGTGGTTTTTTTTTTTTCTTCATGAGGGCGTGCATGTCCAGTCTTCCGTCGTACTCGCTTACCGATATGAGCGACCCATCGTCAACCCTCTCCAGAGAAACCAACCAACTGGTAGCGTAAAAACATATCTTCGCTCGACCGTATTTTTAAATACAGAATCAATGTACAAAAACCGTATTATGGAATTTTCGTTTACGTTTAAAAATATATTATTATTCTATGTACTTTTCTAATTATCTGTGTCTTGATATATATATGTACAAGTTACATGAATAAATTTGCAGAACTAAACAAATTCCGAAAGAAGGCGAGGAATTGTAATTTTTGTTTTCTCGTTTTTTTTTTTTTGTGTATTCAAATTCCATGAAAGCCTTGCATGTGTTTGTGCAGGCTGGTCCTCTGCATCAATTTTTTCTGACATATTGGACAAACGAATAGCTTCTGCCCGCCACATTCGTAACGCATGTGACGATTGAGGGAACTCCTGTTCTCGTAACTTCTGTCGCAGTGGCTGCAGGGATACGGTTTTCTCACCGATCCATCGAGAGCGTAAGTCGATTCGCCATCTGAAACAAAATACGCAGATGCGATTTTAGTAACTGCTCTAATTTTTTTCCCCCCGTAAAAATTCACTATCTCCCGAGCGGCGGCTTCTTGGCTCAAGTCTTGGATTAAGTCTCGTTTTTCGTTTCACTCACACACATGATATGGAGAACAAAAACGACGAAACTTTATTGATCGCAATTGCGAAGCTATTCTTACCCATGATTCGTATACATTCGATAGCTACATAACTGGTATTTTTTTTTTTTCTTCACAATTTTATCTTTGATTCTGAGAACGACTTAGCGACGATTAAAAATCCCATTGAGATCATGACAAATCTTTAAAAATTGTCGGTCATTGACGCATTACTTGCGCCTTGTGTTTGGTCATTATGTGCTGATGCATGCTGAATTTCCATTTTGAGCGATGACTGCAATAAGGACAGCAGACCGTAGGTTTCTTCCCGCACTCGACGCGAAGATGACGCGTGAGGGAATCCCTCAGCTTGTAGGACTTGAAACATTTCGTGCAGCACCATCGACGTCTGTAAGGTTCGCGCATTCTTAGTAGTTGATCTGAAAAATAAAGCATTCAATTGATTAAAACAATTGCCAAGCCTGTGTCTATCGAAGCGGCTGCAAAGGAAGAGATACAGAAATTTTCAGTCTTTTTTCCGGCACCAGCAGTTCGCTCTTTAAGAAGTGCCAGTGACCTGTTCGAGGGAAGCAACAGGTCGTCGGCGCGTCAAGGGGTTGCCCGTGGCTACTGCTGAAGGTTTCGCCCTACTGAACTAATTTCGCGAAGCAACAGGCAGAGCTCGCCGGAGGGGAAACTCGCGCGCCGAACAACAGGCCCAGCTGGAGTGTATCAGAATATACAACAAAACTTTTATTTTAACATATAAAAATATCCAAGCTGTTTTAACAAGATGCTTTAGAAAAATTAAAGCGACGCCGAACGCAACACTTTTCGACGATATAAAATTTGTTTCTTCTTTACAATTTTAGTGATGCTTTTTTTTCATCACAGACACACACACACGCACACACGCACATATACACTCAGTTGTTGACGTTGTAGAGCATTTTGAAGTGGATCTGCTTGATGAATTCCTCGTTACCGGATGTGAGCAAAACCGGCCAGCATTCGGGACTGTCCCGGATATGCCTGTGAAGAGATTTCTTCCACTTGTAGGACTTGGAGCACGCGACACACCTGTTGTATTCTGTAAAAAACAAAAGTAACACCACGAGGTGGTCAGTTCAGATGAGCAACAGTCTGTCCTTGCAAGGTTCCGCGGATTTATCGATACCAGGAGTAGTTATTCGGAACAACAAACATATTTATATGCGCGGCGTCGCAAACGCACCGAACCATCACAAATGTTATTTACAAATTCGTGCCGTTTGGTTTGCAGTGGCAATTAATTCCACCTTTTCAAAATTGGAGGGCTACCATATTGCGATATTCTATAGAATTTATCAAAGGTTCGTGCTGTTGTCGGTCGGGGTCGTATGACCAAATTCGCACCAAGTAAAGTGAGCTCAAGACGTACCGTGTGTTCCTTAATTCATAGTCACTGGCTGCATTCGAGATATATTTAAGAGGGAAATGGAAAAATTTCTCCATAACGTCATTTTCGGTTTGAAAATTCAATTTTTCGACCGGAAGTGGCGCCATAGGGAAAAACGTCAATTCTCGTTAAAAAATCTTCTCTTCCGACCGGAAATGCTTCAATACAGATTTTTAAATCTCACTTTTCATCCGGAAGTGACGTCGTGCCGGAAATACGTCACTTCCGGTCGGAAAATATATTTTTCAAACCGGAAGTGACATATTTTCCCGTATAACTCCACCTCCGGTCAGAAACCAAGATTTCGAAACCGGAAGTAACATTTTCCCTTCTGACGTCAGTTTCGGTTGAAAACTGAGATTTTCAATCCGCAAGCGACGTTACAAAAAATGTTTTTAATGTTTTAATTTTCTCTGGAACGTATCGCGAATGCGACCAGTGCCACAAACATGTGAATTAAGGAACATACGGTGAGCGCTCCAGCGGCAACGAATCTCAACCCCGCGCGAGGAGGGCGCGATATAGTTTATTTTTTAAATAAATAAAAATTAGATACGTAAACGTAATATATACATCGTGAAGAATAAATAACGTGCCGTATGGAAATAATTCTGCGAATTATCCAGGATGTTTCTTTCTCATGTGCTTCAGAAGATTGCAGTGCAACTTCGTTCTCTTTGGACAATAGGGACACTGGTACTTTGGCGATTGGCCGCACTCCTCTTTAATGTGTCTCGTCAACGAGCTGTGGTACATGTACACGTTTCCGCACATCCTGCAAGTGTGAGCCAAGCTCCCGACGACGAAACCTGCAAAAAGGAAATCACGTTGATGAGCGCCAATGACAAGAAGGTAACTAAACGGAATCCTGAATAACAAGATCGTCGGAGCTAACGGCTCACAGATATAGACACAGTTATTTAACGCGCGTGTTATGCGAAAGCGATGATGTATCGTGTATTTACGGTTGTTCTTTACTTATTTTTTTTTTTTCAGCACTCGACAATTATTGGGACAAGGATTTTACCCAGGACTTGGCGACAAACATATCGATGAGGAAATGAACCCGATGACGATTATTGCTGTTCGACGATTATTGTGCTTCCTCGAAACGAATTTATTCGCTTTTTGCTTGTCGCAGGAAAACACCGTTCCTCGTTCTCGGATGATTCACAATATTTGTCTTTTTATCTTAGGGAGTTTGAGCGTACAGGGAGAACACACCGTTATTGTGCAAGCCCCATGGTCAGAAGAATGCCAGTAACGAAAGAAGACATTTATCGAAGAAATATTTTAATCCCGACGGATTCGATCGACGAGCGAATGACGTCTCAGTGCCCTCGACCTGTTGTTGTAGTGCGAGACGGGCCTGCTCTTTGTGCGACAATCCTGACCGTGTTTTTTCATCAGATGTCGTATCAGACTGTTCTTCAGATGCATCAAGCTCGGACAGTAGGGGCAACGATAAGGTTTCTTGCCGCACTCCTCGCGAAGATGACGAATCAACGACTGCTCCCACTTGAAGGTCTTCGAGCAAGTCGTACACCGATGCGACGCGAATCCTGAAACAGAATAACACGGAACGAGAAGTTAGATAAATTTTTGTTTTTTTTTCCCCATAAATCCTGCATGGATCCCGATCAATTGACGGGTGGGAAACGTCAGGACTTTCAACGGACGGAGAGTTTAATCACGTAACAAAGAGACAGACATAGATTTCGTTTTAACAGATTGGATAATGTTCGAATCAAATTATTTCTTTCACATTTTATTAATCATACGACGTTACGAAAATACACGATTATACAAATGCTACAGATTCGTCAAGCTTTTACTGGGAGAAGAAAAACAAAACGGTGATATTATTAGTTATTGGAACGGTAGGCAAGAATATAGGCTTGTCGTCGATACTCGTAAGAGCGGAGTAAAAAAAAAAAAAAAAACAACAGACAGTGAACGAGGATCGGCTGATAGAATTCAAGTATAGTATTAATGCAGACGATGCGGAGAGTATACGGTAAACGAATAATGGATTAAATGGTGTGGCTTGCGACAGTTTAAGGCAGATTCAAGTTCAGTCGGAATTATGAGAGTCCGACCGGACGAACAGTGGCAGCGTCCCCGGAGGATCGCCGCTTGTCCCTCAAATTCGTTCAAGAATTCGTCGACGATATATTGAAGTGCTGTTCTGCCTGATGAGCGTGAAGTATGAACGCCTTAAAGGCGGCGAACGGGCACATCGAGCACTTGAACTGCGGCGGCTCGCACTTGTGCTTCAGATAGTTGCTCCACATCTTGTAGAACTTGCTGCACTTGGTGCAAGTGTAGCCGAGCATTTGTTCGCCCATGTACAGCTTGCGGTATCCTAGAAACAGAATTTTCATGGTTAGATGAGCTCCGACCGTCGACACTCAGTGTCGGGAAGCACCGCGGGCCAGCGGAATTTTCGTTATTAATATTAACGTTAAAAAGAAAATAAAAATAATAAAAACAACTTCAAAAAGTCCATTCCGTAAAAGATTAAAAAAAAAATCAGCACTTGGTACAAGCAAAACTGTATCTAATTGTGAGAAAGCCGCAGAGGAGGTTCTTTTTCTTTTTTTTTTTTTTTTTTTTGGAGGATGACATTTTGGTGTTCTCTTGTTTTCTCTGAGAAGATATAATAATGGTAAATGGTTTTGTTTATTGCAAAGAAATATCTTTAACTATAAGAATCCAAATTCTTCGTGAAACGATGGAGCAGCCGTGGCTGGTTTCATAAAGTTCGATTGTCGATGATACTCTCGTAGATGACGGCACAGTGACGATTGCCATGTGTACTGACGACCGCAAAATTGACAAGTGTACAATCCGTCCTCTCCCTTAGCGGTTTGTATCAGGTTTCCTCGACGATGTCCGTGTAACGCTGTAATAACAAAAAATATGAATATTCAATTTTTGCACGGTTTACAGCCCGCGTTCCGCATTGCATGCACGTTAGTATCGCGGAGTCTATTTATGCAGTGTTATCGTTATAAGTATATATCTACAATGGAATCTTAGTCGGAAGATAGATTCCCCTCATCGGTATGTAAAATCTCTATCTTAGATTCTAAAAAATTGCATTTTTTTTTTATTGAGATGCGTACAGCCATATTCGCGATCACCGTCGTCGGAGAATTATTTACGACGTCTTTATAAATCATGACTGTAAATCGATTCCCTTCGGAGATTCCTCGCTCTCGTTGGTGTCTTTAGCCTCGACGGTGTCCGATATTTCTTCCCGCGATTCGACGGCTTCGAGCAACACTTCTCGGACACATCTTTTCGCAGTGTTCGCCTCTTGTCTTCTTTTCTTCTCGATGGTGCTGTTGAACAGGTGTCGCGGTGCCTTGAGGTGCCTGACGAAATTTCCCTTGTACCCGGTTCTGTAGTTGCACATGGCGCATACGAATCTCTTCTTGTTCTTCGGACCGCACTCGATGGTCCGATGTCGCGACAACGAGGAGGCCCACAGATACGATTTTCCGCAGTCCCAGCAGGAGTAAACACCGTCGTTGGTCTCGTACTTGTGAAGCTCGCGGAAACGGGGCTTGTGGCTCGCCAGCGAGTCTTCGCATTTCCTCTTCGAGTCCTCGTCGATTCCCTCCGTCTCGTCCAATGCCGCTTCTTCATTTTCCATCTCGTCTTTCTCGAAGTCTCGCCTGTTCGGACAATTTCTCCTGTGTCGACTCAGCGACGTCAACCAGTTGTAAACCTTTCCGCAGTTCTCGCACTGGCACTCCTCGTTGTTACTCTTCAGTATCAATTCTCCGTCCTCCGACACCTCGAACAGATCCGCGGCTCTCTTGAGAATCGAGCTCGGCGTATGGACGAGTTTGGACGAATAATGCTCCGAACCGGGTTCGATCTCTTCATCGTTGTCTTCGTTGGGATATTCCGTAAACATTGACTCGTCGTCCTCGGCACCGTTGCATTGCTCCTTCTCCTCCACTTCTTCTTCTTCTTCTTCTTCTTCTTCATCGACGATCGACGTCGATAGATATTCATCCTCGATTATCTCGGACTCTGCAACACATTGTATAAAACAGTTAAACCATCGGTCCCACACAAGACATGTCTCGTTATCAGGAACAATTGTGGATGACGGAAGGATAGCGAAAATACCTTTCCAGAAAATCAAGGATTAACAATTTTATGAATCTTTTGAGATTACATTTTTGCTAACATTCGCTTTTCAGCTTTGCACGCCGTTATTGGAATTCGCGGGAGGTGCGCAGCGGAAGATATCTTCGTTGGGAAAGTCACGTTGAGCTGTAACGGCCGGTCTGAACGTCGCTGTGATGTTTCTTCTTGTGATTCTGGACGCACCACTTGTGAGGACTCTTGTAAGGGCAGAGATCGCAGGAGAGAGCCGGTCTCGCATTGACGCACTCGAACTTCTCGTGTCTCCACAACGATCTCCAAACGGTGTAGGCCTTGCCGCACACGGAACAGGCGAACGATCTCGGACGCCTGGGACAGCCGCGATTGTCCTGGTAGAAATCGTTTCTCACGTCGTACGGGAATGCCCGGTCGGTCGGCCATCCTAAAACTGAAACAGCAAGGGAAAAAAAACTGTCGTCAGGCATTAATGCGCGGCGGAAAATGGGTTCTACCTCGTAATAACAGCGCGACTAGTCATTCGCAAAAAAAAAAAAAAAAATTACTCGTAAAATTCGTATACATTCGCAAAAAAAAAAAAAGTCTCGTGCAATCGAAACGTTATCTTCATAGGAGAAAACATTTCTTCTCTCGTCGTACTTCTTAACACAAGTTGTTGCGAATAATTTTGTAAAAAATCTTTATTCATTGTCCGTCAAACGTCAAACTTGCAATGAACATTTTTGCAATGCCTCACGAGATTCGACTTGTGAGTGGTGAGATAAGGGCACAAAGGACACGCCCAGCTCGGCGGTTTTCCACACTCGATTCTCACGTGTCTCCCCAACGAATACTTGTTCATGTATCTGTGTCCGCATCTATGGCAAACGTACGGTCCGAGCTTCCTTTCAGAATTGAGACAGCGGGCTTCTGAAATGTAAGCAGAATAAACGCGTTATTAAATTCGATAGAAGATATGGTTTTTTTTTCTTTTTATTTATCCCATCCGCTCGTCATAGCTTGGTTTCGTTATTACCGATATTTCGCGCCAAGATACATTCAAGTCATTAACATTCCCCCATGTATTTCGTTTTTTATTATCATTAACTCGTTCCCGATACATTTTTCTTAACCCGACAACGGATTCTCGTGTTTTCATTTTTTCAATTTTTTTAACCATTCGTAATTGGACTTTCAGAAATGTTCGTCCTGAATCGGAGCACCAGGATCGGCGCCCTCCGGATTTTCATTGTGGAAAGTCTTCAGATGTCTGAGCAGACTGCAACGCTGCGTGAACTTGTGATTGCAGAATATGCAGCAAAATTTTCTTCTGACGCCGCACTCGAATTTAACGTGTCTCGCGAGATTGCCCTCGTTCACGTAGGATCTCGAGCAACGGGGACACTTCCAGCTTCCGCCGGAGCTTCTCATCTTCCCGCACACCGTTCGACGATGCCGATTCAGGGTGAATATGTGGGTGTAACCCTTGCCGCAATTGGTGCACATGAATGGCTTGTCGGTTTCCGGTGTCCAGGTCGAAGTTATCGGATCCCATCTTTGCATATTTTCGTTCATCGTACACTCGGGATAGAGAGCGAACGCGCGTCTGGCGTCTGCAATTTGAGAGAATAGAAAGAAGAAATTAGCGCGCGTTAACTATATTATGCGTCAACGTCGGACGATAAAAAAAGACTCGTCTTCGAGGAGATGTTCGTTTTCATTTCGACAGCGATTTATCAGAGATCCAGATACGATGGTTTATTTTTTTTTTTTAAATCTAAATTACGTGAGGGATACACACGCCCATCCGCGTGAAAATACGATCGTCTTCCGTGTTGTTAAACTTTCGTCGTTAGAGGATTCGTGTTACAGGAAGTAAAAAAAAAAAAAAAACGAAAGGTCTCGTGAAGTAAATGAGCCGAAGATAAAAAAGATACATGAAGAAGCTGATCGAGTTATCAAACACAAGCGAGAAGCGATTAAATCTAGCCCAAAGAAGAAAAAAATGATAAAACCGAGCGATCATCAACGATTGCATGGTATCCAAAGACGTTTGTCGGATAAGAAGAGATATTTCTTCGATTCGCCGAATGATGCAACTTCGTTCTTCAGTACTGTCGTTTTCTGGAACCTCCTCGAGGAATCGGTGGGCGTATGATATTGTGAGTTAGCTTCAGATGACGTCGACGACTTGAGTTCTGGGAGAAGGCTCTTCCGCACACGTCGCAGAGATAACGCTGCTGGCCACCGCACTCGTAGCGTTGATGCTTGTAGAGTCCAGCTCGCTTGAGATAAGTCCTGCCGCACACGCACTCCAGCAAGGAGGCGCCTCTTCGACGATCGTCGTGTCTCGATCTTCGGCGACGAACGTTGTTGTACGCGTCCTCTTCGAGACAATAGCCTGCAAAGAAGAAATTCAAGACGTTAAAGATAAGTTGATTACTATTTTTTTTTACACAAAATGGTTACTAGATGGGAAGCTCAGGAAATTTGAGGGCGCAGGTTGAATCATCACGTTCTTGTCCGAATGAAAATCGTTGTTTTCCGAGAATATCTTTGATTCGAATCAAACAAAAATTGTTCTAGTACAACTGCGTAAAATCGACGGAGTTTGTTATGATGAAGATGTTGTGTTTGCCGGAGAGGTGTCGTCGGAGGGTTGTCTTCTGGGTGAAGGTGGCGTGACAGTAGACACAGGCGAAGCGTCGTCTTCCACCGCACTCCCATTTCATGTGACGGTTAAGATTACATCTCATCGTGTAGCTCCGTCCACACCTCGGGCATCCGAATCCACTTTGTAACGCCAAGGAATCTGAACAAAAAGAAGAAATAAGTCACGTAAGAATGCAAGAATTCGTAAATGTTTCGGGGAGTGACGATACCTCGGCGATGGATTTAATAATCTATGACACGCGTGACATAATTTCGTGCGGCACTCGTTACTTCCGGTATGAAAATCTCACTTTTCGACCGGACGTGACGCCATACGAGGAAAGGTCAATTTCTGTTTAAAAAACTCATTTTTCAATCGGAAGTGACGTTATACCGGAAATACGTCACTTCCGGCCTGAAAATCTCATTTTTCAACTAGAAGTGACGTCATGCGAAGAAACTTCACTTCCGGTTTGAAAATCTCACTTCTCAACCGAAAGTGACGTTCGACGAAGAAAACGTCACTTCCGGTTTGAAAATCTCATTTTTCAACCGGAAGTGACGTATTGCCGGTATGTCGTGATTTCCGGTCGAAAAATTAGAGTTTCAAACCAGAAGTGACGTTTTGCCGTCTGACGTAGCTTCCAGTCAAAAACCAAAATTTAAAAACCGGATGTGACGTTGCAGAGAATATTGTCAATTCTTCTCTGGAATGTATTTGGACTGCAGGCAGCGAATGAAACGGATAAAATAAGGATCACTGGATGAGCGCTCCAGTGCCGAGTAACCTTTTCCGCGTGCGAATCGATGCGCGATATAGTTTCGTAAATGAAATACCTTACGACTTCACAATATATCGATTCGAGAGCCTTCCCATCGCTATTAATTGCTGCAGACTTTATTTGTGCATTATTTATCCCGTACATGCTTAACAATGTGCGCCAGCACAGTCTTATATTTTTTTTTTCCTTTTTTTATTGGTATAAATTATCGCGAATCAATCTATTGGCAAGTAAGATTGCGCGCCCGGTTGCGAAGTGGATAATTAAAAAAAAAAAATCATTGTCATAGAGAGAAGACATCGGCTTCTCAAGTCAATGGACCCATTCCTTTTTCGTTAGGCATGAATATTCTTTTGGGAATGGAGTTCAAAGGTGGCACGTAGATATTGTGTCGTTGCAGCAAGTGCCGACGTAGTGTAATGTTCTGCGTGTACTTGGACGGGCACACGTGACATGCATAGTTTCGTTGTCCACCGCACTCGAAGTTGATGTGACGAGCCAGATTCCTCTTCATCTTGTACGATCTACCGCAATTTGGACACTTGAGTGAAGAGTCGCTCGTCGAATCGTTGAGCGGTCTCGATCGTCGTTGATGCCGACGGTGCACGTTCATTATCCCTGAAAATACAAATGGAAAAGCATTGTTAGAGAAAATTATTTTAGTGAAAATTTACGAATCACCCGACGATTCACGACTGGATAAGGAGATACCTTCAGCCCAAAAATTTTACAGGAGCATTTATGTTGTTATTTTTTTTTTATCCAATAATGCTAATCAATGATTCTTTATTCTCCCTACATGTACATGTCTTCAGTAACGTTACACATAATTAAACAAATACCGGCATCTATGAGGGCGGGGTCATGTAAACTTGAAAAAAAATAAGTATACCTTTACATCGCTCGTAGGTTTCACGATAAAGCGAGTGCACAACAAACGGTTACACCTTATAGCAAAAAGGGGGGAAAAAAATAATTTAAAAAATAATTAAATATAGGGAAAAGAAAGGAAAAGAAGAAAAGTTACGAATGCCGGTTACGCATGTGGCGATCGAGATTGCTCTTCTGGGCAAACTTGATGCGGCAGACGTCGCACGGAAACTTTGGTTCCATTCCGCACTCGTAATTCTGGTGCCGCCAGAGCGAGGTGTAGAATGCGTAAGAGCGTCCGCAAACGGAGCAATCATGTTTCTTCGAAGTTTTCTTCGACTCGGAGGAGCGTGCGGGCTCGCTGCGACGTTTGGTAGGCGGCGGTGTCTTCGTGCACTCGAGATACTGGTGACGCGACAGCGAGGCTTTCAGAGCAAAAGTGCTACCGCAATCGACGCAGAGATATTTCTTCGAGCCTATACGACGACGTCCCGAGGCATCGACGCCGCACATAACGTCGGGTCCGTGAGTGGTGGATCGAAGACGTCTTCCAAAATTATCTCTGGCCGACGGCAGAGTCGGTACTGTCCAATTCGATGAGCTGTACGTACGGTCTGCAAACAACAAAGAAGAAGAAAAATATCTTCAATTAATTTTTCCTCGATGCAGTCCGCAGGGGGTGAACGATAAGAAGAAAATAAATAAAAATAAGTGTTACACAACGGCCTCACACAAAAATAAAGAGAATATAAAAACCGGAGAGATGCAAATATCAGAGAGACAGAGGAATAGTGGGAGAGAGAGAAACAGAGAAAATAATAAAGGAAGAAATGTTGAAGCGACGATATAGAGTCGAACATTCGACAAGGATTTTTGCGAAAGAGATCCGGCAAAGAATTAACGAAGTCTTTACCGCCTCGTGACATAAGCTATGTCAATATTATTGTATGTTATCTTGTAATCTTGGATGTTACAATAATACAGTTAAAGAAATATTTTTTATTTTATTTTTTTCATCGTTTCGTCCTCGCCTTTTGCCGCTATCCTTATACCGATGTAATTTCGTCGTTCACGGATTCTCGTACGGATTGTAGCACATTGCGCCCGATCCCGGCGCCTGGTGCCTCGCGTGTTTCATCATGTGTATCTCGAGATAGGACTTGTACGTCGCTTTGTAAGGACAGTAGGAACACTGAAGACTCGGCTCCTTTCCGCACTCGTTCATAACGTGCCTCCTCAGATTCTTCGCTTGATGATAACGCCTGCCACAGTTCTCGCAGACCATTCGACCCTGTCCACGCAATCTTCTCGGGCACATTGCCGACGGCCGCATGCCAAACATCTCCGGCACATTGAAACCTGCAACCACGAGTTTACCGATTAATGCCACCATTGCTAAAAATAAGAAAAAATAAAAAATAAAATATATATCTTCCCAGTCACATTAATAGTTGGATCGGCGAGCGTTTCCGTCACAGTGCACTTGGTGAAACAACGATAAAAGAATTGTATGAAAATAAGTCGGACGACGAAACGAATAACAGTGCGGGCAAAAGATAAAATAAAAGTAAATTGTAATGAAAAGAAAACCACTGTCGTCTACAATGAATCTCTAGATAAAATTTGCCTTCTCTCTGATCGTTTACGACTGACCGTCTCGCTCGAGACGAGTCCCTTTATTAATTGTTGTATCGCCGTTTATACAGGTTCTATGTTTCGAGCATTTAAAGTACCCGGCCGTGAATGTGCAGTATATGCCTGCGCAAATTGTACTTCTTCTTGCTCTTGTAGTGCGAGCAGTGAGGACAGTGCAGTACGGCCGGTCTCTTGCACTCCTTCATGTGATGCTCCAGCCATTGCTCGACGTCGAACGACGAGGTGCAGTTCGGGCAGAAATACTTGCGGCTCTCGATCTTCTGGATTATCTCCGGTCCGTCTCTGCGCCAGGGACCTGAAAACGTTTCGACAAATCGTTAATTGAAATCACGCTTTGATGCGGTGACGACAAATATTTAATCGCATATGCGCGCAGAAATTGGACGTAGGGTCAATAGCGGAGCTGAGGAGTATATCTTTAAATTATTAATTTATTATCGCACTCTCTAGTGTGTGTAGTATAGATTTCTCTCTGCTCTCGGAAATTCGACGATATCGCAGACATCTTATACACTTTTTTTTTTTTTATCGATCTAGTGAAAAACTCATGCGCATCTGGTTTTATCTTCACCTCCGGTGCTGTGGCACTGATCTATATATATATAATTTTTTTCTTTTTTTCTCATGCCTACGACTTAGTCGAATCATTGTCGATCTACACACTACTGCACACGCACACGCACATGGTAACTCTGCGGTCCGAGGTAATTACAGAAACGAAACGATTTCTCGACGAATTATATATCTTCTCTTCGGCAGTTATTGGCGAACTTTAGATCGCTTCTGTCCACCGATCCCGATCCGTTACCATTCGGCAGTACGTAGAAGTCGTTCAACAGCTTCATGTGTCTACCGTTAAGATGCGTATTCAAGCTCGATTTGTGCTTAGTTCTGTAAGGACACAATGGACAATGGAATTTCGGTTCCACCCCGCACTCGTGCTTCAAATGTCTCGCCAAGCTCGAATAGTAGTTGTAAATCTTGCCGCAATTCTTGCAAGGATAAGTCACTCGTTGATTGTTCAAAATGTCCAGCATCCTCGCATCTGCAAGCAGCAAGAACGAGAAATTACGGTATTAGTTACGGAATGGATTGTTCGATCAACCCCACAATTACTCAAGCACGGTGTTATATCTTCGCTCGTAAAAAAAAAAAAGAAGAAATTAATTAAAAAATCATGATCTCATCCTTTCTTGCGGCTGTGCAATGAATCGATCACTTACGTGTGACAAATGTGTTTTATGTACAATTATAATACAATCGTTAATGGGAGAGAATAATTTTTAAAAAATAGTGATAATAAGAATAGAGAGAGAGTGAGAATTATTCTCGCGAGAATGGTAACGAAGTAAAATTTCCAGTTTGCTCGTTGAGCCACTTCACTGTGAGATCCGGATGTCTTCTCTTTATGTGGGCCACGACGTTTCCCTTCCTCTTTGATCTGTGATCGCAATAGAAGCACTTCAAAGCCGGCTCTTTTCCGCACTCGATGGACAAATGCCTCAGCAGATTCTTCTTGTGACGATGAGACGTTCCACAGCCAGGACAGAAGTAGAGCTGGATACCTGCAACAAATTTGTCCCACCAAGTCAGTTGAGTTAAAGTACATCGAAAATTGTTAATCGTCGAATTATCGAGGAGCGGGACAGTGAGGGAGGGGGACGGGCGATGAAGAAATGTGATGCAGAGTTAATCTTCCTTTCTCGTGTTTCACAAACTTTACTGCGCGTGTATCGTCACACGAAAATCAAAGTCACTTTATTTTGTACATTAAAAATAAAATTTAGATACTCCTCAGCGATCCTCGGCCAGTCTTCGTTATTGCGGCCGATTGCGATAAGCCGGTATACCCTGACGAACGTAACGATGAAGCCTGGACTTGGTAACGGAGAACATCGCCGCTGCCTTCCTCAGCGACAGGCCGTTCCTCACTGCCTCCATCGCGTTGTGCATGTCCTCCGGATTGTCGTGAAACTTTCGAGGGGCAGGCCAATACGTCCACGCGACTTCACCTGCAGAAAATAAAGATTTTTTATTACTTCAAACTAATTTAATTAATAAAATTCATCGAATTACGTTCAATCGAGGTGTAAAACTTATACGGAGAGGCGCAGACGAGCGGCGAGTGGGCTAACGATCTTAAACACGTTACGTCTTCGTATATTCCTTGCTGAAACGGGTCACATGTTTTTTTTTTTCTTCGTTCTTTATTTAATAACACGTTACAGTTATCTCGACGGAAAAACGAGATCTCAGCTTTGTCCCGAATCTTAATATTAATTTTTTTTTCCCTCAACGAGAAAAATACTGCACTCGGACCATGCACAATTCAGAGTACAAAAAAGTTCGTACCTTCGAAAAAAACATTTATTGTCCACAAAAGTCGACAATTTTTGTTTTTTCTCCTTAATTGTAAAATGTTCTTTTTTTTTCAACGAAACTAAAAAAAGATTGTAAAATTTCGCGAAAGAAAATTGCCGAGCTCTGTGGAGAAGAAATGTTAGTTTGATGTTCAAACCTTTTTATTTTCCATGCGACAACAAAGGCGATAGTTTCACGCGGCCGTGTGGATTCGTCTCATGTGCGATTTCAAGTTCCATCTCCTGTTAGTTCTGTAACTACAGAAAGGGCAGCATTCCTCTTTGCTCGAGCCGCAAGATGTCTTTGAGTGTTCTGCCAAGTCTTGCTTCCAGCGATACGATTTCGAGCACTTTGTACACTTGTAAGAACCGGGCGGTTGTTCGACCGCGCGGAATCTTGATGATCTTGGAAAACGACGTTGGTAACGATCGTTATCGCCGCAAGACGAGTTACTGTCGCGCATCTGGAGAAACGGCCCTGTACCCGTGCTCTCGTCCGTCTCAACGGGCTCGGCGATGTTGTAGTCGTCCCAGAGGCTCACAAAACCTGAAACAAATCGACAATATTTTCATGTATCAGCTCGCGTCGAGAGGTGTCTAACATAAACTAAGGACAAATGATGAGCGTTCGGACAAACCGTTCGCTCTTTTTCTTTAGTTTAGCGAATGTAAAGAAAACGTGTCGATCTGCTTCTGAAAAATAAAGAAAACGTGCTGTAGGATTGGTTTTTTGTTGTTTTGTTTTCAATATTCTCGTGAAGAATATAATATTCGCGTATTTACATGAGTTTATTGACAAAACTCATAGAATGGTCATATCGACAATATTTTCATGTATCAGCGCGCGTCGAGAGGTGTCTAACATAAACTAACGGCAAATTATGAGCATTCGGACAAAGTGTTCGCTCTTTTTCTTCAGTTTAGCGAATGGTAAGAAAACGTGTCGATCTGCATCTGAAAAATAAAGAAAAAATACTGTAGGATTGGTTTTTTTGTTTTGTTTTGTTTTCAATATTCTCGTGAAGAATATATTCTTCACGATATTATATATATTATATATAATATTCGCGTATTTTTCTTTAGTTTAGCGAATGGAAAGAAAACGTGTCGATCTGCTTCTGGAAAATAAAAAAAGATGTTGTAAGATTCGTTTTTTTTTTGTTTGTTTTGTTTTCAATATTCTCGTGAAGAATATAATATTGGCGTATTTACATGAGTTTATTGTTAAAACTCATCGAATGGTAAAATCGACAATATTTTCATGTATCGGCGCACGTCGTGAGGTGTCTAACATACATTTTTAACGGCCGAATGACGAGCATTCTGACAAACTGTTCGCTTCTTTTCTTCAACTTAGCGAATGGAACGAAAATGTGTCGATTTGCTTCTGAAAAAAAATGTTTAAAGATGATGTAGGAACGGTTTTTTTTTTTTTTCAATATTCTCGTGAAGAATATAATATTCGCGTATTTACATGAGTTTATTGGCAAAACCCATAGAATGGTATAGTGATGAAACATCTTGTTACACACATACACTTTTTGTCGTGATTTTTTTTTTTTTTTACTCGAAGTTGAGATATACAGCGATCTATACGCTCTATATTGATCTGATCGGTAGGATGAAGAGATCTTAATTTAATTGTCTACATTACTAAATTATTATCGTTTACGATATTCTGATCTTTTTTTCTCTCGATATATCATTTGCACTCTGTCTCCTCCCAGCCCTCTTTAATCTTGGCTCGTAGTTCCGATTCAAAAATTGACATTATCCTTCCGGCTTTAGATTCTTCGTTACCGAAGATGTACAGTTTTTTTTTTTCACGTTCATAAGTGCGAATTCAGAGTTAATCGTGGACTTAAAATTGGGTAAATCTACAAAGAATACACGGGAAGTGATATAGTTTCGTTTTTTGTTGTTTGTTTTGATTCTCGATCTACGATTCCATATCCCTATATAGAAAGATATCGCGCCCTCTGCTATTCATCCATACATAAAACACACACGTACACACATACACACATACACACATACACACACACACACAGACCACATTTTTGTCATTCTCGTCGACACGAATTTTATTTTCGTGCTTCGAGTATCCTCGAAATTTTTGATTGCCGGCTCGTCTACTTGATATTGTGGACCGATAGGAGATGCTTCAAGAAGCTAGCTTGAATCCTCGATCTGTAAGGGCAGTACTGACAGGAAAAGTGGGTCTCGCACGTCACCATTCCGCAGCCAACTTTGAGATGCTTCCGAAGATTCGACGCCCACGAGTACATCTGCCCACAGCGTGGACACACGTGGAGGCGAGGTCTAACGATCGGGAACAGCGGAGCATCTGTAAAATATTACAACGATAAAGGGTTAAACTTTTAAACACATGATCGATGTCCTCCAGGTCCGTGACTCGCTGATCTTGCGAATCACGGGGCATCTGAATTTGGACGGTGTGTATTTTTTTTGTTTTGTTTTTTTATCCTTACAGGATGCAGAGGAAGAGATAAACAAGAGCATGTGTTTTCATGGCTAGTCGCTAACATCGAAGCGCATGCCTCACGAAAGAAAAATCCGGAAGGTCGAGAAAAACACGATGGAGCAAGACCGTTTACCCAGATATCTTCTTGTCCAGTCGAAACGACGAATTCGCTAACGATTCTTCACTGTTGAAGGGACGAGTTCTTCCGTAAAGCTGCGTGGATTCTTCGGGTATTTCTTCCGTGTCGCACGGAAGATATTCTGAAACGAACTTATCTAGAGAGTAGAGGTGGGAGTGGTTGTGTATCATTTACACCGATCTCATTTATGCCAAGTTTCAATATTAGCTGCAGGAACTCGCAACCGCTCCCGGTTCGAAAATCTCATCTTTCGACCTTCCGGTACTTCCGTTACGTCCGTAACGTCATACTAGAAATACGTCACTTCTGGGTTTAAAAACTCATTTTTTGTCACACCGAAGAGACGTCGCTTTCAGTTGAAAAATGAGATTTTCAAAACGAAAGTGACGTTTTCTCGTGTGACATCATTTCAAGTCGAAAATTTAGATTTGCAAACCGGAAGTGATGTTTTCCGTATATATGGTGTTTCTCCAAACCAGTTATTTGTCAGCTGAACCGAGTTTTTGCTGAAAAGAGTTTGGCGTAAATGATACCCTACCGTAGGAGTTTGACGAAACAAAAATGTAAAAATAAAAGAGTTAAGTTTCGAGATCAGCACATGTTTATCTTGTGCATCGTGTACAAGTGTCTTTTGAGATTTCCCTTGAAGTTGGATTTGTAGCCACAAATTGTGCAGCAAAAATTCGGCGGCTTTCCACACGCCATTTTCTGATGAAGACGAAGACTCGAGGGCCAGGCGAAAGGTCGGCCGCACCAGTTGCACGAGTACCTGACACCTGAAACGAGGAATTACTAGTCAGTATGAGTACAACAAAAAATTATCAATCTTTCGGAAGCTGTGGTACAACTTTAATTTAAAAAAGTTTTTTTTTTTTAGCAACTTCGGGGATATCCAAAACCTGTGGGTTTATCAGAGAGCCAACGAAAGAGATTTCGAGCATTGAAACAAAGCGGGAAGATATTCACGTGACAATATGCGTTGGTTAAGCAGGCGTTTCGATGTGTAATACGTTTTTGTCAGCGAGCAGTGATAGATAGAGAGGACGACAGTGATAGAACTTTATTCAAATGTTTAACGATAAACTCTTGAGATCCAACGGCGAAGAATATTCTTCAACGTTCATTGTAGTCCCTGTATGTACGGCTTGCACGAACCCCGTGCATCTTCATAATGTGCACGTTCATGTTCCACTTCTGTTTCGTTCTGTGAGGGCAGAAGGGACACTGCTGCTTCGGCGGTAGTCCGCACTCTGTACGAATGTGTTTCCTCAGGCTCTTCAACCACGCGTATATTCTTCCACACCGAAAACAGCGGTACATGGGATCTGAAATAAAAAAAATCACAAAATATCGATTAATACGTGAAGAGACGATCAAAAAAGTATCCAAAGACAGCTGACAAAGCGACAGGGTGCAGTGATGAAAGCTTACACGATGGGCAACCGGCCCGTTTCTACGCAAACTCGGTTCTCCGATCCAATGGAAAATCGAATACCAAGCCATCTGCAGTGAGTGCCGACACACGAGGAGTTTGGAATTTCTTCGTGGCTAATTTTTTTTAATACTGTCGGGAAAACAAAAAAGATTGTACTCGAAGATATCTAGAAACGAGAGATTGCCCTCGAGTTTGAAAAAATAATTTTTATGCGATCGTAACGACTTGTATTCTCTTCAACATACAACAAAAATGACTAATCGTATAGTTGGCGAACGAGGATCGTCGTGGCCGACCCGCCAATCAAGCGCAGTGTATTCGGAGTATGTGCTTCTGGAGACTCCTCTTGTATTTGGTTCTGTGGGGACAGTACGGGCAGCATTCCATCGGATCCTTGCCGCACTCGACTTTGAGATGATTCTTCATGTTCCTCAACCATCGATAGCCCTTCCCGCACTTCGGACACTTGAAGCAACCTGGCTGCTTATCCGTGCAACCGTCCGCATCCCTCGGATTCTTCGCCGCCACTTCGGCTCTGTACTGAATACCTCGACGCGGATTCATTCCCCGATGATCGTAGTACACCTGCTGACGATAGTCCGGCCATGGTAATGTGGAGCCTGAAATCAGTAAAAAAAACCCTTACGTCAGGATGAGTTCACCAGAGACTTTCATCGCTACTTAAGCGATGTTACGAAAAAAAGTTAATATATCAACAAAAAAAAAAAAAGAAGAAACCATTGGTCTTAAGAGGACTATCGGTTGGAATTCAGAACAAGATCGCTCGAAATAAAGACATCAGTATCTTGTACAATTTTATTATTCCAAGTATCTCGTTCGACGGTTTTAAAGAGCGATAGAGATAGAGAGGTAGAGGTGGAACGCAAGGTAAATTGTTTTCGATAGATTTAAATAGCGATCCCAAGGGCGCGTTGGATGAGGGATCTTAGCTGCGATTTTCTACGCGATATCGGAGACGACTCCTCTGATCGTGGGACTCGTCGTTTGCCGATGGGGCGACACTAGTCGAATCCCCCTAATTACACTAGTATAATTACAATCATCGTTCCCTCGAAGCCTCAAGCTCGATTAATGGAAAACAATCTCCACGTCCTCATTGAGTCACGACTCCTACGTTTTGGGCTTTCGAGCCATAAAAAATACACGGTTTCGTAGAAAAAAAAAAAAGGAAAGAGTAAAAGAAGGAAATTAATTCCTTCCGACAATGAGAGAGATTATCGGTGATAGTGATTTTGTTCGTTTGTTTTTATCGTTAACGCTAGATGGTACTGGAGAAGACATTTTTTCCTGGATGATTGGTCCTTATGTGCTGATATAGATTGCCCCGTTGCTTGGTACGGTGGGCGCAGTATGGACACTTGAACTGCGGCTCCTTGCCACACTCGTGTCGCGTGTGCCTCACGAGGGTGGCTCGGTGCTGGTAGCCCTTTCCGCACCGCTCACACCTATATGGATACTGGGTTTGTTGCTTAGCCATCCATATCGTTGCGAGATCCTTGATCAACGGCAGCACCGGATAGGTCCTCTGCAGAGTCTTCGACATCATCATGCACGGCAGGACATCTGCGATTTAGAGTCAGACAAAAAGAAAATAATGTGTTAGTCAACGATAATAAAAAATAAAAATAAAAACTCACACATACGCACGCGCATACAAAACATGATAATAAAATAATATTATTTTTTTAAAAGTAATAATGAGAGTTTCATAAGAGCCGCGACGAAAGAATCGGGGCTTTTGTTTAAAATCGTTCTTCTATCTAAGGACCATCGTTGTTTCTTTTCTCTTCGTCCCTTCTGAAAGCGAAAGCATGCTGTAAACATGGTTCTATCTATGAATGTAGTACGGAAGCGACATTCATACCGTCGGTAAATCGATCATTAAATAATTCATCCCCCGAATGATCAATGATTCTAGCAGGCATCTCACTAGCAACGCTACGAGCCATTGCGATTTTCTTTACGATCGGCTTGTCTGAAATAGATAAGATAATTTATCAGATTTTAATTTATTCATTCGATTTTTTGACTTCGGCGTTTCCCTCGACGCGAGGAGAAGACATGTGTGCGGTCATAGTTTCGTTTATTGAACGATCGCCGTTCCGGCACGCGTACACGCACATTCGTAGATTCTAAATAAGATCTATACAATAAACGCTCTTTCCGCGATGACAGTGCCTTATGTGTCTGTAAACGTGGCCGCGTTGCTTCATCTTCCTCTTGCAGTAAGGACACTTGAATTTCGGTCCCTGACCGCACTCGAAATTTCTGTGTCTTTTCAGACCCCACACGTACATGTAAGTCTTCGGGCAACTCGGACAACGATGCCTCTTCTCGACGGCATTGCTCGAGAGGGTTGTCTGCATCCTCGTGCGCATCGACACGCGACCATCCAAACTCGCCGCGGCCCAGTTGTACGTTAGAGTTTCGGGAAATCCGATGGTATCGCCGTCCACGTTATCGGAGCAAAGATCCAGCTCTTTCTCGTACTTTACGAGCTGAACGCGATCTGCAATAGAAGAACGGATGGTCGTTAGTTAAAATCAAGCATGACGACGAACGATTTTCAAAAATCTTGGCAATTCCATTCGATAAATTCTTCGACACTGACATCAAGCTTCCAGCAAATTAAAAAATAAGCTTTATGAGGATACAGTAATATCTGAGAGAAAAAAAAAAAAAAAAAAAAAAAAAACACATACATGTGCGAGAATCGAAGATGAAGTGTCGATGCAAAAAAACGTCGTCGAATGACAACGCTGGATAGTTCACATTTTATTTTATTACAAAGTCCGACAGATCTCGATCGAAAGCATTTTACAATTCCCTCCGACAAGGGAGAAAAAATTTCTTCGTGCGCCGAAGAAATATGAGAGAGGGCCTAGATAATGTTTTTTCTTTTTTTTTTCTTAGAAGATATCAAACCTTCCCTTGCTTCAAGATCGGGTCGACGAGGAATCGAGGAATTTAGAGTGCACGAACATCGACGAAAGAACGAGTAAGTTAAACGATGATCTTCAATAACACTGATCGCACACTGTGTGAACTTGGACCGGGAAATTTTTGTCGCGAATGCGAAGAAGATCGTCGGTAGAAGAACGCTCCTCAACCCGGAGACTCGATGATGTAGATCCGTTTGCCCGAGTGCTTTCTACGTATATGCTCGTTAACGTGAGCCTTCTGCTTGCAACGGGCCTCGCAGTAGGGACACTTGAATCTCGGCGCTAGGCCGCACTCGTAGCGCAAGTGACGCTGAAGACTTTTGTTTGCGGTGTAACCGTTGCCGCACTTTGGGCACACGTGAATCAAACGATTAGCCGGTCTACGGGGATAACCGCCTCCCTCAGCTTTCGCTACTCCAGGATAAACGCTCCCGTACTTTCCGTAGAGATGATCGTAACGCTGTACTTCTGAAATCACAAAATTTCATCCAGTTAGTTGAATTTTTTTTTTTTTCGTTGTTTAATTACGTTTTTATTTATCGATACGGACAGAGGAAAAGACTGCCTACGAACGCCGAAGATGTAATGAGACGATACGACGAGAAACAACGACGAACCAGTAAAAGAAAATAATAAACACTCACTCGATAAAATTCGGTTATCCTCGCTCCAATTTACCTGCGGGTCAGTGAAACGATTGACCATATTTTGAGTTACGTTACAAATTTATTAGACGCTACTGATACGTTCTCAGATTATTTTTTTGTTTTTAACAACTGTACAGATTTCTCGTCGAGGATTGTACGCGAGACAAGTGTGTGGGCAATGATCTCTAAAAAATTCTTATGACTTGAGGTCAATGAAGAAGACATTTTCACCGGGATGCTTTCTTCTTATGTGAGAGTATATTTGTGATGTCTGCTTGCTACGCAGCTCGCAGTAAGGACACTTGAATCTCGGTAGCTGTCCGCACTCGAACTTGAAGTGACGCTTGCAATTGCTCTTCAGAGTGAATCCTCGAGAGCATTTCGGGCAGTAAAAGAGACCGGATTGTCGCTGCGGCGGGTAATGACGAATGGTCAATCCGCTGGGACCAGCGAGACTCGCGTACGGAGCCAGCCTCAGGGTACCTGAAAAAATAAAAATCGAAGACCAGCTCGTTAGTACTGTTTTTTTCCGGTAGGGCGCGGAGATAGAAACAAACAAAAATTGTGTCCTGCGGACTGTGTCAGCCTCGAAGAAAAATAATCTCGTCACAGTAATGACTATGAGAAAAAAAGGAAAAAAAAAAAAAACACGTAGCCCACGGATCTGGATGCAAAGCGTACGAAACACAAGTTGAACACGTTTAAGAAACCAAATACCAACAATCTTATTAATCGACAGAGGAAAGACGATGCCATCTTGTGATGTGAAGTGATGATTCTTTTGTTCGTGATTAACACTCGAAGTTCTTGACTGGCGGTAAGTTTATTGACACTATTGAGATTCCACTGATTACAAAAAGGAACCTGCAGTATCTAATTGTCGTCAGATATCGCATTCTCGATCGATAGTCAAAACTTAACGTGAAAAATACGTTCTCGTGGAAGATAGCTTCGATAAAAGGATAGGAAAAAAAAAAATATAAGAATAATTGCGATAGGATGTATAATGTCCAAGGGGTTCTTTGGTTTTGTTGAATTCTAGTATTTCAGATGCACTACGTAGGCACGTTCTTGTTCTTTGTGACGAGTCCTTATGTGGCAGAGAACGTTCGAGGTCTGTTTGCTTCGAAACTCGCAGTAGGGACACTGGAATCTCGGCTCCTGTCCGCACTCGTACTTGAAGTGACGGTCGCGATTGCTCTTCCTAGTGAAGCTATGCAAACACTTCGGACAGTAGTAACGAGTGTTTTCTGGTTGCAGGGCGCAAGGGTTGCAGATCATGTTCGCACTTGGACCGGCCATGTTCGTGTACGAATCCATCCTGAAGAAATCTGAAAAAGAAGAAATGGAATAGAGGCTCGTTAATATTGTTTCGCGTTCGATTGCAGAACGCGCGAGACAAACTTTCGTCATGTTCCGGAGACTGGATCTTCCTTGGTAAAAAAAAACAAAATGGTAATATCACTTATACCCTCAGCAATGAAATGTTAGACAGGAAACATTATGTCTTGCGCACTGGATGCAGAGTGCGCGAAACACGGATCGAGAATACATGAAAATCCGCGTATTAATTGTATTATTAAATCACGTAAAAGACGATGAGTCACGTGACAATGGTACTAGTTATTCGCGACGAAAGTTAAACGGTTGATTGGACGGCTGTATTTATTCGCAGATCAAAAATTTTCCTTCACCCGACGAATTACAAATTTGTACCTGGAGATTCGTTCCGATTATCTTCGCTGGCGCATCTCGAGGAAATCAATGAGTGTGAGACGTGACTCCATAAGAACACGCTCCGATATAAATTACACGCTTAGAAGAGCTCGCAGGTGATCGAAGGTTTCAGAGGTCTCTCCGAATTTTTCGGTAATATCTAAAACAGGATATCCAACACGTAGACGCGTTTTCCCGGATGACGCTTCCTCACGTGCGTCAGGATGTACGAGGTCTGTTTGCTGCGAACCTCGCAGTAAGGACACTGAAATCTTGGCTCTTGTCCGCACTCGAATTTGAAGTGTCTCGTCATGCTGCCCTTGACGGCAAAGCCCCGACCGCACTTTGGACAGGGAATACGCTTGGCCGTGTTAGTGTCCGAAGTCTGGCGAGACGAAGAGCTTTTCGCCGAGGCATCGTTGATCGGCCTTCTCTGCGCGAAGTAGTCTCCGGAGGAGGAAAACCGTCCCGTTGAATCCCTCGAGTTGATATCTTCCGCCTCCCCGCTGCACTCGGCCGCGCGTAGAATGTAGTTCATCTCCGGATTAGAAATCATGTAGTAATCTGGAAGGTAGTAACAAAACGTTAGCTCGTTAATCGAAACGACAACGATAAACTATAACCCCTTGATAACGAGGAATATACAAAAATAAAAAATACATGTGTATCTCGCGAAGACCCATCTGTATCTACAACATGCTGTACGATCTCGGAATAAATTGTCTGAGTTTTACGGTTAAAATTTTTTGTCGTGAAGAATCTTCCAAGCATTCTTTTATTGATATCTGTCTGATCGCTTCACAATATCGTGACGAAAGTGTTGAACTTATTGTCGTAGAGGATCGGCGGCATGTTCGCATGATGAACCTGAAGATGACGGCTCACTTGCACTTTCTGATAATACTTTATAGAGCAGTAAGAACATTGGAAGCGTCCCCGTTTGCCGCACTCGTGCATAACGTGATTCATCATCGATTTCTTCCACGCGTACTGCTTGTAGCACTCCGGACACTGATACATTCCTGTTGTTTTGTCTCGCTCGCCTACGATCTCCATCGTCCTATCTTCCTCCGGAATCTCGATGGGCGGCCTCGTATAAAATCCTGAAAGATATCGAAGTCAAATGAGATTTCTTAATTACGGTCGTGAACGAGAATTAACTACGATAGACATGTCAAAGATCATTCGTCGCAAAAGATCGGGAAAAGGATTTCTTCACCTATAATTTTTTTTTTTTTTTTTTTTTTTATCGGACGGAGGAAGCTCACGAACTTTCCGAGCTGACGGCAACATTAACGGCGAGTTCGATGGACTCATTTTATTGTACGTCTCCAATCGTGAAGAAATACTGCCCGAAAGAAAAAAAAAAATTAAACTTAGATAAAATTCATCTATAACAATAGAATACACGTATTTACTCTCCTTTAAAATTATTTACATAATCAAAGTGTGCTCTTGATTGTGGGTTTGTTTTTTTTCTTTCTCGTATAAATAACGCCGCCCGACCACGATCGAGAACTCCAACAAACATTTCTTCTCCGCAAACGTCCACCATTTCGTTTCTTCTCTATAACTTCGCAATTTTTTGAAATTAGAAGTAGAGTTCGGCGACAAAAAAAAATGATTATAAAATGAAGAAGAGAAAAATTGTGGACCAACGCGGACACGAAATGTTTGTTAAAATGTATAAACGCCGTCGAGTTTCTGATCTCGTTGCGAGATTTCGACACTCGAAACGGTCTCCACCATATCGAAAACTTCCAAGGCTAAAAAAAAAAATCGATCGAACAATCGTATCACTCGTTTCGGTAATCCTGTCGGGTCAGCCTTGCGTTCGTCGCAATGTCGATACAGTACAGTTCCTGATTGGGATGAAAGGTCCTTATGTGAGTCCAGACGTGAGTCCTCTGTCGAAGATGATGCTTGCAGTAAGGGCACTCGAATCTCTGTGGCGTTCCGCACTCGTATCTGTAATGGCGTATCATGTGGCTCCGATGCTTGTAGCTTCGACAGCATCTCGGGCACGGATGTCGCTGCAGTGTCTGATCGCTGTTCGCCGGTTCCCTCGATATTCTTCGCACGGTTATCCAACCCTTGGACCTTCGCTCTGCAACCGAATAAGAATATTTCACAGATTAGTCTAGTTTCACTCGTGACTTGTCTCGCCGAGCAAACGAAACTTCCCACCTACGTCGCGAAGAAACGTGCACACCTCACACAGCTCTCTAAAATCGTCAATTTTATATTGAAGAATATAAATAAATAATGCAAAAAAAATAAAATCGTAACCGTAAAAAAAAAAACTGAGATCTTTCTCGAAAATTTCCTTTCATTCGTCGGTAATATACAAACAGTGTTTTAACAAAAGTTTGATCGAAATAATAATAAAGGTGAATATTTTTTTTTCAGAATGAAGATATAAATGTAATTGATAGATCTCGTGATCGCTCTTGTCTAATAAACTAAGAGGCGTAAGGCTCCGCCTTGGACCACGATTTGGAGACATCGACGTAGCAGACCTCGAAGTTCGGATGCCTCCCTCTGATGTGCCTGTAAACGTGATCTTTTCGTTTGTTGAGGAATTCGCAGTAAGGACAGGCGTACTTCAGATCCTCGGGATTCGTTGCCGATAGCTTTCGTCGTGCGCGCTTCGGGTAGACACGGTAAGCGGATATCCAACCTGTGGACAATTTATCGTCATTGTGAGAATCATTGTTTCCGAAAAGCTTCCCCCGCGCTCCGTGCGGAGGATTTTACGAAAGGAAGAAATAACGATTAACAACAAAATTTGGGACAACAAATAAAGAAGCCGGGAAAAAGGACCACCAGTGGAAATATTGCAATATTATAGGTATGTTATGTTAGTAATAAATCTTCCTTCAGCGAAATATTAAGGGGGTGCGAAGGCTGTAACTAACATTGTGACGATAGTTAGTCGAAGAATTAAATGATCGCGAATATTCGTGAGGCAATATTTTTTTTTTACATTTATTGAAGATTACCGCACACTCGCTGACAAAGTGGCATCAGGCTTGTTGCAGTTTGTCAAGAGCGTAAACTTCCAGGTCAGGATGATGAGTTTTAATGTGCGAATAAACGTGGGGTCTGTGCTTAGCTATATAAATGCAATATGGACACTTGAAACGCGGCGGCTTGTTGCACTCGTACTGCAAGTGTCTGTGAAGTCCCCGATACCACTTATATGATTTTCCACAATTCGAACAGTCGAATTTTCCTCGTCCGGCGGGCTTTTTCGAGGAGCCACTCCTCAAGCGTGTCCACTTGGCGGGTGTCAAACGGCCGATTCGATTATCCCATCCGGCGTTATAGATGGCTGGAAAAAAAATTTTATCGTTAATCGAAGATATTTCCATTACCGATAAACATCGTCGGATCAAACAATCAATTCGCATCGCGGGTAAGAACATAAAAAAAAATATGTGCGTACAGTGCAATCGAGGAGTCACAACGGAGGACGAAATGAGTAGGTGTACTATAATTACCATTTTAGCTTTTATTGACAACGATGTTTTTTTTTTCTGTTTTTTTTTTATACCGATCATCATAGAGAAGATAAAAAATCAAGCTTGCTCCTGTTTGTCAACGGCGTACACGACTTCCAGAGGATGATTTATCTTGATGTGAGCGTAAACGTTGTGCCTGTGCTTCGCTATGTGAGTGCAATACGGACAATTAAAGCGCGGCTCTTTGCCGCACTCGTACTGCAAGTGTCTGTGAAGTCCACGATACCATTTGTACGTCTTTCCGCAACTGTGACACTCGAATCTTCCACGTCCGCTAGAGTGGCTGTACGAAGAAGAGGACGCGAAGGATTTCCTAGCGACGGGTACCAAACGGCCACAACGCGGGTCCCACGCAAAGTCACCGATCGCTGAAACACACAATCGTAAATTAGCTCAAACAAAAATTCTTTCGCGCATGGCATAACGTCGATTATAATTCGTAGTGTTAAACAATCAATGTCTGCAAACATGTAAAGTGTTTCATAAAAAGCAATTTAAGCTTTACGAGTAATATAAGCTTTAATGGTCAATAACACGACAAATTTATCAATAAAATTCTTACAATTATTTACAGTAATGATAAAGTTGAGTCAATTCGAATTATTATTATTTTTTTAAAGAATCTGTGGGCGGAGAAAGAGATACGATCAATATTGCTTTTGCTTGTCCAGGGCGTAGACGGGGAGCGACGGATGAGTCGTCTTAACGTGGGAATAAATCTGATATCTTCGTTTCTTCACGCAATTGCAATAGGGACAAAGAAATCGCGGCTCTTTGCCGCACTCGTAGTTCAAGTGAGTGTACAGCGAGCGATAATATTTGTATGCCTTTCCACAATTGTGACAATCGAAGCTTCCCCGTGCACTAGACTTGTACGTTGCTCGGAAGCGTTTCTTCTTCGCGTTAGGATGGAGTTCGCTATAGTATTCCTGGCCCCACTCGTCCACAACTGAAAACACAAAATCACCGGTTAGTTCAGCGCATTTATTCGACCCAGTGACACAGAAAAATCAATGTGACATTACAAACAAATGAAAATCGGCAAACACACGATAATTGCAAAATGAATGATCACTTCGTCCGAGCTTTAATATTTTACAGATTCGCGACATGTATCCAAAATAATTGGAAATTGTTACAATAAATTAAATACAATATTACAATTATTAAAGGCAAAAATTTTACACTTTTCGAATCGAACTATCGGAAGAGAAAAAAAAAGAGAAGAGCATCAGCATAGCTGTTGCTTGTCCAGGGCGTAGATCGCCAGAGTCGGATGATTCGCTTTTATGTGCGAATAAACGTAGGGACGATGTTTGGCTAAATAGGGACAGTAGGGACAAATGAACCGGGGCTCCTTGCCGCACTCGTATTTCAAGTGTCTGTGGAGACCGCGATACCATTTGTATGTCTTTCCACAATTGTTACAGTCGAATTTTCCTGGCGCACTCGAGTGATTCGTAGCGTTGCGATAGCGTCTCCTCTTGGTGACGGTCAAGAGCTCGCAACGATTGCCCCATCCGACGTCATCGTGAACTGAAAACAGAAGTACATTGATTATTTCTTTTGTTTCGTTGCATCAATTTTTTATTTGGTGCGAATTAACAAATAATCGACATCGTCAAAGAACTCGGTCGAGTCTACCCGATGACTTGGAGGGGGAGGGAGTAAAAAAAACTACTCACTACAAAAAGGGCGAGGACGAATTACGACTTGAAAAAAAAAAAAAAACTTGACGAATTCATTGGACACCGAGAGATTGTCAAATTTGTTGCTCGGTGTCGAGAGCATAGACGGCCAGCGTCGGATGATTAGTCTTGATGTGCGCGTAAACGTAGGTTCTGTGTTTTCCCTTGTAGACGCAATAGGGACACCGGAAGCGCGGCGCTTTGCCGCACTCGTACTGCAAGTGGCTGTGAAGACCTCGATACCATTTATACGTCTTGCCGCAATTGTGGCAATCGAAGCGTCCTCGAAGGGTGGACTTGGACGAGGCACCTCGAGGGCGTCTTCTCTTCGCGGGAATCGAGGGACCCACGAAATTCCACGCGGGATCGTCCGTCGCTGAAAACACAGTGTCATTCGTTATTTCAACATTTAAGTTCCACCTGCAGGTGTTTTCGGGTCGGTGAACACGTGATTTTCAATGTCCATCCGTTAGCTCTAGGATCGTCATCGTGTACACACATCAATTAAATAAAAATATGAGTGTGAAGCTATGTAGACATGAAAACAAAAAAAAATCCAAAATATACGTACGTAAGATGAACGACTGCTTAGCTTCGTTACAAGGTTTGTCGGTTCACAGAGAACAAGTGAAACTACGAATACTAAGAATTGCTCGGTTGATTTATTCGATCGACAAATCACATTGGTTGCTGAGTGTCGAGACCGTAGACCTCCGAGAGCGGATGATTCGTCCTCACGTGGGAATAAACGTGCGATTTGTGCTTTCCTCTATAATCGCAATAGGGACACTGGAAGCGTGGTTCTTTGCCGCACTCGTACCGCAAATGACTGCTAAGTCCGCGGTACCATCTATATTTCTTGCCGCAATTGTGACAATCGAAGCTGCCTTCGTCGCGAGAGTTGTCAGAAGTTACCCGGGACTTCCTCTTACTCCTCTTCAACTGATTCGAGGGACCCGTGAGATTCCATCTGGCGTCGATGATCGCTGAAAACACAGGGTTTGTTGTTATATATATTTTTATAGTCCCAGATAAAGTCGATTTATCAATTGAACTACTGAAGTTATTACAACAACAAAAAAAGTTCAATAAAAAATTTGCATTCGCGAGGTCTTAGATCAACTTTAGCCTCGGTGAGACGAAGTCCAAAATAGAATCGTACTGCGACAAATATAATTTAAACTTTATTCGAATAAATTTATCGACTGGAAAATCGGTTTATCAGTTTTGACGTTCCATGTCCAGAGCGTAGATGGCTTGGGTTGGATGATGATTCCTTATGTGGGTGTAAACCTGAGAGGTTTGTTTCTTCAGATAGCTACAATATGGACAACGAAAACGCGGCGGTTTGCCACACTCGTACTGAACGTGTCTCCGTAGTCCACGGTACCATTTATACGTCTTTCCGCAATTATGACAATCGAATCTTCCTCGTTCGCTAGTCAAACATCTGCCCCATCGTTTCTTCCTGACGGGAACCAAACGACCCAGGAGATTCTCGAATCCGGCATTCACGGCTCCTGAAAACACACGGTTATTTTTATTATTTTATTACACTGTACAATATTTGATTTTTCCGTACGAAGTTAGTCGATTTTTCATTTTTTAAAATATTTTTCAACACCTAAAACATTGATGTGGAACCATAATATCTCGAAATTGGTCAAAATTCGATATTTCCACTGGGTTGCCGTTTCATTCGTGCCGTGATTGGTCAAGGTCGTATGATCAGGTTCGCACCAGGTTACTTGAGCTAAAGACGTACCGTGCACTCCTCAATTAATCTGTTTCTGTCGCTGGCTACATTCGAGACGAATTCCAAATACATTTGAGATGTATCACACACGTTCTTTTACCCACTTTCCTTTATTCCTTAATTCACACACACCTGTCACTGGTTGCATTCGAGATACACTCCAGAGAACATTTTTTTTTCATCGTTTGTAACGTCCCTTCCGGTTTGAAAAACTCATTTATCAAACGGAAGTGACGTCATACCGGAAATACGACACTTTCCGTTTGAAAATTAAATGTTTCTACCGGAAGTGACGTCACACTGTAAAACGTGACTTCCGGTTTGAAAATCTCATTTTTCTACCGGAAGTGACGTCATACCCGAAGTGACATGTTCCGGGTATGACGGAACTTCCGGTCGAAAAATGAGGTTATCAAACCGGAAGCGACGTTACAGGGAATATTTTTATATGTTCTCTGGAGTGTATCTCGAATGCAATCAGTGTCAGCAAAGTGTGAATTATGGGACACAGGAAAGTGGGTAAAGGAACGTGTTTTATACGCAATAAATTTACTGGAAATTCATCACGAATGTAACCAGCGACGAAAACGGACGAATTAAAGAACACACGCAATATAGTGCGAAGCGCGTCCAATACTGTTTAACATATTAGCTAAAAAAAAAGGATCTGGAAACATGTACGAGTGATAAACGATTGCACGCAGTGCCACATCATGCTTCAATAAACGATAAATGGGTTTCCTATCGTTGTTCAGCATTTATTGAAAGCAATTTTTGTTTTCCTTTTACTTTTTATTAACTGAAAAAAAAAAAAAAAAAAATTATCACGTTTGCTCCTGCGTGTCCATAGCGTATACGGCGAGTGTCGGATGATTCTTTCTTATGTGCGAATAAACCTGAGATCTCTGCTTCTTCAAATAATTGCAATACGGACAACAGAAACGCGGTGGTTTTCCGCACTCGTACTCCAAATGGCTGTGAAGTCCGCGATACCATCTGTAAGATTTTCCGCAATCGTGACAATCGAATCTTCCTTGTTTGCCGTAAGACTTGTACGCAGAGTCCCGAAAGCGTTTCTCCCTGACGGTTATCAAACGTCCGACGCCACTGTCCACCCCATCGTCGAAGGCTGAAAGCACAAGACAGTCGATTACTGTTAGATTAATTTTTTAGCTCTTAAAATCTCGATCATCGCGACGATTTAATTTATATCGTTAGACACGAAAAATCTGTGAAGGTTAAAAAAAAAAAAGAAAAATTGTAGCCAGGAGGCGAAGTGTGATTGACGAAAATATAATGATAGTAACTTCACAATGGATCGGAGTGTATTTATTGGGCAACAATATCAGCATCATGTTTGGGGTCGAGTGTCTATAACGTAGACCTCTCGGGACGGATGAAAATGCTTTATGTGCCCGTAGATATCGCACTTGTGCTTCTTCAGATAATCGCAGTACGGACACCTGAATCGTGGCTCCTTGCCGCACTCGTATTTTAGATGTCTGTGAAGGGAACGATAATACTTGTACGACTTTCCGCAATTGACACAATCGTATCGACCCTCCCGATGAAATTTGGCTGAGGCACTCCGGGGGTGTCCGTTACCGTCGGTAATCGGACGGCTGACGCGATTGTTCCGTCCGTCGTCGCCGATCACTGAAACAAGGCACAAGGTCGGTCGTTAATACATTTCTTTCTCCACTCTTATCGTTAAAGACACACGCTTTCGGTGATAAAAAATTAATGAAGCGCAACAGAGGATAACGAATCATTGACAATTGCATCGACGAACTTTTCACGAAGTTTATTAATAATTCGTCACTGAAGTTGGATGTCGATGGCGTAAACGGCCTCGGCCGGATGGCATCTCTTGATGTGCGAGTAAACGTGACGACTGAGCTTTTGCACGTAGTTGCAGTAGGGGCAACCGAAGCGTGGCTTTTTGCCGCACTCGTAACGCAAATGTGCGTTGAGCGAACGATGGTAACTGTAAGTCTTGCCGCACTCGAGACACTCGTATTTTCCTGGGGCCCGAGGCGCGGTCATCTTCTGAATGAGAATCATAGACCCGGTGTTTTCAACGTCGAGCGGATCTGAAACACAAGATAAAAATTCATTTTTACGATTCCTTCGTGGATCGAGTCCGGCCCGGTTGGCAATCACCCTTGCGATAGATAGAAAAAAGAAAATTACGATAATTGTAGCTCCACATTTATTGATAGATATTTCGGTGACAGAAGAGCCATTACGTTTGCTGCTGCGTGTCCAGAGCGTAGACGGCTCGGGACGGGTGTTTCATCTTTATGTGCGAATAAACCTGGGATCTTTGCTTCCTTATGTAAGTACAATAGGGACAGTAGAAGCGGGGCGCTTGGCCGCACTCGTACTTCATGTGACGATGAAGCGAACGATAATAATTGTATATCTTGCCGCATTCGGGACAAGCGTTAATCCCGGGCCCTTTGCCTCCTGTCGTGCCGTGAACCCGCCGCCTCTTGCCGGGTATCAACCGGCCGATGCGATTCTCCCACGCGATTTCGTCGATATCTGGAAGCACAAGATTGGTCATTCATTAAGAATATTTCAATATCGATTAATTCGAACGTACAATTATGTTATACAATCTTAGGCTCGAACAACGAACTAACGGTGAAAGGGTGGCTTAAAATTACCGATATTTCTGCAATGATATGAAGAAACTTTATTCGATAAATCTTGTAAACCGTCGATTGCTGTTTATGTTAGCGCTCGTCAATTTTTTTTTTTTTTTTTTTCTACAGTAAAACGGGCCCGTTACCTTGATACACGACAAGCGGTCAAGGGAAGGGTCAGCACTGCTGTTGCACGTCCAGCGCGTATACCGCACGAGTGGCGTGATGCTTCTTGATGTGACAATAAACCTGTGATCTTTGCTTCTTTCTATAACTACAGTACGGACAATTGAACCGGGGCTCCTTGCCGCACTCGTACTGCAAATGACTGTGCAGCGATCGGTAATAGTTATACATCTTTCCGCAATTGAAACAAGTGAACTTTCCACGATCCTGCGATATTTTCGATGCACCGCGGAGCCTCCTCTTGGCGGGAACGAAACGGCCGACGCTATCGTCCCACCCGACGTCCTCGATTCCTGAAACACACGAGATCATTGATTATCTTCAACGGTTGCCGACTCTCGATTAGCGTCGACGATTCCGTTTTTCCAACGAAAAATTACGTATCGTCGAGTACATAAAAAAAAAAAGAAAAGAAAAAAACGGGTCGATCTCATGATATTCGCCGGTCGTGAGCTTTAATGATCAATCAATCGTACAGAAGTCGAAGACAGAGGCGGGCCGATGATCGATGGCTAATTAACATTTATCGATCGATGAAACTTGTTCGCCGGCCAGCGATCGTCAAAAATTCTGCTGGATGTCCACGGCGTATACAGCCTGAGAGGGATGATGCTTTTTTATGTGTGAATATACTTGCGATCTTCTCTTCTTCAAAGAATCGCAGTACGGACAATTGAAGCGCGGATCTTTGCCGCACTCGTACCGCAAGTGTCTCCTCAGGCCGCTACACAGTTTATAAGTTTTGCCGCAATTGTGACAATTGAATTTGCCCGTTATACCCGATTCGGCAGCGTACCGGGCAGACGGAAAGCCCTCCTCCCTGGCGACAATAAAACGGCCGTAACGATTGTCCCACTCAGGCTCGGCCATAACTGAAAACACATAAGCAATTTTATTAGCGTTACATTTTCGTTCGCGATTGATCTGATTCATGATTTTTTATTTTTTTTCTATGAAGTCAGTAGCAGGTTAAAAAAACGAATGATAACCGTTGCGTTCGAGGCAATGTAATAAAAAGAAATATATTTACAATCGTAAATTTCTTACAGGACTCTATTCGTTGTCGAGCGAGTACTGAGATTCCAGGAGATTGTCCAGAGCGTAGATCGCGCACGAGGGATGATTCCTCTTGATGTGTGAGTACACCTGCGATCTGTGCTTCTTTACGAAATCACAGTAGGGACAATTGAAGCGGGGCTCCTTGCCGCACTCGTATCGCAAATGACTCAGCAGGCCGCGATCCCATTTGTATGTGTTTCCGCAATGAGCACACTCGTATTGCCCCCGGCCACGAGATCTGTATTTACCACGCGTCTTGAATCTCCTCCCGGAGGATGGGCGAGGGCGACGGATGTCCGGTCCGAAGTATCCTGTCACTGAAATCAAATGATTTACATTAGCGAAGAAAATAGTGACAAAAGTGAAAACTGAACGCCACTCTGGTGAAAATATATCGCAGGAATATTTTTCTTTTTTCTTCGGTGTATTCAGTAATAAACGCACTGACATGCCAACGTAAAATTTATTGAAATAATTTATTGGTCGATTATAGATGATTGAGTTATCTTCTCCGTGTCGATGGCGTATCGGGGCTGGTATCGATGCCTCGTCTTGACGTGCGAATAAACGTGAGCCTTGTGCTTTCCCTTGTAAGCGCAGTACGGACAAGCGAAGCGCGGTTTCTTTCCGCACTCGTTCCGCAAATGTCTCGCCAGTCCGTGCTGCCATCTGTATGATTTTCCGCAATTGTGACAAACGAACTTTCCCGGTGCACTGGACGATCCGGGCTGAGGACGTTTCCTCACTGACGGAGTCGCGATGCCGCCGACAAACGCCGAACGGTTGTAGCTGTAGGCTGTAAACAAAGATCCATCGATTATTTGTAGAGGCTCCTTTTCATTTCTCGCTCACGTAGTGAAGAAAAACCGTTTATAACTTCAGCGTGGCTGAAAGCAGGTGGGATAAAAAAAAATTGGTGCACATTTTTCTAACAAACTTTTCCTTCCCTGCCTAAAAAAGAACAAAATTCATGGTGAGAAAAACAAATACATCAAATATAATTGTCCCTTCATTAGGACTGCGATTTGACGTCGTACAAAGCTGAAGCTGGGAGTTATTCGCGAGGAACTTTTTAGTCGTAGCGGATTCGAGACAATACAAATTATCGTGTAATCTCGATCGTGTGCCCTTTATTGTCTAAATCTCGTATTAAATTTCAAGAATTGTAAGCGGAGTCGATTTAACTATATATATTTATTTTGGGATTTCTTTCGACCTTCTGTTTCATAGCAGTCGATATATATATATATATATATATTATTATATATAAAAAGGTTATAACTTAACAACAATTACTTATCTACGTTGGGATAAACGTTTTCGTTTCCATGCTGAGCGTCTATAGCGTAGACGTCATGGGACACGTGAATACCTCTGATGTGTGCGTAAACTTGGAATCTGTGTCTCCCCAAGTAAACGCAGTAAGGACAATGAAAGCGCGGCAATTTGCCGCACTCGTATTTCATGTGTCTGTACAGTGCACGGGACGATCTGTACGTCTTTCCGCAATTGTTACAATCAAATTTTCCCGGTCTCGTGTATATCTCTGCAGAAGTCCCCCAAGGTACTTGCTTCCTTACGCGGAGCAAACGGTCGGTTACCTTCATCGATCCAACGTCGTCGAACTCTGAAAACACAATGTCATCGATTATTCGCAAAGTGTTCATTTATTTAAAAAAAAATCATTTTAGTACAAAAAATAAAAAACGCTCATGAAAAATTCACAAAATGTTAGTCGCGAAGATTGAGTAGGATTGACGAGAGTGAATTACAATTTCGATCTGATTGCGATTGTGATGTTGAGTTTTTATTGAAACAATTCGTTTCCCAACGAGACCGCTGGATCGGCCTGCTGGGTGTCGAGGGCGTAGACTTCTTGAAACGCGTGATGAACCTTGATGTGCGAATAAACGTGAGACCTGTGCTTTCCGGCGTACGGACAATAGGGACACTTGAAGCGGGGAGCTTTGCCACACTCGTACTTCAAGTGTCTGTCGAGGGCGCAATACCATTTGTACGATTTTCCGCAATTCTGACAGACGAAGTTTCCCTGCGCGTGAGATTTGTAAGATGCACCGCGGGCTCGTCTCCTCTTGCCGGGGACCAAGCGGCCGATGTCCAGTCCGAAACCGCCGATAGCTGAAATAAAAAGTTCATTAATTTTGTTTCAACGTCTCTGCCGTCAATGAAATTAGGAGTTATTTTTTAAATGTTGCTATGAGATTATTATTTTTTTACGATAACGATACGTATCGTCGGTTAAGAAAGCATCGACATGTAATGAATAACAGAGAGAATTTTAAAAACATTCAAGTTTATTGATAGAGACAGGTGTTCGATTTGGTAACGTCGGAACATCAAAATCCTTGCTGCGTGTCCAGAACGTAGATGGCTTGGGACGGATGCTGTATCTTGATGTGCGAGTAAACCTGAGATCTGTGCTTCTTTATGTAACTACAATAGGGACAACCGAAACGCGGCGCTTTGCCGCACTCGTACTGCAAATGTCTGTGGAGGCCGCGATACCATTTGTACGTCTTTCCGCAATTATTGCAGGTGTAATTTCCTCGTTCGTTCGTGCCCGAGGCGGTACCGCGAAAGCGAGTCCTCCTTACGGAAATCATACGGCCGACAGAATTCGCCCAAGGATCCTCGTTCATTACTGAAAACACACAAGATCATTTTATTATATTTATATTTTACTGCACCGACTGATTTGAGGAACTGTCGATTTCTATTAAATGCAATCAAATTGCTGAAAATATAAAGGAAAATATAATAGTAATAATAAATCATTACGAACATCTGTGTCTGTGCTTCAACGATCAGTAAAATGATAATACACGTACGAGGGTACAATAATTTTTAATACTGACGGATGAGCAAATTTTGACTTTTTTTTTTTTTTATTCTCATGACTATATCAGAAGATCTACGGTATCGAGATCCAGCGTGGCAACGTCCAAGTTCGGATGTCGCGATCGCACGTGACTGTAAATCGTCGATCGATACTTTGCCCTGTGATCGCAATAGGGACACTGGAAGCGTGGACTTCGGTCGCAGCCGTATTTCTCATGCCTCTTGAGATCCTTGCCGTTAACGTAACGTCTTCCGCACTGGACGCAAACGTATTGTCGAGGACGCTGAGATCCCCGCGAAGTTTCTGCAATAAGAGAGATACACGATGGTGTTAGTCCGGATCGGAAGATCGCAAGAGGATTCGAACGCACGCATACGATAGTGTGAGTAGAAGCAAAAAAAAATAATAAAAAAAAAAAACTTCGGTGAAAATCTTTTCTCTTCCCCACCGTCTGTTAATCAAAGATTATATCCGCACATGAAGATGAGATCCTACTGATGATTTTTATTATACGAAATTTCTTACAGTTCGCGTTCGTGTTGGGTCGAAAGTTGCGGAAATATTTTCTTTTTTTCATTTTTATTTTTTGTCTTTTCGGTTCTCTTCGAAATCGAGATCTCTCAGTACAAGATCCGAACGCAGTGTATCTGGCTTGGATGGTGTCTTCTTATGTGACGGTATATATTGTGAGCGAACTTTGAGGGCCGATTGTCGCAGTAAGGACATTGATACTTTGGTGCCATACCGCACTGGTGACGAATGTGACTATTCAAATTTCTCTCGAGAGTGAAGCCGTGATTGCAACTCGGGCAGTAATAACGCTTCTTCATCGAGTGGGTCCCCGGGCCTTGATCTTCGACGATTCTGCAGTTACCTGTAATTTGAAGGATCACAAATTAGCATCACGATCGGTGTCGGTGAAGATCGGTGATCGGAGGATATGATTCGCAGAATCTTCATCGTGGAACAGGACAAAGCAGCTGTACAACACATTTAGATGCGATAATTGTTTTTTTTTTTTGTTTTTTAATTTATAAATTCAAAAGTAACATGCTATAATCGACGAGAAGCTTCGTTTACCACAATAAATTAAAGAGCCACGAATCGTCTTCGGTTAAGCGAACGGAGCAATTTTTTTTTTCAGTCCTTGATCAGCCGCAGGACTTTGACTTCGTAGCCCTTGTGTCTCATTCTCACGTGTCTGTACATATTCGAGGAGCAAGTTGCCAGATGATCGCAGTATGGACACCCGTAACCCGGTGGTTTTCCGCATATGTAACGCATGTGACGAATACAAGTTATCTTTTGCGTAAATCGATGAAAGCATTTCGGGCACTCGTATTTTTTATTGGGAGCCCCGAGATGATAGGTATTCGACCACTGGGAAGAGTCCATTTCACGCTCGTTGAACTTGCGGTCGCCGGTATCTGAAACAGTTAACGATCGGATATTTCATCAGCCATACACACACAAAATTCTGACGATTGTTGCGAGGATTTTTTTTGTGTATAATTTTTCTCTTTTTTTTTTTGTTCTTTTCATCGGATAAAAATTCGTTAGACAGTCAATCCAGAAATTATACTTTTAATTATACCAAGACAGCAAGATGTTATTCGGTAAAGAAAAAAAAAAAAAAAAAAAAAAAAAACAGAGGAAGAAGTGTACTTCGCAGAGCGTAAACGTGTTAATCTATTTGACGAAGAGCCGGACGACGGTGGCTTTCTGTCCTGGATGCTTCCTCCTCACGTGCTTGTAAACGTTGGACGAGTTGCTAGCTAGATGATCGCAGTAAGGGCACGAGTAGCCCGGGGCTCGACCGCAAAAGTACCGAACGTGATCCACAATAGTGGTCTTTTGGGTAAAACGACGATTGCATCTCAGACACTCGAATCTCTTCGAGCCGGCGTCGTGACGATAGCAGTAAGTTCCTGCGACGGCTTTGTCTTTCCCGTACATCGCCTCGTAATACCATTCATCCGCAGTGCCGCTCATCCGCAGTGCAGTCGGATCTGAAACAACAAACGGTTACAATTAGTCAGCGATATTCGAGATGCAAGATCGTTAAATCGTCCGCAATCGTTCGAGAGTCTGGGATTCGGCGGGGAAAATTATTTGTGTTTTTTTTTTTTTTTTGGAAATTAAAAAAAGAAGGCTATGGAAATATGGACAACACGACGAACAAAAAGAAATGAGAATAAATGTTTCTTCAGGAATGTCAAAAGATAGTTTTCTATTAGGCCCTCTCTTTCTGAAAGAGCCTCACAACCGTTGCATCGCAACCCCAATGGCTCTTCCTTATGTGATTATAAACGCTCGACGAATACCTAGCCCGGAACCCACAAAACGAACATGCATAACCCGGCGGTTTGCCGCAATAATATCGAACGTGATCGACAACGGTGGTCTTCTGGGTAAAACGACGAAAGCATCCCAGGCACTCGAAGCCCTTCGGTCCGCTCTGATGGCATCGATAACTTCCGGCGATTGTGTCCCTCCCGTTCTCCGATACTTGACATATCACTCTGCACATATCTGCAACAGTTACGACAACATTCGTCAGCGTTTCTCGCGATGACGACGATTAATTAACAATAAATCGTCGACCTTGCGGAGGATACTCTCGTCTAATGATCCCGAAGAATCGAAGGATAAATTGTACAAAAAAAAATCGTGAAGTCTTTACGCACATAGAGACGACGTTGCGGAGACCGGCGCTCGACGAGGAAGATACATTTTTTTTAGACGCATCGAAGATAAGTTAACTACAGACATTGCGATATTAGAAAAAAAAATACAGTAGTTGTTTGTATCGCAAGGACGTAGAAAGAGAGTTCTTGACGAGTACGATATTCGCACGAGTGAGGACTCCCCTTTTTACGCCCGTGCCATTCACATAATTTTTCCTAACGAATTCACGAAAATCACGCCTTTCGTTTTTGAGAAGTGTGCGCAGAAAGTCGCTTTCTCGCACTAGTGCGAGAAAATATGCCGTGTCGCGTTTGTACGAATGCGCAGTATTTTTCCCGCACGCGATGCGAAAAAGTGACTTTCTGCGCTCACTTCGCGGTAACGAAAAGCGGGATTTTACGTTCATGAGTTAGGAAAAGCTATGGTTCGTTGAGCGGTGTTTAAGACTGGTAATGCAGATCCGTTCTTCCATCGCGATCCCGATGACGGAGATTCGTGTGTCTCGTGATGTTCTGCTTGTAGACGGAGACGTAATCGCAATAGGCACACGAGAAACGCGGCGGTTGTCCGCAATAGTATCGGACGTGAGAAACGACGTTGTTCTTCAGGCTGAAATAATGGAGGCACCTCAGGCACTGGAATCTCTTCGGTCCACTGCCGAGATCTCTGTATTCTCCCATCGACGTGTATTTTTCGTATTCACGGGCTTCCATGTTGCTCTCGTAATCGGTACCTAGAACATTGCGATTTTGTATTCGTCAGATAAGGAGTTCCAATTGCAATGACTACAAGTGGTCGGAGATAGCTCGAACGGGCGGGTACAAATTGCCGATCTCACGATAACCGTTCGATGTAAAAAAAAAATAAGAAAACCAGTATCGCAGTACTCTTCATATTTTAATTATCGACGATAAACGATAAAATGATAATTATTGTGTGGTCGCATTGAGTGGACAATTGCGATGTTCGTTAGTCCATGAGCCGGATGACTCGAACCTCGTGATTCGGATGTTTAATTCGAATGTGTCTGTAAATGTGAAACGGCGAAGGATCCCGATGTATGCAGTAGGGACAAGAGAAGCGTCGCGGCTGCCCGCAGTGGTACCGAAGGTGCTGAACTACGGTCTTTTTAACCGGATAACGACGGGAACACTTCAGGCACTCGAATCTTCTCGTTCCAGTCTCGTGGACGAAATATTGGTCGGAAATGTCTTCGTTACCTGCAACAGAGAGATTACAAGCGAATTTAATATTGCCCACGTTGCAAACGTATTTCTTCATTTCTTTTTAACAACGTTAAACGTTGAATGGAAAAATAACGCTTTTGATTTTATATGGCTCTTCTCGTATCGGTGAAGATATAATGTGAAGTAAAAATATTTGGAACCGTAAAGTCACTGGATACATTCGATAAACATATGGAACTTTAATAGCATCGAGATACAACGAAAATGCGGATAATAAAACACTAGATCGCGTCGTGTACTTCCTTGATGGTTTTCTATTCGGTTTGCTCGGTGAAGAGTTGAACGGCTGTTACTTCGGCCGTCGGGTGTCTTCTTCTGATGTGTTCGTACATACTGTAACGGAAGGTACGTCGGGAGTTGCAGTAGGGACAGGCGAAGCTGGGCGGTTTGCCGCAGGCGTATCGGATGTGCTCCAACAGATGCTTCTTCTGGCCGTAACGTCGAAGACACTTCGGGCACTCGAATTTCTTGCTACCACTTCCATGGGATCGGTACAATCCCACCATAGCGTTCCTCTCGTTATCCGGCGTGTAGAAGCTCTCGCTATACGCTCCTACAACAGTGATCATCGATATTTATCGGTAATAATCAGAATAACAATTACACGCACTGATTGTTTCAGACGGTAATTTTTCTTTTTTTTCGACAACGATGCACATTTATAGCGGTCTAAGATGAATTAATGTTAATAACCCAATATTAGCAGTGTGCGAAGAGAAGAAATAAAAAGTGATAAAAAAAAAAAACTGTTCCATCTGCAATAATAGAAGAAATTACTTTTAATGATACCACAACGTACGATTTACAGATAACGATTTTTAAAAATATATATATATATATATATCTTTTTTTTTAGCGAGACAGTAGGATGGAGGCTGACGTTACTCGAATAGCTTCACTACTGTTGCGATGTTATTAAAATGGACCCGTTGTATGTGACCGGCGACGTGATGTCTATACACCGATCGGTAATCGCAGTGTGGACACGCGAAACGCGGCGGTTTGCCGCAGTAGTAACGCAGGTGATAAACTACATTGTGCTTCATCGTGAATGAGTGCAGGCACTTGAGACACTGGAATCTCTTTGGACCGGTCCGATGCTCGACGTATTCTCCGGCTATGCATCCGGTCCTGGTCCCCGGGCCGAAGAAAGTGTCGCCTCTCGCATCTGAAACAGTGATCATGATGGTTGTCAGCGATTAAAAAAAAAAATTATTTACCGAAGGATTGTGGATGGACACTTTCAACGAATCCTTGTTAACGAAGATATCAATATTTATTTGTACTTGGATAGCAGAACGTGAACAATGCTGCTTCAAAGAAAGCTTCCTGCAGCGGTCACAAGTTAGGGACAAATGTGAAGAGAAGATCATTTCTTCTGGTCGAGGAACTGGAGGGCGTAGACGTTGCTTTTGGGATGGTCGTACCTAAACATGTGAGAAGACTTCGATAATTGTCCCATATGTCCCGTACGTGATGTCCCGTCCGAATAACGTATCGTCTATCGCATCTGAAACAATTATCATGATCGTTGTCAGCAATTTTTTGTTATTATTTTTTTCGAACTCTAAAGGATTTATTTGTACTTCGATGGCAAAACGTGAATAGTGTAGCTTCAAAGGAAGCTTCCTGCAGCGGTCACGATTTACGGATAAATGTCTAGAGAATATCATTTCTTCTGGTCGAGGACCTGGAGGGCGTAGACCTTGCATTTGGGATGGTTGTACCTAACGTGTGCGCCCAGAAAAATAATTTATTAGACGGTCACTGTTTATTTGGTTTAAGTAAAATATGTATTTCATTTAAGTAACTATTCACTTAATTTAAGTAACTATTCACTTAATTTAAGTAACTATTTACTTAATTCAAGTAACTATTTACTTCATTCAAATAAATATTTATTTAAATCAAATAAGTATTTTAATTAAACCAAACAAACGGTGGCTGTCAAATAAATTTCTTTTTCTTGGTATGAGTAGGCGCTGCGCGGATATGGCCTTCGATAACCGCAGTAAGGACAAGCGTAAGGAGGTAATCCGTCCTATGTGTCTCGTACGTGATGTCCCGTCCGAATAACATATCGTCTCTCGCATCTGAAACAATGATCATGGTCGTTGTCAGAAATTTTTGTTTTTTTTCGAACTCCAAATGCTTTATTTGTACTTCAACAGCAAAACGTGAATAGTGTAGCTTCAAAGAAAGCTTCCTTCAGCGGTCACGAGTTGCGGATAAATGTGTAGAGAATATCATTTTTTCTGGTCGAGGACTTGGAGGGCGTGAACGTTGCTTTTGGGATGGTTGTACCTAACATGTGAGTAGACGCTGCGCGGATATCTACTTCGATAATCGCAGTAGGGACAAGCGTAAGGAGGTAATCCGTCGCATATGTCTCTTAAGTGTGTAACAACGTCGAGCTCGCTGATGAAACGACGCAAACACTGCACACACTGGTATCTCACGCTGCCTCTCGTTATACACCGATACTGTGCGCCACATATGTCCTCCTTGATTGTCTTCGCGTCTATTTTTTCAAATTTCTTCTTCCTCATTCTTTTTCCAACATTCCTGCGTGAATCTGAAACAATGAGGATTAAATGTCGTCAGTGTGTTTTTCCGTAATTTGCTAAAAAAAAAAAATGGTCGACGACACATTGAAAATTTGACTGACGAGGAAAAATTGGAGTTTCCGCTAGAGATCCCAGGGATTCATGCGTTTAGAATTGAAGGCAATAAAATCAATAGGATTTTTCCTTTTTGTTTTTGTTTACTTGCGAAGATATCGTTTGCCGGTAGTTTCTGAAACATCTAAATTACTTTTCCTTCTGGTACCAGATTTTTTTGATTTTTTTTTTATCATTGTTTCGAGAAGAGCGATTGGATCGAATCTATTTATTAGAAAAGTTGAACGACACTCGCGCATGCAGCGACAGCGATTTTGTTAGCGTGTCGTCGTGTGTGTTTGGTCACATCCTGCTTATATTTGGAACGATAATCGCAGTGAGAGCAGGCATAACGGGGTGGACGTCCGCAATAGTGCCGAAGATGATAAATGACATTGCCCTTCTGTGTAAAACGATGGGAGCACTTGAGGCACTGGTATTTTTTCGGACCGCTCGGATACTCGACGTATTCACCGGCCGCGGAGTCGTCGACCTCGTCGCTGTCGGCGTTGAACATCTTTCTGCGAGGACCTAGAACAGTCACGACAATGGTTGTCAGTCTCGCTAAAAATGAAAGTAAAACAATGACGAGTTGTCTTTGACGATACTTATGACGACCACAAATCTGAGGGAAATAGACTGGGACGATTTTTGTTTTTTGATGAAACACTTAATGAAATAACCGGACGAGTGACTAAGTCCAAATAAGGGTTTAACGTGGAGTAGTGGAATTTTTACTACTTCGGTGATGCACAGAGTGAAGAAATTATATTTGTCGGTATCGAAACAACGAACGCGTCGTAGATCGATCAAGAAAAAAAAAAAAAGAATCGAGCGGCCAGTTCCGACGATCTTGACCACCCTAACGGAAGACTTGCGATGCAAACTTTCTATGTGTCTATGAACACCGTACTTGTATTTAGTACGATAATTGCAGTAGGAGCAGCCGAAACGCGGCGCTTTGGCGCAGATATAACGCAGGTGATAAATGACACTGCTCTTCCGTGTAAAACGATGCGAGCACTTGAGGCACTGGTATTTTTTTCGAACCTCTCGGATACTCGAGGTATTCACCAGATGCGTAGTTGTCGACCTCTTCGCTGCTGACGTTGAACATCTTTTCGTGATTATCTAGAACAGTCACCATAGCGGTTGTCAGACTCGATAAAAAATTAAGAAAATTAATTTAAAAAAAAAAAAACAATGTCATTGACGATACTTATGACGACCACAAATCTGAGGAAAGTGGACCAGAATTTTTTTTTATGGGACACATTAATACCCGGATGTCGACAAAAGGGATTAAAGTGAATGAGTGGAATTTTCACCTCTTCGAAGATATACAGAGTGACGAAATTATATTTTTAGGTACCGAAATGACGAACGTACAAGAAAAAAAAAAAGATGATCGAGCGGCCAGTTCCAACGAACTATTCGACGAGCTTGAGGACCTTAAGGGGATACTTGCGATGCAAATTTTTCACGTGTCTACGAACATCCTGCTTATATTTAGAACGATAATCGCAGTGACAGCAGGCATAACGGGGTGGATGTCCGCAATAGTGCCGAAGATGATAAATGACATTGCCCTTTTGTGTAAAACGATGGGAGCACTTGAGGCACTGGTATTTCTTCGAACCGCTCGGATACTCGAGGTATTCGCCGACCGTTGTGTCGTCGACCTCATCGCTGTCGGCATTGAACATCTTTCTGAGAGAACCTAGAACAGTCACGATAACAGTGGTCAGTCTCGCTAAAAAAAAAAAATTGTCTTTGACGATACTTATAACGACCACAAATTTGAGGGAAGTGGATTGGGACATTTTTTTAAAAATGGAACACATAAATACCCGGAGAGTGACCAAGTCCAAATAAGGGATTAACGCGGAGAAGTGGGATTTCGATTTCTTCGAAGATATACGAAGCAAAGAAATTATATTTGTCGGTACTGAAATAACGAAAGTATCGAACATTGAACAAGAAAAAAAAAAGAAAATTGAGCGGCCAGTTCCAACGACCTAATCGATGATCCTGACGACCTGGATGGAACACTTCCGATGCGAGCTTTGTATGTGTCTACGAACACCTTGCTTGGATTCAGAATGATAATTGCAGTAGGGGCAGCCGAAATGCGGCGGTTTGCCGCAAATATAACGCAGATGAAAAATTATAGCACTCTGTAGATTACAACTTCACGAGCACTTGAGGCACTGGTATTTTTCCGGACCGCTCGGACACTCGAAGTATTCACCGGATGCGCAGTTGCCGACCTCTTCGCCGCTGGCGTTGAACATCTTTCCGTGAGAAGCTAGAACAGTCACCATAACAGTTGTCAGTCTCGATAAAAATGTAAAAAATTAATTAAAAAAAAAAACAATACTTATGACGACCCCAAATCTGAAAGAAGTGGATTAGGATTTTTTTTTATGGAACACACAAATACCCGGAAGTTGAAAAAAGGGATTAACGTGGATGAGTGGAATTTTCACTTCTTCGAAGATATACAGAGTGACGAAATTATATTTGTCGGTAACGAAATAATGAACGTACAAGAAAAAAAATATATAATCGAGCGGCCAGTTTCAACGAACTAATCGACGAGCTTGAGGACCTTAATGGAGTATTTGCGATGCAAATGTTGTACGTGTCTACGAACATCCTGCTTGTATTTGGAACGATAATTGCAATAGGGACATCCGAAGCGCGGCGGTTTGCCGCAGATATGACGCAGATGAAAAATTACACTGCGTTGCAGGGTAAAACGACGAGAGCACTTGAGGCACTGGAATCTTCTAAAGCCACTCTGATATTCGCAGTACTGTCCGCTGGCTGGGTAGCTTCCGTGGTCGGGGATGTCCCACGTTGTCCCGTTCGGATCTAGAACAATAATTATCGATCTTTCTTACAAATACTCGCATCGACACATACAACAATCGAAATCGGGATGCTTCGGTCGACAGAATCGTCGACGCAAAGCATTGGGAGCTGGACAGAGGAAACATACTAATGACGTCACGGAATGATAACGAATGTGCTCAACGTGACTTCCGCTATATTTTACGTCATACATTCGGAAACAGAATTTTAAAAAAATGTATTTTTGATCGATAGCCAACGAACGATGAAATCAGATAGCGCACGAATTTAACATTTTACTCTCAGAATCTTCCGGTGAAATTTAATGCTAGAATAGTTTGAGGACCTCCACTGATCGCCTCGGATGACGATTCCTTATGTGCCTCGGTATTATAAACGAGTACTTCGACCGATAGTCGCAGTGAGGACACGCGTAACGAACTGGCTGTCCGCAGTGATCCCTGATGTGTCTCACGACGTTGCCCTTCTGGGTAAAACGGTGAAAGCATCTCGTGCACTGAAATCTCTGTTGGCCACTCTGATATTCGTAGTACTGTCCGCTTCCTGCGCCGGTTCCGTCGTCGGGCGTGTACCACATCTTGCCGTGAGAATCTAGAACAATTTTTAACGACGGTTCTCATGAATCGCATTGACGGAGACGATGATCGATATCGGGATATTTCGTCAGTCTCGCCGACGACAAAGCGTTGGGCGACGGAAACGTACGAAACGATTTACAGAGTGACTGGGCCTCGGTGTGTAGCAATAAAATCGCAATTGTTATATGTTACATATAAAAAAAAATACATCGAAGAACGAAAAAAAAAAATTAAAATTCAATTGAAAATTCCAAATAATGCACGAATATAATTACTCTATGCAGAAAACTGTGTTGGTGTAATTTGACACTAGAACAGTTTCAACACCTCGACCGTGCGCTTCGGATGTCGGTTTCTGATGTGTCTCGGAATGATAAACGAATACTTGGAGCGATAATCGCAGTATGGACAGGCGAAACGCATTGGTTGTCCGCAATGATCTCTGATGTGTCTCACAACGTTACACTTCTGGGTAAAACGATGAAAGCATCTCGAGCACTCGAATCTTTTTGTTCCGCTGGAATGTTCGTAGTATACTGGATTGCTTCCGTACTCCGTGTGGCGGATCGCAGCACCGTGTGTCGCACCTAGAACAATTAATATAATCGTTAGCTTTACACGAAATTCGTTCGACGTTTGTTGAGACGTTGTTAGTAATTTCAAAATTTAAAAAAAAAATCAAAGTCTTTACAAGAGTTCTGGAAATAAATTTATTCGAGGTCACCCAAAAAAAAAAAAACTCAGTACGGCCGAGATAACAAAATCACAGTCGATGCGCTCCAGAGTGCATTATGGTCGGCGTTATTGCGTCATTATAATACAATCGATTATAGAATTAGCGTTAACCCTTTAAAGGCCGGTGAGCTGATTCTTGCTGTATTGTTATTTTTCCATTTTCATAGATAAAAATAACTTAATATTTTAGGTATAATGTTCTTCTTTTAATAAGTTTTTTTTTTGTTTGCGTTCTTTAAAATTGGAAGAAGAGAGATATATTTTTCTCCCATTAACCGTTAAAGGGTTAAAAGGCTACCGATAGACAAATTAAGCGTGCGTTATTAACGTGTGAAGATATTTAAAGTAATAATAAAATCAAATAAAAAATTATTATCGGCGCTGGCAGATGCCACTCCGCTAATCGAAGAGCTTGATAACTGTTACGGTGCTCTCCTGGTGCATCCTCTTAGCGTGCCGATGAATATGGTGACTATAGACCGATCGGTAATCGCAGCAGGGGCAGGCAAAACGCGGCGGTCGTCCGCAATAGTACCGAAGGTGATAAATAACATTGCTCTTCAGGGTAAAAAGATGGGAGCACCTACAGCACTGGAATCTTTTCGTCCCGCTCGGATACTCTAAGTACGACCCCGCCCCGGGGTTTCTTCCGAACCTCTCGATAGGTAAACCTGTAACAATGATAACAGATATTCGTCAACGGTGTTCGATAATTTTTAGCTAACATTTTGAAAATTAGGATGGCAACTTAACGACGGCATTTTTTTTCTGGTGCTCACAAAACACCAAAATACGAATAAAGGGAGGACTAATTAAAAATCAAATGTCTTTCGTCGATCGGTAAAATTGTCGTATTGGCGGTATCTCGTGAATACAGTCATCGTACGAAAATTAACAAACTATTCGCTTCCACTAAGAGAACAATTGGACAGCTTGGACAGCTCGTTTTGGATGTATGCTTCTAACGTGTCTGAAAACACTGTATCGGAAGGTGGATCTGTAAACGCAGTAGGGACAAGAAAAACCGGGCGGTTTGCCGCAGGCGTATCGCATGTGTTCGACGAGGCCTCGCTTTCTCGAATAACGATGGGAGCATCTTAGGCACTCGTATCTCTTCGGTCCGGTCCGATGGCAGCGGTACGTTCCGGGCAAGGGTTTGTCCGGTGCTTCCCAGGTCTCGTTGTCCCATGTATCTAAAACAGTGATCATCGATATTCATGAGAGAGACTCGACATCGAGACCCTTATGGATAAGCTGTGCTTAAATTACACTAAAAATACAAACGATGGCACAAGACACTCCAGAGACTTGGTAAAGGTATTTTGTTTATCGTACGTGAAAAATACAATTTACGAGTAATTCGATATAGAATGTTTGATGCGTGATAAATTTACTTGATTTTTTTAAACTTAAAATTGAAATTCACAAATTATTCGGCACTTCCTTCCTCGAACAGCCTTACGACCCTCGGCTCGCAACCCCAGTGGCGCTTTCTCACGTGGGTATAAATATTCGATGAATTAGTCGCCCGATAGTTGCAGTATGGACAGGCGAAACCCGGTGGCTTGCCGCAGGCGTATCGCATGTGCTCCACGAGACCCCTCTTTAACGAATATCGACGGCAGCAGTTCGTGCACTGAAATTTTTTCGGCTCGTCCCTATGAGAACCGTAAATCTCGTAACCGGAATGCCACTCGTTCGTCTGCGATTGAAGGATCTTCGTGCGCATACCTAGAACAGCGAGGATTCAGCTTTATCAGCGATATTCGTGAAAACTCCGACGATGATGGATGATACTAGATGATATATAGGGGAAAGCGTGGCAAAACAGGACCTCGGGATAAAACGGACCAGGGCCATTTGAGATGGATTCTTTTGAAAATATAAATTTATGGAAATGGTCCTCTTTGTCCCGCTCTCCCCGATGTGCTTTAAACGTCATGAAACACTGGAAGCTCGATAAAAGCATTCGGTTTAATTATAGTACGTAAAAAATATTAACAGTGGATAAAAAAAAAAAAAACTAAATAAAATGAGAACGACTTTGTGGAGTTGGGATTAATCTATTTGGCACTTTCTTCGTCAAACAGCCTGACAACTCTCGGCTGGCAATTTTTATGCACTTTCTTCACATGGGCGTAAATGTTTGAGGAATTGTTAGCCCGATGGTTGCAGTAAGGACAACCGAAGCCCGGTGGCTTTCCACAGGCGTATCTTATGTGCTCGAATAGGCCCTTTTTCTGGGTGTAACGATGGAAGCACTGCAGACACTCAAATTGCTTTGGGCCGTTTCCGTGATCCCGGTATTTTCCGGCAAAAATATCCTCGCTTCCTCTGCGCGCACCTGGAACAGGAATCATCGATTTTTCGTCAGTCACGTGAGTCATTCGCATTAAGATAATCCGATGATGTCTTTTTTCTTTAGAATCTTTAACCGAGACAAACACTAGGAAGTCGCCGGAAAAATTTTATTTTCAATATTACCGAAAAGTAATTCAACATAAACAGAGTTAAGAGTAAGCGGTAAAGAAAAACGAGCGTACTTTGTGAAACGCTATAGCCGTCAAGGTACAATTCGATCGTTGAGTTAATTGGAATATAGAATTCAGGAATGATTCGAAGTAACAAAAAATAAAGTGTTCCGCGGCGCGAGAGAAAAAAAAATTTGGACTACGACGCCAATAGCTGGATCACTTGAACCATTTCACTCGGGTGTCGCCTTTTCACGTGTTTTTTAATATTGTGCGGGTAGCTCGAACGATAATCGCAGTATGGACAGGCGAAACTCGGTGGTTTTCCGCACGAGAAACGCAGATGCTCCATGAGGCCCTTCTTTTGGGCGTAACGACGGTAGCAATTCGGGCACTCGAATCCCCTAGTGTTCTGTTGATCGGTGTATCTTGCAGCTGGAGGAAAGTTCATGTTTGCCCGATGATGGGAAACATATCCGATTGTACCTGCAACAAGTGTCGAACGATATTAGACAGCAAAATGTTTAGTCCGAGTTCACAATAGCCGACCCCCATTTTTTTTTTTTCAAACCAAAGTGTAGAAAATTACTTGCACACTGGGATTACACAAGAACTCTCCAATTTTGACGAACAGAAGATTTTTTTTTTAATGGTCAATGCATTATTTTTTTTTTTCTTTTTTTTCCACATCGTACATCAACGTCTATCACTGGTGTTTGATTTGGATGTGTCTGGTGAGATTGAACGAAATCGTAGCTCGATATTTGCAGTGGGGACAGGCGAATCGTCTCGATTGTCCGCAATAATAACGGAGGTGAGTAACGATGGTCCTCTTCTGAGAGAAACGTCGAGAGCATTTCAAGCACTCGAATCTGTTGGGTCCGGAGAGATGGCAGCGATAAGTCCCGCAGTCCTGCTCGACCGTCGATCCGGGGGAAGCTTCGCATTGCGGTGGATCTAGAACAGTGACGATATCAAATTAATCAGCGACATTTTTTTGAAGCATCCTATATGCCTTATTGTGTAACATTGCTAGAATGCTGGAAAAAAACCTCCCGAATTATACACTGGTATGCAACAAAGAAATGCTAGATTTACGACGAATCAATTGTATTTAATGAATCGTAAAAATAACAATCGATGAAAACTGAATACAATAAAAATTTAATAAAAAAAAAGAAAACATTAAATTTTTTGTTGTCTAGTTTGCCATGTCGTTCTCGAAGAGTCTGATGACAGAGGGCTTGTAGCCCCGATGCATCTTTCTGACGTGCGAGTAAATGTTCGACGAGCTGTTGGCTCGGTAACCGCAATAAGGACACTCGAAGCTTCTCGGCTTGTCGCAAAAGTATCGGACGTGCTGGACGAGACCCTTCTTCTGAGTATAGCGACGCGAGCACTTGAGACACTCGAATCTCTTCGGGCCATGCCGATGATCGAAGTATTTCCCCGCCAATGAGTCCTCCCTGATTTCCGGTCCGTAGAGGATGAACTCGTTGGATGTATCTAGAACAGTGATTATAGATATTCGTCAGTGATAATCGCGATTTGAGCAATGACAGTCAGATTTTTTTTTTAAATCACTTTTACGAGACAAAAACATGTTGATCTCGATGGAGGAATGATTGCGAATAATTACACCGACCGGCACCCGGTGCCAGATAGCTCAGTCTGTGAGAAGACAATACACGGTAGCGGACAATGTGATGTAGACGAAAATTATTGAAATTTGGTCATCTTGTTTATTATTTGGTTTTTTTTTTTTTTTTTTTTAGTAGAGCTTGACAATTTTCTCCTGATTTCCACGATGTCTCCTTCTCACGTGTCTGTAAATGTTCGACGACCAGGTCGCTCGATAACCGCAATAAGGACATCCGTAACAAGGATGCTGCCCGGGGATATTATTACGAGAGCGATCCACTACGTCCGACTTCACTGAGGCGAAATGAGGATCGTTGTATGGCCAGTAAGAACTGTTCCTCCGGATCTCCGTCGCGCTGGAATCCTCGAACCATGAACCTGAAACAACGATTGATTGCTATTCGTCAAATCCACGAATGAGAGCGCAACTCGCGGAGATTTATTCGAAGAGCGAATGATCGGACTCTGTGAAATAATCCATTTTTTGAATAATTTTTTATCTTTATTTCGTACGCATTTTGTTTGTTCGAAAATATTTTGATCAGCTATTGAAGCGAACTTTCATGTTAGATATCGGTGATTGTAAGAAAAACGTGGCTGAAATATTTAATGAGAATCTTCCAGTCCCAGACCCGTGCGGCATCAATGAATCTCTAACGGAACTTTAGATTATCTCAATACATTTCACAAGCGTTTTTTTTTTTTTTAGATTAAGAGTAGAAACAATCTTTACAATGATATTGAGAGTATACGCTAAAACGTATGTTCTATTGGCAATCGTATCGAATGTGAGAAACTACAGTGCGTTTGTTCGTGTAACGATGAAAGCACTTGAGGCACTGGAATCTTTTGACTCCGGTTTTGTATTCGAGGTACTGTCCGGCAACGGAGTTGGCTCCATTCGACGGTACGTGGAACGTCATGTTGCGTATAACTGAAACAGTAACAATTAACATTTTCGTTACTAAATACGACAAATCCAACGGGCGAAGTTCTGTTAAATCAGTGATTCCGTGTTCGAGGGTCACACGTGAAGAGACAGAAAATAATGCCGGCGAAAGCACACACAAAATTTTATTCGTTACAGTCCTTAATCTAGAACATCTTGTTGACGCCTACAGGCAACTTAGGATGCCATCGTCTTATGTGTCTGTAAACGTTCGAGGAAGAATTGTCTTTTTTGTGACAATAAGGACAAGCGTATCGGGGCGTTTGGCCGCATCTGTGACGAATCAGATCCCACATTCTTCGGAAACCCGCGTTACATTTCGGACAGATGTAGTTCGTTACGACAACATCCTCCCAGTTCGTCGGCGCGGTATCTGAAAGCAACGTTCAAACGTTAAAACATTAAATTAAATATTCATAACGCGTCTGTATGACGATATATATATCTATATATCTTTGAATAAAAAACTATAGAAACATGACTGAAGCCGGCGACGACGATACTTATAAAATGAGATCTAACGAGCAGTGTGTGTAAATAAATTTTTAAAAAAGTAAAAATTTGAACCCTTCACTTTTGCCGAGAGCAAACGACCATGCCTTCTTTTAAGTACAAAAACGATACGGATGTTCGTCTAAACCTTTCTTCTGCGTTGTCAAAAAAAACAATACTTCGAGGTAGGTCTGTCAATTTTTACCAATTTTTCTTTAGCATATCAACTTGTTGCGTCTTGGCAAATTGTAGGTCCTCGTTGAACAAGGATCCCGTACGTGAAGGCTTAATCATACGCTCGGCATACATTTGCATACACAAGCGTTCGCATACACACCATGGAGACCCAACGATTATTTATTATTATTTTTTTCATCACTTTCTCATATCTTTATTCAAATGATAGTTTCGCCGAGCGTCGCCCGGGACACTTTCGGATAGGAAACACAGGGTCTCGATGAGATTGAACCGGAGACACATTATATCTTTTGAGATAAGAGACATCTCGACAGCGGGTGTACAACTACCGCGCGTCCCTCGACATTGAGACAGATTGATCGAAGCGAAAGCTAAATCCGAATCGAATTCCGAGCCGATTTTAAATCTAATAATTTCGATGAACGATAACCGGAAGTCCGTCGTGCCTGACTCTGACGTGTTTGTAGATATTCGACGAGCACTTGTCCTTCTTGTTGCAATAAGGACACTTGAATCTCGGCTCCTTTCCGCAATCGTACTTCATGTGTGTCTTCAGGGTCTTCTTGTACGTGTAACCGGCGTTGCAGCGCGGACAGTGATAGGCCATCCTTCCGGTTTGCCAGAACGGATCGTCTTCCCGTTTAACGTCGCTCCCGGCATAGTCCATGTGGGCGCGCATTATTTCCATAACGTAGGGAAGACCCATACCTGCGGGCAGGAATATCATAAAAAATTAGATCGAAAGGCACGACAACCAAGCGTCAAATCTGACATTGGAAGAAATGTATAAAATGGACGATTAATAGCGAAACAAGATAACGAAAGTAGCCCTAACTTATAGTGCGAAGCGATAAATTCGCTTATAATGACGCGAAAAATATATCTTTAATGACAATAAGACAGACCAGTCGGAGATAAATAAATAAAAAAAGAGGTGCATTCAGTGCCCAGCGTTAATTCGGTGAAGAGAGAATCGATGTTTATTCTAGAGAGATGCGATGCGATATGGGGGAACGAATCGAATTGATTTCTCCTTTTTGTTTTTCTATCTTTAAATCCATGTTACTTATGCACGTGTTATCGAGTTGTTCTTTATTCAACGAATCGTTCGAACGAACATACTCACATACATGCAACACACACGCACCTACAGTACAATATAGAAGGTCTCTCTCTCTCTCGTTGGGTCCGAGTACTCAGATTGATCAGTACAGCTTGTCGAACTCTACGCGGCAGCCTTTGTGATACGCACGGATGTGTGCGTACATGTTAGAGGACTTTCGCGTGCTCTTGCCGCAGTAGAAACACCGGAATCTCGGAACCATGCCGCAGTCCCATCTGAAGTGCGACATCATGTCTTTTCGTCGGGTAAAAGTTCTCCGACAAGTCGGACAATCGTGTCTCGCTGTCGAGACCTCTTGCGAGGCGCGCGAGCTACCCTTAGGCATCTTCCTTTCCGCCGGTTGCCTCATGCGCTCCGAACGGCGGGTCGCTATCTCTGAAAAAAAATAAATGAAAACCAAACATGATTTTTATAGACCATTGCGACAAGATTTCTTTATCGACGAGTTAGTTCTCTCTGTGGAGGTGCGCGATGCGAGAAATATATTGGAGGTGATTGAAGAACAAATTTGCCAACGACCAAACAACGGATGTGAGACGGGGAAGAAAAATTTTAAAAGAAGAAATATCCGGAAGAGCGGTCCGCACTCGTTTTAACACTGAATTTATTCTTACGCTCCGGGGGCATCTTACATCCAAGTCAGTGGAGCTTGAGGGTGTAATTCTTGAGGCCCGGATGCCATCGGGCAACGTGTCTGTATATGTTGTAAGCCTTCTTGTCCCTCTTGTCGCAGTACGGACATCCGAAGCGTGGCTCCCTCCCGCACAGATGACGATAGTGCGTCATCATGTTGGACTCCATCGTGAAACCGCTGCTACATCGGGGACAGAAGAACTGTTTCTTCGTTCTCTCCAGAGCCAGTTGCTGCTGCTTCGCCGTTGGCTTGAAGGCTGAAAATTTGCAAGATTTGTAACTGTTAGATCTCCGCGTTACCGGCAACTCAACACGCGTCTCGACTCTCTCGAAATATCTCAACGGTTTCTTCGGACGAGACACGCGGTTAGTATATATATATACATTTTTTTTTTTTTTAGGATAGGACCAGTCCGAATCAAGAGACAATATCTCATCTTCGGGAGTCGAACTCTGGACACCGGGGTGGTTAATACATCTTCATGATGACGAATTCACGGATCTTCAAGCTGCAAAGCAATCTTATCTTTACAGTGTAGCAATATTTGTATGTTTATAAAAACATGTGTGTATGCAAAAATTTACGTTGGCCAAAATGTGCTTTGGAATTTCAACGTCTACGTGGCACGAGACAAAGCAATGACGAAGGACAAGCGATGCTTCCGTGATTTTTTTTTTTTTTTTTTCTTCAAACGTGACGATTGTGCTCATCTGAGAATGTGCACAGTGAAGAAAAACAAACAAACAAACAAAAAGTGATCGGTGATTCGTGTCCACAGAAAGATCGTGCTCGTATACTGAACAATGTTTCAAGTTTTTGTTTTATTTTTTGAGCTGGGAAACATGATGCGATTATACAATTGACGCATTTTTTTTTTTTTTTTGCCGTCGATTTATTTCTTCTAGCTGTTGAGGGTTTTCTTCTTTTCTTCTTCCGTTTCTTTTTGTCTTCTATTTCTTCTCCCATGGTCGCGGAGTAGCGACGAAAAGTTTAACAGTTATACATTGAAATTGCATCTTCTTCAGTGAAGATAAATTCTATCCGGTTTGAAAAAAGGCATCTGCTTGTGCACCCGTCTAACGTGCTTGTAGACGTTAGAGCTGTACTTGGAGCCGTAGTCGCAGTAGGTGCACCGGAAACGGGTCTCGTGAAGATTACAGTGCGACTGGAAGTGTCGGAGCATACAGTCCTTCGAGAGAAAGCTGTGCGTGCATCTCGGACAGTGGAACCATCCGTCAGTGTTGTTAGAATATCCTCCTGGAAGAAAGGGACGGAGAGAGTTAGACAAAACAAAAATCAATGGTAAATTCTATATCGGTAGAGCTCCTCGACGGGGAGAGATAGATTGAGTGTAGGCGGATAACGAATTTTAATTACCGGGACTATTTAAAATTCAATCATCGTCGATAGTTCGTTATTTTATTACAACTTCTTCGGATCATACAGGGTGATTCGGTAAACCTTCTTCGAAGCTGTTTTCAAAATATCTTCGTACGAAACATAACGCGAAGCATTGTTTGCATAAGTTTCGGCCATCAATTTTTTTTACGATTATATTTTGTCGGTCGAAGATAAGGAAAGAGGAAGATTTCTTTTGTTATCTCGAAAAACCTCACCGAGGAGCGATCGATTCGACGCTCGAATCGAACCCGCGAGGTTTTTCTTTTTTTTTTCTGAATTTTGCGACACATGAGACGATGATTCGACAACAAGATAAATATATTGATTATGATTATAAGGAACAAAACACAAAGCACCACATGCGTTAAAACTTTGAATGCAGACATTTCTTTTCGGATCTCGAGCCTGAGCTTCAATAATGTTAATTCGACGATGAGAATCAACGCTCACGTGCAAACATTGATTGATCTTCGTGGTCGATTATGGTTTGCGTCCGAGGTCGAAAAAAAAAAATCAAACAAGCTTCGGTGTAGACGATTGGATATCTTCAGTGTAGAATTAAATAACTCGAAGATAACGATGATCGACGAATTCTCTCGGCGGGTTGGTCCTAACGTCGAACTTTTTTCATAAATAATCCAAGATACACAAGGAAAGTCTTTAACTTTCAACGTTTAATCTCAGAACAGCTTGACGTATCTGTACTCCATGCCTCGATGCTGGATTCTAATGTGCCTGCGCACCGCCTGAGTGTACTTGCTTCGCATGTCGCAGTGAATGCACTTGAAGCGCGGTACGTCGCCGCACTCCAGTCTGCAATGACGCTTCATACCGGCGAAGGTGCGAAAGATTCGATGGCACTTTGGGCAAGGATAAGTCCGACCCTTCATTTGATATCTTGCGTTCCGCGGTTGGTGATCTGCAAGCATAATTTAAGCCGATGTTGGTACGATTAGCGACAAGACGATGCCGATGGATCGATGGAATTATGGTAAAAGCGGGCCGGCGACGTGCGCGTCTCCCAAGCCAAAACGACGCGTCATTTCGACTGCAATGAAGCACTACCGTTTTACAGCGGCATATTATTTCCTCTTTATTGCATCGTTAAAGCGTACATCGGCAAATGACAATGTTCCCGTCGTTCCTCCTCGCTCGGCTAGTAGAGCCTGTTGACGGTGACCTCCAGGCCGGGATGCAGCTTCCGTATGTGATTATAGATCGAGTGCGTCCACTTGCTCAGGTGCGAGCAGTAAGGGCACTGATACCTCGGCATAGTGTCGCACTCGTATCTGTAATGACGGTACATCGAATAGCTCTGGGAGAAGAATTTGTCGCACTTCGGACACTTGAACTTCCGACTCGTGTCGATTATTGTCTGATCGGTTTTTCTTCCGTTTCCGTATGCGGCACATTGCTGGAGGACCGGTTGAGCATTGCGCCAGAAATCTGAAAGCAATTTTAATATTTTTTATTTAGCGTGACTTGGACGAGAGAATGATCGAAGCTTCGCGAGTAAATGGCATTCAGAGGCGGATCTCAAACAAGGTGACCAGTTTTGTTTTTTTTTTTTTTTTTTCTTTTCGAGGGATAACTTCGTTTTATTATTTCGAACACGAAAGAAATTCTCGGGTGTCGGTTAGGTTTTTTTAAAAAAATTCTTATCTACAAATTCATGGAATTACATCGAGGTTGATACTCCGAAATCGGTGTGGTCGTGAACCTTTCATCGCGTCTCCTAATAGAGCCTGACGAGCGTTACCGGCTCGTTAGGATGAACCGATCTCACGTGCTGGTATATGTTGGATGTTTTCTTACTGCACATAGCGCAATAGGGACACTTGTAACGCGGAGCTTTGCCGCATTCGTAACGATAGTGAGCCAGCATGGTGTCCCTTCTCCCGTAACCGTTATTGCACGTTGGACAATGGAACTTGCCGGTGCTCGAGTTATACTGGACGTCGCGCCTCTTAAAGAATTTTCTCCTACAGAAGTCCGCGTAGTGTGGTATAAAGCCGAACTTGGAACCTACAAAAAACAAACAATACATCATTCGAATATAAGATATGTCGATTCCGTGATTCGTGTTTAAAAAGAAATAAATTAAAAAAAAAAAGTATACAGATATTTGTGCGTTTCTTATTACGGATAGGAAGGCACCGACCGGCATAGAGCGACCCGATGCGATTGTAAAACAGAAGATTCATGCGTTGGGAGGCTTTGGTAAATAGAGGCGAAGATTATTGTTAAGCTGAATATATCGTGTCTCGAAGGGAGAGAGTACTTGTTTCGAGATTTCTACTGTTTTTCTTTTTTCTATCTTTTTTTTTTTCTTCTCTTCCGTTTCTTCACGACTGAGAGGCTGCGCGACGAGAACTGGGGCAAATCGACGACCTCTTCCTCCCGTCCGACCGGAAGGGAGCCTCGGTGAAGGCTGAAAAAAAATGAAAATACGATTAATTCTGGCAACGGAAGAGCGAGGAGGACTCGCATCGAAGTCTGAAGAATCCGTTCCTCACGATTTAATGTCATTTTTTTTTTTGTAACTTTTATTCACAAGTAGCGTCGATTACAGTCGCTGCCGGGGGAGAAGTCACGCGCAGTTGATTTCCGTCAACGCTACGGGACTTCCGGTCAATCGTTTTTCCTCGCGTAGAAGTGTCTGTTGGTCGCTACGTCGATGAGGTAAACTCGCATCCCCCGATGCTTGCTTCTGATGTGCCTGTACACGTTCGACACCTCTTTCGACTGCATCACGCAATAAGGACACTGGAATCTCGGTCCCTGACCGCAACCGTAACGTATGTGACGCCTGAGATTGGTCTCCCTCGTGAAGCCGCTCGGGCAATTCGGACAGCAAAACTCTTTCGACTTGCTCCTCGTGTACATGTAGCGGCCATCTGGAACATAAAAAATCCGGGACACAGGTGAATCCTCCAAAATTCAATGACTTATCTATGCTGAAGAATTCTTCATACAGATACTACATTACGACATGTGCTCTGCACGAAATCCGTTTTGTCTGGGAACATTTTTTTTCTTCTTCTCTTTACATTATCCGATAGTCGCGACACGAGTACGAGAAAGCCGTGCAATCTATTTATCAACGGTGACAATGACGAATGTAATGTTTTCTCACGTGGTAACATTTATTTACACACGAAAAACGAACGCAAATTAAAGAAGATATATATATATATATATATATACATATATATATATTTACTTTTAACAAAAATTAATTTACGAGCGGATCTTTAGGAAAATAATGTTTCAAGCTCACTACGTCGATCGCAAATATATCGCGATCGACGTGCTTTCGTCTGACGTGTTTGTACGTATCCGACGGATATCGCGACATGTAAGAGCAATGAGGACACTTGTATCGGGGTTTCTTTCCGCTGCAGGCCGAGACGAGATGGCGCCGAAGATGATCCCTCGAGAAGTAACTGTACGAGCAATTGAGACACTGATATGGCTTCGAGCTTCCCGGATCGTAGACGTACCAGAGTTTTCCTTTCGCTGAAACACAAGAAGATAAAAGATGCTCGATTGACTTCTCTTCTCGTAGCTTGTGTCGTTTCGCGAACGCGGAAATTAAAAAAAAAAAAAGTTCATCTATCGCCAGTTAGTCTCAGAGCCATCGTGAGGGTGATGTTAATTTTATTATTATTATATTTTTTTACGCGTGAATAAAACATCTTCCATTTGTGCGTGAGATTATTCGATACAATGTATTACAGCTCCGTTTTGTACGAGGCTAATAGGTCGATTACGTAAATTGCACATTCCGGATGTTGAACTTTTATGTGCCTCTTGATGTCGCTCCTGAACTTGCACTTGTACTCGCAGTAGGGACACTGGAATCTTGGCTTCTGACCGCACCGGTAACGCATGTGACTGAGGAGGTTTCTCTTCTGGCTGAAAGTGCTTCGGCAATTGCGATTCGGACAGCCGAACTTCTGTTGTCGCCGCGGTTCGATCGGCAACTTCGTCATCCTTCGAGTTCTGCGCTGACGATGTACGTTGGTCTCCGGCCTGGCGGCAACGAAATAATTGACCGGCGACTCTTCGAATCTTCCGAGTGGATCGACGCATTCTGGAACACACAAACGTTGCAGGTACATTAATATCCCAAAGTCCAATGACAATCCAAGTGCGACGATCACGAAAGAGAAAACCGGGTGTCTGCCGAGTGTTCTGTGAGGATAATGCTTTTTTTTTTTTTGTGCTCGATCAAAACTAGCGTTTCGTGTAATTGTATAAAGAAAAATAGTTTCTATATCGAAGATCGTTAATTCTCGATTGTAAACGAGCATGGAAATTCGTACTAACAAGCAAAGTCTTTACAGTCGATGTCGCATTGCCTCGGGCCTAGCATTGTGGCAATTCCACGACGTAGAGCTCTTCGTTCTTGTGCTTGAGCTTAATGTGCCTCAGGGTGTTCCACTTGACCTTGCAGTAGTAGTTGCAATAGGGACACTTGAAACGCGGCCCGAAACCGCACTGATATTTCAGATGACTCGTTAGATTCCACTTGTAACAGAAGCTTCTTCCGCAGCCCTCGTTCGGGCAGAAATGCTTGCTCCCGGTGTTTCTCGAGCAGCCCGTGGAATATCCTGAAAACACAAGACAAAACGGATAAAGGTTACGGGCTTTTTCATCGAGAATCCTCTTCGATTCATCGTACGCAAGGAACGTGGACGTGTGCACGGAGACGACTTAAAAAAAAAAAACAAAAAATATTATTCTATAAGTTGAAATTTTTTTATTTCTACATGTTATCAACACCGGTTTCTGACGGTGGCGCCACCGAGCGCGCCCGATCTTTCAGATCTACCACCACAACCCTCTTGTTTTTGTGCAGCCTGCCAATGTGCTTGCGAATATCGCTCTTTACCTTGCAACGATAATCGCAATAGGGACACATAAAGCGTGGCTGCTGACCGCACGAGTTTTTCATGTGCCAATTTAAGCTGTTAATCCAAAAGAACGATCTCCCGCAACCCGGATTAGTACAATTAAATTTTACACGACCTTGGCCCTCCGCGCTATCTCTCCAGCAACTAACATTCCCAGCCGGACCCCAGGACTGATTAATCTCAGTCTGGGAATTCGTGGGATCGTAAGCGCTCGTCGTCGGGCCGATGGACTGATCGATCTCGCTCTGCGGATCCCACAGATCAACGTTCTCGGCGCAGACCCAGGACTGCTCCGGTTCAGTCTTCACAGCCCACGGGCGTACATCTGAAACACATGAACAAAACCCCGCACGTTAGTAAAAGTCTAGTCGATCTTAAAAAAAAAAAAAAAATCGCCCCGCTCGTTTTTTGCAACTCGGGAATAAAAACTGTCCGTGGTCAGTCTTAATCGTCGGACGATGTCGAATTTATTTTCCACCATGGATAAAACAAATTTCATTCTGTTATCGTAATGTACAATCATTGCAGCTCCGTTTTCCATGGGGCCAACAAGTCGATAACGTAAACTCCGTAGCCGGAGTGTTTGACCCTTATATGCTTCCTGACATCGGTCTTCACTTTGCACTTGTACTCGCAGTAGGGACACTTGAATCTCGGCTTCTGACCGCAGTAGTACTTGAGATGGGTGTGAAGATTTCTCTTCCAGCTGAAGGTGCTTCGACAGTTTCGATTCGGGCAGGCGAGCTTCAGGCGACGTCCCTCGTTCGGCACGCTCATCCTTTGCTTTCTTATTTGCAAATTGGCGTTACCGACGGATCTCCCCGAAGCCGAGTAATTAACTCGCGATCCCGCGTTGCTTCTCGGTAGATCGAGGTAGCCTGAAACACATAAACATTACGGAATCAATCATCCGGCTTAATCGGTTCTCGTCGCACACCCGCTTGCGGCAACGCAAACGCGAGAATTGGCGATTGCCGAGTGTTCTGTCCAGGGGATTTATAAATAAATAAAATTAATAAATGAAAAAAAATAATAATAAAAAAAAAGAATTAATAAATTTAAAAAAAATTGCTAAACTAACAGTAATTCGTGGAATTCACGGCACAACAGACATTTACTTCTAAACGTCGAAAACGTCTAGAACCTCGAGAGATCCATGACGTACACGATCCGGTCCGTGTGCCTGTGTCGAATGTGTCTGGTAACGTTTGACTTGATCTTGGCGCAGTGCGAGCAATAGGGACACTTGAAGCGCGGCTGGATATCACACTGATGGGCCAGGTGACTCGTGAGATTTTCTTTGCAACCGAAGGTCCTTCCGCACCCGTCGTTCGTGCACACGTATCTCTTCTCGATGTTGATCGCTCCGACCATCTTGAAATCTGCGAAAATAGGACAGGATGGAGGATTAGAAAATCTGCCAAAATTTCCATGGGTAACTTCATTCTTCCGTGTGGATCTTCCCCCATGGAATAATTCAAAGAAATTAGTAATAAGTAAGTAAATAAATTTCATTGCAACCGAAGGTCCTTCCGCACCCGTCGTGCGTGCACACGTATCTCTTCTCGATGTTGATCGGTTCGAACTTCTTGGAATCTGCGAAAATAGGACAGGACAGGAGGATTAGTAAATCTGCCTAAATTTCCATGGGTAACTTCATTCTTCCGTGTGGATCTTCCCCCATCGAATAATTTTAAAAAATTAGTAATAAATAAGTAAATAAATTTCATTGCAACCGAAGGTCCTTCCGCACCCGTCGTGCCTGCACACGTATCTCTTCTCGATGTTGATCGGTCCGAACTTCTTGAAAACTGCGAAAATAGGACCGAATTAGTCAATCTACCTAAATTTCCATGGGTAACTTCATTCTTCCGTGTGGATCTTTCCCCATCGAATAATTTTAAAAAATTAGTAATAAATAAGTAAATAAATTTCATTGCAACCGAAGGTCCTTCCGCACCCGTCGTGCCTGCACACGTATCTCTTCTCGATGTTGATCGGTCCGAACTTCTTGAAAACTGCGAAAATAGGACCGAATTAGTCAATCTACCTAAATTTCCATGGGTAACTTCATTCTTCCGTGTGGATCTTCCCCCATGGAATAATTTTTAAAAATTAGTAATAAATAAGTAAATAAATTTCATTGCAACCGAAGGTCCTTCCGCACCCGTCGTGCGTGCACACGTATCTCTTCTCGATGTTGATCGGTCCGAACTTCTTGAAAACTGCGAAAATAGGACCGAATTAGTCAATCTACCTAAATTTCCATGGGTAACTTCATTCTTCCACGTGGATCTTCCCCCATCGAATAATTTAAAAAATTAATAACAAATAAATCAATAAATAAATTTCTTTGCAACCGAAGGTCCTTCCGCACCCTTCGTTCCTGCACACGTATCTCTTCTCGATGTTCATCGATCCGATCATCTTGAAATCTGCGAAAATAGGACAGGACAGGAGGATTAGTAAATCTGCCTAAATTTCCATGTGTAACTTCATTCCTCCGTGCGGATCTTCCCCCATCGAATAATTAAGAAAAAGAAATTCAACTTGTGCAGATACGATATTTATTAATAGGCGTGTTACATCGAGTGCCTGATAGACGCACTGCCGAGAGCTCTGTCTTTGAAGAGATCGACAACTTGAACTCTCTTGTTCTTGTGTATTCTCCCGATGTGCTTTCGAATGTCGCCTTTCACCTTGCAACGATAACTACAGTATGGACACTTGAAGCGCGGCTGCTGACCGCACGAGTATCTCAGGTGCCAGGTCAGGCTGCCCTTCCAACAGAATGTTCTGTCGCAGCCGGGTTTCGGGCAAACGAATTTAATGCGCCTCCGAGCTTCCGCGTTGTCCCTTCGATTATTCACCGGTCTCGCCGGATCCCAGTAAGACTCCATCTCAGTCTGCTGATCCCACGGTAGATAAACACCTGAAGCACAGATAAAATACCGGAAACGTTAGGTATAACACATTACTCCGTACTTCGTTTTTCGTCTGTGATCTCAGTTCTTTTATTCGAGGCCCATAAAAATAAATAAATAAATAAATAAATAAATAAATAAACAAAATAAAACAGGCGGTTCCCTTGGGGAGTTATATATATGATAGCTTAAGACGGTTCAAGTTTCAGCTTCGAGAGGTCCGATTTCGTTTGTTTTTCGTATTTTAATTATTTACTACCAGGAGAGTGTCGAGGTCGGCATGTCCGTCCAGGGTTTAACGTCGAGAACGTAGACACCAGCATCTTTGTGCTTTCTTCTTATGTGCTTCGAAACGTCGGCCTTCACTTTGCAGCAATACTCGCAGTAAGGACACTTGAATCTCGGAGCCTGACCGCAGTGATAGCGAAGATGCCTGTTCAGATTTCCCTTCCAGCTGAAGGCTTTCCCGCAGTCTGCGTTCGGACAGGCGTACAAGCCCCCTTCCACGAAATCTTGGTGCATCGGATTCCTCGAGAGAATACCAAACATCCCGTCATCTAGAATTATCGAAAGTATAAATATATAAATATCGAAGGAAAAATATAAATATAAATATCGAAGGTATAAAGTGAGTTAGAAGTGGAACAAGGCACGGTCGAAGTTCGTATATCTCACGTCGAAGGGCTGGAGTGAGCTCGTATATCATATCTTTACAATCTCATTATTCTTCAACATTTTGTTTTTGTTAATTCTTTATTAACCACGACTTACAACGAATCCTACTCATGCGAAAATGATACGTTTGGTCAGAAAAAAAAAATAATGAAAAAAAAATGTTCCCTAGTCTACGGTAACCACGTAGTTCCTCTCGTCCTTGTGTCTCCTGGCAACGTGTCTCGTTATGTTAGCTTTCCATTTTCCACGATAATTGCAATACGGACATTTGAAGCGGGGCGCGACGCCGCACTCGTTTCTCAGATGTCTTTGCAGCGTGCACTGCCACACGAATACACTCGGGCAATGGGGACAAGCGAAACGTCTGTTTCCCGTCTGACCGAAAGGGCTGAATTTACGGATCCTCAGTCGTGGCTCCAATAACGGCACGTCGAGATACGGATTCATCATCATGCCCGTATTGTCGTAGCCTGCAAACAGATAAGCGTTCGAATTGGTCAGAGATGAGAAGAGAAGAAAAAAAAAACTAATGTCGCGGTTAATCTAAGAGAAAAAAGAAGAGAGGCTGCTTTTGCGCGTAATGCTAAAAGGACGAGACAACTTCTATTCCCTGTGCGATATAAGCCGCATGCAAATTTATCCGAACGAAACGGTTCGTTAAAAACAAATAATAATAATATTAATATAAAAAAAGCTTTGACCTGATTAAGAAAACAGACGAATTGTTGTTAAATAAATATAAAACATATATTTTCTCCGGGGAACGTCAGATGTGAGTACGATGTGAGAGTCGAATCCTTCCGAGGTGATTTTCAAAATGTACATCGCTTCGGTTCTCCTGCGATAAGATTAATCCATCATTACTCGTGGCACAGAATCTTCTTCCAGGCTTCATTAACATCATTCGAGTACACGTGTATATTAACACTAAAAGGACGAGACAACTTCTGTCACCTGTTCGAAATAAGCCGCAAACAAATTTATCCGATCGGAACGGTTCATTAAAAAAAAAATAATCATACTAAAAAAAAAAAAAAAAGATTTCACATGATTTAGATAACAGACGAATTTTTGTTAAATAAATACAAAACATATATTTTCTCCGTGGAGCGTTAGGTGGGAATACCAAGTCAGAGTCGAATCCCTCCGAGGTGATTTTCAAAATGTACACCGCTTCCGTTCTCCCGCGGTAAGATTAATTAATTATTACTCGTTGCACAGAATCTTCTTCTAGGCTTTATTGACATCCTTCGGGTATACGTGTATATACTCGGTTAAATAAATAACAGTGTGTAAAACGAAAATCGAACGTCGAAGCAGTTCGGACTGAGGTGGGTGTAACAGCGTTTACAGAACATCAGGATTGCAAACATCGATCACGTGTACTAGCAGGCCAGGATGTATCCTGCGAACGTGAGCCCGTACGTTGGACGGATGTCTGGTCCTGTAGACGCAGTACGGACAATTGAATCTCGGCGACTGTCCGCACTCGAACTTCAAATGATACTGGAGATTGTGCTTCCGGCTGAAGACGCTGTTGCAGTTCTCGCAGGGAAAACTCGAAGGACTCGGATCGCCGAACCTCAAGCCCGGCCTCCTCTGTCGTCCGGCAAATTCCAAGCCCATTCCCATGTGGACGTCCAACTCGCTCGCGTATATTACTTCTGTAAAATAAAAAATTTAAAAAAATCATTCGTCGATGCGATTAAACGTATTTTCTTAGCCACGATTAATTCGCTCGTTGTGCTGTTTCAGGCAAAAAAAAATATATATTAAAAAATAAAAACAAAACAAGTGAACAAATATCATTCGCCACTGTGACTGAAGGTGTTTTATCGGCCTCGATTAATTTCGCTCGTTGTGCGGTTGCAATACGGTGAATTAACGTACACGGACTCTAAGCTCTAAGATATGGGTCGAATGTGCAAGAACAATTAATTTCACTGCCCTAAAGCGAGAGACCTCGACTCTCTGTGTCATGAATTCGAGTGTAGGCACGTCAGAGAAGAAATGTAATTGTATTAAAATTTATTGCACCGTCGATGTACATTTTTCTGTAAACCATCGGTTCGTTGCTCGCAGTTCAGGAGGTGTGAGCTCCGTTCTTGAGAAGATCGACGGTGTACACTGGACTGCCCTGATGCTTCCGGCGTATGTGGACACGCGCGTTCGACACTTGTGTAGCCGTGTGGTTGCAGTAGGGACAGCCGTATCTACGACCGTTGCCGCAGAGGTTTTTCAAGTGATAATTCCGATTGTCGATTCTGTTAAACGTACTCGAGCACCGCGGGCACGGATACGTCACTCGGCCGGATGAAGAATCGACGCTCGAATAACCCATGAAGAAGCCGTCCCGCATAAAGTCCGAACCGTCGAGCCCTACGGTTTCAAACATCGAATCTGTAAAAAAAAAAGAAAAAGAAAAGTGGAAAATCAATAAGTAAGATTTGCTTCTATCAGCTTTGTGGAGACTGTCGATACGTCGAATATTTCTTCATTAAAATATAATCATTCCCACCTCGTCGAATGCATATTCGTTACTATAATGCGTTTCGGCTATTTTATTTGACTTCGCTTTACAAGGTGTAACGAGCGGTTAGTCAAAGTAGTGCGATTTTTGTACATGCGAGGGAGGAAAACGAGAAAAAAAAAAACTCAAGGATCCGAAGTTATTCGACCGAGCACATCGACCGTATAGAGTTCCTTGTCGGGATGACGATTGCGAACGTGTCTCCGGGCGTTCGATACGTGTCTCGCCCGATAGCGACAATAGGGACAGCTGAAACGAGGACCGACCCCGCACTCCCATTTCTCGTGATAAGTGAGACCGCCCTTTCTGTTGAACACGCTGTTGCACTTGGAACACGGAAAGCGCTGACGATTCTCCAGACACCGGTCGAGAGCCGTGAAATCCGTTGCGAATGTCGTCGATGCAAAGTCGAAGAAATTCAAGGACCCTGAAACACAAAGCAGATCCGACCAATTTTGTAAATTAAATATCTCTATTCGTTCTCGGTAAACAAATATATAGCCCGGATCAATCTGTATACGACACAGACAAGTATGTGCAAGGCGGTGTATCTTCAATGACATTTTATTGACGAAGCTACACATATCCTAATATTGTAAACCACTTTTTTTCTAAACATAATTTGGAGTAAATGTTCGTAATCGATATAGCTCGAGTTCGTTCGATCGATTACCGTTCACAGCATCGATGAACGTACTGAAATCAACCCTTTGACGGTCACTGAAAAGAAAGCCATATCTGTAAACGTAAATATCAATATTTCGCATAAAAAATGTCTAACATAGATAAATTGTTTTCCATGAATTTGTGAAAATTCAAATTTTGTACGAAACTCTTCCCAATGACCGTTAAAGGGTTAATTTGGAATCGCTCGAATTCGATCGAACAATTATCGTTCGCAGCACCGTGGAACGCACTGAAAACAACCCTTCGACGATCACTGGAAAGAAAGTCATATCTGTAAAAGTAAATATCAATATTTTGCATAGAAAAATTCTAACATAAATAAATTGTTTTCTGTGAATTAGTGAGAATTGCAATTGTGTGCGAAGCTATCTTTCTCCCACTGACCGTTGAAGGGTGAATTTTATCTCGCGAAGTAACGCGAACTTTCCTGTTGTTCATAAAAAGTTTTCACACTGCACACGGTTACGTAGCGAGTCATTGCCGTGTCGGTGTCGGATCAGCGTAATGCGATGCCGTGTCTATGGCGTACACTTTGAAGCCTTCGTGTTTCTTCCTCACGTGAGCGTACACGTCGGTCGTTCTCTTCGACATGGTACCGCAGTACGGACAGCCGAATCTCCGAAGCTGACCGCAATCGTACTGAAGATGACGACCGAGATTGTTCTTCCGGCTGAAAGTACTGGTGCATCTCGGGCACGGGTATTTGATATTTTTCGCCGAAGCTATCGCCGTCGGAAAACCATCCTGGAAGCTCGGAACGGGTAACGCTCGAGCCGAGCGTTTTTTACCACCTGCAAATACAGACATCGACCACATTATTACTGGCTTCAATGCCGAATGTCCTTTAACAGTGGTTCGAAAGTGAAGCTTTTAAATTATTACACTCTAATTACAACAATTTACTTGTAGGTATTGCATGTTAAAAATAAATGTACAATATTGACAATGGTAAATTTTTTTTTTAACCGGAAGATAGATTTGTCCACCCGTGAAATTCACTCACTCTAGTTTGGATTTTCCCAATTCGCTGTCGTCCAATTCCTCGTAAGACTTGTCGGCGAGATCGATAACGCATATGACGTGGCCAACATGACGGGTTCGAATGTGGGTACGAGTGTTGGATTTTTGTTTGGCCCGATAGTCGCAGTAAGGGCACTTGAATCTCGGCAGCTGACCGCACTCGTACATCTGATGCCTCGTCAGTGTACCCTTCAGATTGTAGACGCTGTTGCAGTTCGGACAAGGATAGACCTTGCGCTCGTCGCGTCTCGCGAATGAGTCTAACGTCGGCGAATTCACGTAGATTTCTGCAAAGTAAAGAGAGAAAAAAAAATTGTTCGAGTTTGAAGACCAATCTGTCGCTAAAACTTTAATATCAGAGTCCTCGTACTCGACGTGCGCCGCGTGTACACCGGACGTGCTACGTTCAACAGCCGATTATTTCGTAAATCGTTAAATATTCTTTATTCGACAGGACTACACAGCTTGATCGTGCGAACTAAATATGTCGAGAATGTAAACGGCGTGGCCTTTGTGCTTGTTTCTTATGTGCTTGTTGACGTTCGACGTCTTCTTCGATCTCAGATCGCAGTAAGGACACTTGAATCTCGGTGGTTGTCCGCACTCGTACATTCGATGCTTCGTCAGGTCGGGTTTCCTGCTGTACGAGCTGCTACAGTTGGGACACTGGAAGACCTTCTGGCCACGGCGCAAACGACGAGGCTTCAGCCACATCGGATCCATTATGAAGTCTGAAAAAATATAAAACAACCAGCTTGCCGATCAATCCATTTATTCGGTTCCTTTCTTTTTTAATTGTTTTTTTTTTCTTTTTTCACTGAAAAAGGAACGGGATTAATCGGACGGCGGCGAATTACAATGATGATCGAATTCATGCGAGATTAATAATCCTCGTTGTCGGGAATAATAATTTATTGGGATTGGTCTACACTGCCAAGTGGCGGGGGTGATACAGATCCTGATGATAAACGACGTTGCCACCGTGTTTCCTCCTTATGTGTTTGTGGACGTTCGAGGTCTTCTTCGAGGTGAGCTCGCAGTAGGGACACTTGAATCTCGGTGGTTGTCCGCACTCGTACCGCATGTGAGTCATCAGGCTCCGTTTCTGACCGAAGACGCTGCTGCAGTTGGTGCACGGGTATCTCTCGGGATTCGCTATCGAGCCAACGTTGCACGACCGGTGATCCGTCGACAGCCTGGAGACGGAATAACATTCGTGTCCTGAAAATTAAATCGGCTCGTCAGTGAGATACGATGTAATTTTTTAAATTTTTTTTTTTTTTTTTTTTTGTGCACGTGTCCACACGGTCAAACTCATTGCACATCCTGTGAGACTAGTGAAGCTACAGGCTTGGGATATCGGCTGTGATCGAGAGGCATCTTAATTTTTTTTTTTTATTTTGACGTTGCTTTATTGACGGTGATGTTTCGAAATAAATAAATAGCTTACTATAAATACTCGTGAATACTACGGAGCTTTCGCAGAACGCATGTTCAACGAGCTACGACGATTCTAAAGTTGGCTCAAGCGAAGCGATTCAATGGATCGAGGGGAAGATCACTTCGACTCACTAAAAATCGAGCGAATTCCGGGATCCTTTTTTTTTCTGAGACTACACGAGCGATGGTTTTCGAACGTTAATGTTATGTTATCGAGTATTAAAATTTAAAAAGTATCGTCAAGTATATTCGTCTCGGAAAAAAAATTCCCAAAATTAGGTTTATTTAGTGAGCTACGCAAGGAACTCCTCCCCCTCATAGAGAGTGACTCTTCGTCGAGGCTGATTTACCTCGCGTTCACGGTCGCAAAAAAAATTCGCACGATTACTGTTTGTGCAGATCGATTATGAGAAGCTTCTCTTCCTTGTGCATTCTCCGAACGTGGACGTACATGTTCGACGAGAATTTCGCTTTTTTCGTGCAGTAAGGACACTGATAGCGCGGCTCTTTGCCGCACTGAAACTGGCAGTGGGTCTTCATGTCCGCGAGTCTCGTGTAGCCGCTGTTGCATCGGGGGCAATGAAACTTCTTCCGCGTCGACGAGTTAGCCTCCTGGGTCCTCATGGCACGCTGGTACTGTCCCCAGTAAGTCGTCATGCCGGAGCTCGTGGTCGCCTCGCCGCGATAGCCACGAGCGCCGTACTGATAAGAGTCGACTTTGTTTCTGACGATGGTCCTCCTCGTCCCGCGAAGATGCTCGCCTCTCGGCTGGAGGATTCTCGGCTGATGAGTCGTCCGAGGTACGAACGAGACCGACGACGAGGCTGGAAACTGCTGAGCCAAGCCGTACATTTGCCTCGTGCCTGAAAGCAAGATCGAGATTTTTTTTCTAGAGTCAGTAAAATTGCACGTTTCTGGGGGAGAGACAAGAAAATATTCGACGAGCCTCTTCAGAACTTTCGACTATCTGGAACGGAACATAAAACAATATTCCATGCGCGCTCGCTCAACGTTAATAACAACTTCTTTTCAGTCTCGATAAAACGAAGTTAACATCGTACGAGATCGTTTGATTGATTATTTATTTACAAGCAACAGATTTATGTGTGTTTCTGTGTGTACAAAATAAACGACGAAGCCTTTGTAACCTCGCTCAATTCGATAAAGCGGTAACGAATAAATGTTCTCGTGTCGATGAACGGTGTGAATCAGATGCGTTTCACACGAAGAATCGGAAACATGGTAACTTGAAAGGGAAGATTATCGTGGTGTCGTCTGAAATGCAACTTCATGTCCTGCAGTCTCTTGTAGACGCTTCCGCAGTAGACGCACTGTCGCATCTTCCCGCAATTGTGACGAACGTGATAGGTGAGGGAGGCTTTGGTGCTGAAGCTGACGTCGCAATTGGAACAAGCGAACGAGGATTTAATTCGATTCGGCTGCTGCTGTTGCTCCAGGGCGGAGTGACGACGAGGCCTCGGTGAGTAATCGAAGAGACACATCGAATCTGGAATTACGAGAGCAGATCGTTAGCGATCGTGTCCGAGCGATTTTTCTAACGTGTAGCGTCGAACAAAAAAGAATTAATGGAATTAGGAAACGCTCTCTCGTGGAAGAAATTAAAAAAATACTATAGAGTCAACAAAGCCGGCAAAGCTCTAGGTCCAATATTTATCGTCACATTTTCGTTTCTCTTCGTCCCATCGCGGGACCAGCCGCGTCAATTCTCGGGAAGCCTCCTGTCGGGCGCTGTCCATTCCGGCGGAGGGCCGCAGCAGCGAACCTGATGCCGCCTCAGGCTGCTCCCGTGAAGAAACGTTTTCCCGCAACGAAAGCACTTCTGCGTTCTCCCGCAGTCGTGACGAATGTGATAGATCAGATGCGACTGTTTCATGTAACTCGAGCCGCACTGAGCGCAGGAGTGCGCTCGTGTCCTCGAGGATTGATGGCACGTAGCCGAGGGATTCCAGTAACACGAGCTCGTCACGTGACTTCGCAGATGACCGATCTGCATGAAAGTCTTGGTGCAGTACCTGCAGGTGTAACGCCTCTTGAGCTCCGTCGCCGCGAGCTGCCGTGCGTCCCCGTAAAATTCTGAAACACGAGTGACGAATCTATCGTTAGCGAACACGCTTCCCCAACGTCAATGTTACACACATCCGCATGCTCTCCGCGATGAGACGAGCGCGAGATGACACACTTCGGGAATTATGAATGTGGATGATCTTATTCGGTGCAGAATTTAAGAAAAATATATATAGTTTATTGACTCACTCGATGAATAAAAAAGGAATATATACAAATTGCGAAGCTCAAACGAATCGATCGGGAGCCTCGAGGCAGACATCACCTGCCCCCTCCTGATCGACGATCAGACAAGCGTCCATCCCCTTGTGTCGTCTCCTGATGTGAGTGTAGATATTCGGCGGATGTTTGCTCTTGAGGCCGCAGTATGGACAGCGAAACTTGGGCTCTCTACCGCACGCCATCCTCAGATGAGTGTTCAGCGTCCTCTTGTTCTTGTAACCCTGGGAACATCTCGGACAGACGTGGTTCCTCGACTCCATGACGTTGAGGGTGCGTCTCGCCTCCACCGAGAACGAGGGATCCATGAAGCAGCCCATGTTTATGTGACGCTTGAGATGTCCCTGCGAGGAGTACGGACAATTGCAGAAATCGCAACGGTACTCGCTCGGCGCATCTTTTCCATCCTCCGAAGACGCTGCAACACAATTCGAGGAACCATGAAAAACTACAAAATTGCGATCCAGACGTGGAACCGACGTTTTTTCTGCTTACATGCTAGGACCGAGCCAAGATCCTCCAGAGCCGAGAAAAAAAAATGACTCGGTTCGATCGACAACGTTATCGGTTAATTCTTAAAAAATTACCCGATTACCCCGAGACACTAGATTATTGGTGAGTAATATCGCTCAGTCGTCACATTCGTTCGGGCGGTGCCTTTATTGCAATTTGCACAAAAAGATGGTCCCAACGATGAAAATTTAAAATGATTATTTTTGTCAATTCTCACACAGATGAGGGGCGATTTGATGATTCCTCGGGGAAATAAATTCGAACATAGTGCCGGATAGTCTCATAGTTCGTCGGCGTATACCGGAAGTCCGGGATGATGGTATCGCACGTGCCTGTAAGTATTGGCGCGCTGCTTCGTTCTTGTCTCGCAGTAGGGACACTTGAATCTCGGCGCCTGGCCGCACTCTATCCGAAGATGACTGGTCAGTGTCCTCTTGTTTTTGTAACGACGAGAGCACCTCGGGCAGACGTGATTCTTCAATTCCGTGCTGTTCAGTTGTCGTTTGACCAGCGAGAACGAAGGACTCATTATGCACCCCAAGCGCAAGTGACGACTCAGATGTCCCGGTGAGGAATAAGCACACTTGCAGAAATGGCAACGATGAGCGTCCAACTTCTCGCCTCCGTCCCGCAAAGTCGCTGAAACATGATTCCGAAATTTTCATAAATTTGTACCAAACCTATTGCCGACCTGTGCGTGAGCATAAACCTGTCTTCTCATTTGCTTTTTTTTTTTTTTTGCATATAAATAAAATCTCAACAGTCCTCGAACATGCATCGCGACTCGCTCAGAGTCAAAGATAGTCAATTTGTACAGCGGTGTAAGACAACACGTGAATAAGGCTCCAATAATAAAAATAAATGAATTAGTTAACGAACTTTGCAGATAAAGAAGAAATTAATAAAGTGCTATGTATTTATAACGATGACGATTTTTTTTTAGCCTTTATTGTATACAGTAATCACACGGAGATGAATCCCCCTCGCGAGGGTACACATTTAACATCGAGTGGTGAAGATATCAAGCGTGCTTAATCTGACTCTAGCGTGTAAACGGCATAATTGATTCAGGTCGATTCGTTGATATAGACCGGCAGACCGGGATGACGGGATCGGACGTGCGCGAGTGTGTTGTGTCGTTGTTTAGATCTCGCCTCGCAGTACGGACACTTGAATCTCGGCGCCTGACCGCACTCCATTTTAAGATGAGTGTTCAACGATCTGTTGTTCTTGTAACCGAGAAAACACTTCGGACAAACGTAATTCCTCGCGTTCTGTATATTCATCGTGCGTCTCTTCTCGATCGAGAACGACGGATCCATGAGGCATCCCTTGTTTATGTGTCGCATGACGTGGCCCATCGTCGAGTACGGACAATCGCAGAACGTGCAACGGTAATCGCCCGACGACGAAGCTTCCGTTATCTTCAATGGATCTGCAACAGAGTGTCAAAGTTCCGTGAAAGAGTTACATTTTTTTTTCTTCTAATTCTCGGTCATTACCAAAAATGCGACGGGGTTCACACTGAAGCTCGGTCGTACAATTTCTTGTCTTTTTTTTTTAATCTGCATGCTAGTCAACTTACACATATTTTTGCAAAGAAGAAACAAAAATAATAATTAGATGAATATGTTAGAGAGAGTGAAAAAAAAATGGAAATCTTTGTAGAAAATTTCTGTGTACATTCTGAGAAAATATTTATTACCTATATATGTGTAATGCAGATTTTTCCAATTGTTAGTGTAGTCTTTATTTAGATCTGAAATAAAAAAAAAATACAGTATCTTTCCCGACAGGGACGCGTCGAGTTGCAAGCGTTGTTTTAACGATATACTTTTTTTTTTATATATTATTTGTGTCGACGAATAATGGTCCTGATCTTTGCAGCGTAAGCACGTAGACTTTCTCGCTGGGATGAACGGAGCACACGTGCCTGAGGAGATTGTCCCGGTATTGGGAGACCGCGTCGCAGTACGGACACTTGAAAGTCGACGGATGTCCGCACCGCGTGCGAAGATGATGCATCAAGGCCGTGTTGGACTTGTAACCCATGAAGCACTTGGAGCAAACGAAATTCTTCCTGTTGGCGATGTTCATCTTTTGTCTCTCCTCGATCGAGAAAGACGGATCCATGCTGCAGCCTCTTATAACATGTCGGGCGACGTGTCCGACGCTTGTGTAGGGATGATTGCAGAATTGGCAATGATAGAACACCGGCAGTCTTCCGCTTTCCGGTGAGGCTGAAACAGAGTTCGAGCATTCATGAAAGTCTGCAAAAGCCGTTGCGGTTTTCTTAATAAACGCCTCGACAAAATTTCGTGGGAAGTAATCTTCTTTGTTAAAAACAAAATGCAGGCATTCAGGCTTTGTTCCCAGCGACCGTTAGAGGGTTAAGGACGAAGGGCTGAAAAATCATCGTACACCTACATGCAGATCGAGCGAGAAACAGAAGCGCTGCTTGTTCGAATCGAGACTCCAAGTTGTTTATTTTGCTCTTATAGTATCGGGGAGAAAAAAAAATAATTAGGTGTGCAATAATGATAACAGCATAAAAAAAAAAAACGATTCGTTGCATTCTATGAGTCGGTAGCGAAAATAAAAATTGCCTATGCGAATTCGTTGGCGTATACGTCACATCCGGGATGAGTCTGACGAACGTGTCTATAAATATTGTGCCGATGATTGGATCTCGCCCCGCAGTAGGGACACTTGTATTTCGGTGCCTCGCCGCACTCGTTCCTCAGATGAAACGTCAGTGCTCTCGGGGACTTGAAATTCGCGCAGCATCTCGGACAATTGTGACTGGAGCACTCCGAGAACGACGGCTCCATGTAACATCCCTTGCGCAGGTGACGCGTCAGATATCCCTGTGAGGTGAACGGGCACTTGCAATAATCGCAGTAGAACTTGTTCGGCATCTCGCTTGGTTCGCCGGAATATTCTGAAACACAATATCAATCCGTGAATATTAATTGAAGCTACTCTGGGAAATTAAAATAATTTTTTGTGAAAAATTACTGGAAACGATGCGATTTGAGAAATGAGACAATTACTTTGCGCTTAAAAATTATTATTCTTTATTCATATATATATATATATATATATTTTTGGTAACGGAGCGCGGTCAGGCTTAAAGCTCGACGTACAGTACACGACCGCGTTTCTCCCAACCGCATAATTCCGAACGACCGCGTGTGTCCGAAAATGACGACCGCGTAAGTCCAATTCGGCCCCTTCTAAAGGTCCGTTACCTACTCGGTGGGGAAACAAACGACTCCTTTCCTTTTGCAACCTGCGAATGAAATGGTCGCTGCTGTAATTCCGGAAATTTTTGCGTATGGAAAGGGACGGTGGGCAGGTACTCGGGCAGGTAGTGGGGTATTCAACTTACGCGGTCGTGCTTAATTGGATTGGCTCCCGAAGGTCGGAGAAACGCGGTTGTGTACTGTATACTCTGAGGCCGGGAGTTGCACGTGTCTGTGGATATTGGTACGCTGCTTCGATCTTGAATCGCAATACAGACTATTGAATTTCGGTTCTTCACCGCAAACAATAAAAAATATTTGTACTTTTCACAAAAGAAATTTTGTCCAGGAACGTCCACAATTATTTGATTGTTTATTTAACAAAAAATATTCGCGAAACTAACAAACATTTTTGTAAAATACACAAGATTTTTTTTGTTAAATTAACATGGAAAAAATGTGGACGTTTGTGGACGAGAAATGTTGGGACCAATTTTACTAGGCACACGTACTTCAAGGGTCTCGACATGTTGGCCATAGCCGAGTATGTCTTCCAACATCTTCGACAAGTCGTAGCTTCTCATTCTTGGTCCCAGTTCCTCGATAATTTGTGACTCATCCAGCCAGACGGCACTGACCACTGTATTTTTTTTTTTTTTTTTTTTTTTTGTAACCCAGCGCGTTTGGGCTTCAAAGCTCCGCTTTGAATTGGCATGCTGCTGCGTTCTCGAATGGCAATACAGACACTTGAATTTCGGTTCTTCACCGCACACAGTAAAAAATATTTGTACATTTCACAAACGTTTTTTTTTTCCACAAACCTTCACAATTGTTTTGTTGTTAATTTTACAAAAAATATTTGCAAAACTGATAGACATTTATGTAAAATGGACAAGATTTTTAAAATAAATTAACATGAAAATAATTGTGGACGTTTGGGGACAAGAAAAGTTGGTACCAATTTTACTGTGCACTTGTACTTCAACTGTCTCGACACGTTGATCATAAACGAGTATGTCTTACATCTTGGACAGTCGTAGCTTCCCATTCTTGGTCCCAGTTTCTCAATAATTTGTGACCCATCCAGCCAGACGGTATTGTACAATAGTTTTTTTTTTTTTTTTTTTACGGAGCGCAGTTAGGCTTCAAAGCTCGACGGAGTATACTCTGAGGCCGGGATGACAAAGTCGCACGTGTCTGTAGGTATTGGTACGCTGCTTCGATCTTGAATCGCAATACGGACACTTGAATTTTGGTTGTTGATCGCACTCGTACTTCAAGTGTCTCGACACGCCCTTCATAGCCGAGTATCTCTTCCAACATCTGGGACAGTTGTAGCCTTCGGTCCTCGGTCCCAGGTCCTCTATAATTTGGTACCCATTCAGCCAGACGTCGCCGTCCACTGTAAATTTCGTACCTGCAATCAACAAATCACGGAAAAAAATCAGCTCGTTTGTAACTTCGACAAGGATCGAGGAAGAAATATTGCTATCGAAACTTAAACGTACGATTATCTTTCCACGTAGCCATCGTTCGCGGTGCTTCTTCGATTCCCAATTTTTCTCATTTAAAATCCTTTTTTATTGCCCCGCGTAGAGATGCTCCCCGTACAAAATAACAGCTGTACAAGAGATAACAACGCCGTGGATGAAAAAACTTTCGATCATCAAAGAGATACAAAAAACTAGGAGCGATTTTTATTGCGAAGAGAAAGATCAATTGCAACACAGAGAAATTGACGGTAAAAAAAAGTTTCCCAAGTGTTTATTTTTTAGTGCAAAAAAACCAATGCATCGAACTTAATATACGGATGTGAGTGAGAATTAACACTCCGTATATTCTTGACGGAAAAAAAAATTAAATTTTTTCTCAATTTTTCGTATCAAAAGTAATATACCGTTTTACGCATTTAAAAAAAAAAACTTCAAAATTTTGGATATAAATTTTTCTAAAATTTTCGAAAGTGTCGCGGGGCACTCGTCCGACATCCGGATGAGGTTCCTCGTATTTGTTCAAAATTGAATGTTTGTAATAAATAAATAATCGTCGTTGTTGTTCTTATCGTTGTCAATCTATCGTCGTGCGACATCGTCGAGCATGTTGGGATCGAGCAGACGCGTGTGCATCCGCGCGACGTGCTCCGCCAGTGTGTCCGTTCTGGAATAATATCTTCCGCAGTGCGGACAGACGCACTTCAATTTACCACATCCGTATCTTATGTGCCTGCTCAACGACGAGTGATTCTTGTATCTCTTGCCGCACTGAGGGCACTGGTGATCGCCGGAACCCGTTGCCATTTTATACGGGTCATAGGGTGACTCTGTAACGAGAAAAAGAAAAATAGCCATAGCTTCAGTTACCGATTGGACGAACCGGAAGTTCATCTTCTCAAGAGCCCTAAGCCTAACGAGAATAACTTAGAGCTGACATTTTTTTTTTTTTTTTTCTTTTTTTTTCGCAACTCCCGTGCTCCAAAAAATCAGTGTGACGATGATGGACCTTCGTACGAGTGACACAGGGGGACAGAGAAGAAACAGAGACCAAGACCGACACCACATAAAATACGAAACGGGGAACGAGTTTCGAGATTTTTTTTTTTATCGTCGGAGGATACTGAAGGTACATTTTGTACATAGTCAATTGTTTATTCAATCAGTATAATTATATACGATCTATATATACACACATATATATGTATATATATAAAAAATACATAGATACATGTATATATATATTCATCAATAAATTCGTATAATCTTTTTCTATTATCGTATCAACGCCATATAAAATGTACAGAAACTATACACGTATTCAACATCTCTTCAAATATTCTTTGTATATAATTAATATTCAATTGCCAGGTTAGAATTAAAAAGTCTCAACAACGGATGTCTTCTCGTCGTTCGAGGAAACGCGACTCTGGGCGCTGTCTTAGATCTCTCGTGCGATGCCCACGCACGAGCAAGTGACTTATGTTAAATATATTAATTAATTAAACGATATTCGTATTTTGTATTGCACTAGAGATAGGAATTATTGGCATTTGGCATATTTCACTCGTATTTGGCAGTTAATTTTTTTTTTCTTTTCTTTTTTTTTTCGTAAATCACGTTAACGACCATCTCTCGCGTTTTGCATCGGATAACAGATCCTGAGAGTTTGGATGTTCGTTTGTCAATAATTTAACCGTACGAGAAACTGTCGTACGCGAGGTCGGGCTATTTGGCAGCGGTGGCCCCGTGTATGTTGAGAATGTGCTGCTTGAGATGATCCGGCCGACAGAAGTACTTTCCGCAAAGTGTGCAGGTGAATGTGTAACGAGATCCCAATCCGCCGCACTCGTATCTCGAGTGTCTGGTGAGGGAGGAGCGTGATCTATAGCCGCGTCCGCACATGACACATCGAAATCTCAGCTCGCCTGGAGAACCACCGGCTTCCAACGCGGGACTCGCTGCAAACATACAGGGAGGAACCTTTTATACACATGTGGGTTCGAAGTTAGCAGCGGCGTCTTCGGGGTGCCAAAAAAAAAAAAAAACCTCGACCCCCCCGTCAATGACCTCTTCCTCAGCGGCGGAGACACGGGCACGCATGCCCCTTCGGCTTTGGGATATTTCGAAATTTACACGATTTGCCATTTTTTTTTTTTTTTATATTTTTTTATTTGATTTATATTTTTTAATTCATAGCTCGAGCTCGAAGCGTGTCAACGAATCGCAAAATCTTCTTACAATCCAGACTTCGCACGTGTTTTGGTTCTAGAGACTTGGTAATTTTATTCACGATCATTCAAGCACATTTATTTTATATAGAATTTTTTTTATTTTTTTTTTCTTATTTATGACTATAGTCTCGAGTGATTCTCCAGTGCGAAATCCTTTTACTTTTCAGGCTGTTATTTACATGCGGCCCCAAAATGAACTGGCTCATTAGTTTGCTTGTAATTGCTGTTTGTTTCCTTTATTCAATATCGAGCCTCTCTTCTTTATTTTTACACCTGTGATAATTTCAATCCAACCCAACGTATAAAAGATGCCTCCGTGTACATTTTTTTTTTTTTTTTCACCCAACATACACATCCACAACTTCGGAGCCTCGTCTCGACAGACGTCCCTTACGCACTATAATCTTAAACGGTACCAAGGTAGATGTAGAAAAAAAAACTTCCTTTTGTTAATCGTGAAATTTTAATTAGCTTCTGGTTATATTGAATCTATTCTATAACATTTACGAATGTGTATATATATATATATATATATATAGTCCAAGTAATTTTTACAAATTAGTCTGATGCAGAGGACAACCCGGGAGTTTTGGCAAGGCTGCGGATGTCACCGATGAAGATGAATCTGTAAAATCATGCGAATTTCCAAAGCCCCGAACTCACCTGGTAAAAAAAAAAAAAAAAAAAAATCTGCGCTTTCGATGCCGAGAATTATGCAAATTGTACGGAAATTTTGCTTCTAATCCACGATCCAGATTTAATTCAGACTTTTTTTTTTTGCAGCTATTAAGTAGCTATGTGATAATTAATAAAAAAAAAAAGAAACGATCAACGACTTATAGAGGATCGCGCGAAGACTCCGTAGTCCAAAATTTATAGAGAGCCCTGACATCCTTGACCGTGATCTGCTGACTGGAATTCGCGGAGGTTCCAGCAGAGACGAGATTATCGTCATTGTCGGAGAAACACTCGGCAATGTGTCTCAGCAAACCGCCACGATACTTGTAACTCCGTCCGCAGCTAGGGCAGGAAAGCCTGCCGTAATCGACCGTGGGATGAGAGCTCGGGATGATGACGGACATCGGCGAACGTTGACTCAGCTCCTGTCGATGACTCGTCCCGTACCACAGGCCAGCTGCAAGCATCCAGGGCGAAACGATATCACCCCAGCGACCAACGGCGACAGAACAAAAATACCAACATAACTAATGTGCTTTAGTTTTCAATAAATTTTTTTTTTCTTTCGTTATTTTGGAATTTTTTCCATTAAAAAAAAAAAATCGAATGGCTCTACTCGAACTAGAAAAGGAGGAACTCGATTGTCGATTGTCAGGAGTACTTTCTCGATTTTTGTTTTGTTTTTATTTTGCATGAAAACGATATTTGTTTATCTCATTGCGTCCGCGGTTAATTTTCGTACCAGGAACTAGCCCGAGGCTGCAAGCTGTTATTTGAGTAGTTATTTAAAAAAATTAATTAATATATATTTCTATGTGAAGAAAAACCCCGAAAAAAGTACTCCATTCAATGTCGAACAGTTAAGAATCATTATAATTTTCATCGGCTTCGTGCTACCTCGACAAGCAGAATAGAAATAAAAGACATTCAACAACCCCTGACGCAAACGTCGATCAGATTTTCATCAGCAGAGATCGATGAGACTCTAAGAATTGCCATTGCCGAATTTACTTTTAGTTTTTTTAATTCTTTATTCTTTGTGTTATTTCAATGAGCTCGCGAACCGTTCGATCCCGGCCGATGCAAACGTCTCGAGAAGCCTTCTCTTCGAAGTTAGTAAGACCAGAGTCGAAATTCCAAGGCTCTTTGCCAAGAGAAAAGTGTAAAATTTTATTTAAAAAAAAATCATATCCAAAGAATTATAGATTCAAAGCTACCAGCTACACTTTCCTTCTCTCGGCTCCGATCTCGGAATCGACTCCGGTCCATGCTACAAAGCTGCTTCCTGAAAGCGGGAGAGGAATTGCGGCGCATCGAACATCAAAGTAGACTCGTTGTTATTAATTTTCAATGTTTCTCTTTATTCGTCAATATTTTTCGTTTGTAATTTTATAATGGTTCGCACATGCGAGTAGACGGACGGTGGTGTGTTGGATATCTCTTGCATTATTCGGCGATTCCCTTCCGTCAGTCGGGGCGGATAAATTTATTTCGAGTTGCGGGGAGAATTTTCATCGAACGAACCAAGTTGAAAATTGCCTCGCGTGCAGCGCCAAGAGCAGAATATTCGTGGATATTTTTTTTTTTCATTAAGATAAGAAATTACTCGATATAAAAAAAAAATGTTGATCGTTGAAAAACTCGAGGCTGCACGCGAGCAAAAAAAAAAAATTCGTGTGAAGTGTTTGAAATGTGAGGAAAAAAAAAAAATTCGCGATGGCCGAGCGATCACTTGATGACCTTAAATCCGTGTACGTTGATCATGTGCAATGTCAGGGTGGAGGAGTAATAGACCTTGTAGGGGCAGATCGCACACTTGATCGAGGGTTCCTTGCCGCACTCGACCCGCTGATGACGACGCAGTGAGCTGTACCTTTTGTAAACCCGACCGCAGCGTTCGCATTCCAAGTTTGTCATTTGCCACATATTAGAGGACAAAGCTGTAAAAAGCAACTCGATGTGATTCACGGGGTCCCTTCGAGGACCGAGGGCGGCTCCGGTCTAACGATCAATCTAAGCTCTCGTGTTTTTTTTTTCTTTTCTTCGATATAATTTAATGGCGAAAGAAAGAATAAATAATTTATGCTTAATGAGGCTTTTTTTTTACTGGATAAAAGTTGCTTGAAAGAGACGTGGCTTTTTTTTTACTATTTTTTTTTTTCTTTCTGTTTTACGGCGGAGCGCTCCGCGAGTGACGGAAACTCAACAAGAGATATTTCTGAGTATCTCGAAAGAAATTGAATGTATAATATTTTATAAATTATTTTACGTCCCTCGCTCGCGAAACGCGTCTATTGTATCTCCGATAGGAACAAAAAGTAGAGTATTGAGGTATCACTGCAACAACATGCCTGGTTAAATTTTTCTTGTTTATCTCTCGAGAAAACAATCGTTTATTGGACACAAAATTATTTTTACGAGTTATCGTACGAGAGGCTACACGTCGAATATCGTTACATTTTTATCTACGGCGATACCGAGTCGACGACTTTGTGAGAATCAAATTAGTGTGAAAAAAACCAACAAAATTCTGAAAAAAACTACTCGACGTTAAAAATGTAAAAAAAAAAAAGTTAAAATAAATCAATCCAGCAAACGAACAGTGACTCGAATTTGTTTTAGAGTTTGAAAATTACGACGACCCTGCGGTGAAGCGATGCTCGCTGGCAATATGCGAACGCCTTGCGCAAAGTCTCATACATGTACGTAAAGCATCAGCGAACAGCGAGCACCGCCTTCGTCCGCGCGTTCATTAATTTTTTTTTTCAGAGCAGCAGCGTTCCTCGACCACGTACACGGGGAGTCGCCCGGTAACGAGTGTTCTACGTCACGTAACAGTGTTACAAAATTAATAAATGTAAAAAAAAAAATCCAACACAATACTCGACTGACAATTAAAGATAATAATAAAAAATGATTAAAAAAAAATATATAAACGAAAACTATACGAAAACAAGAAATTTCATACTTGTAGACATGACGTAGAACTCTCTGAGGTTAACAAACGTGTACGAGGCAGGAGTGAACGACGACGAGGCGATGGCGCTGGAGTCTGCAGAGTTGACGATTCTCATCGGAATGGGTGGAACTGGTTCGTCGGCTTCGATGGAAATCCCCTCCGCGACGTCCGCGACGGTGTCTTCGAGATGGATATCTTCGTGCGGATGGACAAATCGACTTCTCGCGACTCGTGGATCAGAACATTAGAACGAATCGATCGACACAGTCACGCAATCACAGGCATACCATGAAACTCTCGCATTCTGAAAATAAAAACTGATTTTTCAAATTTAAGGTAACGGGAGAGCAGTTGTTTTGGCAACGGATAGTTCGGTGGTTGCCCGTGCGATGCCCGCAGCCGAACACGCCCAACGGAACTATCGAGACTCGAACAACTTTCTCGGATTACCATAAAAATCAAGCACTCGCGAATGCTTCTCGTGATACTTTGTGGTTTCTATCTGAGGGTCAAAACATTGCAGCTTATCGCTGACGTTTCCGGGTGGATCTCGATAACGTCGGAACCCAGGCGCCTTGGGAATCCTACGTAAGAGATCAACGAGGGAACGTCGGAACGATCAGCCGAATATTTAACTTTTTTTTGTTCTAGCTGTAATTTTTGGGCTTAACTGAGCAGCACACACGCACGGTCTCATCGAAACGAGGGGAAGTTACAAACGACGATGAGACAACGACGACGATGGAAGCTGAAAGAAGAAACTTAATACGAGGGGGGGGGGGGGGGGGGGGGGGGGGGGGGTGCAAAATAAATCGGGGGATACAAAGGGTACGTCGATAAAGATATTGCAAATATGGGACACACATATACGTAGGAAACAAAATATCAATGTGGGATAAAACGAGACGAAGAATATTATGCGAATATAAATTTCAGAAGTAATCGACGATGTGACATGAATAATTTCAATTTCGTCGTGTCGAGAATGGCGGTGGACTCGATAAAAGAACGAAAACAAAAAAATTAAAAATAAAATTTTAATATTGATAAAGCTACTCGAACGTTGCATAATACCGCTTACAGCCATGCTCGACGACGACAATTACGTACTAAAAAATTTAGATAAGAAAAGAGCACCCTGCGCGCCGATACAACGCGCAAGATTATATACTTACGAATTGTATTGGTCTTTTTTTTTTTTTACCTCTATCATTAGTTTACCTTTTTACCATTTTACCGTGTATTCGAGAGCACCGGACTCTTCGTTCTTCAGCAAGGAGGCGCATCCACTCGCAAAATTCAAAATTACGAATTTGCGAACGGAGCAGGCCAATCGCATGCGTTATCGGTCGACACTTTTCTTGTGCTGTTGGGTTTTAAAATTGTATTATACATGTTACAAACGGGCAAATAATTTTCAAGTAACTGTGAAGTACAAAAAAATATATCAGTTTCGCTGCGAACGTTCAAAAATACGCACTCACACATACACACACACACACATTATTAACAATTTATATCGGATTGGGATTACCCATGACTCTCGAGCTTTTAAAGATCTTCGGCTGCAAAAATGGCAACCGACCGAACGATAAATAACCAGATCGTCAATGAGGAATCGACCATTCGCGATAGGCGAGTAATTTTTGGACGTTCTTGGAGAGATCTGTACGGAGAGAGCGACGTAATTACACATCACATTATTACACGAGTAAAAAAACAGATCCTATTACATGAAAACAAAAAATGTTAACGTGAAAGAAAAACATCAGCTGTTATATGTAAACATGGGAAAATATGTAAACATTGGAAAATTCACCGACAAAAATCACAGTAACGAATTGACTATGACTAGAGTTTACCCTCGCGTTACCAATACGTTACCGATAAATTACCACCATATTCTTCGATCGTTGTCTGGCGTCTTCTTGCTGCGAGCCCGTATTCGAAAGCCCGGAAAAGGCCGAGCTTTCGAATAACTCTGCCCAAGCGTGGTGTCGTCTTCTTCTTTCTGCCGCCCACGTAGACGCTCAGCCAAGAACTCAAAGTCGAGCCTTCGCTGAGCACTCGGCTGCAGAACAGTAAATAAAAAAATAAAGCACTGATTCTACATTTGTCAATTAGCGTTTTCGTCAAGCAAAAAAAAATGGCTTGCCGAAAAAACTTGGACAAATTTTTGCAATATCGATGACCGTCGAGACTTGTTCTTCTTTCTTCTTTGTTCATTCTTGATCGTCCTCGGTGAACTACATTCAATTTGTTACCGACGAGAATAAAAATATCGGATAACAGAAATTGCTGATATCGCGATATTTTTCTCGATTCGTTAACAATTAGCAGTAGAGACGAATGCACGAACTTCTTCGCCCGTCGTCGAGACAGCAGAGAAATCCTGTGAAGAGAAACAATCGAAAAAGCGCTTCGACGAACACGACACGCATCATTTTTTCTCGGCCAATCGCGCCCAGGGCTGAAAAAAAATAAGTCGCGATGATGTAATCGCGGCTGTATTCGTTTTGCCAGCACCTCCAGGACTAGCGAGAAAAGGTCAGCGAAATCCGTGTTGCGAAAAAATGCGCTGACATTGGAATGGAAAAAACAAGTTTGACAATGAAGTACGACTCAGGTAGCGCCCAACGGAATAAGTTTACAAGATTAATTATTGAAGGTTAAATTTTCTTCAATTCGCACGATGCTCGTTCAAAAAAATTCCTATCACTCTCTCAATCGCTCGTATTCGACGACACATTCACGCTACAAATAAAACACTTGCGGATCACGAATATAGAGGGCACAAAAGTTCAACGAATGACGATTTGCGAATAAAAAAAAATGTAGTCGACGAGCCAGGAGCCCGGGTCTTCTTACCAAAAGCACTCGAGCTACGGACTCGCCGAGGCTACCAAGCCTTCATTTGCAAATCGTTGCATAATCGACGATAAACATTTCCTTGCCAACATTTGTTACGTAAAATGTTCAAGTGCAGATAGGAACAGAGTTAACAATAACTGTAAATGTACCTGAAGGAAGAGTTGGAATAGTATAAAATAAATACGTTTCACATAATAACGAGTACGACAAAATTTTACGAATCATCGATGGTTATATGTACCTGGGTTACCTTTTACCTTTTTACCTTTTGTACCTTTTTTTTACCTTTTTTTACCTTTTTTTACCTTTTTTTACCTTTTACCTTTTTTACCTTTTTACCTTTTTTACCTTTTTACCTTTTTTACCTTTTTACCTTTTTTACCTTTTTTACCTTTTTTACCTTTTTTACCTTTTTTACCTTTTTACCTTTTACCAATTTTTATTACCTCTCGTTCACCTTCAGCAAACGTCGTCTTCGATCTTCGTTTCTTCATTCTTCGACCTCGTGGAAAAAAAATGGTAGCAGCTGCGCGAGAAATTAAATTTGCAAAGTGCATATTACAAATTCTCGCGCGCGTTTCAAATGTGACGTTGATGACCGATAGGAGCGATTACGCGGCAGAGCGAAAAAAAAATGTTTTCGCCCCCGTTAAAAATCGTTGAACCGTCCAACGCGCAAAATGCGCACGCTGTACAGTGGTCTCTTCTCTCTTCTCTCTTCCTTGTCTGCAGATGATCTCGGCCAACCGGAAGGAGCTTCGCGAGAGATAACCAGGCCCGAGACGAGAAATCGCTCGTCCGTGCCCGGAGAAAATCTCCCACGACCCAGACATCCTTCCGGGCTCTTCTTTTTACCATTCTTCTCTTCTTCATTCTGACCCTGGACACTTTTTTTGGGAGGAAAAGTGGTACATGGTACAGAACATTGATTTGCGAGATATTGAACAATAAGTGGATAGAAAAATCATGGTGAACATGGCATGGTAAAACGAGAAACACAACGTGAGTTGAATTACCATTTTGAAGTACAAATACCATGGATTCGAACAGTATAAAAATAAACGTACGTAGATTATATAATAACAACATTAAAAATTTCTCAAGTTGAAGAAGAAAAAACATTATCTCATAATGTTAAGCATAATATAAATAATGTATGAGGTAATTCGAGGTGTAAATATATGAAAAGTTCTTTTCTTTTTTTCTTTTTTTTTTTTTTTTTTTGTTCTGTCCTTCCTCGACATTAATATGGAGTAATTTAAGTATATATCATATAAATATATGTGATTGGGTTAATCAAACATTTGATGTATATGCGTTACGAACAAAGAAGCGAGTTATGTACACGTGGGTTAGCAAAAAAAATAAATAAAAAAAAATGATAAAAAAAAATTTGGTTCAGAGCACGCGCGCGTACAAGGCATAATCGACGCAAATGGGTCTGTCACCGGGGATCTTTTTATAGATTTTTTTTTTTTTTTCGGAGAGGTTTCACGTACTTGCCTTTTTCATTTCAATAGCTCACCCTCCACCAACTATACACAACTATGACCCATTTGTTCCGCATAGATATATATTTACAGATATATATATTTATCGTGCCATTGCGAGACGCGCGCGCGCACGCCTCTGTGAGTTAAGATTTAAAATTACACTACCGAAGGAAGCGTGACATGCAAGACGATTACGAAAAAAAAAAAACAAAACAAAAAAAAATGGAAAAAAAAATAATAATGGCACAACGTCATGGAGAAATATTGGCAATATCTCGTCCACACAATGGAGATTTTGTACGAGTCAAGTTTGTCTCGAAAATATATATATATATATATTATATATATCCACGATGAACGAGGCGACGGAATTCGTAGTACGATCTGGAGAATAACACTCGAACGTACGATCAACCACGAGCAGCGTGAGGACGATGTATATGAGGCGAGAGAATAAAAAAAAAGCACGTTCGTGACAGAGAGGGACGATAGAATGAACACGAACGTCACGAGCGAACGTAGCCTCACCCACGTGCAAATAGGAAACCCCAGTAAGGTGTCTGCGCTGATGATTGACCGTGCGTCTTTAGCAAAAATTCACCGTTACGATCGTCTACTTTTTTTTTTCATTGATTATTTTTACTGTTTTCTTTTTTTTCTTCATTTCTTTTGTGTGAACGGATATTGCATTAGTGTGATTTCTCGTGACTCTTCACGATTATCCAAGAGTATCCTCCTTTTTTTTTTTTACTACGTAAATATCACTACCAACAAAGAAAAAAAAACACGAACACGACTACGAGGGGGGTTTTGGTGGGGTGGTTTTCTCTTTCATAATTTGTTTTCTTTGTGGGGAAACTTGAGGGGGTTTCTTTTTTTTTTCCATAGCGGGTACGACGAACGAGAAGAACGGCTGGGAAATTTGTCCGGAGGAACGATTATCGAGCTCGTACGACACACAGGCGACAATAGAATTTATCCTGGTCCGGCTTCGTTCCTTCGCACATGCGCTCGCAGCCATTGGGCTTCTTTTTCGTCGTCGCGCCTCTTCACAAAACACGTAAAATCGAGATTCGTTGGTTTTTCTTCAAACTACTCGCTGCAAACAACGTGGCGCAACATCGGCTCTATTTTCGACAATAAATTCAGTTCGAACGACGAACAAGCGGTTTGACTATTTTTCGAATGGAAAAAACGACTGTTCGAACTACCGATCGAGGCAATCGTTCGCAAGACACCGTAAAAATTTGAATTAAAAAAAAATATATAAATATACATACAAACGATGGACGAGAACGAAATTACGATTCTCTCGATACACAATCTCCCCGTAAAAAAAAAAAGAAGTCTAATCCCGTTTTTATAAAACTCTATTCAAGGTAACAGCGAGTCTCTGACGGTGGAAACAAAACGACCATCGCCATCAATGCGAGCGACACAACACGTCGGTCCTTTTTTTTATATTTCTTTATTATTCGCGAATAGAATTCCCACATCCGCACGACAGGATGGGCGTTCTCTCGGTGCGTCGGTTGCCTCTCGCGGGAGCGAAAAACCGGCGAATTTAATCGTGGGAACCCCACGTCGGGGAGAAGAGAGAGTCCGAGCCCGAGAAAGACTCTCCCGACGTTAATCGGCACTGCCGACAATCGCGAGAATTATTTTCTCCAGCGCACGGACGTGCGACGAGAACAATATCGAGAAGAAGCCAATGGCACTCGCCAGGAAGGCGTAGAAAATACGTTCAAAAAAGAAAGAGACCGTTTAACCCGGATCTTCGTGCGCGTTCGTTAACCGCGCACAGATCGACGAAAAAAAAAAAAGTCTACGTGTGTGTATCGTGAAACGGATCGATCGCGCATTGCGCTAGCATTGACGGAGAGGTCGCCTCCTCTCTCTCCGTAATTACCTTGTTACTTCCCTCGTTGGATCACCCGTCTCCGAGCGACCGGCTAAACCTCTCAACTACCATAAAAAAAAATAAAAAAAAAAAAAAAAAAAAAAAAAAAAAAAAAAAAAAAAAAAACAGAAACCTGCCTTATCTACCCTATCGCCCTTCGGCGCCTCTTCGGAACGAAACAAAAATAAAAAAATATAATTTTTCCTTCCACGGAAAGTTCCCGCGACGAAAATCGCGAAACATCTGCCGGAGCAGCTTTGCGCCAGCTGCGACGAAGTACGGTTGACGGCAGATGCGCCGGCAACGGCAGCTGTGCACGCCCTGCCTTTTTCGATCGCCCCCGGACGGAATTCACGTACGCCCGCCGTCTGCCTGTTCACCGAGCCGAGACACCCCCTCGGCATTCCTGCGACTCCGCGACTTTGACCGTATTTTTTATACTCTCATTCGTGTTCTCCTTCCTAGCCCGCGATCGCGGCCCAAGCGAGCTCAGAGCCGGGAGCTTCGTAGCCGCGAAAAAACGAAAACCGTGATAATCGCGACGCAAACGACGATTTCGACGAACAACAATTGCGCAACTGAAGCTGCCGCGGGTTACCGAGCGATCGAGGCATCGCATAGACAGGTTCATTGGCCGAGCGCGTTGCCACGTCGAGAGCTCCGTATCTGGGTCACCGGCGCGGTAGAGATTCTCGCGGCGCGTTTGTCTTATCGAGAGGCGATGGAAGGCTCTCTCGGCTCCTCTCTCACGTTACTTCTCTTTTTTTTCCTTCGGGGTATCCCTGTGCCCGACTCATTCCTCCACTCGGACGGAGCTCGGGAGGGAGCGACGAATAAATTCCCTGCACTAATAAAAAAAAAAAAAAAAAAAAAACGACTTCTCACGCCGCTCTCTGCAGAGCGAACGCAATCGGGCGAAGCGGAGGGGTGTAACTGGCGGTGCGCTGGTTGGATCGGCTACTCTCACGAGCCGCGAGAGAGAGTGCGGCGAGAATATCTAATGTATCTCGCGGAGCGCGACGGGGTCCCCGCTCTACCCCGGACCTTCCAAATCGTCGTCGAAGTCCCTGCTCGATGGGAATGTGAGCTGCCGGAGAGAATATCGGCGCGCGTTCTCTCCGCGACTCACTCCGGCGGGCCCGCGCGCTGCTCTATCCGCGCTCGCTTCGGCGCTCTATGGGGCTCAAGGCCAACGAGTTTTCGTGGGAACGTCTCGACCAAATCGGCTCCGATTCGAGAAACTCAGGAAGACCTCGCCGCTCTCCGCGGTTCGGCCGATGCCGGATTTTTCGCGACGAGCTTTTCAATCGTTGTTTTTTTTTTTTTGCACATCTGTCCCGCGGACTTAATTGCGTTACTCACGACGAAGCTCGGGGCTCGTTCGATTGCTAATTCGCGTTACCCGTGAGCCGACCTCGGGCATCTTCTCTAACGTTTATTTCGCCCGTTTTCTCTGTTACGAAACTCCGGTCTACGCTACGCTGAAAAAAGTTGTTCGCCATATGTCGCGAGCTTCTGGCCTCGCTGTTGGGTTCTCTTCTCGTCGCTTCGCGCGGTGTGTGTGTCTTTTTATCGCAGGAGAGAGAGGCGGAGAGACCGCGCTGCGGAGCCGAGGGAGAGCGCGGAAGGTGTGGCGTGTGCTGTTCGCGAGACAATCGTCGGCACGACGGGGAATTTGGATTAATTATATATAGATTTTTTTTATATATAAAAAAATATATATACATATATTGAATGGAGGATCTCCGTCGGCATCGCATCGCGTCGTCCCCGTTGAGGGAAAACAATATGTATATTATCATATATTCGCATCGATCGACAATGATTTGCGAGTATATTGAGGTGAAGAAAAAAAAAATGTATATCGGTGTTATAGCGTGTAGAAAGAACGAGGGGGGAAAAATGTTTTTTTTTTCTCTTTTTGTTTTTTTGTTTCTACAAAAATAAATAAGCTCTTTCAGAGACCGTGCTACACTTGAACGTACCGAGATATCTTTATCTCGATTGTGCCACGTTGTTTGTCAGCGTTTTTTTTTCATTATTTTTATATAAAGAAGCCTTAGTCCCGCCTGCGCAATTGGCACTTTTCAATCCGGGGTCAGTAGATTTTTTGAATTTTTGTTTTTTTTTTTCTTGTCATCGATACGCCCCGGATATATAAATTTTGAGTAGTCTCTCCCGCCGTGTTCAACTTATCCGTGCTGCGGGACAAATGAGCCCGATATATATATTTTTTTATTTTACGTGACGCGGGCGCGAGAAATTCGATCGATCGGATAAATGCATCCGTCTCTCGTTGTTGGGATATGCGAGGCGGTCGCGAACAGACTCATTCGAACGAGCACGAGTGAACACGATAATTCTTAACAGATTTTTTTTTAAATTTTATTATTGAGATTTTATCGCGCGATCGAAATTTTTTCCCGTCTTTATCGATTGTTTCTCGCTTCGTAAGTTAAGCATTTAAAGAATAGGTTTTGACAAAACCATTAGATAAATTTTTTTGTATGATAATCTTTTTTTCTTTTTTTTTCTTTCGAGGATCAAGGCCGTGGTGCAGATTACGAGTGCCTATTGTTACGGGGGCCATAGGCGATTGACAAATGACGAGGATGAGCCTACCTTGAGAGTCGCGATGGGCCTGGGCGGCCTCCTGGGCAGCTAGGAAGACTTCGTCCGTAGCTCCTGGGGCTCCTGCCACCGCAACGCCTCCCGCATTACTTCGATCTCCGGTCACGTGCCAGGATGCTAGGCCTGCTCGATACGAAAACAGAGAGAACGGGTGCGCTCGGGTAAGTCGATGAAAAAAAAAAAATGTATTCAAGTGGGAAAAAAAAATTAAATGAAATAGACAAAAAAAAAATTAAATAAAGTGAAGTGAGAATCGAATGTCTCGAGCCGTTTCCGCACTGCAGAGTCAGCAAAGTATAGGACTAGACAGTAGGATAAGTGCCCGAATGTTTTATCTACCAACGAGCGAAAGAAGACGAGCAAGGAAAGAGCCAAATTCTATTAGACGTTGGCGACCAAGAATTGACAATTTTTTGAAATAAAAATAATATGTATATGCGGATACGATGATTTGGGATGGCGATCGTCGAGAGTCGTAATCGATCCGGAATAACTCGGATAAGATATTTGTTTAACTTTCTTTTTTTTTTTTTTTTTTTCGATGTAACAGATTAATCGATTCGGAGATCAGAAGACATTCCGTTTATTGAGTCACGAAGACGAACAATGTCCATTGGGAGACAGTTTTTTTTTTGTATACAGGTATAAGTTGGCAGATAACACACGATATCTACACACATACACATACGCGCGTCGTACTGTTCTTCATACATATATACATGTATATACGTATATATATATATATACGTGTACACGCGCACACACGCGCCGCACAAAACTCTTACTCAAATATGCGTATTTATGAACGGAGCGCAGTTTAATTAATAAGAACGATCGAAAGAATCGCTACGGGTTCATCGTTTCGGTTGTGTTGATAGCACGAACAATACTGATCGGTGAAATTTCCAGTCTTTCTCGGGTGACCGCGAGTTTGGTTTGCGAAACCGGCGAGACGATTTGTTCGATCGAAAAAGTATCGAGCAACGAAACCTTTGACGGCAGCCACACACGTGTGCCGGAAGATTAATTACACGGTGGAACGGGTCGTAGCGAACGGAACGAATCGCGGACACCTAATACTGGTTTCTTAAGTTCATGTTTTATATATATATATATATATATATATATATTTTTTTTTTTATGTCCAAGTAGCAGATTCAAGACTGTCTGTGCGGTACGAGGGTAGTCGGTTGCCTCCACCGTCGTCTCACGACGTTCAATTTTTTCAGATAGAACTGCAGTGTCGAACGATTTATTCCGTACATCTCCGATGCGTGAGTGGTGCTAACTCCCTGTTGCAATATTGCCTCCAGGGACATTTTAACCGAGTCTAAACTATACTTTCGGCCTTGCTTGTTGGCCAGCGACTTGAGTAACGCGCCTACGTCGACGTCCGGACGCGGACGTCTCGTGATCGGGGCCTTTTTATGACAATCGAGGAAATGCGATGCCCATTGGGCATCACCGCCGAGGCCAATATCACCGCCGACCGAATTACCACCTCTCGAAGTACGAGACCGCGATCCCGCCCCCCTACCTGCAACGAGGAAACCCAAGCTAGTGTCGGCCAAATTAGTACACGACCCGTTCAAAAACGAAACATCAAATAATATTTCGCGGAGACAACGGCACGTTTTTTTTTATTTTTTAAATTATCATTATTTTACGGCACGAACACGAGACACGGCACGAGGTATTTTGTAACGGGGCGTCGCGCGCGAGACATTCGCGAAATGAGAAAATTAATTTTTATTCACGATACCGTGTATTTCTAAGCTCGATAGTAATGCGCATGTGTGTATTATGGCACGCTCGTGTGTGCGTGTATGCATTTATTTTTTATTTATTTTTTTTTCCGGTCGAACCGGCAACACTGCAACAGCCCTGTGATTTTTTTTTCTCTCGCTCTCATTCTCTCTCTTTGTTTTCGTCGATCGCGTCCCAAAAATCATCGTCCGATAATGCAAATTATATGATCGTATTTTTATTAAAGTGATGGTACGAAATTTACGACTTACCAGGGTGTTGGGATGGGTCGTGTGAAGGGCCGGCTCTGTTGTTGTCTTGTTCCATTTCATTGAGGTCGTTCATGTCATCGTCGAGCGTCAGATCTTCGACGCTCTCCTCGTTTTCCTCCAGGTACTCGGACTTTGGCTCGATCAAGCTATCGGTGGGCTCTGGTTTTTCGAGTGGCATCTGTAAAACGCAAGGGTCAACACATTATTGTAAACTGCTCGATGCTCGACGAAAGATAACGGAAGAAAGAAAAAAGAAGATAAATCATCGAATATACGCGAAGAATTTGACTAGTTTTTTTTTTTTTTTTGTATCGAACCGTTTCCGCACTGAAGAGTCAGTTGTTTATAGGACCAGACAGTAGGATAATTGCTCGACATTTATTCTACCAACGAGCGAAAGAAGAAAGTGCAAGTGAGAGCCAACTTCTATTAGGCGCTGGAGAGAACCCGATAAGAAAAAAAAAAAATAATAAATAAGAAAAAATTCGCACCTGTAGCAGTTCGTCGGCAGGTTTGGTCAGCTGTTGCATTAGTGCCGACCGGCCGAGAGAGTCTGTGGAATCGGCGTGAGACTTTTCGTCCGCAACCGGAGCAACACCGAGTGACGGTACGCTCATTTGTTGTGGCATGTCACTCGAGTTTGAGGCATCGTGATTTTCAACCGAATTATCGTCACCGACGCTTCTTCTTCTGAACCTCTTTCTTTTTCTTGCGGTTGGACTTTGCGAGCCTTCCCTGTTTGGACAAACAAAAAAAAAACACATTCATGAGAAACGAGAAAAGGATAAAATTTTTTTTTTTACTTTAATAGTATTTAAAAAAAAATTTTTTACCTGGAGGAGAGCCCCTTAGGTAGCTGAGGACTGGCCGAGTCTTCGGGTAGGTCACTTACGGAGCTCTGAGCCAAACTCTGTCTAGGAACTTTGCTGTTCTTTTCTATCGTGAGACCGGAAGACGCGTGTGGAATGTCCAACGACGGTGCCGTAGGCTGTGTTACGACTTTTTGTTGCTGTTGCCTCGATGACTCGCTCTTGCCGCCACCACCGCCCCCCGTTTTGCTCTCCGAGAGACCTTTTATTTGTAGGGACTCGGCCGCTTTTAGGAGTGCTGCCAATTGGTCTTGGGAAATATTAACTTCTCCCCTGTACATGTAGTCCATCATGGCTTTCAGTTCTTTAAATTTTACGTCTTTCAGTATGAAGACGGGATGTTTATCGTAATGCTCGCTGAGGAGGCCCTGTGGATCATAAAAAAAAAAAAAAATCATTAAAAACATCGTTGATCGAGTCGTGCTCGAAAGGCTCATAAACACGGCGCGCATACAATAAAAGTGAATGAAAAACGAAAATATTTCATCGTAGACTTTAATCAATAAAAAAAACTTTAATAAAAAAATGTCGATTCTTAAAATATAATTAAAAAAAAAAAATATCTTCGTTTCAATAGATCCGTGAGAGCCGGTTAATTGTCTGCAGTGAAATCCGAGCAGAGAGTTGGAACGGGGCAGACGCAACCCCCCGCTGGTCCTCCGATCTCGCAAACAGGGGAAAATCCCAGGGCGAGTGCCCTGGAAATCGGCCATCTTGCTTTCCCTGTATTGATCAGGGGGAAGCCAGGAGGGGGATTCCGTCTGGCCGCCCGAGCCCGTTGCGGTCCGGGCAACCGACTGCGTCGTTCCAGCTCTCTCAGCGACGCCATCTTGTTACGACATGGTCCTTCCATCCGTCTCTCTCTCGCTCTCGCAAACACTCCCTATTTGGTATTGATCTTCTAACTCTCGCCCGAGAGAGATGAACTAGACGAGGAGGTGGAAAAACGTGCCAACAGAGAGACGCGCGGTGTCGAGAGCGAGGAGAGACGGAGGCCACTGGAGCCCCCTTTTTCTTTGGGGCTCAGCTACGCGCATACGTGGTCGTTGCATGATTCATCGACCGGCCAATTTATTTTTTTTTTTCAACAGAACTTTCCGGCAATTACGTTGATTTCGTGACGAGGAAATTAGCTTTTAAAAATTATAATTCCTCAATTGCATGCACGAGAGTGAAACAAAAAAAAAAAATTGAGAACGACGATTACGATAATTTATGTGAGAATAATTATTGATAAGAAAAAAAAAAAAAATTCTTACCTCAAAGTACGGACTGCACGCGGAGAGGACGACTTTGTGGGCCTTTAGGTACTTCCCCTCCGCGGCCAGGGTGCAGTCGACCAACGTGCCGCTCTCTAGGAGTGTGTCGAAGTTTTGTATGAGCGTGCTCTGGTGATTGTTCCACCTAAGGCAGAACTGCTGGTCGTCCTCCATGTCTTCTTCGTTCCCTCGTTTTCTGTTTGTAGATTTTTCGTTCGATGATCCGAAATTGAATGGAAAAAAAAGAAAAACGAAACTTTCGTTGAGTTACGATTCTTCAGTGAAAAACACGATTCGATATTATCTCCTTATTCGTCGCCTCGTTAGAGAGTACATCTGGGCGGCGATGTGGCGTTAGGCGAGAGCGTCTGTTTTATGACGCGGTGGGTCGATCGCGTCTACGTGCCTTTTTTTTTTCCTTTCGAATCTCAATTTCCGTCGACCGAACGATATTTTTATTACGTGTCTTGTAACCCGGTGTGAAAAACTGTTAAACGATAACAAGGAAGCCCCGAGAAAACTACGACGGTGCGTCGTTGAATATTTTTTAAAATAAAGTAATACTTGTAGAGCGCAAAAGCTCCTCGACGATGCGGCGAAGCTTCCAAAATGGCTGTATGATGCAAGCGCGTCGGGATAGTCTGGCCTTTTCCTTTGTGCGTGTCCTCTCCTAACGGTAAAATCCGGCGCGTCCGAACCTCTACTCGCAAGTGGTGGGGATGTTGCGGGAGGACGCGCAAGCACCGCGCATGCGCACGGAGCGCACAAACCGTGGCTCGAGGCGAAGAGAGGGGATGAAAGTAGTGAAGAGGTTTCTGCGCAAGTTACGATGCGCGACGGCAGAGACCTCGCTGGCCCCAGGAGCGGCTACGAAACCTGGCCAGGCCCGATTTTTCCAGGTCGAGAGTGGAGACAAGAACGAGACTCGACCGAATGCGCGAGAAAAAGAAGTGGACGAAAAAAACGCGTCCGAAATTGTTTTATCTATCCAAACGGAAATGAGACTTTAATCGAGAGAGGCAAAACGGTCGCATTGAAAAATGAACACGCGAATGTGAAAACCTGATTCGGCGTTATCGTAGACGCGTGGGGGGGAACGAGCGATCGATTGAAAGAGTTTCGCACGCGCAAACGCGCAAAGATCGATCAAGGGTGGCAGGCAGGCGGGCGACGTTGACGGTTGCGCGAAAAGCCGCGAGAGGGGAAAAACGGCGAAGCCGAGAAGCTACGCGAGGAGCAGCGGCGACGCGAGAGGCGAAGGAGAGCGCGTTCAATGCCTGCTCACCCGTTGCATAATCTATTTATATTATTATCTCGTCTCTCGGGAATTGCGTCACGAGATTGCAAACGCCGGTGTGTTTGCTTATGACCAACGCAAATCCCCGGAATGCAGCAACGTGTAAGACGAAAACAAATTATTGTCGGAAAATTTTTATTTCATTTCGATTCTTTCGATCTTCGTTGTACCGGTTAGCCTGCTGCGACTTACGTTTTTCTCTCTATAGTCTCTTTTTTTCTCATTATACAATGTGCTGGCTCGAGCCTCGAAACGCGCGCAGGCACTCGTTGTCCCACCCCTGAACGAGAAACCCGGTACGACGGTTGCTTGGTTTCCCCTCTCGCCCCACCCCGCCGTTCCCCGCCGCCTTGCCCGGCAGCAGCAACGGCTGGAAACCGCGACATCGGGGACACACTCAATATGGCGGACTTGCGAGCTCGCATCCGGACAAGATGGCGAAAAATTTACGCGTTTGTAATCCCCCCCTCCCAGACTACGATTATCGATCGGATATGAATGTTCTACGTGAGTTATGTACAAAAACGCGTTTGTTTCCCGTGGAAAGGCCGTCCGGGCTAATACTGTGAGAAATCTCAAACGTCCACTTTCACCGGGTAACGAGAAAAAATTTAATGATAGGCAACTTTTTTTTCAAATTCAATCACGCTTATATAGTGACGCTAATCGTTACGCTAAATATCTAATCTGATGCGCGAGTCGAGAACCGCACGGCTGCGGCAAGCTGGTGTACGCGGTCGTCGTTCGGACTAACCGATCAATAACGCGCATGCAAATTTTCTTTATCATATAGAACGTTTACGAGACAGGAAGTGAGAGAGGCAGATATATGTATGAATGTAATATGTGTTATAGAATTGTGGAAGAAAACTCACCCAATACGGTGTAGTACAAAAAATGAATGCTAATATCACAGCGTTGAGGGGTCCGACGAGAGTTTGATACGACACGATAAAGATATAGAACTATACTGAAGTCCCCCCCGAGAGGCGTCTGTCTTCTTGTTGGGACTCGGGCAGAGTTGTTGCCACCGCGACGTGTGCGCCTCGAGCGCTGCCCTCAACGACAATGGCGCGATGTGCCCCGCGCGCGGTTTCGTTGCGCGTCAGTTCGAGCAACGCCCGAAGCTTGGCCGTTAGAGAGCGCAGGCGGACTCCCCGGAAGAGGGCACAGACGAAAAACAAGAAAAAGCGGGCAGCCCTGTGCTGCAAGCATGCGCTTTGTACAAGTCCACTCGAAACCCGTACATCTGTCCTTATCCCTCGCGTTTCGCAGTCATATATATATATATATACATATCTATATACACCTCTCTCTTGCGCGGGAGCTACTCGGCGTCCCGCTCGTCGTGATTTCCGAGAGCAATTGCGATTGCGTACGAGTTATATACAACACGGGGCGTGTAACGGGGAAAGCCGCTAGGCGCATCGATCACGGGCTGCTTGAATGGGTTTTTCCATACGCTGGACGGAGAAGCCATTTTTTTTTCTCAGAATAATAATGACGTTGAATAAGTAGGATAGATAATGAGAAGCAAATAACTGAGATAATTTCCTGCAGCAATTGAATATTTATCAAAATATTTTTCTTCGATTATTAAGAGCGATGTTAAATAAATACGAAGCCAAGAGCAAATACGGTCTCAGGCTGACTAGCACGAGATACGCGTCATAAGGAATTATGAAATGTATTGATCGAGTCTCCAGTCTCGACAAAGTCTGAAAAATTGTATTGGTAAGGATGGTCATTGTATCCGCGAGCGCTTAATATCGATGTGCGAAAAAGTTATTCTAGCTCGGAGGCGTCTCTCGGAGACACGATGCGATTGAGTTATTTGGATGTACGGCGAGACTACGTTACCCGCAAGCCGGGGGACACGTACAGTAATGGCCGACGTTTCACTAACGTCGAGACAAAATGGCGATAGAGGTATCGGAAAAAGCTCAACGACCGAAAATCCAAGTTGACGCGATATCTCGTACCTCGCTCCGATCGAAATTATTTCGTAAAAGGGCAAAGAATGTTTATCGTCGCGATTGTGCGAATGTATGTCGAGGTACGATGAATTATCGAGGAAAAAAACTCACTGATTTATCGCAGTTGGGAGTGGGGACGCGCCTTGCCACGGCTTCTGGGCACGCTCTAAGCACGACCTCGATTTTTCCCCACGAAAAACTTTTCGCCGTTCTCCGAAAAAAAACGCCACAACACCGCCCAGACAACCTTATACGACGCTTAATTAAAAATATATTTTGTCTTTTTTTCGTACTCACCTACGTTGGCACAGTCTAAATATCACAAGAGGAAAATTTTCTTAAGGAAAAACTACGCGTCCGGCTTGTCCGGTCCTCAGCGTGCACTATCCGAGCGTCGTGGGTTCTTTTTACACAATGGCCGTGCTGCTACGCGTTAACGATCGACGAGGCTCTGTGCCGCGTACGCCGGGATGAACGGAAACTATGGCCGTTGTGTGGGGAGACGCGGCGCACAAGCCGAAAAGGAACCGTCTGCGCAGAGAGGGAGAGACAGTGGGAGGCCAACCGTAGAAGTGCTGGTCAGTAGCGGCGATGCCCGCCAGGAGGCCACGCTCATTCGCTGTTTTTTTTAACCGGCTTGTCATCAACCGAATCGACGCAGCTCGGTTGTTCGTTAGTAATTGAAAAATCACGACGATAAAACAAAACTGTGCAGTGTGCTCGAATGATCAATAACTTACGTGCGGCGGAGACGAGGCAACGAGTCTGCACAGAAACAAACCCGACAAGCCCTATTTTCTCCGATGCCTAATATTATTTTTATGAGGGAACTCCCGCCCTCTCGCGACGCTCCTGGCCGGCGTTCGGTGGAGCAGTCGCGACGCGTAGTTCCCGAGGTGCTGAGAGAGCATGTATCATCGGGCACGATGGTGGGGGATCTCGCGAGGTTTTCGTTCACGGGATGTGTTCACCGCGTAGCGCAGCCGGCGGGAGAGGCGAAAGGAGCGCGCGCGGGAGAAGTGGAAAGCCGGGAAGAGAGAGCCCAAGGAAGAATCGGGGTCCACAACAAAATCGCTTAATCGCTTTGCGCCACCGTCCGCAACGCTACGGGAACGCACGCAAACGCCGAGAGATACCGGGCCCGAGCCGACCGTCTCGAGAGCCTGCTAGCAGCCCGCTACCGCCGCCATCACGGGGTGAGCCCCCGTGTGTGTCGTGTGTGTCAAAATACTGAAACCCCAGAGAGAAAGAGAGAAAAAATTTTACATGCAAACGACGAAAAAAATCTCGTTCGTCCCGAGGTTTGCGCGAAATAATCGACGAGTGACAGCTAAAGAGGGTTACACAAGTATTTATTTTGCCTTACATCTGACAATTGACAGTGCGTGAGGGCGCGAACAAACAGTTCGAAAGACACGGTAAATCGTGTGAGGAGGCGGCAAGCGAGCGGCCTCCCGCGACAATCTCGTACTATATACATACATATATATATAACATATACATTAGTAGTACAGGGATACACAGACACGCACGTACGTGTGAGTTCGTGCGTACGCGGTTAGTTGTCTCGCGATTTTCAACGTGTTCGGAACGCTAGCGGAGAGCGCCGACATACGACGAGGAAGGGAGGAGAAAAGCCACGGATCTCTATTTCGCTAGGACGGAGAGACGTCACGGAGGAGTCGAAGAGGATTGTTAAGGAGATAACGAAGGTGGACTTTGACAGGCGTCCTGGACTCTCAAATACCGAACGATTTGTGGGTCAGGTCATGGTAAGGTACGAGAACATCTTTGTTTATCATATTTTTTAATGCTTATCAATGCTTCCCGAACGAAATCATCGCCTTAGCGCACACATTCGTGGAAAAAAATAATAATTAAAATAACTTTGATAACTACTTTGGCATTTTACTTCGCTCGACGGTGCGTTCGAGGCCCGCGAGCGTGATTCAGTCTTTACGGGTTTGACAGCTAACGCGCTGGTTTTGTTTTGATCGGTGAAACGCGCTGACTGTCCGGCGTTGCGTGCGTGACGAGTCGATCTTTGAGTCAGTGACTTCGAATTCCTTTGCACTTAGTTCGACAAAATAATCATTATTTAACTTAACGGATCTTATATTCGTGTTTTTACCGAACCGTTGTACTTGTCGTGAATTTAAAAGAAAATACAATAATTAGCGACGCTCGCGACAGATCGCCGCCCGGCGCTTGTTCACCCTCGTGCTTCTCGTCGCATGAATTATTCAATAGTTACATTTTCGAAAGATAGCAGCGATCGAGAATCGGGGTCAGCGGTGTGACATCCTCGCTCGCGAGCTTCCCGCGTTCGCGTTTCAAACGTAGTACGTTACGCGGACGAATATATGTGTGTTTGTATATACGACGACAGAGAGACATTTAATGTATACGAGACGAGACGCAACGCGAGGATTACGGTAGGTCACGTGCATGATTTCAACCAATACTTAATCGTGAATGAGTCTCCCGCGAGAGCGCCTCTTTCGATGAGGTCCATGCCCCGCGTAACGAATATTCCTACTGCCATACACTCGTTACGTAATTCGGCGCGTTGTCAACAGTTATCGGTGTGCGCACTTTGCTAGGAGATATTTTCGATTAAACATTTCTTATATTTTTTTAATTTTTTTTATTTTTAGTAAAAACTGTCGTCTCAACAAATTCGCATTAATTCTGTACGTAAGAAAATACTCTTTATAAAGCTTTGAGTAACGCGGTGCCAAGTCATATTTTCGCACGTAGATCACAGTGTTTTTCGTAATATTAATAATAATACTTAATACTTGCATTTAATCTTCGTATTTAATATTTATACTTTCTATTGCACGTGTGATAAAAACCAGGAACTTAATAGCTCGGTCGTTCCGCATCGCCAGACTCGAGTAAAAATGTTCCAATCTCGCGAAAGTCCCGAAGAAATCTCAAAGTCCAAGAAAAAAAAAAAAAAGAATCCGACAAATTCTTACAAAGTACGTCGCGTCGAAGGTTTCCCGTACGCGCACAGGCTCGTGCGATAGAATCGCGTGACGTATTTCGCTTCGCGTGTCCGAATTCGCACGTGCGTTCCCTCGCGTCTCTCAATCTCGTTCGACGTTTCGACCAACCGACGATAATTTTCTCCGTCGATCCGAGGTGACTCGCGGCGGGTTCGACGCCTATCCTGTCCCAGTTACGGATGCGCCACGGTTCCTCGTTGTGCTACTGTATCGCGGACTATCGCACGTATGCGGGTGAAGGTCATCGATGGGAAAGCGCGCTCGTGTTTATCCGACGGACGGACCGACCGACGCATCGCATTCGTACGTCATTACGAGGAACGAAAGAAAAGAAAGAACAAAAAAAAAAAAAAAGAAAAACTAAAAGAAAAAAAAATCATAAAATATAGTACTGGGGGGTGGCGTAGGGAATTCAGTAGTCCTCGGTAATTATTCACCGGTGGGCTAGTGTGCTATATATATACATCGAACGCAGAGGGAGTAGTACCGTTAAAGCGGAACCGGAGAGAACGAGTTTAACAAGGCCCCTGAGTGTGCGCTCGAGCCCCCCTGCGCACGCACACACATTCACTACCCGCTACGACTACCGCATGTACCAGAAAACTAATGGAAAGTTTAACGGTGAAAATTTATGCACGCCGTCCATATATACATATACATAGAAAATAAATCGAGCACGAAAATTTTGAATGAAAGGAAGATATGGAGGAGATACGAAAAAAAAAAGATCAGCGATTAGTCCGTGCGGAGAGAACTCTCGGCGGTTTATCCCAGCCTTATTGTGTATTTTTTTTTCCTTCTCTTTCCTCGTCATTCGACTCTTTCCGTCGTGGATTTTCTCTTATGCCCCCGCGTGGCGAGAGCGGCGGACGGTTCTGGCCTATCCGCACACACACGCGCGCGCGTACACACACACACACACACACACACACACACACACACACACACACACACACACCTCACACCTCACACTGTTGTAAATTTCAACTAATACCGATAAAAGCACGGGTGCAAGAGACCAGTTGCAATGGGATGTAAAACCGTGTGTACACGTAGCGGGAGAGTAGATGAACGCCGCACGATGAGAGTATGCTACGTTCGGCGGTGATAAAGAGAAATGCTGGCTAGAAAGCAGGTCTTGACTCGAATCTAGGCCAGCCACCGATGCTGCTGTTACTGGCGTTTCTGCTCGGCGATACTTGTATTATACACGTATATACACACATTCTCCACAATTTTACTGTTCCTTCTCTCCTTCTCGCCGCGGCCTTGCCTGTCCCTCGTCTCTGTATGCGTCCGTGTGTTTTCTGCAACGAGAACGGACATTCTCTCTCACCTCTCTTTCTCAGTCTCCGACCACGTTCTTTATTTCACACAGCCGACTCTCCGCGCCTCTCTCTTTGCGCGCTACTGTTACGCTATCTGTCTCTCCGTCAGTCTTTTGCCCTCGGACGTAAGAAGTCATCGTTTACCAGTTTAAACGTTAAATTTTTTTTTATACCGAATCCACAAAAATCGTTGATAAATCGTCCGAAAAAACGTATCGAAGGATGTACGAAAAAGCCGGGGAAAGGAAGTTCTGGTACCGTAAAGTCGATCGGATACTAAGTTTTGAAAAATTGTTTGTACCCGCTTCAGCGGAAAAACGTCGATCTGGTTCAAGGAGCTCCTGCTTAATATAGAAAAAAATTTATGACAACGAATTAACGGAAAAATAACTCGGTCTACGACAATACATCAATTGGCACATTGGGCTTGGCTCGTTCTCACTTAAATATATTAATAAATAAAGTCATTAATTTTCAAGCAGTCTTTTTCTGTAAATAGTCTTTCTTCGTAAATTACATTTTTCAGTAATTACAGTTGATTCTTACGTGAATTAAGTATTGTTTAAGTCAGATCCGGCTTAATTCCCACGAGTTTCTTGTTTCAAGCGTGTGCAAAAAAAAATGTGAAAACTCATTACCCGATTGACTTTACTGGACCGCAAAGACTATCTTAATAAGTGGAGATTCGTTGCTCGGCGTGAGAAGATTAACATATTTTTAAAATTACATGAGAATATATATTATATATTATATATTATATATTATATATTATATATTATATATTATATATTATATATTATATATTATATATTATATATTATATATTATATATTATATATTATATATTATATATTATATATTATATATTATATATTATATATTATATATTATATATTATATATTATATATTATATATTATATATTATATATTATATATCTAGATGTAATATGATTCGCGTATCAGGCAACGATCTCGTTCGCTGTCGAAGGTGTACAGCAACCGGGGAGCCAGAGTCCTGAACTTGACAGGACGAGAGCGATCGAGAGCGACCTAGAAAGGCTCCCCGAGAGGAGCGTGCAGGATCGCGAGCGGATAAGAGAGGATCGAGCAAGGACCCGGGCGCCCGAGCGAGACAGGAGCAAACATTTTCCCGTTCACCCACGTATATAAATGCGAGCGTCGAGGAGAGAACGCTCGCGCGGTGTCGCTCCGCTACTATATACGCGCGTCGGCGAACCGGAGGCGCATAACGTGAAACGTAGTAATTGACATAGCTCTCTCGAAGAACCCGCGCGCGCGCGCACGCCCGAAAGGAGAGATGAAGATGAGAAGAGAGAGAGAGAGAGAGACTCACTGAGCGAGACGCACGGTGAAACTGCGAGATGCGAGAAGGAGTAAACACTTCGAACGCCCGACGACGAGTCGGAGAATCCTAGACGGATCCTATCGAGAAGAAATCCATGTCACTAAACACGCCGGAATAATCGTTGTTTATTTTCGTCCTTCGTTCGTTCGGTTATCGGCTGTTGGACCGGAATTGAAGATGAAGAAGTGAATAAATGTAAAAATTACGGTGTTTTTTTTTCAGTAAAATTACCGCGAAAATGTCATATTTAACCCTTACATAATTTCACATAATTTGTTTAAGAAAAGATAGTTATTTGAAAATAATTCTATCGTCAAAAGAGTTGACACAAAATATAAGTGATCGCGAATTATTTTTTATTGTTCTATCAGTGCTAATATCCGTGGCAGTGTTTTACGGTAAAATTGGTAATTTTCAACATTGTTATTTAATTACCAATCTGTGTTCCGTTATTTTCTCATCAAACCCACAATCGGTTTCGGCTTTGGCGCGTTAAAAATACTGTTTTATTTTTTCGCGATCGTCATCCCTAAAAAGGCCCAGCGGGTAGTCGAACGGAACAGCGCATCGGCCGCAGCTCGAGCCCTGGCTAGAAAATACATGATGTGCACGGGAAGGGAAAGTACGTCGTGAAAGGATGGGATAAAATACAGAGACGGGGATAGAAATTTTTATATCAAATGAGGGCTCTCCCGAGATAGAAAGATATTGCGATGAGTGAGCGTAGGGCAGGAACAACGGGGAAGCATCAACGAGATATAATACGTAGAAAACGTCGGAGTAAAAGGAACGAGAGCCCCTCCTCCTCGCCGCCACCACCGCCGCGCGTTGCTACTACTATACTAGTACTCTCCGGGCGCGTTCGCCTTTCCAATCCAATCGAATGCTCTTCGCCCCCTTCTCGCTCTCGTCTTTGTCATTTTCTCTTTGTCCCCATTTTGGCTCCTATCCTCTCTTGCCGCTCGCTAAAGTATATATATATATATATATATATATATATATATATATATATATATATATAACGCGAGAGAAGCGCTCTTTTCTGCTCAACGGTCTCCCATCGTTGCCTTATATACTTTTTCCTCGTCGAATTTCCCTCTCTCGATGTTACTACCGTCAGCGACCGCCCGAGAGCAAAGCAGATATGCGCTCTTCTTTATGTGCCCTCCACGGCCAGTCAGACTCTCTCTCTATACTCGTACCTCACTTTATATACACACAAACAAACACACACACATCAAAGTTTCTTTTCTCCTCTCTTCCTTTCGTCTTTCTTATACTACTCTCACAATGTTTTATTATTATTATTATGATTTTTTTTTAATTCCTCGCCTCGTTGCCCCCGCTCTCCCTCTTCGTTTCTCTCGCAATTTTCTGCCGTATCTCTGTGCGCGCGTGTGTGTGTATTTCTCTTCTTCCATCGTTTCGTTTACACTCCGCTCCTCTTCTCCTCTTTCACACAGTTGCCCGTCGGAACTCTCTCGCTGGCTTCCTCCTATCTTTTTCTTCTCTGCGTCTCCTCGTCCTCCCCTTTTCCCTTTGTCCTCCGTCCTCATCGCACTCGCGACTCTCTTTCCGTCCCGTCTGTGCTTCTTTCTTGGATAAAAGCCCGTCACCTTCTTCAGTCCTTCTCCCCTCCAGGGTGGGAGGGGGGGGGGGGGGGGGAGCACCCTTCCATTTCCTCTTTGGCCGGGTCTCTTGCTCTCCGCCGAGACGGGAATAAAGACAGAAATATACTGTATATATAGTATATATATATATATATATATGTAGGCAGGTACATAGAGGTATGTACACGCGAAGCTCTCAACGCTTCCCGTCCGTTCTCCGTTCTCTCTGGCTCCACACATCTATCCCTCGTTCTTCCTTCCTTTCTCGGTTTTCTCTCGTCCCTCTGCGAGCGCCTGCGAGCTGAGTTCTTCGGGCAGCAGCCACAGCAACAGCGCAACGATTCTTCTTCGTCCGAGTCTCTCGCTCCCTCTCTTCTCTACGGATACTCCCTATCCGCCGCCTCGCGCTCCCTCGACGTCGTTCTCCTTCCTTCCCTGCTCGCTTCGCCTCTCGTTCGCCCACCAACCCTCGACTCGTGCCTCGCTACTTGCTTCCTCTCGCTCTCCACGCGCTCGCCTTTCGCCCGACTCCATTCCGCCTTCCAGTTACGTTCCATCGGGTTCGAATCCTCCGCACAACCCACCCACACGTAACTACGGCGTCTCAGCGCGCAAACGAACGCCGAGGAAAGGAAGTAACAGACACATACGCGTGTAACGGATGCACCGAGACGGGAAGAGAGATCTTTTTACCGGGGGGAAACTCGATGGAAATATTCTCACAATTTTCTTGCTTTCTCGATTTAATTCCCAAGACTCGTTCGAGATAGAGGTTCTGTTTTTTTTATCTTTTTCTTTGCACCGTTTCGATTGTCGTAGTCTGAGCTCCGGCTTCTTACCTGCGGAGCGGGGCAATGTGTGCTGTTTCTCGTTAATCCTTCGCAGGATGGGAAGAACACGATGCAGGCTCAGTCGGTAACAAATCGATTTTCCTATTTTTTTCGGCGAGTATAAATATTTCGGATGAAAGGAAATTCGGTTCTCGTAGGCTTTATACAGAAAGCATAAAAACTTAATTTACTTTTCGTCCAAAAATATCGACGGAAGGGAGAAAATCGGCGAACCGATTTGTTAACGACCGAGTCTGTGTCGCATGCCCTTAAAAAAGTGTCCGTTTTGCCCCGCGGTTCCCTTGGGCGGAAAACTATTCGGAATTGTAATATTACCAATAGTTTTCCGGAATAATGGGTGACGAGCTTTCGAAAATTTTGATACGTTTTCCCGTTCTTCGCTGTGAGTCTCGGACTATCCCATTAATCGAGCTTGCCGATTGTCCGTTCGCTCTGCTCTGTGACTCATCGCCTTTCCGGTTGCCTCCGTCTTCGCGTCCCTCCCTTCCTTTCCTTCATTAACTTCTTCTTTTTTTCTTTACTATCTTCTACTATCCGCGCTCTCGTTTCATTCTCCGCTCGTTTTCTACCCTCGGCTCTTCGCGTCTCTGTCCTTTCGTGCAGTCTTTATTTGTAACTCTCTCCCGCGCACGGGAGAGTCTCTTCGCTTCTCTTCGTCTCCGTGCAGCTTCAACAGGCTTTCTCTCTATTCCTCTCTCTATTCCTCCCCCCTTATCTCTCGAGTTTCTCATTGTCCGTAACGGCCATCTGTCCCTCAGCTTTTTCATCGTACGCTTTCATCCCTTCGCCTCAACCCCCCCCCCCCCCCTCTCTTCTCGGACACAAAGAGACTCTCTTATCCTATCCCTCTGCCTCGCGCACCTCCGCTTCGCTCTCTTTCTCCACACAGACCGTTCTCGTTCCACCCACTTTCCACCCTCTTTCTTCCTACAAACCCCCCGTTTTTCTTCCTAGCGCCTCTCCACTCCATTCCCCTCTGCCTATCCTTCTATCTTTTTCCTTTTTTCCGTTTCCTCTTCTTTTTACTCTCTCCCAGTAAGTCTTCGAGACCTCATACCGATTTTTCTGTCTCGAGTTTTTTTTTTTTTTTTTTTTTTTTTATCGAAGAAAACCAGCCTCGACCCCTCCGCGCGCTCGAAGATCCATTTTCTCCAATTCCCGAGCCAAGCCGACCACCGGTCCATTTTGCCCCCGAAGATTTTTCCGAGCTTCGCGTCGTCGCATTTTTAAAATTTTAATATTCTTTTTCTTCTCAATTTAATCATTGAGAAGAGATTTTTCCTTTCAACGTTAGACCAAGCTCGGTTATCAAAGTATTGTTTTTCTATAGGGAAGACGAAGTTCTTTTCCATCTTCTTTTTTTTACTCTCTCCCAACCCGTTTTCGAGATACCGATTTCTCTTCGCCGATTTTTTTTTAATGTATTTTTTTCCCCAAAGAAATCCAATCCCAACGCCTCCGCGTGTTCGAAGATGAATTTTCTCCAATGCCCGATCAAAACCGACCGGTCCACATTGCCCCCAAAGTTTTTTGCGAGAGTCGCGTCGTCGCATTTTGTTTTTATTTCAATTTTTCTTTTTCTTCTCAATTTAATTATCGAAAAGAGATTTTCCGTCCAACGTTAGATCGAGCCGGTCATCAAAGTGTTGTTTATTTATAGGGAAGACGAAGTTTTTCTTCGTGCACGTGCGCCCTTTGAGCGAAGGGGTGGTTAAAAAGATAATAATAATAACAGTCTCCCACTCGCACGTATATTCGAGGCGAGAGGCGCAGGAGCCTCGTAGGCCTTCCTCCCTCTATACTGTGCTAGTTCACTTCGTAGAGACGCGCTGCTACACGCGCGACCTTGAACGTCGCAGCGCCCCCCCCCCCCCCCCTCTCCCCTTGCGCGTTTATATTTCGAAGCCACCCGTTATCCACCTCCTCTTCTTTGTTCGTATACCACGTGCCCGTGCCTACGAGTGCGTCCTATCCGCGCTCTCTTGTCTATGTGCGTGTGTGTGGGTGTGTGTGAGTCATCGTGGGTTGTACGCTACCCTTTATTCGTGATTCTCAGTTAGGCGGTGTGCTCAGAGGCGAGGGTGAGCAAGGGGTGAATCGCGAACCCTTCGTCGTTCCCTTCCGAGAACACGCACGGGAGAAACTTTCGCCCCCGCTGGGCTGTGCGCCGAAAGCGATTTTCCCGCTACCCTCGTTCCTGCAGGAGAATAAGATCGTTGTACGAATGTATGTATAATAACAGTGTTCATCGTCCCCACGGAAAATATTATTTCAAAGCCTGCACGAACGACCGCAAAGAAAATCTGCGTTATTTTTTTTCATCCTTTATCATTTGCTTCATAGCGTAAGCTTTGTTCTGTCGTCAATTTATGTTGCAACGACAATCGGTCCAAAGCGTCGGCCTCCTGGTTTGAGAAAAACGGAGAAGAGAAGAAGAAAAAAAGTAAAAATTGAAATGATCTCATTAACTTCCTCGTGCAATTAACATTTGTTTGCGAAGTACCATTTAAGGATGAAAGAAAATTCTTGAAAACAGGGCTTCCTCTATGCGGAGGGAAAATGAGGTTGATGGTGTAAAGAAACGAAGGGGAGTCGAGGGGTTTGTGCGGTAGAGGGAATGACGGACGAGCGAATCGAATGGACGATAAATCGAAGCGATTTTTCCCGGGCTCTTGCTATCCGCCATTTCTTATCGAGCCCGAGAACCTCTCTCGCGCGTGTTCTCTCCGTCCCGTTGCCTCGCTTTTCCGTCGAGCGAGAGCGAACGAAAATTGACGTTTCCGGGACGCGCTCTCTCTCTCTTTCTTCGCCGAGGCGAGGTCTCCCTTCCCGCCGCACTCGGACTCATTGTACTCCAGTTTCCTCTTTCACTCGGGCTTTCTTTTGTAACTCCGGTCGGAGAAGACGCGACGAAGAAAAACTGCTCGGGACTCGTGGAAAGAGGAAGACCGATGACCGGTCATTTGCGAGAGCACGGCACGGAAGGAAAGCCGCGGGAACCGAAGCGGGAAGGGTAACGAAAGGGCCACACTCGGAATTTCGGTATACTGTTATTTCCTTACGGTAAAAGTACGTCGCTGAAATTGGGACAAATTTTTCCGCTGTGTATGAAACTCGTGGGTTAACAATTTATACAGGGAAACCTTTTCCGAAAAAAAAAATTCAAGTGCGAGCGTAACGGAGAAAAAAAAGAAATTGGCCCAGTTCGTCTGTAACGATAAATTAACCTTTGATGTATCGTACATTTTACTACATATAAGTTCCGCAACTTTCAATATTGGTTGTTGCTGTTTTTTTAAATAATTCATTGTTCTATTAAAAACGCAATTATCGTGAATTGTTTGTTAGATAACTAAAACTTTGAAAGCACATTTTTTTTCGTTCGAAAAGCCTGAGTCGCGCGAAAGTCTGGCGATATTTTCCACTCGTTTTCGGCGTCCACGGTACAATATGTCGATATATTTCGAAAGTAAAGGTATTAGACGAAGCAAGCATAAAACCGGGGAGATAATCTCTTCCGTCCGGCGATCCGGCGAATAAAGTGAGCAAGGTGAGAGGTTCGCGCCGAGTGATGGAAAAAGATATAGTAAATAAAAGTAATAAAGAGGACGCGCGAGTAAGTAGTCGGCAGCGAGCCGAAGGAGGCCGCGAGGAGAGAACGCTCGGAGACGACCAGTCGAGAGACGGGAGAGCGTGAGAGGAGTCCTCGGATAAATAGGATACATATATATATAATATTCGAAGGAGAGGCGGAGGTGGAGAGAAGGCGAAAAGAAACGAATAAACGCGCGAAGGGCATTCGGAATGCGGTACTGTTATGCCTTACGGTAAAGACGGTGGTGTGCCCGGCGCGCTCACGCTCGATGCCTGCTCGCTGGACGGAAATTAGGACTACTCTGCCACGGTGCCGTGGACGCCTGATTCATCGCTTTCTCGCGATCTAAACGAACGAAGTAAGTAACCTTCCTCCTCTCCGTTGCTCCTTCGTGCCTATCTCGGCGTGCGCGGTCTAAGATACACGTTACCGACTACCCGACCGCCCTCGTCTGCCCGTCTACTCGCAGACACCTTCAAACCACGCAGCCATGATTTTCCTCGTGGCCACCAGCTCGTTCGTTCGTCGCGGGGAAAGCCCTGTTCGTATCTCCCGCCTTTCGTTTCTCTGTTCTCTCGCTCGCTGAACGCGGCGAAGTAAATTCGACGAGACGACGAGACGACGATGCACATACATATATATATACAAAGGCGCTTGGAAAACGATTGGGCGAGAGAGCTGCCGCGCGCGGCCGCAGCAGGCAGCAGCACGTCGGATGAAAGTACGCGCGCGTCGTGTCGTTCGCGGAGGTATACAGAGAGAGCTCGTGAATAAAAAAAAAAAAAAAGACCGTCGACGGACTTGAATAAGAAAAAAGATGGAAGAGAGAGGGTAAAAAAAAACAGGCGAACTGTTAACCCACTCGTAGAACGTAGAAGAATCTTCGTCACGCCGGTGTGTAGAAAGTACGGGAGCTATGCGCGATATACAGCGGCGGAGCGGTCGCTCGGGAGAGAGGTTATATTGTGCGAGTAAAACTCGCACGATGGAAAATTGTTTTCAAGTTCGGTGCCTACCGAGCGACCGGATCTAACTCGGCGTCGTGACGAGGTTAGTTGCTCTTTTTTCTTCGTCGGTCTGACGAGACTCTGGTATTAATCTATGCTGTTGCGAAGAGAATGTTTTCGTCTTCGGAATAATGTTCTTTTTACTTCGCGCGACGCGAGAATCGATCGATGGATGGCGCTGTGTGGAAAAGATAGTTTTTCGTGTATCCCCTTGCTCGTACAGCACGGGATCGAACCGAGCGCGGCTCTCGCTTCCGTTCAAGGATACACCCTTCGCAGCGTATATTTTTCTTTCGCCCGTTCGCCACTCTATTCGCGTGTGTATACCGCTATCGTTCTTCGTCCGCATCACCCTTACCCCTTTCCTATTTTTTTTTTATCTCGAAGCTTCGCAGAAAAGCATTGGGGCTCGTTCCCTCGAAAAGGGAGACGAATAAAGAAACCGAACACAGCGCGGAGTGAGCGAGGAACGTCGATAACGTCGGAAAAACGTAAAAGGCTACGGGGTCGAAAGATGGAAGGTGTGGGCGGATGGGTGGGATAAAAAAGAAGAGGTTCGCAAGAACAGCGGGGTTGCTTCAAGGGTGAAAGAGGGAACTCGTCGACGATTCTCTCTCTATATATATACATACATAAAACCAGGCTGAAGAAAGAAATAAAGAAAGGAAAATGAAAGAAAGGAAAGGAGAGTAGTAGCTTTGGGCCGGGAAAAGAGGGAACAGATAAAAAGAGAAGGACGGAAGGGAGATGCGAAAGAAGGGAGGAAAGAAGAGTAGGACGTGAAGGACGAAGCGAGAAGTTTGCGATTGGCAGAGGCGGAAACGAGGGAGCGTGCGAGAGGGATAAAAGAACGTTGGGAGAGGAGAAATAAAAAAAAAAAAGATGATGAAAAGAAAAAAGCAGGAGCAGCAGCGAGTGAGAAGAGGAAGAAGGGCGGAGGGGAGAGTCAGCGGAAAGGAAAGGAATGGAAAGGAGAGCGCGGCAGAGAGGCAGACCGGAGACCGTGAAGAAAAGGGGGCCACGAGAAAATAGCGACTTTGCCGTTCGCGCTTCGTGGGAATTGAAGGGGCCGGAGAGGCGCGGGACGGGCTACGGGAGAGAGCTCGGAACATCAGCGCCGGTACAGAGAGACCGGCGAGTAAATGGAAGTGAGGGACAGAGAGGGGGGGGGGGGGGGGGGGGGCGAAGGCGCCGGGCGCGAGGGATACACCCTCTCTCGTATACGGGAGCTTTCTTCTCTCTGGCTCTCTCTCTCTCTCTCTCTCTCTCTATCTCTCTCGTACATTCTCGTCGAGCAAATGAGGGTTAGAACGGAGAAGAAGCAGAGGGAGGACGGAACGAAAGAAAGAAGGCGAGGAGGTGCGCGAGGGCAAGACGGTGAGCTCGAGGGAAAGAAAAATCGTGGCGAGGGGGGACGAGGGTAGAAACGGAAGGAGCGAAGGGAGAGGAATGGAAAAAGGGACGGAGGGAAAGAGGCAAGAGGAAAGAAATGGATCTCTGGTAAGGGATCCAATATATATATATATATATATATATATATATATGTAGGGGAGAGTGGGGCAAACAGAACAATGGGGCAAAATGGAATCGTGCCGGAATATGACGAAAGTATAAAGGAACACAGCAAGGTTTTAAAACACAGTCTGCGATCAGTGATTTTTTACTTTTTTCGGAATTCAAATTTATTAATTTTCACTACGATTGAAGAATGACGCGAAGTAGTGATGGCCCAAAAAACACAGGAAATATTAAATAACATAAAGCAAGCGGCAAGAAAAATTGTGACGGATCGGGGAAAAGGGTTCTGGGCTCGCAGAGCTCGCCTTGCCCTGCGAGCTCGTAAGAATAAACTCTGCAGAGCTACGTTTAAAAATTTTTTTTATTACGCGGAAAGGAGAAAGCAAACGAGAAAGAGCGAGGGGTAAGAGAATGAAGAAAGGACGAAAAAAAAAAAAAAAAAAAATGGAAAAAGAGGATGGACGGAGGGTTGGTATTATGGTACAGCGGTGCTAGCGCTTCTGGGTACTTTGAAAGGGAAGGAAGATGGAGGAGGATACTCGCGCCGACGACGTCGTCGTCGTCGTCGACCCTTTGGGGTAGAACAAAACTTCTATTTCTCTCTTACTTTTTTATCTTTCACATTCTATTTTTCTTTCTTACTCCGCCGTTACCTCTTTCCGTACTCTCGTCCCCCCTTGCTCTATACCGGGCTGCTGCTGCTGCTGCTGCGGAATTTTACGACGGACCGAACTTCGAATAAAAGAAGAACCCGTGGCTGCTGCTGCTGGTGCCCGGTCGCGTTATAACGGCACATACGATTTTATCCATCGCTGAAGAACGCCTTCACATCTCTCCATTCTTAACTTTTTAATTCATTCTTCTTTATTCCTTATATATTTTTTTGATTTGTTTCTGTTTTGTTTGTGTATGTCTAACCTGCAGAACTTCAGCGTCTGCTAGGTGTCCTGAATCGTTGACAATTTTCGGGACAGTGCATATTGATCAATAGGTGCAAAAAATTTTTCATTTTTTTAAATATTTTATCAGCCGAACTTGAATGTCTTCTCGGTGTCTCGAATAGTCGCATCGGCAAAGATGGACCCCGCAAGGTTCTCGGCAGTATTTATATTCACAATGTTTTGATACTGACTATTACTGTTCGCGTAGTTAAATTTTCAATTCTCAAACTTGCAATTTTCAAAATTGCAATCTTCAAATTTTTCACAATTCATATTTTGTGATATGAAAAATAACAATAGCTAATATCCATATAGTTAAAGTACAAAAATTGTCAAAATCTCACCGTTCACTTTTCTCCGTGTAGAGATTTTTCGGTAAACGTATATTATTTTAAACTTACATTTTTTTAAATATGTTGTTCTGTGAAGTGGATGAAGTGGGTCGCAACGAAAAAGATGGCCGACAATATCTCGGCAGTATTTCTATTCTCAATATTTCTATATTGTTCGCATACTTAAATTTGCAAGTTTTTCACAATCGTCGTGATATAAAAAATAACAACACCTAGTAACAAAATATTTGGAGTATAAAAATTGTCCAAAATCTTATCGTCCACTTTTCTCCGTGTCGACAATTTTTCGCTGAACGAATATTAGAAGTAGCAGTAGTGGTAGTGAGTTTATTAACAATACATAATATATAACAGTTTTTTTTATACCTAACAAACTCATCTCTTTTCACCTATATTGCATATAGCCAATTGGCCATCGACCGCAGTCCTGCAGCCACGATTATTACAAGGTTCATTTAGCTTTTCATAGCTTGCGTGAATGGAACCCTTACTGATTTGTAAGAATAAATGTTCAGTTGTCTATTTCATTGTTCATTATTTCTAATTGTTGGTACGTTGTATGTATGGGATATTTAAATCTACATGTTACATTTTTGTTCGAGTTGTATACAAAGCGGTTTTATATTCTCTATTTGCATCTCAGCGAATCTTCTAGATAGTTCTTAGAATATTATTTTATTTTTTATGTTTTTTTATTTTCTGAAGTGGCAAGTTTTTCGAAAGCACAACGATCGATCTTCCCGTGAAGTCGTCGTAGCATCGTCCTGAACATCGATCCCGTCTCGCGTTTCGTTTTCGATATATATATATATACATATATATATGTAAACGTATACCCACGTAGATATACAGACATACTGCACAGAGGATACAAGGATACGGTCTCGGTTGCCTCGTATACGCGGCGCATTCTGGAACGAGACAGCCGCCGTTTCCTTTTCTCCGTCTCCGTCTCATTCGCTGTATGTGCACGGTAACGCTGTACGAGCATCACGATTACATCCGGCCTTCGAGGTTTCAACTTTCTTCCGGTCGAACGAGTGAATTTTCCATCCGAACGATTGGAACGCGAGAGAGGTTTCATGAGCCACACGTATACACACTTTGACAAATGTATCTCTACGAAGACACGAGGAAAGCGCCCCTTCTCCGCAGCATAATTTTCCAATCGGATGAAATCGCCGTGTTGGAAAATGAGGACGGAAAAGTAGCTTTGCCTTAATAAAGTCTCCGTACGACTTTGGGATTATAGCACAGAGGCCCGCGATTATCTCTTCATTGAGGTAAAAAGATAAAAATGTATTTTCATTCATCGAGTAGTCGAAGCCACCCCCGATACGCGAAGCTGATCGTCCCGTCGGGCCACTCAATTCAAGACGCTTCATTGACTAACCGGAATTCGTTTAACCGGAGCGAAATACTTTCACCCTCCGGAGGATGAAATCGTCGAAACTCCTCACTAATCTTCGACACATACATTTTTTCGTGTTTTTTTTTTTTTTTTAACGGAACACACAAAAAATGTATCTGCTCTCCGAGTCGTAGCCTACTTCTTGCACGAGACATCTCTCGAGGCTTAATAACAGACCTCTGTATAAGAGGCAGTACAGTAGAACCTCAATTATCCAAACGCGTCGGGACCGGGTCTAGTTCGGACGATATAAAAATTCGAATAATCGAAACGCAATTTTTTTAACGGCATTATACGTATCACGTATATAAGTAACACGTAGGGAAGAGTGGGGCAAAATGGGGCAGTGGCGCAAAACGCCCTATTATAATCATTTTCGGACGGGACAAGGGGGCAAAACGGGACAGACAATCCGGATGTATCAACAGGGCAAAATGGCACATCCAAAAATGGTTGGAAACCTGCGTTTTGCCCCACTGGCCCATTTTGCCCCACTCTACCCTATAAAAGTGAGACATATGTAAATGAAACAACAGTATATCGTAACGACCGAGGGAATGAACAACGCGCGTATTTGGTTTTGGGGCGGATATTATTAATAATGATAAACGTTTATTATCTCGATCACGTTATGTCACACGTCTGTTCTCTTTGAAAGTCTCGTCCAGACTCCTGACATGACGATCGATCTTGTATCGGTCGTTCGTTCGGTCGTCTTTTGTCAAACCTAACTAATATCGCGTGTCTTAACGAACAGTCCGATACATATTCGTTACAATATATTAAACTTCAAACACATTTTTGAATATTTCCATCAGCGAAGTCTTATTTCAAGGGCTCTGTGAAATCCCGTCGTCCATTTAAAAAAAAAAAAAATCCAAGGCTAGCTACGCGCTTTTGAGCAGCGAAATTTCGAAGCCGCTTAATTGTGAACTTTGTACAGTAGAAGCTCGATTGTCCGAACCGTCGGGACCGAGTCTAGTGCGGATAAACAAAAATTCGGATAATCGAAATGCAATTTTTCTTTTACGCATTATAACACGTATATAGATAAGACATATGTAATAGTAATTTACGATGCTAGTGCGATAAAACTTTTTCTGACGAGGGTGAGTTTGCAGCGTGTTTGCCGAAGGCGAGTGTTGCAATCACACGAGTTAAGAAAAAGTTTTTTGCACGAGTATCGTACCAAATTTTAGCTCACAAGATGTGAAAATGTGGGTGTTACGCATGCGATGCGTGCGTGAAACTGCTATTTTCGTACCGCGTAAAGTAAAGTGAAAAACAGTATACCTTAAACTTCAAAACATGTTTCCAGTATATCGAAGTCTCATTTCAAGCATTCTGTGAAATAGAGTAGTCAATTTTTTAACTGCCGATCCTTAGCTGTGCACTTTTGAGCAGCGAAATTTCGAAGCCGCTTTATTGTGAACTTTGTACAGTAGAACCTCGATTGTCCGAACCGTCGGGACCGAGTCTAGTGCGGATAAATAAAAATTCGGATAATCGAAATGCAATTTTTTTTTAACGCATTCTAACACTTATATAGATAAGACATATGTAATAGTAATTTACGATGCTAGTGCGATAAAACTTTTTCTGACGAGGGTGAGTTTGCAGCGTGTTTGCCGATGTCGAGTGTTTCAATCAGACGAGTTAAGAAAAAGTTTTTTGCACGAGTATCGTACCAAATTTTACCTCACAAGATGTGAAAATGTGGGTGTTACGCATGCGATGCGTGCGTGAAATTGCTATTTTTGTACCGCGTAAAGTAAAGTGAAAAACAGTATACCTTAAACTTCAAAACATGTTTCCAGTATATCGAAGTCTTATTTCAAGCGTTCTGTGAAATAGAGTAGTCAATTTTTTAACTGCCGATCGCTAGCTGTGCGCTTTTGAGCAGCGAAATCTCGAAGCCGCCTTCAGTGTAAACTACATATGTAAGGCGATTCAAACGATTGTGTATTTTAAACTAGTCTCTGATGCGCGCAGTCCGACTCTGCTCGAGTGGGTGAAACTGCTCGGGAAAGCCAGTGTGCGAGCGGATTGACGCTGGAAGAGGAAAACGCGCTCCAACACGCTTGAACACGGGCGCGGTTCTTGCCGCGCCGAGCAACAATGTACAGTAGGACCGCGCTTATCCGACCTTCGATTATCCGAGCCTCCGCTTTATCCGAAGCACCCAACTCATCCGAGCCCTCCGCGTTAACCCTTTATAAGACACACGGCCGTATGGTGTAGTCATATCGACTCCCCGAGCCAGCCCCAACCCCATTAATAATAATAACAATAATAACCCTTTATAAGTCACACCGCCCGAAACTGTACCGAAACGGAACTAACGAACACGGAGTGGGGACCACGCGTTGCTACGGTAGCGCCTAAGAGTGGGAACACAGGTGTGACCTATAAAGGGTTAACCGAGGTGTAGGCTCGGACAATACGGAAAACTCGGATAAAACTGCTGAAGCAGCGCATGCCCGCGCGCGAAGTAGTCTGTAACTGCTAAGTTGTTCCATACGCGCTTAAACTTGTACATGTTTGCTGCGTCTTTATATTGCGAGCTGTAAATACATCAGTCCCGATTCCGCAGTCAATGGTAGAACATCGTGATGTCTCAACAGCGCATGCCCGCGCGCGAAGTAGTCTGTAACTGCTTAGTTGTTCCATACGCGCTTAAACTTGTACATGTTTGCTGCGTCTTTATATCGCGAGCTGTAAATACATCAGTCCCGATTCCGCAGTCAATGGTAGAACATCGTGATGTCTCAAAAAAGGAAAAAGTCGTAAATTAACTAATGATGTTAATGCTTATCTGAAGTGGTGGGTTATTTTTTTAAATATCTAATAGGAGGGCAAGTTTGAATAGAGTACGTTATCCGTGTTATCCGAGCTTTCGCTTACTCGACGTACGCTCTCCCCACATTGCCTCGGATAAACGGGGTTCTACTGTATAATGCTTCGCGCTAACGTCCGGATAATCGAGCGATCGGATAATTGAGGGTCCGGATGATCGAGGCTCTACTGTAGTTAAAAAAAAAAAAAAAAAACGACAAGAAAAAACACGTAGCGGCCTGAAGAGAACACGAAAAATCGTGCAACATAACGGGAACCCGAGTTTCGAGAGTGTTACGAGGTCCGACATATCGTCCAAATAGACCGGAATTATAATTACAATCTTGGCCCGTTATTCCGTTTCGTTCTTTTTTTTCCTTCACCAATAGCTACTCGGTTGTCATGAGGAAAAAAATATTACCGCCGGTGGGTTACCTGGAAAATAAATTTGAACAATTTAACCCTTAATCACACACTTTATAAATTTCTCGGCTGTTATTGTAAGCGTGTTAGGAAGGCAGGTTATCGCGCATTATCAGTATGTCTATCACGTGCGTGTCCCGGGATCTGCGTTAACCCAATTTTCGAGATATCAAAGTGCCCCTCGTCCACTGGGTACACTGTAACTGCAGCCAGCTACAGTACAGGCTCGGATAAATTTTTCGCATCTCAAGCTTGTATCATTTTTTATTTTTTATTTTTATTGGTAATAAACGGCCAAATATCAATTACTAGGAAGATGGGAACGTACCACGTGCAGAACAAAAAACCATAGCGATCATACAGGAATGCATATACAAAGGAGAATTAATTTTAATAAAAAAAGTATATATAAAATTTAAAAAAAATCATAATAAACGGGCAAAGACCAATTACAACGAAGATGGGAACAGACCACGTGCCAAAACAAAAGACTATCGATAATGCAGAAACGCACGTACAAAAGAGAATGAATTGAAATGAAAAAATATATATATATATTTTTAATAAAAATATATATATTAATAATATATATATATATATATATATTTAAAAAATCATAATAAATGGGCAATTACCAATTGCAAGGAAGATAGGAACAAACCACGAGCCAAAACAAAAAACCATAGCGATATGCAGAAACGCACGTACAAAAGAGAATGAATTGAAATAAAATAAAGTATAATGAAAAAAAAAAAAAAAAAAAAATCCTAAAAGCGGCTGAACGGATCGCGATAAATTTTTTCCCGAGCATGGACGAGTTAACCGTTACCTCTTTAACCCGTTCTTCCCGTGATTATCTCCAGCGAGAATAACAATGATACACGATATATGTATGTATGTATCGAATCGTTGCTTTTTCTCACACTTCCTGTCTTATCGATTCGCGAGCGAAGTAATAAAAATAACGATAATCAATCAGGGTTTTCCCCGATATGTCGAGAACGAGGAAAGTCGCCGAATGTATAGGCCCCGATGGTGATGGTGAAACATGTTCGCGCTGTTGTACCTCGGATGTCGTACACGAGAGATCTAATGGGATTCATGGAGGATCGCGGTAACAATCCCGGCGCGCTTGCGACGTTTAAACTGCGAAGCGTGCCGGGAGTAGGTAGGCACACATCGGCACCGGTTGCTTTCATAATGGAGCGGCCAGTTGAAGTTGTGGCCGCAGCAGTCTCCTCGGGGAGATGCGGGCAGTAGCGCGGGTACTCATCGAGGTGAACTCCAGGTGCATACGGACTACAGTAAAACCCCCCATAAGTAAACGTCTACGCATTCGTACCTGGCCCATTGTAAATTCGTTAAACAATTATTAAAATAATAATAATAATAATAATAAAAAGGAAAATTCTATTCCAAAGAAAATTTTCCACACTATGTCAGATCTCGTAAACAAGATAGTGCGGCGATCAAAAAATTTCGCAGAACCGATATTAGCTCAATCTCCGATATTAATCCTGCGATAATGTTACTCTGTACTGCAGTGAGCGCGTGTAAGTCATTCGCACGGTGATCAACGTTTTGTACATTTAATAAAAAACATTCGATAATTTTTTTGGTTTAATGAAAAAAATGGTTAAAAATACGGATTATTCAGAGCATCGACGAATTGCAGTGTGCGCGTGTAACTCGTTCGCACGGTAAAAAACGTTTTGTACATTTAATGAACAAAATACCCGTAAATAGTAAATAGTAAATAATAATAATAATAAAATGCAATAATTTTTTTAGTTTCATGAAAAAAAATTGTTAAAAATACGGATTAGTCAGAGCAACGAGGAATTGCAGTGTGCGCGTGTAACTCGTACGCACGGTAAAAAACGTTTTGTACATTTGATAAACAAAATTCGATAATTTTTTTAGTTTCACGAAAAAAAAATTGTTACACGTACGGATTATTCAGGGCAACGGGAAATTGTCAAACGAAAAAAAGAAGGGACGCGGAGAAGTGTTTGTTGAATATTCCACTAACTTTTTTAACTGTATAGTGTCTAACTGTACGATAAAATGTAACGAGAGTGCAATTCCGCGGGACAGATCCTTGGATGCAAGGCAATGGAGTAGCTGTGCGTCGATAAGAAATTTCGGCAAATCTCTTATTAGCTTAATCTCCAATTTTTATACAGCGACCCTATTGCTATGTACTTAAGTGCGCCGATATAATTCACTCACACGGTAAACAAATGTTTTGCACATTTTCAATTTCTCAAAATGAATTTTTTCAAAAACATTCATAATTTTTTGGTTTAATTATTTTTTTTATTGATAAAAATACCATTCACCTACGGCAACAAACAATTGTAAAAAAATTACATTCGCGGAGAAGTGTTTGCTGATTACTTTGAACTAAAGTTCGCGCATATAACTCACTCGCACGGTAAAAAAGCGTTTCGTACATTTGACAAACATTCATAATTTTTTTGGTTCAATTATTGTTTTTCTTAAAAATACCGTTCATCCACGTCACCGAAGAATTGTAAAAAAAAGTACCTTCGCGGAGAAGTATTTGCTGAATACACAAACTTTTTATTTTTGAAACATTAATATTTTTTTTTATTATTAAAAATACCATTCATCCACGGCAACAAACAAATGTAAAAAAAAGTGCCTTCGCGGAGAAGTGTCCGCTGATTACTTTGAACTAAAGTTCGCGCATGTAACTCACTCGCACGGTAAAAAAGTGTTTCTTCCATTTGTCAAACATTCATAATTATTATTTTTTTTCTTAAAAATACCGTTCATCCACGTCACCGAAGAATTGTAAAAAAAAAAAAAAGAGAAAAAAAGTTCCTTCACGGAGAAGTGTTTGCCGAGTACACAAACTTTTTTTGTCAAAACATAGTCTCCAACAGTTGAAAACCGTTTAGTTTTCAGTGTCCAAGACTGTACGGTAAAATCGCGAGTGCGATTCCGCGGGACGGAGATCCTCGTCTGCAAGGGGGTCGCAGGTGCCGTGCCTCGTGTGCGCGGTTACCGAGAGACCGGGAAACGGCGTCTCCTCCGGGACGGAATAAGAAAGAGTTCGGTAGTCTCCGTCCCTCTCTCCCGCACGGAAGACGCGTTCCCGTCTCTCTCCCGCTCGACTCCCGCACGGGAGGTTGAACGAGCGAGAAAGAAATACTCGGCAATAAATAAGAGCCGGTAGTGAGATAAATAAAAACTGCAAGATACGAAGGAGGAAGAAGAAGAAGAAGCAAAGGAGGAGGAGAGAAAAACAAGAGAGAGAGAGAGAGAGACGGAGCATAGCGAGAAGAAAGGTGGGAGATTGAGGTTGAGACGGAGAGAAATGGATGATCGCGCGAGAGCCACGAAGAGAAATCGTGTTGCAAAGCGGGGAAGCGAAGAGTAAAAAAAAGGAGAGGGGAGGGCAGGGGGGGGGGGGGGAGGCGGAGGCAATGATAAATTAGAGCGCGAAGAGAAAAGGACGAGAGAAGGGGAGGAACGGAGAAGAGGAAAAAACGGAGATACGATAGAGAGAAGAGGGCTTAGGAGAGAGGTATCCACCGAACGTTATCGCGACGCGAGCGAGCGTCTAAGCAGCTGATAAAAGTCCGTGTGTCTACGTGGGACAGATAACGCAAACAGCCCGGTATAAAGAGTCTCGCATAGATAGAGAAAGATAAAGCAGAGGTTCACAGAACAGGTGAATGTCGTGTGTAATACATATCCGAGCCGGGGACAGACCAACGCCCGAACCCTCGTTCACTAAAACGCAGCCGTGTTTCTTTTTTTTCGTCATTGAATTACTGTAATTTTATCAAATAATAAAAAAAAAATTGTTTCATTCATTTTTTCTTTTTCTTTTATTTTTTTTTTTTTTTGCTACACATTGGCGTCTCGGATATCAGGAAGAATCGCGGGGAGAGAACGGAGCGAGAGAGAGAGAGAGAGAAACATAATATCGCGAGTGAGAGAGCCAATGATACTTTATTCCGAAAAAAAAATTAGCCGACGTTCGGTGAATCTTATACACATTTTTTTTTTTTTTTTTTCGTCCATCAGTGTCAAAGTCTGTATTAGCTGTCTGGCAGTATTTTTATCCGCGTTTCATTATTCCTCCGGAGAAAGAGATTATATATTTTTTAAGGCTATCACCGGATCGAAGTGACGGACGAAGTGTGAAATATATTATTATTTTTATTTTATTTTATTATATGATTTGCCGAGTGTGATTAAAAAAATATTTTTGGGGAATGGAGACGCCACGTTATTGGGGTGCGCATTACAGGTAAAACGGTGCGACGCGAGGCCGAGACGGAGGGTTTAGACGCGTTGTCGATAGGCCTCGGCCCTTCTTTTCTTTCTCTCGATGATTAAAAAAAAATAAAAGAGTAATTTTGACGATTGCCGTGACATAAGAAATGCCAAGAGTGTGAAATCGAGAGGGGATGGTTTTTGCTGAAAATTAATCGTTATCTTATCGTGTTTCAGCGGAGGCATGGCCGGGCAGCACTACTGCCTGCGCTGGAACAATTACCAGTCAAATATGACGTCCGTATTCCATCAGCTGCTGCAGACGGAGGCCTTCGTGGACGTCACCCTGGCCTGCAACGAGGCTTCGTTAAAGGCGCACAAGGTAGGCCAGTCGCGTTTGTAACTCATCGAGGATACACATATTACGCCTCCTTCGTCGACAAATACTCGTCAATCGCGAAAACGCTTCGAGAGCGAGAAGAAAAAAAATACGAGAAAAAAAAAGTGGATAATCACGATACACCGATTACGCGTATCTCTCCGCTCGACTCTTATCGCAAATATTACATCGTGGCCATTACCTGCCTATTGTATTATATATATATCTTTCTGATAATTTTTTTGTTTGTTAAGAAACGAGCTGTTCGCTTCCTTCATCGATGACATAATTTTACGGTATCGATTAATTATTTTTTTTCTCCTGCAGGTCGTACTATCGGCGTGCAGTTCGTACTTCAAGAAGCTTCTGCTGTCTAATCCGTGCAAACATCCAACGATAATAATGCCGCAGGACGTGTGCTTCAACGACCTCAAATTCATCATCGAATTCGTTTACAAGGGGGAGATCGACGTGTCGCAGGCGGAGCTTCAGGTGAGATAAGAAAAAAATCATTGTAACGCGATCGTCCAAAGATCGAGAGAAAAATTAATATCCTTCGACCGTGATCAGAGTATTTTTTTTTTTATCGACTGCTCGCTCGGTACACGTTTACCGACCGTCGCTTCCGTCGCGCTCTGCAATCGCTTTGCTCGGCCGCGAAGAGCTCTGCCTCGGGGATCTTCCTTGCCGACCTCGGGGCTCTGCATTATCGACGCGATTAAATCTAAATTGCCGGTTACCGTTTACCGTCTTTTCGACTTGGCGGTCGCTTTACTGACGAGCGGCAAGCCGTAATTTTTTTCGAACCGCGAGATAGCGCGATAATGTCTGGAATGTATATGTCCGTAGAACAGAGTCGGCGAGAAAGCGGCGAAGACTTCGGGATGTTCCGTGAAAAAACGAGAGAGAGCCGTGTGTGGTTCTCTCCATCGGTGTCGGTCTCGTTCGTCTTTATCCGCGGATACGCGGGGACTCTCTTATTCAGTGGTACAACCTCGCCGTAAATAATCCGGCGTACACTCTCACTCGCGTAGTTTTACACGCGAAATGACTGGCGGTTTCGCGTTTCTCGACGTCGATCCTCATCGTCGTCGTCGCGGTCGTTCGACGTCGAATTATCGCGACTCCGGTTACCTCATCGCTTTACTTTGATACACCTGCCGGTACATATTTTCCGTATCGTAATCGTCAGAGAAAAAAAAAAAACGCTACGCGATTTTCTTCATAAGTTGGACAAAAAAAAAATAATAATAAAAAAAAAGGACACGAGAAATTCGCGGTCACGGTTTTTCGACGTAACGCGCGTTCCGTCGGAGAGAAAAAAAAAAAATTAAAAAACTATAAAATTAAATACAAGTAACTTGGTTGCCTGATGTGCGCTCCACCTGGGCCCCCTGTCGAACGCGCATCGAGCTCGTCTCAGTTCCGAACACACATTTTCGCCGAAAGTAAGAGGTTAGCCCACAATTACTAGAAATTCTTATATATTTGTTTTTATTATTGTTCCTACTACACCTGCGAACTGTTGTCATTTGTACTATCTCATTGTCTGTCGACATTGTAGCTTTCGTTGCCTCCGATTAAATGATCAGCGTTGGTTTCACTCGTCGAACGATTTACGAAATTATCCATGCGAGGAATAATTGAGAACCGGGGGAACGGTTTCCGATGTAACGAGCCCACGTGACTCAGGTGACAACACCTCCATCGTCCGAAAACTAACTTGTCGAGCTTCCCCTCGAACTTTGCGTGTTTATTTTGCATAAAAATATATATATATATATATATATGTTTCGTTACCTACGTTGGAGGGGGGGCGTCTGGTCTCCGAGGAGAAGGGCACTTGCCGTTCGATTAGGTCGGCTATACCGGATGGAAAATTGGCCCCCGAGTTTTTCCCGGATATGAATGGTTCGATGTCTAGATGCGGGTGGGTAAAGGCCAGGGAGGAGCGTCGCGACGTCGAAGCCTCGTCGTGACCCCCGCCGCGCCCCGTGAAATCAATAAAAGGACAGTCTTCGACCCCGCGTCTCGTTAGGACGCGCATTGTTCGGCAATCAGGCTACTGCGGGCGACGCTCGCGCAGTGGTTCTCATTGTCCCCCGGTCTCGGCTTCGGATTCTCTCCGACGCCACGGTCCCGCTTTGCATCTCCGCGTCTCCCCTCGAGGCCTCGGACTTTTCGCGATCGCTCTTATCGCTCGAGTCTCTTCGCGCTGCAAGTAATATTCACTTGAGTCGACGACCTCACCGGGGCTGCGTAAACGTTATCGCGCCGAGTCGTTGGCTTCGGGGCTCGCGTAATCCATCGATAATTACGCAATCTCTGTCGGGGAGGATTCTTGCGGTTGTAATTATTAAATTTTCCTCTCGCATGTTTTTATCGGCATTCGTTGCAGTGAGAGACCCGCTGCTGGAGAGGTCTGTCGAGTTTTTTTATTCTGGAATAATACGTTGCGAGAAATGCATCGGGGTTCGGTACTGGGCACACGCGCCTTATCGGGGAATTATCGGGGCAACCTCGAATACGCATATTCATCGAGTCATGCAAAACAACGTTTTTAAAAAAATCTTATTGTTAAAACATTTAGCTGCTGACTGACACAATACTTTTTTTAAAATATATAGTGAACTTTGAAGGTTTAATGGCGTAAAAAAAATCATTGGAATATTTAAGACTATAATTAAATATTTAAGATTATATAGAGATTGGGGCAAAATGGAACCCTCTGTCGAGGCGGATTCTCGCGGTTTAACTTTTAAATTTTCCTCTCGCATGTTTTTATCGGCATTCGTTGCAGTGAGAGACCCGTTGCTGGAGACGTCTGTCGAGTTTTTTATTCTGGATAATACGTTGCGAGAAATGCATCGGGGTTCGGTACTGGGCACACGCGCCTTATCGGGGAATTATCGGGGCAACCTCGAATACGCATATTCATCGAGTCATGCAAAACAACGTTTTAAAAAAAATCTTATTGTTAAAACATTTAGCTGCTGACAGACACAATACTTTTTTTTAAATATATAGCGAACTTTGAAGGTTTAATGGCGTAAAAAAAATCATTGGAATATTTAAGACTATAATTAAATATTTAAGACTATAATTAAATATTTAAGGCTATAATTAAATATTTAAGATTATAAAGAGATTGGGGCAAAATGGAACTCTGTCGAGGCGGATTCTCGTGGTTTAACTATTAAATTTTCCTCTGGTATGTTTTTCGGTATTCGTGCAGTTGACCCGTTGCTGGAGAGGTCTGTCGATTTGTTTATTCTGAAATAAGTCGTTGCGAAAAATGCATCGGGGTTCGGTACTCAACACACGCGCCTTATCGGGGAATTATCGAGGGAACCTCGAATACGCATGTTCATCGAGTCATGCAAACTAACGTTTTTTAAAATCTTATTGTTAAAACATTTGACTGCTTACAGATACGGTAATTTTGTTAACACATAGTCAACTTTGGGGGTTTAAGGGCTTAAAAAAAAATCATTGGAATATTCAAGACTATAATTCGGACGATTGTATGGTTATATAGATAGTGCAGCGTGGGGCACAATGGACCAGATTTCTGTCGAAGATGATTCCCACAGTTTAACTATAAAATTTTTCTCTCAGATGTTTTTCGGCATTTGTGCAGTAAGAGACCCGTTGCCGGCAAAGTTTATCGATCGTAAATTCTGGAATACGTTGCGAGAAATGCATCGGGGATCGGTACGGGAAATACACGGCTTATCGGGGCATTATCGGCAACCTCGAAAACGCATATTCGTGGAGCCATGCAAACTAACGTTTTCTTTTATCTTATTTTAAGAGGGGGTTGTTAAAACATTCTGCTGCCCAGAGACACGGTTTAATGTTTTTTCATACATAGTCAAATTCGGGGATTTAAGGGTCCAAAAAAATTTCATTGAAAGATTTAAGTTTATAATTCGGACGATTGTATGGTTACACAGCTAGTGCAGCTTGGGGCAAAACGGAACGAATCTCTGTCGAGGGGAATTTTCGCGGTTTAACGATTACATTTTCCTCTCATATGATTATCGCTATTCGTGCAGTGAGAGACACTTTGCTGGACAGGTCTGTCGAATTTTTTATTCTGAAATAATAGCTTACGAGAAATACATCGTTGATCGGTAATGAACACACGTGCCTTATCGGGGCAACCTCGAATACGCATATTCATCGAGTCATGCAAACTAATGTTTTTTTTTAATTTTACTATTAAAACATTTCGCTACTCACACACACGGTAATTTTTTTTTTTTTTTATACATAGTCAAATGTTAGGTTTTAAGGACTTAAAAAAAATCATTAGAATAATTCAAATTATAATTTGGACGCTTGTATCGTTATGTAGTGCTTGTGGAGGTTGGGGCAAAATGGACCAGTGTCCTTCGTTCGAGACGAGACACTATTTTTTTTAATGCCCCACGAAAAAATGATAAAAATGGTTCGTCCGGCTTCCATTTTGCCCCACTCCCCCCCACGCAAAGTTTTATAGTTCTACAGTCGTACAGCAACAACGATGAGGTATGTTTAATACGAGCGTAAAGCATCGAGCGAAATTAGGGTGGGATCCTTCTCGCTCTGTATAATACAGTTTCCGTTAAACTTCTCCGTCCAGACAGTGTTTGTACTGGTGATTGAATATTTGCGCCCGGTGTCTCTCTCGCTAAGCGAGAGCATTCTCCACCCTCGGTGAGCTCGCCCGGTCTACGGACCGAGCGAGAGAGAGAGAGAGAGAGAGAGAGAATCGAGAGTGCAAAAATACGCGCGGGTCTCGGCTGGCGCGCACACAGTCGGTTCGTTCTCTTCTCGAGAATGGCTTGAGTTTCGTCGCCGTTTTGCTGTCGTTCTTTTTTTTTTTCTTGCTTTTTTTCCTCTCCATTCCTCCGCCCTCCCCTCGAAGCCCTCTCAGCGACTCTGGTCTGTCTTATTTTTTTCTTCGCTTTTTCCCCCCTTGGCGGGTTTCTTTCTCTTTGTCCCTCGAGCGGCCGGGCGCGACGTGCTGGCACGCAACGCGGCGCACCGCTCGCTCGAACACCGTGATTGGTGCAACCGGCCAATGCGTGTGTTGTGTTCGACGCTTTGCAACCCCATCGGTTTTATTCCACCGGAGCGACTCGCCGAACGCCCCGATCTCCAACTTCGCTCATCGGCTCGACTGACGAAAACTCGTTCGACGTTTGTGAATGGAAAAGAAAAATTCGGGCCCTCGGAAATCTTTGGTAATGATACACGGCGCACCGGTGACGCCGCCGTGTTACACCGGCAGCTCGTGAGAGTCTCGAAGTGTTCGTCCGTCTTTATCTTCGTCGGGAAGCCGACGAAGCTCGAAGCGCATAACCCGGTCTTCTTGACTCTCTCTCTCTCTCTCTCTCTCCGTTCCTACCAGCTCCGGATGGCCTTGACACGACTGCTGTAAGGCGACACACATAGGAGAGACCAGGGCCGGAGTCCAGACTCCAGAACGATCGTCGCGAAGACCCGAACGGCATTCTTATGTACTGAAGAATTAAACTCGAAGATACGGTGAATGATTTTTTTTTTTTTTTCAAGTCATCGTTTCTGGCGTTTATCGACAGGAAATGAATACTTCGGGGTATCGAATAATTGGCCGATCGCAAAAATTACATTAAAAAGGTTTATACCAAGGTTCACTTTATAGTACTAAGGCCCGAGGGTGCGCGCGCACGATGCTAGTTTATAGTGGAAAATAGAAAGGTGCAAGCTTAAAAAAAATTAAGAACGCTGTTTCGGTTCTAATTACTTATTAGCATTGGCAAGAAAAATCTCGCCCAACAGGTCGATTTTATAATGCATCAATAATAAAAAGGGTATATTCTTTTTAAGGGATCGTTTCTGGCGTTTATCGACAGGAAATAAATACTTCGGGGTATCGAATAATTGGTCGATCGCAAAAATTACATTAAAAAGGTTTATACCAAGGTTTACTTTATAGTACTAAGGCCCGAGGGTGCGCGCGCACGATGCTAGTTTATAGTGGAAAATAGAAAGGTCCAAGCTTGAAAAAAATTGAGAACGCTGTTTCGGTTCTAATTACTTATTAGCATTGGCAAGAAAAATCTCGCCCAACGGGTCGATTTTATAATGCATTAATAATAAAAAGGGTATATTCTTTTTAAGGGATCGTTTCTGGCATTTATCGACAGGAAATAAATACTTCGGGGTATCGAATAATTGGTCGATCGCAAAAATTACATTAAAAAGGTTTATACCAAGGTTTACTTTATAATACCAAGGCCCGAGCCTGCGCGCGCACGATGTTAGTTTATAGTCCATATGAAGGTCCAAGCGTTAAAAAAAAAGAAGAACACTGTTCCGTTTCTAATTACTTATTAGCATCGGCAGAAGAAATCTCGGCAACAGGTCGATTTTATAATGCATGAATAATAAAAATAAAAAAAACTTTTTGGTCCACCGCCAGAATGCTTTTATTATCTCTTGTAAAGAATAAGAAGTGGCGGAGAAGCGTTTGAAAAGCTGGTGAGTTCGGTGCACCGTGCCGGGTTCGCGCTATCGTCTCGCCCAAACTCCTCACTCTCTTTCTTCCTCCCACGCTGTTACATTCTCGTTCCCAGACGGTCCGAGGGAGCGAGCGGAGCGCACGGCGAGGCGATAGCGCATAGCCGAAGTAAGAAAGAAGGAAGGATATCCGCGAGTTCGCGAAGTACATTGCGCAGAGATGACCTCTTTCCTCGGAGGGGGAGACTCCCGCTTCACGTCGACAAGTGGCGCACTTTTTTTTTCTCTATGCACCCCTTGTTATTGTTTTCATTTTTTTTTTTTTTTTAATCCTCATCTCCCGCTCTTCGCCTCGCTGTCCTACGATTTTATCTGCTCAGCTACAAGCTACCGTACCGATCGTGCGCAACCTCGTATCACTTTTGTGCATTTCTTGTAACTCACTCTTCATGTCTCCTCGACCTGCTCGCAGCCGGATCTCTCGCGACTCTCCGTCGCACATTTGTTTCTAAACAATTTTATTAGTCGGGCGAGCGATCGTTTGACCTCGATGGAATAAGATAAGTACCAGGAAAAAAAAAGAACGAAAAGAAACAAGCAAAATTGGAAAGACGAAAGAACGATGAGGAGGTTTGATAAAGCTGCTCGAGTCTGACCTCGTTCCCTATAGTCCGTGCAGACGTTCTTGCTTGCCTGGCTGACTGGCTCGCGCTCGTTGCAACGGTTACGGAGAAACTCGGACACCTGGCCGGACCAGGAACTCTTCTTCTCTCGCTCACCTCTCTTTCTTCTACACCACATACATATATATGTATGTATATACATTTATATGCGAGCGAGTGTGTACATACAACTTGCTCCTTCGGCTCTCGGCTATCTTGTTCGCGAGGAAAGCGCGCTTAGTGCGTATTGCCGGTACCGTTCGCTCGGCCTTGAACTTTCCTCGTGCCATAAACATGCCCAGACACAGGAAAACCTCAGAGAACCAGTATACCCGTCGAAGAATTCAAAGTCTCCGATCTCGTCGAGTCTCCGCGCTGACTTTTGCATGTCGGTGCATTATACGGCCTCGCGGCCTTGAAAAAAGCAAAAAATCCTTCTCGCTTTTATGCAGATGTATAATGATAATTTATTCGAAGGACTGTACGGCGAGCTGTTTCGCGATACACGAAAACGCTTGCGTGCGCGATGCCGAAAATCTCCGGTGGGGGCCCTCCGAAGTCGAGCGAGAGATCGACAATCGCCATTAGCTCAGTGAACAAACCGAGAGTAAACGCGACTCAATATTTATTTATTTATTTATTTATTTACGGGTGGAAACCTTTTATCGGACGATATACGCGCATCGTCCGAACATTATAATGGCACTTAGAAGAGTCTTGTAATCGTGAATATCGTTTATCGTACATCGCATTATGAGTGTAAATAATATTAGATTAGAAGATAATAAATAAATAGTGAGAAAAAGGAGAAAATTACGACCATACGTAAGAACGAAAAGAAATTGGTATCAGCCAATTAGAAAAAAACTAATTAAGTTTTTCTTAAAAAGATAGAGAAAAGTACCAATATTGTAAGATTTATATTGTTATTATTTTCTTTTTATCGCATACACTTTTCGACCCTCGAACAACCGGATTCCTTAGTGAAAATCCGTTAAAATTATACAGAGCTCTATCGCTAGTCTCAGAGAGTACGAACAATTTTTAATAAATTTGACCTCTCAAGTAATACATCTTTTCACGGTGCCGAAAATCTCCGATGGGCGCCCTCCGAAGTCGAGCGACAGATCGACAATCGCTATTACCCCAGAGAACGACCGACAGTAAATGTGACTCCGTATAGTTATTATTATTATTATTATTATTATTATTATTATTATTATTATTATTATTATTATTATTATTATTATTATTATTTATTGCATACATTTTTTGACGCTGGTGCAACCGGATTACAAAGTAAAAATCCGTTAAAATTATAATGAGCCCTATCGCGAGTCTCAGAGAGTACGTAAGTTTTCTCGCGAGTGTAAAATTTTTTTAGTGGGATTAATTGTAGCATCTCGATTAATTGTCGATTCTCGAAGATCCCAACAGTTTTTTTTCATTTGTTTTTTCGTAACATTAAATTTGCCAGTTTCCGCGTCGATGGAATTTTATTCGCTCGGCAGAATGCTCCTTTGCCGAGTCTCGTATCTCGGGGATAATGATGCCGAACAATGGTGGTCTCCGACTCTCGAAAAATTTTCGGGCCGACTGTACGACTAGGCAGTGCGCGCGGGCGCCCGCGCGGTTTCTGCAACGCGAAACACGGGACGGCCCGTGTGTTCGTGACTGTGTGCGGTTTGACAGTGCGTGCACCAACGACGCCGGGGATGTGCAACGTCGTTGTATGCGTGGCCAGAGAGACGACTGGAGCCGCAGATTCCCTTTGTCCGCGCAAACTCTGCAGCGGCCGCGACAGAGTCCTCTCGCCTCCCCCTGTCTCGCTCACTCGCCAAATCCACGCCGGTTCCTGTCTACGCGCTGTCTTTCTTTATCCCACCGCGGACTTTATCCCTCCTCCTCCTCATCCTCCTCTCTTGGCCTGCCCGCACGTACACACTCGACGCAGCGCGTGTACAGTACGGGCGCGTACACTTTGCGCTCGTCTGTACGTGTGTAAGTAAGCGAGACTCTCGGTTTGGGCGCGTCCCGACTCTCGCCGTCGGCCTCTCGAGTGGTGTGCGCTCTGCACGCACGGCATCGCGCGCAACCCTGTGGAAACACTTCCTCGGCTCTCAATGAGAGATACACGCAACACGCCCGATAAAATTCATACTCCGAGAAATTTTTTAACCGACATACAAAAAAAAAACGAACCGCAACTTTGTCTTCGTTCCTCTCATCGCATCTTTCTGAGTATATTAAAGAAAAAAAAAAAACAAATAAAACATTCCGCTGCGAAAGAAAAAATCTTGAGATTGCGAACAGCTCGCTAAAAACAAATGATCGTTCTATAGAAAGGATCATCGACTATTCACCCTGATCGAGGACCGTTGATGCGACACAAGCGAGACATAACTTTGTTGGAAATTCGTGTAAGATAAATTGCGAGGCAAAGGGCTTCTATCTCGGACCCTCGAAAAAGCGAGCGGGCGTATTATAACTACACCGGTATATATATGTATCCACACGATATAGTTATAGCGCAGTATAAGCTCCGCGACGCTGGCAGTGCGCATAGAGAGAGCGTCGCTTTCCTCGCGTTCGTCTCCTCCACGAGAGATCGAGAAGCCTCCCCCCCACCCCCACCTCTTCCCAGACCGTACTACCACCATCATCATCACGGAGGCAAAGACCCGTGCAGACAGCCAAACAACGGGGTTCCCCTCCTCGAGATTATCCACGTTCCGATAGATCGATCCTCTCTGTCGCCCGCATACCTTTATACCGGGTCGCGTATAGAGTAGTCCGCTCCGTACTCCGGACGCCTCTGTGTGCGCGCCGCCCGTGTATACTCACTTCTCCGCCCCTTCTCCTTCCCACACTGCTCTAACCCTCGGTTTGTCCCTCGTCCGTGAACGGGCGGACTCACCCTTTCGGGTGTGTGTACACTCTTCAATCCTCTCTCCCTCTCGAGAGTATCAGCGGGTCCGCAGACCTCTCGTCCGATTTTCGCGCAGGTCTCACCCGCCGCAGACTCTCGCCGTCTCTGTTCTCCGACAGGCAGCGCTCGTCCATGCACCGTACGACGGCTGTACGCAACAACGGGCGTAGACTAAACAGCGGAGTGATTGACCGCTCAAGCGGCCGAGGTAAAACAGTAATCGGCATAGTTCTTTCCTCTTTCTTCCAACGGCCGTTTACGCGGGAACCTGCTCATAACTGTTACCCGGCCAAAAAACTATTATTCTGTATCAAGAGCGGAGAGCCCTGCACACATCGTCCGCTATCTTCAGCGCGCCTCTCTTCGTCCCGGCGAGAGTGTACGGCGAGAGCCTGTGTACATGTATACAGGCAGAGAGACCAGGCGTAGCGAGTAGTACAGTGAGAACCGAGTCTAAAGCCCCCTCCCCCCCCCCCCCCCCCCCCTCCAACCTCTTCCGTCGCTGCTCCGCGTGCCCTCCCGTCCCGCGGATCCTCATTGGCCCGCGCCTTTCCACCTCGCTCCTACCGGCCTCTCTCTCTCTCTCTCTCTATGCTCCGCCATCGCAATAGCCTCGAAGGGGTTAGCACGGCCTCGTCGCACCAACGCGTCTCGGATTCATTCGTTCTCTCTCCAAGCTCGGGCACGCACATACATGCCTTCCTCCTCCTCCTCCTCCTCCACGTTTCTCCTCGAGTCTCTCTCGGTTTCTCGCTCGTCGAACGTGTGGATGCCACGAGCGAGCACCGGCCCGAGGTTTCGAAGCACGCTGCTGCCGATGCCGCCGCTAGCCTCTCTGTGGCTCTCTTCGTCGCGTCGACGAATTTCGTGCCGCGGCGGTCGGGCAGCGGGGCAGCCTCGCTTCGACTCTCCTCTCTTCTCTCCTCTCGTCGGGGCATCGTCGTCTCCTCCGCCGCCTTCCCTCTTTGCCCTATGCTTTAGCTCTGTTGCCGCTGTTCTCGACGCCGACGCTGCTGCTGCTGCTGCTGCTGCTGCCGTTGCTGCTGCTGCTGCACGGCGTCCTCTCTCGATACCCGCCCTCCGCAACACGAACAGAGATAGAAGGAGCAAGGTGGACGAATAGAACGGATTGAGAGAGCGAGCGGGACGGGATATTCCCGACGCCGCCGCCGAATGCCATTTCACTTTCGTTGGGCTTCGCCACGGAGGAGAGCGGGCCCCGCCGCTGCTGCTGCTGCTGCTGCCAGGAATTATCCTCCCGTTCTCTACGTCGTCGTCGTCGCTGCCGCCGTCGTCCGAGCGTCCCTTTCTCGCCGGTCGCTCGTACGTTCTCGGCGTGTCTCTAGTCGTCGCGTGTTTTATCCTCTCTGGACTCTCGCTCTCTCCTCTCGTCCGCTTCTCGCCTCCGTCCGGCTCTTTTACGATACCACTGGGAGAAACGCGCGGCTTTAGGGAGTCACAGTTTCGCCGTTGGCGAACATCAAACCTTCTCTCTCCGGCTCGTGTCCGATCGGCACTCGTGAATTTTTACATGTAACAGTCGAATTGACGGTGGACATTAACAATCGTCCGTATACATATACGTTATATAAATCGAACGGGACCGTCGCCGGAAGACGCGGACGCGGACTTTGAACGGTCGGGGATACGAGATTCTTTTATTTCATTTTTTTTTTTTTCTCTTATCCTTTTCGTTCGATTCTTCATCTTCGCGCCAACTTTCCTTTGGCAAGGAGAGTCGTACACGCGTTTATACTTTTTTCGTTCTTTTTTTCCCACTTCCCTTTTACCCTTTATTCGATTCTCGCTCTTTGCCTCTTTCGCGTTCCTCTTCTTCCTCCTCCTCTTTCCTCCTTCTTCGTTCCTCGGCCGAGGAGGACCTCGGGCATCCACCACTACTCACCGAGTCTCTATCCCTACTCTCTCTCGGAACACACAACTCCCCCGCGACGCTCGTTCGCGCCGCACGTCTCGTCTCTTCTTTCCTTCCACGGCGCCCCGCGAGGGGACACCGTTCCTACGCCTACGGAGTGCCAGGTGAGTGATAAACGATATAACTTTCTTCGCGCGCTCGTGTGGTTCTTCTCTCCTCCGTCGTCGTTTTATCTTCGTTCTCTTCTTTCACGGGTGTTCCGCGCGTCGGATCTTTTCTACGAGTAGCGCGTTACATTTCTCTACGCGGGCCGAGAGATATATACTCGACCGTTGAGAGAGGCTCGTGTGAATGCGTGCGTTTGTTTGTGTGTTCCGAGTGTGTTCGTCCCCCGGTGCGGCGCTTTGTGTGATACTGTGATTTTTACGTACGAGGAACGAGACACTTTCGGAATACGGAGAGTGAAGAAAAATAAGGTTGCCGGAATTGCCCGTGGACTCGACTCGCTTTTCAAAGAAAAATCCGACGGTAAAGTTTTAGATTCGAGTGGCTCAACTGTGTTCTCTCGTTCAAAGGTTCCTTTGTGCCTCTAACGTTGCATACTTTGCATAGTATCGTGAAATAACGACTTATCTCTTATTCGTGAAGTTTCTTCGAAACGAATTTTTTCTTTCAAGACTGTTTGTAACAGCGCTACAATTCGGGTTTAGAGTCCTACAAAGTTTACCCTCTCCGTATCTCTATCTGCATGGCTCCGGTGGAATAAAAAAAAAATAACCCTTTCTTTATCGAGAAATCAATTCTATCGAATCAGCGAAAATGTTTTATGGGACTGAAACTCGGTAAGATACTCGATGTGAGGGAACGAAGATTGAACAGGACGAATAGGCTTAACCCTTTTTTATCGATCGAGCATCCGATGGATTGTACCGAATGGACTAAAAAAATGTCGTCCAACTGGACGTAGGTAGAAACTTGATGCGAGGCAAATGTTTTAAAGGAGGGCCGGGGAGAGGCAAAGGCTCGAAGAATATTGTTAAAAAATTCGAACGCGTTGTCTGGCGAATTTCGTAGCCGAGTTTTGCATGCCTTTGCCGTCGGGTTGGCCTGTCTGCATGTTTCCAGGGCGAAAGCTGTGCATGGTTCCGTGGCGAAAGACCGTCGGGTAGACTGCTGCCGCTGCTGCCTTTCCTCGCCCCGCGTACCTCGCCCCGTCGCCGTCTCTCTCTCTGTCCCTCGGCGATTCGCCCGGCGCGCACTGCCTCGGCCGAGCGAAGTGGCGAGGAAGTGACTTTACGAGGGCCCTCGGAAACGTCTGCCTCTGCTCGCGAAGCCGCCGGCTCAGTCTACGCTACTTCGCGTCTCTTTCTCCTATTCACCGAGCACGCTCGGCTCCATCGCTCTCTCTCTCCGACTCGCTCTCGCATTATCAACCCTCTTTCCTTCGCACGTTCGTAAACATTCTTGCACGTTGACTTGAAAAGCCCGCGACGACGTGGTTTTCCCACCGATCTTCGTACCCTCCGACCGGATTGCGCTGAGAGTTGTCCCGAATTTTTATGGACCGACGGAGAGCCGAGTGCCAGACGATGCCCCGCTGCACTTCGCCACCGGCAAACTCGGCATCGAACGAAAATACCTTATTCATCATCACCGAAGTGTTCTATCGACACGCGTTTGTATCGTCGGCACGGAAATTCCATCGCACGGAGGTGTCGAGCAAAAATTATAATGTCGACGGAGAAAAAAATTACCATGGCGCGTACGGTAGCCGGCGATCGTGCCGCCATCTCTCAACGAGCGGACGATTCACGATAATTTTTACCGCAATTATAGGCATTTTTAGGTTAGAATCTAACCCTGAAATTCTCGTAAACTGGTAACAAAAATTTTCACAAATATCAGACTTTTTCTTTTGCAGATCTCGACGTAATCGTCTACTGCCTAATAGTACATACTATAATCTATCAGGTTAATAGTAATGTCGACTGCTGAGAAACGGAAGGGCGTGCACCACATTATTTTACATTTTAAATGGTTACGCCCTTCCGTTTCTTGGCAGTCGATATTGTACGACAATATGATAATATAGTATCATAGCGCAATATTAGTAAAGTGTGTGTACTGATTATACATAGTAATTTATTCCAGTCGGCATTGCAAACAGTTCTATCATACTCGTTAAAAAGTATATTTAAATGTGTAAAACTTTTTACTCGGGAGCTTATAATTTGCACCGCTAGTACGGGAATGTTGAAGTTATAATCCGACATCGAAATTCTCGTGTGATGTGGTAACAATAATTTTCATAATTATCGGATTTTTTGTTTTTAACAGATTTCGACATAGTCATCTACTACCAAATAGTATATTCTATAATCTACCGGGGTAATACTAATCGACCGGTAAGAAACAGAAGGGCGTATACCACACCTTTTACGCGTTAAGTGGCTACGCCCTTCCGTTTCTTAGCAGTCGATATAGTACTACAATGTAACGATATAGGATCACAGTGCAATATTAATTTCAGTCGACACTGTGGCCAGTTATGTCTCTTATACTCGTTAAAAAGTATATTGAAACGTGTGAAACTCTTTATTCTGGAGCTTAGTTTCTTATAATTCAGCACCAAGCAGTTTTCGACATAGTCGTCTACTGTCAAATAGTAAATTCTATAATCTGTTAGTGTAACACTAATGTCGACTGCTAAGAAACAGATGGGCCTATTACCGCATCGTTATACGTGTTAAATGGTGTAGATACGTCTTTCCGTTTCTTAGCAGTCGACATTGCACTGCAATATGATAATATAGTATCGCAGCACAATATTAGCGAAGAGCATGTACTATTTATACATGGTAATTTATTTCAGTCGACATTGTAACCAGTTCTGTTTCTCATACTCGTTAAAAAGTACATTGAAATGTGGGTAAAACTTTTTATTCCGAAGCGAAAAAGTTTTTCCCATTCACGTTGTCGAAGCTGAGTCTCGCAATAACGAAAATCGTAGTCAATTTCGAAACGCTCGTATATCGGCTACAAAAAATATCCGATAAAAAGTACACTATACTACAGTACACGATCGCGTTTCTCCGATCCTCGGGAGCCAATCCAATTAAGCACGACCGCGTAAGTTGGATACCCCCACTACCTGCCCAAGTACCTGCCCACCGTCCCTTTCCATACGCAAAATTCCCCTTCCGAGCGCTGTTATGCTTTGAGCGTGGAGATACGTATAGCCGCAAAAATGACCGTAATGTAAGCGTGCACAAATATACTCTATGTATTTCGCAGCTCAAGTCACAGTTCGAAATTGATTTCTTAATTTGAATATGAAATGCATTCAGTCGTTTAAGGGAGACCCATAAAAATCCCGTTTTATAAATTACGCATTTTATATTTATTTGATTTGTTGCTTTGCTAAAGTTAACAAGCCTTTGCTTCCTCATAGACAAAGATTTTTAGTGAATCAAATAATTCGATATATTGCTTTCTCACAGAGGAAGCTATGATTCCCTTAAAAAAAATAAAAAAACGCGACATTTTAACGTCAGAGTAATTAAAATAGTCCAAAACATCGAGTAATGCGATTATTACCTGACGTCCGGATGTATGTGTGTGTATGTGTGTGTGTACGTGTGATCATATCGCTTCGGTCGGGAAAATAAGCTTTTGATCAAAGGAAAAATTTGATCAATAATATAAATTGGAGCATATTGAGGCTGTCGGACGGGATAGGTTCTTCTTTATGGTAAAATGACGGAATATATCCGATACCCGAATACGAGAAAATGTATAGAACGAAGAATTTATCGATTTCTGTCTCATATCAAGCTTCCCGCCGCATTGCCTCTTTGTCGGATTTACAGCAGCGACGATTTCATTCGCAGATGGCAAAAGGGAAGGAGTCATTTGTTTCCCCATCAAGCAGGTAACGGACCTTGAGAAGGGGCCGAATTGGACTTACGCGGTCGTCTTTTTCGGACATACGCGGTCGTTCGGAATTATGCGGTTGGGAGAAACGCGGTCGTGTACTGTACTACTACATTTGGGCCAAAAACATGAAAATAAAAATTCCGTAAAGTATACGCAATAACAGTTCCAAAACAAAGCCGTGTAACGGTTTTTATCGCGAGAAAAGTTGCTGGTAGAACGTTCTCCCTTCGTCTCTTTCCCCGTTTGGCTCATTCTCGGTTGTGTGTGTCGCAAGCACGTGGTGCAAAAGGGGTCGTCGTCGCCGAGTCTCCTCCATTCAGTAAGAAGGTTACGGACAGTGTATCCCTCTCTCCCTCCATCTCGCTTCGCCTCCGTTGCGAGAGAGCGAGTCGGAAGATTGTTTTCTCGCGACTACGCCAGTTACATTATCAATTCCTTTATGACACCGTATTCGTAATACCCGGGCGAGTACGAGAAAGAGGTCTCCGTCTCTCTCGCCGATAGTGAGAAAGTGAAAAAGATAAAGAGGATAGAATGTAACCATTCTGCAATCTTCGCGGATTGGCCTTCTTCCTCTTCTTCGCAGGTTCTCACACTTCACCCCCCCCGATGGCGACGGCGTCGTCGGCCCCCTTGGCTTCCTCGCTTCGTCCTTCTTCATTCACTCTCGCTTTTACCCCACTCCCCTACCCTATTCCTCTTTATCTTTATTTTCTTCCTTCTTCTCCCCGTTTTTTGCCCACCTTCGCCGTGCGCTTCTCGCGGCGAGCCAACGACTTCTACATCGCCGCCACCACACTACGGCCAGCGTACTACGTACTGCTATAACGCGATAGTGAAAAAGGATCGCGTGTTTCATCGCCCTTCCGCGAAGCATCCGACCGAATGGGAGGGAAAGAGCACGACGGATGTGTGAAACCTCTTTTCACTTTTCTTCGGCCTCTCTTGCTGCTGTACTCTCTCTTTCGTTTCTCCTATCTAACCTTGGGAAGAGAAGGGGGGGGGGGGGGGGGGGGGAAGGAGGGCACACCAGCACGACGCTTCTCTTTTCACGGACTTACACCTGTTGGACCTGCCGGCAAAACGGCTCGTTCACTTACTTGTCTCTCAAAGAAAACTTCGTCTTCGCGCGTCAAACGATTTTTTTCTTTCCTCTTCATTTTTTCTGCTGCATATTCGAAGGATAATTTTATAGAGACTGGCTGCACGCATCCACTCACCTCGACGATATCAATCGACGCAAAATGGACCGTTTGAGATAAGATTTTTTGTTAACGACCCACCAAAAATTCCTGAATAGTCAGTTTCCCATCGGTGACGATTGAAAAAAAACAATTTCCCATTCTTCAATGTAAAAACAAAAAAGCTCTGATAAACGGGGACATTTTTTCGGGAACGAGAATGTCGATGCAGCAGTCGAGTTTTCTCGTTAACAGTGCCGCACCTTCCTTCGGGTCTTCGGGAAACAGACATGATATTTTTTTTTTTTTCATTTTCCTTCTTTTTTTCTTTTTCATCTCTTTTCGCGCCAATTAGTCCGGGATATAATTGCTCGGGCGGGCGATGCCCTTGAACCCTAAGTATTGATTGGTGAGAGCTTGGGGTATTCTGGCAGTGGTCGACGGGGGGGTTTTCTCATTTCCCCTGTCCGCAACTACGCTCGGTGTGTACCTATATACGATATATAGTGCAGGTCCCTGCTCGCCGGTACGGATCCCTCCTCTCCCGCATCGCCGCGGCGCCCAACGCCTGCGGTACAAACCTCTCTCTCTCTCCCCGGGTGCCGATGTCCCTGCTCCCCGGTGCGCTTCTCTCCCGGTCCTCGAACGGGTTCCCCGTTCCCGCTTGTTCCGCTGTCGTCGACGTCGAGCCAGCGGTTTTTTTTTTTTTCTTTTTTTTCGACTTTTTTTTTTTTAATCCTATTTCACCCCTTTTATCCCCCCGTTTGATTGAACGACGTCGAAACGCCATTTGGCGTGGGCTAACCGGGCTCGAGCTTCGTCTCCCGCGCACCAACGCTGCGGAGGAGATTCGTCACTCCTAATCGAACCGTCCGCGAACATTTTGCCACAGAAAAATCCGCCCAGTCTACACCGGCATCGTCGTCGATGCTTCGATTCTTCCAACGACCGACGTCACGGGACCCGATGGAATTTTTTTTTTTATTTACAAAACTTTATTTCATTTATATATGTTTTTTAAAAAATTACAAAACTTTATTTTAGTAGTAGTAAAAGAACTTTATTGCCAGAGTTGATATTTACAGTGATCTTCTTGTGCTAAATTTTATACCTAACGCTAACTTTACACCTTGGCAAGGGGCCATCGACCTGGGTCCTTCAGCCCGACTTTATTTTATTTATATATATATTTTTTTTATTTACGAAATTTGACGTTAGTTGTATTTTTAACAAAAAAAAAAATGTTTACAATATTTCGTTTTACTTGTTTAAAAAAAAAAAAAAAAAAAAAGTTTACAGAATGTCAATTGATTTATATTTTTTCAAAAAATTAATTTGATTTCTCTCTTATTTCCTTTAAAGTTATTTATTAAGGAAATAAAAATAATAACAAGAACATTTGTCGATCACGGGACGGAGTCGAAGGTCCAGTCGCATCCGCTTAAGCTCGGAGAATCGCGAACCCGCGGGAGGGAGATTTTCGCTTGGCAGCTGCCGAATGCCGGCTAGGAGGGGTCGATATACGTTGGGAGTTACGAAAGCTTCGTCGCCGGCTTTTCCCATTCTTCCAGCGACCGGGCGGGGGGGTTTTTGCGCCTCCGCTTCGCATCCCCGAAGCGGTCGCGAGCCGCTCTCGCGCGGGCTGCACACACACCGTGTCCCGCCGTCGTCAGCTCCGGGATCCCCGCTACCTTTCCGAACAACCGTCCCCGCTGCCGGTGCTGCTGCCAGCTCAGTCCCGGACTAATCGCGAGACAGCCCTTGGCTTGATTAAAGAACAGAGCCCCGCACGCCAAACGGCTCTCCAGAATCGGCAACGAGTCCGTTCGTTCTCCTGGCTATCTTTCTTCATCTTTTCCCTAATTTCTTAATTTTTCAATTTATCTTCTTAACTACATTTTCTTCCTACCGCTATCACTCTGAGCGCAGTAGTCGCAATCGAGGGTCTATGCGTTTCCCTCAAAACGCCCCGGAACTATTGCGATCTCGTCTGAAACGAGTGTCAAGATGCCCCATGCCTGATTTAAAAAAAAACACTTAAAACATTTAACAAACATTTATTGCACATATTTTTTAAATATTTTTTTTATTCAAACTTTTTTTTTTTGTAGTCAGAAACACGATTTGGTGAAAAGAGAAAAATTGTAGACGATAAATGTTATTCGGATTGCAGACTCATTTGTACTATTGTTAACCATAACACGATTTTTGTAATGTTATTATTTTACGTTCACTCTCTGCTTTACCTCTACCGAGTCAGCTGTAATTTTTTCCGAAAGGGAGCGGCTAATTTTCAATTAATTGATAAATGTTTCTCGATCGTAATTAATGATTTTTCTTTTCTCTTTAACAGTCCTTGCTGAAGACGGCCGATCAGTTGAAAATCAAGGGCCTCTGCGAGGTCCCGGAGAGCAGAGAAGGACCGCCGTCGGTGAGCCTGAGTTCGCCACCGCCCCGAGACACCGGCACGACGAGGCTGAACTACACGAAACTGAAGAGGCATCATCCGAGATACAAGAGGCAGAGAACCACGTTCGAGCCACGGGCGACGAGTACGGATTCGCGTCACTACGACAAGTACAAAGAGGAAGAGCACGACATCGAGGGCCTCGGCCGTGACAACAACAAAGAGGTTTGCCACAAAATCATTAATTCATCCGATTCATTCGTTCGCTTACGTGCGAAGTAACCGAGGATGAGACGAGAGGGCGAATATTTTCTCTCTTTACTCTCTCGCATACAGAGTAGTCGGGTACTGTGCAAGCAGCCGAGTTAAATTTGTACCGGATGTTCCCGTAGAACCACAGAGGCGACTGGCAGACGGAGGATGAGGAGTGCGGCGCGGAGACAGCATCAGTAGTCCTGGAATCCTGCCAGCGCGACAGCAACAACGGTAACGGTACAAACAACAATAACGGTAAGCCAATCGTACGACGACGTCGCGCCCCGCACCTGAGTCTCCGTGGCCATCGCTCAAACGGCGATAGGTTTTTGTACCGAGAGACAGAGACTCTCGTTCGTCTCGAATCGAATGTTTTATTTTTTTCGTATTTTTCCTTTATTTTATTTTTTTATTATTTTTTATGATTTTTTTATTTTTTATTTTTATTAAGGCTGCCGCTGCCGTCGCGAGAGAGAAATAAAAAAGTACTCAGGCGCGAGGCGCTCTGCCATATTGCGGGGGCCGTGGGGACAGACCCTTTTCACTTGGAATAAAAAGGTGACATGTTCTGTCACACAGGTCTAGGTCATTACGGTCATCATCCGGATCCTGGAGAGGTCGACCTACCGCCCGAGACCCAGCCAACACCACCCAGCGCGACGCTCGTCGGCACGACGATAACGCATCTGCGCGACACCGATCATCACTCGACCGGTACGTTTTACCGGACAGCGTCAACGAAAGCGGAATCGAATCGACGTTGACGAAAATATGGAAATTATCGTTGGGCACTTTCGGTCGGAAGAAAAATATCAATTCGATAATAATAATTCGTATATGCGATATGAAGATTTTTTTTTTTGTTTTTCGTAACACGTTTGGAGAATTTTTCAGCGTATCGAGCTGTTTTCATTGCGAGCTAGATCGTCCGATCGGTAGAGACGCGCGGGGCGAGACGGCACACCGATTGACTCCGCAGACAACAGATAAAAGAGAGCATCAGCGAGTCCCCGCTCATTAGTCGGGGAGGGAATCGGAATAATTGGTCTAATCGGGCTTAACTGCTCGTGATTAGATTTGCTTTGCTCGGTTCGTGGACGGCCCACGCAGTCTTGTTTAACGTTCACGACGACCGGTAGGGTTTTTCACGTGCATCGAAGGCGCGCGCGCGATCGCATCAGCGCTCAACGGTCCGCTTACCGATACACAGTAGTTTCTATTCGTGCACTTTTTTTTTTTCTTGCCTTTTTTCACCGTTGACCCGAGCCTATCTGTGACATTTGCTTTTTTTTTTGTCTGTTTCGGCGCACAGACATTCAGAACTGTGACAGCGTCAAGATAAAATTCGAGACGCTTCACACAATGGATTCGTCGGACACGATCGACATCGACAGCCACATGTCGGATCGGGCGAGCGTCAGTTCGAAACACGCCGCCGAGAGCGACAACATGATGATGATAACGCCGGAACTTTTGGGTCTCATGCCTTCCGGCAGCTCGGTACACTCGGACTCCGGTGAGAATAATTCCCGAGGTGGAGGATCTGGTTCACATCATCACGGATCGAAATCTTGGACGCAGGAGGACATGGATGCGGCTCTCGAGGCTCTCAGGAACCACGATATGAGCCTTACGAAAGCGTCAGGTGGGCAATTATAGAATTATAAAATTACAGAGTTCTGGAGTTGTTGTTTGTTGTTTATTGTTTATTATTATTACTATTATTATTATTGCATAGAATTCGATAAATTTGTATAATAATTAGTAATTAACTAATAACATAATACATTTACAAATTAAGTCATTTGGTTTTCTCTTTTTGGCTCACTTTCAATTTCCTTTAAAGTGTGCTAATACCATATTTTTCACACTTGTACCTTCACACTTTTTGGGCTCTGAAAATCTGAACATTTAGAACCTATGTCATTCGTTCAGAAATATCGTGAAACTTGGGCATTTCATGGTCCCGGTCGGATTCGGACAATGTTGTCGGAATTTAGCAAAAATTACCACTCACCGTCACGCTTCTTGGGATCTGAAAATTCGAAAATTTGAAACCTGTGTCATTTGTTAATAAATGTCATGAAATGCTGACGTTTCATGGTCCCAGTCCGATACGGACATTTTGTCGGAATCGATTATTTTAGGGCACTGACCATCACACTTGTTGGGGTCTGAACATTTATTCAACCCGACTACCATAATTTCGCCTACGTGAAAACTTCGCTAATCGCTGCCGCGGGCGCCGATGCGACCCATCCAATCGCTTTTGCCAAGCTAGAAATCACATTCCCATATATCTGTATTTTTATCTCAGGACGCAATGCGTTAAATATCGTAATTACTAGGTAATAATGACATTTCCTTCCTATCGTTTTATTTCTTCTTGGTAAAACCATTATCAACCTAACCTTTTTTTCTTTTGATTTTTCAGCGACCTTTGGAATCCCCTCGACGACGCTGTGGCAAAGAGCTCACAGACTCGGCATAGACACACCGAAGAAGGACGGCCCGACGAAATCGTGGAGCGACGAGAGTCTGAACAACGCCCTCGAAGCTCTCAGAACCGGCACGATATCCGCCAACAAAGCGTCGAAGGCGTTCGGCATACCATCCAGTACACTATACAAAATCGCGAGGAGAGAAGGCATAAGGCTCGCGGCACCTTTCAACGCTAGTCCAACAACATGGTCGCCGGCCGATCTCGACAGAGCCCTCGAAGCTATAAGGTCCGGTCAGACGTCGGTGCAGCGAGCGTCTACGGAGTTTGGCATTCCTACCGGAACTCTTTACGGTAGATGCAAGAGGGAAGGCATCGAGTTGAGCAGAAGCAATCCTACGCCTTGGAGCGAGGACGCGATGACGGAAGCGCTCGAGGCTGTCAGGTGAGACAGCAATAATTTTCTCCTGTTTTATCGAATAGAAAAAAAAAATGCTGCCTCGTCGAGCTCTTTTGAACGACGATTCAATTATGCAATTACTGTCGTCAGGTTGGGTCACATGAGCATCAATCAGGCCGCCATTCACTACAATCTCCCGTACTCGTCGCTTTACGGAAGATTCAAGAGGGGAAAGTACGAGGATCCTGTGGTCAGCGAGATGTCGCAAGACGGGAGCAATCCACATTTTCATTCGCATCAGAGTCCACATCAGAATCACTCGTCCTCCCTACCCGATCAAATGCCTTATCAAGGTAGCTGAAACTTACCCCTCTACTAGACCGGACCAACGGGACTAGCTTAAAAAAAAATGAACACGTACGCGACATATCGTTCTTCGCGATCGGAAGCGTGCAATTCTCGGTACCGTCTGGGGTGTACCGAGCAAAGCGAGTATACATCGCATCAGGGACGCCGGAGATTTGACCGAACGTTTTTTGTTTGTTTTGCTTTTGTTTTCTACAAGGATCAAAATCGTTCGTGAGTATGAGCGGAGAAACAAAAAAAAAAAGAACACAAAATGAGAGAAGAGTAGTTCCACGAATTAAATTCACGCAATAAGCAAAATAATGATACGAAAAAAAACAAACAAACAACACATACGAACAAACATTTGATAAGTTTTCCTATTTAAAGATCCGGGATGTGATCCCGTAAGCGCACCGTTGAGTCGCGGAGTTGAATAGCCGATACGAGGATTTTTGGATTATTTACACCGCGATAACAACGGTACATACACTTGCAGTATTAGGAAGGAATAACTGTGAGGCGAGATGTGTGTGTGCGAGTTAATTTGTTAAAGTAAGGATTATTTATAACGACAAGAAAAGAGAGGATCGGAAGAGAAAGAGGAGGAGGAATTTGTACAGGCGGGGCGCGTGAGTCACCGCGAAAGACTTTTCGTATTTTTAAAGTGGAAATAATGGGTGCCTAGGGGGGCCAACGAGAGACGATATGGCGGGTTATAACCGCCAAGGCAGATAACTTATATTATTGTTCTTCGTTGTAATTATTTAGTTTTTTTTTTTAGTAGACTGTACAAGAAGAAAAGAGACTGGTTCGCACGGAAACGCAGCGAAAGCTTGTGAATCCAACGAGACGGCGCAGCATTGTTATCCTTTCGTTAATTCTCGTTCGACAGGGTCGCGTTTCGTTTTGCAATGATTTGGCTTGTGAAAAAAAAGAAAGAAAAAAAAAACACGCAAGACTCGTCGACTCCTAGGCAGATGAATAATGACGAAGGTGCGAAGATTTATATTTAGTTGGCATCCAAACGAAAAGAAGAAAAAGATAAAAACGTCGTATAATACGTAAAAAAAAGTCCAGGGGTGCGCGCGCAACTTTCTACATATTTTAGATGTTGCGAAGCGCACGAGTGCAAAGCAAAAAGATTGATAAAGGCCGGCTCGTTTTTTTTTTCCTATTTATTTTATTGTCTTCCAGAGCAATTTTAGCCGTATCGAATAGCCCTTCTCATCACAGAAGCAAAAAAAAACACAATACGACTAAATGAGAAAAATAATTAAAACAAAATCAATTAAACGAACAAAACCGTACGTACGTGACGAATGCGGCAGAGGCAAATGAATTTTTTGAAAAGACGTTCGCGTTTTGCCGCCCGACGTAGAATGGACTGAATAGGGTACGAGAGACGGAGGAAGAGAGCGAATCAAGAAAAAAAAAGAAACATAGAAAAAGCAATTGATTTCGATGTTAAAGAACAAAGAAATTTCAGGGGCCGGCGAGCATCGCAAAAGTAACCGGAGGCTGATCGGTGCAGTTTACTTTTCCGTAGGAAAATTCTGTCCGTCTCCTCGCGGCTCAACTGCCACGCGTATTAATACGTTTACACACTATTTAATTTATCATGCTCACAGCTACTATATATTGTATAAGAGTACATAAAAAAAAACAAACAAACAAATATAAAATCTATCTATATTAATGATAAATAAATGTACAGTTTATATATTTTAAATTAAAATTTAATGCAACTGTAAAAAAAAAAAATCGTGCGGCCACTCCTTAAATTACCTTCGTCGAGAAAAAGCAACGTACTCTATAATGTATACGACGACTGCGGCGTTGCACCTTTTACGTGACTACGCGACTTTACTGCAAACGAAAAAAAATTACGTCCGATAATTCCTTAACGTTAGTGCAACGGTCATGCGCAAACCCGTCGGGGCCGAGCGTTGCAACGATTCGTCCGGCAGTCGACTGCGCACCGCTGCAGAGTCAACATATCACGTTACCTTTCGCTCGACCTTTTAGGGTTAAATGTTAATTAAAATTCACTGCCGTAGCTGCTATTAGTTATTCTCGGCGTTGATTCTCAGTTATTCCTATATCATCGACAACTCGTCGACATTCCGCACACTGCAATGGCTGCTACGGATTCCACCGAGAGTTGCATTTTTTGCAAGATCCTCAAATCCGAAGCACCGTACGACAGTGTTTACGAGGTAAGAACCATAAAAAAAAAAAAAAAAAAAACGAAAATGGCCTCCGAACTTTTCTTTTTATCCGTCAAGCAATGTGTACTTTGATTTCGTAAAAAAAATGTTTAATCGACGTTTTTTTTTATTAGGACGACGATGTACTGTGCATTAAGGACATCAAGCCTGCATCTACCCATCATTATTTGATCATACCGAAAGTTCATATAGCGAATGCCAAAGAATTGAAGCCTGACGACGAACCACTGTGTAAGGAATCGCATAATTATTATTATTATTATTATTGTTTATTTATTAAACGGATTTCTCCTTTACAAATTTTTTTTTTACATATAACTCATAACTTAGGCCAAGACCTGACTACAAAAATATGCTGTTTACCAGTACAAAAACATTTTTTTGTTATAATTTTTATTTTTCTCCTTAATTCTATATCACTTCTATGTGATAACTAAAAACCAACGATGCCTATATTTCGACTCAAACTGGAGAACCTTCTCCCTTGTTCTATTGTGGAACCTGCTGAGCGGCAGACCAGTGAAGTAAAGTTACGTGTTCGCAATACCATTATTGTTATTATTATTATTATTATTATTAAAAATATAACATCTGTAACATCTGCAAGTTTACGTTATGTAGAGAAGTGTTTGTCAAGTCTATTTTTAAATCGTTCCGTTGTTATTATTCCATATACAGTTTCTGCTGGTGGACTTTTTCCACATAATTAATGTCGATATTTCTTTCGTTAAAGTCGACAAGATCGTGGATACCGTTGAGGTAGTCTGCGCGCAACAGGGACTGGATCTCGCATCGGTTCGCACAGGATTCCATTGGCCTCCGTTCAACACAGTTCATCATCTGCATCTTCACGTCATCGCGCCGGTCGAGAGTATGGGTTTTCTTCAGAGGGTGATGTTCAAGCCGGACTCCCTCTGGTTTGTGAGTGTAAGTAAAAAAAAATCGCCTCCCAATGCAACATCACATTGTCGTTGTAATTCGATAATATTTTTAACTCACAATTCATTTTTCTTCTGCAGACTAACTACGTCAAGTCAAGATTCGCAGCGAGCAGTTAACTCCTTAGAGATGCTCGTCGATAATCTCCAACAACAAAAATGCTTTAAACGAACACATACACAAATCCAAAAAAAGTAGTCTGTACGGATTGTTAGGAATATTCTATTTTTATTTTTTTATTTTGTTTTTAAAAGGTTTAAAACCTTTCTATTACGTCTGTTGAATCTTATCTATATTTGAGAGAAACGGGAGACGAGGTTTCTCAGTTTGTCGTTAAAGAGTCCGCGCGAACAACGAATAACTATTTCGTATATATAGAATTCGAGCCATAGGCGCGAAATGGATTAAAAGAAAAAAAAACACGATGACATCAGTTTTGAGGTTTTTGGAAGATTCCTTCGTCGAACATACGCTGCCACTCGTGGCCTCCGGGATACTCGTAAGCTAGGACGCTTTCGGCTTTCAACTCGGTGGAGTATCCCGGTGATTTTGGCGCGACGTAACGAGCGTTCCGCACTTTCGCCGGATCGACGAAGTGGTCGTGCTGCTGATCGACGTACTCGATTATTCGATCGTCCGTCGTTCCGCTCAACGACACGAAGTCCCACATCTGCAGATGCTGGACCATTTCGCACAGTCCCACACCGCCGGCGTGAGGACAGACTGGGACTGAGAATATAAAAGTGAGAAACCAAAATGATCAACCGATTAAATTTAGGAGTTGTTCTTATTCGTACCTCCGAGTTTACAGGCCATCAGATAAACTGCGAGAATCTCGTTGACGCCGCCGATCCTCGCCGAGTCGATTTGGCAAAAATCTATCGCCCCGGCTTGCAGCATTTGCTTGAAGATGACGCGATTCGCGGCCATTTCGCCGCTGGCGACGCCGATCCCGAGAGGACGCACGGCTTCGGCAATTTTCGCGTGGCCCAGGATATCGTCCGGCGAGGTTGGCTCCTCGATCCAGTAGACACTGAAATTCGACAACTTCTTCGTCCACTCGATGGCCTGATCAACGTCCCAAACTTGATTAGCGTCGATCATGAGCTTGCTGTCCTTCCCGATAGCCTCCCGAACGAGACCGCAACGTCTGATATCGTCCTGCAAGTTTCTTCCGACTTTGACCTTGAAAGCCGTGAAGCCTCGTTGCAGATACGTGTTGCACAGCCTTCGAACCTGCTCGTCCGTGTATCCCATCCACGCGACCTGCGTCGTGTAAGCCGGCAATCCCTTTTCCAGTAACAACTTCTCGCGATCCTCCTTTCCGGATTGTCGGTCCTTAAGAATAGCTATGGCTTCCTCCTTGGTTATTACGTCGGTTCTGGAAGTATTGTTATATTATATTATTATAACCCTCATAGCACGGAAATATTTTTGAAATATTGAGAATATTTTATCAATATTAAAGAATATTTGTGAAATGTTTCAAAAACAAGTCAGCGAAATGTGAATGATCGCATCACCAATCCAAATTGCGTATACACACCCGCATAAACACGGAACATTCGTAGAAACATTTCGGTGAAACATGAAATTAAAAAAATTTCCAAGTATTTTATCACTATGTTTCAAAAATACTTCAGATCCGCTGGAATATTTTAATAGAATATTTAAAAATATTATTTTCATAAATTTTAGAAATATTTCGTAACATTCGAAAGATTCAAAATGTTTCTAAAATGACTTCAAAATATTTCGTGCTATATGGTTATATTCAATTATTATTATATTCGTTATTATTCTCTCCATCTCGACTTTAACTTGCATGTATCGAAAATCTATCGTGGACACCAATTCTTCCGGCGACATGTCGACGAGTAGTTTCCAGACGGGTCTTCCTCTGCACTTGCCCCACAAGTCCCACAAGGCGTTTATTATCGCTGCCGCCGCCAAATGAGTAACACCTTTCTCCGGTCCAATCTGTAATTCATCAACATATTTGTATACGACGTCCCGAGTTGAATGTACTCGACGATACGTTTTTAATCCCTACCCATCTGAGCTGCGATTCACTCGTCAATTTTCTCCAAAATCCAGCAAAGTCACGGTATATTTCGTCGAGATACTGGCCTTTGACCATCCTCAGCATCGCTTTGCAGGCCAGAACGACTGCATAAAATTGTTATTTATTCCATCGTGCAAGACATCCGATAAGCTTATCGCTAATGGAATTTTACTACAATTATAACTATACCGATCTCCGTTCCTCTGCCGAGAGTAAACGTTAGGCCGAACCCTTCAAACACATCTACACCGAGTCTCGCTCTTATCGTCACGTAGGCGCACGAGTAATCGGGATCGGTGTGCTGCAATCGATTTTATATATTTAAAATCCTTCAAAGATAACCCAACGAAGAAATTGCAATAGTTGACCATATTATTATAAAGTTTTTATCCTCTTACTATCGCATCGCTTCCGTCGGCGTACAGAGACGTCGGAAATCTGATGTCTTTGACACTTGTTTCGCTTATCTTTACATGCACCATTTTTATTCAGTGATCGTAGCTAATTTTCGTTCCTTATCGGAGATGCGACTGGAAGCAACTGAAGCGAGGCGTCGCCGGCCGGATGTATTTATGCCGTATATACAAAGTAAACAAGTATATTGCGTAAGGCCTCACCTTCTCTCATCCGACAGGGGAAGAGGTAAGACTCGAGGGTAAATTCGTAGCTTTCAGATGGCCGAATTAGATCTATTGTTATATGTTCGGTGCGGAAATTTGTTGTGTGCAGGGATTTTGAAGAGCTGATACGCAGTCATATATTTACAGTAAATTATTTACACCCAAATATTTACAGTCATATATTTACAGAAAATTATTTACAGCCAAATATTGATAGTAAGTTATTTACAGTACGCGTAAATCATCGTATAAAAAATGAATACGATATACGCTGTTATCTATTAAGGTGAAGTGAAACACGTTCTCTGTCGCTCTTTCTCGCTCCACCGTAAGATCAATGACACTTTCTCTCTCCGACTTCTGGCTCCGTCACGTGACTTTCACTTCACCTTAATCGTATCACCAACTCATTATTACTCAGCAGTACTCTCTTCGTGAGGATCACTTATTCTTCAAGGACATTGTAAAGATACTGCCCAGATAGAAAAACGTGCCGTGCGTTCGTCACGCCGTGCCGGCACAATGCCGTCAAGTACGTCCGCATGTGACGATATTGTGACGGCACGGCGTTTTGATACCAAAACCTGCTTGCACAGTTCCAGCTCACTGTGGAGCTTCACGTCAAGATGGTAGAGCTCCACGCCAAGCTGGAACTGTGCAAGCAGCTTTTGGTATAAAAATGCCGTGCCGTCACAGTATCGTTACATGCGGACGTACATGTCTACATTGTGCCGGCACGACGTACGTTCCCGTGCTAGCACCGAGTAGATCCCGTGCCGTCGTCACATGTCTATTTGGGTGGTTTTTACAATTTGGGACATTGTAAGATCTCGAGAGATGCGAATAAACAATTATAGCAACTATCCGAACGCTCCTTTCTTTAGCGCGTGTGTGAAACATGCTCATACCGACCTGAGTAAAGAAAATCCCCATTCCTCACAGCTTTCGAAAACTCTCGAAATCGAAGTCTCTTGGGACGACTGTTCCCCCCTCCGCCATGTTTAGTTTTTGTTGACGCACTTGTGATCGAAGATGCGCACGTGTTTTGTTTGACCGCGCTCTCAACGAAAGCCGATTTGTTAATAATTGTACAGTCAGTGCGACGCATCGAACATGTCTGTGGACTTTGAAATAATCGTCGGTACTTACGAGCAATATTTGCTCGGCTACAAAGTCCGGAATGTCGAAGAAGTAAGTACGATTCGCGATATGATCGGCGTTTAGAGGTTACGTGCCGTCTTGCCTCGCAAAATAACTCGGTTAGAACACACAACAATTGTTTATCGGTATTTCGATTGGTATTGTTTTGCAGACTTACAGTTTGGAACGAAGCTTCGCTACCCACAGCCATTTGGCCAGCATAAGGACGGTGGCGAGCAACAGGCACTACCTAGCATCCGCAGGTGCCGATGATTCTGTGTATCTCTACGACATGCGCTACAGAGTAGAATCGGGGAGGCTGATGCATCACACTGGTACGGCACGGATGCTAATATAATCATCGTTCTAAAACCCATAGCGTCTAACTCTCTTTAAGGCACTAGCATAAGGATTTGGTCCAAAAAATAGGTTGATTTTCATCCTTTTTTTTAATACCTGTATTAGAGGACAAGGTCGTATTTTTACATACAGTTAGTACAAGCTGTTATGAAGTTTGCGTTTTTTTCTATTGAAAAATATCAATTAACAACAGACTTATCAACAATTAACAGCGGTCATTGTATCTCAAAATCTATTCGTCCGAGTTGAAATTTGAACTGATCCATGATTATAGCATTTTCTATCTAATGGGCGAATGCTATAAAAAATGTTCATTTATTTTTTAATAACAAACGATTAAGGTAATTTTTTTTTTATTTAGAAAAAAAAACGTTTTTTCTGATGAAAAAAAACGAACTTAATCGTTTGTTATTAATAAACAAATTTTTTTAATCATCCGGTTATTAGATAGAAAATGTTATAATGTTATTTTGAGATAGGATGTCCGTTGTTAATTGTTAGTTGTCAATTGTTAATAAGTTCGTTTTTAATTGATACTTTGAAAAAAAAAAAAAAAAAAGCTCAAACTTCATAACACCTTGTACTAACGATGTGTAAAAACTCAACCTTCTCCTTCTTATACCCATGTTAAAACAAAATTTTGAAAATCAACCTTTTCTTTGGATCAAATCCTTATGCTAGTGCGTTAAGGTGTCCGTGCGGTGGGGTCAAGTCAATCAAGTACCCGGATTTCCAAAATTTTTTGTACACAATGCGAAGGAGACACTTTTGCAAACTAAGGTGGATATAGATTAAAGCGTTCCTACTTTATGTAGAAAAATATGTTGAACAATGAATTTACAGAAAAATAACTCAGTTTCCGCCGCTAAATTAGCGAGAATATTTTAATGCAATTTTTGTGAAGTCAAATTTGTAATTATGGTCCGATCATGATGAGGGACAGCTTATTTTGTTTCTTGAAATGTTTTACGAATTCCCGAGTGATTTGCTTTTTTCAAATTCTTAGTAAAAGAAAAGTTTAATGAACGTCGTAGCCCTGCTTTTTGCACAAACAAATGACTCTAATTTGTAAACGATGAATATTATCATTAATATTTTCCGGTGAATTGGTAGAGTACCTTTGAGAAGCAAAACGAGAAGCAAAGTACCTTTGACAAGCGAAACGAGCTTTCACTCCCCAAAATCGAACGAAAATTACAAAACTGACTTCACAAAAACTGTGTAAAATATGCCTGTGAATTTATTGCCGTAAACTGAGTTATTTTTCTGTACATTCATTGCTTTACATGTTTTTCTACATATGGTAGGAACTCTTTCATCTAGATGTACCTTAGTTTGCACTAACTGTCCCTTTAAAATGTGAACAAACCATTTTTGAAATATTGGTACTGGCTTGACTTGACTGCATGGACTACCTTAAATCCTTGGAATCCTTGAAACGACGTTAAAATTCGTTTATCCTTACAAAGTCCTTGAACTCCCTTTGACCCCGAAAAGTTCTGGAAATTTCCTTAAATTTTATTTCCAACCGATGCTCGACCGCTTTCGAAAATCTTTATAGAATTTTTTTTGTTTCCAGACACCATCTGCTGCGTAGAATTCACGCCGGACGCATCGCACATTCTCACAGCCAGTTACGACGGAAGTATAGGTATAGTGAGATGCGGTAATTGGCAATTGGAGAAGCATTGGAAAGCCGCTCACAAGGAGAACCCCGTGAACGCGTTGGCCGTTCATCCAACGGGAAAATTAGCGATGTCCACGGGTGGCGACGGAGTTCTCAGAACGTGGAACCTGGTAAAAGGCAGACCAGCCTACGCGACGAATCTTGTGCCGCGACTAAAGTCCGACGCGAAAAACGTGACGATCATAAGATGGAGTCCCGACGGCACGAAGTACCTGCTAGTATCGAATTTCAAGATCGACGTTTACACCGTGGAGACGGCTGGATTATACGCGGAAATATCGTGCAGATCCAAAGTCGTATGCGTTGAGTTCGTCAAGAACGATCTCGTCGCTATAGGACACGAGGACGGTAAGCTGCGCTTGTACGATCTAGCGGCGAGCGCCGATATCGCGGAGATAATCGCTCACGACGCTCGAGTGAAGTGTCTCGCTCGCAGAAACAATTATCTCGTTTCGGCCTCGAGCTCGGGCGAGATAAAGCTCTGGCGATTCGGCAAGAAAAAATTGAACATGCTGTCGCGCGCTACTTGCGGCGTACGGATCACTTGCATGACCCTCACACAGCCCTGTCCGGACTTGACGGTGAAACGCGAGGAGTCGCAGACGATCGTGGAAGTCGAGAACAAGAAGAGGGACGTTTTCAGGATGAGGCAGGAAGTCACTGTCGAGGACGAGGGTGAAGACGAGCCGTGGAATACCGATAAGGGTCGTGATAAGGGAAAGAAGAAACTCCGTGGAAAGAAACGAGTAGCGGAAGTGGCGGTGGAAACCGAGGAGCCCGCTGATATACCGATCAAGAAGCAAAAGAAGATTAAGAATAAGAAACGCGCACTCGCCGAGGAGACGAGTGTCGAAACGACGAAGAGGAAAAAGAGAACGCTGTCCGCAGAAAAATCACACATCGAACCGGAAAAAACTGCAAACGATTCGACGCCGAAGAGCAAAAGTGACAAATCTCAGAACGGCGATTCCGTTCCGGCGAGAAAAAAGAAGAAGAAGCAGAATCCAGCGCAGTCTATCGAGAAGCCAAGCAAGCCGTTGTCCAATAAAAGGAAACAGCAGAACGTAATAACGAGCACAACGGGCTTTTCATCCAAAACGAAGAAAAAGAAACTTGCTGGATAGCGAGTGGCCCCGTGTTAAGAGGAGATGAAAGTCACGTGACCGCGCCACGAGAGCGAGAGATACCCGTATTGGCGCTCGCAGTGGATTAAGAGGGACAACATGAGAGAGAGTGTTTTACATGTCGTTAACGATGTATTCCTGTTGAAATAACTATTCGGATGAAATATACATGGTCGTTCGAGGCGTGTCAGGAACATTGGCAAATTTTACATTTCAATACCCAGCGGTCTGCACGCGATATTTACAGAGTATAAAATTTCGACCGAATATTTCTGTTCGTCGCTCGTATAATTATTTTATGTACAAGTTTTATTTATTAGTTTATGTACATTTGGTCGTTCTACGACCGTAAGGTCGCGACTCTCATCACCACACGATGCATTTGTGTTTAGGATTCATCGGGCTTCCGCGAGAACATTTCCAGGCTTTAGCGAACTCTGCGTTGTTCTGTAACGTTCCAATTACCCTGAAGCGATTCGGTGAGTGTTGACCCGTTACGATCCTTGTCTTCAGATAGCCGTCGGTCTCAGCTCCGCACCACATCTTCGAAAATTATTAACATTTGTTTATTTATTTATTTCATGTCGATACTGCGGATCATTGGAGAGCTCGCGATTTACCTGCGCAAAGCCGAGGAAGAAAAGCTGCTCGTCGGTGTACTTGAGGAGACCCGGAAGGCCTTGTTGAGGGCTACTTCTCCCTTTAAGTTTTTCGTAAGCTCGGAAAGCCTCTCTCAGACCGCCGTTATCCGCGATGTTCTCACCCTGAGTATTCACTCCGTTTACCTGTGAACAACACCATTATTATTCGTCTATTTTTTCGAGTTCAAATCGAAACTCGCGACTCTTCTCCTCGATCTCAATAATTTTTTTTTATTCACCGTGTAATTGTTGCCCAATTGGGTGACCTCATATCCGGTGTATTGTTTTATTATACAACCGACCTTCTCCAGATAGTGTTGCAAAGTCGTTTCGCTCCACCATTCTCGAACACTGCCGTTCTCGTCGTATCTCCGTCCTAGACATTTTTTTTTCAATTTGCGTTAGTTCTATGCATCGATTGTCGTTGAATAGATTTAACCCTTCACGTGTACGGAAGCCTCGCGCCGAGCGTGGCTACGCAGGCCGGGGGCTCCGCGATCACAAGGTCTGACAACAGACCTGAGATGAAAATATAAATTTCTAATAACGATAGCACACTGTATATTGACGATAAACTAGTAATTCGCGGTACGAGGGCGGTAAAGCGAACCTTGTACGCGCGATGTGAAGCGAGTACGACTCACTTCACAAACCGCGTATGATGGTCACTACATCGTACTAGTATCGCATAATATTTTTTGTAAAGAATACAGGAGAAGTGCTACACCGTGCCTACTGAATGTGACGCTGTATAGCCAGCGTGCGTAAAGTATGAGAAGCGTGCGCAAAGTACGCGAATCGTGCGTAAATTATGAGAAGCGCACGTAAAGTACGAGAAACGTGCGTAAAGTACGAGAAGCGTGCGTAAAGTACGAGAAGCGTGCGTAAAGTACGAGAAGCGTGCGTAAAGTAAAATCGGCCCGATGTGCGCATGCGCTGGGTATTTACAGTTCACTCGGCTGTAAAACACCACTTCGCCATTCTCGGCAGGCACGGAAAGTATCACTTTTCGTGCATGAGTAACATAAATATTATTTTACACAAATATAATATCGTGAACATTACTCTTCAAAGAGTATTTTTCCGAATTTCGATACCATCAATATTTTTTGAGATATAGCGATTTTTATACCGCCCCATGTAGCTATTCGCTGAGCGAGGATCCTGGACGTGAAGGGTTAAAAAAAAACACATAGAGAATCCTTACCGTGATTGTCGAAGCCGTGAGTCAGCTCGTGACCCATTATCGCTCCAATCGCTCCATAATTCAGGGCTCTATTGTAATGAAAATTAACTTACGTACGTGCAAAGATTATTTCATCGGGGTCTAGATTAATCGATACTCACTCCACTCCATTGCCATACAAAGGCGCGTGCAGAATAGCGGCGGGGAATGCTAAACGATATTTTTAATATTAATTCTCACTGCAGTCCGTAAATTATTGAAAACTAATTTTTTGTTTCAAACGAAATTGAATTTTTTTTCGACTCACTGACTGAATTCAGTGTCGCGCTATAAAATGCGTTGACCGTTGTGCCCGAAGTTATCCATCTATTTCTGTTCGGTCTTTCCCTCCAGCTATTCAGAGTGTTTCTACCCGCAATTAGGTTGTAATACATGTACGTGTCGTAAAGTCTTCCTTCGAAAACTTTTATCTGCGAAGAAAAACCAATGCATTTAAAATTCGTAGAATCAGTAGTCTTTTTTTTCCCCCTCTCTCGAACTCCTTACTTCTTCGTAATACTTTGCCAATTTTTCCGGACGGGTGACCCACTCGGGAAAGCCAATGAAGGGTCTCATAGCGAGAAGTTTTCTGTGAGCCCGAGCTTTCGTTCCGACGTCCATCCACTTTATTTCGGTGAGCATCTCGTCGAATGACGAACTCACGTCGGTCCACATTTCCATAGCCTGCTCGAAAAAAAAGACCGTCCGATGTATGTTATTTCAAAGAAAAAAAAGTGCTCGCGGATAAGTTATTTTTGAACCATCGTTTAAACACCTAGTCAGGGCGTCTGTGTTTCATAAAACAATCATTAGCTCCTCAGCACGGATTATATCGTAATGCTGACCTTTTTCTTCTCTTGCAGACTAAAGTGCCTCTCCACGTAGGCGGCAGTGAGCGCCATGCCGAAATAGGAATTTGTGATTCTCGTGCAACTGTGCGCCCTCGCCGATCCGGATTTCAGGCCGTACACCGTTTTCCAGAATTCCAATCCAAGTTCGTGAAACTCCGACTGGGCAGTTTGAGGCGCGACCGCCGAGTACACCCTCCACCAGACGTATCGAGCTGAAAATCAAAGCGAACGGAATTCTTCTCTGTTGAACAAACATGATATCGATTAATAGCATTTCTTCGCTTCCGAGGAATTATCAAACCAGTCCGCGAGAGTTTCAGTGTACAACAATGTGCGAGACGCGAGTTAAGATAGCTCCCGCGACCCTTGTGGCCCCATTAGATTGCGAGCCAAGTCCCGTTACAACTCTTTAACTATTTTCTTTTTTTTAGCCCCTTTATACGAAGATAGCTTGGACAAACAGCGGCGCTTCTTCAAGGCAGAGACTCTGGAGAACGACCCTTCGTCATTCGGCGCAACGATTGGACTATCGCGAATCTACACCGAATCTGTGCGTTCGTCGGGAAAGCAGGTCCTTACCTATAATTCCTCGAGAAGTTTTGTCCATAAGCAGTGGCAAGGCTTTGAAGTAACTCATGTCGACTACGACTGCGGTATCGTTCTTGGGATGAACGGTTACATCGGTCTGTTCGAAGACACCGTTCAGATACTTCGTCCAGTTCCACTGGCTGGCGAAATGATCAGTCATTTGCTGGAGTCTCTCGATCGTCGTGTCGTAGATTCTATGATGATCGCTGCTCCTCTCTTCCGGAGTCGACGATATCTGTGGCGTTTAAATTAACGAAACTTGTAGGCATAGATCGAAGCTCAGCTCCAATAGTCGATTATCTGTTTTTTTTTTTTTTTTTTTTTATTACTTTTGCTAGTTCAGTCATAAAGTTCATAAGCTCGGTGGTATACCGATCGGTCTTGTCTCCCGCTCCACTGAGCTTTATCATCCCCCTCAGGTAACGTCTCTGCGCGTCCACCAATGTCTTGAAGCGTACTGGATCTCGCAGGTATATCTCGAAACCGCTGTACGACGGCGGAGCTTGTTGTAACTGATTGATCGTACATTATATTATGTTTTTTTTTTTTCTTCTTTTTTTCGTTATTATTTTGGCTTTCTCATAGAGGAAGCTATGTTTTCGTAAAAAGCCAGTTGAAAATTGGCACACTAGTAGAGGGGTCACGTCTCTTCAGTCAGTGCAATATTTATGCAGATTGAGGCCGAATTGGAGATTTAACGCGATTTTGAATATTTTGAAAAATGTCTGTGGTAGCTGTAACTTGGGTAAATTTTTGAGCTATCGTCCTAAAACAGCACACGAATATAATATTTTGATCTTTGGTATTGAATTTAGTCGGAATATATCCAAGCGGTCGGATTCGAGCTTAAATTTGGCACGGGAATGGACTAACTAACACTGTACAATGTTTCGTATTCAATTTGGCAAATATTGCTCCAACCGTTTCAACTTTATGGGATTTTGATTTTGTTGTAAAATTTTTTTTTACGCCTGACACGCGTTTCCGAATCAAATATGACGCACAGAGTACAGTAAGTTATAGTTTTGTGATCAGCGGGTAAAGAACCGATTAAAAATGGCCTTAAAACGGCGAAATGCGCAAATTTCAATTTGCGATTTCCTATAATAAATTTTAGTGTAAATTATTATGGTTTTAATTTTATGAGAAGTAGACATTTTTTTTATACTACACAAAAAGGTGCGAAGTAATTAGCACATGGTTTTTTAAATACTTGATTCAAAAATAGAATTAAAAAAAGTTGAAAATTGAGATTTTCATATCGCTTTCTCATAATGTTCCTTTATTTTTTTGGTGAAAATTGTATTTTAACTACAGCTTCCTCTGAGGAAGTCAAAGCTGTGACCAACGAAATTTATCATCGGCGCAAAACCGTTAAACACAAGGTAGTCATGTGCAAATCACTTTGAACATGACTTTTTTCTTCATTTTACAGGAATCTTCTGGATTCGTTACTTGCCATCAATCGATTCCTCGTGCTGTCCTTCATATCCTGGCCGATGTACATTTCAATGAGAATATCCATCCCGCTGTATCTTTGCGATATTCCGACGATCTTCGGTATATCGAGATGTATGGCTTCTTCGTCGGTGGGCGGCTTTTGCGTGAGGCCGAATTTCTCCAATGTACTGTTGAGCGGTTGCATGCCGAGTCTGTTGACGCTATCTGAATTCCAAAAGAACAAAAATTCACGCCCCCGTTGACAAAAGCGGAGAGAAAAAAAAAAATGAAAGACGTTTATTCGAATGCAAAGCTCAAGCGATCTGGAGCGGCAAAGCTTCAGCGTGCTCCGGTCGAGGGAATTAACGAATTGGGATCGATAGAGATTAATTGTGCGAAGTTGAGGAGAAAACAAAAATCGCGGTTCCACCGCTGTGCGAGATTCCAGACGACAACGTAGTCAAGGCGCGCGACCAAGGCCGGCTCATCTTGAACTACGTTGTCGACGGCGATTTCGTTATAAATTATAGTATTTTTCATCGTCATTACTCCAGTCCATGCAAGTTCTGTACATTGCCCGAGCTAGTTTGATCGGTCTTCCGTCTTCCTTCTTGTCCGGTTTTTCGAGAATGGCTTTAAGATTCGCCACCACTTCGTCCCTTATCACCGATATAGGATCCCACGAAACGTCGTTTTGCGGAATCGGATTCTTCGTCAGCCAACCTCTACAAGCGAACTCGAAGAAGTCGTCGCAGGGTTGTACCGTGTTGTTTATCGCGTCCAATACTCTCAGAGCTGCAAAATAAAATAAAATAAAATAAAATAAAATAAAATAAAATAAAATAAAATAAAATAAAATAAAATAAAATAAAATAAAATAAAATAAAATAAAATAAAATAAAATAAAATAAAATAAAATAAAATAAAATAAAATAAAATATTATCCACTTGGGGATCGATTCTTGCACAATTATCGACACGATTACACCCCTGCCTTCCGGCTGTTGTTTACGACAAAGTTGCATAATCATAAGCTCGTGACATAGAAACTAAACCGGGAGTTAAAAGCTAAACTTCCTTTTGCGAATACGAATTCATCCAGTCTCCCCGTTCGTTTTTTTTTTTTTACGAAATCGGTTAAAAAAAATCTTGTTTCGTGCTTGATAATAATAGAAAAAAAATATCAGATGTTCACCACGTGGAATGAACCACCGTATTGTACCCTCGATAATAATCGCAAGTATTTATATCGGCGATCTACAGTATATTGTCTAGAAAAGATTTTCGATTATTATCAAGGGTTCCACGTGCCGTGTTTTTTTTCTTTTTTATTTTATATTCCCGGCGCTCTGCATGACTAACGCGGTACAATGCAATGGAGAGATTATCGATAGTTGAATAATCCTTGGATCGGATGCAACCCGATCTTGTCTGCATAATTGCATAAGACCGTTAGATGAGGATGCACTGATCGTGGAGGTGAAACGTGAACTGTACGGAAATAGAAGTAGCTGTATAATAGAAAAATTTCTTTGGCGCTGCATTGTTAATTGGATTGCACAGCGAAGGTGCATTCGTAATAACATGATGGTCGCCAGGGAAAACCGGGAAAGGTCGGGAAAAAAAATCTTGGTCAGGGAATCAGGGAAAAGTAAGGAAATTTCAAAATTGGTCAGGGAAAAAGTAAGGTGTCGCCGAACCTTTTATAAATAAATAAGAAGTACATAAGAAGGAGCCTTAAACAAAAAAAAAGTTGGGAACATTTTTGAAGAAAAATAAATATAACTAAATACTAATACAATAATAGGCCATTTTCATTTACATTATTCATTTGAAGAAATATAAGTCGTTAGAAGTTTGGTCAGGGAAAATTTTTAATTGGTCAGTGAAAAGTCAGGGAATTCTTTTTCGGGGAAAAAACGGTCACCATGAATGAATAATACCTGTTTCGACGCACGGCTTCGTCTGACACATCTCCCTGTGGTCGCCCTTCTGGAATGCAGCCCTCTGCAAGTACACGGTAGCGATGAGGGCCATCACCGCCATTACGAGAATAGCCACGATTATAAACAGCACCTTTTCTTTCTTCGATTTCTTTATATCGCCCGAACTGTTTTTCGGCCTGCCGAATAATCCAATGAAAGAATTATTATATTTTTGGAAACAAACGAGGGTTGTTTCAGAATTGGAAGAAAAAAACCTTTTCGCACGTACCATGTCGCTTGCGATTGGTGTGTGGTGACCTCTGTCGCCTCCGGGTCGTTCACCTGCCCAAATATCCATAGACATTAGACATTTAATCGAAAAATCATTTTTTTAATCCCTCTCTTAAATGGGACTTGAAATATTCGAATTTACTTTCTTTATTTTATTAAGATTGCTTCTGCACCGAAGACCAGGCAAATGAGTGCTAAATTTTCACAATTGTTTATCCGAAATTTTATGCATTAACGGTAACCGAAGTCGATTTGTGTTACTGCATGGGTCGTCGATCAAGGAAAATATTGATAACGATGTTTCCGTAAATACATGAACTGATAAATGCAAATTTCCATGATACATTTTCGATTCATTTTGGTTGAGTTTTTTCAAAGAAGAATCCTTATTTTTTAACCGATTTCAATGTACCACGGCTCGTTTCGTTCCTCAAACGTCTACAAATTCATCAAGTAGATTTTAAAATAGTTTTGGCCAATTAAAAATAACAGCAGTTTGTTTATGGGGGAGAAAAATTGACCGGCTAATCAATGGGTCGTATTTGTCAAACGGTCAAACCTACAACAATTCTACTTAGTGAATTCGTAGATCAAAGCCTGAGAAACAAAATGAGCCATGGTACATTAAATTCGGTTAAAAAACACGAATTTCGCTTTGAAAAGCCCAACAAAAAACGTACTATGGTTGGAAATTTGCATTTACCAGTTGTTTTTGAAGGACAACCGTGATAAAAATTTCTCTTGCTTGAAGACACACGCAATAATACAAATCAACCTCCTTTACTGTCAATAAATGCATACAATTTTGGATAAATAATTGTAAAAATTTAGTACTCAGTTGTCCAGTGTGCCACGCAGTGGCTACCTTAAATCCGAAAGTCCATTTTACTCTACATAATTTCTTTTTTTAACCTTAATTTGATTCGATCTTCCAGAATCGCTCAGCCGGTTCATTTTGTCCCACTCTCCTCTACAAACGTTGCCTTTGAATAACAACCGTTTTCGTCTAGTTTAATACTCCTGGGGCTAGTCAAATCGAGATCGAGGTTCATCAGGAACCGAAAGAAGAGATGTATCGATGCGTACGGGTATTCAGAAAAAGGATAACAGGGTCGGTACCCGGGACTTTTGTGTTCACGATGGATGCTCTCACCTTGCCCCAGAATCGTGCGGGATGGCGCGATTACGAGCTCTCCGTATATATATATATATATATATATATATATATATATATATATATATATATATATATATGCACGTCTGTACTTTATACACAGGTCTACAGACTAGCCGTCTGTGTCCAGCATCCAACAATAATCCCGTTGTAATGAGGCGCCCGGCAACTCGACCGTGATTGACGTTAACCGATTAACGCTACCGAGACATAAAAAAATATAATAGAATCTCATGACCGGCCAATTGGAGTATCGCAGTCTCTTGAAACATCCATCCATCAAATTTTTGCGCGTCTCCAGGTTTTCTCGTATAGTTCTTTTTGCTCTGTGTTTGTAATAGCTATTCAACACCGCAGGTATGATGAGCATTATTAATTCTATTCTACTCTATAGTATTTTACATTTAACATTTTTCATATTATAGCTCGTAGGTAGATTCGCGATTATGCATGGAAGTACCTTGAATCTTTTACTCAATGAAAAAAAAAAAAATAGAAAAAAATAATATAATGAACAGTGAGGATTAAAAGTTTAATATTCTCGACAAGGACACCGCGTGCCTCAAGGCAGTGTGCTCATCAGAAGAGTTATATGATTAATATACATGAAATTATTATTTTCAAAGAGGACTTAATGTACTATTCTTACGCAGCTCTCGGATCGTTCAAGTGCACCATAATTTATTCGAATTGGCGTCGGAATTGTTTATTATCTTCGACCGTTTGAGTCAAGGCGTTCGAACCGGGAGAAACATTTCGCGGTCACTGCCGTTCGAGGATGTCGCGCATTATTCTCATAAAACGTTAAACGGGCTCGATTGGTAACAAAAACTGTAATCCGTTTTCTCAGCTTGCTCTAAATGCAGATTACTAACGTCTTCAATAATTTGGGTTTCCTCGGAGAAATTAACGGACCTTGAAGAAAAAAAAAAAAAAAAAAATTGGAAAAAAGGAAATTACAGTTATTTTTACCGACTTTTGTAATTTGTATACTCAAAGTCCTGCTGTAACTTCTTCCTTACGGGCCGAGAGTACCGTGCGCCTGGCTGTATATACATCAGCACGAGACGTTAGCGTATACTCAAAACTTTAGTCTGAAATCGAGAATAGACCCCCATGTGGGTATAAGTGTGGCCTCGATGCCGTTTCGCGTACTCGTCGCAGCGGCAATCCCACTCTTACTTGTACGCTTTTAGAACAGGCGTTCGCAGGTCTCGGTAGCGCGTCCAGGGTTTGTTTCTTTTCGCTTTGTTTTCGACACGTGGAAGACATATCGAGGCGATATGTTTTTTTTTCTCAGATGCTCAAAAAAAAAATGGGAACAGAAACGAGACCGAAAAGGAGGCTTTTCCATCTTGTTTCTGTTTCCTGCTTTTACTCACAGTTTTCGTTATCAATCGAGTTCGAGCTTGGGCGTATAGGAAGGATTGTTCGAGCCCGCATGCTCCAAATTAACGAGATCATTACGGTGATGAGATCGTTAGGGTGACGAGATCGTTAGGGTGACGAGATCGTTAGGGTGACGAGATCGTTAGGGTGACGAGATCGTTAGGGTGACGAGATCGTTAGGGTGACGAAATGGTTACAGTGACGGGATCGTTACATTGAGGGTGAGGAGATCGTTAGGGTGACGAGATCGTTACATTGACGGTGAGGAGATCGTTAGGGTGACGAGATCGTTACATTGACGGTGAGGAGATCGTTATGGTGACGAGATCGTTACGGTGACGAGATCGTTACATTGACGATGAGGAGATCGTTACATTGACAGTGAGGAAATCGTTACGGTGAGGAGATCGTTACAGTGAGGAGATCGTTACGGTGAAGAGATCGTTACGGTGACGAAATCGTTACATTGGCGGTGAAGAGATCGTTACGGTGAGGAGATCGTTACATTGACGGTAAGGAGATCGTTACATTGACCGTAAGGAGATCGTTACATTGACGGTAAGGAGATCGTTACATTGGCGGTGAGGAGATCGATACATTGACGGTGACGAGATCGTTGCGTCGACCGTGACGTGATCGTTACGTCGAGGGTGACGAGATCATTACGTTGACGGTGACGAGATTGTTGTTCTCATTAACGGCTCCACGGCAACATCTTCCTGCGCCCGACTCTGCGTCTCTTGCTCGAGATAGTTGGAACTGATACTCGTACTTTATCTCAAGAATCTCAAGAACTTTTTAAATTTTTTCGAAAATTTTTTGCCTCTCGCTACCGATCGGCCCTTGATGGCGTCTCTTGTCCCGGAGCCGGCCCAGTAAATGACTCTCTTGCTCTTTGCTGTGAGGGGCTCGAGGTCAACGCGCGACCTAAGATAGCGGGGAAGCGAGTTCGCCGCAGAAAGCCCCTAGATCGGTCGCGACTCGGCAGCAAGCACGTTTCTATCATTATTCGAACGATTATTCTCGGATACCGCGCGCTAATTGTTTCCCCAAAATACCTTCAATAAGCAGCTACTTTTCTCCATTCTTACGTTATTTTTGCCAATTTATTATCCTTCTGTTTCCAGGCGGCCGATTTTTTAAGTTCAACGTATCTATACTGCAACCGATCGCTTCGGGAAGTCGGAGATAGTCGGGGAAGTCGGGAAGTCGGACTCCGAGTGCGTTAACCCGTGACGATTATGAAGTTTTTCCAAAGATTCTCGGTAAAAGTTTCGCGCGCTGAATTGCTGAGACATGCTCGATAATCTTCTATGTCATTTTTTTTTTATCGGCGCTTTTACATGTTCACCAGCGGCGCTGGATAATCGACGCATACGCGATAATCTCGTACGCAATTTTGAAAAAATCCTGTTATCGGTGCATTTACTAGACGATTATGAATTTACTTCAAAGATTCTCGCTACGAGTTTCGCGCGCTGAATTGCCTAAATATGCTCGATAATCTCGTATGCAATTTTTCTTATCGGCGCTTTTTCATCTCCATCAGCGCCACTAAATAACCGAGACATGCTCGATAATCATGTGTGCAATTTTTATAATTTTTTTCTGTTATCGGCGCATTTACATCTGCCTGATACGATTCTACCGAAATGAAACTGTAATCATGTTAAGACTCAACCGGAACATAAACTTTTGCCATGCAGATGCATTCTGGTCGGCAAAAGTTTCTGACGGCCGGTATTCGGGTGCAACGGTAACGCGGTATAGTTGCAAGCTGCTGTTCGAAGCAGCAGAGCCGTTTTTTTATCGGCGCATTTAATTCTCCGCCAGATACGACTCTACCGAAATGAAACTGTAACCGTGTTAAGATTCAACCGGAAGATAAGCTTTTGCCGGGCAGATACATTCCGGAGGCCGGTATTCCGGTGCAATGAGTAGAGTTCCAAGCTGCCGTTCGATCCGCATCCAGAAAAATAATTTATTTGACGGGCACCCGCAAATAAATATTTTCATTGTTATAAACAACTACTCATTGATATTCAATAAATATTCATTTAAATTAAATAAATATTTATTTAAATTAAATAAATATTTATTTAAATTAAATAAATATTTATTTAAATTAAATAAGTATTTATTTAAATTAAATAAATATTTATTTAAATTAAATAAATATTTACTTAAAACAACTAAATATTTGTTTAAACCAAATAAATATTTATTAGCGTCGGGCCCATCAAATAAATAATTTTTCTGGGTGCAGCAGAGTCGATGTTTCACCGGCCCATGTACATCTCCATCAATGGCACCGAATAACCGAGACATGCTCGGTAATCTCGTGCGCAATTTTTATTTATTTTTTCTGTTATCGGCGCATTTACATCTCCGCCGTATACGATTCTACCGAAACGAAACTGTGCCCGTATCACTCTGTACTCACTCACGTGGGTTCAGAGAGAATTCCGAACGCTCCTCGATGGGATAAAAATCTGAAAAAAATCAAGCATATGGAAGGTGCTGAAAATATTGATTCTGCGTAATAATAATTCTAAAATGTTATTAACAAGTGCATAAAAAAAAATTGTTCACCAAAAATCCCCCGGCAACTTAACTTTTTGTTCATATAAAAACATTTTGTTAATCTTTTTGAATACGTATGCATTTTTTCAGAATGTTGTGTAATTTTTGAAAATTACGTTTTTTTATTAACTAAAAACGCAATTTTTAAAAATTACACGACATTGTAAAAAAATTCATACGTGTTCAGAAAAATTAACAAATCGTTTTCATTAAAAAAAAAGTTAGGTTGCCGGGTGATTTGTTGGAACATTTTTTTTTTCGTTAATTTGTTGATAACATTTTGGAATTATTATTATGCAAAATCAATCTTCTCAGCACCTTCCATATGGTTGAATTTTTTCCAGATTTTTGTCCCATCGACATGTGTTCGCAATTCCTCTCTCTATTCTCTCTGAACTCACGTGGGCTCAGACTGTCCGCAAGTCCTACACTGAGAAAAAAAAATCAATTGAGTCAACAAAATGAGCGCTTACGGGTGGCGAAATAAATTTTTGGTTGATCGAACCAAAAATTGAGATAATTGTCCTACTAAGTAAAGAAACATTTGATTCGACGGCCTGCAAGTTCAATCAACGAGGTATTCCTTTCGATCAACCAAACATTTGTATCGCCACCCGTAAGCGCACATTTTGTTGACTCAATTGATTTTCATTCTCTGTGCACCTTAAACAGCCGAAATATAAACGTTTGCCGTGCTGTTCGGCAAAGGTTCATGCTGTTCGGCAAAGGTTTCCGGAGGCCTGTGTTCCCGGTACAACGGAAGCTTTACAGAGTTGCGAGCCGATTTTCGAATCAGCAACTCGGTAAAGTTGTGCGCAGTTTTTTAAATCGGCCACAGTTGTCCGCCCATAGTCGTAAGGGAGAGCGGGGAAAAATGGCACTCCGGAATGGCAAAACGGAACAATGAGGCAAAACACAATTCTCCAATAACTTTCGGATGATGGCGATGGTGGTGCGTGGGGCAAAACGGGTTTGAAAATCCGGATGTATCGTTGGGACAAAATGTGGCATCCAAAAGTCATTGGAAAATTGAGTTTGCCCTCAGTGTCCCGTTTTGCCCCGCTGTGCCATTTTTTCCCGCTGGGCCATTTTGCCCCGGTCTCCCCTACTATGGTCCGTTTGTCATCGCGAGCTTGTGTACCGGCGGAGATGCAAACGTGTCCGATCCGCAGCTGCGCACATAGGCGAGATCCCCATTTTCAATTTGACGAGCAATATTTTATTGAAATCAGGGGGCTTTCGTGTTGCGAATAAATTTTTTTGTTGTTGCGACACGTATTAAGCCACGCATTTGCGATGCGAGCCACGCAACCTGTCGATCGCAGGACAATCGTTTGAGAGCGACAAAAAAAAAAAAAAAAAAAAAATGTTCTCCGTACCCGATGCGCACTCACCTTGTACCTCATCTCGGCGCGTTACGTTCACTTTTATCCACTGACTCTGAAGACGCTGAAACAACAGAAGCGTAGAATTATTAAAAAAAAAAAAAAAATGGAGTTGCGTAGACGAGGATTATCATTACAACCGCCGAGTGAGCTCCCATTAAAGAACGAAAGTGTCTCCGGGCCAGCTACGATTATATTCTCGACGGGCCTCCGAGATCTTCCCCCTCCCCCGCTCCATATAACGCGGTCACGACGCATCACAATGAACTCCACTGTGATAATCCGCGCTCGGATCCTCTGAATCATTGACTCGCGCGCTCCTGCGATTTGCATAGAATGCGCTAGCGAGATCCGCGCTCGTCCTCTTTTGTTCGTACTTTTCTTACTTTGTTCTCGATTCTTTTTTTTTTTTTCCAATTCGATTCGGAGCGATACGCAGATCGGATAAATCATTGAGACGAGAAGGCACGATCCGGACGAGAAAATCATCGGCGAGAAACCACGGACGAATGAATTTCAATGGTCTCTCATATCGATCTCGATACTTCCGGAAGAACGGGTGGGATGGGCGGTAGAGAGATCGTTCGATAGGATCGGAGGTGAGATTATCGTGGCTTATCCACCGGGGCAAAATGGACCAGTTTTGCACGGAGACCAAAAAAAATTGTTGGGACAACAAACGTTTTGTTACCATAAATCATTTACCTGCTCAACATAGGGACCACAAAATATTTTGCTGTGGTAGCAAATATTTTGCTGTAGGAGCACAATATTTTTGCAGCAACAACAATAAGTTATTAACTATCTACATTTTTATTTATTTATTTATTTATTTATTTGAATTTACGGGACATGCGCATTTTACATTTGTGAACAATAGTGAGAAAGCATAGCGTGTAGTGGGGAAAGAAAGAAAAAATATATATATATCAATGTCCAAAGATATGAACATGCTTGCCACGAAATTGTCCAACTGGAATTCCCTGACTTTTCCCGGTTTTCCAGAACAAAAATTTAATTTTTCCCGTCTATCGATCACGGTAGGAATGGACGATTAATAATAACATAATATATAATATATAATGATTATTAATATATTAAAGTCAGTTCACAATATTAAAAGGTCCCAACGAAAATAATATCACGATAAAGTCATATATATGCTCTTTATAGTCGACAAGTTTGCTGAAACGAAAAATGTAGACATGCAGCACGGAATTAACCGAAAAATATAAGTTTCAAAAAACTTCCAGGGTTTGAAAAAAAATGCCATGACTTTTCCCTGACTTTTCCAGGTCCTAACAAATCCCCTGACTTTTCCCGGTTTTCCAGGTTTTTCAGGTCCGTGGTAACAATGATGAAGTAGGGATAAGGTATGGCTGACGGTTAGAACTGAGAAGCAAACGCTTACAATATTTAAAAACTCATTTGTGACATTCGGTCGAGTGATACACGGTGTGAAACTAACGAGAAGAAGCAATTGCCGCTAAGCTATTTCATGGTTTCACTTCCGTCAGTATCCAATTTCCCAAGCCACAACCCTCGGGATTCCGCTTGTGCACTTAATTGACAGATTAGTTTCTCCAGCATTCCGGCGATTTTGTTAGAGAAACAGAACAATCTTTCTCCGTGCGATACAATTTTTTCTTCGGAAGGTAAAAAATAACAATTTCTCGTCTCGAACGGAGGACACTGGTCCGTTTTGCCCCTCTCCTCTTTACCGTGGATCTTACTCGATATGCATCGTTCGAAGAGACGATCTTCTCTTGGAGCGGTCAACGATGCGAGGCCTTTACGATTAACCGTGATATCTCCCGAGCTCCCATTAGTTTAATAACTTAATAACGTGCGGATAATTTTAAGTGATAGACAATCGAGTACAGAGATCTAGCACGTGGTGGTGAACTGATAATTCATGGGCCGAACCGCGAGCAAAATTATTGCCCGATCCTTTTTGCAACGTAATTGGCTGTACGGTGATAAATCTCGGAAAAACATATTTGAGAACAAAATAAAATCATTAAATCAGAGAACTATAAACCGTGATCAGAAGACAAGGTTCCATTAGCGATGACCGTTTGCTTTGAATGGTGCGAGTACTTTGGGTCAAATCCCCGGAAGCTTTCGCCGTGAAATATTTGTCGGACGAAATACCACGCGCTCTTATTTTCTCGTTCGCCGCAGACGTCGCGGCGCTTTCGATCTCGATCTCCCGATCCGCGACGAGTAGACACTCCAGCGGATCTCGCAACACGCTTCGCTAACTAATTAATCATCAGGGCTCTAATAAAAACAAGAAGAAAATCAAAAGCCACACAGCTGATAGTTGAAGAGTGGTAAAAAAAAATTGGAAAAATCAATGCACAAAATTATGAAGATTTCTTAAATAGAAAATTTAAGTACAATTAATTGATCGGATATTGATATCGATCAATTGATTGATTGATTGATTGATTGATCGGATTGGCATGTGGTGCGGTATCGACGGTTGACGGTTTCGCTTTTATTCTACCTCTATTTGCATTCTTTACTGTTGCTGCACCCTGTTTGTTCAGTATTCATATATTCTATTTTTTTCTTGTTGTTTTCCTTTCTTTTCATATTATTTTTATTTATTGTTACTTCGTATTATTTCTATTGTTTTCGTATTATTGCTGCTTCCTCACGGAGGAAGCAGAGGTCCTTAAACTGCGCACAAATATTTTGACCAAAGACCTTTGGTATTGAATCGCTAAAAACGGTATAATTCGAGTAAATGTCTAGGTATTGAGCTTAAACTTGACTTGAGAATGGATTAATACTGTATAATTTTTGGTCTTACATGTGACAGAAATTGATCTAACCGTTTAAATTTTCTGATTTCGAGATTTTTTTTTTCGGGCCACGTGTATTTTTCGTCCAACACGAGGTTATGCATTAAATGTGGCTCTAGGAGTAACATAACTTGGAGATTCGCGTCATCAGTGGGAAAAAAAAGATCCATCGATCCGACGATCCATCGATCCGACGATCCATCGATCCGACGATCCATCGATCCGACGATCCGACGATCCATCGATCCGACGATCCATCGATCCGACGATCCATCGATCCGACGATCCATCGATCCGACGATCCATCGATCCGACGTTCCATCGATCCGACGATCCATCGATCCGACGATCCATCGATCCGACGATCCATCGATCCGACGATCCATCGATCCGACGATCCATCGATCCGACGATCCATCGATCCGACGATCCATCGATCCGACGATCCATCGATCCGACGATCCATCGATCCGACGATCCATCGATCCGACGATCCATCGATCCGACGATCCATCGATCCGACGATCCATCGATCCGACGATCCATCGATCCGACGATCCATCGATCCGACGATCCATCGATCCGACGATCCATCGATCCGACGATCCATCGATCCGACGATCCATCGATCCGACGATCCATCGATCCGACGATCCATCGATCCATCGATCCGACTATCAATCTATCTATATTGATTGATCGATATACATCAAATACTTCCGAATGGCACGATTTAATATAGCAAAGATTAGTTTCAACTCCGCCTGGCATATTAAATTTAATCCGTGTTTAAAGTTCCGACAACATTTTAGATTAAATTTTCAATCAGAACATTTCTTCACGACGAACATATGGAACGTTGTGTCTAAAACGCACGACGCGAAAAAAAATCAAAAAAATTATGACGAGCACCGGCTCGTGGTCGGGGTGCGTTGATAACAGCGATTCCGACGCTTTGGTTGATGGAACGTGAGGAACGGCACGTGCGTGAGAATATTTCAATGGTCGATTAGAATAATTGAACGTGCATGTGTTTCACAGAAGAAAAAAAAAGTATGTTTTTAATATACATACGAGATCGAGCGTACGTGTCTTTCCAGTTAGACACTATAATGTCGTTGGACGATAGATGCGATGCAATAAGCCACTGGATCAGATTTCTCGCCTCATTCCACGCTTGGAATCTTGCTCATACTGCATACGATCTCTTCTTCGTTTCAAGTGTAACTTCCTTCTCGGTATAGCTATCGCCGCTTCCCAATGAACCCGCGCACGGTAACCCACAACACAGGAGTGTCGAACGTTTATTTTCACGGAACTCTGCACCGAGGTACACTGTAATGACCGTGGTAGCCGCGGAAAAAGTTAATCAATTTTTTACAAAATTAAAAAAATGAGGAAAAAAAATGTGAGGCACGATTTGAAAGATGGTAAACTTGAATGGTAGTGCGAGTCGAGTGTACGGCTTGACAACCGCAATAAAGTTGAGGGTGTACAGAGGAGTTTGCCTCTACGTTACCAATCTTCGAAAGCCCCCACCACGGCAGTTCCACTCCCGCCAATGCTCCCACCACGCGACACAACGCAGGTTTCGGATGCGCGTGTAAAAAGCACTGGCCAGTAGATACGGATTATAACAGCGCCGGCTCTGCGCGCTTCCGTTCGCGAAGAGAATCACTTGACATTGACAATTATGTAGTCGAGTTTGCCCGCACCGAAAAAAAGTATGTGCGAAAATATATAAAAATATGAATATAACAATATAAAGAAAACGTATCTAAAATAACGAATTTTTCGTGCCTAAATATATACCAGAGGTGGGCAGAACTTGAATACTTGTTTGGTACTTCAAGTACGTACTCGAAGTACAAAAGTACTTTTTAGTACTTCAAATACTTTTTGGGTACACGCTCGCATTACGGATACTTGATGAGTAGCACGCCATCATGTTTGTATTAACATATGATTGTCGTCTAAACTTTTCAATAAGTATAATTTTAATGAGAATTTTTTAATTTATTTATTTTAAAGAAATTCCATTATAAAAAACGAGAAGAGACAAAAAGGAACCTTTTTCGTTTGTATTATGATTTTTTTATGAAAAAAAAGTGAAGAATAGATTAAAAATTGCCTCAAGACGACGAATTACGGAAATTTCAGTTATCGATTTTTTGCACTTGGAAAGACATGGGTCAATTGTTTTGTACCTTTTTCTAAGCCTAAATGCCTCTTAACGCTACGAACCTAATTGCGAAAAGTACTTGAGAAGTACTTAAGTACAAAAAGTATTTGACGTCAAGTACTTGCGATGCTTTGTACTTTGTACTTGAAGTACTTTTTTGGTACTTTGCCCAGCTCTGACATATACTTTTAAATATTTGCTCGGACCCATCCATCATATATATTCCATAGGATATAAATTCTTTTTTTTTATCGTAAAACGTATATTTAATATATGAAAAATATATTTCCGCATATACTTTTGTCGACGGGGGTTTTCCTCGTTGCCACTTCTTGGAACTTAAACTGAACTCTTTAATGTTCTACAGCTGATCGACGAGCTTCATCGATAACGTCGATTTATATTAATAATCTCAACTCTGACCTTGCGAGTTTGGGGTCTGCTCGATGGGCTCTTCTCGGACGAAATATAGAGCTACGGTTGCTTCTTCTTATTCTATTTCTCGCCCTACTCAATTCGGCCTGCTTGCTCAGCCTCTCTGCTCCTATTGCCCTACGGTACACACGCTGATCTTCATTGAAAGCCTCGCATATGTATCACTGTTGTTGTCCGATATGATTTTTTTTTTTTTTTTTTTTTTTTCAGGAAACAGTATACGTACGTGCATCACGGGTTGTCTATATATATATATATATATATATATGATCTGTATAATTGCCGGCAAGATACGGGACACTCTGTAATTATTGCAATTCCGTGTTCCTGCATCGCAGAAACTATAGTTTTTTTTTTTTTCGATCTCTAAGCTGCCCAGGCATAGAAACCCAGTTACCTCATCGTAATTATATCGTTATATCCGTTACGGAAAATTTCGTCAATTATTCTTTCAAAGAAGCGCGAAACAACAACGCCGGCTAATATATTTATTTCACTCGGCGGGAAAATGGTAGTTTTGCGAATGCTGTGCGTGCGTAAAAACCCCCATTTTTACACCGTGAGACATAACATTTTTGACTATACTCGTCCGAAAGCGTTTTCTTAACTCGTGTGATTGCAACACTCGCCTTAGGTTCGCGCTGCAACTCGTCAAAAAAAGTTTTTTGGCACTAGTATCGTAATGTACTGGAGTAGGACCGCGCTTATCCGACCTTCGAATATCCGAGCCTCAGCGTTATCCGTAGCACTTGACTCATCCGAGCCCTCCGCATTAACCGACGTGTAGGCTCGGATAATACGGATAAAGCAGCATGCACTCCGAAAAAAAATTATTTGACGGCCACCGATTATTTGGTTTAAGTAAAATATTTATTTGATTTAAATAAATATTCATTTGATTTAAATAAATATTCATTTGATTTAAATAAATATTCATTTGATTTAAATAAATATTCATTTGATTTAAATAAATATTTATTTAAATTAAGTGAACAGTTCCTGAAATGAAATAAATATTTTACTTAAACCAAATAAACGGTGGCCGTCAAATAAATTATTTTTCTGGGTCCGCCCGCGCACATAGTAGTTTGAAACTGCTACAAAGATGCATACGCGCTCAAACTTGTACAAGTTTACTGCATCTTTATATTGCGAGCTGTAAATACATCAGTTCCGATTTTAGAGTCAATGGTACAATATCTAATAAGGTTAATGTTTATATGAAGTGGTGTGTTATTTTTTAAATATATAATACTATACAAGTTTGAATTGAGTATGTTATCCGTGTTATCCGATTTTTCGCTTATCCGACGTACGCTGTGCCCACATTATTTCGGATAAACGGGGTTCTACTGTATATCTGGTGTCTTTAGTTAAAAAACGCTTGAAAGCAACCTTCACGATTCGCGTGTTGCGTTTCTCGATCGTCCTCCAAATTTTTTTTTCTCTTACGGATATGTGGATCTATGGCTTAACATTCTACAGATGAGCTTTTCTTACTGTCTCGCTGGCCTCTTGGTATATTCCATCTGGTCTCGACGCCTCTCTTTCTCTCTCCAGTTGCCTCGCCAGAGATGCGATTAGATTTACGATTTATGGGAAACAGACGTGGCTCTCGCTCCATCTCAGCTCTCGAGCTTTGACTGTTCGGAAACATGATATCGTCAGTCTCATTCCCACAGTGTATACAGAAAAAAAAAAAATTTTAATAAAAAAAATTAAAAAGACGACCGTCAGTGAGGGCATTAAGAGGCACAGTTAAGAGCACGAGAAAGAAATTGGTCGAGTACTCCGCGTGAATCCAACAGCCCGATAAGAGCAGTATTCCCCCCCCCCCCCCCCCCCCCCTCCTTGGACCCCGAATATTTTCCCTGAACGCCCTCGCCATGGGACAAGCACCCACGCCGTCACAATTGACTCCAAGAGAGATGTTGACAAGTACAATCAACGAATGAAAATGACTGATGAAAATTTACGAGAGCATCGAATGCCACGTAGCTCGGCTCGGCATCAACGACTCACGTGCGTTCGTCCCGCGTTACGCCAGTTATAGGCATACTACTGTGCGTATTATATATAGGGCAAATTAATTTGACAGCGATATCTCGACCTCGGCCGACGATTAAATTGAGACGTACGAAGGAGTTCACTGTCATGCGATTCTTAAACGCGCTGGATCCTTTCCCGAAACGTTGGGAGATTCGTGGAAGGGAGAATTGATTTCTAATTGCTCTATGACCTCATTGACCTCGTTGATTCAAGGTCAATTGAATACCGGATATGTGAAAAAAATCATGAACTCGGGGTATACTGAAATGGGACCGTTCGCTTTGTTCAAACTTTGAACCTTTATGCAACTCTGTTTTGATGGACTCGAGCGATCGCCGTGCAACTACAAATCAAATAAATGAGACTGTACAACGATGATTTCAAGGGTTACAGGAAAAACGACGTTAAAATAAACGTTATACGCGGGTCTAGAGCACTAAAGTTAAGTCAACATTTTGAACATTGTGCACTAGTTCATCGAAGTCTGTCGACGGTCACTTCAGATCCGTTAGGGAAAATCGTCATATTCGTCAATAATATAATAAATCGTCAATAATAGGCTCTTTTCCGTCCGTATTGCACGCAAGGAATGTGGTTATTTTAGCGGAGTTGGGTAAAAATAGCATATTATGCCACTAGGGAGAAAAGTGCATTCTTTCACCGAGTGTGAAGTTTGAAGTCCGAGCGAAGCGAGGACAGAAATTCACACGAGGTGAAAATGCACTTTCTCCCTTGTGGCATGCGATATTTTTTTTCCGATTTCGTTAAAATAACCACATTTCTTGAGTCGCAAAATCGCCATCTTCGCCAATGACCATTACTCCCCCGGGAGTAATAGAGCTTCCAGAGGGAGTAATGAGCCCTATTAACCGTAGGGAGTAATGAAACAGTACTGCACATGCGCACAGGTTAATAATAATCATCGATCAATAATAGGCTCTTTTCCGCCCGTATGCACGCAAGGAATGTTGTTATTTTAGCGAAGTCGGGGGAAAAAAAAAAATGTAATATAATAAATAATATTTTTTTTTACAAAGACGTGAGTCATTATCGACCCGGATTTTTTTAAATCAGTACAATCGCTTAAATTATTAAATGGCACCTATTCGAACTAGAAACCATTTTTTTTTGTTCTAAAAAAATGTAATCAATGATCTTTCGGGCGGTCTGCAACCAGAATACCGTAAGCTATCACGTGTAACCGAATAAACAAATAACACGTGAAGTTTTCCACCGGTATTTACGATCTTTCGAGCATTCTACGACTATTCAAGCTGTCGCGTGTATCTAAAAAAAACCAAACATTATAGCGAATCGGCACTGGTCATCGCTTTTGCGAGGGCATCATTGTATTCCATGCCGCCTGTCCCTGTTATCATTGTACGATCTTTCGAGCGTTCTGTAACTCTTTAATCTATCGCGTGTAACAGAAAGCACACATTATAGATCACTAGCAAGAATCTCTATTGTATTTTATCTCACGCGTGTATATTATTCGTAGTTACAATGATTGGTTTGTTATCTGATCACTGTACACGGTAAAAAAGTATTTTTCGTGCGACCTGATATTTGACGCTACAACTGTAAACAACCGTGCGAAGGTGGGCAAGGAAACTGTACAGCTCGATTCAGAGTCGTGATCGATAGTCGGCCACAAAAGAATTTGATTCGAGTCACTCGAGCGTGCGCGAATTATGCTATGTTCACTCGAACAGATCGAACGAGCGACGACCGGAAGTGGTCTTCTGTCGTCGTTCCGCTGGAAGATGCTGTATGTCGGTTCTCTTGTCGCAGCCTTCCATATTACGTTAATCAGTACCCATGGTATGGTATCCTGATGTGAAGATACTTAAGATTCAAGTTTCGACGCACGTGCCTCCGGATTGTCGCACGCATTTGCACGACGAGTATGACAAATCAAACGTCGAGGAACCCAGCACGTATTCCAGTTTGGCCTCAAACACTAAACGGACACGCTTAAGTGAATATCCATCGGTATTAAAGAACTTAACAGCAATGTTTCGACATTCGATAGGAACTCGGTTCTATCCTCTTCCTCGCTATTAACGGATGAAGCAGGATGATGTCTTCCACAACGTAAACTTTATTGTAACTACCCGACCAGAAACGCGTACACGGATGGAATATGATCGCCCGATTATCCCTATGAAATTTGGATAGAATCGAAAGAACCGTTTAAATTTTACGTCGTTTAGAATTGTTGAATATCATGAAAAATGTGTATGTTCTTCTAGACGTGATTTTCCGTATTAATTATTGATCTATGAATAAAACAAGTGGTAGATTCGTGATCAGCATGGAAAAATACATTAAATATAGTTCCAGAGCGTCGACTAACGAAAAAAGTTTATCGGACATTTTTATAGCCAAAATTGCAAAAACTCGAGATCTTGTGAACTAGAGATATTTCTTATCGATTTTTACGGCAAGAAATACACAAGAATACATATGATGCGGTTGGAAAAGCTCGATAAAGAGGTATCATTCGATTGTCGTGTTACGTTCCCCGTAATTCTTAAAAACATATTTTCAATAAGATTGTTAACCATACTATTAATTGAATTAATAATTAACCTAATTTAAGCCTCAACGATAGGCATTAAAAGCATAGGCTTACGCCTCATGTATCCGTCTCACTGTCACTTCCACTCTTTCTCTACAGCGCTCTGCCGTATCGACCCTTGCCTGTAAGCATTCACGACTTCTTCCGAGTCAGGTCATTTTCCCGTTTCTGTCACCGCTCTCACATAAAAATCTTTCACACTCCGCTCTAAAAGGCGATAACTTCACCCGAAGATATTTTCTTTGACTAAAGCCTAACCACCCGTTCTTCTATCTCTTCCGCCCTTCCACTCGAGCTTCCTACACACTAATTAACGTCAACCATAAAATATGTCACACCCAAGATTCCAATATATTTTCACCTTTCCGAATCGTTCTATATTATGATGACAACATCTCTTCTCTGACATCTGATAATTATACGGGTACTATAAATGTCTCTTCCCCGAATTCGAGGAGCATCCACTCCCTACTCCAATTTAAACACTCTTTCTTCCTTCCGCACATTTAGGATCTATCTTTTGTCCAGCTTTACACTGCTAGCCTCCTCTAACATTAGTAAGCATAGGAGTAGCCCTAATCCTATTTATGGCCAAATCATGGCCATAAATAGGCCATGATTTTCTGGATCAAATCAGTTATTCTTCTACCGACCAACCTGCTGCATCTTCAACGAATCTACGTAGAGCGCGCAAAGCTCTTATTAAAATCTTTAGCCCTGCGAGGCAGAGTACTTCGATTAGAATAATAGTTGAGCAAGTTGGCTCTTTTCAACAACACTATTTAATATATACGTATTGTGAGTATTCCAACCAACGAATTATTTCGAACATTTCTTTGCATGCACTCTGGCCGTTCTGATAATCTCTCAGGAGGCTCAATACCTCTTAACGTAATTTAACGTAATTTTCCTTTATTAAATCCATGGCAGTACGGCGAGGTCTCCGTTCCTGAGTAAAGCGCTAACGTCTTGACTCAAAAGTGAGACTATTCTATGTTCATGGTTCTCACCGAGCGAACTCACCATTCGCAGGTCTGAAGGTAACAGTTGTAAATAAAAATCGAAAGTGCATCAAAAAAATTCAGGAGCGCATGTATTTTTTCGCGCCGAGCACAGATCCGACAAAGTGAAGCGTGACGTTGGTATATTTTTACACGCTAAACCTGAATCAGCAAACCGCTTTGCACAAAAGTCTAACACGAGTTCACCTTGAAAAAAGTTCAGAATTGAATTTTTCTTATCGGTTTCTCATAATGTTCCTTTATTCGCGAAGCTTCCTCTGCGAGGAATCTAAAAATACAGCAAATGCTTTCTCAGAGGAAGCTTCGCGAATGAAAAAACATTATCAGAAACTGATAAGAAAATATCCACTTTCAACTTTATAAGAAAGTGATATGAAAATTTCAATTTTCAACTTTTATGAGGAAGCGATATGAAAACTTCAATTTTCAACTTTCATGAGGAAGCGATATAAAAATTTCAATTCTCACCTTTTATGAGGAAGTGAAATGAAACTTTTAATTTTCAACTTCTTTTTTTACCGAAAATAACGTCACACCGGAAATTTGTCACCTGCGGCTTGGAAATTTCATTTTTCCACCGGTAATTATGTCAATTTTTAGCTCTTACAATGGAAATTTATTGTTACACAATTGAAATGGTTCAACATCAGTAGGACAGCCAGAAAAATAACGACTCCACTCGTAACATGAAATTCAACAAATTTTTATTCCAATAAACAGTCATACAGATGTATGAGACATTTATATAAGTGATGCAATTTCGAACAACCGTTATTCATATATGCCCATTTAATTACATAACAATGTACAAGTTTTGTCGGTTATTTTTATGTACACTTAGTAATTTTGCTCGTAACGTCGCCACTTCGATCACCACACGGTACATTTTTGTTCAGGATTCATCGGGCTACCAGATGGACAGTTCCAGGCTTTGGCGAATTCAGCGCTGTTCCTCAATGCTCCGATGGTCCTGAACCGACCCGGTGAGTGTGAATCTAGTTTTATAAAGTGCTTTAATGCGGTATCCGTAAAACTGTCGCACCACATCTGCAAAAATTATTGTACCATTGTTACTGTTCCATACTGACGCACAGAGCATTGGGCAGCTCACAGTTTACCTGGGCATAGCCGAGGAAGAAAAGCTGTTCGTCGGTATATTTGGCGAGACCTGTAATAGATTGTTGAGGCTGGCTTCTCGCTTTCAGTTTTTTGTAAGCTTTAAAAGCCACCGCCAAACCACCAATATCCGCGACATTCTCGTCCCCTGTATGAGTTCCGTCCAACTGCGAATCACACGATTGTTATTCGTTTATTTTTATATATTAATTTTGGCAGTTTTCCCCCAGGTCTCATATACTTCTTACTCACCTGAATTTTTTTACCTAACTGGGTAACCTTGTATCTTGAATATTGTTTCATGACACAGTCGACTTTCTCGTCATAGTGTTTCAGAGCTTCTGGGCTCCACCATTCTCGAAGAGTCCCATTCTCGTTGTATTGCTGTCCTAGAAATCATTCCAATTTGTATTAGTTCGATGCATCGATTATACAATATTGAAAACATATAAAGGATCGTAGGGAATCTTTACCGTAAATGTCGAAGCCGTGAGTAAGTTCGTGTCCCATTATCGCTCCAAGGGCTCCATAATTCAGGGCTCTGTTGAGACGAAAGTTAACCGATGTACCTCAAAAAACTATTTCACGGGATCTAGGAATCATCGATACTCACTCCGCTGCATTCCCATACAATGGTTCGTGCAGAACCCCAGTTCCGATTGCTAAACCATATTCGTGATGTAAATTTTCGCCAAAGTGTGGGTAGGGGAGAGTGGAGCAAAATGGGACAGTGGGACAAAACGGGACAGTGAGGGCAAAACTCAATGTTCCAATGATTTTTAAATGCCCCATTTTGTCCCAATGATACATCCGGATTTTCAACCCCGTTTTGCTCCACGGACGACCATTGCCAACATCCAGAAGTTATTGGAAAATTGCGTTTTCTCTCATAATCCCGTTTTGCCCCTCTGTGCCATTTTGCCCCGCTCTCCCCTAATTTTGTTACACAAAAACTTTTATTCGAAGCGAATGGAAAACTTTCGACTCACCGATTGTATTCATCCGTGGGTTATATTGTGCGTTGACTCCTGTACCCGAAATTGGCCATGTATTTCTGTCGGTTGTTTGCTTCCAGCGGTTCAAAAGCCGTTTTATCTTATTGGATGTTAAATTCCTGTACATATCTACCAGACTTCCTGTGAAACCTTCGTACTGAAAAAAAACATGAATTTTCATTTAACGAACATTCGTCGAATCTTAGAATTCGTAGAGAAGGTTTTCGGTGAAACTCACTTCCTTGAAGTGCTCTTCCAACTTTTCCCGATCGGTAATCCACTAAGGATATGCAATCGAAGCATTCATAGCGCTGAGTTTTCTGTGAGCCTGCGCTTTCGTTTCGGCGTCCATCCACTTGTATTCTGTTAGCATCTCGTCGAAGGATGAACTCACGTCGGTCCACATTTCAATCGCCTGCCGAGAAGGGCGTCCGGTGTATGTTATTTCAAAAGGGAAGGGTTCACAGATAATTGATTTTTGAACCATCGTTTAAACACCTCGACAGGGCATCCATGTTTCCAAACAATTTTTAGTTGCCAATATGATAAGATTGTGGTACTCACAGTTTTCTTGTTTTGCACGTTAAAGTGCTTCTCCACGTAGGCGGCAGTGAGGGCCATATCGAAAAACTTGTTGACAATGTTCGTGCATCCGTACCATTTCGCATCCGTGCCGTACTTCGTAGTCTCATACGTTAACTTAGAGTATATCGTCCACCAGACATATCGAGCTGAAAACTGATCGCAGTTACATGGAAGTTATGCATTCATTGGGAAATGCCCTAGCAAACTGGACGACCGTGAACAGCGATCGAAGAAACGACCCTAAAAGCGACGGTGGTTTGGTGCCAAAAATTAACCACACTAACGACCGCTCTGACGAAATTCTTTGCCTCATTTCGGTGAAGTCGCTTCTTTGATTGTCGACCGAACAAACGACCCTAAAAGCAACCGTCCAGATATAAGCTTTTCGACGATCGGGATGAGCTTTTCTAGACGGTTGCATTACAGTCGTTTATTCGATCGCTAATCAAACAAACGACTTCATTGCCGAAAGACGGCAAAAAAATGTGTCGCCAGAGCGGTCGCTTCAGCGGTGATTAGTGTGGTTAATTTTTGGAACAAAACAACCGTCGCTTTTAGGGTCGCTTCTTCGGTCGCTCACTATGCCAGGGTAATATTTTACCTATGATTCCTGGAGGATTTTCGCTGAGAAGCAATGGCAAGCCTTTGTAATAACCCATATCGCGTATGTACACAGTATCGATTTTCGGATCGACGATGACATCCGTCTGTTCGAACAGAGCATTCATATATGTCGTCCAGTTCCAGTGTTTGGCATCCGGATCAGTGAGGTTCTGGAGTTCCGAGATAGTCATGACTTGGTGTGTATAATTCTTCGTGGCTCTCTCTTCCGGCGGTGCCATTATCTGTGCTCCAAAAGTAACACGATTCAGATACCGGTTGAAGATGGGCTCCGATTATCGATGAGCTTAGGGGAGACCGGGGCAAAATGGCACAGCGGGGCAAAGCGGGACAGTGAGGGCAAAACTCAATTTTCTAATAATTTTTGGTTGCTCCATTTTGTCCCAACGATACATCTGGATTTTCAAAACCCGTTTTGCCCCACGTACCACCATCGCCACCATCCAAAAGTTATTGGAAAGTTGCGTTTTGTCTCATTATCCCGCTTTGCCCCGGTTTGCCATTTTGCCCCGCTCTCCCCTATACCGATAATTCTTACATTGGCTATTTCAGTCGTAAAGTTCATAATCTCGGTGGCATACTTTTTGCTGTTATTTTTCATTCCAGCATATCGCAGCCACGATTCTATATCATTTGTCCGTCTTTTCAATTTGGACTTGGAACGGATCAGATCCGAAAGTTGTTCGAGCTGAGTGAGCATAAAAGAGAGACGAATCAATGAGACCGATATTAGGCTTTTTTTATTTTACGCGAATTCGTTACTTGCCTCCAATCGATATATGGAATTGTTATTTGAATCCTTGCGCAAGTGTGAGACAACAAAAGTCCTTATTCCGTAATGTCTCATCGCTGATCCGGCGATCTTCGATATATTGAGATTTGCGCCTTCCTCGTCGGTAGGAGGAGATTTTGAAAGTCCGAGTCTCGTAAATGCATCGGTAAGCAGTTTGGCATTGACATTTCCAACGCTAGCTAAATGGAGAAAAAAGCATTAACTTTCCAGTTAATATGAAAATGGATTTAGGACGGAATCATTTAGGGTTTGCATGGACAAAATGACATGCCTTTCCTATAGATACCTTTTGGGATTTAATAGTTTTTACCTGCACAGAAATTTCTATCGTTAATGACGATTTGTTGGAATATCCTGTTACACGTTGTAATCGAATCTATGCGATATATCATAAAAGTGATTCATATTGATTCTATATGGCGTATGATGGTCTATGAGATTTTATACCGTATACTTGAGACTCGAATAGTTAGTTAGTTCTATCCGAAATGAGTATTATTCTCACAGATTAGGCTGTCAGTAATCAAACGCATTTCCCCACAGCCACTTGAATCTGAGATATCTGACCTTTACATCACTTTCAGCAATTTTTCGACCAACGACTTTTCGACGATTTTTTTTTAATTCCGTGATTAAAAAAAACATTGATCCTTTTTTTGTTTTTTGTTTTAGTGGAAAAAATTCGTAGTTCTGAAAAAAAATATCTCTTGTAAAAAAAAATCCGGTTTTTTTCAATCCGGTGATCTTTTTTCAATAAAAATAAATGTTTAATTCTTTTTTCTTCAATTTTTCGTTTTTTTTACAACGTCACTCGACAGGCGTACAGTCATTTTTTATAGACGACGTTTTGTAAAATGAGAACGGAATATGCAAATCAACAGAGGGGATACATATCGCGTGAATAAAATCAGTCAAAGACGTAACTTATATGCTTGTACATAGAACATCGCGATCAAATTTAAACGATAAAATAAGACCGGTCGATGAGGCTGCAGTCACTGAGTAGCTGAAAGTAAAGGACGCAGAAACTGTAGTGGACTGTATTTAAAATAAAAAATATTTTCCGCCCTGCAGAAATAATTGTATTCCACGCGGAATTCAAATCATTGTCAATACGCCTTTTTCGTTGCACAACTTGGGACTCACAAATAATCTGTGTATGGTTGCTCTTCTGGAAAGGACACATCTACAAGAGCACGATAGCAATGATGACATACATCGCGATTGCGAGTAAAATCACCACTATAAACAACGTATTGATCCCTTAAGGCCCGATAGGCGATTCTCGAACATTGTAATATACAAAATTATATTTTAAATTTCATTGCGAGACCAGCGGTGGTCGAGGGAAAACTAAACTGACAAACGAAAAAGCCTTCGCAGTACGGAGCGTGGGAAGACAAAAAAGCGGAATCGTACACTGATAAAAGAAAAGTACAGTTGAATCAACTAAGATTGGGGCAGGGACGTTCAAATAAATATTAAGTTGGTCGAAAAAAATATTTTAATGACTCAAAAATATTTTTGTGAAATCACCCAACAAATTGTTGAACTAACCAATTTTTTCGCTGTACGAACAAAATATTTAGTTGAAGGTTCCTGCCCGAATATTAGTTGATTCAACCGTATTTTTTTATCGGTGTAGTGCGAATGCCGATCGTCAGCTGCAATAAATGTGAGGCTGCACAGGGTACAGTGTATCGTAAGTTGTCGCGTGTAATCGAACAAAGGACACGTGGAGAATACACCGCAGGTATCCACACGATCTTTTAAGCGCCATGTGACTATTTAAACTATCGCGTGTTACAAAAACAAACGGTACAGCGGATCGCTACCAAGCATCTAATTTGCCAAAAATTGTTGCTGTGATTTTAGTGAGCGAGATGTCCTCAGCGACGTGAACTTTATTTATAAAATAGTCGAAAACAGTCGAAGGTACTCTTATACGCTTAACGATAGATCTTAGATTTTAATAAGACCCGAGATTCGGTCTCTTCCGTTACGTTTATTATTTATAGTTTTTTTTTTATATTTAAGTATCGTGATATCTGCAGTATGAAGTGTCTTCGATCAATTCTTGCGGTATCCATTCCTCGTTGGGCGACTGATTCGACACTGCGGCCGCGTGCCTCTCGACCTCCTTCATTATTCTTATGAGATTACCACCAACGAGCTTCTTTATGTCGGAAGCCGACCATCTTCTGTCTCTGGTCAGTTCAGCGAGGAGCAACGGATAGCCCGATACATCCGGAAGGTCGCTCGGTGGACTGTACGATCAAGTAAAATTCATAAATATATGAATGTACGTATATATGACAAACTAGAGGGAATGAGCGATGTACACGAAATACGTACCTCGCTATTCCGTCATAACCCGCGCCCAGGCCTACATGATTAACGCCCGCGGTTCTTCTTATATGATTAATGTGAGCTATAGACGAGAGAGAAAAAAACTACATTATATAAATATAGTCACTACAATGTTTTTATCGCGGACCACGCGACAGACAAACGGCAGTTTAGATTTTCGGCGATTTACCGGAAATACGTCACTTCCGCTCTGAAACTCTTATTTTCAAACCGGAAGTGACGTATTTTCGGTATGACGTCGCTTTCGGTAAAAAAATATTGAGATTTTCAATCCGGACGTGGCGGATGTCTTATTTATTTTTATAATATTTTTGATGTAGTTATTTTGCACACGACGATAGTGCATAGCGCTGTTGTGCACCGTATTAACGTGCACAACTCACTGATGTACACTGAATAGTATATTGGGGCATAGTTATCAGGACCTGGGAATGCCCTAGACAACCTAGAATAATCAGGGTCTGGGGGGCCCCTAGGAGTAACGCATGCATTTTTGAAAATTGGGCCAAACAGACACGTAACTTTCCAAACTATATATAAGATTAAAATATCGTTGCCGACACTTGGAGAAGACTCGAGTTTTTAGTGGACCGAGGTTGCTCGTAAACTTCGTACCTATGACGTCGTACATCGAAGCCTTATCACCACAGCTGAGATGCGTGCTGTCGAAACTGATCATGACCAGACCACCGTTCATCGACTGAGGATTAAAAAAATAAATTATTTTTAGATGGGAAAAAAAGATCAAACGAACTTGGCCGAGTCCCGACGAAAAATTAAATATAAAATAGAATGAAAAAAAAAAACTGCTTTACTGTAATCGTATCTGAATTACCAGATGTTTCAGGACATCGTCGGGCACGTTGCTCGAAGAATTGCACAGAGTCCTCGCAGCGCTGTGGGAAAATATCACAGGAGCTTTCGTGATGGCCAGTGTGTCTCTCATCGTTCTTATCGACACGTGAGAAAGATCGACCAGCATCCCGAGGCGATTCAGCTCTTGAACTACAGCTTTGCCGAAATTCGAAAGACCGTCGCTGTGAAAGTCCAGGGGAGCGTCCTCGTTCGGATCCTCGACGGAGCACGAGTCAGCCCTAAATTGATTTCAGGACGATTAATTTTTATACAAATTTTACTTAAAAAACATAATTTTCACATGGTTTCCTCATTTCTTACAATTTAGAGCGTAGCTTTCTCTATGAGAAAGTTCGCTGATCAATTTTTGGCTTCCTCATAGAGGAAGCTATGGGCAAGATTGTAAAAAATGAGGAAGCCATGTGCAAATGACCGCAGTTTTTTATTCTAAAATTAAAAAAAACTACATCTTATAACATTGAAAGGCTCAAAAGTTACCCTAAAATTTAATGTAGAAAATCGTTAACGGAAATTTGCATAATTCGTCATTTTGAGGTCATGTCTTATGGATTTTTCCTCACTGATGACGAATCTTCAAATTATTTCACTCGCAGAAAGAAATTTCATGCATAAACTCTCGTCGCACGTAAAATACAGATGTGCCGAAAAATTCAAAAGTTTCAAAATGTCATAAAATTGAAACGGTTGATCAAATTTAATACCAAACATTGTACAGTGTTAGTCCATTCAATTTCCAAATTTCAGCTCGATACCTTCGTGTTTACTCAAATTATACTGTTTTTAATAATTTTCCCATAAAATCGAAGTTCCGTAAAATCTGATAGCTTAGATAGATTTGGGCTAAATTCAATGCCAAACATTCTTGATCATAGTGTTATATTTGTGTGCAATTTTAGGACGATGGCTCCAAATTTATGCAAGTTAGAGCTACCAGACCCTTTTTTCAAAAATCGTAATCTTTATGAAAATGCGCGCGCACACACACACGCGAACTATAGCATTTCTCGACATTTTAAACTATTTTAAGGGGAAGTGAAACAGCTGTGCGTGCGAGAAAGATAGTTGCAATTTTCAAATTAACTTTATTCAACGGTGCTAATTTTTTTTAAGAAAAAAATGTATTCGTGCCGCATGCGAAATTACCGTGCGCCTAGGGCTCGAATTAGCTTTTTCCTCAAAAAAAATGAGCACCCTTGAGAGAAGTTCATTACAGTTTTCATTACCGACCACGATATTTCACTTCCCCTTAAGTACTCTGACATTAAAATCTCGATTTTTTTTTTACAAAAAAAAATAGCTTCCTTTATGAAGAAGCAAAAATTGAAACAAAGATAAGAAGCTCGATTGGAAAATTACCACGGTGTATTGCACCGATGCGTGAGGGTCATGTAACGAGCTCCAAGCAGATGAAAGCTTCTGAGTACTGCCATGGAAGCCCCGATGCTGTGACCACCCTCGATACCCACGAGACTCGCCAGCACCCCGTCGCGATGGGCTTTCTCCAACTCTTTGCTCGACGTTACGAGCCGCATCCTCGACGAGTACTTCGTGGTCAGTCGTCGCACAACGTCGATCTGCTCGAGGGTGAGCTGGACCGCGTCGAGAAACTGTGCCTCGCAGGGCACGTACGCCGACCAAAATTGCGCCCCCATGTTTCCCTGACGGAGACGCGACAGGTCGGTCTGCCATTGCGGCCCAAAAGTCGAATTCTGAGACAGGTCGTCGAATGGAAAATCACGGAGGTTCGTGTTGCCACGGTGCTTCCGAAGGTTCCACGCAAAGTCGTTGTGCCTTTTGGGGATTAAGCAAAATGAAGAATTAAAAATTATCTGATATTTGCTTTTGGGTCTTTAGATTTTTTTCGTGATTAATAGATTACGTGAAAGTTTTGTTTACCCGTCGACGAGGGGAGTGTCCGACAAAATTCTTTTGACGACCTGAAGCCTCGCTTCGAGCAGATGGGAACTCCTCAGTTCCAGGGCTAAAGGAAGACCCACACCGGCCACGAGAGCACAGCCGAGGAAGAAGAGTCCTGCCATGACGAGCCATCGTTTTCCTAAATGTCGTACTGAATTTTTATTATTTTTTCAATATTTATCCAGTTTCGCAAAAACTACTAGATTGTTATTATTGTTATTATTGTTATTATTGTTATTATTGTTATTATTGTTATTATTGTTATTATTGTTATTATTGTTATTATTGTTATTATTGTTATTATTGTTATTATTGTTATTATTGTTATTATTGTTATTATTGTTATTATTGTTATTATTGTTATTATTGTTATTATTGTTATTATTGTTATTATTGTTATTATTGTTATTATTGTTATTATTGTTATTATTGTTATTATTGTTATTATTGTTATTATTGTTATTTGAGGTAGCTCGCGTTCGATGTAATTTTTTTTACTTTACATTTGATAAAAACATTGATAGTGAGTTTCAGAAATGGAACTCACCCCTTTCCCGCGATGGTCCTTTGTCCTTGTCGTGCGGCGAGGATACAACAGTATTCTTAACGTGATGTATAGCATCGCCGTTTGGCAATTTTCTCATCAGCTCCGGTGACGAGAGCTGCAGACATGTCTGCAAATATTTTGTATTGTGATGCGCGATAGACAATATTTTTTTTTTTTATCAAAGTCAATGAATCAAATAATATCACGCTAAAATGTAAATTATCATTATTGTTTGTTTTTTTTTTTTTTTATCGTTTCGAGGAAAACATACCTCGAGTATGTCAACTTCCTTTCGTCGCGGTGGTGGCGAGTGATAAACCATTCCATCCCTGCTAACTCCATAAAGTTCGAACATATCACACACTATGTGAGCGTTTCTCTATTTTGTCGGGAAGCCCCACAACTCCGGTCTCTATACCGGACAGCGTATGTACGAGGTGTGCCAGCAGCGGCAGCAGGAACCCCCGGTAAATAGTAGTGTACTACCGTGGGGTGGTTCTAACGCCTCGAATCTACCGGAGCATGCGCCAATCCCTTATATTGATCGAAACGAGGAAAATGTATTTTGAAATTGTTAAAGGAATTCCTGCCAACCCCTCCACCGCTCCTCTATATTGATAATTAATTTCGAAGCTATCTCATGCATTTCAAGCAACCCAGAAGCTATACATAAGAGCTACACAGAAGAAGCTATGCAGAAACTATATACTAACTCGCCGGAATTGAGCGAAATCTGCGAGGAAGGTTCATCCCTGTATCACTATAATTATTCTATCACGTTTATCAACTTATATTTTTAAATTCATTTAATGTGCTATCAGCTCATTCCCGAAGAAATTTTCATCGTCAACGACGCTCCCGACAGTCTTTTTGGTATGTTCTTTTCTCTCTTTCTTTTTTTTTTTTTTTTTGTTATTTTCGCTAATCGACGATTCGTCCAACGTCGGTAAGAGACGAGCAGATCCGTGAAAATCCCCCCGAAAAATATGATAATGCGAGCGCGGTTGCGCGCGCACAACAGGAACAACAAGAATTCGCGTCGCTTCCTGTACTGCGCGTGTTATAATGCGCGTGAGAGTTATACGAAAGCCGCCGCTCGCGCCGCCAGTACGCCATATTGTTTGCGGTGTTCGCGCACACATCTCGTCGGTCCGCTAGCTCCCGTGAATAACGTTTCGCCGCCAATAGACCGCTCGGGCCCCCCAGTTACTACCGTTGTGCGTGAGACAAGTTCAGCTCCGCGAGTGCTCGAGGTAAATCAGCAAAAATTTCGCGAAAAGGCAATATGAAGAAGACGAAGGACGTGTCGGACGAGGACGAGTACTCCGCGGACGATCCCGAGGAGGTGGAAGGAGCATCCGAGGAGGACTGGACCGAGGCCGGGGCCGAGGTGAGCCCACGCTACTCCAATTATCTTCTTTTTTTTTTCCACGAAAGTGCATTATTCTGCTGTTTCATGAGATATCGTCTCGACGAGAGTACAAAAAAGCTCGTGTTTGTCGAGGTGGTTTATTGTAATAGCTGCAAAGTATCATAGTGTAGTACGATCGAAAATCCATACAGTCTTCGAAGCTTGACCTTATATACTACGCTACACGATTGTTCGTCGAAGCGGCGCATTCGGTGCAGCGCCGACAGTGCGATATTTTCGCTATGTCCGCCTGCTGGCGTCGATATTTTTCGAACGCACTGTCCCTGCGCTCCTCCTATAAGCCTGCTACGAAATAAAATTATATTTCCCTTTTTTTCTCTCTCGGTAATTTCTCGTCGAGCGGACGCACGGTGAGAGCTTCGCGAGGCACAGGAACGAACTAACACCTCTCTATGGCCGGCGGTTGGAACGCGCGCGCGTCGTTACCAACGCCGTGTTACACGAAATAGAATATTCGTTCCGTGTTCTTTGCGGGACCGCCGATATGCGTGGAGTTCGTACGTTTGCAAAGGGATATGCGCAATACATTCGTGACGAAGACGAGACTACCTTTAACGACGACTGTTGTAGACGTTTTTTTTCCACGGATTTTTATGCTATCTTTTCGGTTGAGCGTCACGCTACTCGGTAAGGCTGTTGCCGGCCGGCCAGTGGCGCCGGTTTCTGATTTATTTCGAAAGTACGCAAAACTCGTCACCTACGTGACTCGTACTTTGTTACAGCTTCGTTATAATTACAATTCTTCGCGTCGATATATCGGACCTGAGAACCTTGCGGAGCACTCGCTCGCGATATCTGAAGCTTCCGTGCATAGGTGTGTGTGCGTGTGTGTGTATGTGTGTGTATGAGTGAGAAGACGATAAAGTTCACGATAGCCCAGTGGCGTCGGTATTCGATCATTTTTCACTCGAATGCATCAATGAAAGTACGTTGTATATACAGGGTGTCCCATTGGGAAACCCAAATGGGAGACCCTGTATACTATGTTGAATCTTTATTCGATTAGATTCGTTTCTATTATACAGTTTTTCACTTTCGCGTTATTCTCGTTTAGTTCTCCACTTTACCTTTTTCGTTTATTTCTCCGAATACCCGATCTCGTAATTTATAATAATCCATTTCACGGTTGATCTTTTCGTCTGCTTTTCCCGCTTTTTTTAATACACGGTAAAATAAAATTCATTAATAAATAAGTAAAATAACGATTACATTTGTTTATCGTTTTTCAGGGTGGTGCCAAGAAGAGGCCACAGAGAGGCTCGGCGAAGAAGCGACATCATTCTGAGGAAGAGGAAGAGGACGAGGAGGAGGAAGACGAGGAGGAAGAGGAAGAAGAGGAGGAGGACGATTCGGACTCCGATTCGGGAAAGAAACCGAAGAAAAAGAGGCGCTCCAAAAAGGAGGAGGACGAGGATGAGGATTCCGACGACAACAGCTTCAACGACGCCTCTGGAATACCACCGAAAGATTACACGGTGAGGAGGCAGTAACGATAAAGATAAAATTAACGTTTAACCCCTAGCAACTTGCTCGATCGTTTATCGATGTTTTTTTTTGTTTTAATTTGCAGTCGGGAGCATTCGTCGTCGCGAAATCAGATGTCGGAGGAAGCACCGATCCCACCCTGTGGAGGATAGATGGCAAAGCGCTCTTACAAAAATACTTGCCTTTCAAAGAGGACGGCAAAACACTGTACAAAAGCACATCCACGGTGAGACGACTTTTTTTCGCGGCACGACCGCCCATGACGATTGTACGATCGAGTTGGAATTAATTAATTATTATTTTTTTTATGAAACGCAGTACTCTGGATGGTCAATCAATAACAAAGACAAATACCTAGCGGCTCAGGTGACCTTCAAGGTGCAAAATAGATTGGAGACGATCGTCGAGCTTCATCTCGACGAGCAGCAGCAGCAAGAAGTTGTAAAGTAAGCCCCTTCCCAGTCTAATATAAAAAAAGAAGCCTCCGAGCCCTCAAACCGTTCGTAAACTACCGCCGTAAAAGAGAAAGAGAATGAGAGAAAGAGATCGAGCGAGAGAGAGAGTGAGTGAAAAAGATGAAGAATAGCGGTTCTATAATTTTTTTTGTTTTCCTCGATTCCAGGGTAGAAAAAGAGGACTAAAAAAACGTAGCAGGAGCGCGTTCCCTTATCTGTTTATATACGTTTTAAGATACACATAAGGTACATTACATTGCCACATAAACACACGGATACAGAGGAAAGGAACAAAAAAAAAAAAAACGCCGAACACAGACTCAAGTGCGACGGAGCGCGCGCGACACTTATGGTACTCCTGCAGGGTTCATATTCAAGAGGGAAATTGAGTTCGGTTGTATACTATGAATTTGACTATTTCGGTCACAAGCTATTGATAATGTTTCAATTTTTATTTCGTCAAATTGCGTATGAGAGCGAGAGAGAAAGAGAGAGAGCGCGTACGTACGTTTTATCATGTGAGAATACAAAGAACGGTTGAGCTTTACCTGGCAAATCAACAATTCCCCCCCCCCCCCCCTCCCCCCATTCTCCTCCATCGATTAACCGTGAAACATTTACCGTAGAGTTGTTAGATTTAACAGTCATGAATTTCCCCCGGCTCTCCCGTTAGCGTTATATTTAAAAAATAAAACAAAAAATCGGCGAAACAGAATTGAAAAAATGCGAATAATTGTGTTGCAAAGACCACTTCTGACACTGTTGGCTAACCGTACGGGGCAATTCTCCAATCTAATTATAAGACACGAATCCCGACAATGATAAAACTTTGAACAAAAATCCGGCAACTTTCAGCACTGAAAAAAAAAAAAAAAAAAATGAAAAAAAATCGGCATTTATATATTTTCGATGTCACGTATGTTGAGCGACAAGTCGCAATTAACGACGACACACAAGTGGAGACCAGTCGCCATATTTACGAGGAAACTACGTTATTTACTCCGAAAAATTACGTGATTAAGTCCGAATAACATTTTGTAATTATACCGATAACGTAATCGTAAGTACACCGATGGTCTTTAATTTGCGTTCTTAATAATAATGATAATAATAATCCAAATAAAAAAAACAGTGGGTGTTCCGTTGAAAGAGATTAATTTACGAGACTTTAACCCAGAGATCAATTTCTGCGTAACCGCGCGAGAATAAAGTGGATGGTAAAGAGAGGTAAAAAGAAGAAGAAAAAGAAACGAAAACGTCTTATTCGAAGTATTTGCAGTAGATTTGTATTCGATGACTTCCGACATACAATTTGATTACAGTGTTTCATGCGTGTTTCACGCAATCTACGCATCGCTCGACGAGTAATGAATAGTTCTGTTGTGTTGCACTGTTATCGACGGAATGATTCGCCGAAACAAGGCAGGAACCATTTTTGGTAAGTAACATACGAATATAATCGTATCGTTTTTTAGGCCCTTCGTTGCGCCCCACGATTAATGGATTACAATAATCCAAAAAAAAAAAGGACTGTGTACTCGTTCATTTTATGACTCGCGTACTGTGACGTTAGTACACACTAAAAAAACATAAGATACGTGTGTAGGAATAATAATAATGTGAATCAATATTTTCCTACGTATATTGGCAAACGACATTCGGCGCATGTTTTTTCTCTTCAAATCGTCTCGTCGGTGAAATTGTCGCGTTCTTTATACGCGATTTTAAAAAGTACTTCAACCTCGGCTAGGCCGTAAATTTTCGCATAAGCAAAAATATATAAAATATTACCTCCACACATTCATCACATATCATGGACTGGAAAAGATTAATATTTAGTTTCTTGTTCATTAGAGAGAGAGAGGCAAGATCGTCGATTGAGTTAAATTTACACTATTCGTGTGAAAACTGACTTGTGCGCGACACCCGAACTGTCGTCTCATTTGAAAAAAAATTATTAAGTCTTTCAATGAAAGAGAAATGCATTGTCGTTTTTGTGCGACGGCTTCAGTGGATAATGCGTGGTCTCGAGTACTGAAAAAAAAAATTATCAGTACCCAGGGCATATACGTACAGTATAATTATATATCTATTCTCCTATTATATTAATTGTTATCGATAATTATTATGGAATGACTAACGTCAGATATATATAATTCTCTGCCCGAATAACGTAAAAATAAACTCTATAAATTGACAACATAATTACCCATTATTATAAGATTTTTGGGTAAAAAAAAAAGTAGTGACACGAGACTCCGTCGTCTCTTAAATTAACCACGTACTTAGGCCTATTTTTTTCACTTTCAGTAGTACATCATCGTACCTGTTTATGACACGTTGATTATCAAAAACCCGGTTCCATTCTAACGCTCATAACTGGACCGTGCATGTCGCGAAGCGCCGCCAAGCCACGATTTTTAACTTTTTTCGTACGTGTTCCTCCACCGTCCGGGAGTTCGCAACATGCGCCCGATGCGCCGTTAATCTCCGGCGACTCTTCGATATCTATCGTCGCTAATATCTTCGTCAGGGATTCCGACTGTTCGACGGAATCCGGCGTCCTTAATAATCTATCAGATCTTCGATTTCTTCCTTCAGTCTCATCGACTTCGAGTTTCGAGTCCTCCGAGATTCCCGGCGATCGATCGTCTTTCTTCGCCCGATGACTCGAACACTCGTCGGACTCGCAATATTGGACGGCCTCGGCGTCGCTGATTCTCGATTGCCGTTTCAAGCTCCTTCGCCTGTTCAACAGGCCCGCCGTCAATCTCAGAACTCCGTCGCTGAATCGGCGTCCATCCTCGTGGTTCAATCTGTCCCACGGCATCTTCGTAACGCACAATCCATCGCTGGCTCTTCGCGAGCCGTTCCTCCACGTCCGTTCGTCGTCGTTGCTGTCGACTCTCGTTTTCCATCGATCATGAGCATCTCCACACGCAATTTCCGGCTCCTCGAAGCTCGTCGCCTCGAGAGAATTTTCGCACGAACGCGAGTAAGAATCATCGTCCGGCAGAGAATCACTGTCGGGAGAATTTAAGTCTCGCGCGCTATGGTCCACGGACACTTGTTTAGCGAGTCTCTTCTCGTGTCTACCGTTTGATATTGCGCTCTTTGTGTCCCTCGAGTTCTTAATATTACTATCCGAATAAGATGATTTCAGATCCATGTTAAGCATCGATCCGGTCGCTAGGAAAGTATCGTCAAGCTCGATGTCGTGATTGTCCGTGTTGCCGTTTGTGCTTGATCTTTGTACCTGCTGCTGGCTGAGCGGATTGATCTCTATTAAGTCACCGTCGCAACCAAAGGCGAACGACTTTTGTCCTGAAACGATGAGCGTTATGACGACGATCAGCTATCGGGCTAATAATAATGGCGTTCGAGAGCAAGTGTTTGCGAAAATATTACCGATGTCAATGACTTCGTTGGATCAACGTTGCCAACTTCCATGCCGCGACTAATACACACCTATGATCATCCGTTTGTTACGCATATCGGGACTCTTGGAGCGCGGCCGTTCCAAAAATTGCCGATTGTCCGGCGATAGTACGGAGAGTCTGCTCGTGTCTTGGAATATCGGACTGTAGGGCTCGGTGTTGTTGTTGTGAACGGTGTAAGCGTCCTGCTCGTGACTCTCGTGCTCGCGCAGACGCTCCATGATCTTCTGGACTATCTCCGACGGAGCTACATATGGTGAACCTTCGGGACACAAAGAGAGAAATCAGTCGATCGATGAGCAAAGAAAAAAAAACCATAAACGCTCGAAATAATTCAACTTGTAAAATATAATAATTACGTCGCAAATAAAAATAACAATGATCGGATGCAGCGAGAAACTACTGTTAATTGGGAGTAACAATGAAGCATGCAAACTTCGTCGAATTATCGCTAACGATTTTATTGTTGCTGATGTAGAAAAAAAAAAACTGACTGCTCTCGACAAGACTTTCCTAATTCACGTTTGCTGGTAAACGTTCGTCATTGCTCCGCTTCGGAGAAACCACGGCCACGCGCTACGTACTTAAACAACATGAATGTACGTCATTCGTAGACCCCAAGGTATGCGATAGTGCGACGAGCTTCTACGAATGGAAAAATTTCTGTGACGATTGTGCGTATGCACGTGTGCGTTACTCGTGAAGCTTTAATGCGCGAGCGAGTTCAACGTCTCTGGACGAAAGCTCCCGACTGTTGCAAATTAAATCCGATCGAACGAAACGGAAATAGGGAGAAGAAAAGATTCTCCTCGATGACTCATAGGCACTCGGCGCGGCGAGTTTATCAGCGGTCAATTAGCGGAGTGGAGCACGACAGTCGTATGGAGATTAAAACTTTATCTGTTACGCGCGTGTTACAGCTCGCAAACAAATCGAGATCTCGCGCGCATAACAAATGCCGGGAGCGTGATCGAGGCGTACGTCGAGTCGAGTTCCGTCCGCGGACCTACTTCTTCATTATCTCGTCGAACAATCAGAGGCGGCAAGGTGCTTAATAAGAAAGCGAAAACTCAGGTCAAAACAATTGATCAAGTCAGAAAGAAAAAAAAAAAAAAAAAAAAACAAATACGAAAATAAATTGATAACAATTCTTGGCACGCAGAAACGTCGATATTCTATTGAGGACTTACTAAGTCGCTAGGTCCGGAGAGCCTACGATGACGAACGCGCGCTGGCACGCTCAGCGTATCGCTGCTTCCTATAAACCCATCACCATCAGCTCACAGCCAAATACGATACCCCCATCGATGTTTACATTCTCGCAGCCTCCCCTCGTAAATAACGTATTTATAGAATGGACGAAACGCGTATCTCTCGGACGCTCGATGGCATGTTTTCCGGCCGTGAGATATGATTTTTAACGGGCGTAACGTCCATCGTTGCTCGTACGCAATTGTTACACGAGATAACGCAGATCGATCTCGGCTCACCTGTTAGGCCGCGATATCCGAGCGACGCGGAGTCGAGAGACTCGCTCGTCTCCTGCTGATGTTTCACAAAGTCATTTATCGCGATACCCTGGAGTTTCGAGGGTTGAAGAAATCTCCTTGGTATCCGCGACAGAGGTCCGTTCTCCTGCGCACTGTTCGGACATCCGCCGAAGCCGAGACCGAGCAGAATCGCTTCCGGATCCGCTCGACGCAGTTCCAGGAGGCTCTCGACGCTGCTGCAGTGGCTGCTGTCCGATTGGAAGCTCGGATCTCGCGCCAGCCGATTGTGCGAAATTGGACTGAAAAAATATTTGAAAAATACATTTTTAAGCAGACTTCGTTGAGACATCTGAGAATCGCTTTATCGCCGACGATAATCCCGAAATTTCACGTACCTCGGTACACCCGTCATAGTGATGACCGGCGAGCTCGGAACGCTGATGGGAGCCGACACAGTCATGCTTGGCTTCGCAAATATGCTCTCCTTGCACGACACAGGAGTCAGCGGAGGAGTAGGATTTTCATCCAACTCTGCGTTAATGTCCGCAGCCGGCTTGACCGGCGACGGAATTGAGTCAACCCATTGTTGAACCGGACCTGCCCTTCGTCTCATTTCCCAAATGCCTCTGAGCCAATCGGTGACTTTCAGTATAGCTTCTTTTCCAACGTTTTCTGCAAATCGATAAAACTCATTAGTCATCGTCTGCAAGCAACGGCGTTAATTACTTTATTACTTTTTTTTTTACACAGCGACAGACTCGAGCAGAGATCTAGAAGTTTGCGTCATCGAGCATATGCGAGACGAGCATCGACGAGAAGTGCGATACGAATACACACGATGGGAAAAAAAAAAAATAATTAAAGAGGAAAGAATGTGTTTCGCTATACATTCCCTTATTGCATCATAGAATAGACAGTGAGAGACTTTCTATCCGTGCATGGCGTATGAAGTGAACAGTTGCATCGATGAAGATTCCAATGTGGTTGTGAAAGTTTTTTTTTGTTTTTTTTCATGATTCGAAGGAACTAACTTCCGTACGGAGTACAGTAACATTCAAGTGCTTCGCATGTCTTTTTTTCTGATTTTTTTTTTTCACATTCAATTCCTGTTTGTGGTGTGTGAGATAAACAGACGCATCAAAAAAAATTTCAATGTAGAGGTGAAAGTTTAAATTTTTTAATTTTTTACACTCATTTCCTGTTTGCATAATACCTGGATCCATAGTCCTGCGCGGCATAAACACGTCGAATTTGCGAATAAGGTACGAGAACTAAAGAGCGAAACGCGAGAGACTCGCTACGTTTCAGTATAAACAATCTCGTTGAACATTCATCTCATTTGCGTCAGCGATATCGGCGAGACGAAATACAATCGTCGGATCGACGGGTTTGTTAGCGACAACATTGTCAACAACTTTGAGCGGAGAAAATTGATGTACTCACCGCAGTCGTCGAGTGAATGAAAGCCAAATTTTTCCTGCCCCACGGAGTCGAGCTTTTCCTCGGTCCTATCGAGCAGCGTCGCACAAGATTGTCGAGTTGCGAGAAGGAAAGAAAAAAAAAAAAAGAAACGAAGCGTTTTGCGCGATCAAACGATTCGTGTGTCCGCGGAGCGATTGAGAGACTGGGCCAGCCACTTGTTAAATTTCCCCCACGTAAGCCGGGACACACGAGACAGGGCCGTCACGCTCCATTTCCATCCGGGAGATTACGACATTTTAACGCTCGGCGACGGCTCTTCGCGCGTCGCGTCCTGGTTGAGGAAAAAAAGTTCCGTTACCCTCGGCGATGTTACGTTGATGAATATCATCGATGAATTATCGACTGGTGTGACGCCAGTCGATGCTAATTAGACGGGTTTAATCTTAGTCGACGGGACTGCGAAGCGCCGAGGACGTTCCTGCGTCACGTACGCAACGAAAAGCTACAAGTGGTCTCTCGGCCAGCCACACTGCTGTAGGCGCGATGCACACACACACACGCACACCGGAGGGAACGCGTCGAGACGCAAAACATAGGAGTCCATCAATCTTCCGTCCATCGAGAATGCATCCAAACCTCCCCGAAGGCTCGCGGCTCGTTTATCGCTGTTCGGCGACGCGGGATTCCCGATTATTACACAATCCTGCGGTACGACGAGACGAGACGCACCGAAACTGCAATCGTCTGCGGTCGGTCCGAATGGCTCTCCGGAGGAATAACCTTCATTTTAGAAAGGCCGCAAACTCGCGCGGCCGTCCGCACGGAGAGCGAAGCAGCAGGAGCGTACTTGGGTGTAAATAGTCGCCGTTCCATTCCTCGCGGTGCTGTTTGTTTTCTTTTTTATTATTCGAGAAAAGACAAAAGGTATGTCAGCCAGGGGAAAGAAGGGCAAGGGCAAGATCCTCGAGCGAAGAAAACGTCACGTTGTCGGGAAGGAGGAGAGATATCGACAGGAGCAGGACAGATCGGATCCCGAGGAGGACCAAGATTCAGGTTAGAAAAACAAGCGTTGAATCTCTCGTGAATTTTTCTTCGTTTCGTTGAGGATTTAATTTTCATATCGAATCTGCAGAAAATGAGACCGAGTGGCCGGTTCCTTTTCCCGTGGCTATGTGGGACCTGGAGCACTGCGACCCGAAGAAATGCTCGGGAAGAAAATTGGCGAGGCACGGGCTGATCAAAACTCTGAGACTCGGCGCTCGATTTCCCGGACTCGTTCTCACTCCCGTAGGAAAGAAAGTATGTTTCTCATAATCGTGTTATTTATTCATCTGTTTGTTGTACACGGTTTTTAATGATGAATTTAATTGTACCTTCTCTCCGGCAAAGGCTCTGTTGCTATTCGATCATCGACGACGAGTTATATCTTATTATTATTTTCTTCTTCCGCAATATTGATAATTGGTCATTCATTACTTTGATGGGGTTCTCCTTTACAATCAGTGTATAATAGTAAACTAATTCATAAATAGTAGAGCTCCTGAATAACAAATTATATAAGTTAAAAACACTTAAACTCACAACGCTTGAATTGATTCAATCATTAGCATAAGACTTGCATGCGACTAGTCGCCTTCTTTTTTTATATTTTATTATAAACCACCTTACCTACTCATATCTAACTACAGCAATATTTACCATCCTTTTAAAAATTTCAAAAAAGGAATCTGTAAATATAACATATTTATTGGTTCATTAATATTAGTGGTGAATATATAAATATATATAGTAGTAGTGAATTTATTGACAGTACATAAAATGGAACAGTTTTTGATACATAACAGACTTAAATCACATGTATGCTGCCAATTGGCCATCAACTGAAGTTCGTCGACCAAAATATATATATTCATTGGATATTATAAAATTTAGATATGTTTATATATTATAATTTTTTTTTCTTCCATTTCCAGTTTTTAAGGCTCTATATTTTTCAAACTACCATGCTCATACATTTTTTTGAATTCTTCGCTTGTAAAGTTTGCGGTTTCACACTATCACCCATCCAAGTACTGGCTTCAAATTATCCTGCTTGACTCTGGAGACGACCAAAGTTGTACACTAACCGTGCCTCCGTGACTTAACTTTGACAAAACGTTTATTGATATGAATGCAGTAAAACACTTGGATTACATGAGTTTCGATGTTGGTATCAGTCCTAGGATGACAAAAAGCTCTAAGGATAATGGGTAGCGAAGAATACAGTTAGACTAAGTGAGTGTGCAGGGAAAACTGAAAGCATGAAAACATCCGGTATGATGAGGGGTGATGAAAAACGCGCGTCACCGATGTCGTTATATTTTATATTTTTTCTATTATAGAAAAATACATGAAAATAAGGCCTTAGGAGAACTGTCCCATCTGGCCAGTGCATAGTATTAGCTTAATATTAGTGAACTTATATTTTATATTTTATATTTTATATTTTATATTTTATATTTTATATTTTATATTTTATATTTTATATTTTATATTTTATATTTTATATTTTATATTTTATATTTTATATTTTATATTTTATATTTTATATTTTATATTTTATATTTTATATTTTATATTTTATACAAAAAATATTGTTTCTTCTGTTACAAGCGGATTAATTCTTTTGCAGTGTGTATCGCCGACGGATCGAGAGATAGTGCAGGACCTGGGATGCGCCGTGGTGGATTGCAGTTGGGCAAAATTGGACGAAACGCCGTTCGGCAGAATGAAAACTTCGAATCCGCGTCTTCTTCCATTTCTCGTAGCCGCGAATCCGATTAATTATGGGAAGCCTTGTCAACTGAGCTGCGTGGAGGCTATCGCGGCCACTCTGGTCATCACCGGGTTCCCGAAAGAGGCGGAGTTTTATCTGGGGAAGTTTTCCTGGGGTCACTCGTTTTTGGAGCTGAACGCGGAATTGCTGGCCGCATACGCGGCTTGCTCGAACAGCGAAGACATCATAGCCGCGCAGGAGAAATTTTTGCGCGAAGCGAGGCAAGAGAAGATGGATAGGCGAGGTAATGCTGCGTTTCTGGTCAAGCCGGACACTTAAAGTATCGATCGAATTTTTTTGACGCTCTCGATTTCCACAGCTCTGCCGGATTTCCCGCCGAGCGACGAAGAATCTTCGGAAGAAGAGGCGGAGAGCGAAGACACGAAAAAAGAAACTTCCACTGCCGTGACGAGTAAATCCGAAGACCCAAAGAACGACGATAAATAACGCAGGGTTCATTTATCTAGTGGTTAAATTAAAATACCGCCCACGGGACTGAATATCCCGGGGCTCTGCGGATATCCTGTACATACGTAAACGCTACGGAGTACCGTAAATTAATAAATTATCGTATAATTAACGAGGAAAAAAAGTAGTTCGAAAAAAAAAAATAACTCTGCTAACATCTTCGGGGATAGGCGGGAGATGATTCTGGTTTAATCGTAAGTTTCCCTTGAATTTCTTTTCGCCAAAATATTTTTTATGTTTTTCCTACAGTTATTGATAAATTTTACATTTCGCATGCATCGCTGCATCTATCGACGCATTCTTCGTGCGTAAAGCTTCGACGCGATCGTGGAGAGGTGGCGCAACCAGGCGGTTCGCTTCGATCGGCGGCGCGATGCGCCAGATGCATTTCGCCAGCACTACCTGGAAGGAGGTTCGCCTGGAGAAGACCGCGAGAGCCGCACAGCTGACGGGAGGATAGTATCTCCTCGTCGCGTTGGACGTGACGTCACGGTAACAAAGCCATGCGCGGTCGATCAGCGGCTTCTCGAGTCTCGAGCGAGCAGCCGCAGTACCGGACAAACAGGCAGTAGTAGCTGAGCAGCGAGCGAGAAGGAACGAGAGCGAGGCGAACATTCGACGTCCGCAGGCGGAACGGAGTGGCGGGTTCCGAGGTTGCTGGCGGTGTGCGGCGGAGAGCGACGACAACGCGAGAGTGCATTTCAAGAAGATCCGGAGAGAGAGAAAGAAAAGTGAAACCGAAAAGAAAAAAAAAATAAACGTACCGAAGGAAGGCGTCGCGACGAAGCCTACCGAAGGGCCGAGTTATAACGTGTCGTAGGCTCGCGGCTCGCACAGACTTCTCGGACGACGTTAAAGAGTAGAAGAAAAAAAAGAATAACAAGAATAAAAAGATGCCGTTTATCTCGAAAGACTGGAGAAGCCCGGGCGAGGAATGGGTGAAGACTGTAGAAGGCTGGGAGAAGAAGAAGATCCTCGAGTGCGCCAACAACAAAACGATATCGCTCCTTATGCGGTGAGTCTGCTTTTGAATAATTTTGTGCACAAAAAAAACGGCATCCGTAGAACCGTGAAAGAATAATTACTGCGAAAAATAGTAATTTCAACGGGAAACAAGCAGCGAGGAGGCTTCCGGCGCCATTCGTCGGGAACGATTTAAATGGCCAGGCAGAGAGCTCGCGAGCGCGGGGCGGTCAGTGCGTGGCGGGCTCTCTTTCGCTCTCGCCGCGCGGCCTATCGCACTGTCCTCGGGCGGCCGCTCGTCGTCGTGTCTCGAGAAACACTCCGCACAGCTGTTACATCGATCCGGTCGACATCTTTGTTTACAAGCTAGTGTTTACATCGGACGGCGATTCAGGGAGATAACGAGACACAAAGGTTTTCGCGATAATGCGTTACAGGCTGTTGAAATCTTCGCGACGAATGATCTTGTATCGTCAAGAGTTTACATTGACATTGACGTTTCTCTCTTATCTATCGGGGAGGCTCGTTTTTACCGTCAACCGTCGGCTCGCTCAGCTGTTTCGAAAGAATACCGTTCAGACGGTTCTTTGTTCTCAAACACAAGCCCAAGGTCTACACCAACAATTTTTTCTTATTCAATGCGAATTTTATCGGTGAAAATAATGAGATTTTTTTTTTTTTTGCCGGCAGCTGCAGACGATGCGCGTTCGGAATAATTATAGAGACTTACGATTCCAGCGGTTAGGGCGGGGGGGGGGGCATAGAACGTTGTACTCATCCGACAGGATAAATCGTGTTGGCGGTTTGTAGCGTATAACGCGTTATAATGAAAGACCTGCAACGCAAGGAATTGCGCACTTGTGCCGTGTCCCCCCGGTCGCCTAACCGCCCGCTATACATAGATCCCGAGCGTCGTACATTCGCATTCGTACCATTCGCTTATATTCCTCTTCGCTCCCCCCCCCCCCATACTATAGACGGAGAGAGCGAGGTAGTCGGTTAGCAACCACTTCCGGAAAAAACCGCAAGTTTCACGCACGACCAGGTGTCATGGGAGATCGATCGATCGCACGTTCCGACAATTATTACTTCTTTTCCAGGCGCTGCAGAGCCGCGGTGTCTCGACATTTAATCCTTTTCCTAGACGCAGCGTGAGTAGCGGCGCAATTAAAAATCGAATTAAACCGTCGCACGAGAGGAGTCCACAAATCGAGCCGAGCGCTCACTCCGGAGAGCCACGAAATAGAACCGGGATGATAATAATAATAATTTTGTTGAGCATTCTCAACAGAAATACATTCATCTGATATTTACATTTACACATTTGGTAACATGACTTATAATTCCTCCTATACGAGCTAGTGGGGCTGATGCTTAAAATACGAAGTGTTCCTGTCGCGCTCAATACACATAAAGTGATTGCAAAGTGCCCTAAGCACTTGTCCGCAATCTAAAATTATATTAACAGAAAAAACGGTAAAATTTAACGTTTCTTTAGCGGGTTGAACGATTTGTTTTACACGCTTTTCCTCGCTGCGCGGGGCTCAAGAACTAATTTACCATTTCACTTAGTGGAATATCTTTCACAGCCACAGTTCTTGCTTTTTCACGCGCGTAAGCCGGCAAGTTCATTAGCGAGGTTCGTGATTCTTGTGTTAAATAATTATTCCTGGAACAATTTTTCTTTTCGTTGCGCTTTCACGTCGGCGCTGCAAAAGAATTTTTGCCGCGGTGATGGACTGCACGTTTTTCAAGCAGGCATCAATTTTTTGGCTCGTTAGATTCTCCAGAGAAGGCGGAAGGAATATCGCGCTTCTCACTTTTGCTTCCTATCGCTTTTTCCGAGCAGGGGGGGGGGGGGGGGGGGGATCCGTCCTTGGAACCGGCGCAGCGAGCGAATCCCGAGATCACGCTTCGAATCCTGTTAGGAAAATATCGGTTTGACCCTGCTCGGGATCCGTGGAAAAGTAGGTCGTGACCCGGCGATACGAGAGATAGGACAGCGGCAGCAGGCAGCAACGCGAGCATAGCAAACCCAGAGAGCCTCGCGTACCAATTCCACAAATCCCTGGTGCCCGTACGCTTTGACGCATAAAGGACATCGCATAGAGAGACATAGCGACTGTATGTACACACGTAGCGACCAGTTACCGCACTGTACTTTGCGTGCGTCGAATCCTTTATTAGAATCGAGAATGTGCCCTCGTCTCTCATCGATCGCTGAACGAGTTACGAACAATAGCAAAAATATGTGCATATAAATACTTATATATACGTGTATATATATATGATATATATGGATGTACGCTGATCGTGCCTGAGTGAATCTCCGCGGATCTATTACCGATCGTATCATGATTACCTCGCCCACTAGTCGGGGATGTACAGTGAACGGTCCATCGATTTCACCGGACGACGAAGAGATGCAATTACATGGTTTTTTTTTTTTCTTTTTTTTTTTTTTTTTTTACGACTGCAGTATATTAAGTCGGGAATAATCTCGAGGATGGTTCAATGTATATCGTAGAAATTACTTGTGCTGATCGTTCGCTTCGAGCTCGGGTGGTTATGGAAAATATATCTCGATTTTATTTTCAGAAGCGAGAAAGATGGCGAGAAGAGGGAGAAGGAAAAAGAGAAGAAGAAAGGTACGTTTCACCGAGCATTCTGACCGAAAAGTCACCGGAATTTTTTTTTTCCGATATCTATTTTCATTTTTATTCTTTATCGTATAGATTATAATGACAGGGTATCGTTTACGCCGAAAACTATCTAGGGTGAAGAAACACCATGTATGCGAATCTTATATCTGTACCTATATGGCGCTGTGGACCAAATTTAGCTCTTATCGAATAGCTGAGCGAGGCAACGAACGAAGACAAGCGTGGGAACGAACATAAGCCGCAAACACTTCTTTGTGTATAAACGCTTTGTCGTTAAGCGCACTAAACCCTGACAGGTAATTTATGCCATGTTTTTCTTCGTTCCTTTTTTTTATGCCACCATCGTTTCTGAGCCGTATACCTTACGTTCCTTGAATCATCCGTGTCTGTTACTGGCTGAAGAGTTACCGTGCAGATTTTTTTCCGCGGTCGGAAATCTCATTTTTCAACCGGAATTGACGCAGTACCGGAAATACGTTACTTCTCATCCGGACCAACTAATTTTTTTTATCGACCGGAAGTGACGTCATGCCGGAAATACGTCACTTCCAATTTAAAAATATAACGTTTCGACTGGAAGCGACGTCATAGGGGAAATCCGTCATTTCCGGTTTCGAAAAATATAATGTTCAAACAGGAAATGACGTATTTCAGGTATGACCCGTTCTTGAGTTACAGACGGCTGAATTTTGCAGACCTAACGCACAGAGACGCGCGCACGCACACACGCATCCGTTCATCAAGTTATTCTTTTTTAAATGTGATGCTACGACGTTTTGGAACATTCTGAACACATATACTTTAAAATCTTGAAAACAAATTTTATCACAAAAAAAAAAAAACCCAGACAGACAAGCGCCATGAAAAGTAGCATTATTGGCGCGATGTTTGCGACACGTGCGGCACATGTCGCAATTATTGCGCCAACTGCTACTTTTCGTGCCGCTTGTCTATCAGGGAAGCTTTATCTATGAGGAACCAAAAAACCAAGGAAGAAATAGAATTAGCATTTCTTCGTGCGCGAACTAGCGATACTGAGATTATCCGTCACAGCTCTTAATACGACAATCACAAAACGTAAAAAAAAATGAAGTGTTTGCGGCTTATGTTGATCGCGCGCTCGCTTAGTCTGTTCGATAAAAGCTAAATTCGGCCCAAAGCAGCCTTACAGAACTATCTGCAGTGTATAAGATTCGGTACATGGTGTTTCTCCGAGCTAATTACTTTTTGGCTGAAATGAATTTTCCTAACGCATGCACGTAAAATCCCACTTTTCCGTCCTGTAAAGGATGCGCAGAAAGGCACTTTTTCGCATCGCGTGCGGAAAAAATATTGCGTATGCGTACAAACGCAATACGTCCTTTTTTCTCGCACTAGTGCGGAAAACCGCCTTTCTACACACACTTTCCAAACCGAAAAGCCTGATTTTCATGAATTTGTTAGAAAAAATTTTGTGAATGGCATGGGCATAGAAAAGAAAGTTCTGACTCGTATGAATAGCGCACTCGCCGTCGGCTCGTGCGTCATTTTCACACTCGTCAAGAACTCCCTTTCTACGCCCTTGCCATCCAAATAACTATTTGGCTTAAATGAGTTTCGCGTAAATTCCTTAACACCAACCCAGACAGACAAGAACCATGAAAAGTAGTAATATTGGCGCGATATTTGCGACATGTGCGTCACATGTCGCAATTATTGCGGCAACTGCTACTTTTCGTGCCGCTTGCCTATCAGGGAAGATACCTTACCATTGATATATCTTCGGCTACAGAATTAACTTCATCTTCTTAACACTCACGTCGTTCCTACAACTTTTTTTTTTCTTCCGCTTCACAGAGTACGCCGTCCAGCCCCACTGTCACATAACGCTGAAATGCACCCGTGAGGTGAGTGACTCTTCCGCCGCACGCATCTTTTTTCATATTTATTTTTAGACTCTACTTTATGCGGCGCTAAAACTGTCGAGATAATCGGTATGGAGATGCAGATGTATATATATATATATGTATATATATATATATATATATACACACGTACGAGCAATGCTGCTGAGAGTGAGAGCCAGAGGGAAATGAAAAAAAAAGAAACGCGTACCAGCCGTTTCCTTTCCCGGTGCACGGTTTAGTCGCAACGCCCGAGGCACGCGTGCCAAGAGAAGAAGAATGAGATAGGGGATAGAAAAATACACATAGGGAGGGACTCGAACGGCGGGAAGGATGTCGAGAGAGAGAGGGAGAGCGGGGAGGATAATTAAATCGTTTTTTCGTTCTATATTCGTAGATCGCCGGTTTCAACGGTCTGAGCGATGCGCTGAAGAGGCTCGACTTCTTGTCGGCGGTTCACGACTGTCGTCGCTTCAACTACATAGTGAGGCTTCTGGATCTTCTGGTCAGCCATACGATGGGCGGTCTGAGCGGATGCGCTCAACGCGTCCTCTTCAATATGCTCGAGGAGGTCGCGCTTGAGGTCTCGTTGTCCCAACAACAGACCGGAAGACTGCGAAGACTGATCGAACGTGTGCGGGCCTTCAGCGCCGGTTGTTGCTGGGGCGGCAGACCATTGGGCTCGGTTATTCTGTGGGAGAAGCACAAAGCTGCTCTCGATAGGATTTTACATATCGCATCGTCAATCACGATTACACAGGTAATTATACTCCCAAGGGCACGGCCGTGACGGAGATGCGCACAGCAGCTTCGCATTAGTTTTCCGATCGATAGTCCGGAACGTGTATGTGTCCGTCGTATTCTCCGCAGCCTGACGAAGGTCAGCAGCCGCAATGGTCAGATCTGCCCGCCGAATGCCGACGCGAGGTACTCCTGCGACTCAGCGACCCGAGAGATCTGGAGGCCTCATCCGAGGCCTGCGAGCATCTCGCAAGTCTCGCACAGGAACAGCGAATCTGGCGGGAGCTCGCGCAGTATCACTTCTCACCCCAGCAACTTGCCACGACGATGCAAAACAATCCGGGAAAAGACTGGAAGGGCCTATTCACAGCTGCACGACGGTAATAAGCCCTTTTACTTTACTTTTGTAGGTTTCGTGTTATTGCTTCCTCGTAGAGGAAGCTACGTTTTCGTAAAAAAAGACATTCGAGATTTTAATGTCCGCGCAGTAGAAATGGTCGGAAACGTCGAGAAATGTGATTTTTTGCTGGCGTCCCGATGTACGGTGCTGCTCATGAATGCCTGGACGATCTGAATAGGACCGCTATAGGAAAACTGACCAGGCATTCATGAACAGCAGAGTATGTGTGTGTGTGTGTGAGACGGACTTGCGTCGTTTAGAACGACTATAACTCGGAAAGGGGTTGAGATAGGGGGTTGAAATGTTGTACACTAGTAGAGTGGTCACGTCTCTTCCTTCGGTGTAATTGTCATTGAGATCGAGGCCTGGTTCAAGATTTTACGCGATTTCGACGCTTGGGTATATTTTGAGCTATCGTCCTAAAACTACACACGAATATAATATTTTGATCAAAGACCTTTGGTATTGAATTTGGCCGGAATCTACCGAACGGATCAGACTTTACGGAATTTTGATTTTTTTAAATAATTACTCAAAACGATCTGATTCGAGTAAACATGCAGATATCGAGCTTAAATTTCAAACGGAATGGACTAACACTGTACAATGTTTCGTATTAAATTTGGCAAACATCGATCCAACCGTTTTAATTTTATGAGATGTAGACATTTTTTTTATATTACGAAAAAACGTACAAAGTAATATGCACATGGTTTTTATTTATTCCTTACTTCGTAGAGGAATCTTTGTTTCCGTGAAATTTTTTTTTTACGTATTCATGAAAACGTGTTCGGAATGTTCCAAAACATCGAAAAATCATATTTAGAAAAAAATGTCTGGATGTGTGTGTGTGTGTGTAGTGAATTTTGCAATAACTAGTGGTTTTTTGCATTTTCAAACAAACATATTTTTCAAATGCTATTATTTTCTTTTACCGATAAAGCTTCCTCTATAAGAAAGCCAAATAATCGCGAAAAATGATTTTTCATAGAAACTTTCTTCACAAAAGTAGATTTGATGAGGAAGCTTTGTAAAAATCTCGATTTTCACACTTTTGTTTTTACTTTTGCCACGTGACGACTCGAGACTTTGATTTTAGGTCCTTCGGATTGAGGGAAGAGTACGCGGAGATGATACAGCTGTGCCGTAACTGCCGTTGTCTCTTCTGGCGATCGCTCGGGCATCCCTGCATCGCCGACCAGGATCCTGCCTTCCAGGAAAAGCTCGCGGACGTCGATCAAGCCTCCCTCCACGTTCCGATACCTCCCCAAACCTTCCTTAAATTCTTCTCACTGTGAGAAAATTTTCTGTCCGAGCCTATCATAGTAAAAAAACTATTTACGTGGTTGACGATCCAGAGGAAACTGATTATGTCTCGTAGACGGGAGAGAGACGCGCGTGAAGTAGCGAAGGAATGGAAGATGGAATCGATACTTTTTTGTCCTTAGATGATTTAACGTTAAACGTTGAAAATGTACGACGCGTAAGGTTGCCCTCTAAAGTACTTTGCCCGATTCGATTTCAACGACGGACCTACCGACGATCACTTTATCCCTCCGCTCCCCTGCCCCCGTCGCTGATCGATCGAAAGCGGATGTCCTATAGATTCCACCACGCGCGAAAAGAAAAATTACTAAATTCCTCGTCTGCTTTCCTTCTACTCACCTTGGCGCGATTGACGCGCGCACGTGTCTGCGATATTTACGATAGTCGATAAACCAGAGCGAAACGATTCGCGGACCGTTCATTCGGACATTTGTGGATCCGAATATCCATCGAAAATTAATGTTGTGCGCGAGCCACGGAATCGGTTTTTTTTTTTCAATCAAGCTTCTCGAGGACTGATGGAGAGTTCCTTCGACATTTTTTTTTTTTTTTTTTCATTCACGCCTCAGATTTCCATTCCTCGCGAGAGAGATTGCTAGCCGCGATATGGATCAATGAGGGTGAGAATATTCCTGCCACGAACACGATTACAAAAGTTATCGCTGTGCTCCTCCCCATAATCGTATTTCTTTAATATTTTTTTTTATTTTCACAAAAGCCCTGCGCGCGGATAAGTTCACGGGAGAATCCTTATGAAGACTTCGTCCCCCCGCCGGTCGCACAGGTTTCCGCGAATTTATATAAATATGAATATTGTAACGAACGACCAACGACCGTGATCCATACAAAAGATTCGTACTACGCGTTTGTGATGATTTTTTTTTTTGTTTCGGTGCTTTTTTAGGTAGCTATGTTGGATAATTGTTAAGTATAATTTAAACTTGAAAATCGTGACGGACTTCGAAGCGTGCGATCATACTACATGATGTGCAAACGCTCGAGTTTCGAGGACCGCTCGTGTGAAGAAAAAAAAACGAAACTCCTATTTACACTGTTTAGATTACATGTATTGTATTATTATACTCTTGCTTTAGTATATCGATCGATTAATTCGAAGTTATCGTATAAGTTATTATTACGGTATATACGTATACATTTCATCTCTATTTACGACGTACACGATAGTTTTTTTTATTGCTATGATTGATTTTAATCGGCTAATGAGAAGAAAAGGAAAAAAATGAAAAATTTTACTGCCAAAGCGGATGCTATTGCATTTACGTGAATTGATGTTTGTTAACAAATTTTAGTTCCAAACAATGTCGAAAAATGTTACGATACAACAACAACAAAAAGAAGAAAAACTATTCTCGTTTTTATATGAAAAAGACGTTTTTTATGTTTCAACGTAAATATGCGTTCGATACGATCCAAAAATCCATTGCATGACACGATATATTTTACTAACCTAGTCATTGTATAGGCAGACCAGATCGTCGTATGGTCTAACGAAGAAAAAAAATATATATTATATGAAGCATAAAATGAAAGAAGGCGAATAAATAAACCGAATTAAAAAAAGATAACAGCTCTCGATAACGCTGAATGATAGTGCGAACTTAAGAAAAAAGCGTTGCGGCTGTTATCCCCGTGTGTACTTTTGCGTAGAATAATTGCTTTCCTCAAAAACAAAAAAAAAAAACGAATATATAATAAATCCCCGAAAGCCGGAAAACTCAGTAATTTTACATTTTCACATTTCTGGACCGAAATATTCAGCGCGTTGTCGGGTGAAAAACTTTGTAAAAACAAAAAAAAAACATTTATTTACACATGTAAAAATGCAAAGAACAGCTGCGATGATCGACTAAACAGCAGACACGCATTGAACAACGATGATCAAAGATAAATGAAAAAACCACTAACGGTTGCTGCAGTGTTAAAAGTTCCAATTATATTCCACCCGATGTCTTAGTATAGCACATGTGCTAAATTGAATCGAATTGCCTGCACGTGCACATCAATATAAATAATTCCAAGCGGGTATATTAATTCCAAACTGGTATGACGTTACTTCCGGTCGAAAAATCATATTTTCAAACCGCATCTCCTTTTTTTTAAATCCAACGTATTTCCAGTAAATTTCCGGGAATCTAAATATCCTGGTTCTAAATTCTATAGTCCATAGCGATGGAGCAGGTATTCTGGGGCCTATTAAGTACGCCTAAAAATTAAATAAGAAGAATAACTGCAACGATACAACTTACGCGATCGTCTACTGTAGATGAAACTCGGTAGTCCAAAGTTTCTGAGGTCGCTGATTTTGAATTAGAATCTGTCAATATTATTAAATTAGAAATGTCAGATCCAATATGGCAGACCAAATCTGACGAGCTTTGAAAAAAATCAAGGAGAAAGAAAAATTCGGTTGAAACCAACCTAAAGTGCTAAAAAGTTTACCAAATTTGTGACAAAAAAAGACGTTCAGTCCCAACTAGATAGATGTTTTCGCTGTTTTGACCATATTTGTGACCCATATTTGTGAATTTCTGAACAAAATTGACGGTCATGGCACAACAAGCATTATCTGAAACCAAAAAAGACGGTAATTTTTTGGTCGATTGACGCTTACAAAAAATTACCATCACGGCCCATCTCTATCCGCAAAAATTACAAGCGGCTGCGAGCCTTGCAGCTAATATTGAAACTCACCCATAGTGACTCCAAGCCGGTACGGCAACTCGCAGCTGATATTGAAACGCGCTCACTGTCGATTATCGTGTCAGTACGAACTTATCAAACGTATAGTAGATAATCTTTACCTATGGAGAACTGTCATAACAACGTGGCCTTCGAACTTTCTCGTGTAAATCCCATTGAATAAGTAAAATGAACACCGAAACCGCGTCGCAGGACGACATCGAAAATGTATCCGATTGTCCCGGTATAATTTTACAAGAAAACTCTGAGTCCAACGTAGAGGTATGTGTAAAAAAAATAACCTTAATCTCTAAACAAAGACTCCGCCTATGACCTCACGCAATTTCCTGCTCGACCAGAGTACGTGCAAACGACAGAGAAGACCGAAAAGAATTCTCCACTTCTCCGACGGCGATATGGTCGAATATTCCTCCGAAGACGAGGTCGATACGCCGAAAGCGGACGCTCAAATTGCTACTGTCAATCCCGTAAGTATCGAACACTGGACGATACCCAAACGTCTTTTGATATTCAAAATTTGATAGAAGGTACTCTTTAGAAATCCTTGAATTGGATGCCATGGGCTTGGTACCAGACCGTCTGGGTGAGTTCCAAGGTACTTCATGGCTGCGACTACGTGGGCGAAGCTCTCGCTGACTTTTTGGGCATAACATCGCCGAAGTACCAGTTCGAAATAGACGAATACAAAAGGATGCAAGCGATGCAGAGCGAGGACGCCCACAGGCAAGATTTGGAAATGGGTGGCTGGAACGAACGCCATAGAAACAATCTTATAACAAACGTCCAAGCTACAAATTCAGAACAACAGCAAGCTGCTAGTCAATAGTTAAATTTTTGTCGTTTCAACCTCAGAAAAAGCAAAAAAAAAAAAAAACAAAACCAAAGTGCCTGATTAATCGTTGAAATATGCCCATAATATATTTTTGTTTTTGATACCTTGATATCTTCCATTTGGATATGCGTTGCTAGATTCTTCCACTCTTTTATATCTTCCAAACACATAGAAACTAAAGGCTTGTTTACTGTTTAAATATAACTCTCCACCGGCCAGTTTTATGACCTGAAGATATCTGCGTGACATCAAACTTCATGTTTGGCAAGTCTCTGTTAATGCACTGCTTTAGCAAAAAAAAAAATTAAATTGTTCAATTGTAGAATTTTATTTTTCAAGTGAACTTCCCCGAACAAATTTTGTGCGATGCAAAACACATTCGCTCCACTTTGACGACATTTAGTCTCATGCAGATATCTTCAGGGTGATTCGGCTTTCACACACGTAGAATGTGACAAATGTGTGATTAATGTACTGTAATCGATACCTCGATAAAAAGTATAATCACTTGTCTAAGGATGGACACAACACTCCTCTACGATACTTTGACTAATCTGCTTCGATCACTTTCCAGATAAAGATCGCGCAAAAAATCTCCGACGAATTGCCTTCGTAAAAAGCACGTTTACTCATCGTCATCTTTGTACATAAATTTGTATTACTAATTGTACAATATTCGTATTTATAATTACTTATAATGCAACAGTCTTTGACAATTAATACCCGGACGGTAGGCGTTCAGTGAACGATTACCGACATTTCAAAATATAGGACGATTTAATCGACTCGATATTGTTTCGTGTTAATGAAGTCAACGACTAATGAAAAAAAAAAAAAAAAAAAATATTGCGTTAGAAGAATAAATTACAATCGAGTTTGCTCGATGATTTAACGATCATTAATAAAAACATACTTGCGCAAGTGTGCCGATAGTTTCTTTTTTTTATGGCTGAGGAACCTTCCCGTATGTGTGCAGAGGCGAGAGAAGTAAATTCATGGTGTTTTCGTTGGCGCACACCCGACAATTCACTGTTCCGGCACGAATCTGTGCAGCGCGCTTGTCAATACTAAAAGCGAACTTTGTAGGCCCTGTGGCAAGTGCCTCTGCAACCACGCACCCTTGTACTGTTCAATGTGAGCGAGCATCTTATTGGCAATGTCCGTTCTAAAGGTCGGCGGTAAATTGCACACGCCCAAATTTATAACCGCGAGGCCCATGTTGCTGTTGGGATTAACGCCGACGCCGATCAGAGTTCTTCCGATTCGACAAGCGGTCAGCATCAGATCGGCGGTTAGCTGCAACTCCTGGATTTCCATGGAGCCGAACTTGGACGTAACGTTTCCTTCGTACAGCGAATGAGTCACGCGTTTTATCTGCTTCGTCATTTTCTACGAAATAAATGACTTTCGATTAGTTTGGGAATGGTAAATAGATTCATATAGTTGTCGAATGCTCTCACCGATGAGAACATTTATTTCTTTGATTTGCGGCGGCTTCGAAACGGTCTAATTTCGGAATCCTCGTCATTTTGGTTTTTTATGAAGAGGCTAAGTTACGTTTCGACCCGGGTCGGGGCCCTCTTCAGAACGATGTATATTTTGTCTGTTGATTTTCATTATGACTTCTTCTTTCTTTTTGGGTGCTCATGGCGTTCTTATTAAGGTAGTACTAGCGAACAGCCTGAGCCCACGTGAGTTCAGAGAGGATTGAGAGAGGAATTGTGAAAACTTCTCGATGAGATAAAAATCTGAAAAAAATCAACCATATGGAAGGTACTGGAAATATTAATTTGGCATAATAATAATTCCAAAATGTTATTAAAAAATTAACGAAAAAAAATTTCCCAACAAATCACCCGGGAGCCTAACTTTTTTTGTTTACGTAAACGATTTTTTAATTTTTCTAAATACGTATGATTTTTTTCAGAATTTCTTGTAATTTTTAAAAATCGTGTTTTTAGTTAATAAAAAAACGTTGTTTTGAAAATAAACATTTGTTTTTGTTTTGAAAACAAAATTCTGAAAAAATTGATACATATTCAAAAAGATTAACAAATTGTTTTTATGTGAACAAAAAGTTAAGTTGCCGGGGGCTTTGTTGAACATTGTTTTTTTAATTAATTTGTTAATAACATTTTGGAATTATTATTATGCATAATCAATCTTTTCAGCACCTTCCATATGCTTGATTTTTTTCAGATTTTTATCCCGTCGAGAACTGTTCGCAATTCTCTCTCAATTCTCTCTGAACTCACGTGGGCTCAGGCTGTCCGCTAGTAGTACCTTAAAACGATTATTATTTGTGTGTGATCCTCTACGATGTGTTCTGTTGTATTTCTTAACTATGTGTAACAGTGTGGTTTATTCTGTTATACTGGTTAGACATGCGACTCAGTGGATACCGCTTGGGAAGCCGGTATCCGTGGCGATATTTTACATTTTATTTATTTTTTGTGGATTGTCACCCAAAAAGAAAACACGCACGGGTGTTTATCTAGACCGTTCCGTAGCCGCAGCAAATTCAAGAAACAAATAGATACATTCCGCATTTAGTAGTGAAAGGAACGAGTAACGAAAAAAATTATGCGCACTGCGAAAAGATCGGCCGAGAGGTACTCCAGATTGACGTTATCAGGATCGGTGAGCAATCTGTACAGCGTGGATCCTCGATTGTCGGGTATCTGTTGCAGATCCTTGGAATCTTGATTCTTGCTCAGAGTCAACACCAGTGTGTCGACTCGTCCCAATTCGAGAATCGCTCCGCCGATCTTGTGCTCCAAGTCTTGGAATACGTGGGTGTTCAGTATGTTAGTTATCGAACGTTGGCTATCGAACAACGAAGAGACGAGAATTAAAAAAGTGTTGCACGAGTAGAATTGCATAGTAAAGGCGAACGTTAGAACGGACGCTCACCGTTGCTTCGCCGACAGGACAGTATCGCAGTGTTCGTAGTTGTCGGTTTGTCCGAGATCTATTTCCGTGGAGGGATTCCAGGCAAGTCCAGCGCCGATTAGGTATCCGACCCAGGAGAACGGATGGGGCGTCAAATGATGACTTCCGGACCAGTGAGCGACAACGATACCGATGGAATCCTGTTCGAGAGCGGTCTTCACAGCGTTCTTCGTGTTGGCGAAAGTCGACGCGGGACATCCAGCGAGACTGTTGTAACTCGCTGTGCCGGAGCTCGGAAGAACATTGCCGCCCGCAACTTTGAACGGGTCCGTCCATTCGGAAAAATCGTAATCCGCCTGAAGGGATTCCAATTATGAGGAATTAATTTTACAAATTTAATTCACGAATTTTTCTGCGTAAGTGAGAAATCGATTAACACAAAAGGTTTTTACCTGAAAGCCGTACTCCACTAGGATAACGTTGCTCGGAACACTACGGAACTCCGGCTTGGAATGTAGACCATTGGAGCAGAGCAGAAGCGTCGTGTCGGAATTTAAATTCAGTATGTGCCACAGTTCTTGCAGGCACGAGTAAGATTTGAAGACTTCGGACATATCGGTTTCCACGGTCTCGTTTATGCTCAAGCTGAGATCGAGGTTGTCCGGCTGAACGAGGAGGCTGGCTAATCTGGGGCCCACGTGAACGTAACTCAAGCTCGGAAACGTCGCGAGTAGTTCCTGAAAGACCGGCCACATTTGTGTGAGATGACGTTGGCTGACGTTCGAATCAACGTCCAGAGCCGGTACGAGCTCCAGATGTCGGTCTCTGGAATTACAAAGAAACGGGTCAGAGAAAATTCAATAATTCGTAGCGAGAATTTCAATAAATACCTGCAATAACGATCAAGCGTTACCATCTCGGATCGCGAATAACAAAGCTGCCAGTCGCAACTGGGGGTTAGCCTGGAGTACAGATGCAAGTGGGATATCTTGAACGATGACCAGAGATCTATGGTGTGCAACAAATATTCCAACGTCGGTATCCGACCTCTCGGCGATATATCCAAAAGTATAGCTCTATGCATGAATCTCGGCTCGTCCTTTATCAACACAGCCTCGATCTCGCATATCTCGGGAACTTGTTGATTTTTGCTTAATCGCAATATCTGGACGAAGGTACAGACGGCATAGTGCAAACCAGCGAGGCTCCCGGCACTCACCTTTATCGAGTTTTGGGATATGTGAAGCTGATAACCGTCCGTCACGTTAAACAGCTTCCTGTTCACTATGCACTCGATTCTGTTGTCCCCTATGGCTCTACCAGAGCCCGGCTGGACCTCGCCGATTTTAACGTTGTGACCGAGCTCCAACAAGTGCGTCCTGCTTATCTCCCATACATCCAGTATTCCGTGAATGGACTCGCTACCCTGAAAATCCCACAAACGATTAAAAAAATGGTTGTTGAAAATTGAAATTTTCAACTTTTTTTCAACGTTGACGTCGTCCTTGACTTTTAGGCAAAACTGACGTCGGATCTGTGCTCGACGCGAAAAAATACATGGAATTATGCGCTCGGGATTTTTTTTTTTTTGTTCGTTTGATTTTGACTCAAGGAGTGCAAATGGTACCGCTTTATCTATCTTTTTCAACCTAGTCATATCCATCATTATGTGTAATTCTTGCCGTAGAACATGATATGCTTCTGAGTTTGACCGCGATACCATCGGAGAGAAAAGAAATCGCTGTTTTAAAATATGCAAAATCATTAATTTTTTGCGATATTGCCTATAAAAATGCCCGATAAACTTTTTTCATTAGTCGTCGGTCCGGCATATATTGAATGCATTTTTTCACGCTTATTACGAATCTACCACTTATTTTATTCATAGATGAATATTTAATAAGGAAAATCGCGTCTAAAATAAAAGACTAATTTTGCACCAAATTCCAAAAATTCAAAATGACATAAAATTTTTACGTTTCGATCGGTTCGCCCCAAATTTAATGGGAATCATCAGGCGATCATATTGCATGTGTGTACACGTTTTTAGAAGGACAGCAAAACAAAATTGTAAAAGCTAGAGCGTGAACAGCCATTTTAGAAGAAATTAAAAATCGGGAACAGAAAAAAAAATTGTAATTTTCCAAATGAAACATTGGCTATTCACCACATATACTGCGTATGAAATTTCAGGTTGATCGGTCGAGGCATTCTCGAGTTATGGCGGTTTGAATTTTTCGCGTCTGATTCACACACACATACATCTGGAGACTTCCGAAATGAGATTTTTCGATATTTTGGAACATATTGAACGCGCTTTCGTTGAAGTCTCGAAAGAAAAAAATTTCACTAAAACAAAACTTCCTCTATGAGCAAGCAAATATCGCAAAAGTTACTGGTTAGACAAAAGAATTGATGAAAGAGACCAATGCAAACGATGACTTTTCCACACCTGAATAATTGAGATGAAGAGTTCCTTGCCGGCTATGAACGGTGGGGAGGTATTGCCCAATTCCAGCACGGTCTTCGGTTCCGGCCATATGAGATTGTAAATGCTGGATTTGTCGAGGATCGACCTGACCGGGCTCTCGACGCTTTGTTCCCTTATAGAAATATCGTACAGAGGATCCGTAGACTTTGTTGAGTCTATCGACAATTGGCTCATGTTAGCCGACATGCTTTTTTGGCAAAAATTCGAATCCGTAAAGGCAGTAGTCGCATTGTGAATGTTTTCATTCTCCTTGGAGATTGAGTTAGGTATGAGACGCTGCATGACCGATTGTACCGCTGGCTTGTTACGCGACAAATCGTAAGGGGTCTTGCCGGCGAAGGTTCTGTGTGAAAACAATAACGACAATTATAGAGTTAACCAGGATTGGAACAAGTAGCGTTGCACATGGCGAACATTTTTTACCCTTGCAAGGCGCGAATGTGAGGATCAGCACCAGCCTGCAGCAACTCTTGGCAAATCGCAATGTCCCCACGATTCACGGCATCGTGCAGAGGCGTCGCTCCACATCCGTTCTCCGAATTAACGTCCGCCCCGCGGTCTGCAACAATAGAATAAAATTAAACAAAATGTATTTCAATCGCAAAGGAAACTTCTGTAGTGGCGACAAATAATTCTATCTGTTATACCCAGTAGACAACCAACGATCTCTTTGTTCCCATAGCAAGCCGCCCAATGCAGGGGAGTGTTTTTGCTGCCCTCAGAGTCCCAGGAATTAACATTGATACCTGCAGCTAATAATTGCTCCACCCTGTCTATTCTGAAATAGAAAATTAGCGTTATATTTCTAACGAGCTCGGAGGTCATTGTGACAAGTTCTATCTAATTATATAATAAATAAGTAATACGTAATAAAAATAAATAAGCATTAATAAAAAAAAGAATAATTAATAAACAAAGAAAATAATAATTTATAAAAAAAAATAATCTCATGAACGTATTGTGAATGCATTGGAGAGATTGATGTATGGAATGCCTTAACACATAGAATGAATTGTTATTTGTTTAAGATATTATATACATGGATTGTTACTTCATTGACCCTGCGATTTTTGTACTGACGATTTAAGATATATAAAGAACATACAAGTGATATCCACGCAAGAGCTTAAAAGCTACCGCGGACAAAATTAATGTATGTAAACAGTTTGTACTTAATAAATTAATAATAAATTAAATAAAATGAAATAATAATTGATAAAAATAAATAAATAACGATTCAATTATTATGCCACAGAATGAGACCTACTCGGAAGCAGCAGTGGCCCTCAGCAACTCTTCGACATAAATCAAGCGAATAACTTCGCTGGCAGCGAGATCTACGGCGTTCAGTCCATGGGTATTTTTAATCGCAGGATCCGCGCCGCAGCTGAGCAGAGTCCTCACAACGTCTACCTGGTTTATCTAGTAACGACGAACAAGGGACAAGACATTTCTAATGAAAATTTAATGCGGAATACCAAAATTTTATCTTTCATAATATGATCTTTACCTTCGAAGCGTATGATAAAAAAGTTCCTTCCTCGAGAAACGGATGATTCAATATTTCGTCCTTCGTCACGCCGTCGCCCGTATTGCCGTTCTCGCCTGTTTGGAAAATTTAAATTAAACGTACGATTACCGCGATTGAGACGAGCGTTTGCTCGAAACAAAAATTCATTATCACGATATCGATAAAACTTTTGCGTCAGCGGGTCGGTAAGTTAACGCGGGGAGGTTATGCGGTTGATTTTTGTGTACGTACATGCACCGAGAAGCGATCTGATGATGTCGGTGCGGCCGTGTTCTATAGCAGTACGAATGTCCTCGCAAATGTCTTGCATCTCTGCTCCGTTTTTTTATTAAACTCCAACGGGTTTAATATTGCTGCATCTTATATTTTACGATATTATTATATTAGTGGCCCCGGTCTCCTCGGCTGTCAGATATATAAAACAATCAACAACTGCAAGCGGCGCGCCTGCTGCGGGCGATAGAGGGCTTGCCGTCACTTGGCCTAAATCTCATAATCCCGAACGCTCCAAACGCCCGAAATTCATTCATCCGATGTAGCGTTTACCCGAAATTCATTCATCCGATGTAACATTTACCCGAAATTCAGTCATCCGATGTAGCGTTTACCCGAAATTGTGATCTACCGAAGGACTAGAACACCGAGTGTTCAGTCGTTCGAATGTTCAAGATCACGAAATATTATTTTGCCGACTTGCCATAATTAATATTCCGAAACATCGATTGCCCGAAATCCATTCACCCGACGTCTCATTTGCCCGAAAATCTGTTTTACCATCGTAGAGTACCCCCTATGTAGACGTACGCTACATAGGGGGATGATACATTAGGGTCTTACAATAAAAACCCCATAGTTGCCTCGCCAGATCATCCAAACCTTGTACTGACAACGAGCAACTTTACACATATCGTATCATCATAGGAATACGATCATGATATCGATCGTTTGAAATAAAAGCGGCGTACGGCTTATGCACAAATATTGTAATGTAGCGCCACGACGTATCGCATAACGTACCCAGATAGACAAAAAACGTCTTTTGTCTCTGGGATGATTTCTTGGCGAGGGGACTATAGGTTTTTATTGTAAAATACTAATTTATCATCCACCTATGCAGGGTACGTCGATAACCACGAGCTCTACGATGGTAAAACGGATTGTCGGGCAAATGACGTCGGGTGAATGTATTTCGGGTAATCGATGTTTCGGTATATTAAACCGTCGGGATTATGGCTTATGGCAAGTCGGCAAAAGATATTTCGTGATTTTGAACATTCGGTGTTCTAGTCCTTCGGTAGAGTACAATTTCGGGTAAACGCTACATCGGACGAATGAATTTCGGGCGTTTGGAGCGTTCGGCATCATGAGATTTAGGACAAGTGACGACAAGCCCGATAGAACTCTTGCAGCCAATATTGAAACTCATCCGTGATATCGATTATTCATCCGTCGCGCGGCACTTCACACGATTGCCCGTGAACCGCGGGCTTCAGAGCGGTCGTCAGTGCCGAAGCTCTCTGCCGAGGGGTAAATGGCGGACTGTTTTTACGGAAGGGAATCATGATAATCTGATAGTTGTTTTTTTTTTTTTGCGAGGGACATGAGGGTGTTGTGACCGTTGACGATCGGACTAAAGAAACCTTAATCGCAATCCTGAGTCGGTATGTGCGAACACTTTTGGGAACCTCTCGCCGAAGTTTACATCGCGGAACAGGCTGAAAGCCCTGAACCCGACAGTTATATTTACTGTCTGTGCAGCAGGGTCTTCATTCGGTAAATACCATTATTCTCGATCGCTCGAAGAACTCTCCACTCTCGGGCCCTTGACCTCCTAATTTTTACTTGAGACTGTTATTATTATTTTTTTTTTCTTTCATTGTTTCAATTATCCTTCGAGCTCTGCGTGTTGTGTTGCATGCTTATCGATCAGTGGCGTGACACATGACCTAACCATGACACCCACTCGACTATGCTAGGTCCTCGTTAATTAATTTTTTATTCTTATTCGTCGCTCGATTTTCGCTTATTTTTTAGTAGATTTATCGTTTTAACGGTAACGTCGGTGAGCGACGATTATTGGGCTCGCGTATTTTATTGTTAGGGCATTTCTTTGTATCCATTAAGATCATATGTTTTTTTCTCATTGTTGGCAGGCAAATTACTAAGATCCAAGAGTAAGAAAGCAATAAGAGAAAATTTTATAACGTTGTTTTTTTGCTTGTATCTGGAATATGCATATATTAGTCCCTGATAGATATAAGATATAAGCTCATGGTTGAAAAAAATATGGAACATGTATGTTGCTAAATTATAAATTAATAGTAACAAGTCAATTGAGGCAGATTGGAATTATGAAAAATAAACTTTGGATACAATCTGCTTAGATATGTAGAATGTAGAATATTTTTCTCATTGTCGGCAAGCAAATAATAAAAAACCAAGACTAAGAGAAAGTCATAAAAAAAAAGAGTTAATTGTGTTTTGTTTTTGCTTGTACCAAATATTTGGAACATGCAATAATTTATTAGTGCTAAATAGATACAGGATATAAGCACAAGGTTGAAAAAAATGTGGAACATGCGTGTTGCTCAATCAGAAAGAAATGGGAACAAGTCAGCTGAGGCAGATTGAAATTGCAGATTGCAGATTGCAGATTGAGAGTGCTTAGAGCCCTAAAATTTAGTATGTTCTTTCTTATTGTTGACAAGCGAATTAGTAAGATCCAAGACTAAGAAAGCAATAAGAAGAAAGTTGATTGTATTTTTTTTTGAGCTTGTATTGAAATATACAAGATACAAGACATAAGTTCATGGTTGAAAAAATATCGAACATGCATGTTGCTAAATCAGATATAAATGAGAATAAGTCAGCTGAGGCAGATTCGAATTATCAAAAATAATCTTTGAATATAATTAGGTTAGGGCTATAAAATTTGGCAAGTGCATTACTAAAATCCAAGAGTAAGAAAGGAACAAAAAAAAAAAACAGTTGATTATGTTTTTTTTTGTGGTTTCGAATATTGAACATGTATATTGCTAAATAAATGTGCGTAAGTCAGCTTAGGCAGATTGAAATTGTTAAGAATAAAATTGGCGCTCAATCTCTTTAGAGCCCAAAAATTGGGAACGATTTTCTTAACCACCGAGATTTCCTGATATAGTTAGTTTGCAAATGTGTTTTTAGAATCTTTTTTTGATAAAACATCATCAAGGATGGTCAGAGATTACTATGCAAATATTTCAGTTTCTCTTCTAGCTTTGAATGTTTATGCAATTGACAATAGCATTTCTCAAGGTCATCAAGACCCAGCAATTTTCAGGGTCGTTGACCCTGTTGAGACTATACAACAGCCATCCATCCCACTTTGCATCTCTACTCACTGATGCTCCAAATTTCATCAGACATTGCTCCGAAAAATTAATTAAAACTTTGTCAATAATAAATATATAGTTGACTCTAATTTCTCTCAATAACTCAAATCGCGCCACACCCAGAAACATAATATTATGACTGCATATGCAACTCGTCGACTAATGTCTCGTCTGTTTGTTTAAAGGAATCCCGAGGTTTACACGGTCGTCACGCAGGAAGATGCGAGCGAGGGGGAGGATGTCGAGAGCGATTACGTGGGTGAGATGTTAGATCTACACAAGAGAACATCGGTCGAGGCACAGTTCGCGGAGAAGCACGATGTAAGATAACGATTCGCCGAAATACTCTTGAGTAGCTCTTGAAATTTTTATTACAATTACATTGTCTCTGCTCCGATTCAGGAAGAACCCGTGAGCTGTTACTGCAGCGCGTCGCACACAGACAACAATTACTCGACCGACGAGCATGATTCTGTCCGGGATTCGGCGCATCGCCCGACCAATCAGTCCCTCACGCAAAAGCTCGGCTTACATCAGTCCGATTCCGGTGCAGATCTATCGGAGTATCATGATCAGCACGAGGCTAAAAGTATTCAGGGCCTATTGGCGACGTACGAGAAAGCGTTCGACACGCCCATCGAAAAGTTGTCAAGCGACACCGGGAACCCGAAGAATTTTACGCAATATCGTGAGAACGAGAATTGCGACTTGAGCTCCGAAGCTGTGGAATGCGAGAACATCGAGAAGGGATTGACGGAAGAAGCTTCGGAGAATGTTTGCAGCCCCTGCACGGAAACGTCTAATCGTCCGTCATTTACCTTAGGCAAAAGCAGCGATACGCAAAATTTAACAACGAGAAAAATTAAAAAGTTAGTGTTGAACAACGGCACGACGGACACCGTCGTCGACATCGGTGTGATATCGTTGTGCGTCGACACGCCGAATCAGAGGGAACTATTTTATCCGGTATTGAAGAAGACCGTCGAGGAGGCGGCGTGGGAGAAATTTTGGTCCGAGCACGGTGAGCAACTGATATGGGCATCTTGGATAGAGAAATACGTGGATTACATAAATCCCGGTTATCTGCAAGAGCCACAGACGATCGAGGATGGATCGATCAGCGTCGAAACGCACGAGCGTCCGGTCGAAAAGTATCCGGAGCAGAACACATGTTTTCCTAATCAAGCGCACAAAAATTGTGAACTTGGTCGTTCGAGTTTCGAGGGTATATTCGGTAAGACCGAGGGTACGAGCTGCGAGTCACGGCTCAAGGATAATTCGTCGAATTTGAGTTTCACATTCGAGAACACGCATCGCGCCACCGTCAACGACAAGGAGGCCGAGGAGAACCGAACTAAAATGATCAATAACGAATTGTCGCCGGAAGCTGGCGACGGATGGAATCCTCTGAGTCCGTTCAGCGCCGAGGAGAGTTACTACAATCAACAGTCGAACGGCGAGGACGAGAGACTCATAGCGATGTCGCGATGCGACTCGATAAACGGCTCTATCGCAAAAACCAATGCAACGTCCGATTCAATGACGAACGTTACGAAAATGACGCTCACTAGCTCAAGCTTCGATTCAAATTCCGCTCAATCATTCAGCCTGGTCAGTTCGGTGACGAGTTCGATCGAGAGTAACGTCACGAGTAGCAGTTCGGATCAGGAGAACGAACTCAATTCCGAGGACAACGACAAATACTGGCAACACTTGTGGAAGGAAAATTTTCAGTTGCAATATCAGATGCAGTACGAAAAATTTTTGTCGAAATTTCACAAGGATCACGCCACACCGAAGAGCGACGGTGTCGTCGAGACATCGAAACAAGAAAAATTAGGAAAGAGCACCGAAAAACTCGAATCTAAGGAAAATCCTGTTGGCGTATCGCACAAGAGCGGAAGTCGCAAGAACGGTTCGACGCGACGCGACGGTTCGAACAAAAAGAAAATGATCATCGAATCGGTCGGTGCGTTGATGCAAAATTTGACAATGAAGTCCGAGGAAACAATGGAGAACGATAGCGAGTCGAAGGATACGCAGCAAACTCAGGGAGTCAATGGAAACAATGATTTTGTAACACCGCATAATAGCAACAATACAAAAACAAATATTAATTGTAATAGTAGTAGCGGCAATACTAATCGAAGATCTTCTAGCGGGGGAGATGGAGATAAGCCCAACGAAGATAAGCCGATTACGCTCAAGCGCAGGTAAACTGTAAACTCACAAAAATTCCTCGACCTGTTTATTGAAATTTTGTTGATCAGAAGGTTGAGGATTTTTTTTTCTTTTTTAGCCACGAAGCAGATTGCGACGAGGCCGAGGAGGGTATGGAAACCGTAAAGAAAGCATTCTCCTTGATGGGCTATACGTTCAACGAGAATCAAAAGCAAATGAAGTTGCAAGGAGAAGTGGTGTACAGAAAGCGGAACATAAGATTGCAGAATAGACAGTTAAAGATGAAAATCACTAGACCCAAACCATCGAACAAGCATACGTACTTCGATGACAATGGTGTAGAGATAACCGATACGATAGACAAGGTAATTTCATCCATCGTTGCTTTTTTTCATTGTGTTCCTGTATTTCGACCATTAGCGAGTGTCAGTTGATCGTTGATTCAAGTCCGTGTTTCTTTGTTGATTTCAGGTAAAGCATTATCTCACCTACTGTCCGATCGCACTTCCCACCGAGACGGAGCTGCAACCAGGCGAAAAAGGTTCCTACACGAAAGCACAATTTACATCAAGTTCCGACGAGGATTGTGATCCCAGTCAAAAAATTAAGCTCCACGCTAAGAGACTCGTCTTCAGTAAACCGAGCACAAGCTCGCTGGAGTCGAGGCCGGAAATGATTTGCATCAACGAATCGTCGACGATCAGCGTCGATCAGGACGATGTGTTCGATCGATCCCTCGAAGCAAACGAAAATAGAACGCCGAACAGCGTGGGGGAAACCTCGCCGGACGTGGAAGTGAGAAATCAAGCCGAAATGGATGTCGATGGGAAATACAGCCAGAACGACGTAGTGACTATTAAGATATCTGACGAGGACAGCGTCAAGAAGACTCAAAAGAAACGCAGAAGAAAGCAAAATAAGAGAAACGTTAGTCTTCCCGCTGAGGTTGACGGTGACAAAGAATTGATGAAGTATTGGGTAAAAAGGTATCGTTTGTTCAGTAAATTTGATCAAGGGATTAAACTCGACAGAGGTGAGTTGTATTTGATAACCAAAAGGGATGTTCCAGTCATTAATTCAACGCACAGTTAAATTGATTGAAAACAAATTAATGACAAATTAATTGAAACCAAGTTAATGATAAATTCATTGCGAAAAGTTAATGATAAAATAATTGAAAACTAGCTAATGATAAATTAGTCGAAGCTAATGTGAGAAAATAATGTCATAAGAAAAATGTTCACGGACCTTTCTCTGAGATTGAGCGTAACGACGGGACAATATCTGGAACATCCAATTCAGAGGGGCGAGTTTCCATCTTTACAGATACCATTGAATTCTTAATTCCGGCAGAGAGTTGGTTTTCCGTAACACCGGAGAAGATCGCAGCCCACATCGCTGAGAGATGTCGATGCGACACGATAGTGGATGGATTTTGCGGAGCCGGTGGGAACGCGATACAATTTGCTTTCACGTGCGAGAGAGGTGAGTCTCCCTCCTGAGAGATAATCCTCGGGAGATAGAACTCATGATTCACGCTTGATTTACAGTGTTCGCCATAGACATAGATCCGAAGAAGATCGAGCTCGCTCGCAACAATGCCAGAGTGTACGGTGTAGAGGACCGGATAGAATTTATAGTTGGAGACTTCTTCGAAATGGCTGAGATGCTGGTTGCCGACGTTGTTTTTCTCAGTCCACCGTGGGGTGGACCAGGCTACGCGAAGGACGAAACTTTCGATCTGAGTAACATTATGTATCCGATTGGTGGTACACGATTGTTCAAAACAGCAAAACGCATCTCGGATCATGTCGCGTACTTTCTTCCAAGAAACGTTGACACTATACAGGTAAATTTTGACGACGTACATTCCGCCTTTTCAAATACGGCTTTAAAAAAAAAAATATCTTTCCACTCATCTATAATTTGGCCCATTGTGAACCGCCTTAAAACTTTGTGGAGCCACATTAGTTTGCCGAATCGACTTATGGTCGAAAATCATGTGTCCAAACGCACTTCTTCCGAATCCTCAAATTTCTGAAACTTTATATTTTCTGATACATTATTTTTCCGAATTGTTAAATTTCCAAAACGTTATTTATTCGAATGTTTATTTCAGCTCTTCGTCAATGGTAGTTGGCCGAACGTTGTTCCGTCGAATCATCATTTAACCGAACGTTATTGTCAGGACAATAACGTTATTATTCAGAAATAATAATTTCAATGAACGTCATTTCGTCGAATCGTTAAACCTCTAAACGTCAAATCACCGATTTATCATTTTTCCTAATGGTATTTGTCGAACATGTCATCTGTCCAAGTCGATTCCTACTGGGCGTAAGATTTTTTACGAATATATATAATAGCAGATGGTCAGACTATTCACTCATACGTTGATGTTTGGAGGTGTAACGATTCGGAGAAATGAAATTCGGTGAAATTATTATTCGGAAAAATGACGTTCGGTTCAATAACGATTTTGAGGAATAACGTTCGGCAAACTACAATTACCGAAGAGTAACGTTCGCTTAAATGAACAATTGGAATAATAAAGTTTTGTAAATTTAAATAATAAAGTTCCATTAGTTTGACGACATGGAAGTTCAGACCCATATGACGATTCGACCGATTGAAGTTTCGGCAAAATAATGTGGCCCCAACTTTGTAAGTAGCTTACCCTTTGCAATTCGATTGTTCCAGCTCGCCATGCTAGCGGGACCTGGGTCCGGTGTGGAAGTCGAGCAAAATTTTCTAGATCGAAAGCTCATAGCTCTGACAGCATACTATGGAGAACTTCCGCGAGACTGTTAGTTGTGATAAAACGCAGATCGGGCGAGTTAATTCATCCCCGGTTGATCCGATGACGAAAAAAAGGGCTCCTACGTATCGATGGACTGTGTTGTACATAAAAAAAAGTGAGGACCGTATCAATTTGCTTAACACTGTCGATGCCATTCTCGAATTTTGTCCTGTCTGCAGCAGCTTTACTAAGTCAATAGTTGAAGTATTGAAAATTCCGACCACCGGTGTGTCGCGATAATTCTCGTCGAATGTTCGAAAAATGATAATATTTCGTTGTGCATTATTTCGCGTACAACATAGATGTTGCTACTACCTGTCTCTTTTGCCATTGAGCGAATCGATACGGCTCATTGATGTCCATGCAAAGCCTCGATAAATTACAATCGTCGGATAAAGCAACCAACGCTCGCAACGATTTTCATTCGTATCTTCCACAGTGTGTTGTAAGCAAGTACCACGTAACGTTGAAAACTTTGTGAGACACAAAAAAAGAAAAAGAAAAGAAAAAGAGATCGGCCGTTCGGCGTTCAAACACTTCCCTCCGGACAGCTATGTAAAATATTCCTTCTCATTCCACCAACTCTCTTCAAACTTTGAACTCCCGAGGATATTGTAATTTTTTTAATTTTAAAACTACAACCGAACTATTATTTTACAGTTTTTATGTACACTTGTGTTACTTTACTATTAATTATTAATAAATATATCCGGAACACCAAATGCATCGATCTTCTTCTTGAATTCCTACGTTTCATTCCTTTCTCATCTCCGCTGCACGGCTCGCGCGTGTAAATAGCGGAGAAAACATGCCACAGTTTGTAAACATGAAATAATTTGTAAAATGGAGAGAAAAAAAAAATCAGGTATACGAACGAATAAAAATTTTATCCATCTCATCTATCGTTTCCATAGTGTAATCATAAAAAATAAAATAAACAAGGCGTTTAACTTTTCACTAAGAAAGTGACCGGACGACGCTCGATATAAAAATAAAGATTTCTATTTACATACGCGATTGACTAGTTTTGTCCTTAACGATTATTCAAAATAACATTTCGTCCCGATTCGCTCAAGAGTCGACGACGATCTGAGTGGAACTTTCTTCCTCCGGTTCGGCAGGAATAGTTATACCACCGGTGTCTATGTTTTCCTCCTCTTCACGCGGTATTTTCAGAAAACAATGCATAGTTTCGTCGTCCTCTTGCTCTATAGCCGAATTGTTCTTCGTTGCACTTTCGCTTATCGGCAGTGAACCTTCCAGGTGCTTCGATGGTATTTGAATGGTGATAGTTTGCGAAGTACCGTCCGCCGATGTCGAGGACGACATCAGACTGGCCTCTATCGTTTTTCCGACTTTCGAATACGCCCCGAGACAACTGTAGATCAACTGCGCTGCCGCTATGTTGCCAGGGAATACTTCAACGTTTTCACTATCTACGCAATGAAAAAAAGATTTTTAATTAAGAAACGGAAAACAATCTTATCTATATTTTTTTTTAAAGTTGTTTGCCTCAATTTCCAAGAATCCAGGAAGTTTTTCCAAACCATGATCATGCTAAGTCCCCTTAGGAGCCGCCCATCCATTTTTCGACCGGAAGTGACAACATACCTAAAAACGTCCCTTCCGGTCCGAAAATGTCACGTTTCGACCAGAAGTAACGTTATACCGAAAATCCGTCACTTCCGGTCTGAAATTCTCAGTTTTCGACCGGAAACACGTCACTTGCGGTTTTAAAACATTTTTTTCGACCGGACGCGATGTTATACTCGACTCGCGTCACTTCCAGTTGAAAAATGAGATTATTAAACTGCAAGTGACGAGAACGCGAAGCGCCCGAGCCACAACAGTCTAAAGTTAATAGATCTAAAAGTTGTCGGCACTTTTTGTGAATTTACTGAATTAAGAAAAGAAAGTAAAAATAAAATTTCTGATTACCTTTCTTCGGCGCGATTGTTTTAATAAGCCCCTTCTGATGATCCCCGACGTGTTGCAAATAACTTTCGTTCTTGACCGTCTTGAACGGGCACAGTTCGCAAACGAATAGACCCGATAGAAGCGGATGCTTCGATCTAAGATGATTTTTGTAGCTGTTGCTCTGTATCGCTGAGTACGGACAATGCGGACATTTGTATGGCCTAACACCTGTGACAAAAATACATTTACATAAAAGGGTTTATCCCGCAGATAAATAAATAAATAAATATATAAGTAAATAAATAAATAAATAAATATATAAGTAAATAAATAAATAAATAAATATATAAGTAAATAAATAAATAAATAAATATATAAGAAAATAAATAAATAAATAAACTTCCTTTGGTAAAAAGTATCGAATTGACGTACCGGTATGCCTCATCATGTGGCGGCGCAAAGAGTTATGATCGCCGGTCTTGTAGTCGCAGAGCTCGCAGTTGAAAGGCTTATCGCCCGTGTGCTGTCGAAGATGCATCTGTAGCATTGCTTTTCTCGCGCTCGAGTGACCGCACACGTTACAAACGTACGGCCTCAGCTTCGAGTGTACGGCTTGTATGTGATTCTTCAGACACTTGGAATCCGCGTATGTCTTGCCGCAGAGATCGCATGTCTTCGACGTGTACCAGCGTGGCACTTCCGACGTTTTGCGATCGAGATGCATCACCCGATGATTTCGCAACTGACTCGACTGCTTGAAACACTTGCCGCACTCCGGGCACTCGAATTCACGATTGTCACTGTGAACCCTCATGTGCGTCAACAACTTTACCAGCGTCGTGCTCTTGTAAAGTTTGCAAATCTTGCAAGAGAAAAGATCGACGTCTGTAACAAAAATAAGTTATTTTTAATTCGCGTACAAATATTGATCGTGTAAATTTAGTTGGGGAAAGGAGCGTTATTTCTTTGACGATTGTCTGTGCGTCGATGCTCACCGATCTGATGTTTCTTCCAGAGATGCAGACTGCAGGGTTTCCACTTCGGGAACTTAACGTCCCGGCATATGTTGCACTTGAAGACATTAGCGTGATACGGCACGTCCAGGTGGCAAACGGCGTGTTGCTGCATCTTTATGTCTGTCGTGAATTTGTGACAACATCCACGATAGGTGCATCTGCGAAAAAAAAAAAAAAATGTTCTCAGAGTGTTGGACAATGTAACAGAAAATGAATACAGCCGCTTCGAGCTACCTACTTGACGTTGTGATCATTCGATTCCGAAGTTTTTTTGTTTCGATTGCACGGCGCGCTTTGAGGTTTCGGAGCGGCGATTTTCTCTTCCAACGTCGGTGATTTTGGACGTCTCGCACCCAAGATGCTCGGCTTGAAATTCAGTTGTATCGTCTTCTTCGCATCGTCGGTGGGTTTGTTTTCGCCCTTGTCGTCTCCGCGATCCATCAATTGATGATCCTTAAAGAATAATCATTCCTTTATCACCATAACAGGTGTTAAATAAGCAATTTAAAAAAAAGCATTTATACGATAGATTGCGAAAAAATCGATAAAAAAAAATATATTAAAAAAAATGGTGCTTGTGAAAAATGGTGGAATGTTGCTCCATCGACCCTGCAATAATTGTACCTGAAGATTTACGATATATAAAAAACATTCGAGTGATATCCGCGTACGAGCTTAAAAGCTTCTGCGGACAAAATTAATGTATGTACATAGTTTGTACTTAATCAATTAATAATAATAATAATACATGAAATGAAATGAATAAAATCATTTAAAGCATACGCCCTCGCAAAGACATGTGTGCATTAACGGGAATTCAGTTGGGTGCAACAATTACTTGTATCATGTGTTCCCGGCAATCTTCCATAGACGGAAAGCAGTTCGAGCATTCGCCGCACATGTACATCAGTTTGACTTCCTCCGCGTTTTCAGTCTCATCAGCATGCACCTGCAAAATCAAATTCTCATTAAAAAAAAAATTAAGTCTCAAAGTTTCGCCGACAATTTTACTCGCTTCGCACAGTCGGAGCAGACTTCAGAAGAGAGTCCAGCATGATTTTACTCGCCTTAGTCGCGGGATTCGCGTGCACGTTTTCAAAGTGCTTGACCAGTTGTTCTCTGTCTTGGGTCGTGTAGGGGCATATTTTGCATTTGAATGCGGTGACGACTTCGACGAAGTCGTCGGCATTCACGTCGTCCTTGGCGACGACGAAGAGCCGCTCGTTCTCGTCGGGCACGATCTCGAGTTCCTCGCCCTCGTCCTCCTGAGCCACGGACGCGTCGCTGTCCGACACGTATCGCGTTATCTCAACGCAGTCGGCCTCATCCTCTTCCGGCTCTTCGGACAGAACGAAGGCTTTTCCCTGAGTAGAACCTATCACATTTTCGTACTCCAGCTGGCTTATGTCCAACGCCTGAAGCGCTCCGTTGCGAATGGCGTAAACCTGACCGTCCAGGCATACCAGTGGAATCGACTCAACGTCTTCCTTGTCGTCCGCTATCTGCTCCACGAATCCAACGACGCTTTCGCCGTCCTCTGGCTCGCTAAGTCTCACAACTGTCTCCGGCGTGCTTCCCAAAGGTTGTACGATGAACTGCGTGCCGTTTATCTCGTAGCTCAACAAAGAGTGATTCGCAATATCTGGATTGACGCTCATGATTGATTATTTGCCCGTAAATGCGTCTACATAATTTCACAAGCCCGAAGCTAGCATCATCATCTAAGCTGAAAATAACAAGTAGCAAATAAGTTTTAATTGCGATTTAAAAACAAAAATTTTGGTTAATATTTGTATTTTTATCTGAACTGTAAAATTGAAAAGGTAAAAGGGTTCGTCCCGTAAATAAAATAAATAAATAAATAAATAAAATATATATATGTATATGTACTTCGGTACTATGAACTATGTGCAAAAAAAGTTCCTCCTATTTGCGAACCAACAGATAGGAGCTAGGCGGAATACCGTGAGGAAAGTAGTTGTGAGTGAGAAGAAATATGACTACAGGAAGGAAGAGTTTATGTAGGGGTTATTGCTCCTCTCTTGTAAAAAGAACATGTAACACAAGGAGTGAGCGAACTCTGTGATATCCACGAACGAGCAAATCTTTCTTCTTTGGACTAAACGAACTCAGTTTCTACGCATAGACACATTATGTTATATTATATCATATTATATTATATTATTAGTTATACGAAAGTCTATGCAATTATGTAAACAATAAACAATATATTATAGACACAATAATAACGGCAAAATTGTGAAAATTACGTTCGCAGTTGTTCGGCACCTTGTTCGTGGCTGACGTGAAATAAAAGATGCCGGACGATGATTTAATTTAGCGCTGATAAGAAGTGCATTTTGAGTGCAATTCGTGAAGAACTGGTGGAATGCAATTCCGAGAGAGGTTAACCGCTGATTATCCGATAGAATTATCGGCGCGAAAGAATCAACGAAATTGGTTGTAACTCGCCGGCAATATACGCGAACCGTGTGAATTACGTGTACCCCGATAACACAGTTGAGAGCAGTAATTAGCGTTTCATTATTCAAATTCGAAAAATCATGTTTTTCTTTACAACTCGCGCGTGTAAGCGTCTGGTTCGAGGTTTCCGATCAAGGATTTCAGGACGATTTTCGGCTGATATTGTCGGCTCGTAGGTAATACGAGATTGTTATTAATTTCGTGAATATTATCGGGCATACCTCCAGTCACTGATATTGCCGGGTGATCGTTAGCTTTTTAGAGAATCGACGTAAATACACTGTTTTCGGTGAGAATTGATCCTCACGGAGCGGCCATCTTGAATCACGTGTCGAAGGACTAAGGTGGATGATCCGATTATTGACCGTTCGCTGACAATAATTGATAAGACGTCGATTTGATCTTTATCGATGCTCGTAAAAACCCGTTCATTATTACGAATTAGTCCGAACTGGTGAAATAAACGGGATAGGCAAATTGGGGTCTTCGATGTATAGAGTTATTTATTTAACAATTTTGTAGCCAGGCGAGATTCGTAGGATGATCTCTTCCCAGCCGCAATCGAACGCGGATTCGGTCATGAGAATTCCAGTTCGAAGCTTGTCGCCGAAACATGTGATTGCTGGACAATTATTTATTTCAGGACCGGCAACGCTTAGACGCCCTTCAGCCACGTAGTTTCGAGCGTTCGCTCAATTATTACAGCCAATTTCACAGTCAATTCTTCGCAGGCTCATCGCGAAACGCGTCCTCGCCCTCTAGGCGTCCTTTCGGCATTTTGCCGAGCAATTTCCGGGCAAAATTGCGAATTGTACTTCTGTTTGATTTTATGTCTCGGCGATTCTTTCGGTACAACGATCGGCAGTGGATCGCCCCTTATTTTAGCGAGCAGAGCTTCGGCCCGCAATTTTTCGCTCTGCTCGCGCAACAATCGCGCGGCTCGTAATTTCGCCACGTCGGGCTTCGACTCCTCGTTTGAATCCGATCGCGACGCTCCACCGCTTTTCGAAGTACCACGCCTCTTCGATTTTAACTTCGATTTCTTGTCCTTCTTGCGTCTCTTGCTCGATCTTGATCTCTCGTCGCCCGAATCGTCGGAATCGCGTTTTCTTTTCTCAATTTTTTTTTCCTCCTTCAGTCTCGCTGATTTCGGCTTATCTTTGGCGGACGACGCGGACGACGATCCCAACAAATTCAGATATCCTCTTATGTCCTTCATAGGATCGTCGGATAATTTTTTCGATATTTGAACCTCGACCTTGGGCTCTTCGTCTCTCAGACGCATCGGTAATTCGTCGTACCAATTTGTCTTTCCAGTTGCCTCGTTCGTGTCCTGGCCCAGATAAGTCAAATAACCGATCTGCTTCTCGTATTTTTCCTGCTCGGCCTTCTTCTCTGCCTCATGCTCCGCGTTCGGCTTGCTGTAGTCGACTTTTCCATCCTCAAGGTCAGCAAAAAAATTAACGTGCTCCAATTTTTCTGGCTTCTTAGATTCATCCGCGTTGGGTTCCCGTCCGTCATACTTCTTTCTCGATTTCTCTCTCAGAAAATTGATCCTCGCTTCGGTTTCCTACAAAACAAATGCTCTTGTATACAATTGGAGCGACACGATGCTCTAATAAATTAATTCCATATTGTAAAAAAATGTTGTTCAAAGGGCTGAAGGACCCAGGTCAATGGCCCTTTGCCAAGATGTAAAGTTAGCATTGTGTATAAAATTTAGTATAAGATAACTGTAAATATTAACTTTGGCAATAAAGCTTTTTTTACTACTACTTTTGTTCGAAAAGTAATCAATGATATTGTAAGCTTTTTAGCGTAAACCCTTTCCGAAATTTTAAACACATATGCGTTGCAATTATACAACAACATTTTTATTTTTAATGAAAATGTTTGTAAATTTTAGGCAAAAGATTTTTAATTTTTATATCTGATATTTTTACTTTACAAAAAAAGTACATTAAGGTTCAATTAATGTAATAGAAGCATATTTCAGGTACGAGTACATTAAATGTATAATTTATTTTTACAATGCAGAATTGTTCGATTACTGCGATCCGATGTTCATACTTACGGCTTTTTGGACTCTGGCTTTTATGGCTTTTTGTTCCTCCTCAGCTTTTGCCTCGTCTCTTCTGACTCGGGCTATGTTCTCTTTAGTTCTTACGTGCCATCTGTCGTTACAAAGGACCAGAATTAGAATTTTTCAAAATTCGTTTCAAAACTGCGCAACGAAACGTGCAGTCTCAATTTACGCTGCTCAATAACAATGTTTCGATGCTCATTGGGTGTTTTCTTCAGGGCGAGCAAGAAATTACAGGTTTTCGCACAAGTATTCAGTTGGAGGTTACTCATCATTTTTTGTCATCCCGAATATCGGATATATGACGAACTCCGTTATGTTTAAATACATACCTTTTCTTTGGCAAAATATTCATTTTCGACGGTCGAAGCTTTGTTTGTTTCTGTTAATTGACAATTTGCTTTTTTTTTTAACAATCAATCGAAGGATTGCTTGACAATTGTGACTCTGCGGTTACGGGACAAAATGCTAATGTACCGACAGAGGAGGACTGACGAATTGCTAAATGCCGACGGTTAGTTAACCAGAAATTATACTTCGTGAATTTGACCCATGCAGGAGAATATATTTTCCTCTGACGATTCGGAGGAAAATATATTCGGGTGTTCAAAACGTTCGGGAAAATAATCATTCGTACAATCATCGGAAAATACCAAGTCGAGCCCACGAAGTGCCGAAACCGGGCGGGTCCGGTTTCAGCACTTCGTGGGCTCGACTCGGTCGGTATTTTCACATTTCGATGGAACGATAGTCAATACTTTGTATTGCATTTCCAGATACAAAGATGAATTTAACGCTAAAAAATAAGAGCGCACCGTCGCTCTCGAAATACGTAAAGTCGCCAAAGATTTTTTAATCTACCAAAAGGTCGCAGTTATAACGTGAGAGCGAGTGATTCTGATCAACGAATCTTTTACCTACCGTTCGCTAAGCCCAAGTTCAAATTTGTTTACGTATTCCGTTAAAGGTCATTGGGCGATCGTTGTAGATCCGTGCCAGTCTGTTCCTACGATTCGAAGCGACAACACGTGCAACAGAAAAGCGTTAGTCGACGAGTATAGCGCAACTTGCGGTGAGTACTTTATTCCTGATAATTTTATCCGCGATGCATCGAAACTCACATAAAGGACCTGTGATTTTAACTGTGGACAGTACAATCGACGGTTTCGATACGAATCGAGCGATTCTCATGTCGTTCGGCGACACTTTGTCCTCGCCGCTGTACAGTTTCACGACATTCGTTTCCGTACAAGTAGTCACTTAGAAATTATTCTTTTTTGTCGTCGCGAATATTGAATCTAGGACGAATTCTTGTTAACTTTAAATAAATACCTTTTCTTTCGAAAAATATTCACTTTCGACGGTCGAAGTTTTGTCCATTAGTGTTAATTGACAGTTTGCTTTTTTTATAATGAAATTAATTAAATTAATCATATATATGAAATGTACCAAGGGGCTTATCCGCGTTAAAGAATAGTAATTGACGATACTAGTGCGATCAAACTTTTTCCGGTGAATGTGAGTTAGCAGCACGAACCGAAGTCGAGCGTTGCAATCACACAAGTTCAGAAAAAGTTTCGCACGACTGTCGTACCAAATTTACTTCACAAGGTGTGAAAATGGTTTTAATGTACCCGAAGCGTGCATGAAACTGTCATTTTCGATGTAAATAAAATAAATAAAATAAATAAAATAAATAAAATAAATAAAATAAATAAAATAAATAAAATAAATAAAATAAATAAAATAAATAAAATAAATAAAATAAATAAAATAAATAAAATAAATAAAATAAATAAAATAAATAAAATAAATAAAATAAATAAAATAAATAAAATAAATAAAATAAATAAAATAAATAAAATAAATAAACGGTGACCTTGCCGTTAATGTATCGTCCGAGTTACGCCCACTAAATGCTAAAAATCGACGGTCAGTTAACCCGAAATCACTTTGTGAACGTGATCCATGCAGGATAATGAAGCACGATCGTGATTCTGACGATTCAGAGGAAAATATATTCGATTGTTCAATACCTTCGCGCGAATAATAATTCGTAAAATAATCCATTCGGACAAGTAGATCTTTGGATTCATTGACCCTGTCCGTGTTCAGCATTTCGCGAGCTCGACTCGGTCGCTATTTTCACATTTCGATGGAACGATAGCCAAGTCCGGCAGGCCAATACTTTGTTCAACATTTGCAGAAACTAAGATAGATAGATAATTAAATAAATAAATTTATTTATTCCTTGGCGAAAACACTTTTACAAAGAAATTAAATATACCCTTTATGATTTAACATGATACAATACGTAAAGTATATTAAGTATTAAACAGTAACTTTTTTGGAGTCCATTTAACATTAAAAATAAGAGCGCAAATCGCCGGACTTTTTAATCTACCAAACGTAGTTATAATCTGACAACGATTGATTCTTATCAAGATATATCTTACCTGCCGTTCGAGAAGCCCAAGGTCAAATTTGTTTACGTTTTCCCTTAAAGGTCATTCGGCGATCGATGTAGATCCGTGCCAGTCTGTTTCTCCGATTCGAAGCAACATGAGCAGCAGAAAAGCCTCTTTCGACGAGTGTAACGCAACTTGCGGTGAGTATTTTATTCCTGATACAACTTTATCTGCACTGCACCGAAAATCACTTATAACCCCTGTCGTTTAAATTGTAGACAGTACAAACGATGGCCACGATCTCAATCGAGCGATTCTCATGTCGTTCAGCGACACTTTGTCTTCGACGCAGAATAATTTCACGACAGATTCGTTAACTACAACATTTACGGATAATTTTCCGCCCAATGTCGATTCAACTATCATCGAAAAAACAATCTCACTTCCGGTCAAACAATGTACGCCCAAAATAATCGGGGACGAAATTTTGACCGCCCATTACGCCATTTCGAGGAAAGAGACATTCGTATCTCGCATTCCAAAGTACGGCGATGCAAAATCGAAACAAACGGTCGGGCTAAATGACGAAAAAAAATCAAGCGCAGTTCGAATAACAAAAGATCTCTACGACGTCGAGAACATCAAGCAGAGTAATCTGTGGCCCGCGCTGACCGCGTTGGAAACGAGCCTGCACTCGCCCGACGAGCAAATATCGCCAGACGATACGGATATATTGAAAAAATTGGACGAGGAGTTCAGCGCCTCTCCGAGACAATTCACCGCGACGCTCATGACGATTATCGAAGAATCTTTCGGAGAATGGGAGGAAGGAAATGGAGACGTTTCGAGGTACGGGTTAATGGAACTGTTGAAAACGACCGCGCACAGTGGCAAGCGTGTGGAGGACGAATCGCCGCCGGAATTCATGTTTTCTTGCTTCGGGAGAAGTAAACAAACTGACAACGAAGCAAAGAGCGATTCAGCCGGACCCGATTGTGACAACAAATCTACCGAACGCTATGTTTCTTTGCCAAGCGAAAGTCAAGTATTCGCGTATGAATCGGCCCAGTCGTCCTATGTGAATTTTTCGACGCTGTCGGTAACCACGGGCACTGAGAGAGTTTTGACAAAGGAACCCAAAGAATACGCGAACACTGCGAGGATAACAGTACGCCCTGCGACACCTACCAAATTAACCAACTGGGCAGCCGATTGTCGGAGAAACCGAACGCCGGTAAAGAGAATGCCTGAATCACCTGTAAGTCGACCGAAGATAAATGCGGTAAGTTTCGAAGGCATTGCGGATGAATCGCCCCGGTCGTCGTACTCGAGTCTCGAGGCGTTGACGGCAACCGGCGGTCCTGGGAGAATTTCGACGAAGGAACCCAAAAAACACGTACAAATTCCGAGAATAACAGTAGACTCTGGCACACCTACCAACCTCACCAACTGGGCAGTCAATTGTCGGAAAAACCGGACGCCGGTAAAGAGAATGCAAAGATCACCTGTAAGTCGACCGAAGATAAATGCAGTAAGTTTCAAAGACATCGCGGATGAATCACCCCAGTCGTACTCGAGTCTTGAGGCGATGACGGTAACCACCGGTACTGGGAGAATTTCGGCAAAGGAACCCAAAAAATACGTAAAAACTCCGAGGACAACAGTAGACTCTGGCGCACCTACCAGCTCCACGAACCGGGCGGCCAATTATCGAGGAAACCGGACGCCGGAAAGGAGAATGCCCAGATCACCTATCAGTCGACCGAAGATAAATGCAGTAAGTTTCGAAGACATTGAGAATGAATCGCCCCAGTCGTCGTACTTGAGTCTTGAGACGCTAAGGATAACGACCGGTACTGGGAGAATTTCGACGAAGGAACCCAAAAAATACGTAAAAACTCCGAGGATAACAGTAGACTCTGGCACACCTACAAACTCCACTAATCGGGCAGCCAATTATCGGAGAAACCGAACGCCGGTAAGGGGAACGTCCACTGTAGGTCGGCCGAAGATAAATACACCAAGTTTCGAAGGCATCGTCGATCATCGAAGGGGATCGCCAAACTTGTCGCCGTTGAGTAACAAAGACGACGATGAGTATGTAACAGCGGAGTCGGGAACCGAAGAAGTATCGGACGCGTCGGAAAACACAAATACGGATGGATCGCCTAAGAAAAAATTAGATATGAGCAACATCGCGTCGCATCATCGCAAGTGGGTGACGACGTTCGAGCAGCATTCGAAATACACCTGCAACACTTCATCGAGAATCACCGAACGAAAGAGGAAACTCTCGAGCCATACGAACAAATTGGAGATGCGCTGGCTCAAGAAGCTCACGGAGAAGCGCCAGAAATGCTTCGATTTGGTGGATGAAATGCTGCAGAAGTCTGTGTCGGATTCTGTCGAACCGAAAGTCATGTCTCCCTGCCCCTGTTCTCCATGCAAGCTCTCGAAAGAGTTTTGCAGCGTACTTTCAGCCTTCCAGGAGTATATGCAGTATGCGATGCATCTGCCCGAAATTACTAGGAAAAATGATAATCACCGTTTCGTTTCGAGCGTAAAAGTGAACTTGAAGACGAAAAATTCCAAGAGTCCTCGCGCCGCTCGGAGGTCAATGAGCAAACAGCGAAAGTCCTTGAATAAAATTCCGAGTCCGAGATTCCTCAGTAGCCGCGTGAAGTTAACTCATTCGCCACGGAAACGGGGAGTCTCGCCCAAGAAGATGAAGGAAACACGTGTGGACACTTCGTCAATTGGTACGGTTTCTCAACTCAGGAGGATATTCTCGCCGAGGCCAGGAACAGCTGGTAAATTCTATGTTTATTATTATTATTATAATTATTATTATTATTATTTTACATTTTTTTTCTCGAGACTCTATCGTTACAAATGATAATTTGTGAAATCCGTACGTTTCCAGGCTGTTCCGAGTCCAAGAACCTCGGTGCAAAACAAACGACACAGAGAAAGATCCCATCGAGCATCGGAAGCGGGAGAAAATGTCACATGACATTTCTACCCGGACATGGACCGAGCCATTTCAAGAAGGTTGTCTCGCCGGTCGGGGAGTACATCAGAGGAAAAAAAGCAGCCTGACCTCCCCGTTCAAAGTCTAATTTAAAATCTATTTTTTTTTATTTCGTTTATCGACCTATTCATGTGTTACTGTACTGTGTTGTTTTGATCGCGTTGCTGCGCATGCGCACTTATATTATCGATGTATATTATTGATTGTGGGCGATTCCTCAATTCGTCCGGTTTCTCAACCCAAAAGGGTATTCTCGCCAAAGCCAGGAAATAGCTGTTAAATTCTGTGTTTTTTTTTTAGTTTATTTTTTCCATTTTTTCTCGAGATTCTCTCGTTACAATTGATCATTTGAGAAACCCGTACATTTTCAGGATGTTCGACCGTCGGAAGTAAAGGAAAAGGTGCCGTGATATTTATTTCAGGACATGGACTGTCTCTTCACAAGAGAGTCCTCTTGTAAAGACTCTGCCCATGTCCTGGAGTAAATATTACGGGACCTTTTCTTTCGCTTCCGATGGTTGATGAACGACATCACAGAAAAAAAGCAACCCGACCTCCCCGTCCAAGGTCTAATTGCAATATATTTTTTTAATTTGTCGACCGATTCATATGTCTCTGTAACTGTGTTGTTTCCATCGATGTAAAATCCATTATTTTTACAAGGTAATTGCGCTTTTTTACATGTTGCGTACAATTAAAAAATACACCGGCGCGACCGGCCGTTATAAAAAGCAGCATATTTAATAAATATTTATGGTCCGAACGTAAAGAACATAACGTTTATTTTCATTTCCCGTCTCTATCACAAGTTTGAATATTATTGATTCTTTATATGCTCGGACGATTACCATAAAAAATGGGAATACAAAGGTTTCAAAGCTGTCTCACGCTTCACACTATTCCGATCACGATCCGACGACGGTGATGGAATAGTTCAGTTCTTTCGTTCGTCCTATCAGTCTATATTGTTTTCATTGCGATTATTGAGCATGTACCTACGCTGAAGTTCTTCCTCCATGGCTTCCATCTGTTCCCTGTTCTGTTCCTGAGTCATTTGCTCCATGAGTTCGTGATTGTAGGTCGAGTGCAGCATAAGAGCCAAGACTCCGGCGCGTGTTGCCATGTTCGATCGAATCTGTCTTTCCTGCTCGACGAGCTCGTCGATTTTAAGCCACTGTCGCACCCTCTCCATGTCTATCTCGGCTCGACGCAATTTTTCCCACACGTGGTGCCTCACGCAACTCTTCTTCGGCGCACGACAAAATTCGCCGGTCGAATCGAAGACGTTCGTGACCAACGGACAGCCGCAGACTTCCGAGTCGGTGATCTTCGGATCTTTGCAGTGCTCGGGACAGAGAACTCGCAGCCTCTTGCAGTAGGTGCGGTTTATCGGATTGAAGAAGTCGCAGAACATCACTTGACCCTCGATCCGCGTCTTGAATATCGAGCCGAAGGAAGCCTGGGACTCGTACTGAAACAGGTCGATAAAAAAGGCTGTAAAGAATTGTGGTGAAGCGTGTATGCTCGATACAATAAAAGAGTCGTAAAATTTCGATCCGATGTTTCACTTCCGGCATATCGATGTATAACTGCATGGTAGCGTGTGGCTTAATTTTTTTTTTTTTTTTTTTTAAGCTACTCGATTGACTTGATTGTGTACTGCTCGGAAGTGCGGTGTAATCAAGTCAATCGAGTACCCGGATTTCAATAATTTTATGTACGCGTTTCAAAGAAGATATTTTTGCGAACTAAGGTGGATCTACATTAGACTTCCTACTTTACGTAGAAAAAAAATGTACGACAATGATTTCACAGAAAAATGACTTAGCTTACGCCGATAAATCGACGGGTATATTTGTACGCAATTTTTGTGAAGTCCAATTTGTTATTTTGGTCCAATCTTGACGAGTGATACGTTATTTTATTTGTTGAAATATTTTTTGCGAATGCACCGAGTAATTCGTTTAGATTCTCAATCAGAAGAAAAGTTTAAATAAGGTCGTAGCTCTGCTTTTTTCATAGACTAATGATTATAATTTGTAAACGATGAATATTATTATTCATGTATTCAAGTGAATTCGCCGAGTATCTATCGAGACACAAAGTGCGCTGTCCCTCGTCAAAATCGAACGAAAATAACAAATTTGACTTCACAAAAACAGCGTAAAAATATGCCCGTGGATTTATTGGCCTAAATTAAGTTATGTTTCTGTAAATTCATTATTATACACGTTTTTCTGCATAAAGTAGGAACTCTTTCATCTAAATCCACTTCAGTTCGCACTAATTATCCGTTTACAATGTGTACAAATCATTTTGAATCATTTTTGGACTTGACTGTACCTTAAGGAGGGTCTCGTTACATTCCTAGCCAAAAGTGAGATTCAGAGAGTATTTTGAATACTTGCTAATGGGACAAAAATCTGGAAAAAACCAACCGTTCGGAAGGTGCTAAGAACAGTGATTTCACATATTAATAATTCCAAACAGTTATTAACTAACTAGTGAAAAGAAATTGTTCCTCATTGTTCAACAATAAGGCCGGCAACCTAACTTGTTTTTTTGCCAAAATTGATTCATCGATTTATCCGAATACATATTATTTTTTTCCGACCTTTTCTAAGTATCGAAAATCCCGTTTATCGAAAAATGTTTCAGCTGTATTTGCGAATCTTTTCGATCAATTATCCAGAAACTTTTTAAGCGCAGTTTTTGCGAAAAAATATCCAAATTGCGTGACTTTGTATCGATAAAAAAAATTGCAATTTTTTTTTCAACGGCCATTTAGAAGAAAATCTGAAAAATTCACATGTATTCGGATGAAGTGACAAATCCATTTTAGCAACAAAAAAAAGTTCGCTTGCCGGCTTTTTGGTTGACAAATTTTATTCACTATTTTGTTAATACCTTTTGGAATTATTAATATGTAAAATCAATGTTCTTATCACCTTCCGAATGATTGATTTATTCAGATTTTTTTTCCCATTAAGAAGTATTTGAAATACTCTCTGAGTATCTCTGAATCTTACTTCTGGCTGGGCATGTAACGAGACTCCCTCCGAGAGAGACCGAGTTACAATTTTGAATCAATTTTTCTCCGAAACGATTCTATAAAATGAAAAACGAATTGCGGGGCTCACGGTCTACTTGATTAACGGACTGCGCCCCGCAATTGGTTTTTCATGGTAACTCTGTCTGTCCCGCACTCATACGTGTTTAGCACTCTCGTCTCTCGATTAACGAATCAACAATAGTAACACAGTCCGTAGAGAAATTACCTTGTTGAAACACTTCTCCATGTGCTTGATCGCGGTTCGAGAATTGATCTCGTGTCCGCACGTAATGCAATAGGTACTCATTTCCGTGTCGTCGTTATCGTCGTCGTCGGCTTTCGGATCTATGCTGGCGTGTCTGGCACGTTCGACTATGCGATCGAGCTCGGCGTGACGTTTGTCCAACTCCTGCAGTATTCTTCTCACGTCGTGCTGCTGCTTTCTCACGGTCTCCAATGCTCTCCTGTTGTTCTGCTCGGCGACGCACGAAGTCAACGACCACTCCTGGATACGCTGAGGCAGAACCTGATAAATTCGGTTCGTCGCGAGTTTCATACCGCACTCGTCCGAACAGTACTTGCTGCCCGGCCGAGATTGCAGCAGACACGCCGGACCGTAGCACTGCCGCGGCTCGACGAGATGATCGTTCCTCTCGTTGCTCGAGTCTCTCTTGCGTTTTTTGCTCGGCTTGATGGCTCTGTTCAGGCTCTTCGATGGCTTGAGCGGAACGCCGACCGTGCGGCACGTTCTCTGAACGCAACGCAGCTTCAGTCTTACCGACAGACCATACTTCTTCAAATGCCTTGAAAAAAAAAAAAACAACGTCAATCACGATTACTCGAGGCGAAGGGGTATAGAATGAAATTATAAAAGAGGGGGGCCCAGTCACATGCAAATCTTATGCTAGTGGTTAAATCCGTTCAAGCGTTGTAAGTTTTTAAGTGTTCTAAAATTTTATAATTCATAGGCCTGAGTGTTTTTAACTGTTATAATTCGTTATGCAGGAGCATAATTTATTAATTATAATGATTTATTATATAGGGATTATAAAGAAGAAATCCGTTGAAGTAATAAATTGGCAAAAAGTTATCCGTTGCAGCGCACTCCAAAGACACACATTGAGTATTTTTGGATCAATAAATCCGTAAATAATTACCTGCACGCGTCGCACTTGCCACAATTGTCGCTTCGCAGACAACCGCTGCACTCGCCGCAGCGTTTCGACGATTTTTTCACCAGGGCCGGATCCCACGGAGCATCGTATTCGTATCGATGGTCTCTTACTTTTTCCTTGTATTTCTTGAACTTGCGCTCGTCCTGATCCGATTTTCTGGGCTTGTAGCGCGTTATCAAGGTGGCATCCTCTTCTCTGCAACGCTGGTAAAAAAAAGATAAGAAAACGTCCCCGAGAATTACACACATGATAAATAATATATAATATAATATAATATAATATAATATAATATAATATAATATAATATAATATAATATAATATAATATAATATAATATAATATAATATAATATAATATAATATAATATAATATAATATAATATAATATAATATAATATAATATAATATGCCCTAAGAGTTCTTCGACGGAATATACGATCCACAACGTCTCAGATTCAGGAAATCAGTATGACATGCTAAATTTTACTGGGGTATCGTTCGTAACGTTTACGTCGCAGGCAAACCAAGTGGCCCGAACAAGTAGAAATAGTGAAGAGTAGCCTCTAGTAAGTTGATGCGGTTCATCCGTTCATTAGGTTTTTCTTTCTTTTAGATTTATATATATTTGATATTGTTTTTTACAAAAAATATTTGGTCTGTATTATGTATTATGTATGTTCAAATTTCATATGCATCATGTTTTCTGTTCGCTACTCTCGAGTTCTGTGCAAAGGATCTACTGCATCAGTAAAATTAACTTTACTTTCTAGTTCACACTATTTAACAATTAGGTGCAAGTTGCATGAAATGTCATTGTAACTAGTCAAAATAAAGTTGTATCATTAGCCATTATTGACTTATGTACTTTAGCTATCTAGTTCGGATTAACCGTGATTTTGATTATCCAGGGACTCTTTGGTAGCGAGCATCCTGGTTGATCAGGGTTCTACTGTAATACAAATGAGTGAAATAAAAAACTGCACTACATAAATTAGCACAATTATCAGAGCTATCATCTTTGCATCAACTTCTATTGTATCTTACTGCATCGCTTCAATCGCTTCTATTCTGTCTCGTGCCGCTTCTCGTACTGCTCTATGGACACAGTTACTCGTGCATGCACAGACTTGTATCTCATACATTACCTCATGGATATAAATGTAAATAAATAAATAATATAATATAAAATAATAAATAAATAATTTTCCTCTTTATCGATCGTCGATACTTACAACGCAAAAAAATTGTTTTATGTACTTGGCATCTTTTTCGGTTACGTTTATGCAATCTCCGTGATACCATTCCTCGCAGGCGTCGCATCCTCTGTAAGAAATCATAAATCATGAAGTCGCCGGAAGCAAAGAATCTTGAAATTTCGGAGCAAAAACTCACATCATGAAACGAGAACTGTCCGAGCTTCGGCATATGCAATAAGCCTGACCGTCCTGCTTGAGGAGCGTCGCTATCTTGCTTTTTCGCTCCGGCAGCATAAACTGCTTGGCGATTTCCTCTTTCTGTTGGAAAATTTCACGTAGTGCAATTATCGCATTAATAAAACTTTGTATTCTTCGTGTTTACATTCGAATTTTTGTATGTTTTTTACTTACGGACAAACCATGACGCTTTCCGCTCATCTTTGGGACACGACGATAATTATAAATATAACTATCTGCGATTTTTCTGGTTCGTTTATATTTCACTTGTTAAACAATCGAGGAGGCTAAACTGTATTGTTCTCGGCAGCGCGGACATCTTTAATTGTACGGTTAGAAACGAAAGCTGATCGTCCCGTCGTTCGGCCTCCGTCGGTAAGCACGATCTCTGCCGTTCCAAAGAATTCCATTTCGTGACCTTGACCTGTGCAGAGGAGAATGACACGATCGATCGACAATGCAACCTGCTTTTCCCCTCATGAATTATTGATTTTTCTGTTCTCTCGTTCGCACGCTGATCATCGATCGATCACCCGATGAACTACGTATCTACAATTAAACTGCTGTACATGTAAATAAATAATTCTTTGCTGTATTAAGTATTTCAAATTTCAAATTACACAATACCGTTACGATCGGATTAAAGGCTTTGTTAAGTACACAAAATTCGCATAAATATAGGTTTATCGAGAGACAAGATATTCCATTTAATCGGAGCGTTGTATTATTTTCTTTGTTTTTCGTTACAGGATGTCCTTGACAAACGCGACGAATAAATAATTTCATTTTCTTTCTTTTTTTTTTACAAGAAAAATATATAGTATAGTCAATTGCGCGAAGAAATATTTGTGTAGAAAATTAATCCTCTGTAAACGGGAACGCACGAAACAGTAGCGCGAAGTTACCAACGGGAGAGCCGAGGAGTTGAGATTTTTCGTTCCCTGTACAAAGAGTCAATCGGTCGCAAGGCAAAGGATCCCTGTAAATTGAACTCTTTACAGTCGTTGTCGAAAGTTCGAAGCCGAAGGCATACAGTTCGAAGCTTATGCGTGAATATCATTGATCGATTATGTTATGAGATTCGCACAATAACCGTACAGGGTTTATATGCGGAAAGTGAGCAGCGCTTCCGTGAGACTAAATTTTTTTGTAAGATCTCTCAGAATTTCGCGATCTATCGATCTAGATGATTCATATCGAAAAAAAAAACCGCTGCCGTTGATATTTGAAGAATTTATCAGTAAAATCGCAGTCTACACTGATTAAACGACACCATAAAGAAGTTTCTCAAGCCCGCTAGGAACGTTAGATTACGACTGTAGAGAGCATAGCTTCGTTGGCTCAGGCTTTCATCCACTGCTCGACGTAATCGAGAGCTCCAAGAAGTATTCTCTTCTCCAAAATTCTCAACTGAATTGGCATCATTTTTTCTCGATGCATCGGCGTTGTGACCAACACGAGATCCTCCTGGAACACAAAAGTTTACGATGAAAAAAAACCAATCTATTCTCTTCTACAAACTTTCATTCGGGGGAAAAACAATCGTTATAATTCGAAACTCAACGAAACATCGTTTCGCCCATAAAACTTAGTATTATCGTTACCTCGAGAGTAGTTGAATAATTGGCTATCAGAAGCTTCAATCTAGTCAGCAAGAACTTTCTCACATTCTCCTCGACGACCGTGTCGAGTGCGCAGTCTCTGTGCTTGAGATCAAAAACTTTATCGGACTGCAGCCAATGCTCGAGCTCGACCTTTCGCATGCTGAAGACCCTGAGAAACGCGAGCATCTCCTCGGATATAGGCTCCGTACCGGACATGAGAAGAAAGGTAACGGTGTGCGAGGTGAAACCCAATTTCTCGAGTAGGCTTATGCGATCCTTGTAAAGCGTGTCGGCTTTGCTTATTCCAAGTTTGAGCTTGAAACCGTCGTTCTTGTTATCCGGATACACAAAACCCGAATGGACGAAGAAATCGGAGTTCGTTCTTGGTCCGTAGTTGATAAAAATTTGTTCGCCCTGCTTGAACGATCTTTTTGCGTAACAGACGCAGGTGTCGGATGTGAGATTGAAATCGGTTGTTATCTGAAAAAAAAAGAGTGCGCGATCAGATGACGATTAAACTCAATGGAAATTAATAGAGACGCGTCGTTAAAGTCATCAGGCACTTACCTCGCCTTCCTCATGATTGCACATGTCCCACATTGGGATCAATGCGTGAATCATTTGCGTGCCGTTTTTGCTCGGTATAAGATTCTGTCTCGTCATTACCGTGGATACTGCCCAACTGAAAAAGACAAATTCTTTTGATGATTTAGAAAAAAAAAAAAATTAAAAATTCGAATGCTCACGATCTGTTATCGAACGGATGAATAGGAAACGAGGTCGACAGCCTACATAGACCGTGAGCCTTCTCTCCGTGAAATGCATGCATGATTTTCACTTTTACGGAGCTGTCGCTCGACACTTTCCGGATCTTATTGAAGTGCTACTTGAGCCGCTCATCGGAAATTACTGTAGATTGAGGTGAATAAAATTCTAAGTAATTCATTTGTAAGAAATGTTTTATGCTCTGCAAATCTGCGTTACAACCCCGGAAATGCTCTTCTATACGAAGCTATAGGCATTACAGCCATAAGAATGAGAACTAAACTTTCAAGAAGTTGCAAAAAGACTTGCTACCGCGCAAATAGAAAATATCAAACCGCTATGTATACAATCCGCTGAAAACATAGTACGCGAAGTTAAACACCCATCACATAGAATATACCAGAAGCTCGAAATAATGAACAACGAAGAAGTTAACTGAATAACCATATTTTAACTACCCATTCACCCTATGTACAAAATGTTGATAAATTATGTAAAACCCGTGGCTGAAGGACTTAGGCCGATAGCCAATTGGAAATAAATTTGTTTTCACCATAATATACGTTATGTCATGCTATATACCAAAAATTATTTCGTTTGTCATATTGTCAATAAATCCACTACTACTACTGTTTTGTATATAAAATAGCATCGAGCTGAATAAAAGCTTCGAAAAAATATTAAAAACTAATGTAAAAATCGTACATTACGACACTAGTGCACGATACACGAGTTGAGAAAACGTTTATCGCTTCGGTGTCGTATAAAATTTTATTTCACAAGGTATGAAAATGGAGGTTTTACGCACGAGAAGCGTGCGCAAAATCACTGTTTTCCCACCGAGTGAAATAATGTATTTTTTGTTGCGTATCTCCGTTTACGCTATTTCTTCAATTTTTGATCCGGCAAGATTTCACACTGCGATGAGAAGTCGCGAGCTGAAGAGATAGCTAGAATTCGACAGAGATGTTTTGACTTTCCATCGGTTTCTCTAACGAAGCGATAAAACAGACTACGCGATCGGAGCGATGAAATTTCGGTCACCGTAATGGACAAGAGCAAGAAGATGTATCCTCATTTTTTGGGCGAAGCTGACCTAGAAAGACGCAAATGTAAATAAAAGGGATTACATTGTTGTCGAGAGAGACGACTTTCTCTCTCGGGAAGTGAGCGGTGGCGGCTGCGAGTGGCATTCTTTTTTCGCCCCGTATACACACACATACACAAGTATACGTTCACTCATGTATAACAGTAACGATGATTCGTAGAAACGCGCTCCATGTGGCAATTAGCCATACCTTTTTTTCCTATGTCAGTCGTTCGAATCGATAATAATTCTCGAGACGAAATAAATTAATAAGGCGGTATAATTGGATCCCCGACCAATTCGGCGTTAATTGACCATCGAGCGGTTCCAATTAACTTTCGCTCGGCATTAACGATAATGCGGGTAACAATCGGCGTACGACGCGAAGACACGAAGGAACCATTCGAAGGCTGCCGCGACGGTGGAAGAGAAGATTCACGGATGCCCTTCCACGCTTCGATTCACGATCACCTCGCGAAGACAAGAAAGTCCGACGTGTGAAAGTGGATACAACAGCTAATTTGCAAGTCCCTGTAACTTTCTGCGTGTACGCGAGATCTCTTACGATATAAGTTTTGAATATCTAAGATGCGAGCCTTTGACTGTTACGCAACGACTCTTTGCGGAAGCTATTTTTCATCTCGTTCGATGCCACGATGAAGAAGGGATCTTGTGCTTACGGTTTTTTTTTTTGTTCGTCAGTAATCGATTGTTGTATTTTAATTTTTCAACAGCCAGACCTCTTGACCGAAGATTCGAAAAAAAATTATCATTCTCAAGCCCGTGACACTTTTCCGTGTGAAAAGATGAGAAACAAATGTAAATAAAAAAAAAATCGTTTGTCAAATCTTTGTACCCAATTAATAACAAAAATTTTCATGAAATTCTGGTCGCAAATTGCGCTTTAGGCGGAATTGCTGTTCGTCAAATAATTCCAAAATAAAGAAAATATTAGAAACGTTTAAAGTTGCCGTTTCGCGAACATTGCGAATATGCCAGCAGGTGAAGGATTGAGTAATGACAGTGAGAGTTTCGTTTCGGGGAATCGGCTTGGTTCTTCCAGAACGCGGGCCCGATTAAACGACTACCGGTCTATCTAAAGTTTTAACGAGATAAAAAAAAATTTTACTTCGTAGTTAGCGGTGTATCTCGGAATGGTAATATAATCATGATGAGCACAGCGGACGTAACGCGTCGTGGACTAGAGAATGAAAACTTTGTTGTTCGGTCGGGAGGAAGGATTTTGCGTTTCACAATTCCAACTCGCGAGAAGAAAACGACTAGAAACAGCAGGCGTGCGACGAGCTCTAACCACGGGGATATCCACTCGAGTGCATGTGGGAAGGTCGTGCGAAGAATTGAAGATCGTGAGATCTTCGCCATACTTTCTACTGGGATAACTCGACTTCGTTGTACACAGAGAAAAAAAATCAATTGAGTCAAGAAAATGTGCGCTTACGGGTGGCGAAACAAATGTTTGGTTGATCGAAAGGAACACCTCGTTGATCGAACTAAAAGGCCGTCGATTCAAATTTTTCTTCACTTAATACAACAATTATTTCGTTCGATCGACCAAAAATTTGTTTCGCCACCCGTAAGCGCTCATTTTGTTGACTCAATCGATTTTTTTTTCTCAGTGTAGCTTCGCTCCTCTTCGCGGACGACTCGATGATTTATTCCACGAAAGTCCAATAACCCCTTCTGTCGTTCACACTCGTGCGTTTTCCTGCAAATTAATTGATAATTAATTTGATATTCTAATTCGACGAACTAAAACTCGCCGATAACCGGTAGTATCTAGGTTCGTGTGCTACGAAGATTGAAACCGGCTGGATAAACTATCGAGTCGCCTTTTTTAAATTTCATTGGATTTTTTACGAAAAATGTTATTTTATGAGCTCGATGAAACAGTGATGTCCTGAATGATATTCGGAATTCATATTAGTCAGTTATTACCTTACTCATGGATCATAAAAGACTGGTGACTCTTCCCACGATGACAAAATATATTATTTTCCATTTTTCATTTTGACTTTCAAAACGATAGAAATGTTTAGTGAGCGATTGATTGCATTATAGTCCTTCGGTCTTACTCTCGCGAAGAATTCGCTTTATTGTCCGGTCAGCACATTACGATTCGCCTCTTTTTATACCGTAGCATGTTCTATTAACAAGATTTATTTTATGAACTCGACGAGACACTTATCCTGCACTGAATGACATTCGGAATTCAAAGCAGTCTATTATTATCTTACTCATGGATCCTCAAAATAACTTAAAAATTGCAAAATTTGACATTCTCACCATGACGATAAAATTGTTTTTTTCTCAATTTTTTTTATTTTCACTCTCAAGCTAATAGTATTTTTTAGTGAGCAATTAATTGCATTATAGTCCGTCGGTCTTAGTCTCCCGAAAAATTCACTTTATTGTCGCCTTTTTTTTATTCCATCGCATGTTCTATTAACAAAATTTATTTTATGAACTCGACGAGACACTGACGTCCCGAATGACATTCGGGGTTCAAATCAGTCTATTATTATGTTACTCATGGGTCGTCAAAATAACTTAAAATTGCAAACTTTGTTATTATTACCATGCCGAAAAAATGGTTTTTTTCGCAATTTTTTAATCTTCACTTTCAAGCTAATAATATTTTTTAGTGAGCAACTAATTGCATTATAGTCCGTCGGTCTTAGTCTCGCGAAGAATTCACTTTATTGTCCGGCCAGCATAATGGGTTCAATTGTAATAAATTATATATACATAAAAATGTTGAGAGCGCATTAATTCGTAGAGGTTTGAGCGACAATTGGGGCAACTTGAATCTCTCTCTGCGGCGTTAGCACGAGGCGAGAGAGATCGGCGTAAATAAACGGCACTGCCGCGATATTGTGAATTAGAATGTATTTGTGAAGACGTTCACCCGTCCTCGCTCGTGAGTCGAGTGGTCGCTCCGAGATGAAATTCATCTTTCGTATATACACCCGAGCGAGAAGAGGAAGAGAGCGCCTATCTAAGAACCTTTACAAGTCTCCTCAAGTTTCACCGACTTACTTACGACGTCGGCGAGAGAAAACCGCATCAGTTTGCGAGAGGAACTTACGCCGTGCGGATCGAGCGTTTCGCGCCAGAAAAGACACTTCGTACAACCCGACGTTTTTTGTATTACATTCGCTTCTATAGTTTCCAAACGCCGTACACAAGTTTTTTCAAGAGTGCATTTTTTTTATCATCGACCATAAAATTTGTATAATAAATTTATAAAAAAAAGAGTGGAAGGAAAGTGCTCAATTAAAAAAAAAAAACACAATAATACAGATGCGTGACTTTTTTTTTTATAATACCGCATGAATCTTGAGGAAATTTTGAGTTTGTGCAATCGAAAAAATATAATATTTTTGATATTGTGCATCGCAGTGTATTACGTGCATTTCATTCTGAACAGAGTACCGCGCGAGATAATAAACAGGAGACTGCAATTTTGAGATTGAAGATAATAATGTTGTCGTTAATTGAATTCTTCAATCCTCATTAAGTTCACACGCAAAAACGATAGATCCAGCGATTATGAATTTTTAATCCAGCATAGCAACGATGTGTAAAGTGTCGTGTATTTTTTTATTGTTAATTACCATTGGCAATTGCTCGACTCGCGATACGATCGTCACGTCGGTGACGGAAGGTTCGAGAAGTCTTCGCAATGACGAGCACCCGGTAAGACAAATTATACTCCAAAAAAGTGTCTCGACGAGAAATAAAAAATAAAAATAATTTTTTTAATGTTTCGTACCTATATTAATGAAAATTGGGTCATAACAAAAATTGCGAAATTTTGCCCGTTGGAAAGAGTACCAACCGCCGATTAAAAACTACTCAGCTCGGCGCGAAATTATTCTTCTTCACCGTTCGACATTAATTTAATTCGAATTATGCGTACCTATTTTATTTTCGCCGAATTACTTTCATCCAATTGTGCAACGTCGAACCGTATAATTACCGTAGAACTTTCTTTTTATATGGTCGTTGAACTTTGAACATTGTTTGGCTTAACAAGCTTCGGTTTATCGGCCGAAGCTTATGACCCGTGACGACTCGTGTTTTTACGATCGCCCGAACGAACGAGCCGAAAAATTATCTAACCTTCCCTTTCAGGTAGAAAATTCCATTGATAAAGTTTTAACGCATTCGGCGCGTATTGCAAATATTTACATTCGGCGGACTGAGCGGCCAGTTACGCAGCTCGAATCGATAAACAACAGTGAAATCTACCGACTCGCTGGACCGTGTGACAAATAAGAATACTTATTTATTTTTTAATTTTTTTTTTATAGATTAATTTGCGCGCGGTGAATCGCTAACGCTCGTCGGCCGTGCGGAGATTCCCGCCTCAACTTTCCATGCAACTTTCGACTCCCGACAGAATTATAATTGGAGTTTCGTTCTCACGACCTTTGTCGTTTCTCGCGTCACAATCGCCCACTTTTTCGCACAGTACCCGACTACGAAGAAACCGCATCTCCACACTCACCAACTATCCGCAGAGATCTTTTTTTTTATAAAGAAGAATCTAGAATTCCCTCCGTACCGGAGTTGTGAAATAAACTTTGCAATTTGTAACTATAAAAATTCATATTTACGAAAATAATTCTTCGAGTCGTAACGTTGAGAAATGTTACCCGTGGATAGCGTCAGAAAATTTCGAAAAACACTGAACGGCTCCAGGCTCAATAGTTTTTAACCCCTTTGTTCTTTTTAGTTTCCTTCTCATTTTCGGAATGACTTTTGTCGTATCTCGCGTAAGAATCACCCACTTCTACGCACACTACCCGACTATGGAGAAACCGAATCTCTACACTCACGAACGACCTACAGAAAACTTTTTTTTTTTTTTACAAAGATGAAACCAGAATTCCCTCCGTCCCGGCATTGTAAAAAAACTGCATTTTTAACTACAAAAAATTCAAAAAAAAAATGTCACTATAGAAGACTATAAAAAAATTGCGAAAAAAATTCTTCGAGTTGCGTCGAAAAATGCAACCCGCGGATTGCGTCAGAGGCCGCGCGAGAGCACTGTACGGCTTCAAGGTGAATTGTCTTTAACTCGCTCGTTTTGTTTGTTTCCTTCGAATTTTCAGATCGACAGCTCGGACGCGAGGGGCGCCGATTACATCGAGGAGTCACTGCCGTTCGAGGACGATTACACTCGTCAGGAAACTTCGAAATCGGAGGGTGGACGATTGTTGGGAAATTGGCGAAACAATGGAGCGGCGTTCGAGCCGAAGTGGCGGGACGGCGACTCGGTGCCGTTGGTGCCTTTCAACGCGGCGAAGCATACGAAACCGGGGCGTGACGAGGTTCCTCGCGAGGATTCGACGTTCCGAGAATGGGACTCTTCCCACGCGGTGACGAAAGCCAACGCTCGTCAGGAGGTCTCGGGAGGGACCAGCGGCGAGGAATCGATCGAGGGTAAGATCGGCGATAGGCCGAACGAAGCGAGGTACTCGCCGGCGATAAATCGTGAGACGAAAGATCGGCGCATCGCCGAGAACGATTACGAGGGCGATCCTCATTATCGCACCGAATACGAGAGCGTAATCCTTCCGCGTGGAAGGAAGCAGAGACCTTCCGCGGTTCTCACGGACGAGTTGCGTTACGAAACAACGGAAGACGCTGGGACTTCCGGGAGATCTGGAAAAAGAACGGAAAAACATGAGTCAACACCGAGGGAGGATGACGATTCGTTATCGAGATCGCGTCACAGAGAAACCTTCAAAGTTCACCCTAACGAGTACGAGCTGAACGACGAGGAGTACCAGAAGCCACGGCCGCGAAAGCGCCGACCGCCGCAGCACTACGAATTTTCTGAGGTACGAGCGCCGACCTATTCGATAACATGGAGCACGGAGAAGTACGTCGAGAGGATCGCGAGCTCGACGAGATCGTCGGCGAAGCGACCGGAAGTGTCGACACGAAGAAGACCGGACTCGAGGAATTCTTCGATCCGCAGAGACCGAAACAGAGCGGCTGGCGTGGATTCTCAGAGAGTCTCCGAAAACGCCGAACTGAAGTCTCTTCTGAAGATGCAGCAGATCGAAGGTCTGAGTCTGTCGGAGATTCTTCAGCGACGCAACTTGACCCTGAATGATTTATTGAAGGGGAAAGCGGATGTGATAAACGTACTAAAGTCCGCAGACAGCGACGAAGATTCGGCGGGATTTTCCAGCATCAAACCGAAGATCTTCGAGGCGAAGAAAATGTTCGCGACGACGGAGCGTCCCAGATGGGAGCCGAGTCGACCTCCGGCTCCGAGCGTTTTCGATTCCAATCGCAACGAGGTTTCTCCCTCGGCGAAGAGCGACGACGATCTTCCGGCTCGCAACGGTTCGTCGAACGAACCGGAAAAGGAGTCTCTGGAGAAGCTCGACAGCGCCGAGACCGAGGACGCTCAGAGAAATTCTAACGACAACGAGAAGCTCTCGGCTATCGTCAGACTCACCGGGCCGATTATACTTCCGAGCTCGAACTCCTTCACCGACGGGGCTGCGACCGTTGCGGTCACCGCGAAACCATCGACAAGCGTCGAGGAGGACGAGATTATGGAATTTTCCGATTTTACGATGAAAAAACATTTTTCCAGTACGACGAATTATCCGACCGAGACGACTAGAAAGAACGGCCTCGATACAACCAAATTCGACGACACTTACGAGGAAGATTCTGGATCTACTCTCAGCATCGAACATATATTGAGCGCGACCGAACAAGCTCCAACATTTTTTCCGGCCACGACGGACGAGTCGAACAGCTACGACAATAAATTCAACAACGTCGTTGCCGAGTCGGCTCGCGGTAACGACACATACATGTTCGAAAGTTTCGACTATCAGAGTGACGAACCTCGCGAAGTCGTCGAAGAGATCGACACCGACGAAGAAGAATTGCCCTTGGGAGATCAGCCTTACGAGAGATCAACGGAAAATCCTGACCTCGGTGACGAGTCGAGCGACGAAGAGACGCTTCTGAGCAATCATCAAATTTTCTCGACGAGCAGCAAACCCTACGAGGTCGTGATATCCGAGATCGAGCCGGAGGCCCGAGCGGAAATATTCGAGCTGTTCAGTTCGGGTTCGAGCGCGAAGCGGCTGGAGCGCCTTTTGACGTCGAGGAACATGAGCATCGGCGAGCTTATAGCGCTGAGGCAGAGAGGATCGAGCAAAGTTCACTTGGCCGAAGTTTCGAGATCGAGAGAAACTTTGGCCTCGAGATCGCAGAAGTACAGTGCCGATAATGAAGCTTCCGGTAATACGGAAGGGGACCACGAGGTCGCAGCGACCGAAGAGATTTTGAGGGAGAAGACTAGTACGGAATCTTCGGAGGATCTTTCGGATATCGAGATCGAGGCGACGTCGGCTGAGGCGACCGCGCGCCGCACGACGGAGCAGCAGAGTTTCACCACCGAAGAGCATACGAATATTTATTCGATCGGAACCGAGCGAGGAGAATCGGCCTCGACGACAGAGTCCAACGAGAGGAGGAACGTTCGGTTGCTGGATCTGTTAACGGCTTTCGATTCTCTGCCGTTTTCCGTCCGTCCGGATTTCGATGGCACGGCGAGACCGAGGATTATCGAGGAGACGACGCAATCGCGCGACGCCGATGATCGACGAACAGTCGAGAAATCCGATAGCTCTTCCGAAGAACCCGCGCGCTTCGTCGAAGTCGGCTTGGTCGAGGAGATCCTGAGTGACGATTCTACGACGGTCGCAGACCTGGAAGACACGAATGTTTCGAAGAATTATTCATCGGGAACGATAGTGGAGGACAGAAAAATTTCGTCCAAAGTCCGACCGAGCATCATCGCGAGCGGTGCGATACTCGGTCTCACGATAGTCGTGTTCTTGGCAATCTTCATAGTTTGCAGAATACGACAGAAACAAAAGTACACTTACAGAAACACATTTTCGAGAGCCGTCTTTCAAGCACCCGCTATGACGGCGAGAAAATTATCGAACTCGAGCAGTTTGAACACGATTATGGTCAACGTCGTCGCGACGTCGACGGCCAAGAGACCCGAGAGACCCGAGAGACGCGAGACTCAGGAGGTCGAAGACGATTTCGAGTTCAAGAGCGACATCGAGAACGATTCTCTGGACGCCAACGACAGCTGGGAAACTATACCTGATTTTATGAAATGACGACTGTTAGTTACTTGATCGATGATCTGGATTTGTTCTTAAAGAAATTGTTTTCCAAGGCTGATTCTTAGTTCGTTAATGCTGATACGTGGCACATGACGTATCGCGAACGAACGACGCGACGTTATTTATTGCAATATCTTTTCGAACCCCTGGCAACCTACCAAAAAAAAAATGTCCAATGTTTAGAGAATTCTTGGAAAAATGTTCATGTTCAAATTTCGACTAGATTTTAATTTTACGTCTCCGCGCGAACCGCTGAGGATAGGATGTATATTTATTTTTTACTCTGTATTACGAATTTTTGTATTAAAAGGAAAAAATGTAAAAAAAAATGATGGTTTCACCGTTATTTAAAAAAAAAAATATTGTTTGATCGTTGTTTAAAAAAAGAAAATTATTGTTTTACCGTTGAACATCAACCACTTACCCATTCCCGTTCCTAATCGATATAGCTAGCGGGAACTCACCGATATTCTTCCCAATTGAAGTAAGGCCTTAGCAAATCGGATACAGCGTTACGGGTGTTGTAAAACATTTCCGAGAAATAGGCGAACTGTCTGACGATGTTTCTGCTCTGCTTCATAGCTGGTTCTGCGCGGAAAAAAACAATAGAAATAAATAAGTAAATAAATTCAAAATATACCCGCGGAAATCCGGTTAGCGTCGAAAGTAGACGAAAGTATATTTTAAGGAAATCGTTTTTGGCCAAGACAAGTTGAAAAAGTCAAATAATTAAATAAATAAATTTACAATATCCCCCATTAATCCGGCGTGCGCTGTTAACGTCGAGGGTTGACGAAAATATATTTTAAGAAAATCGTTTCCGGTCGAGCCAAGTTGAAAAAATCCAACAATTAAATAAATAAATTCACAACATCCCACGTGAATTCAGCGTGTGCCATTAAGGTCGAGGGTAATACGAAAAAAAATTTCAAGAAAATCGTTTCTGGCCAAGACAAGTTGAAGAAATCAAACAATTAAATAAATAAATTTACAATATCCCCCGAAAATCCGGCGTGCGCTGTTAACGTCGAGGGTAGACGAACATATATTTTACGGAAATCGTTTCTGATCAACAGAAGTAGCAAATATAAAACAAAGCTTCCTCCATGAGGGAGCCAAAAATTACCAAGTGTAGGGCTGCCCTTGAGCTCCACCAGCTCCAGAGCGGTCATGTACAGCACGGTGCAGTATGTGGTAGGCAAGACGTCCAGGTAAGCTTTCCATTTGGAATTGTCTTTGTGCCTCTCTATGAGAAGCGCTATAGCCAGAGCCACCTGAGGCATGTGCTGTATCAGAGGATCGTTCTGAAGGGCGCTCAACTCCGGAGCTGCGGTCTCCGTGCTCAAAATTAATTTTCCAGGTATCTCGAGCGCAACTTCGTTGGCGGCGAAGTCCCGGTCCGCCTTGAGACCCATGTCGTAGCCGGGAAACTCGGATATACTCGCTCCGTCCACGTTGGCTCCGTTGTCCCTCAACCATTTCATGAATTGATCTATCGCCTGGGATCGTTTGGTCACGCTAGTCTTCATCTCCTTTAGGCTATTGATCTTTTTGAGGACCTCCGAGACTTCCAGATAGTTGTCCCATAGACGAGCTACGTCCACCGGATCGCTGCACACTGGACAACAGGAAATTCGACATTGGGTGAAAGTTTCTTTTTTTTTTACCCACACAAGAAAATGTTGGATTTTTTTTTTCGAACGTTACTCACGTAAAAAAAGTTTTTCGCACAGAATATTCGTCTCATTCTTCTTCGGCACAGGTGTCTTTCTCTGTGGTGGCTGATGATGTTTACCTCTCGACGACGGATGAGGCTTCTTTCTACCCATATTTTTTTTTCCTCTTACCCTCAAATTACTACGCTATCTCGCTGAGCTCGCGACCTTTTCTTTAACATGCAGACGCATTATGAGCCCACGCTACCACGACGACACGGTATGTTAGTCAAGGAAAATCCTCGATTCTTCTCTCTCAACTAAAAATAGATCCTAAATCGTTTCCGACCGTACTACAGTGGCGAACACGGAATTCGTGTAACATAACCTAACTCGCGAGGATCCCTCCGGAGGGAATTAATGCCCTCGGAAGGCTCGCGGCGCGATGCGCTTTATTGATTTTCGATGCGGCGGGTCACCTACTTCCAGCGGGGGTTTGTACAAAAAAAAGAAAATAATTTAATTAAACAACGGTGAACCGCATTATCGGCGTGCGACTTTGTAAACTACTTTTAAAAAGATTATCACAATTTTTTTTTTGTTTTCTCCGATTGTAGATATCTATAATGGTTGCTGGACTAAAAGATAACGGAAAAATGTTTTTGGACTTTAATTTTTATCGTAAAATCTCGCAATTCCCACATCGTATATATATGTATATATACTTTTTATTTGTCGTAACTGAATTTAAACATAGAGTACATCTACATAAAAATTTGTGATTTTTTGTTTTCACACATAGAAGCTTATGTGCATACGTCCGGGAGAATTCGTCGTTATCGTTTTGTCGGGAATATATCGCAGAAACCATTTTTTTTTTAATAATATAAAATTCCTTTTAAATTTTCAACCGATCGTTACAAACAGTAAAATATTGTTGTGACGCCCGGTAAATTTTAGCGCTGCAAAGCGAGTCCTTCCCCCATCGCAATTGTCAGAGTCACAAATGTTACACTTTTAATCAATCTCAGGTGTGTTTGAAGTTTACTGGTAAAACAAATTCTTATTTCTTTTTTTATACACAACCAGTATCGTTCGATTAATAATTTTATTTACTAATATATAACTCTATGCTTAGCCATTTCTGGACAATATCGCTGTTCTAAAATATAAAAAAAAGAAAGAAAAAACTTTTATCATCAAAATCCCCTCCCACGAATTATTTCAATAATATATGCCGCGCTGACGTGATATCGCTATCCCGAATAATCGCTCTCTTTACTCTTTCATCTATATAAAATATATTTCTCGTCTTATTTTTTTTTTTTTCATATGTGAAATCGATCATAATTCGTATTCGAAGGGAGCGAATTTAATTTTTTTAAGGCTCACGTTATTTATCTGCATGAAAAATCTAAGGTCTCGTCGTTAAGTCCGTGACTCACCGTCTCGATTGTGCTTGTTACAGAAGCCAATGTCAACCGATACGTTTTTTCGCTATAGTATAATTATGTACATTGTACATTCTACAGAATTGCGACGACAAATAATTATTTTTCTTTTTTTTCTCTTTTCTCCCCACACATACGGCTTCTTTGCAGCGTAAAAACTCGGTACCGTAAACACTAAAGATACAGATACAGTTACAATAGAATAATATTAATAATAATAATAATAATATAATAATAATAATAATATTAATATTAATAATAATAATAGATATCATTATTTTATACAGCCTAAATTCTAAATAGAGCCTTATTTAGTAAACTCCACATGATTCAGTTGTTCATATCGTGCATCTGTTACAAATTCAATGTCAAATTGGTCGCGTATCAGACACGGTCGCGGCATGTATCCGATTCCTATTAGTCTCTAATGGTGTTTTTGCCACTTTTATTATTATTTTTTTTAGTTTTTAGTCACAGACACACGCGCACGCACGAGGCCTCTGAGATGCTTCGTGCTTTATTAACGTTATTTTCTTTCATTATAAAAATTGGAAAAACAGCTACGCGTTTTTCGAACGATTAACCATTTACCTCATGTACACGCGTACCGTGCGAGAGTTTTAGCGTTTCGACGGTATGCTCAAAACGTGCTTTCGGAGAAAATCGCGTCAATTGATTCACAAACACTGGAGTACATTGTGCAGGGCAACGAAGTGTCAAATTTGTTGTATTTTTTTTTTTTTTTTTTTTTTTAAGACCGTACCTCGTTTCTTCTAAAGTCGAGGCGAATTGTTCGTTTCATGGATGCGGCCGGTTTGTAATTCGTTTATTGCGTCGTCGTGTCCGATATGCTCTGACGCCAGGTAGCGTGGAAAGGTATCTTCAGAATCTTGACTCGCGTCTTTGGCAACGCCGTGAGAAGAAGCTTTTGCAACTGCGGCAAAGGCAGAATATCCACCTGCGGGTTCGTCAGGTTCGGCTGTGGCTTCTCGTCTATAGAAATACGAAAGAAAACGAGTTGTTTATTTACCAACCATTCACTTTGAGAAAAAAAAAAAATACTATCTATAAATTGATGAAGCGAAAAAAATGGTGCTTACCTTTGAGAAGATCGGGATCTTCCTCGACGTCCTCGATGAGTTTTAAGCACGGCACCGGTTTTAACACCGGTATGGAGTCTCCGGTAACCTGTTTGTTCATCTGATTGCATTGATCGACGAAAAGTTCGGTAACTCTGAGTAACTCGAGCGTCACGCCCCATACGAAATGCGTCAAGTTGTTCGACAGTTCCGTGACACCGCCCAGCACCATGTTGTTCGAGGTCGCCGACTGCGATATGTAAGTCGGAATGATAAGCAGCCTCTTGATATTCTTGCAATTCGAGAGACACTTGTCGAACCCGTTTTTCACGTCGAAATTGACGAGTTCCAGTTGACTGAGAGTCTCCAGCTTCGAGACACCCTCGAGTATGTCGAATGTGCAACACGTGCCCTGACCCTTCTCAAGCCTGAGACGCTCCAGTTTTTCGAGTTTCAACAAAACAGCGGTACCGAATTTGTCCGGGAAGTCCGAACACTCGCCGAGCTCGAGGGTCTCGAGATTTATCAACGACGCCAGTACGTCCACTTTCTTCTTGCCCAATTCTTTCACTGACGTCAAACTCTGCAATAACACAAATCATTTTATGTTTCATTTATCGTATGCAGTGTTATTATCGAACAATATATTCTCAATATTATATTATATTCTCTGCTATTCTTTTTTATGTTTAATATTCTCTGATCATTAGGTTTTTTTTATTTCATTATATTGATAATATTTTTTCCCGTAATTTCTTACTCTTCACTATATTTTCTGTGAATTTATTTTGTACTTTATTACTTTCTACTTGTGTCGCTGTTGCTGAGTGTGCACTTGTTTTCGATCGTTTATCTCGGCCTCTTAAGGGGCTCAAGCCTCGGAACACGAAATAAACGAATCTGTCTATCTATTTATTATATATATTATTGTAAAAAGGACTTGTCTCGTATACATAAATGATATAAATTGTAACGAATATGGAGCAGATTATTCATTAAGACACACGATATTAGTTAGGTTTGACAATAGATGAACGAACGAACGATCGATACAAGATCGATCGTCATGTCAGAGAGTCTGGACAAGACTTTAAGAGCGAACAGACGTGTGACATTACGCGATAGAGATAATTAACGCTTATCATTATTAATAATATCCGCTCCAAAACCAAATACACGCGTTATTCCTTCGCTCGCTCTTTACAATATATATAAAAATTTTACCATTAAAATAAAAAATTCGCGCCGTAATTGCGATGCAGAGGCTCGTAGGAGAAGAAAAAAAAATTCGCTCAAAGCTTTACTCACCAGATGCGTAAGTTGTGTGAGTTCTTGAAGCGGCGAGAGATCTCCGTGCAACGACATGCCGCTTATAGCTTTTAGCCTCAGCTCTTGACACGATTTGAGATTTCCAACGGATTCAAGATTCAGCGAGTCGCATTTTATCGACATAGCGCTCAATACTTCGAGCTGTGGACAACTCTTGATTACCTCCTCCACGACCATTACGGGACAGCGACAGAGTTCGAGCTTCACCAGACTCGTAACACGCGGTATGACAGTAACGAATTTTTTCCAGATACCGTCCGATTCACCGGCGACCAACATTTTTCTCAAGTCCAAGTGTTGAGTGCCGTGCCTCTTAAGAGAATCCGCCAGACCGTCCCAGTCGGTTACTTGACTGTTCTTCATGCGCACGGTCTTCCACAGATTAGAATGCGCCGCAAGATCTCGCCACATTTTGCACACACGAGCCGCTCGCAATAATTCTTGAACTTTGAGGTACTGAAAGATCCGCGAAAGAGCGTCGTATCCACCGCAAACGGATACCATGAAGTGCCTCTGTTCCGGCTCAATCGGTGCAGTTTTCTTTCTGAAAAATTCAAGCAGAAAAAAATGTACGTTTAAATATGCTCCTTAATTCTCAAATAATATTCGATTAATTTTTGTTTTAGATTTTTTGTAGTTTTTTTTTTTTTTTTTTTTTTTTTTCAAGCGTTCGTTCGTCTACTTAAGCGAACATCATCGAAAGAAATAAAATTTTAGCGAAAGGATTGCGATATGGGAAGCGAGGATACAAGGAGATTCTTTGATTTTTTTTTCGTAAGGATAACGCACTAAACTGTTTTTTGTGTTCTGGCTCACACATGCCTTTATATCTGTAAATATAAAAAGTAAAAATGAATTAGATTTTTTTTTCTTCGTTCGTTCAATGAAGCACTTAAAAAATAATTGACTCCATAATTGTAGCATTAATGTAAAGGCTTTTAATTTACAACAGCTCGAATGATTGGAAAAAATAAAATTAAAATTGTCTCGATGATGAAAATTATCGGCCCGATTACTTTGATACTACAATTACGGGATATCAAACAAGCCCGGCACACTTTATTCGTCGGTAATCACATTATCGTATCTTTCGTTTCATCAAATTTCGTAAATTTTCAATAAAAAAAAAATTTGACCACATTTCGAAGCTAAGGCAGTGTGCTTCGATCATAAGTAAAAATCAAATTCATTTTTTTTTTTTTGCGCCTTCGTCGAGCTTTTATATTTGCAAATATAATGAACATTGGTATATATTGCATTTACAATAAATGAACTAACGAATTACGCGGCTCGAATTTTCGTTTTTGCGTCCGTACAAATTTTAATGCCAATTTGTAAAATTTTCAGCTCATGTCAACGAACCGAACAAGCCAAAAGTGTATCCAAGCCTTTCTCACGTTCGATGTGTTAAAAAAAAAAAGATAATTTCAATGTAACGCGATAAAAAGAAAAATCTTGTAAATACAATATGTACAAAGCAACTGCCAAAACCTCAGAAGGGAGAGTTCGTCATAAACATATAATCAGGATTGAAAAATAAATAAAAATGTACATACAAATGAGAAATTGACTTACTTAATCTCCGGTTGTACAAAAACAGTATTCGTAGCCACAGCCTCCGTTCGCATGCTATCGGAATTCAATTCAACATTGTCCGGTTGTACCGTGCCAGAATTTGTCGCTACTTCCATTATCTTTATTTCCGTTTCCTCGGGATTAACCGGAGACTCTGCAATCGTTGCTTCAGGATTGATCCCTCTATTGGCTAATTCATTTTCCTCGTTTTTCGCATCCCCCTCGAGCTTCGAATTCTCGTGAACATCGGTGCAAATATTTTCCACGATGTCTCTCGTTTCTGGAGTATCAACGCTGGATCTTTCGTCCATCGACTCATCCAATTCAGTCACAGTCTCCATCGGACTGACAACTTGCGGTCTCTCTTTCGAATTTCCATTGGAACTCTCAGCCGGCGCGACGATCTCGCTCGTGGGCTTCGGTGAGATCCGCGAGCTGGAGTCCTCCGCCGACATATCCGAGTGCGAAGCCTCCGGTAACATTGGCGCTTTATCACCGATCTTATCGGGTCTGACCGTGACGGCCGGCTGCACAGCCATGGCGTTGTTCTTCGGCACGACGATGTAACGTTTTCCCGCCATAAGCGCGATGTTCTGCGCCGGTTTTGGTATCGTCCCGTCGTGACTGTGAAGAAACTCGTTACCCGCTTGCAACCACGAGCCGTCCATTCTGTCGGGGCTCGGCGAAGCCCTCGATGGAATGTTCGAGCTTTTAGTGGATTTTTTCGTCTCCGCACCGTCGGCTTTTGGAATTCTCTGAAGCTTCGGCAGCGACGTACCGGTCGGGTGAATAGTCTTTGAATTTTGCGAGCTTATCATACTTATCGGTATTAACGGAGGGGGCGGGGGTACTGTAGCTACTTGCTGATGCTGCTGAGTTTTCGAAGAATCCTCGTGACAATTCTACAAACAAAATCCGCCGACTTATTTCACCGGTAATTTATCGACAAAACCGAGCATTGTCCGTGTCAAATTTCATCTTGGCACGGACGATTTCGTTCGGATTTTTTTTTTTTTTACCTTGCAGACGTATTCGTCGCTGCCTGCTCTATCGACATCGCCAACGCATTCGTGATGATACAAGCACAGGCAGACAGAACACTGTAAGCTCGGTATAAGGCCCATACTCGTTGAACATCGTATGCTGCAGGGTTCCTGAAGTTTTGCCCTGCAAGATGTGCGTCGGTAGGGGAAAGGATCGAGAGGGTAATAACAATTTGAGATTCGTGCGTGTTTGTGACGAGTTTTTGTTCGGTTTTTTTTTGGATCAACGGGATCGAGGAGATAAACCGATAAGGGATGAAATCATTGCGTACGATATTTGCATCGACAAAAAAAATAAGAATGTGCTTGAGCGAGAGTTCGCGGACAAGAGTCGCTTTTTTTTCATCAAGATTTAACGACGATGCATCGAACGGAGTTTGCGAACGGCTTTAGTTGTTGTGATTCGAAGCGCTGTACAAGCGGTACGTCATAGAAGAAGAAACAAAAAAAGTTGAAGTATGAATACTGTCTGAATACTCACTTGAGCACGCGCTTGGGCTTCGCCGGTGGGGTTTTTTCTACGACCGGTTGACTCCGCCTCGTAGTCGCGGGCGAACTCCATTGAGGTGGCAACATCTCCGGCTCTTTCGGCGGTGACTTTCTGACTTCTTCTGTCCAAACAATAAAAATCGTGTTGTAGGCTCTGTTTTTCATCGAAGTCAAACTACATGAGCGTGATCTGTTGAAGATTAAAAAAACAAGTGTTTACGCACTTTTTTGCTGTCCCCTCTTGGCGGGAAGCTTTATTTTGAAACTGGCCGGTGTGACTTTCGGCGATTTCGCAGCGACTTTAGCCGGAGGCGGTGGTGTCAGAGGCTTCTCGACGCTCTTTCTCGCCGGGGTCTTTTTCGGTGCCACGTGCTTCTTCGGCGGTGTTGGTACCGGCCCCGTCGAGTCTCTCACTCTCGCGTCTCTTATTATCTCGAAATCCGGATTGTTAACGCCGAGCGGCTCTTTGAAGAATGTGAAGTTGTCTATCGTCAATTCTTTCGTATTCACTGCAATGAAAACGAAAAAAAGTTAACGAGTTAATTAAACGATAAATTAACCGGTGTTTCTATCATTTTCGTATTGCGACACTGTCCTCGGCGTCGCGACACGAAAATTTGCGATGGAATTACAAAAATACGACTGCACCAATAGATAAATTTCATTGAAAAGATAAATCAATATCTTTTTAATGTGAAAGATGACTTTAGCAAGGACAAAAAGAAGAATGTTCCTGATATATTAAAAACGAAATAATACATTTTTTGTATGTATTTGCTTTGTAAAAGGGCTTATCCCGTAAGTAATTCAATAAATAAATAAATAAATAAATAAATAAACAAAAATTACATATTTTTTCAATGTGAAATGTGATTTCAGTAAGCAAAGAAAGAATGTTACTGATATGCTACAAATGAAGTCAAATATGTTATCTGTATTTACTTTGTTCTTAATATATAATAAAAAATAAAAAATTACATTTCAAAAGAAAAACAATCGCAAGTTTGAGAAAATACTCACATTTTTCGTTTGATTTTAAGTAAACAAATGATTAATCGATAATTTGTTGTACTCACAGAATTCCGCTACCTCCCTAAAGCTCCTGACTTTCTTGCCCTTTGGCGTGTAATAGTATATATCGGCCATTCTCCTGACGGCGTGCTCCGACCCGGCTCTGAACACCAGTTCCCTCTTCCATCCATACTTGAAAGGTTCTCTGAACAGCGGATTGCTCATGTCTACAGAAATTTTTTGTTTCGTCGCCCCTCCAGGACTGATGACCCTGACCGTTCTGGCTATTTTCAATTTCTGCCCGATACCGGAGGGACTGCTATTGGCGGAGGAGTTAGCTGACTTTGCGGAAGATTCGTCCGTTTTCAGGGGATCCATTTCGGAGTCTAAACTGTTCGGCACGCCGATGGAGTCCGTGTCGGACTCCTTGTCCCTCTTAGTTTTGTGCGAATCGGCATTGTCCGTCGCGTCGTCAAAGTCGTCCTCCTCCTTGTCGTCGAGATTTCTCAGGGTGGTGAAGATCTTGGACGTCGAGCGTCTGCGCCTCTTGCCCTGCGGCGCCTCGGCCGATTCCGCTTCGGCTAAACGCGCAAATAAAATGGACGTCAGAAAAAAAATATGGTCACGCGTACGCTAAGCGAGTGGAGAAAAACGTTGCGTTACTCACCGATGAGTTTCTGGAGGACCTGAGTGCCGGGCTCGACGGTGTCCATGAGCTGCGTGTCGAATCCATTGAATTCGGTGGAGTCCTCGGAGCTGACATCGTCGGGCTCCGAGACTTTGCGCTTCTGTCCTCTCGTGTGCGGTTTCGCGTCGGTCTCGGCGTTGCTCGTCGAATTGGCCTTGAACTTTCGTAGCTTTCTCCTGAAAACCGGTGTGCCCTTTTTCCTCGGGCTCTTAACGTCGCCGTTCACCTCGCCGCCCTCCTCCATCTTAACGACGTTGCTCGTCGTATTGTCGTCGATCGGCTCGCGCTGTGACTCCGGCATTGTTTCGTCGTATCGGATTGGTTCTAGGTTAGGTTCGTCGCGCGCCACCTCGGCGTTCCCGCCATTCACGTCGGCCGACTCCATCGTGCGGCGGAGAGTCCTTAGCCGGGCGAAACGTTCGCGAGAAGACGATTATTTTCTTTTTTTTTTAAGGCAGAGCAGACTCGTCGCACGGAGCTCTGTGCGCGAAATTGCGCCCAAACAAGAGAAAAAAAAAAACAATTTTTCGACGTTATCGCGCGGGAGCGGGGGGAGGGGAGGGGGGAGGACGAAGAGTCGACTAATTAATTATTCCGTCTGGAATATACGCGAGGACGAAGAAACGCGTCGCTCGTCTGTTCCGCTCGCACTCGCACGCTCGGCGACAACACGCGGGACACACTTGCGGTGATATCAACTTCGGCGGCACGCTATTTACACGATCGCCGTACCTCCGCGCAAACACGTTCATCGTCATAGACGAGCATCGCGACGACACTCCGAACGCCTCTTCGCGTCGCACGATCGGGTTTGTCGCGTTGGGGTGAATAAAAAAAATGAGACAATGTTAATTTTCAAGCACCCCGCAAACTCGAGGGAACGCACACACACGAGACGCAACCTGCCTCGATCTTGCAGCTATGCTCAGACCGAGCCGTGAGTTGCAGTCGACCGTGTACGAAAGGTGGCTTCGGTCGGGCTGACGCGTCCCTCGTTCGACGCACAACCGGAAGTTGAAAAATGCTCACTTGGATCGTCGCTCTGCCATCACCACAGGCTTTTTCCCGCTCGCGGTGATCTCGCGATCGAAATTACTGTTGACGATTTATGAGAATTTATGAGAAATATGAAAAGTTGATTGGGACTGTCGAAGCTGATGATAAGTACTGAGGTAACGGTCACGTTGTTGAAAGAAGCGTTGAAGGAGCATTGCATTAAGGTGGTCGGGTCGAGAAGGCGCGTATTCTGCGGGCGCCTAATTTGGGGCACCGAACAGAATTTTGGTCGCGACGCTTTGGCTTGTTTTCACTAAACTTATATTTAACAACCACTACTTGTGCTTCGAGTTTATACGCATATTACGCTAACGAAATGGGATTTGCTGCACGGTACGAAGGTAGAATTGCGACTAGTGTGACTGGAAGGATTTACCTGTGGAGAGTAACGTCCTCTGTTAGTATCGTGACATGAATATACATATCTTGTTACGGCATTGCAGGATTATTCATCATTTTCTTGGGGCATCTCTGTCGAGAGAATATCACTCGCGTTACCCTCACTTCAATATCGACCACCGGTTAGTTTCCGGATCTCTGCAATACCGACACCATCCGTTCTTCGCCGTTTGCCGAAGAGATGGCGACACCCTACTGGTTTCGTAAGAAAAGTGTCTGTGACGGCAAATTGGAGTAGCCCTTCACACTCAGAGAAGAAGAAATTACAGATCTCAGTCAAATTTGATTGTCCAAATAATTTTAAATAAATATAATTGAAAAATTATAAATAATTTTTATAAATTTAATTAATAAATAATAAATCATTTTCATAAACTTAATTAATTTAAATAAATTTCAGTAAATTCTTTTCATACAGGTTACCATTCAAATCAACCATCTAAGTAAAATTCGCGAGAGACAGCGGGTAACGTACAGGTAGCCGAAAACGGAACCTATATTATGAACAACTTCGCCCAACACAAAGTTTCTAGTACACTACGACTCCCGAATCGTTTCCGTACAAGAGACACGATATATGGGCTTCAATGTAATTTCCGTCTGACATCCTCGGAGTCGAATGCATATTAGAGTCAAAAAATAAAATAGTGTGATGTTTATTGGCAATAATACATAAAACCCGACGGATAAATATTCTACACTTACCAACTAGTAACCCGTCCTGACTGAATGGTATAACATCTTTGAATCTCTCCCCAAGGAGTCAACATGAATCCAAAGGGATTTCAAACGATACTGACCCAAGTGATGGGGTAATTTACCGACGCTCGAAAGTATGAGCGGTCGGCAATACAGATATCTGCATGTCACAAAGGTACAGATTTTCCCCGAAGGATGCCTCTAAGTGTAAACGCTGCAACGATACTGCCGCGATCGAACAGTCCAGCCCGCAGCACGCGACATTAAAGTGCGTGGGAAGTGAATATATATATCAACGAGTATCCTTACCATTTTTTTAACGAAATTTCCTTTTGTTCGAAAACAAAAATTTGAAGAAAATAATTTGAAGATGTCTGCAATACCGACACGATCTATTCCTCGACGTTTGCCGAAGAGATGGCGACACAGTACTGATATCGTAACAAAACCGTGGTGTATGCGGCAAATTGGAGCTACCTTTTCACGCAAGAAGAAGAAATTGGAGATCTATGTAAATACTCAGTCAAATTTGATTGTCGAAATCATTTTTTTAATGTCAATGATTTCATTCTAATACACCTTACCATCTAAGTAAACCATCTCGCGGGTAACGTCGGAGCGCATCGAATGGAAGTACAAAAGTTTTGATAGATTATCGTGTCATCGATCCTTCCCGGACAATTCATTCGATGATAAATCGATCTACCGCGAGGCTTCTCGCACAGGAGTGCGAGCAAAAAGAAAACTACCCACAAACGTCTCATTTATTCGCCGTTCAACATAACAAACGTGATTTCAAGCTCGTAACATGCAATTTCTTGTAATCACTGCATTGTTAAAACGATCGAACTTAGTTGTCCCGTGGTTCGTTGGAAAGTTTCTAAACCGCAGAGCTCGTGTTTTCATAATAATATAGCACACGGCAGGCTTCTCGGTGCATCAACCGAGATGCATACGTGTACAGTATCTTGCAGGGACGTGATCTTTTCCTCTCCATCGTAACCGCGAGACGGCAGTTTTTACAGACGCTCTCCGAAGTGTTAGGAAAAAGAAAGAAAAAACATTTGGCGGCATCGGGGACCGTAAAATGTTCGTGGAAATCCCTTCTGTGTTCGCCGTAGCGAAAAACTTTTACAAGCAGTTTAGCGCACGTGTCGTCACCGTTGTCGTCGACAAGATTCGTCGAAATTCTAACCTATATATTGCGGATCGCCGCGATGCGGAGAAACGTGAGGATATTAAGGAAGCCCCTTCAGCGTTATCTCTCAAACCGCAGAGCATCGGAGAAAGGAAGGAGCCGAGAGTGGATTCTCTCTCGCTCTCTCACCCATTTATCCGATATTTGAGATTTTTCCTCTTATATGACACTGCAGCGACATGTGGTCGAGCACTTTGCTGCCACCGGGGCGCTTATTCGTTATTGCTTAAGGGGGGGGGGGGGGGGGGGGGGGGGGGGGGGGCAAATAAGCTCGGGAGGATCGTCACGTAATAAAAACGTGGTGCCCGGCGGTGAGAGAAAGATCGGAAGATGGTCGAAAAAGGGGGCGGTGATACTTTCGGTGAAAATCGTGAAAACACCATTCCTCGACGACTGTCGCACCATTTGGACTGTTCTCGAGACCCGAAAAGTTCACAACTTTTCTTCCATGTATATCGTAAATTGAATACAGTTCGATTCAAATGTCCCAATGCATTATACGCCTTGATAACAAATGAGGAAATGTTTAGAAACAGTTATTTTAATATTGATTCCAATACGAAAGGCAAAAGTTAGAAGCAAAAAAAAGATACTGCCTTATTTCAACCTAAAATTCCATATTTTTGGTAAATGCCGAACGGACAGTTGGAGAGGCGTTCCTGTGTCGTTCTTTGTTTGTATAAGAGTTTGGACAATCGTTTAAAGTCCAGAAGTGCTAAAACAAGTTTGCAGCGATTATCGGTACTCAATTTTCGAACGGTTCAATCAGGGCAATTATCTCGCTATTCGTCGACGATTGTCGCAAAATTTGAACGCAGGTCCAAACGGTCCAATATAGATTCCAATACGAAAGGCAATTGTTCCAATATAGATTCCAATACGAAAGGCAAAAGTTAGAGAAAAAAAAAAATACTACCGTATTTCAACCTACAAGTTCATAGTTTTGGTAAATGCCGAACGGACAGTTGGAGATCCGTTCCTGTGCCGGCCTCTGTTTGAATAAAATTTTGGATATTTTGTTAAAGCACGAAAGTGCCAAAACAAGACAGCGGCGATTATCGGTACTAAATTGTGCAAGGTCCAATCAGCGCCATTCTCGTAGAGTCGTAGACCGCCGCTAACCGGCCGGCGTTCCCGTGTTGCAGTCACCTAGTTCAAAATGGCTGCCTCTGCGGGAGCTCGTTAAGTGTTGAGTGTTGTGCGTGGTTTTCGCGTTTTTCGAGTTTTTCAGCTTCGTTCCACATGAAGTTCTTCGTTACGATGGATCGAGCGAGAACAGGTCGTCTGATTCATGGAACACTTTCGGTATTTCAGTTGTCACACAACATTTGGTGAGTACATAACCCAATTTTCGGCGCCGATTTTCCCGGCGTCTCGAGCCTTCCATTGTTCCTACCGTTGTCTCTACCTCCTGCCTACATCCAAGGCAGCAAAAAAAACATCTTGTACGAAAAAGTGATCGAAATGCGTTACTTATGTCCGTCTGGTCAGTAACTCTAAGCTATCTTCTTCTTCTTTTATCTTTTTGATCGGACCCGTAGAACTCTAGGCTATCCTACGTCCAAAAGTGAACTTTTTGGATGGCTGGGGATTTTCGGACACCGTCCAGACGGCCGTATGGAACTCAATGAGGTCACTTTTTGTTACCTAATATTTTCATGCTACTTAGAATGATTTCTTTCCGTCAAAACTTTCGATTTTAAACGCACGAAATTCTTGGCTTAATCGTTATCAAAAGTCGATTCAATCGTACGTGATGTATCGTATTATCCGTATATTGACAATTCTGCTTAACCCTATAAATTATCATAAAATATACAAACGTACAAGTCGATTGAACAAATTGACTGAAAAAATTATGTCGAGTCACCACTTCGTGCAAGTGATATAATTCCCGTTTAGTTTTTCCGCTTTCTCGCCTCGGCTGTTTCCGGCGACTCGACAGTCGTGCACAGAGACGCGGGCATAAATCGAGAATAAATAATAGATACGTTGACAAACGAAGGAAGCGCGAACACGAATGATCGATTGACGAATGTACGTCCGCGTGTCGGTAGGGGAACGTGGCGAAGAGTGAGCAGCGTTGTTCTGTACAGCCGAGAACGACTCTAGCTGGATGAGAATGAAGAAGTCGAGAGAGTCCTCGGACGTGCATGGCCGACGTCATCGGGGCACAGGTGTCCCGCTTGGCCCTTCTACATATATACGAAATGATGAATCTTTTTCTCGAACCGCCGCTGTCTCTCACTCCGGGGTTGCGTTTGCTGAACTACCGCGGGAGACTCGAGAGGGCGCTGATGTAGCATTTTGGTTGTAAAAAGCGACAAGACGATTCCGCTGTGGACGGACCTCTCGAGCAGAGCTTCGTTTCACGGTGGCGGCCGAAGCAAGCCCTCTGCTCAATAATACGAGAGTCGGGCGAAGAGTTTGATCGTTCCATAACGATTGTCCGACAGCCGGGAGACGTGTGTCCTCTGCAATATTGGATAACGTCCGTTTAGCCTCGTGCGTACACATTTGCAGAGGTTATTCGGATACGTACGAGCAAAACGCAAAGTCGTCACGGACGGACGGGCGAAAAGGGGCTTGATATATATATCTTGAAAAATGAAATGTACGGATGATTCGAAGTCGCTGACGGGTCGAAGTCGTGTGGCGTACTTCCGGGCACCGGATAACCGTCGGCGATCTCCGGTCTTGCGACGACTTCATAAAGGACCCGTAAAAATTGCCCTCCCATTGCGTGACGCCCCGTCACGCTTCACGAAAATCGTCCGCTTCGACTCGACGAAGGCTGTTTATACTTTTAACTCTTTGAAAAGCAATTTGTAATTTTTTTTTCGTTTGTGAACTTTAGGTATCGCAATTTTTTTGCCTGCCAATCGATTCGCAAATCGTATGAAAATAATAATAATGATAATTATAAAATAGTTGTCGAATGCTGTGACCGATGAGAAAGTGAATTTCTTTGATTCGATTGAATCGTCTTACTTTGGTCTTTAATGAAAAGACTCTGTTACGTTTCGATCCTGGTCGGGGCCCTCTTCGGAACGACGTTTATTTTGTCTGTTTCTTTTCATTGATTTTCCTCCGTTTTTTCTTTTTCGGAGCTCATGGCGCTCTTATTAAATCGGCTATTAGTTGTGTGTGATCCTCTATGATGTGTTTTGTTATATTTTTTCACTGTATGTATGTGTGGCAGCTAATTATATGGCTTACTCTGTTATACCGGTTAGTCAAGCGTCGCAGTAGTCGTTTGTCACTCGGGACAACGCGCCGGTATCCGTGCCGACGTTTTACATTTTATTTATTCGCAGTCACCCAAACAGAAAACAGGCGCGGGTGTTTATCGCGCCATGTTTTGATAATATAATACAATCAAGAAAATAGATGATGTGATGTTCAGAATGGCGAAATTTGTACTTTAGGGAAGGTCTCTCTATAATCACCAATGCATCGGGAAAAGTACAATTTTAGCGATATCGACACTAGCTATTCTCTATCACATAGTATTGCGCAGTACGGCCTGGCGCACTTCAAAAACACGGATCACAAATTGTAACGAATAAAAATACTTTTCAGTACAATGATTCCTGAAAATCTCACCGTCCAGTCGCCAGGGTGTTACGATAAGAAAAAAAAGAAAATGTACCTCATTTTTACCATGTATGTAGGAAGTGAGAAAATTAAGTGTATTGCTAATTGACGGGCATCGACGGGGCGATGCGCCGAGGAGAGGAATAAAAGGAGTGAAGCGAGTGAGAAATTGACGCGTCGTGCCATGTGGCAGGCGCAAACGGTGTGAGTAATGGCGCTCGGAGGGCTCGTCGAGAGCGGGGAGTCGGGGTTGCTCATTGAATAACACACAGGAACGGAGAGTCCACGGTCTTCGGTGCCGATGTTCCCTAAACGGAAGAGAGCCTATGGAGTATGTGTAGAGCGAAGGAGGAAGATACTCGCTCGAGGTGGAACGAGTAATAACGAGGGGAACGATCATCATCGAAATCATTATGATCGCTCTTGCGCCTTCTCTCGCTGTCCTCCTCTCCGCCTGCCGAGGTGCTCGAGGGCGCCCTCGCTCGGTTATAGCTCGAGCACCGGAGGCCCTCGTCACTCCTGATGCTCTTTGGTATGCGTTATGCTCGCGATCCATATACTCGAGTGAGAGAGCACCGGCGGTGTGGTAGGGCTAATGGCAAAATTATACCGAAAGCATGCCGCGTGCACGAAGAAGATATAAGCGATCCTCTCCCGGTCTCTCCTCTAGCGCGTCCCACTCGCGCCCGTGAATGCAGATCGGCCGTTCTCTGTCGTTCCACTGGGCTATAAAGCGACGCCGGTAACGGTCTCGCCGGGCGCGAGAAACCCGGGTGTCGAAAACGCTCTCTTATCTGTAGCGGACGTATTAACGCTGATGAGTTTGGCGTGCGTGCGCATGCGCTCGCGCACGATGCGCCGTTGCGCCGGTATCTCGTATACCACGTATTCGATCTAAACTGATGATCGAAGGCCTTTGATATTGTTTGAGAAAATATTAATATTCTATTACGTGCACGAAAAAAATATATATCTATACATTATGGAAATAACTGAGAAGACGGTAACTATTTTTTATTACCTTGTCATGTGTAACCTTAAATGTAAATGTAGTATATTTCATTTATAAAAAGGACTTAAACGAACTACATTTACACTTAAGGTTACACGTACGGCAATAAAAAATAGTTATTGTCTTCTTAGTTATATTTATTATATCAATTGCAACGAATATCGTACGTGGTATAGGATAGATTATTATCCTCGGTAAGCGGTCATGAAGAACCGCTCGGACAGCAGGACATTTGTTTCGACAGTCAGTCTGTTTCGGGACTTTGACACGAACTGACGGATACCCAGTTACGCGACGTTACGAAATATCGTTCGAGATAATATACATTTCGCATATTTATTTATTTGTCATTATTTAACGTCGCATCAACTGCTATGGTTATTAGCGACGGGACCTACTATTTTTCCTTTAGTGGGAACCGTACCACTTTGGGGGTTACTCAATATGAGCGAACGTTAACTGTACTTTTGGATGTCAGTAACAGTCGATCTTCTAGGTTTGGTTCACGGCGCCGGAGCTACGTCACGTCGATTACTGGCTGTAAACATTGGACGTCTACTGACATGTATATCGTATATCGCACGATAGATGCCAGGAGCTACGTCGCGTCACAATATTTTTCCGCCAGCAAGACTACGGCGCCGGGATTCGAACCCGAGACCTCCCGATCCTTTGTTCTCGAGGCTAGTACTCTAATCATGAGACCAAAGTGATCGGTACATCTCGCATATTGTTCTTTTCATAATACGCAGTGTCTTTTCATTCCGCGAATATGTTACAATATATACATATATTTGTTTTTTTTTATTAAACGGATATCTCCTTTACGCTATTTTTTCTATTACGTGTAACTTATGCCAAGCCCGGACACTACAAAAAAATGCCATTTAACCAGTACAAAAACATTTTTAATTCTTATTTTCACTCTATATCACTTTTATCTTATAACGAAATATCAACGACGCCTATATTTCTAATCAAACTGATATATATTTTTTTGCACGCATCCTAGAATATTAATAGTTTCTCAAACAATATTAATCGCTTTCGATGAATAAATACAAACATACATTTACGTATAACTTAAATGTATACTTGTATTTATTTATTTAGTCCTTTCTTATAAATGAAATAAATGAAATAATTGAAGAAACTGTATTTACTGGGGGGGCAAAAGTTATTTCGAAACTATTCTCCGTAAGAGCTATATATCGACTTACGTGGCAGGGAGGATATAGATGCTTGTAGCTCGATGGACCGCACCGCACCTAATTCTACCGCTATAAATTAATATGTCTCGCAGAATAGCGGCGATGAGACAAAAAAAAACCGTGCCGCTTAAGTTGAGCCAATATGTGTAGGGGAGGGGGCTAGAGGATTCTCGGTAGGCGTGTAGGTCTCACGGCCATCTTTGAGACCGGTTTAGTTGAAATTTCTTCGCTTCATCTTTCGCTACGGCAGTTTTTTTTTTTTATATGGATGACTTTGTCAATTATTTCTGTCGGTTTCCGGCGGTTTTTCTGGCTTCCGGCCATATCGTCCGAAAAATGGTGAGAAACTACGAATCTTGCCGTCCCAAAATTTGTCAAATTGCTTTCCTTTCTCTTGTCGGTTCACGGATTTCCACGAAGCTCGAGACAGCGAAACCGTGCGTTCGGGATAAATGCACGCTCCTCTCGTGTACAGAGTGTTATTGTTAAGCAAAGCGAGCGATGCCTCGAACGCGCTCGTAAAAAACCGAAACGAAACGCCGGCTTCCCCGCGCCGACGAGAGAAAATTAGCAAAACTGCCGCAAATGGTAGCTCTGCGAATCGTCGAACCGCGAAACCGTCTCGGTCATTCCGGCATTTTTTTTTATCTACCGTCTTGTGCGCCTATCCTCAGAAGGTGATGAAAACAAATTATTTATCTTTTTTGAGTTATATTACTGCAGTAATTCAAGCAATTTCGTTCACTCCGTGATTTCTCGTATTTGCTATAGTTAGTTTCTCAATATTGGACCGTGTTGTTATCTATACGAGCCGAGCTCTCACCGTCCTGGTTTTGTTATTGTTATTACAGTACAAGGGACAAAAATTAATTTATGATTCTCAAGATCTTACTTTAATATCAATAGCAATATAATATCGAACATGTTATTATTAATTTTTTAATGTATATTTCTGTTAAATATTTTAGCAAGAAAAAAAACAGTTCCGAACAGAAGCGGCAAGGAATTAACTGTCGGGATGCAAAAATTCTGTCTTCCGCAGACGGCCGCTCCTGTGGAATTACCGTTGTTTATGGCTCTCCTCCGGACTGACAAACACCTGACTTCATCAGTGTTGCTCGGTTGCCGCCCGTTGTCTGTTCTCTCGAGTGTTATCGGCTCTAATCGGCGCTCTATACCCATTAAAGTAAATTACAGCCTACAGAAAAAAAAAAAATAATCGCTAAACGGCTTTCCACAATTCTATTCCCATTTGCTTTTCGTCCCTTCTCTCGCCGCGTCTATTTTTAAAATATTCATTTATGTATGGAAACGCGTAAATCGGCCTTTTCCATCGGGAGTATCTCGGTCTATTAGGGGTTTCTCGAACGACGTCCGTTCCCGCTCTCGAGTATATTTATTTCGGATGAAACATTCTGTTCGTTCGCTTCTTCTCCCCGCTCGCCCCTGGAGCTCGTCCGCATTCCCCGTTTCGTTATGCTTTTCCCCTCGAAACATTTATCGAGCCACTTTTCCTCCGAAATTCACGGTCCCGCAACTAACGCCCAAACGTCACAATATTGAAGATCTCGTGGCATTGTTGTGGGTTCCCCAGCTTCGTTTGTGGGTAAGCCCGAAAAAGGATGCTCGTCGATGCTTTCACAAAATTGGTGCTCGGTATATAATTAGACACACCTATAGCGTCTACCTTCGAGGCCTCCAGGGAGGAAGGTACACGTTAACCATAGGTAGACCCAATATTTACACCTACCGGGTATGGCTTTCCTCGTGCATGGAAAAAGGATCGCATTCTTCGGGCTGTGGAACACCGCTGCGCGTAACGAAACGCAAATTTACGAAAAACAGGCACCAAGGTCATTTGGACGGGAGAATCCCGATTCGTTACGACCCCGTCCAAATAAAATCCTCCCGTCCGCGCACCAACTTTTACTTTTAGTACTTTTCAAAATTAGAAGCAGCGCATTAACTTCGCAGAATTAAAAAAGAAGAAGAATTAATCTCCGGCAGCCGTCGAGGAATTAAAAAATATATAATCTCAGTCTCAAGAATCTCCAACGTTTCGTCGAAGTGCTAAACTAACCTCCACCTCGTTCATAAAACTCTTCTGCACATCGTCCCATCTCGGAACGATCAGATACGAGCTCTTTGATCTCAGAGTAACGAGAGTAATCGATAAAGTCTCACTAGATTGATCAGTCGAAACGGGCGCACACAATGTTCGATGGTCGCCATCGAGCTACCGAACCCTCCAAGTCCGCTCATTAAGTTCCCGGTAGTGATTAGTAAGGCGCACATCCGTCGCGGCGCTGGTAGTACTCTAGGCAGTGGCTCTGCGTCGAGCAGCTGTTCTGGCCGCCGCGCGGCGAATTATTCTACGCCTCTCTAACGGCTACCGATCCTAGATTAATACGTCGAGTCTACTGTTAACGATACGTGTACGTGCGCACTGTGCGGTTGAGCATATAATAGCTCGCCGAGTCAGCACGCGCGCGGTATGGGCGCACACAGCCCGGCGTGCCTAAGCTCTCCATGCAACATTTTACGCGTCACCGGAAAGTGTCGTAGTCTCCGGCGGGGCAATTAGCCTGTCGCTCGGGGGGGATTTGTCGTCGTCGGGAAGCCTCGGATTATTACGAGAGTGGAATTCACCTTAGCGTAAACGTTCGCTGTCGGATAAGTTGGGATAACCCGAGTACTTGTACAATATACGCAGGTTAGTTCGCATTATGGTTGAGACTCGTGCGCAGATAGCAAGTAGGCAGACAAATATGTACAGCCCGGGGACGACGAGAAGCATGACACTAGTAGCGTGGGTTACGCATTGTGCTCTTGTATACTTTCTCGTGTTTATTATTAAACTTCAACTGTTGAGTGTTGCCACCCCCGCGCGAATGCGCGCATGCGCATAAGCTTTATTACAGATGGCAGCAGCTAAGACATTTGTGTGGATAATGTATGTATATATTTATATATATCATATATACATATATATCCACAGTGTGGGGTTAAATTAATTCGTGAAATCTCGTCTACCAAACTGGTCCAGCTGAAATAAATGCGAAAGCCGAGTACACGTGGCAGTAGATGAGACAGGATAAATTATCATTGTAATGCGTATGGCAGTATTATTATGAGCTCTGCGGTACGTGGGATATTTGACTAGTGTACATATCGTACACTATTACGCACCACGATTCAACCCGCTATGGCTGCAGAGGGCTCTCCGTTAGGAGGTCCCTTGTAGCGTGCTCGGGTTGGACGGAGAGAAGAAAAAAAAAATTACAAAAATAAAAGCTCGATTTACTTTATGCGAGCGAGGGCTGCGAGTACTCTGCCTCTTGTACTCTGGTACATGCATCCATGGGGCGTTTCGTGTAAGGAGGCGAAGGAGAAAGGAACAAACTAAAAATTCCATAAATCGTTAAAACTTGAAAGGTCCACTTGGATCGATGCGTTAAATATAACTTTTACATTTCGATACACGTTAACGAACGATTATTCATTGCAACAACAAATACAAAAAGTTAATTAAATTCAAATAAAATGAATTTAAACTGAATAAATAAATTCAAATAAATAAATTAATTGAATAAACATATACAAATGACATTTATTTATTGTATAAATAAAGAAACTACGAAAATAGATTCGCGACTTTTCCTACGAACGAATTACGATGAATTTACCGATGGAGGGTTAAAATTAAGAACGAAATTCCCCATAGATGCTCCGCGCGCCGTGTATGACTTACACAGATACATAAAATCAGTCAAGGTTGTACGAACGCGTATAACATTCGCGCTCGTGTGCGCCGCGGAGATCCGTACGGCACGGACCGCGTACATATACAAGGAAAAAAGGGTTATAAGCGTCTCTGCACGTGGTTGTCGGGGGTTCCGAGTGCGGAGAGCCCGGGCCGTCGAGAGCACTATATTATATCATTGGCGGCCATTTTGGACCACCCAAGACGCTGTCAGAGCATAAAAAATATGAAGTTCTTTTAGGGCCGCCTTTTTTACGAAGCCGCCGCGCGGCGCGTCTCACACAGCGTAGAAGAGAGGTTCGCGATGCTTCTGCTTCCTCGCTGTACAGATAACTTCGTGGGCGAGAGAGGGAAAGGACGAACGTTCGGGCGAATGAGATACACAGGTTGACCGAGAGAGGGAGCAGGACGGAACGACAAGAAGAAGAAAAGGAGGAGGATGAAAATAAATAAAAGAAGAAGATGAAGGGCGGCGAAGAAAGGGAGGAGAGGAAGAGATTCTCGCGAGAGGGAGCTGCGCGAGCGGCGAGGGGTGGGGCGGGGGGAGGGGGTAAAGGGGGGGGGGGCGTAGAAGAAAGATGTAGTTATGTAGTTAAGACGGGTTAGATCGTTGGGCCGTCCGCCATCGCCACGCCGTGCTTTTTTTTCGTGAGGCCTCTCGCGCGAGCCCGAACGCTCTCGGTCCGGGCAAAAGGGCACGAGTTGAAGAGAGACAGGACGGAGACCGAGAGCCGAGAGAACCTCCCCACTGGGACCTTCACTCCCTCTGATTGTGACTCTTGTGCCTCGCTCTTCTTCCCTCCTCTTCTTTATTTCTCAGTCTGCTCGCGAGCTCGCAGACTCTATTATTATTTCACTCCTCCTCCCTATAGATCTTTCGATGGACCGTGCTAATTTTTTGTTTCTTTATTCTTTATTTTTCTATTTTTATATATATATTTTTTATAACTTCGAGACGAGTCTCTCTCGACTCTTCCTTTGTTGACTATTGTCCGCCGGACGAGAACAAGTGTCGTTCTAACGAAATTTTAGTTTCCCTCGTGGACCAATCGCTGCACTGAGAAAATTACGATACACGTGCGAAAAAACTTTTTCTGACGAGTGTCAGTTTGCGCACCCAGAAAAATAATTTATTTGACGGGCAACCGGAAATAAATTTTTCTTTGGTTTAAATAAATATTTTAATTGATCTAAATAAATATTCATTTTAATTAAATACCTTACCGAATTTCTGCGGGTATAACAGCGTCTGTACAGATAGTTTCTGATAGTTTTACATTCAATTGGTTAAACTATAACTATGGTTGCAACCATGATTTTTGGCATTTACTGGAAAAAAAAAATCGTATGAAATTTAATGTACCAGACTGGAAGTTTTTATGCAAAAACTGGTATATTAAATGTCATGTACAATTGTGATGAAAAAGTAATGTTCAGTGTATTAAAAACATTGGGAATTGTTCATTTTTTATAATTTTCTTTAATATTACTATGAAAGCACTTTAATTTTTATAATTTACTTTAATATCAATGAAAAAGTATAATTTTTCATTACAATTGTACATTAAATTTAATGTACCAGTTTTTGCATAAAAACTTCCAATTCGGTACATTAAATTAACAATTTTTTTACAGTGTTATGTCGTAACTATAAAATGTAGACGTTCCCCTTGGGAACTATTTTTTATGATAAATACTCAGTATTGTTGCTTCTACTATGTAATTTTCTCAGTCTGTTCTCATCGCTTCGTCGGTAATGTAGGGATCCCATTCTAGAATCGGCGAGATATCGTTTCTGGAGGGAGAACGATTAACTTGACCGAATAAACACTCCCCGAAAACGATCGAATCGTGAAAATCGTTGATATTTCACGCGATCGAAGAAATCGGGATCGAGGCTCGATCGGATTGCCGTGTAATTCGCTAAAATTATCTCCGTTTTGGATCGGCGGCTCCGCGGCGTGCTCGGGGTCGATAAATATGAATGTTATTGCTTTATCGATGCCCGGTGAGAGCGCGGGAGAGTGAGAGTGACTCTCTCTGTCCACACGCGCAACGATCTATCGATCGATCGCGCATGCGCGTCAGATCGATCGTCCCGAGACGAGATGCGCGCGCTGCCTGCTGCCAAGTGCTACTGCCCCGCAGGCTAAAATACTCGGGAGACACGATACTTCGATCATCGTTCGCTCTCGCGCTTCGAGCATCCAATCCGGCTCGTATATATTCCAACACTTGCCCATCGTGGCTCCAACCAAGACCTCATTGCCGGAGCGCTCGCGTACAGCTGGATGTTGTATCCTCTGGGCACTCTTCGCCACGTCGTCTCTGCAACCGTTCTCGTGAAGAACGATCAAGTCATTCCATTATCTGAATTGAGTGCTGGCTCACGTGGGCCGGTACCTTACGGTCACGCTTTTTTTTTTTTTTTCTTTTTCTTTTTACACTCTCTTGGCTTTCTTAGTCCTCTTTTCGGAGGGAGGAGCGGGTAATTCGGGTCAGATGGCGCGCAGTGTCTCCGTTCCAGGAGAGATTGACAAAATTATGTCCAGCTTTGACTTTGTTAATACCGCGTCGGTGACAAAATAAATGGTGCAGATAATTTTATTTCTGCAGGTGCTGTAGAGACTTTACGTGGGGTTTTTATGTGGTTTAAATATCCTATCTGCAGAAACGGCTCTTAAAAAAATAATTGAAAAATGTCAACCGGTAACTTTTTCCAGTTAGTTAACGAGAATATTAAGAAAAAGGATATTTTTTTTTTCTAGTATAACACAGAAATTTGTTTAACGTTTTGCCCTACAGAATCGGCATTAAACAAAAATCGAATAATTACGTCCAGTTGGCTTCTTCGAGTTACCCAATTTTTAAATTAATCGAAAGGTCATTTGGCCTTCACAGTTGCTGTATAAATAATATAAGATAAAAATTATTCTAACGACGATCGTTTCGTTCTTCTTAATTTTAACGCTTAGTAAGAGTAAAAAAAAATGTCGTTACAAAAAAAAAAAATACCGAATTTATGCGAAGTTCGCGAAACTTCCGTTCAATCCTTAAAGCCCTTCGGAACAATTGGCTCACTGTGAAGAGTCCTTTTATTTATTTTTTATTTAAACTGTATATTAAAAACAAAAAAAAGGAATTATGCAAATTGTTTCTCGTTACTTCCATAAACGGTTTACCGGTTCTGTGCGCTGCACGTGTCGCCCGGAATCTCACCGGTGCACCTCTCGCAGGTTTCTCAATTGCGAATGCAGGCCGAGGAACCGCGAGAAATTTTCTTGGAGTTCGGGCGTCCGCTCCGCCGTGCGTAATGACACGCAAAACCCGTATTCCGCCGAGAGGGTCTCGCACACCTCATTCGAGCTCCAATTTGCCATTAAAATATTGCCTGCTAATGATATCGCGCGCAGGTCGAACTGCGCACACACGGGGCAGCGCGCATTGCGTAATTGCATTATTACCCCCACCGCCAGTTCCGCGCATGCGCAGCCGCGTCGCCGGAGATTTTTTTTAAATTGCCCGCAGGGCCGTTCTAGCCGTCGACGTCGTTTAACGGAAAATCATTTGCGCCCGAGTTCGTGCTGCGCGGCAAATTATATATCGTCGGTTCAAGGAGGATCCTACCGATCGCTAACATCCGTGCGGGCTCATTGTACCATATGAAAAAAAAAAAAAAATATTAATGAAATGAAAAATCGTTTAAAACATTTTTTTTTTTTTGCATACATAATGATTCACGTAATAATTCTTTGGAATATATTTCACGTAATATCGATTGCCACGAGCTTATTTTTTTTTTCGAACTCTTGGTGTTTTAAAAATTTTTTTTTTTGTTTTCATTCGATCGATCGATTGATCTCGCTTCCCGATAATAAACTCTCGGGCTCTCGGGCGCGTATGTGTATGAGGATAAATGGCATATGAAGGGGGGGGGGGGGGGGGGGGGTCGAAGAAGGCGATCGTTTCGCGCTGAGGACGAGAACGACGATGGCGTCGAGCGAGTTATTACGCGGTCGATTGCACCTCTCGTGTTCTCTTCACAACCGGGAACAAGCTTGTACTTTATATTGCGGGCAGCTCCGCGTCTGCGCTGCGAAGAATATATATACGCCTGATGTACGATGTCCTCACCTCTCATCATCCTCCATAGTACTCTCGTTACGGACCCGGAGAGCACTCAGGGGCTTTCGCATTACTTAGGAAAATCGATTTTCGAAGCCCTCCGGGATTCTTGAATATTTATCGAAAATTGATAAAGCCGTCGTTTCGCAAAAGTAAATGATACAAAGTAACGAAAATCGGCGATCGACAGGAAAATTTAATGGGGGTTCGATTTATATTTTAATCAATGTTAAAATTATTATTTCATATAATGACAGAGCATTGAATATATTATCATATAATTTTTATGTCTATTACTTATATTATAATATGAACTATTAATACTGGGATGCAAAAATTTGTGATGAAACTGTCGTTGCACGATAAAAAAAAAGTTTATTTTCCGGAAGTCCGGATTTTTCTTCTCAATATTACAATTATTTTCTAGCCGAAAAAACGTTACGAAGAGGAAAAACAAATTGCAAAATTAACAAATAAATATTGTGGAGAAGTGTTAGTTAGATTGACTTTTTTTACTTCGCAGTCTAACCGCAGAAATGTTACTGTACAGGCTGTTTGGCGGTTCCTCTTCGTGAGTTGTTTTGTGGGTCTTTTTTATACCAATTTTTTATCAGTCGTACAATATTGACACCTTTTATTCTACACAATTTTCAGCCCCATCTCAATTCACTCGACCCTTCGCTTCTCGTTTTTGTATCATTGAGGAAGCCTCTCCCCCTCTCGACTCTCCAATAGTTTTGCCGGTACCTGTTTTACCGATCGAGCCTCTCTTAAGGCAGTAATTACGGACAGTTTGACCCCACGTGAGTTCAGAGACAATTGAGAGAGGAATCGCGAACACTTCTCGATGAGACAAAAATCTGAAAAAAAAATCAATCACATGGAATTTGCTGAAAAGATTCATTTTGCATAATAACAATTCCAAAATGTTACTAACAAATCATCGAAAAAAAATTTCCCACAAAATCACCCGGCAACCTAACTTTTTTAAACATGAAAACGATTTGTTAATTTTTCTGAAAACGTATGAATTTTTTCAGAATTTCGTGTAATTTTTTTAAATTGCGTTTTTAGTTAATAAAAAAAACGCAATTTCCAAAATTACACAAAATTCTGAAAAAAATTCATACGTATTCAAAAAGATTAACAAATTGTTTTTATATGAACAAAAAGTTAAGTTATCGGGAGCTTCGTTGAACAATTTTTTTTTTTGCATTCGTTTGTTAATAACATTTTGGAATTATTATTATGCATAATCAATCTTTCAAGCACCTTCCATATGCTTGATTTTTTAAAGATTTTTATCCCGTCGAGAAGTGTTCGCAATTCGCTCTCAATTCTCTCTGAACTCACGTGGGCTCAGGCTGTCCGCTAGTACTACCTTAATTATCCTCGAATAATCAGTTCGGGGAAATATCGTCCGGTAATGGATCAAAGCCGTAAACAGAGCGATAACCGAATTCGTTCGGATTTCTTCTTCGCTCATCCGCGGAGCCAAAAATGGCGGAGGGCGCCCCGAGAGGTCCTCCCCTCCGACTTAATTATTCACTCGCCATTTTCGCAAATGTTCCTCCCGTCTCGCTAAGGAATTTAACGATAGGCGGCTCCGAGTCGTGATATACCGATACCGGCCAGAGTGCCGGAGCGCACTTACACATCGGGGAACCAAATACGGTACACGCAATCGCCGGGCGGTCCTGTCCCCGATATTTCGGAAATTTAAATCACTCTCCCGACAAAGACGCGGATAAAGTTAAACGGAGAAAGACAGTCATCGAGTAAAAGTCGTTCGTATAATAAAATCGTTCGCCTCTACGTCTTCGCCAAATTCCCTCCCCGTGCACGTGAAAAACTATAAAACCGCATACATAATTTAATCCCGTCGAGAGCTTGTCTCGTAAAAGTTTCGCTCTTTCGTCAATTAACAAACAAAAAAAAATATACCTTTGAATTATTTTTTTCTCGGTTTCCTTCCTTCGATCCGATCCACACCAAGAAGATCCACGATAAAAAGAATAAAATAATAAATAATAAAAACAAAAAACTACGAGAGAACGTTCAAACAATTCTCACAATATCGGAAGCCTCGGTATCGCAGTAACTCGCAGTTTTTACAAATTATTTTTTATCCAATTTAGTATTTTTATTATAAAAAAAAAATTATTTTATTGAAAAAGAAACCGGTGCGCGGCGTCTCTCCGCTGTTGTAAAAATCATTAAAAGATTTTCGAATTTTCTTTTTTTACAGTTTTTCTCCCTTCGATCCGACCAGTACCAGAAACATCCACCACCAAAAGCACAACATAAAAAAAATAATAAAAACAAGAAACGGCGAGCCATCATTTAACGATTTTCACAATACTGAAAAGGAAGTCTCGGTATTGATGTAGCTGGAGTTAGCAGCGAAGGGGCTCCCGGCCAGGACTGAAACGGTGCTCCACCACCCCGTGCATACGTTGAATTGTGAGGATTAATGGCAAAGAACGATTTGCCTAAAATTCACACACGATTACTTATTTATCATATGCAATCGATTAAGCGAGTCATCGTCATGAGACACAACGTTTCGTATTTATTATTAATTTTTTAAGTCGTATAAATAATGTTTTTCTGTCTCGTGGTCGGTAGCAAAGAAATATTTGCTTGAAGTTCACAGAAAATTCATTATTTACCATGAAGGAGAGTGGGGGCGCGAGCAAGCGTGAGGGTCGAAGAAGTAAGAGCTGAGTTCTTAATAAAAATACGAGAGTTCGACTATTCGAAAAATAAGTGTGAAGTATTGGAAGTGTTCTAATAATAGCGGAGTTACGCTGGAAATATTTACCATGGACAATCGATTAATCAAGGAATCGTCGTGAGACCCGCCCTCTCATAATTGTTATTAATTTTTGTTCCTGGCACCTTTAATACAGTTGATTTTTGTCAGATCTTTATACCAATAGGAAGTCTTCAAATTGTCACTGAATCTCACTTTTGGCTGGGAATGTACTTGTGAAGCATTCTTAAACGGAGCCTCTGAACAATACCAGACCTTTCATGAACTTAACGTTACTTTGTATCGTTTATCTAACGCTCGAGCACAGATTTTGAGGCTGAGTCGGAATAACAGTAACAAAAGTACGGTAAACCCTTGAGAAATATTGTTAATGTTATTCTGGTTGATAACAGTAACAAAAGTACGCTAAACCCTTGAGAAATATTGTTAATGTTATTCTGGTTAATAACAGTAACAAAAGTACGGTAAACCCTTGAAAAATATTGTTAATGTTATTCTGGTTGTGCAATATGCTCCTGAGTCGTTCAATTATCGATATTCCCGGTAGCGAACCTTATCGAATACTCTCAGGTTCGAATTTTAAGACATTAGTTTGACCTTAAGTTCGAACTTGAGATCAAACTTAAATGAGGAACTTTTATGAGGAAGCGATATGAAAATTTCAATTTTCAACTTTTCAAATGATTTCATTTGAAAAGAAACCGATGATAAGATAACGATAAGAGACCCTTCGCTGTTGTGAAAATCGTTAGACGATCTCGCATTGTTTTTTAATTGTTACATTATTTTTTATTTTATTCCACTATTTTATTTAATTTCGCTCCGGACCGGGTATCGGCCGGTCAGCGAAGTTTCACAGAGTCCTCGCCGCGATCTAATCTCAACGTTAAATTTATACTTTCCAGCCCCACCACTTTTCGGCGCCATACCTCTAATACCGTGGCCGCGGTTGTTCTCCGGAAAACAAGAGGGAAGGAGAAGAACCGGTGGAGAGGAGGAAAAAGCTATGCGTTGCCGGTGCCATAACAAAAGTACGGTAAACCCTTGAGAAATATTGTTAATGTTATTCTGGTTGTGCAATATGCTCCTGAGTCGTTCAGTTATCGATATTCCCGGTAGCGAACCTTATCGAATACTCTCAGGGTCGAATTTTAAGACATTAGTTTGACCTTAAGTTCGAACTTGAGATCAAACTTAAATGAGGAACTTTTATGAGGAAGCGACATGAAAGTTTCAATTTTCAACTTTTCAAATTATTTCATTTGAAAAGAAACCGATGAACAGAAACCCTCCGCTGTTGTGAAAATCGTTAAACGATCTCGCATTGTTTTTTTATTGTTACATTATTTTTTATTTTATTTAATTTCGCTCCGGACCGGGTATCGGCCGGTCAACGGAGTTTCACAGAGTCCTCGCCGCGATCTAATCTCAACGTTAAATTTATACTTTCCAGCCCCACCACTTTTCGGCGCCATACCTCTAATACCGTGGCCGCGGTTGTTCTCCGGAAAACAAGAGGGAAGGAGAAGAACCGGTGGAGAGGAGGAAAAAGCTATGCGTTGCCGGTGCCGCACCACAGCTGCTGCTTCGCTGGTTGCTGCTGCTGTTCCTTGCTGCCGGTTTCGGTCGATCCTTTGGTAGGCGGCGACTTTATCTGCTTTACGAGCGGGCTCCGAGTCGCTCGGTTTCCCTTCGTGTATAATGTAGAGAGAAAGAGGGACAGAAGAGCTTCTCGCACCCGCGAGCTCGAGCTTCCTCCTACTCTCTCTCGCAACAACCCGAACAGAATTCGAACGGAGATAAAATGGTGGACCGGTTGAGTATTCTCGGGCCGCATGTACCCGAGATATACACACACACAGACGAATGCGTGCATACATTTTTATTCTAATGTATAAAAGGCGCGTATGGGTGAGCGGTTGTGGCATCGAAATTTCGAAGCTATAGCTCGAGGTAACATACACGACACTCGGAGTCTCGAGGGGCACCCACCATTTTGGCCTTAATTAATTGAACTGACCGAGGCATTAACGAAAATGTCACTGCCAGTAGGACCGGCCGCTGGGTTCGCCGTGAAAGCGCCGCCTTCTTCATTTCTTCCTCTCTTCACCAATTTTCTTTTTTTTTTCTTTTTTTTTTCTTCTTTACTGAAGCTCCTTTGCGAACCGTAGTCGTCATACGATATCCTTGAGAACGTCGTCTGTCCACGCGGGTATCGGACTGCTTATGATAATCGGCGAGAGTATTCTCTCCGAGACTTTTTACTTTTTACGATTATCTTTCTTTTTTTTTTTCTGCAGCTTCTGCGGTCGGGCGTAGAGGAGCAAAAAAATTATTGAATGTCTTCGACAAAAATGGGGAAGCGCGCACCTGCGTCGCGAATTCTTTACTCCTGGGGGGATTGATTTTAATCGCGTTTCGATTCATAAATAACGATGAGCATCGGAACGTTCCAATTAATATTTCGCACACCGCGATTCGAGGCGCAGCCGTCTTTGTGGAATTTAGATTGGTCTATTCTTCCGTTCTACGATCTTTCTTGACGAGAACGAGATTATTTTTTTTGTTTATCGTACTGATCAAACGTTTTTTCGCGTGCTTCGGGGAATCTCAATGTGATATTTTTGAATCTCATCGGGAGGTTTAACATTTGGAACACGTCACTGTTATCGATTCAAGTAAACGAATGAAGTTTTAGATTTTTCTCAACACACCCTGGTCCATCTTGCCCCACATGCTGGTCGATAAAACAAAAAAAATGCAAGGTTTAACGCCTCAGAATATTTCACTGTTATCGATACAAATAATCGAACTAAGCTTTCGATAAAAAAAATTAAATTCCAATGTGTCTCAACACCCCCTGGTCCATTTTACCCCACATGCTTTCCGGTCAAATATCAATTTTCTAAGGTTTAACGACAATCAGAATACCTCTCTGTCATCGATACAAATATCCTAACCGAGTTTCGGATTAAAAAAAAAATTAAATTCCAATTTGTTTCCACCCCCTGGTCCATTTCACCCCATATGCTGTCCGGCAAAACATCAATTCTTCCCAGGTTTAACGGGTCTCAGAATACCCTGCAGGTATCGCTACAAATAGCCGAACCAAGTTTTAGATTTGTTAAAATCAATTCCTAATCTGTCTTAACAACCCTTGGTCCATCTTGCCCCACCACGTCCTTCGGCAAAACTCCAATTTTTCCCAGAGCGAGGACAGCGTTTCAGTTATCCACGTCCATTGTCCGAGCAACGAGCCTCAGCCGTCCTGTTTTCAACGTCCCGCAAGATGGTAATGGTCCTCAAAGAACCTCCCAAGAAAGTAGTTCGCTTTGGATAGTCGCTACCATTATTATTCCCAAGCCTCGCCGCGACTCTAGTTTTCGGAGTGTATACGCTCTAACGCGGATGTACACAGATCGCCGATAGATCGCCTCCCGGCAACCCGATAGGAATATAACCGGGAGCCGGGGAAGTCCCCCCGATCTCTTTACCCTCCCATACGTATTATTGTATATTATAATCCTCGAGATAACCGGTGAAGGGTTATAGCCTCGCGCTCGGCACATAGATACGCTCCGACCGAGAGATCGTAATCCCGTCGCGGTCTTGTTTCTCCTTCTTGCCCGGTGTTTCGCGCAGCGTGCGGGCGGGTGCCACACACAGCACAAACTTCGAGATAATGATCGCTTCGGAACACAACACGGTGTCCGCCAGTGGTCTCTCTTTACCTTCCTTTCATTTTATTTTTTTCTTATTCCTTGCCCACACTCGCTGCTTTGAATATCTCTTCTCAGCTCTCTTTACTTTAAATTCTCCTCGTCTCTTCTTTATCTTCTTTCTTGTTCGGGTGGTAAGGAGCGGTGGGAAGGCGGCAGCAAAACTTTAAACCTCGCACGATTTCAGAGAGGTATAGGATAACGTAGGGTCCCACTTAGCTACTAATGCTGTCGCTACTCGCTCCTTTTTTTCCCAAGCGCAAACAGACGCTCTGCCCCCAGGTAAATTATGTCCTCCGGAGAAGCTCGCCAACTCTCTTTCTCTCACTCGTTGTCTCTTCCCTTCGCGTCGAGGAGTTGCAGGCCCGGCAGAAGAAATCCTTCCGTGCGGCTCGCCGTATAGTCGGCGGCGGCCAAAGCCATCGAGCACCTTATGCCCGATCGCTTTCACTGGTATGGAAGAAAAACTCCGTCGTGGCTTAATTATTATCTCTTTTCGGTCGTACGTCAGCTACGGATATTATGTACCTTGTGGGGCCGCGTTATATCAGTTAAATTTTGCGGTTGTTACTGAAAATCTATGGCCACGAGAATGTCCTGTTGACTCTTTAATGACCGAGCCTTCTGCCCGTTGGAAAAATAAAGTAAACATTTATTACCGGTCGATACTTTTATTCGTAAAAAAATACGTGAAAGGGATAATGAATCTTTGAAGAATGCAGGTTGAAATATTTTTAAGAACTTAAGAAATCACAGTCAAAAATGTTCACTTTTTTTTTTTATTGAGGAAGCGTCGAATAAAATCATGACGAACTCGTCAAAGTCTCTGTTGTGTATCAGGATTAACGATCTGGGATAGTGCCGAAAATATGGCTCTTATCGTTACGGTTTATCAAGTTTCTAAATAAAAAACAGATATATCTCAAGAGTATGGTACACTGACGGTATACAATACGGTGTGTTATTGTCATTTCGATAAAAATACGTGAAGATAGTGACGCTTTAAAAAATTCCGTTTTTAACATTTCAACACCCAGATAGCGAGAAAAGAATTTAAGAAATTACGGTCGAAATATGTTACTGGGATGGAGTCAAAATTTTGCCAGAATTTTTGCATTGATAAAAATGTATGATGTATCGACCTGGGATAGTGCCAAAATGATGGCTCCATAATTTATCGTTACACTTTATCAAGTTTCTAAATTAAAAAACCTCACAATTTAAGAAATTACGGTCGAACATTTTTTACTGGGATGGAGTCAAAATTTTGCCAGAATATTCGTTTTGATAAAAATTAATCATGTATCGATTACAATCGCGACGAACTCATCATCAAATTCGCCGTTGTATCGACCTGCGATAGTGCCGAAAATATGGCTCCAAAATTTATCGTCACACTTTATCAAGTGTCTCAAAAAAAAAAAAAAAGGCTATATCTCAAGAATATGATACACCGACGATATCCAGTCCGGTGTGTTATTATCATTCCGATTGGTTAACGCTCTTCCGAAGAACCGGTATTTAATGGACGCCGCATGTGGCGCTCGGAGCCTTTTTAAAAATGTCCCATTTGGGCTTGCGCGGCATTCCATGGTCCAGAAAGTCAAGAAACTGAGCTAATCGCCAAGATTTCCACGGGGCTCTGTAAGATGTCCGTTCGTTTGTTTCTCCTTCAGGAAATTAGCCATTCCCCGTGGCGAATCATCTGCAAGAAACGGCAAGAGGAGAGGAATCGCGCCGACAACCGAAGTTCATCCGCGGCCTCGGAGCAGCCAATGTCCGCTCAGCTCCACTTCTCTCAGTATTCGCAAAACGTGCCGAGTAAGAAAGATCCCACCGGCCGTTAACCGTCCGGCAAGAAGGGCCGCTCGTTAGTTTCTGCCATTTGGAATTTTCTTGCAGCCTCTCGCAGCGCGGTAAGCAGCGCAACGCGCGAAGAAGATGACGCGCCGGGGATCGACGCGGAGGCCGGAGGGGGCGGAGGGAAGGGTCGCAGCCGGCAAACCGCATCAACGGAGGAAGCTGATTACAGCGGAAACTCAGCGTGCACGTGCTGTAACGAAGTCGAGGAAACGACCCCCGATGCGCTCGGAAGGCTGGACCCCCGACGCATCCGGGGCGCGGATGCTGGAAGAGAAGCTTGAAGACCCGCGCATGAGCGCGAGATCCGATCCGCAGACGAGGAATAAAAAAGTCCGTAGAAGTGGAAATGTGGAAGCGGATTTGCGGTTTTTCCCGGCAGAGAAAAATCACCGGCGACCAACCAACCTTCGGGCTGGGCTCTTCGGCCTCGACTTCTTTTTATTTATTTATTTTTTTGCTGCTGGGTGTTTTTTTTTTTCTGACTTGTTCGGGGGCCGCGCGTCCGCCCACGATAATTTGTATCTCCGATTTGTAAAAGCTGCGGAGCAGAGCACCCTGTGGTAGAGAGGACGAGAGGGGGGGGGGGGGGGGGCGAGGGGGACGAGAGACACGCGGACGGATGAAAGAAGAAGTCGAGGAAGAGACGCGCGATCCGCCTGCCAGGTGCTCGAGGATCCCTCGTTGTTGGTCGTCTCGCGTTCCGTCCTGCTGTCCCTCTCCCTCTCTCTCTTTCATTCTTCTCTTCGTCGTTCCTCCTTCTTTTCTCGTTGTCCGTCCGCTTTCGGATGGACGATCTCATTGTGCTGGAAGCACGTCGTTCTCCTCGCGCCACACGCGCGGCCGCACGCATGCGCGACACGTATGGTACCATTTAGGCCCGCGGAACACAATCCTCGTGAGGGAGAGCGGAGGGAGGACAAATATTCAATTAAATTTGCAAGTTTAATAACTCCTGAAAACTACTTGGAAATTTTAGTGCTTGATCGAATATAAAATTGCCGAGAACATGTGCAAAATACATGTCTCGGACGATAACGAGCCACTCGGCGTACCATCCGAGAAAGGAGGGCGGTTGATGTAGCGCTGAATAGGGGCATCGTGGATACCGTCGGTCATCGATGCCGACGTCTTCTACCTTGAACAAAATTCTCCTTAAAACACGATATTTCATTACTTTTACAGCTTAAAAAAAAAAAAGAGAAAATAAATATTTAAAAAGAAAAAATAAAATAAATTTTTGAAAGAAAATAAATTAATAAAAAATAAATTTTAAAAAGAAAAAAATAAATACATTATTAAAGAAAACAATTTTCTGGTATTTCAATCGAGCATGAAAATAAATTTTGTATTCTTCAATGTTTAGGTGGAAACATCGCGTAAGCTGAGCAAACATCAAAGTCCGTTTTAACTTCTGCCGCCTTCTCCGGTGTTTATTCAACCTCGCTGCATGCGGCTCGCCGGTCAATTCAACGCGTCTGACGCGGAATTGCGTAAGGAAGAAGGACGAAAGGAAGACAAGGGCGCCGTGCTGGGCTTCCTCGCGTATGCGGAGGATCGTCGGCCGAAGCTCTGGATGACTCGCCAAAGTCGGCCTGGACACGCGCCCGGAAAAATCAGCCCCGTGGTTCACCGCAGAATCTCCGAGTTCGTCCAGGAGTTCCGGAAGGCCGGAAAAGTCATGCTTAAGGGCGCGAGTCACGCCCTTCTGATTCCCGACCGGTGGATGGGTGTCCGGCTGGCCGGTTTAGCGTCTCGAACAAATCTGTTCGCTTTGTCGAAAAACAGATACCACTCCGTTCGGTTTACCATTGTGGATGGCCCGTGTCCTCGTGCGGTTAACGTCACAGGGGACGCCCGGCCAAATATCCCGAATAAACAGCGACGGAGTGAAGAAAAGCGCGCGACAACCGCACACAAAAACGATGCAACGGGCGCAAACACGCGCGAACTGCGACAAACATTCGCTAGATCGGTTTGCCCTTCGAGAAAAGAAAGAGGAAAAAAAAAAATCGAGAGTTCAGAGGATACACGAAGATGGGAAGGAGGAAAGGAAGACCATCGAGGGAGAAAACGACCCGAGCGACAAAGGTCCGAGTGGGCGGGTGGCCCATGTTCACGCGCGACTTCTGCACCCGGTGGAAACCTTTTCATTGGCCACTGGCCTCTTCTTTCCGTATTTCTGTATTCGGAGCCCGCAAGGTGCCGTCTCGCTCGTTCTCTGCCGCGCTCGGGGTTGTTGGCGGACTCCTGGCTCGTCGTACAGAAAACATCCCGCGCACACGAGTTTTCCTGTTGAAGTTTGTCTCCCCGCTGGCAAGACACGCGCGTTACGCGCTGAGGATAATGGAAGGATGGAGTTTTCGATTGAATAAAACGCATCGGTCGGACACACGCTAAGAAGCTCTTCCTCGCATCTCGCGCTAGCGCGTGGATCATTATTCCTCGCAGAGGGTATCCTTGCAGCATTGTAAGACGCGTTTCTTAGGCGCCTCTTTTTTTTCGGTTGGGATAAAATATCGCCTCGCACGTGCGCTGGAAATTGTCACTCGTGAACGCGGTCGTAAAGGTTTCTACATGTAGCAAACATTTCTTGTCCATAGACATAATTTTTTTTTCATCAAGTAAAACTTTTTTTCTCTTGTATATTTTATTGCCTTTTATCTTGTTTCTTTTATAATTTTTTTCTCTTGTCAATTTCACAATTTTTTTTCTCTTCTTAATTTTACTATTCCTTCCTCGTCGATTTTACCAATTTTTCAAGAACGACAATACGGTTAGTTGACAAAAAAAAAAAATACAATAAACAAGAACTTTTTTTTTTCATCTTTCTGGACAAGAAATGTTTTTCAAGTGTACAAACACCTTTCACTCGCTCAGCTCGATTTATCCAGCTTGACAGAAGCAAAAAATAATGATTCTTTTTTACCCCGGTGCGATCAATTTGACGATATCTCCATTATTTTTTTCTACCCCCAGTCGTCGTCGGCGCTATCGCTGCCGATGTTTGTTTTCTATTCCGCTCTGGCAACCATCGGGATTCGATCTTTCCCGTTATTTTTTCCTTCCTCCGTTTTACGTCCGTTTAAGTCCGTTTTTCTGACGCTGAGCAGGAAATCGTTCTTCCGTCGAGGATGAAATTACCCTCGCCGAGGCCATGACTCGGAGTTCGTTTTTCCATCGAGATATCGAAAAGCTCGATCTAGGAGGCAGGACGAATCGCAGTGTGGAAGCGGAGATCATCCCCGTGTGATGCGCCAGCTGGTTAATATTGGAAAGCCCAACCCCTCCGACCGCGAATATCTTTTTCTCCCTTTCGACCGAGCAGATTGCCTGCCATTCCGCAGAGTACACACACACTGCGCGTTACATCGTAGATGTATTATGTGATCTCTATCTCTATCCTCTCTCCATATTCTTTCCCCGAGCGCTTTTTTCTCACCTCGGCATTAGGAACATTGGATCTCGAACATCCGCGCATCATCCACTCGGAATTCTCGACGGGGAAACCACGGGGGGAGAAACTAAATCGTTTTCGGCCTCTCCGGCCACCTATGACTATGTATTCCTATATTCGTGAGGCGCATGTGAATGTGTGCGACGCATTTCCCGTTGGCGCTAACTACCCTTCGTTCGGTTAGACGAATGTTCCTCGGGGTTGCCACACCCTTCGAAACGAGAAGCTCCACCCTCTCGCTGAAAATGGAATGAAAGTCCTATTCGGAATGCATAGATGCAGACTGAAAGAAAAATAGAGGATGAGACAAAAATTGAGGCTATGGAATATATTACGATGAAAAAAAAATTCAAAGGCCTTAATTTAGTTTGTGAATCGGAAATGCTCCACTGATTGATCGCTCGTAACGGTGTTCCAATGGTGCAAAAAAATCCCGGAGCTCAATTTTTTTCTTTTCAATATTATTTTAATAGAAATTTATATATATTTTTTATTCTTCAAAAATGGAACTGCGATAATTTTATATATTCCTCAGTTGGTATGTTTTCGCATGATCCGTTACAGACGATAAATCGCGAGGATTCTTTACCTGATTTTTCATAGCCAAGAAAAAAATAAAAACGTTGCATCCCCCAGAAATCTACAGAACTCCCCTCGCGGCAACAAAAACTTTGAAAAATAAAAATATATGAATCAATAATCGTATGAATAATTAAATTTAATATATAAAAATGTCGTATGCGCCGGCGACTGCGGTAGGAATACCTCAATTAGAAGTTCGGCACGTTAAATTATCCAATTAAATCAACAGTGTCCGAGAATCTACCTCGTTTTATACGCCACGATATATCATAACCACAGCGTAGTTCTCGACACATTTAATGTTTTTCATTTTTTTTTTTTTAAGTGCCTGTCTTTAACCTTTTTGTACCCGATGATTTGTACTCATCGATTATCATTCCAGCAGGTTTCCGATATCTGCCGGCTCGATGTGAAATTGAGAATTATTAAACACGTTAATACGACTCTCGCTTGACCCCTCTCGCCGTGCAGAGATCAAACAGCGGCCACGTGATGCGAGCCCCTCTATACCCGTCCGCGTCCAATATTGACGGCCGAGAGACAGAAGGGCCCAACTCCCCTGTTAATGTATGCGATCTATGGCCTTTTGTTTCTCGGCCGTCGATATATTGTACCATACGATTTTCGCTGCGCGGCTAATGAGAGCGAGCAGGCGGGTTTTATTCTTGCGATGAAACCGTAGAAAAATCGAGTATACCCTCGATACACCGGGGTAAGGAAGCACGGACCGCGCCTGAACCCGAGGGAGAAGCCAACCGGGCCGGCAGGTGAGAGACCCGCTACGGGAAAAATATCCGTGCTGTGCCTGCCGCGCAAGTTCTCCGGGTTCTCCGGGTTATATGTACGAATTATAACGCGGCGCGCGCTGCGTGGCTCACCCCTCGATCGATCGTTACGAGCACCTATCATAATCGATAATGGCTCAGGTAGAAAGCCGCGTTTCTACACGAGAAATAACTCCTCGTCTGCTTCGGCCTCCCCCCTCGCTCTCTCTCGTACAACCAGCGTCCAGCGTCTCGTTATCCATTTCTCTTTGAGCTCCGACAGCTTTGCCAAGTCATCGCTTCGTCATTTCGGAATACTTTCCTCTCTTCTTTTTTTATTTCCCTTTTTTTTATGTATTCGTACCTATCGACCTTCGCACCCTTTGAAGCTTGGTTAAAAAAGATTATATATACATGTATGTATGTATATAAATTAATTAAATCTCGAGAGCACGCTGTAGTTGCGGCACATCGTGCGGGAATTGAATGGATAGATTGTCTGACGTTATACATTTTTTTTTTTATGGGATGATTTAACGTTTCGAACTTCCATTACTGTATCTCGAAGCTGGGATCTGATTGAGGTGTTTCTCAGGATCTTGGAATTTTTTTTAGAGGAGTTTCGTCAAACGGGGTTCTGGGTAAAATTTAGTTGAATGGAGATTCTATATTTCGGCGGTGTATTTTATTACGGGAAAATTTTATGGGTTATTTTGGTTGTTCAACGTTGTAGATTTTTTTTTTGCGATTTAACGTTAGAAGCTTCCATACTGTATCGCGAAGCTGGAATCTGATTGAGGTGTTTCTCAGGATCTTGGAATTTTTTTTTGAGGATTTTCGTCGGTCGAGGTTCTGTGTAAAATTTAGCTGAACGGAGATATATCGAGCTAATAGAATTTCCAGATTTGCGTGCTTTTTTTAATACGAGAAAATGTTATGGGTTGTATGGGTTGCTTGTCTGACGCTATAGATTTGTTATTTTTCCGACGTTTTAACATTTGGAGCTTCCATGCTGTATTGCAAAGCTGGGATCATATGGCGGTGTTTCTCAGGATCTAGGATTTTTTTTAGACGATTTTCGTCGGTCGAGATTCTGTGTAAAATTTAGCTGAACGGAGATATATAGAGGTAATCGGATTTCCACATTTCGGTGGTGTTTTTTATTACGAGAAAATTTGATGGTTTTTGCTTCCTCATAGAGGAAGCTTTTTTTTTATCTAGAACTATCTTTCGGCGATTTTTTACCCCGAAAACAAGCTCCGAGTGAAGTTCTTCTCATCGAAACTTGTGCCTCAGTTGGGAGTCTGTGACTTAACGTTAATTAATTCTTCGTTGAATAATCAGTTTTCCACAAAAAGAAAATGAGCCTCGCGCGGCGTTGTCTTGGTGATAAGTGGAAATCCCCGCAGGCAGGGATAAGATCGACACGGGAGATCGAGGCTCACGCAGCTTCTCGCTCGTTCTCCCGGGGGGCCACGTACCATGCGTGATGCATTGCACACGCATAATACTGTTCGATTTAATTAACCTTCTCATCGATTTTGTAATTTCTTTATAAAACACATACACCGCAACAGTTCGTCAACTTTCCTCTTCGCAATTCTCTATTCCTCTATTCCTCGCGATCTCTATTCCTGGCCCAGAAAAAAAAAACCAAAAAAGATTGTGAAATTAACGAGATTAATATAAAAATAATAATAAATAAACCAAAAATATCGCGTGAGATACATGGCACACACATAATACTGTTCGATTTAATTGTCTTTCTCATCGACTTTGTAATTTCTTCATAAAGCTCACACAGCGCATAACAGTTCGTCAAATTTCCTCTTCGCAATTCTGTCTTACCGGTACAATGAACGCTATTTCGGGGCCAAAAACAAAATGCCAAATTAACAAGAACAGTAAAAAAATAATAAACAAATAAAAATGTTAGCCCTACGCTAAGAATTATTAGTCAAATGTACGAACCAATTTGGACCATAAATATTTCACCCTCAGCTAGATTAACGAATAGCGTACATAAAGTTCCAATCAGTAATTGAAATTCTGTTTGCAGGCGAGCGTAACGAGCAGTTTTCGATGGTTTTCGGCTGCCGGAACACCAAGACGAGAAAGGGTACTACGGTGGATCGCGGCAGGATGGCGGAATACAAGGATCCGAGCTTTGTCTCTTTCCGGCGAACGAGCCGAGCCGGTATAGCGGTAGTCGTCGAGGGAGAAGGAGGAAGAGGAGCGAAGAACGGGAGAAAGGTGAAAAATAGAAATTAAGGGCCGGTGAGTTATCGCGGTTGCGTGAGAGAGAAGCGGCGCGAGATAAATCACAAACCGCAGGCCGCCGCCGCGGCCCCGCGACCGCATACGATCGTAGCATGCACCGCCGACACGATGCATGGTGCACACACAGTCCGGGGGTCTGTGGTGTGCAAAATGCACCCTGGCCACTATTCGCGCCCAAGCGAGAGAATCGCGAATGCAAAGAGCGCCCCCCCCCCCCCCCTTTCCTCCTCCCACTCCTCCACCCATGTTCTGGCAAATCCAAGACGCGGGATTAATAGTGCACCGCAAATGCAACCCCCTTTGCGATCCTTCTCTCGCGCCTCATTCCCGAGAAACATTTCATTCGTCCCGGTGCCTCTCTTCCCTCTTATGTATAATCTCGACGCTATGCAACTTCTTTCTCAGAAGCAATTATAATTTATGAACAATTTAATTATCAATGGAAGACACGCATGCAAAAAAAAAATAAAACTAACTTTTATTACACTAGTGTAATAAAAGCTAGTTTTTTTGCACCTTTGTAGAAGCCCCACGTTTACCGCTTGAACTAACAAACAAAGAGCAATAAATGATCATAAATTATATAAAATATCCTGCGGGGTATATACGCGTATATATGTATGCATATGAGATGGAAATTAAATTTCTAATCCACTCCGATATGCATGGGCTGCCCGAAAGTGTAGATTTATCGAGGCGATATATCACAGAAATCGTTTTATTTTTAAATATTTTTACCTTTCAACTCGTCACTTCCGATAAATCACTATTTTCTGCTATTTTTGGAGATAGAAAAATCATTTCTTATATCGATCGTTAATGAATCCTGTGTTAATAAAGATTTCTTATTTCTCAAAATAATTCGAAAAACGTAGACATTTTTTTTGTTCAATATATAAATAAAAAAAACGTTACATAGTTTACATAGTTTACCCTTTAACCCGTAATTTCCAATTAATTACAATTTTCTGGTGTTTTCGGAGTAAAAAAATGTTTTTTTTTTTATATCGATGATCAATGAATTCTATGTTAACAAAGATTTCTTTTTTTCTCCAAATAATTCGATAAACGTGAAAAGGCGTATTTCTGAAATAATATAAATTTAAAAAACATTGATTCGTAACAGATGTACAGCACGTTCGCATGATCTTTAAAGAAAAAGTAAAGTGCCTCTTTTTCCCTAAACCTCTCGTTCGCTATCCCTCACAATTCTCGATTATCTCAGGTGTTAATTAAATGCGAGTCACGCAAGTAAGCGCTTTAGGGTGAACACACCACTGGGTGAACACACCGCACACCACTTATTATGTGGTGCCGGACGCAATTGTCTGACTCGCGCGTCCCGTGTGCGGTCTGTGCTCGACCTCGGTAGGGCCTCTTGTGTACGGTTGGCATCGACGAGTACGACGACGCGACCGATCTTATCGTGAAAACGCTGCTCACCGGCATGGGACGTACGCTAGACAGAATATCGTGCCTATACATATACATATACATATACATATACATATACATATACATATACATATACATATACATATACATATACATATACATATACATATACATATACATATACATATACATATACATATACATATACATATACATATACATATACATATACATATACATATACATATACATATACATATACATATACATATACATATACATATACATATACATATACATATACATATACATATACATATACATATACATATACATATACATATACATATACATATACATATACATATACATATACATATACATATACATATACATATACATAACTTGCAGGGAACTCTTCTAACCGGACAGACGATCGGCAGGGTAATGCATCGTTATCCTTCTCGGGTGGGAATTACAACTTTACGTGACAATCTCGGTGACTCCTGTGGAAAACGAGCCGAGCAGCTGGAGTCAAGGGCCTCTCTCTTCCCGTTCCTGGTATACACGTATGCAAGAGTGCTGTTACACCTACCCTCGTTTGCGCCGCGCCTGTCGTGTGACGGTGTGATTAAACGACACTAATCACTATCTTTACACGCTCGTGAAAATTAATTCGCTCCAAGTCCTCGCGATCACAATTTCACGCCGACGTGTACACCTCGAGGTACCTATTCGACTTTATGACACGTTTATGTATCATCGTAGTTGTGAAAATTTTCCTATTCGCCGAGAGCACATCCGTATATTTATGGTGAAAAAAATTAACTTTAAAAAAATAATGTAGACTGGAACTAAAAAAAAAGTATCGTTGATAGTTTGCTCGTTTTCACACATCGTGACTTCAACGATTTGAGGTTTCTTTTTTATCAGTATTCATTCTAAAGGAGCGATAATTATTCTTACACAATTTGCACGGAGAAAAAGAACTGGTTGGATTAACGAAGGCTGGGTGACATGCGTTCAAAGGTGCTACTTGTTTGGCGCAATAAAAATGTTTGAATCGATTGAAGCATACAATCGTTTAATAAAACAATGCTTCATTTGCACCAAACAAACGACAGCTTTGGGTGCATGTCACCGCGACTTTTCGTTAATCCATCCATGTTTTTCTCTCATTATACACAGTAAAACTTAATTCTGTAAAATCGGAATACGAAATTTCGTAAAAATGATTTTTGTTAAATAACTGACAAACTCGTTTGTACAGCTTTGAAAATACAAACCTGTTCTTTTATTTCCCGTGTCAGTAACAATTCTAGTTTCTACTGTAGTTTCTAAAACTAGTGCCGACTGGTGAAATCGGAGCAATACAATACAACATATAAAAATATTGTAGACGTTTCATGGACAATAAGTTGTTGCAAAAACTACAAACTTTTTTTTACTCTGTACGAACGGACAATTATCTCATGGAACATTGTACGGAAGTAATCATTCGTAAAAAAAAACAAAATATCGTTGAAAAGCTAAAGGGGGTATCGAGTAGCTCGTAAAGCTTGATTGTGACAAAGCTGACTGTTATTGCCCGCAAGTTTCCTATGTGGTGCATGTACCGGAGAGAGAGTCGAGGCTCCTCGAGGCGAATGCGCGATGTCCGAGGGGGCCCCGGCTTCATCGAAACAACAGGCACGAAATCGGGTTTAAGCGTGTTCTCCTTTTTCTGCCGTATTCGCTGAGGACACGGGTCCGCTCTTGTATATCCGCCATTGTTTTGGACCATGTGAGGCGAGGTACGCGGCCATGTTAGCGCGCGTCCCCGCGGCTAAAAAGACCCGGAGAACTCGCGAGGAGCCGGAGCAATAATAAAAAGCTACCAAGTATATATAGCATAGTATATATATATATATATATATATATATATAGGAGAGACGATGAAGAGGGAGAGACGGGAAAAGTGGACCCTCGGGAGTGGCGAAGAAGAAAGGAAGGGTAAAGGGTCTATCTGCCTCCTTTCTTGCTCGCTCCCTCCTCAGCCTCCATCACATCTCATTTCGTCTCTCCTTCGCCGTCTCGGCGCGCGGCGTAACAAGCCTCGGGGCTATCCGTACGATGTACCTAACGTTCTTGCGTCGGGTGCGTACTACGTCCGAGCGTTGACTCGTTTCGACTTCTCTCCCCGTGTATCTCTCACCGTTCCTCTTTATTTTCTTACGTTCTATAATTATAAGCCATAACCATCGTTCCATCGAACTCGATCACCTGAGCGCAACCATACCTGGACAGCTCATCACGCGCGGCGCGCCCAAAGTCGAACGGCTATCTTAATGCCGAGTGGAGCTTCCGCGCTGAGCGGAGTCCACTTGCCGCTGGTTTAATCGAATCTTTGGCGCACAGGCTAAATTAAGCTTTTACACGCGCTCCGCTATAATAGATTGAGTTTGCGGGACCGACATTATATTTTCCATTCCGACCGGCCGATCACTTCCTACTTTCTTTTATCGTTGGGTTCTTTTTTTTTATGTTGTTTCAAACGGGATCATGCTAAGGGGATCATGACTACCTGCATACGGAGGCCTGTTCGTATCAAGATTTTCATTTCGTGATTGAGTTTATTAAATTTAATAAACTAAAAAAAAAAAACTACCTCCGGGCTGTAAGGAAAGCACACTGTTATTTCGGCGCTAATTATAATTCTTACAAGTGTGTATGAGGTTGAAAAAAAATTAACGAAAGATGCTTGAGACGACCTGTTGTTTAATCTTGTTTAATATTGCGTGGAATCGTGCGAATTCGAAGCTGAGTTTTGAAGAATAATTTCAATTTTTTTTGTTGTCAATATATTGTTTGCAAAAAAATGTTATGTTCCTTTTTTATTTTGTTTTGAAGGGGAGCATACTGAGTGCTATTGTGACTACCTGGATACGTAGGTCAGTTTGTATCACGACTTTTATTTTTGTGATTGAGTTTATTAAATTTAATCGACCGAACACGTAAAAAAAATCGCTTCCGACCTGCAGGAATACTACATTACGATACTAGTGCGAAAAATCTGTTTCTGACGAGTGTGAGTTTGCATCACAAGCCGCAGGCGAGTGTTAAGAAAACGTTTTTCGTACGAGTATCATACAAAATTTTATTTCGCAAGGTGTGAAAATCGGGGTTTTAAGCAAAACTGCGATTTTCTCCCCGATTGATATAAAAGCATGTTATATTATTTCGCTTCCAGTTGTAATTCTTACAGTTCCGCATACGATTGAAAAAAATAACCGAAAGATGCCCGAGATTTTGTTGTTTCGATCCTTGCCTGGAATCGTGAGAATTTGGTGTTGAGTTTTGAAGAAGAAAATTTCAATTTTTTGTTCTCGATATATTGATCGCAAAGTGTCCGGCAACAGCGGAAGTCGGATATTCTGAATATATTTGATGTATTTTTTAAATCCTTGACACTATATATTATGTATATACATGTTCGCAGGGATGTTTCGTGTGGGATCCCCGGTCGTCGGGAATTGGTCATGAATTCGTGTCGAGGCTGTGGCGTTAATGGGAAAACAAGTTTAGCCCCACAGCCAAGGGGGAGGCCTGTGGCCTTACACGTTATATTCGGTTTCTCTCCTCGAGGGTTGCAGATGGCCGCTGTGTAGAGGCCCTGCACCGCGCCGTAACCATTCGCCGCAGTAAGGATAATTGAGTATTGTAAGGGCGACAACAAAATCAAATTTGGGTGTGTATTACGACCGATGGAGCACAAGCGGTCGCATCCCCACCTCCCCCTTGCAAGCACGCGTTTGTTATGTCACTCTCGCTTATACCGCATAGTCAGTTGTCACTTCTCCTCGCATTTTTCTCGGGCTATACAAGCTTTCTTTCACTCTCCTCCTATGGCGGACAACATCCGTCATTGCATTGTTGCACCCCAGGGTGAAACGCACGATTTGCGGGGCAGAGAACTGCGAGAGGCGGGCCGGGCAGATGCGCTTCTCTATGGGCGCTACATTTTTTTTTATATTCGGTTAAATCGTGCGAGCTCGTTTTTTTTTATATTTTGAACGTTTCATCGGATTTTCTTTAAAATAATAATAATAATTATAGTAGTAAAATGCTGAATAAAAGTCTTAAAAAATGTCGAATCTTTTTGTCTATTAAAACTTTAATATTAACAAAAATATATGAAAATTAATCATTTTTAATATTACTATTTGGTTATGAAAAAAAAAATCTCTCACGAAGGAAACACGTGCGTCCACTGCGAAACTTACGAGAAGTCTTGAAGCATAGAGCTTCGCGCTTATCTTTATATTCAGTTGCATTGCGCGAGCTTTTATTATATTATGAACGTTTCATAGAATTTTCTTTAAAATTATAATAATAATAGTAGAATCGTGAATGAATGTTTAAAAACATGTCAAATCTTTTTGTGTCTTAAGAAGTTGATATAAAAAAAATATCATGAACATTAACTATTTTTATTACTATCTGGCTACGAAAAAAAGAAAAAAAAAATCTCTCACGAAGTCAATTCGAAGCACGAGCCTCCACTGTGAAACATACGACAAGTAGTAAAGCATAAAGCTCCGCGCTTATCGGATACTCGGGCCGGTTAGTAGCGTACACCGTTAGCCACGCTGCGAAGCTATGCTAATTAAGTAGTTTTTTTTCCTCCCAAACGTAGTAAATACTCTCTCGTATGACGCATGTAAGGAATATGAAACGCATAATCTTTTTTTTTTTTCAGGTACCATGTTGACTCGAAGCTCGGCACCCAAACGAGAATCGCGTATACCCGGTCGGGGCGAGCGGACGATAAGGACTTTAAGCTCGAACGCTTTTATCATCACGCGTGCCCGCACTTATTACCGCGAGTGGTATATCTCGAGCCGCGTTCAGCGAAGATCAGGAGACCCGATAACGAGAACGAGGAGTGTGAGAGTTACTTGTACGCTAGCGAGAACTCTCTCGTCGTGGCGATTGCCTCGTGACGCCGCTTACCGCTCGCCTCGCACGTGACTCCGGAAACGTAAGGGCTCTTTAATAACCCGCACAATGATAATCCTCGTTAGCGTAATATCGATCTCTACGATATCAAGAGACGCGGTAGCGTCTCGACGCCGAGTACTTAAAAAAAAATTAAGCGAAAAGCGAAAAATTTGAGCGATGAACGATATCAAGACGCTACCAAGTAGTTATACTCCAATATGCTGGAAGTAATTCTTTGCACTCAATTATCTCGGAAACAAAGAATCGGATCGAAATGGTTACTATGTACAACAAAACTTTCTTGTTTCGAGATACACTTTTCTTTTTCTCTTTCGATTTTCCTATTTACTCGCCTACGCCGCGTTGGGTTTTCGTGTGAAACTCAAGTGCGATCGTCAGCGCATACACCCGAGGTGGATTACCTCATCTGAAACTCTTTTCCTCTTATAGATTTCACAGGGGACGATCGTCGTCTCTCTTTCGCTCTTTCTGTTCCGCGAGAATAACGTGTACCTGACGTGACTAGGTGCCATTACCCTCTTGGCGCGGTGCAACGGGCCACGCGATCTCTGTCACCTAATAACGTTTCGCCTAATCGGAGAGCGCGATAAGACCGAAATATTCCCGGCGACATGCGAACGCTCTCCAGCGCTCCGTCTCTCTCTCGGCGATCATGATCGCTACTGTGCCATTGCTCCGTGAGGGGAGGGGGTTGGGGGCTTTCTCTGTACCTCGGTACTTTGCACGTACACACGGCATACTCGAGACTGTCCGATACGACCGTCGATTCGACGGGAGCAACGCCGAATAGCCAGACAGGTTCTGCGTTTAAAAGACGTTTCTTATCCAGATACGGGGATCAATACTTCGGGATATCGAAAATTGGCTGATTGCAAAAATTACATCGAAAGGGCTTACACCGAGGTTTATTTTATAACATCAAGGTTCAGAATGCTAGTTTTTTTTTTAATAAAAAAGCAACGGAACGAGCGCAGATTTAAAAAATTGCTATTTTCTTTCGTTTTCTATGTTCTACGTTTAACAGACATTTCTTATCCACAACGGAAATCAATATTAACCCTTCAAGTACCGGATACTCGTTCAACGAGTAGCATTTGACGAGACGCAACCCTCGAACGATTTGAATAACAAGTTAATGTGCTAAAAAAATTCTGTAAAAATTCACAGACGTATCTTGAAGTGTTGTTTTTTTGATAATGCAGAAGAAAATTTATTACGAACATCCGTATGGTTTTTTTTACTCAAAAGAAGGCATGGTCGTTTGCGATCGGCAAAAAGTTTCCGGTATTTGAAGGGCTAAGGGGTATCGAAAATTGATCGGTTGCAAAAATCACATAGAAACAGCTTACACCAAGGTTTATTTTATAACATCGAGGTTCACAATGCCAGTTTTTTTTTTTTTTTGTGTAAAAAAAGCAAACAAACGAGCGAACAAAAAAAAAAATTGCAATTTTTTGTTTTTGTTTTCTATGTCCTACGTTCAACAGACGTTTCTTATCCACAAACGGAAATTCATACTTCGGGATATCGAAAATTTGTCGATTGCAAAAATTTCATCAAAACGGTTTACACCAAGGTTTATTTTATAAGACCGAGGTTCGTGATGCAAATTTTTTCGTTTATTTTAGTAAAAAAGCAACGAAACGACCGAAGATAAAATATTCCAATGAATCGCCTTGGGGAACCGTCCGTTCGGTGAACAGCTCGAAGCAACAATTAAGAATTCTCGCGCTCGAGCGAGCACATAACAAATCGGGTATAATTTTTTATCATGATCGCTACTGTGCCATTGCTCCGTGGGGCGGCCTCCCTCTGTACCTCGGTACTTTGCACGTACACCCGGCATACTGGAAACTGTCCGACACCGCCGTCGCTTCGACGAGAGCAACGCCGAATAGCCAGACCGGTTCCTCGTTCAGCAGACCTTTTTTATCCCCAAACGGAAATCAATACTTCGGCGTATCGAAAATTGGTCGATTGCAAAAATTACATCGAAACGATTTACACCAAGCTTTATTTTATAACGCCCAGTTTCATGACGCCATTTTTTTTTTTTTTTTTAGTAGAAAAGAAACGAAACGGTCGGAGAAAAAAAAAAAAAAATTTCAATGACTCGCCTCGGAGAACCGTCGTTCCGTGAACAGCTCGAAGAAACAATTAAGAATTCTCGCGCTCGGGCGAGCACATAACAAATCGGGTATAATTTTTCGCGTCGATCCTGGCGAACGGCAGGCGTTTCCCTTGGCCCCGTGCATAGATAGCCGAGGCGTGACGGAGAGTATTTAAGGCGAGTGAGATGAAGAATAAGAGACGTCATATCCTTAATATTCTCTAGCATATACCTACCTGGTCCGGCTGATGATGCCACTCAAGGTATATCGTTATTAGGCTATACCCAGCCGTACCCCGAAGCGACACGCTCCGGAATTCTCGTTGATGCATCGCGGGGCGTGACTCTTCCAAACACTGCAAGAAACGCAAACTATTTTTTTTTTTTCTTCCCTTCGTTCTCGCTCTTCTCATCGGCCCACGAAAGTGTATTCTGTTTTGACGTGTTTTGACAAACGGGCGCCATTATACCGGGCTCCGTTGCGGTCCTGTTACCCGTAGAGCGCTCCGACACATCTTTTCAGAGGGAGAACACACCCCGAAAGCTCTCGTCCCTCCGACGGCGCGACGACCTAGGTGGGCCCCTCGTGCCCCCTTTCTTCCTCGCCACAGAAGTCCCGAGACTCTTCTATCCGCAACGGTAGGAGTGAGAAATTGGAATACAAATTTAACGGACGAGGAAGGAAGAGGATGGAGAAAAAATTTCTCCCGGAGGTGAAACTCTAAGGCAAACTGGAAATCCGGGTGAAAACGGACCATTTTTGCCAATTTTTTCGCTGGTCCGTTTTGCCCCTGGGGTCCGATTTACCCCTCCGCCCTCTCCACCCGTCTCGAGAGATAAACGAACCCGACTGATTTTCTTCGGCCACCTTTCCAGGAGCGCCATTATAATTCCGTTCGTTAAAGATCTCTTTAAAGTTTCTCGAGTGTCTTTAACTGGAATTGGAGACGAGCAAGGATTACCTTGGCCTGTCGTTATACCGGAGTAAAATTCTTCTGTTGCCTGAGAGAATTTTATTGTGCACTCGGATCTCTCCTGAAAGGGAACAAAAAAAAGCTTGTGATAGACCGCTCGATTTCCGCGCGAGATTCGTTAACGCTGTCGTTAACTCTCGTTAAGTCGTACAACGCGAGATTAATACCCGACCGGGTAAACATATTCGTTGACAGGGTGTAATACCTTCGAGCCTCGCCCGACGGCTGAGTTGAAACACGGGTTCCCTCTCCCACGCGGAACCGGGTCCGCGCGGTTATCCCCGGTGGGACTTTAAATCGATCGAGACCCACCGCTCGAGGTCCTGTTGGTGCTGCCCTCTTCAGCGATCCATAGCCACTAGCCTGACAAGCTTCGGAGCAGCGATAGATCTTCTTTTTTGGCGTCTGAAAACGATGAAATTAAATCATATTTTATTTATTTATTTAATTATTTTATTTGTTTACGGGACGAATCCTTATAGATTAAAAATTTTCACATTTCAGATAACACAAATGTGAACCAAAATATAGCATGTGTATACATAGAAACGTCGTGATAGACGAATCTTTTTTTTTTTATACAATTTTTGTTCCGAGAACATGATAAGAAATAAAAGACCATGGCCAATATTCGATCGATAGTGGGCCGACCTTTCTGTCAGCGTAATGCGTATGGTCGGAGTTTGAAATACCGTTTGCGTTCTTCTTGGGCGCGCTGGATGGAAAAATATCAGATACGTTAATTACAGTTGGCATTGTTTAAAACTGGAATTGAGAGAAAATTAATATATGAAATTGAGATAAAGTTAATTGTTCGGTATATTAAAGATGTCTGAAAAGCTTGATTTTTTAATATACCGGGCAACGATTAAACATGTACTTGCATACTAAAATTAATCCATCGATTCTATGCATAAAACTTCGAATTTACGACTTTTCATGCAGATATATTTTTACAGAAACACCAAAAGAAGAAAATTCCGGAGTTGCAAAGTTCGAGAACACCTTGTCGGTCGATACGCATGGCAGGTGAGGCGCGTAAAGCGATCGTCTACTAATTATAATGATTAACCCACACGAGAGTCTTGTGTGCATACTAAAATTAATCCATCGGTTTTATGCATAAGAAACTTCGAATTTACGAATTTTCACACAGATATCTTTTAACAGTTTGACCAATGGACGTCCGTTTTTTTATTCAATAATTTTATTATTACAGAAACACTAAAAGAAGAGAATTCCGGAGTTAAAAAGTTCGAGAACACCTTGTCGGTCAATACGCGCGGCAGGTGAGGACGCCTAAAGCGATCGTCCACTAATTATAATTATTAGCCCCACACAAGTGTCGGTAAGTACGCAAAAAATTCATATATCTTACCGTTTACCGTACTGTGTATTTTTTTAAAAGAAAAAGTAAATAAACATTCATCCGTTGCGTCTTTATTCCGTTGCAAGATAGAAAATATTTTTGTTTTTTTATTATTATTTTTTTCAGAAATAAACGAAGAGCTCTCTCTCTCTGCTCGGCCTCTCGGGATATTCCTCCATCTCTCGCGAGTCTTGGCGTTGCCAGGGCGTAACCAAACAGCTAATCGTCGGGAGCACGCCCCCACACGCGATGCGCGGGTAATGAATACGTAGGGTACGTACACCTCTCTACTCTTATGTGCTTCATCCTCTTCGAGTTTCTCTCGCGGATTGTAACGTAGTCTCGGCAAATTCCCGGCGGCAGTGGCAGCTCGAGAGAGGCAGAGAGACCGTGAGGAAGAGAGACTGCAGAAACTGTTGGAGCTAACGAGCCCCTTCTTCGGGAAGGCGAGCTGCGAGCGAGGCATCCCAGTAAAACAGAAAGAGGCATGGGGTGTGTAAGGAAAAGACGAGAACGGGAACAAGAGAGGGGCCGTAAAAGTAATTTTTCTCATCCCCGCACACTGAGCCTAATGGAACTGGTCCCTCCGAGCTCAAAGCAAACGAAAAAAAAAAAAAAAAAAAAAACGCCCAAAGTGCAAAGATAAAGAAAACAAATGAAATGGGCTAGTTTATAAATATAGAAGTTCATGCCGAGACCGGTAGTTCGAGCATTTAATCCGCGGGCTTTATCAAGCTCGGGGTGGGTAAAAAAGAAGTCGCGATGAGCTCGAGCCAACCGAAAAGGCAACGAGCCAGGATGATGTATCGAGAGGTTTTTTGTCTCTCGCGAAGAGATCGTCCAACAGCAGCGGGAGCTTCGATGCTTTTTTGTTTTTTTTTTACTTTTTTTTTTGTTGTTTGTTTATAGGGTACCTGCAAGAAAACCGGAGAGTTTCACCGGGACGGAGAACGAAAGGCTGGAGATGCTGTGTATCGGATATATACCCGCTCCTTGGATGTCCTCTTGGGAGCTTATCTAAGCGAGCCAGACAAAACGTAGTGGTTTCGCGTGCAGCAGCACCACCAGTAGGAGTAGCATCGGCATCAGCAGCAGCAGCAGCAGCAGCAGCCTCTTCACTTTTTCTCTTCCTTTTCCTCCCCGTCTCTTCTTCGCCTCTCACTCAGTTTCTCAGCTTTGCCAGCGGACAAGCGTATTCGAGAAATGAGACGTCGTCCACCGAGTCGCGGGCTAATGGAGAGTCTCCCGGTCTCGGACGAGAGAGCCGCGCGAGAGAGGTGTTCGGGATCGCGCGGGATCTGGCTCCTCTGCCTTTTGCGACCAGACCGACATAGTTAAGCTCGGAGAAGAGAGGAGTGCCAGAGAAATGACCTGTGCGTAAAGTTTGCTTCGTTTATTTATTTTTTTAAATTTTTTGTTACACTAGATACGTTTGGTACACCGGACAATTCTTGATTCTTGATCTATTCTGTTCTTAGGCGCACCGGTCAATGTCGGCGGATCAAGGAAAGGATGTCGCGTTGTCGCGAGATATGATCGCCCCGGCGGGGGCCTGTGCTCGACCGACTTTAAGACGATGAGCTCGGAGAGTCCCGGAGGAAGACACCGAGAGAGAGTTCGAGGACGAGTTCGACGAGGGTTGATGCTGCGGCTGGACCGAGAGAGCCGAGTAAGAAGAGAGGCACGCCCCTGTTCGTTCTGTCTCCTCTCTGGTGCTCGGGCTGTGCTGTATCCTCGGGATCGTGCAGAGCGGAGCGCGGTGACATCAATGGCTGATGGTCAGCCTCGGATGAGCCTTGGTGGAAGACGTCGGGCCCGGGGACCTGCCTGGATTAACCGAAGGCACGATAGAGAAGGAACTATGCCGAGTCAGCATCGAGGGGATATCTGTCTCGCCTAGGTCCCAGGTACACGCGATACCTGGCTTCGTTCCCTTTCCATAACCCATCGGTGATCCCCCCGGCGTATCTTTGACTCGGGGACACCACGGGATACTCTTAATAGACCTAGGAGACGAGGCTTGTTTGGACGTTTGCGGTAAACAGAGCGACACCGCTTGATCTATGTGCCTTCTGCTTCCGATGCCGGTGCCTGGCGGGACTAAGGGATGAAACGAACCGCACTGCGTTTCCCCGACACAGGGTGGGCCTCGGCGCGCGCGTTCTCACCGTCAACGAGGCTAAGAAACACACACGCAGTCGCGTATATGGGCATTAAGGAGGAAAGAGACTCTGATCTTCGTCTATCTGTTTCTCACTTTTTCTTCTCCTTTTTTTGTTTGTTTGTCGATCCGACCGGATAAGGATATAGATAGCAGCGGGGTAAAGCCACTTTGGGAAGACTCGGAGAAGGCAGTCTGTCTTTCACTTAATGGCATCTGCTCATCTGTAAATTGTTTCGGGAATTATGTTGACGGTATGGTTGATTAGATTGTGATAAGGCAGTTATGCAGTGACTATGGCGGCAGTTTAGGTTCGAATTTTCAAATGAATGTCTCAAGGCGATTTTCTTTTTTGTTGGCAAAATTTCGAAAAATTGTTTTTCGGAGTTTACCAGTGAGAACGGTACACAAAATAATGCATATATTTCCGAAACATTGAATAGTTTTTTCACTTAATCTCTGATATACATAGTTACAATAGAGAGACCCTTTAAATCTGTATTCCGTGCGTGGAAATACCGATTCCGGTCGACGAAAAAATAATGGAGCGAGAGAAAAAAAAAAGCGCGCATAACAACCGCGGTAAGAAGGAACGGTCCGAGATTTCTTTCCTCTCATCCCTTTCCGGCTTTTTGTTGATGCGCGCGTTTGTTATATAGCACACGTCTCTCCCTCGCGTGAGCGCGCGCGCGAGAAGGTGCAACGAGCGCGTTTCGTCCCGCATAATATTAGGAGAACGCAAAGCGTTTTATGGGGCCCACCCAAGCAGTCGAACAGTTCGTCTCTACTGTTTCGTTTTCTTAAAGCGCGCGCGAGCGGCACTCTTTCACGGCAGAAGCGGCTGCTGCCGTTCCTTGATGTGTTCTCTCACTTTCTCCGTTTCGCCGGAGGCTCCGAAGAAACACCATCGGCGGCATTTCCAGTATACAATACGTGCGATATAGCACACGAGAGACGGACGGGGAGCGAATAACCCACTAGCGATTAGCGATCCCGGCAGTCGAAAAATCGTGTCCTAGCTGACGATCTCACGGTGATCGATACGCTCGCCACCTGCGACTGTTTCTTTCCCATCCTCGTAGCTCTCGCAGGGCAGCCTAAAAAATAAAAAATAATATAACCATTTGCGCGATCCTCGGGCAGATCTCGCCGATCGGCGGATCGATCGAACGATCTCCGAAAACTGCTCGAGCCTCATGCTGGTCGGAGTCGGTCTTACAGGCCTCGAAGATCCGACATAACTGGGCACAAAAGAGAATTGCATCGCTGTGCCCGATCCATTCGACAAAGACATCCATAAAAAAATAATTAAAAAAACAAAACGTTAGAAAATTTAAAAGAAAATCCGTTTTAATAAAGGCTGAACAGATTTCTGGGACGTTAAAAAAATAATCATCAATCCATCCTAAATTCTACCTTCTCGAGGATAAAGATTTAGGATAGCTCGGTGTTGTACTGGCTCGAGGATGAGTTCGGGTATTTCACGTACAAAAGATATTACTTTAATTTTAAAATAATTACTTTATTTAAAAAAAATTACTTGATTTTTAAAATAATTACTTTATTTTAAAAAAATTACTTGATTTTTAAAATAATTACTTTATTTTAAAAATAATTACTTTATTTAAATAGAGTAATTATAATTATAAACGAAAACAATTACTTTATTTTGACTTGGAATAACCCACTAGCGATTTACGATGCCGGCATTCGAAAAATCGGTTCCTAGCTGACGATCTCACGGTGATCGCTCGCCACCTGCGACTGCTTCTTTCCCATTCTCGTAGCTCTCGTAGAGCAGCCTAAAAAATAAAAATAAATTAACCGTTTGCGTGATCCTCGGGCCGATCTCAACGATCGAACGATCTCCGAAAACCGCTCGAGCCTCATACCGGTCAGAGTCGGACTTAACCGACATAACACGGCACAAAAGAGAATTGCATCGTTGCGCCCAATCCACTCGACAAAGTCACCCATAAAAAAATAAAAATAAAACGAAACGTGTGAAAAAAGAAAATCTGTTTCAATAAAGGCCGAACAAATTTCTGGGACGTTAAAAAAAAAAAAAAATCTTCGATCCATCCTAAAATCCACCATCGCGGGGCTAAAGATTTAGGATAGCTCGGTGTTGTACTGGCTCAGGGATGAATTCGGGTATTTCACCTACAAAAGGTAACAATTACTTTATTTTGACTTTGCGGCTCGGCGAGGTCCAACAAACACCTTGCTCTCGCTCTTGCGACCTCTTCCCTTTTTCTTCTTTTTTTTTTTATCTCCCTTCCATTCGTCCCTCGCCGCCAATGGCTTTGTTGGCGCTACATCGGTCTCTCCGTCCCTCGTTGCGGCAGCGTGCACTTTGCCGTCCTGTTTGTAAACGACAGCGTGAAAAACGCCTTGGAAATGTGCCGCTGACTTGCTCGTATAAGCTCCTTTGCCAGAGTGCATCTCTGCGTCGTGCAGTTTTCTTCGCTTTCTTCATCTCGTACCTGTCATCCACGCGGCCGGAGTTCGAGGCCATGCGGGAGCACAAGAGATCCCCTTTGGTACGGAAGATCTCTCCGGCGATGCGGCAAATGGTCCCCTGGGCGGCCTTTGCTGCGAGCCGAATTCTATGGGGGCGCGTTTCAACCCCAACGCCTTCCCTTCTTTTTTTCCCTCTTCTTCTTCGGCGCTCCTCGGCTGTCCCCTCGATCTCATCTAACCGATTGAGTATTCGCTGTGCGACTACACGAGCCCAACGGTTCAGAGTGTATCGCGCGGACACGCAAAGAGCTTGTCACCCAGTCGGGCCTGAGTCTGCCCGTAGATGGCGCTGATGTAATGCACACACAATACACGCTCAGCCAGTGGACCAAAAACACCGTCAACATCGGCCGAGAGACACGAACGGTTACATTCGTAATTCGTATAACAGGCTGGACGCCCACGCAGAATAGGATAGCCCGCACGCAAGAGCGACCGCACGTCTCAGCCCCTTCGACGCAAACTATGTTGGCAAACAATCAATTCGATGAAGATTTACGAGGCAACGAAAGTCGATGCCTTCTGGCTTTCGGAGTTGTCGCCGCTCGAACCTTGTGAACTCATTCTTTTCTTTAAATTTCATTTTTTTCCCCCCCTCATTCTGATGCTGTATGGGCATTCATTGTGGGGATGCTGGGCCCAACGACCCATGCTCCTGTTATGGTTGGCTGCAGGGTTCAATGCTATTATGATTTGTGGCGTGCGGTTTAGGGAAGCCCGTAGAGTGTTGCACCGATGGCGACTGCTTTGCACCTGAATGATCCAATTTTCGGCGTGCTTCTTCCGCGCACGAACGTTGCATAGCGGGAACGTTGTGAATATGGCCCAGCCCGATTAATTTCCTAATTTATCGTGGGACATAAAAAAAGATCGCACCCCTGGAACAGCAGTGCAACAACCTGTATGGCAATACAGGTTGTAAGAGTTCTAAGATCCGTTTTGCCCCGCTCTTCTCTATTCTCTTTTCCATCTTCGATAATTTCTGTTTTGCGATTGAATGGAGGTAAACGAGTCGCTGTACGTGAGAGGAAAGTTACACGGACTTTTCTTCTTTCTTTTGTGTTGTGGGTAAAAACGCGATCGGCGATTTCTTGCCCAGGGTGTCAGTTGTGAATATGAACCAACCCCATTAATTACCCAATTTTTCGTGGGACATAAAACAGGATAGGATCTTAAATCGTACCCCTGGAACAGCAGTGTAACAACCTGTATGGCAATCCTAGAAGAGATGTCACGATGTTGTTCTAAGAGTAGTAAATGGAGGACACGGGTCCGTTTTGCCCCGCTCTTCTCTATTCTCTTTTCCATCTTCAATAATTTCTGTTTTGCGATTGAATGGAGGTAACGAGTCGCTGTATGTGAGAGGAAAGTTACACGGACTTTCCTTCTTTCTTTTGTGTTGTGGGTAAAAACGCGATCGGCGATTTCTTGCCCAGGGTGTCAGTTGTGAATATGAACCAACTCCATTAATTACCCAATTTTTCGTGGGACATAAAAAAGGATAGGATCTTAAATCGTACCCCTGGAACAGCAGTGTAACAACCTGTATGGCAATCCTAGAAGAGATGTCACGATGTTGTTCTAAGAGTAGTAAATGGAGGACACGGGTCCGTTTTGCCCCTCTCTTCTCTATTCTCTTTTCCATCTTCGATAATTTCTGTTTTGCGATTGAATGGAGGTAAACCAGTCGCTGTACGTGAGAGGAAAGTTACACGGACTTTTCTTCTTTCTTTTGTGTTGTGGGTAAAAACGCGATCGGCGATTTCTTGCCCAGGGTGTCAGTGGTGAATATGGCCCACCCCCATTAATTATCCAATTTTTCGTGGGACATAAAAAAGGATAGGATCTTAAATCGCACTCCTGGAACAGCAGTGCAACAACCTGTATGGCAAACTTACAAGAGATATCACGATGCTGTTCTAAGAGTACTAAATGGAGGACACGGAACCGTTTTGCCCCGCTCTTCTCTATTCTCTTTTCCATCTTCAATAATTTCTGTTTTGCGATTGAATGGAGGTGAACGAGTCGCTGTACGTGAGAGGAATGTTACACGGACTTTTCTGCTCCTTTTTTTTTTGTCTTGTGGGTGAAAACGAGACGGACGATTTTTCTCGGACAATCTCGTTGACTCTTCAGGGATTTTCTATTGTCGGGAGACGACTCGAGAATTTATCGTGCGGTTGAGCAGCTATACAGCAACGATGTGCTTCTCATTCTTACCTAAAAAAGAAAAAAAAAACACCAATTTCTCGCTTGCGGTGAAACCGGGCGTGGCGAGAATCATAGACTAGATTTGCGCTTCGAAAAAAAGAGTCGAGAAACGAGGGGTCCGAGAATTCAGAAACGCGTGAGATCTAGCTTTCACGCTCGTTCGACTCGTTCGTTTTGTGTCGTCCTCGAGAGTTTTTCTCATCTCGTATTCTAGCTTCGAACGCACAGTAGTGCAGGCGATAATGTTCGGTGCCGGACGGGAGTTTTACACATGAATGCTAGAGTCCTCTCGAAGTCACTCGAACGCAAGTGACAATGAAGTCGAATAGTCAAAACTTCCCTTTCGGCTTTTCTTTGGTTCCTTTCAGTATTTTTTTTTTTCATGTCTCAAACTTTCGGAGCGCCTTGAAGTTGATTGAATATTATCGACGGTCGGGGGGTTAAAAATTATTCAGGTTCGTTTCTTTTTTTTTTTCATCCAATTTGGATACACAGAAGATAAATTACCAGTGACACGCGATGAACCTCTTACAAAAATCGACATGTTAATTTCGAGAGAATAAAAAAAAAACCCCGTTAACAAAAACCCAGCATAATGAAGAAATTGAAGAAGCTGACCTCGAAATTCGAGCTGGCGTCGGGTATTCGCGGAGGAGAGAGCGGTTAGTGATTAATCTCGGTTGATGATAAAAAAAAAGATTCGAGCCGGCCCCGATGTTGATAATCGTGTTTTTTTTTTAACACGTAGGAAAAAAATCGGGAGGACGCGAGAAGAGCGAGGTCGGGGATAGTCGAGGTGACGAGGGTGTCGTTTACCGGGGCAAGTGCCCGGAGTATCCGCAGCTCGAGGCTGGTGGCTTGATCGGTTAAATTATTGACGGTGTAATTTTTATTTGTTCGCAGTTAAACACACGGGACGGAGATCGGAGCGGCTACCGTGCGAGATTACGGGTTCCGTCGACGAACCAGGCGAGGAGCGACCGGGTATTATCGGCAAGATATACGCGACTCTGCAAGGAACCGATCACGGAGAAAAGAAACCGAAGCACACGATCTTCGATGAGGGGCACGAAAAAAAATCGGATAATGCAAGGACGAAAGATCGTCAGAGTGAAACGAGCAATTTCGAGAAAATCGATAGAAATTTGATGATCGATGGCTTCGGGGCGAGCAGCGGTGTTCAAGCTATGCGCTATCAGGAGCCAAAGAGAACCCTCAGCAACGCTCGTGACTCCTTCGTCACCTCGCCGCTTCGCCAGACTTACCTCGATGCCAAAGAAAATCGACAAGCTTCGGGCTCTCGTGGCGGCGACAAGAAAAAGAAGACTCTCTGCGACAGCCGAGGCTGCAAGCAGGTGAAGAGCAAAGTCGAGTTTCGAGAAGCCGAAACCGACGTGACCGTCGACTTGCAAGAGCTGATAGGGAAAATTCAGGAGCTCAAGAAAACCGTTGAAGATCTGGAAGCGGCCAAGAGGAACGACACGGTGGTAAAGGCGGAAGTATTAAATTAAGGAGGATCGACTGTTTCTTTGGAGACAAAAATGTGATTCAAAAAAAAAAAAATCCATCACAGCTGTCTCGAATTGTATGCAATGTTAGTAAAATGAATTATGCATACAATTCATGAGGTATATTTTGCAAAAATTATTCGTATATTGAATTTAGAGAAAGATGTATCCAAGTTTAAGAATTTCCACGACTTCAATCGTTATTACGTACTACTGGCTAACATTACGAAACGAAAAACAAAATCTCAAATCATTTCCCCAATCTTATATGAACAATTTTTAAAGAATATTTCAGATATAAAATGATTATTAAATTGATAATTTTATGTCATGGATCCGTGATGTGTGATAAAACACTTAGAATCGGACGTGTATTTAATGTTATTAAATATTAGACCTGAAGTGACGTTATGTTTGGTAACATAATGCATCAGCTTTCGACCGGAAAGGTTGTCGAGCTCGGCACTGATACTGCGGTTAACTGGATAGACTGTGATGACAAAATAAACTTTGCATCGATAAATCATTGACTACACGGTAAAGTGGGGATTTTGCATTTCGTCCATAAGCTTTTATGCTTCTTCCACTCAAAGCCAGTTTTTCAAAGCTCTAAGTCGGCTTGGTAGTAGTAAAGTAGTGATATTTTATCCCGGAACCGACGGACTCCAATGTTAGAACATAGAATGAAAAATAGGTCAAAGTAGTTAACTTCTAAATTGCATTAGAAATAAACTACACGGTCAAAATTGCCCAGACTTCTGGGATAGATGCATAGAGTGTTCGTGTAGAAGACGTTAAAAAATTGAGGCCTTAAATTGAACTCCGTCCGATAGTCGATCCTCCTTGAAGTAAAACTAGCCAGTAAAATTATTTTGTTTCTTCACGGAGGCAGCAAAAGGCAAAAGTTTCGGAGGAGAACGCGAGCAGCCAGACAACCGGCAGGTTCATCACCGATCTCCTGGGAGTGCGCGAGGCTCTCGGTACTTGCAGCAGCGATCTAGCGAAGCTCCGAAAGTTTTGCCAGTCTCGAGACTGTATGAGGCAGATCGAGGAAAGTAGGAGCACAGCTTGTTGCGACGAAAAGTCCGGGCATCTTCACACCACGATCGACGGTGTGAGTGTCGTGGTGAAATTTCCGGAAGAAAAATTGCCCGAACCCCGGCAGCGAGTTTTGGCTGACCGTGAGCCGCATAAAATTGCCTCGGAGAGTCACGGGACTCCGGACAGCGGGAGTTCTGTCAAAGTAGTCTCGGAGCTGGAGAAAGGTCAAGAGGAAAAGTCGCACGAAGCCAAGCGTGGTGAAGCCAAAGAAAAGATCCGTGACTTGACGTGGGCCGCGGCTTGCGCGATCGACGAGACTGCCGCGGACTCGATGACCTCCTCGAAGCTCGACTACAGGACAAATGTTGAGGGCGGACCATCGTCCTCGACATCGAAGAAAGATTTGCCAATTCTTGAAAAGAAAAGCGATAGCAAAATTAGAGACGAGAATGAAATTATTCAGCCGAAAAAAGGAGAGTCGGAAATGATGGATCGCACTGTTCCGGAGAAAATTCAAAGTAAATTTTTGAACGTGAAAAGAAAATGAAAATCAATGTGTATTTTATATTCCATTCGATAGAACGTAATTTTTTTTTATTCGGTACTTTGTTTCCCGGAAATTTCACCGTTGTTCATGAATGCCTGGTCAGTTTTCTTATAGCAGCACTATTTAGATCGTCCAGGCATTCATGAACAACACGGTGCGATATAGTTAAATAGTGCGACGGTCGAAGTAGTTAATCATTAACACTGGAGCATTGGTCTAGTGGTTAGCGTGCTTGCTTCTAAACGAAAGCACCGGCAGGTCGAGGGTTCGAGTCCCGGTGCTGTTGTTCTATCGAGAATGAACATATGGGCGGGACATAGCTCTAGATATATACGAGATTCACACGTGTAATTGTACGTGTGTGTCTCAGGTATATAGCTGTAGCTGTATGTTTACTAGGGTGATCCTTAAATTAATTTTTTTTTTAATTTTCTGGAGCCACCCCTTACTATCGTGAGGTATAAAATAAAAATGCGATGTGCGCAATGTCATAGTTTCTACTTTTTGGCCATTGGAGGCATTTGTCGACTTCCTTCACCAAAAACGACAAATCTTCGCTTTTTTTATTTAACTTTTGTAACAACAAACATATTTCCAAATTAAATATTCGGTTATTTTTCCGCGGTTCGCGCTTCGATTTCATAATGATTTCGCAGAGTTTTTCTTATTCGTTATACTTTGGAAGTGCGGGGTGTCTCCAAGGAAGTCTTGAATATTTCATTTTGACTGTAAATTTAGATGTTCCGAAGTTAAAAATTTTTTAAATAGCCAATAGCGACTTCTGAAAATGCATTAATTTCGGGGACCCTTCGCACATCGAATTTTTTTTTATAACTCACGATAATACGGGGTGGCCCCCTGAAAATTAAAAAATGTTCGATTTAAGGACCACCCTAATGTTAACATTCTTGGCAAAACACGACGTAGCTCCGGCACCCTGAAGCGAATCTGAGATCGACGGAGATTGGGTATCGGCATAGGTTTTCTGCAGTTTTCGTATGCCTTTGACAGCAATGCTAAGGCGAATGCGATGCATTAGGGAAATCGGCTGCAGCCGCAAGGGGGGCCTTGCTACTGACCGGGACCGACCCTGTAACAGGCACAATGCTTATAAACGGAGGAGAAATGCAAAAAAAAAAAAAAAAATAGTTAATAATTATCTTGGCAGATGCGGCACGACCGCGTGATGCCTGGTACGGAAAGCCCTCGATCGTCCTCGAGGACGCCCCTCGGCAGACTTTCACGAGCGAGAATGCACCGAGATTAAAGTCGAGTGCCAAAAAAAAGGACAGGGGTCTCAGAGATTCGAAGCCAGTTAGTACAGCACAAACACAAACACAATTTCGAGGTCCGAAGTTGCTCGACTATCGAGCCTCAAGTCAACATCGTAGACCATCGAATTTTTTTATTTTATTTAATTTATTTTTTTACAAAAATTTAAAATTACAGTTTCTCACTATCGCGAATAATTTGGCATCACCGAAGAGCGGTTCCCGTCGCGAGAGAAAACCAAAGAACTAATCGTGCCGTCGAAGATACGCAAGTTTTTTGGGCGCTGGAGAAAAAAGATGATCAGGAAGCTGATGGACCGTGGGTCTGACCGGAGCGAAACAGTCAGTGAGGTTGAGAATTTGATGAAGCAATTGATAAAAAAAAAAAACGTCGATAGTAATTTGGATCGATGGATTATATGCTAACGGCCGTAGGACGAAATGGAAATCGGGAAGATCATAATAGTCGTGAGATGTTCACCACCGACTTATCCGACGACTATGAAAATGGGCACCAAAACGATTCTGACGCTTCGCGAATCGGCACTCCCGAGATCACGTCCCTTAACTCCCGAGACCCGATCGCTCGAATATTACGACGAGGGAAGAAATAAAAAGACTCGATGGAAAAATAGTCTTTTTCTCGCTTAAAAAAAGGTATCATTTTTATTAATTATCTCAGTGCAACTTTCTACCATCGTTTTTTTTTTGCAGCAAAATTCCGAACGGACAAGTTGTCAACGGCCTGACAAATAGTGACGTAACGCTCTTCTTTTTTTTTTTGTTCCCTCGATCGATCGGACTATCAGTCAAAGCTCCAATATGAAAATAAAAATTACGAGGTACGTCAGCCGAAATTCAAGCTGTGCGGTCTCCACGCCACTTTCAGAAATAGGGGTCGATCTTTCAAGGATGAGAGGTCGATCGGCAAAGTTCGCCATGGAGGTGGAGAGACTCTAAAAAAAAAATCCATCTTTTCTAGACGAGAAGTAAGTTTAACCTTTGCTAAACTCATACACATATTATTAACTATCGTCCTTCTATCTAAAAAAAAAAAAAAAAAACTCAGTGGGCTGCGTTTCTTCGCGCGACACCGAAAACTCTACCGAGCGCGAGAAGGGATCGAACGAGCGGAAATGGCAGTGCGCCTCGTCGAGGAGAAATCAGTCAAAGCCGATGAAGAAAAAGAAGAGGAAGAAGCCGAAGAAGCCGAGAAAGAAAAAAGGCGAAGACCCGAGGGACGCGGGCGAGAGAGAAGCGGCAAAAAAATCGAGCGGGTCTCGGAGGTCGCGGGACGCACCGAGTCGAAAGGTGGAGGGCCCCGAGCTTGAGCCATCAGGAACGTCACTGCGGAGCGAGGCGAGCAAAACGAGCAAAAAATCGCGGAAGAGTCTCGAGCCGTCAAAGTCGACCGAGTCGAGATCTTCGGCGGGTGTCGCCAGGGGAGGATCCGAGAGGAGTACGAGGAAGATCGCTCGGGATGAATCGAAGCATCGTCAAAGGAGCGACGACAAGATGGTCGAGCAGCAATTGTTCTTCGAGCCGAAGGAGGTTTTTTTCGTGAGCGGAACGCCGTCGAACATCGGCACGACTTCCTCGACGAAGAGTATCGCCAAGTCGTCGAAGTCGAGGACTTCGAGGATGTCCGAAGGAGCGAGTCCTTCGGCTCTGACGATCGGCAACCGGAAGTCTTCGGGGGATCGCAGACCGGGCGAACCTCGAGCTTCCACCAGTGGCTGCTCCGGGACGTGTTCGCAGCTGCGAAGCAACGTGAAGTATCCGCCCGGGAAAAGGATGTCCGGAAGCATCGAACGTTCGAGCAGCAAGTGCCAGCGTCCATCCAGGCAAGTTTATTTGCAGACATACGGATCTCGCGACGCGTAACTTTTATCGTAGTACCGAGTAACCAACCGTTTTATGACTCTGTTGGTTCACCGGCGGTGCGCAGGGTAAAGATCGAGCTATGCGAGCCCGCTCCGAAGATAAGAAGACCCAAAGGCTCCCGAGAGAATGACGAAGAGGATGTTAATAAAATTTCAAAATTCGCGGACGAGGTCGTGTCGACGATAAAGAAAAATTGCAAGAGACTAAAGGTTCAACGAGCCCATTGATCGCCTGGGTACTAGGGTGGTCCTTAAACTGAACATTTTTGAATTTTCTGGGGGCCACTCCGTATTATCGTGAGGTATAAAACAAAAATGCAATGTGCGAAGGGTCCCCGAAATTAATGCATTTTTAGAGGTCGCTGCAGGCTAGTTAAAAAATTTAAAACTTCGGAACATCTAAATTAAAAGTAAAATCGGAACATTCGGGATTTCCTTGGAGCCACCCCGCACTTGCAAAGTATAACGAATAAGAAAAAACTCTGCGAAATCGCTATGAAAACGAAGCGTTTTTAGAGGTTGCTACCGAGGGTTAAAAAAACAAAGTTTTCGAGAATTAGGGCTAATCATTACAAAATGTTGTCGACGGAGTACGCAGAGTTTTTTCTTATTCGTTATACTTTGGAAGTGCGAGATGGCCCCAAGAAAATCTCGAATATTTTGTTTTAACTTTAAATTCAGATGTTCCGAATCCGAAATTTTTAAATAACTGGTAGTGACCTCTAAAAATGCATTAATTTCAGGTACTCTTCGCACATCACATATTTATTTTATACCTCACAATAATACGGGGTGGCCCCCAAAAAATTTTAAAAATTTCAATTCAAAGACCACCCTACTGAGTACGTTAAAGCAGTGATCTGATCGATGCATTTTTTCGGTTTTTTTTGTAGGGACGTGTCTTTCCGGTTTTGAAGAAAAAGTCCAGAACGGCCTTGAGTAAGGTGAAAAAAGGATGCAGAAATTTGAGCGAGAGTCAATTTTTTATGCGCAAAAAAAATTGCGACTTGGATGGCTGCGGCAGTGGAACGGACGATTGCACCTCGAGGACTTCCGCTCCAAGCCGGAAGTCTCTGACGAGCATTGCGTCGGGCACGGAACGGAGGAGGAAGAAAACTCCGAAAGCCATCGAATCCCCGAGGGACTTTCCGTCGGACTGTGACGAGCTCCAGATTTGCGAGTGCGATGATAATCCGAATAAATCTTTGAACGGAAAGACTTACTCGATCTGCTGCTGCACCGAGGTAGATTCCAGCGGCAACAAGATAAAGAAAGGTTCGTTTCCGTCGCAACGGTTCTTTAACGACGCGTCAACCGTGAATCTTACATCGAGTGTTTAAAAACCCACTGATACGTCATTTAGGATGCTGTTAGGGAGTCGTCAAGATCGTGAATTCCAGATATCCGGTCGAAGTACCTTGGCGAGGCTTTTGAAGAAAAAAAAAAAGAATAAACAAATTCTTCGACCGTCCTTCCTCGGTCGTACAAAAATTCTCGAGGATTCTTTGAGCCCTGTAACATCATACCCGGCGAGTAAGAGCGTGCATAATTTACGATCGGACCTCGATAATCCTTATCCACCGCGCCGGCGAGTGCGTAACGTTGGAAAGAAAGAAATTCTCTTTTTTCCCAAAGTATCGAGAAAACGAAAAAAAAAAAAAGAAAAGAAAAAAAAACATCAAATGCCTGAACGTCGAGACTTTTTTTTGATGACTGGTGGTTACAGGGGTGTGATACTTTTAAAAAAGAGATTTTATCGTCGGACACCTTTATTGCTCAGCGGGTATCCCGCGGCATCCATGTAACTTTACAGTTCACCTATACGGCAAAACATAAAAATCGCCCGTCTGGGAATCGGAAGGTCGTGACTCGTGCGCCTCGAGACAGGGCTCGCACCCTTTCGACTCTCAGCCGGTCGACGTATAAGCTGTACCGTACCTCGGTATACAAGCAATTTACAGACATTAGCGTGGGATTGGTTGTAAAGCTAAGAGAAGAGAAAGATCGAGGTATCGGCCGTAAACTCGACGCTTCTCTTTCGCGCCGGACTTGGACGATTCGTCGTCGTAGTCGCTGACTGCCGAACAGCCGAACGGTAGAGGGGGCGAGAAAGTATAATGAAAAATAAACGAGTCGCGAGTTAACCCGGCACCCCGCGAGGAGTCACGTGGGCGCTAAGTAGCGATATATCATCCCTCGCGGGCCTTTCAACGGCAAATCGACTTTTATCGCTTTATAGCACTCTCTTCTCATGCGTTCATGTAACGTTGCGCGAACGGTACCGTATTGCCTTCCGTGCCTCGCCGTTACCGCCTGCCGAAGAGCCTCGAACGAACATGCCAGACGATTACGTTTATGCACGTGTGTTGCGGGATTTAGGTGAGCGCGAGAAGGATTTAAAGCGCCCCCTTCGTACTACTAGGTACAGCATCGGCGAAACTGCCTTTCGTGACTTCGTACTATGATACGACTAGGGCGATCGAGAGGGAAAAAAAAAAGAAACGCTAAGAGTAAGGCTCAATAATGTTCTATTTTTTTTAGTTTGCTTTCTTTTTTAATTCCTTTCTTTTTTTTTTTTTTTTTTTGCAGGTTCAACGTTGCTGGATGGATGGTCTGAGGTGAATAATCCACGGTAACCGAAGGGCATTAGAGAATCGGCGTTCGCCGAGGGACACGCGATCTCTCCTGCCTCCGTATGCGGTCTTTCTCCGCGCCCAAAGTATACTCCGTGCGCCCGGGGTTTGTCAAGGATTTGACGAGTTGGTTAGCAGCGATGTTATAAATCTCCAGCGATTTCTCTACGATGCCGTCCAGTCCCGATATAAATTCCACCTGAGTCGCGGAGCCAATTTTCTCTCGACAAACTAAACTGGAACTGCAGTAGCGGTCGGGAAAGACTGCGGCCGCTGAATTGAATGGCCAGGATGTATTTGCGCCCGCGCTTTGCGCGAGAGAAAGAGGCGAGAGCGAGGGAAGCGAACGAGTTGAAGTCTCGTTGCGGCATAAATCACGATGCGGGAGCTCCGCGTGCCTCGTTACGTTATCCACTTCGCGAGAAGAAAGATAGATAGAGGTACGAACGACGTGGACACGGGGAGAGAATGCAGCTCAGCGTAATTGGCACGGGCGTGTCCTGAAGCAGCAGCACCGGCAGCAGCAGCAGCAGCAGGAACGATGCACGATGCCTGTCGTCGTCTTATTCTTCCCTCGTGAACACGATACGCACGGTATATGTACAGTGTGTGTACACTGTTAAACAGCACTGCCGAAGCGATGTACACGTGTACCTTAATCGCTCGCTCGACGGCGCTTGTTCTCTTGGCGAAGATCGCCGGAAACGCGAAACCGGAAATGGGCGTCACCTCGGTAACCACCCCGGGGTCAAACGATCCTGTGTCTGTTGCTACGTTATGAAAACAAATGCGAGAAAAAGTTTAATTATTACAGCAGCGCGAGGAGAGTCTGTCGTTTCTGCGATCGTAATCGCTCTGTATCGTTTATACTCCACTTATAATACTAATATATTAATAATACGGGTGAAGAAGCACACATTAACTCGTCCACACTTGCTTTAACTTTGAAAAATTGGACGACACGTTGTAACGAACTTCATTCGAAATCATTCATTTTTTTCTTTTCTATGGTAGAAATTGAGCACTTGATAGTTAATTTTTGAGTTTTATTTAAAATTTACAAAATGCCGTCTCCATAATCTTCTTTTTCTCAACTATGGAGTGTGTTTTTTTTCTTGTTGCTGCAACGGCTGTCTGAGTTGAGGCTGTCGTTGAGACTTTAAAGTTAAAAACGGCTCTTCTCGTGGCCCCGTCAGTAAAGAACGAGTGGCACTTTAATAAATCGCCATACGTGCCGTAATTGTATGAATAATACGAGTGAAGTACATGGCCTCGAGCAAGTTTGCTTCAACTTGGAAAAATTGGACGTCAAATTGTAGTGAAATTGACTTCGATTGATTAATTTTTTTTAATGGACAAAATTGTACGACGAGAATTGAGTACTTCATTTCTGAGTTTTATAAACAAAATGCCTTTTCCATTAGCTTCTTTTTCTCATGGATTGGGTGAGATATTTTGTCGTTGCGGCATCGGCTCTCTGTTCCACGACTCTTAACCCGTTGATTTAGCAAGTTTGAGGCTGTCGTCGAGACTTTAAAATTACAAACGTCTCTTCGCGTGGCCCCGCCCCTGACGAAATAGTGGCACTTTGATAAATCGCGATACGTCCCGTAATGTATTAATAATACGAGTGAAGTACACATTAGCTTCAGCAAATTTACTCCAACTTTGAAAACTTTCGACGACAGATTGTAGTGAAATTTACTGTCATTGAATATCTATTTTTTTATGGTAAAAATGTATTAGTTCATTTTTCAGTTTTTTTTTGTTTTAATGAAAAAATGTTTTAACCATTAGCTTCTTTTTTTGAACTATCAAGTGAGATCTTTTGTTGTTGCTGCAACGGCTCTCTGTCCAATGATTCTTAACCCGTTGATTTAGCAAGTTGAGGCTGTCGTTGAGACTTTAAAATTAAAAACGACTCTTCTCGTGGCCCTGCCACTGAAGAAATAGTGGCACTTTAATAAATCGCGATACGTCCCGTAGAGCCTCGAGTTATCACTACGGAGCTCGCTCGGTTATGGGCGCCGTGGACGATTCAGGATCAAGGCATCTCTTATTTGATGGGAAAGAAGATGGCAAAGAGAGGAGGGTTTGCGAACATCGAGCGAGCGAGAAAGGAAGACGGCTGAAAGTCTCGAATCGCGTGCGTGTTCCTGGTAGTTTCCACACGCATAATCACCTGTCTCGTCCATCATAAGGCCCCGGGTACCTTACGTACATTTAATATACTATACACGATCCTCCGCGTACAACGAATACCACTGTAATACCGGCTCGGTGTAGGGCAGAGAGCCGCGGACAACACCAGGCCAGATGTAATATGCCGGTGCCCACGCAAAAACCGTCCGACATCCCAACGTTTCAACACACGCCCACGAACGCGTCGGCTCGCTTTCAAAATGTCGTAAGTCAAATTGCTCGGAGTGCACCGTTTCATCTTATCGTTCCCATTGAATACTTTTGCCCGTCTGGCCTCGACCTGGCCGAACAGCGAATACCATAAAGCATTGCATATATCGAGCGATGCTGATCAAAGGTTTAATTTCTGTATAGAAAAAAAAATGTACACGCTGGCCGAAGAAACAATATTATTTCTATATTTTGAGGGAATCACATGTTCGTCGTTTCTTAGTGGTGGGGGTGGTGGGGGGCATGTTGCTGACAGCGGTCGAGGTCTAGATATCTATTCATATACAGGAAGCTCTTTCAACTCGTAATATCTTCGAAAATCTATGGGCACAGATCGATTTTCTTTTTTACCGCGTTCCTAATATTGTTATTTTATTTATTTTATTTATTGATGGGTTCGGCCCTTTTACATATTTTTAAGTAGTATTGCAATCATGATGAGGAACATATTTTAAACATCTCTATGTAAAATCTTCATATAAAATTAACACTTCTACGTACATAGAAAATATAAAAAGTGCTATAAAAGTAGAAGAATAGAGTTCCAGAATTTTTTTTTTTTATAAAGTTGTCTGAAAATATATATTTAAAAAAAAAGAATGTTGCTTTTCATGTCGCTCCATATACAGCTCATGCTAATCTACACAACTTTAAGCTTGCGTATTTCCATGTGGAGAAATTTTTTTTTAGAAATTCCGTAAAAAAGCCTCGTTCATTGCTTTATAACACTTGTGATTTTTAATTCCTGAAGTAGAAAAGTCCTTCTGTGACGTATTCTTAATGGCTTTTTTTTCAATTGCAGATACCATTGATTTTTCGTTCGACAAGGACTCCGGCATGAGAAACAAGTCGAGGAATGTTGCGTGACGCTGGACGACGATACGAGCGTTCGAGCGTGTATCTTGACCCGTCGAAAAGGAGGCTCCGGAGGCGCATCGCAAGTGAATAGAGGAAGGAACGATGGATGGATGATAGAAATAAAGAAATAAAGTGTGTTCGAGTGGGTGATCGGTGTGCACGAAGAGGAGAGGAGAGGGAGAGAGGCGCGGGGGCCACACGCGCGTTAAATCTCACCAAGGAAATCGGATCGTTAGAGGTCCGCCTGTCAGACTGTCAATCGTACGGTTAACTCACGCGTCGGCGTCTTCTTCGCGCTCGTTCGAGAGGCCTCCGCACGGGGCGAGATAAATGCCAGCACGGGTCCCCCCCCCGGGCTCGCCCTGGCTATGGTCCGCACGAGAGAGGGCCCCCCATGAATGTCCGAGACAGCTACACAAGCCGACGAGCTAACGCATGATCAACCCACCACGAGAATAGGATGATTGAAATTTGATTGCGCCTTCCCCTCTCTCGTTCCTCTTTCTCCGGCGCATCGGGAGAATTATTATTATATGTTTATTGTCGAGATTTCGTTGAAACGACTCTTGCCCGGTGAATTTATCGGATCCTCGTCATCTCCGTGACGAAATTTTTTTTAAATTAAATACATTACGACGATAATCCGTGGGAAGCAGATAGGCTGTACAGTACGTACGATATGTAAGATCAAAGGCGATAGAAATCGCACAATGTGTCATGTAAATCTGATGCGTTTGACCTTTGAAGTGATGGGCTGAGCGTAATTAGTTGGATTCGAAAAAATGTTGATATTGATTTTCTTTTTTTTTTTTCTTTTCTTGATAGAATGCTCTCAGTAGTAAAGAAAATTGTAGTGCGATTGTGGATTGGATATTTATCTCACTAGTATATTGTGTCGAAGATGATCGAACAATGAAATTTTATCTGTTCTCGTAGATCGTGACTTTTCTTCTGTGCTTCCGTTGGGACGATGGCGCACGCCTTTATTTGCGCATTTTCCTGAGAGAAGGAACTGCCCTTACACGACATCTTCCTCAATATATAAGATCAAAGGCGATGGAAACCGCACAATGCGCGATGTACATCTGCTGCGCTTGATTTTTGAAGCGATGGGCTGAAGGTAATTAGTTGGATTTGGAAAAAATTTTTACGATTTTTTCTATTTATTTTTTCTATCGATAGTTAGAGTTCTCAGTAGTAAAGAGAATCATGGTGCAAATGTGGACTGGATATTTATTTCACTCGTATTGTCTGAAAAATGATCGAATAATGAAATTTTATCTGTGTTTCAGTAAATCGTGACTTTTCTTCTATGCTTCCGTTGGGACGATAACGCACGTGTTTATTTGCCCGTTTCTCCGAGCAATTCGCCTTACGCGACATCGTCCTCAAGATACAAGATCCAAAGGCGATGGAAATCGCACAATACGCGATGTAAATCTGATTCTTTTGACCGTCGAAGCGATGGGCTGAAGGTAATTAGTTGGATTCGAAAAATGTTGTTATTGATGTTCTTATTTTTTAATTTTTTTACTTGATTAGTTACAATTCTTAGAGTTTGATTTTAATCTGACTTTGACCAGAATGTTCAGTACACTGTAAAAAAAGTTCGTTTGAAAATTAATGAACGGTATTGGAAGCTTTTTTACAGAAACTGATTCTGAAATTTCAAACACATATGCGTTGCAATATTACAGTAAAATTTGTATTTTTAATGGAAATATTTTGTAAATTTCAGGCAAAAGATTTGAAATTTTAATATGTCGTATTTTCATTTTATAATAAAATTACATTAATGTTGAATTAATGTAAGTAATGTAAGCAAATTTAAATGTCGAGTACATTAAATTTGCAATATTTTTACAGTGTAGTAAAGGGAACCATGGTGCAATTGTGGATTGGACATTTATCTCACTTGCGGTGTGTCAAAAGTGATCGAATAATGAAATTTTATATGTCTTCTCGTAGATGGTGCTTTTCTTCTCAGCTTCCGTTGGGACGATGGCGCACGTGTTCGTCCATTTGACCGTTTCCCCGAGAGAAGTAACTCGCCTTACGCGAGATCTTCCTCCGCGAAATGTCCCCCTCCTCCTTGCACCTCCGGCACAAAGGACTGAAGAACTCCGCGAGCTGCACGCCATTTTTGGTTCTCCGACTAATTAGTCTCGAAGGGCCGGCGGTCGCCTAGCGTGAAACCCATTACTTTTTGTCCACTCGACTCCGCTCGGAATACACAGTAGTTCTCCTTTTCACTCTTCTTCCGCTTCTTCCTTCATCTTGTCCTGCAGTTCTCTGCACACTCGTCGATGCAATTTAGCGAGAAAAATAATTGTGCGGAATGAGAACGGTGAGTCGTTGAAAATATGAGAAAGAAAAATGTTTTCGAAGCATAGTCGAGATCGCCACGCGAAGTCTTATCTCCTACACGTACATATAGTCAAAATAATTGATTCGCAAATTGACTACATATTTTGTATATAATCGAGTAGCCGTGGTGCTGTAAACATTCTAGTGGAACAGTAGGTAAATTAACGCTTGAGTCATCGATAGTCGTCCGGAATGTGCAATCATTGGTAAATTCGTCTGTTACTTTGACTCATTTCTCTATGACGACAGAGGTTGTGCGGTAAAAGATGAATAAATTTTACGAGGGGAAAATACTTGAACAGCTTACTTTCGATGGAACATTTTTTTATTTGCATTTAATCAAAATGTTTTTACATGCGCGAGTAGGAAACTACGAAATAACAATGTTCATATGTAGAAACATTTTTGGTCACTGGAAATAAGTCGTCTTCCGGTTTACTTCCGGTGATGCGCCAATGGAGAGTCTTTTAAAGGGGAGGCTAAACACGTATCAGTGCGATCGACAGAGTTAAAATTTTGAATACATTTTTGAAACGTGTCCATAAAATGAAAAAGCGTTTTGGAGAAAAACGTGTTCGAAATATTTTGCAGTTATGTTGATCTTTAGCGCAACCTTAAGGGTTTGAATCGGTGCAGACGTGTAGTGTCACGAATTGCCGCTCACCGGACGGCGTCTGCGCGCTGCAGTGGCTCAGTTTAAAATGGCCGCGTTTCTGACTGGATGTGTCGTGATCGTGTGTAGTGCCCGGTATGTTTTGTGTTTTATAGTTTCGTAGGATTCACCACCACGGTACCTGCGAAGAATGGAACACTCTAAGTATCTCAATTATTGCGAAAAGTCGCGCGAATTATCCATTTTCCGACGCTTTTGTCGCTTTTGTCGCTTTTATGCTCACCGTTTCAACTCCGAAAGTTCCATTGTCTCAGTCTAGTAACGGTTTTCGGCGTCATGATTTCTCCCAGTGAAAACTTCTGGCGCAATTGATGTTTCATGTAAGATTCTTCGATTGAATGTTTTCCATAATTCGTCCATACCGACTTCGCTAACCCCTTGGAACAAGCTCGAACTCGAGAATAAAAACGTCCAATATTTTTCGTCTCGAGCGAATAACAGTTCGTCGAATTCGTACAACGATTTAATCGAAAATGGCCGAAGGAAGCTTTTTTCTCCGTTGAGTGTACTCACCGATCGAGAATTTTTTTTTTCTTTTTTCGTAGTTCGTTTGTTCAGTTCTAATTTTTTCGAACTCTTTGCAGAATCTCTGGACGACTGTGCCGTTCGAGTCATGAATATTCGTCGGGACGAACGACAGAAGTGAAACTCCTTCGTCAATCCAACTCGTCTCGACAAAAAGTGAATGAGTCTAAGAGGAGTCAAGAGATTCTCGACGACGAGGGCGAAGAAAACAAACAGGTATGAACCTAACCTTATCTAGGTTGGGTTTTTGTTTATATGTTTATACGAGCACCTACGCTACCCGTAATATATTTCTGGCTTTGCATTCAGTCAACGATACAAATATTTTTAAGACCGGAGCATTTATTTTAGTACTTCATTAATACCACACACGAATCTAGCAAATGCAGTTATGTTTGCCAAAAAAGCAAGATTTTTTCAGTTTTATTGTTGCGATATCGAAACAATAGGATGGAAGTGATATGTTGAGCTGCTATACCGACAATAGGTATTACAGAGGTTGATTGCTATATGAACAAACTTAAATGGCAAAATTGTTAAAGAATCAAAAGATTTTCCTGAAACAGCTCAGGTTCGCCAGATCCACCAGTGGTGTTCCAGGGTTAACGACAATGAAAAATAATTTAAAAAGCGATATGGATAGACAGAATTGGTGCCTCCCACTGCCACAGCTAACTGGTCAAAAGCACCACTGTCTATCGCAATACAATCTAGTTACAAGTAAACGAATCTAGTGCGTTTTGCACTTGTGCTACAATAATGAGTAGATAGATTGAAGAATTATATTTGCACAAAGAAATTCATGTAATATATATGAATAGTGGAACAACCTCTACCATCACAATGTTTCTTCAATTCTAAAAATGTAGATATGTATTTACATATGTATAATACATATGTATTAAGCGATTCTTTTATTGAATACATTTTTCAATTCTATTTTATTAATTTTTCAACGGCTGTTGGCCCGCTTTTTCCTCGCCGTTTCGGGATTTTTTTCACCATTTTATCCGAGACTGAGTTCCGGGGAACTAGGAAGACTAATAGGAAGAAAAAAAAGGAAAACATATATTTAATTTTACAATGCGCTGTCTGATTATAACGAGCGTGTCTGCACGAGTCATTCCGAAACGAATTTTTATGAAAACTCGTTCCGCCTTGCCACTTCTGTTTGCTATGACTGTTGAGATCGAGCGAGCGTTTGCCATACCAGTGGCTAAAGTGCGCTCATTAACTCTCGGTGGTCATAAGTATAGTGTCCGCTCATGGAAACATCCTCCCTCTTCCCGATCTATAACGCATGCGCGCCTGCGTTCGCCAGGCCGGGCGGTAGGTTGTTCGTATTGGTGTTCGAGTTCGCACACGAGCGATTTTATGTTGTCTCGACTCTCTCCTAGTTACGATAAAGGGTACGATATATAGTCCTGTGATTGCACGTGGATGTACTTACGCATAGAGACGAGAGAACAATGTGTCCTGTGGCGCGAAGCTTGGGCGATCTATCGCGTGGGAAATGCAAGGCGGCGAAACGCGGCGCGTTCGCTAATTAATCCTTCGACTAATTGCTCGTTCCTTCTTCCTCTCCCCGAGCCATCGCTCTCGTCTCTTCCCTGACGCTATTCGTCGCATTAAACACGGCTTTTCGATTTCACGGAAAAGCGTAATTCCCTCAATTTTTTACGCTCGTGTATTAAGGTGGCACGAGCACGAACTCGATTGTTAGATACAATTACAATTTTTTGTTATGTTGCAAACAATGCATACTTGATGATGTCTGCAAAAATTCAAGCAAGTTTACCGGCTACTTACATTTAAAAAAAATTCAAAGTCAACAGATTTAGCATGGTTTCTTTTTGGAAAAGCGTCACCATCGCGTTTTTTTTTTTCATTTTTATAGCATTTCGCGATAAGATGCATATAGGAACAATAACCGTAATGTGATCCCGAGATTTCGAGAATTGAAATGATATCCAAAGATATTGAGCTCACCGAATGTTTCAATGAGAATTGTTTAATTAATATCTCCTGTCAGTCTGTCGGCGATCGTCTCAGCCTGTACCCATCTGGTGACACGATGAATTCAGGACCACTGGTTTATTAGCTGGTCAAACCGATAACGAAATACGTTAAATTTGTGTAAGAATCAATATTTCGTAAATTTATTATCGATCGTGAAATTGCAGTGAACAAACATTCTGTTTAAATACTTATGTTATAAATTATGTTCGCGTTTCAAAATGTTCTCGCGGTCAAACGATATGAGCCAAAATTCGTTGTGTCTCAATATTTAAAAGTTCCCAAGCATGCTGTCAGGTAGTGTCGTACATATGTAAAATAATGCTTTAGCATATTACTATTTTTTTCGAAACTGAAATAGCGACACTTAAAATTTTTCGCAATATATACGCATTTGACTAATCAATGTGTAAGTACTACCTTAAGCTACAGTTGAAGATGATAGACTTTGATCGAAGTTCGATGCAGAAATTAAAGTTTCGACAGTATTCGATATGGAAAAGGTCTTTTGTCGTTAATGTTCTATTGATTAAAGAGGTTCTTCGATAGTCAGGGCGCCGGCGAGAAGAAAAGAACCACTAATCATTGTCATTATAACGACTCGGCTATTCAGTGTCGAGTATACACTGTGCACGTGTGATTTTCTGCTATTAGTTATTGATTGACAACGTTGACACTTCGGCGATAATGATACCCGACAAGTACTCGATTATTGGTTGACTTCCGGCCCGTACTGGTAATTGGTATTAAGAACGACACTGATGGTCGGACGACACTGATGGTCGGACAGCTTTCGTCCCGCAATGGTCGAATGTCTATCATCTACCATATACTGCAATTGCACGGTAATTGCTACGGTTTCCAATCGGTCTGCACGACGCGACAAAATCCCTGGGCTCGCGTCCTTTCAGGTAATTTTCATTCAATCGAATTTGCATCTAACATTGAATCTCTGGCTAGAGTAGTGATGCGAGGTGGTCACAAAATGGATCATTTGATGGTCAATCGACCCATCAAAAATTGACCGATTTTCAAATTTGCGGCGTGCTTTGAGCCCGAACTATCGATGATCAAACTGTCGTACCCGCTATCATAAATCGCAAATCGGTGTGCACTGCACATGGGAAGTGATCAATTATCTAATTTTTATGTACTTTTTAAAGCCTGACTAGACTTATCCTACTAAATATATTAATATATGCGTATTTGTAAGGGTACTTAATCAAAAGAAAGTATATACACGATAGTACAAAACGGGAACAAGGGTCACGCACAAAAGTTATTAACAAGTAAAGACTAGATATAGAGCTTCATAAAGAACGAATGGCTGCATTCAAAATATGTGATACACAGTTTGTAATGGGGAAAACACAAATAAACTAAGATTCTTTTTAATCCAATATATTCAGGTAAGCGCGTGTTTTAATAACAAATTGTGAATTCTATTCTTTATTTATTCTTATCCTAACTGGAAACGTCACCTGTAAACTTTTGCTTTTTTGCAGTTTAGTTATCGACCTCCAATAGATCAAAATGTGAACAAAATTGTGACCGAAAAAAAAAATGACCGTCATTTCACAACTAGATAGGAGTTTTGGTTCATTGACCGTCATTTTCACAAATGAAGGTAATTTTTTTTGATCAATTGACGGATTGAAAAAAATGATGGTCATTTCGCATCACTAGTCTAGGTAGAGGCGAGTCGAACACACGTGGGAAACGCCGCCGGTGGCGCCACCTCTATCGAGGTTTCCTGGCTGGAGACTCGTCAGTAGACGTCCAGCGGGAGGACACAAGATGAAGAAATTTTGAGAAAAAATCTTCACAACTTTTGCTCAATCTTTCACCGACCTCTCACAACTAGCTGAAAAAATTTTTCAGTACTTGGCACTCGGTTCGCTTCTCGGCACCGAGGCCCAGATACGATTGTTTTTCTGGCTCGTTACTCACCGCAAAATTGAGAGTTAACGAACCTGTACCCACCCTGGTACTGTACACGGCAGTGTATTATCCACTCCGGCTGGCTGGCGTACACCCATAAATACAACCCGCCGTCTCTATATTATAGCGTATGCCAGAGAGCTCCTTATACCTGCTTTCACGCAATCACGAGAAACACGTAGCCGATGTTTTGTTGCGGCCAAAGAGCCGAGGATCGCGAACTCTCCGGGAACGTGTAAACGGTTAATACCCGGCTCTTGGATCCCGAGCAATTTATCGAGGGAGAGAGGAAGAACAATAAAAAAAAATGATTCACTCCGGTTCATCGTCGACAACACGGAAGCGGAAGCCCATCTCCGATCGACCCCGAAGCCCAGTTTTCGTGGATAAAACATACAATAAACTCTGCACGACTCACCGTTCGTGTATTATTTATGAAATATTTATAAAATATTTATGACATATTTATGAAATATTTATGAAATTGTGAGATAACAAAAAAAAGGATGATCAAGTTCGAACAAAATAGTTGTTTGCGCGTCGCGGGCTTCGTGGCTGAGAAAAATATATAAAGACGTTCCAAAGTAGGCGTGAGCGATTAGCGAGGAATCTCTCTTTCTCTCTTTCGATCTTTAGAACGCGATTTCTCTCGGCGCTGACGGAGTCGTCGATTATAGGAAACGATCGAAGAAAGCTTCTGTCTTTATCGCTTAGTTGAGACAGAGATTGGCGATAGAGGATGATCAGGAAAGTTGCTAACGTAGCTTCATGAACCCGACGATTTAATCTCGGATCACGTAATGCGATGTCTGGGATGAAAGATAATTTCCATCGAGGTGGCGCAAAAAGGGCTCCCCTCGGGACGAGTGAAGCATGTCTTATCGTTTAACAATTTTTCTTTTTATTTATCTTTTTAATTAATTCTATTTCTTGTTAAGGGCATGCGATGCAGACTCGGTCGATAACAAATCGGTTTAACTATTTTCTCCGCGACTATTAAAATTTCGGACAAAAAGAAATTGGGATTTCGTCGGCTATATATAGTTGCATGAAAACCTAATTTTGTTTTCTCCAAAACATTGATAGTCGCAGAGAAAATAGGGATTCCGATTTGTTACTGACTGAGTTTGCATCGCCATGACCTTAATTCCTTAAATTTCCATTCCACTTGGTAAATTTCTTGATAATTTCCATCGAGGTGGCGCAAAGAAGAGTCCCGCCTCGGGACGAGTGAAGCATGTCTTATCGTTTAACAATTTTTCTTTTTACTTATCTTTTAAATTAATTCTATTTCTTGTTAAGGGCATGCGATACAGACTCGGTCGATTACAAATCAGTTTAACTATTTTCTCCGCGACTATTAAAATTTCGGACAAAAAGAAATTGGGATTTCGTCGGCTATATATAGTTGCATGAAAACCTAATTTCGTTTTCTCCGAAACATTAATAGTCGCAGAGAAAATAGGGATTTCGATTTGTTACCGGCTGAGTTTGCATCGCCATGACCTTAATTCCTTAAATTTCCATTCCACTTGGTAAATTTCTTGATAATTTCCATCGAGGTGGCGCAAAGAAGAGTCCCGCCTCGGGACGAGTGAAGCATGTCTTATCGTTTAACAATTTTTCTTTTTATTTATCTTTTTAGTTCATTCTATTTCTTGTTAAGGGCATGCGATACAGACTCGGTCTATAACAAATCGGTTTAACTATATTCTCCGCGACTATTAAAATTTCGGACAAAAAGAAATTGGGATTTCGTCGGCTATATATAGTTGCATGAAAACCTAATTTTGTTTTCTCCAAAACATTGATAGTCGCAGAGAAAATAGGGATTCCGATTTGTTACCGACTGAGTTTTCATCGCCATGACCTTAATTCCCTAAATTTCCATTCCACTCGGTAGATTTCTTGATAATTTCCATTGAGGTGGCGCAAAGAAGAGTCCCGCCTCGGGACGAGTGAAGCATGTCTTATAATTTAATAATTTTTCTTTTTATTTATCTTTTAAATTAATTCTATTTCTTGTTAAGGGCATGCGATGCAGACTCGGTCGATAACAAATCGGTTTAACTATTTTCTCCGCGACTATAAAAATTTCGGACAAAAAGAAATTGGGATTTCGTCGGCTATATATAGTTGCATGAAAACCTAATTTCGTTTTCTCCAAAACATTAATAGTCGCAGAGAAAATAGGGATTTCGATTTGTTACCGACTGAGTTTGCATCGCCATGACCTTAATTCCTTTAATTTCCATTCCACTTGGTAAATTTCTTGATAATTTCCATCGAGGTGGCGCAAAGAAGAGTCCCGCCTCGGGACGAGTGAAGCATGTCTTATAATTTAATAATTTTTCTTTTTATTTAAGGCAAACGTCCCAGTGACCGAACACGTCCCAGTGGCCGCGCACACAGAGAAAAAAAAAATCAATTGAGTCAACCAAATGTGCGCTTACGGGTGGCGAAACAAATGTTTGGTTGATCGAAAGGAATACCTCGTTGATCGAACTAACAGGCCGTCGATTCAAATTTTTCTTTACTAATTACAACAATTATTTCGTTCGATCAACCAAAAATTTGTTTCGCCACCCGTAAGCGCTCATTTTGTTGACTCAATCGATTTTTTTTCTCAGTGCAGAGCATCCGTGCAAGAGAGACGCGAAGACGATTTTTCATGCATGTACGGGAACTGGGACTTCGCCCTTAGGTGTGCGGCCACTGGTACTTTTACCTTATCTTTTTAATTAATTCTATTTCTCGTTAAGGACATGCGATACAGACTCGGTCGATAGCAAATCGGTTTAACTATTTTCTCCGCGACTATTAACATTTCGGACAAAAAGAAATTGGCATTTCGTGACGAAATCCCGAACTACATATAGCCGACGAAATTTTCGTCGGCTATATATAGTTGCATGAAAACCTAATTTCGTTTTCTCCAAATCATTAATAGTCGCAGAGAAAATAGGGATTCCGATTTCTTACCGACTGGGTCTGAATCGCATGACCTTAATTTCTTAAATTTCCATTCGACTTGCTAAATTGAGGCGCCTCGCGAGTTCCACAATGTGATTGAAAAATAAGATGGTGGAAGAGAAACAAGGAGAAATAAAGAGCGTGTGGAGTGCATGTGTGTGTGTTCATGGGTGGATTCGAATATGCCGAGGGTCGAGGGTTCGATCCCGATGGTCCGCCATTGAAAAATAAACGAAAAGAAAGGAAGCGCGTGGAAGGGAGAACGAGGTTTTTCGGGCTTCGCCTTATGGCGAACGAAGGAACGGCCGGTAGAGCGGAGCGAAGAAACGGCAGATGTGCCCGGGCGTGTAGAACAGAGCTCGGACAGTAGAACACAGCCGGTGCTATCCTCTCATAGTCTTTCCTCTATTCTTATAACCGATACTCCGCCTCGTCCTGCCGGCGCGGTTCTTGTTATCCGTACGTGAATCGTATTGAAAAACTTTGCGATTCCATGGAATCAAACGGGTATCACGAGTCGTGTACTTCCGGGAGGTTTAAAAAAAATATATAAAAAAATATCAAATGAAAAAAAAGCAATTTATGCGATGACGTACATTTATCGGGTACGAGCAGGTTTTTGTAACCCGGACGTCATCGCTTCGGTTCGCACGAAATATTGGAAATCCGTCTTGTTCTATCGCTCGACGATTTTTCGACAGCGAAAATGTTATTCTTGTCGTGAAAGATATTCAGCGTGTTACACTTTTTTTGTGACCCTTGGTGTCACATGTTACTCGACATTTTTCTCGATGGCAAGAAGTTATTATTTTCGGAAAATAATACATTTTTTTATTTAAGAGTTTTTGTATCTTATATAAGATATAAAATAGTCTTTTAAAATATTATAATTATATAATAAGTACGTTATTGTTGTCGGGGAAGATAATAAATTCTTTTGCTTCATTTTTTCGTCGATTTACTTAGCGTCGTTCGTGGTCGTCCATTTACGTGGTTCGTGGGTAAAACTTTGTAAATCAACTTTATTTGTAGTATTATTTTTCTAACTTGCTACGGTGACATGGCGAGTATTTGATATAATATATAAGGTATTATTTTCGGGGAAAATAGTAGTTGTAGTGAATTTATTGACAACACATAGCATGTTACAGTTGTGGATAGCTAACAAACTTATAGCTTTTCACGTACATTGCGCATAGCCAATTGGCCATCGCCCACTCGGATGTAATGATAACTTCTTGTATTTCAATTTTTTCGTCAATGTGCTTAGCGCCACGCGATTGGTGGGTAAAACTCTGTGGACCTACTTCATATGTAGTCTTCTTTTTTCCAATTTGTAACGGTGAAGTGGCAAGTATTTGTATATTATATAACAGATAAGTTATTATTTTCGGGGGAAACAATAACTTATTTTATTTTATTGTTTTGTCGAAATGCATAGCGCCGCGTGATTCGTGGGTTAAATTTTGTTGACCAACTTGATTTGTGGTCTTTTTTTGTTTCTAATTTGTTACGGTGAAGTGGCGCGTCTCGAAGATCTTGGGACGGTGATGTGAGGAAGAGGAAAAAGAGGAGGGAGATGACAGAGGAGCCTTCTCGGCATGGCGTCCCGTGGATCCCGTGGGATACACAAAGGGAAATAATTACCTTGCCCACCTCCGATGGATAGATTAGGTGTTGTATACGAGAGAACGAGAAAGAGGTCCAGAGTTTAACGTTTCGTCGATGGCTATTAGCGAGTCAAGGGCCCCGAGGAACTCGTGGATCTCGTTCTGCCGTTCCACAGGTATACACAGTGCATACCATACCCGTTTAGTTAAATACGTGAATATCGTGTATATGGATATACGTGCGATACCGGAATCTCTCTCCCCCTCTGGGCTACGGTTAGAGATATAGAATTCAATGGCTACGGATCGCAGGAGTCTGGCTGGACGCCCGGCAGGGCGGTGCGGTTTCCCATCGGGTGGGAGGGTCCCCGCGATCGTTTCGGACCCGATGAAAATGGGGGCCTCCAAAAAATATCTGATCGAGAATGTTGTAAGCAAACTGACCAGGGAAAGAGATAATATCATTACTGATCCTTCGTAAAGGAAAACTTCAAACATTTCGAAAAAACACCGGACCTGTGTGTGTATGTGGACTATAACCGACCGTCGGTATTGAATTTGGAGAGAATGGATCAAAACGTTTAAATCTTAAACTTTTGAATTTCATGAAATTTTGAATTTTCGAATTTCATGAAATTTTGAATTTTCGAATTTCATGAAATTTTGAATTTTCGAATTTCATCAAATTTGAATTTTTGAATTTCATGAAATTTGAATTGTTGAATTTCATGAAATTTTTGAATTTTATTAAATTTTGAATTTGTGAATTTCATGGAATTTTGAATTTTTTAATTTCATGGAATTTTGATTTTTTTAATTTCATGGAAATTTGAATTTTTTAATTTCATGAAATTTGAATTTTTGAATTTCATGAAATTTGAGTTTTTAAATTTCATGAAATTTGAGTTTCTGAATATCATGAAATTTTGCATTTTTGGAGGCAATATGTGAACGAGCGTTCCACGAACCTTACGCTGAAGGCAATTGTTCTTGCCGACGATATTCAAATTTGATAATTAGTAGTCATTACGTCTGAGTGTCTTGGCTAATACAGTCACGTTCTTTATATTAGTTCCTATCTTCGACAATTTTCCATTTATTCGTCGTATACTGCCAATGAATTTCACAAAAATTAAATTCTTTGAATGCCGTGACAAATTAGTGTCAAATCATCTATTAACATAATTAATATTCAGCCAGTGTAAGAAGTATACGCGTGATTAAACCCACGATAAAGTGTCGTCGAAACATTGTTTCAAGCGAAGCAGCCACGAATAAAAAAAATAAAAAAAAATAAAAATAAACCGTTATCGTCAACGCGGTTTTCAGCGCGACCGACCTTCGATCCGTTTTGGTCCGGAGTATGTCGTTCGATTGTTGATCGCTCGCGGGCGCGGGGACTCGTGTCGGACGCGAAACTCGACTCTTCTCGCGAGGGCCCTTCTCTACGCTTCTCCGGGTTTTAGTGCGCTGCACGCTCGCCTCACCGGCGGGCAAAGATTTTCAACAGCGGGCAGAAGGCCGGGGAGCGTGGTGCAGACACGCCGGAGAACCGGAGAAGCAGCTTCCTGAAATAGGTTGCACTTGCGGTAACTTATACCGCGAGAAGAGTCAACGCCGAGTGAGATAAGTGAGAAAAGAACGTCGAAAGTCGGAGAGAGACCGAAATTCAGGAGAACCGAGACTTAATTGGGGTATCTGGAGAGAAAGACGGAGAAGGAGCAATTCGAGCCGCGGGCAAGGCCCCGAACGAAGGGGGGCCCCCGAAGAGGATTCGGGACTATCGCGCGGCTCGTTCGTCCGGCAGAGGAATAAAAAAATGGGCGGCGCCTTGGATGTGCCCGTGGTCGGTTCTAGGCCCCTTCTGGAAACGGGTCGAGCGAGGCTGGGCCTACCCATCCTCACACGGCATGCGAACGAAAGTCCTGTGGATCCTTCGAGGACGGGAAGGAGGCTGCGCCAAGGATGCCCCCTCGTACTACACTGTACCACGGGATTCTTGTATCCATGGATCCGCAGACTGCGAGACTGCGTGCGCTGCCGCTGATGCCGGAGAGATCTCGATCAAGAGATCTTAGGTTCGACAATAGGACGAGAATAACCCGGAGGGAACGACTCGATTTCCCTCGGCGGGAAGGGAGAACTTTATCATCAAAACTCAAGTATATTCGGTAACATCAGTGAGAAAAGTTGAATCGCTGCCGTGTTGCTGATTACAATCTTCGATGGATAGTAATCTTCAATAATCATCCGGTAAGTGTCGTGCAGGTGAGAAAATAATACTTTTTTAAACTGGTAAGTTCAAATCAATCATTGAATAGAACTAATTTTTTTTTTTTTTTATAGAGTATTTGTGTCCTTGTATCCATGGATCCGTAGCTGCAAGACAGCGTGTGCTGCCGCTGATGCCGGATAGATCTCGATCAAGAGGTCTTAGGTTCGAGAATAGGAAGAGAATAACCTGGAGGGAACGACTCGATTTCCCTCGGCGGGAAGGGAGAACTTTATCATCAAAGCTCAAGTATATTCGGTAAAATTAGTGAGAACAGTACCATCTCTGCCGTGTTGCTGATTGAAATTGTTGATGGATGGTAATCTTAATAATCGTCCGGTAAGTATCGTGCAGGTGGGATTTTTTTTTACCGGTAAGATGCTTGGCTGTTGAGTTTTAATGTACAAATCAATCATTGAATTGAACTAATTTTGTCTTTTTAGCTAAATGCTTTAAGTCTTTCAGATTTTACGCGGTTTTGGACTTGGCTCAAAAAAGTCTGAGCGCACACTAGCGCACACTATCACAATTGTTGAGCTATCGGGCTAAAAAGTTGTATACAAAGAGACTATTATCGATCGATGAACCCTATTTAATTTGGCGAGGATCGATCGAACCGTTAATTTTTTTACAACTATTTGCGCTTTTGCCGGATTAAATTTTCAAACAAAATAAGTTGGCTATAGAACCAGCGAGAACTCGCGGATTTCCGAAGTATAAATGTCAGCGATTTGTCAGCATGCGGAGGGTACTCAAGGAAAAAATAACGAATAGTTGGCGAGATTGCGTATGGGTTTTAATGAACGAATGAATCATTGAATTAAACTAATGTTTTCTTTTCAACAAAAATGCTTTCAATCATTCAGATTTTACGCGGATTTAAACTTTGCTCAAAAAAAGTCTGAGCGCACACAAGCGATCACAATTTTTGCGCTAGCGGGCTAAAAAGTTGCATAGAAAGGAACTATTATCGCGATCGATGATAGTCCCTTTGTATACAACTTTTTAGCCCGCTAGCGCAAAAGTTGTCAAAATCGATATGAACCCTATTTAATTTGGCGAGGATCGATCGAACCGTTAATTTTTGTTCAACTATTTCAGCTTTCGCCGGATTAAATTTTCCAACAAAATAAGTTGGCTTATAGAAGCAGCCAGAAGTCGCGGATTTCCGAAGTATAATCGTCAGTGGCTTGTCGGCATGCGGAGGATACTCGGGAAAGAAGAACGAATAGTTGTCGAGATTGCGTATGGACGGTCGGCCCATCAGCAGCGGGAGCAGCAGCAGCAGCCAGCGGGGCGACCTACGAAGACGGGAATATCAAGAGATCGTTTCTTTCTCTTTGATTCTCCCTCGAGAGCATCAACCAGCAGCAGAAGCGGACGTAGCACAAGCGCAACGACTCTCTCGTTGTCGTGCGCGTTGTCGTACGTGCTCGAACGCGAGTTATGGCCGTTGTCGTGCACGTTGCTCACACACGTATGTCCTTGTTAGGATTGCGACGACGGCGAGACAACGAGCTCGCGAACGGGAAGATACGGAGGACAAGATCGAGAAATCAGTGAAGACTCGATCATTGCAAATAATTCAAACTCCCTCCGTTCCGTACAAAAATATGTACTTAATGCAAACTCATGCGCACGACATTCGCCATATTTCATACAAATAAATCGAGGTACCTGCATCCTCGAAGGGACGGGAGGTTCGTTAAAAATCATTAAATTCTCCAGCGACACTTACACGTCGCCGGTGCGTGTTCGGTAGGCTGGAGTATAAAATTTTTATTTTTATTCAATTTTTCTTCTTTCCCCTCTCGTTCTGCTCTTCGGCGTCATGGGGAGAGGAATAAATTGATAATATGATTCGCAAGGTCTCGTTATAGTGGACGAAGCATCCTGGCCCGATACCGGCCAGGAAGATTCTAAAGAATTGAGCGGCGATGCCAAAATGAGTCTCGACTCATCTTCGTCTTTGTATATACAAAAATAAATTTAAAAAAATACGTTTAATTATGTATTAATGATGTTGTGCGCATGCGTGCATATGTGTGCGCGAGCCGAGAGTACGCGGTCACCGGTGCGTGTTCGTTAGGCTGGAGTGTAAAATAGTACATTACGATACTAGTGCGAAAAAACTTTTCTGACGAGTGTAATTTTGCAGCGCGACGAGCCGAAGGGTGAGTGTTGCAATCACACGAGTTAAGAAAACGTTTTTCGCAAATTTGTCTTCACGAAGTGTAAAAATGGGGGTTTTACGCAAAGCGTGCGTAAAACTGCAATTTTCGCACCAAGTGAAATAAATGTTATTTTTCTTAATTTTTTCTTCATGCTCTTCTCGTTCTGCTCTTCGACGTCATGGGGAGAGGAATAAATTGAAAATATGATTCGCAAGGTCTCGTTATAGTGGACAAAGCATCCCGGCCCGATATCGGCCAGGATGATTCTAAAGAATTTCGAAGCGATGTCCAGATGATTCTCGACTCATCTTCGCCCTTCTTTACAAAAAATAAATCGAAAGAAAAAAAATATGCGAAATTAGGTTTGAATGCCGTTGTGCGCATGCGCGCGTATGCGCGCGCGAGCCGCGAGTACACGGTCGCCGGTTATGTCTGACAAGCCTCTCGACGATGAGAGCAGATAAGCGTGCGAAAGAACGTATAAAAGGTAACATAAAAGAAATATGTTTCGAGTGCCATAGGTGGAAGAGACGCGTTCGCCAAATGAAATATCTCTTTCAAGGATGTTGGCCGTAAGTCGTTTCGTTGCTGCGCGCTCGGGTGGCACGGAGAACCGCCGGGACGATACACCTCCTCGAAACGAGGGATATCGTCGCTGCTGATCACTCCAGGCACACGTATTAATCACGAAATTCTTCCATAATCGTATTTCAAGGGATTCGAGAAGTCCCGACTGTTCCTACTCGCCGACATTTTTTGTACTCAATTTTGTCTCGAAGAGTTTTGTTTTTTGCACCTAATTCAGTTAATAAATTTTGTCATCGGATGAATTCGTGTCTAATCCGCTCAAAGCAAAGCCTGCGGGCCGTTACGTCGAAGATGGGCCATGAGAGTAATAAAATTCGGCATTTCGTTATTATGATCTCTCGGTTCTCCAATAGCATTCAGGCTTACGGATGTTATTTCGGGATAATGGAGTGTCGCTCCGCAGGATCAGCTTTACGAAGTGATGATGAGATTTTTTCTTTACCCACATGAGGCAATTTTGCATTCTTTTCAAATTTTAAGTTTCCAAGTCACATTCGAGCAACGGCTACGAAACTATTGTCGGGTAGGTAACTTTTAATAAGTGGCGAACCTCGAACGAAAAAAAGTTCCTTATCGTCGCCTCTCTCTATTACCCCACCGTGCGTGCCGGTCGTCCGCCCGCGTTTGATCCTCCAGTTCCATCAGTGAATTATCCTCGAACCTGTGTGAGTTTCACCGTCGCTCGAATCGCATTCCCTTCGTCACGAGAGGGACGATCCTCTCTCCGCAACCGTGTTCCACTCCTCTCTCTCTCTCGCGCTAATTCCCATCGTCTCTCCGGGCGCGCGCTCGTTTCCCGTCGTCGTCGTTACGTATACGAGGGTGCGCTCGCGGGCCTCTTTGACTGCTCGAACGAGATCGGTACGAGAGAGGAGTCAGGAATAAGAATAAGAATGAGAACGAAGAAGCAGTCGAGGAGTAAGAAAGAGAAAAGCATCGGGGAATCCTACAGTGCAGTAACAAAAGGAAGATCGCAAAGAAAGAAGAAAAGAATTTAAAAAAGTTAAGAATAAGATTAAAAAAAAAAAAAAAAAAAAAAAAAAAGAAACGAAAACGAGGAGGATGAGAGAAGCGAAGAGTAGTAAATGGAGAAGAGTGAACGGTGGAACGAGGATCAGCAGCGCGAGAGAGCTTCACCGAGACGGCGTGTATGTGACTATAGTGAATTTCGTCTTGGGTGGTCCGCGGGAGCCGCAGCACGGGCCCAGGTACCGCTGTCGGTTCCCCGCGCCGCGCGCGCCACCTCGCGAGACGAGATCGACGGTCCCAGAGCGCACGCGGCTTCCACGCGGGGCCCGTCGGGCCTCGCTCGTTCTTACCCCCACCACGAGTCACGGGGCCCCTCGTGCTCCCGGCTTTCCCCCCCCCCCCTCCCCCCTACCACTTTCTTCGTGCCCCGAGTCGAGCTGGCTGGCCGAACCGACCATTCGGGCCCCGTCCAGGCTCGATCCGCGAAGCCACTCCTGATTCCGCCGATGCTATGACTGCGCTCAGCCAACAGACGGATTTTTATACATTCACACTGTAAAAATAAATTGTAAATTTAATGTACTGGAACTTGAAATTCACTAACATTAGTTACATTAATTGAAACTCAATGTAATGTACTTTGCTTGTAAAATAAAAGTACCAGATATCAAAATTGTAATCGCTTGCTTGAAATTTACAAACATTTTTTTTATGAAAAATACTAATTTTACTGTAAAATTGCAACGCACATGTGTTTGAAATTTCAGAAACAGTTTATGTAAAAAAGCTTCCAATACTGTTGATTAATTTTTTAACAGTGTGTTAAAAAAAAGGGTTTTACGATTAACAAATATTTCTTGTCAATAATTGTTCTATGGACTAAATTTTTTAATGGTTCAATTTTAGCTAATGGAATACGATTTATTCCATTCTGTGGGCCAAATTTTCTAACAGTTAAATTTTAACTCTGGGAATGCAATTTATTCCCTTTTATGGGCTAAATTTTCTGATGGTTAAATTTTAGCTCATCTAATGGAATTATAATTGTATTGTTATAATTATTTTAAAAAACGAATGCGAAGTCGGATGTAACTTTTCGAGAGCGATTAGGAGAAAAGGCGATAATTCATAGGGCGGTTGAGGTCGCTTGTATTCTCCCCCGATTCCGCGACCCCAATGGATTAATGGAGGGTTAATTTAGGCGAGGAACTTTGTACGAGAACGCCTCGACGCGTGTTATCTTCCACGCGGTATTTGCTCAGCTCATCCTCAGTATACATGAAGCGCCTACTCTAGCACGAGGGTTTTTGTATTGTATAACAGTACGATACGACAATCTACCCTCGACGATCGCACACGTGGGATTCGACAATAATAGTAGTTATTATCCAATGTCACGGGGTTTTGACCCTCTGCCACTTCAGACCGCGGTGAGATAAATCGTGAAAGTGTCGAAGCGAAAAAATGAGCAAACGTAAACATTGTATCTACGAAACCGGAAAACTACACACTTTTATAATAATTTCGATTGTCGTCCGTTGTAAAGCTTGTGTTCGAATTATGTGATGAAAGTTTCTTAACAATTCCGAAACGATGCTTCGTTCTCAAATATCAGCGATTCAAAGATTCCACTTCTGGCATATTGGAGCATAAATAGTTAGCGTCTCGCTTATAAAAAAATTGTTTTTTTTAAGTACTGCCACTTCAGACCGCGGTGAGATAAATCGTGAAAGTGTCGAAGCGAAAAAATGAGCAAACGTAAACATTGTATCTACGAAACCGGAAAACTACACACTTTTATAATAATTTCGATTTTCGTCCGTTGTAAAGCTTGTGTTCGAATTATGTGATGAAAGTTTCTTAACAATTCCGAAACGATGCTTCGTTCTCAAATATCAGCGATTCAAAGATTCCACTTCTGGCATATTGGAGCATAAATAGTTAGCGTCTCGCTTATAAAAAAATTGTTTTTTTAAGTACTGCCACTTCAAACCGCGGTGAGATAAATCGTGAAAGTGTCGAAGCGAAAAAATGAGCAAACGTAAACATTGTATCTACGAAACCGGAAAACTACACACTTTTATAATAATTTCGATTTTCGTCCGTTGTAAAGCTTGTGTTCGAATTATGTGATGAAAGTTTCTTAACAATTTCGAAACGATGCTTCGTTCTCAAATATCAGCGATTCAAAGATTCCACTTCTGGCATATTGGAGCATAAATAGTCAGCGTCTCGCTTATAAAAAAAATTGTTTTTTTAAGTACTGCCACTCCACACTGCGCTGGGATAAATCGTGAAAGATTCGAAGCGAACAAATGAGCAACCGTAAAGATTTTATCTACGAAACTGGAAATCTACATGACACTTTTATAATAATTTCGATCGTCGTTTGTTGGAAAGCTTGTGTTCGGATTGTGTGATGAAAGTGTCTTAAAAATTCCGAAACGATGATTTGTTTTCAAATATCAGCGATTCAAAGATTCCACTTCCGGCATATTGGAGCACAAATACTTAACGTCTCGCTTAAAAAAAAATCAGACTGCGCTGGGATAAATCGTGGAAGTGTCGAAGAGAACAAATGAGCAACCGTAAAGATTTTGTCTACGAAACTGGAAATCTACACGACACTTTTATAATAATTTCGATTGCCGTTTGTTGGAAAGCTTGTGTTCGGATTATGTGATGAAAGTGTCTTAAAAATTCCGAAACGATGATTCGTTTTCAAATAACAGCGATTCAAAGATTCCACTTCCGGCATATTGGAGCACAAATACTTAAAGTCTCGCTTAAAAAAAAAAAAAAATCAGACTGCGCTGGGATAAATCGTGAAACATTCGAAGCGAACAAATGAGCAACCGTAAACATTTTGTCTACGAAATCGGAAATCTACACGACACTTTTATAATAATTTCGATTGTCGTTCTTTGGAAAGCTTGTGTTCGTGTTGTGCGATGAAAGTGTCTTAAAAATTCCGAAACGATGATTCGTTTTCAAATAACAGCGATTCAAAGATTCCACTTCCGGCATATTGGAGCATAAATACTTAGCGTCTTGCTTTTAAAAAAAATCGTTCTTTTAAGTACTTGAAAATTTTCGAGCGATTTTCATCAAAATTATGTGAATAATGTAATGTTTAATTTAAGCACGGTATTTCCTTGTTAAATCGGACACCGCGATGCAGTAGAACCTCGCTTATCCGACCTTCGATCAACCGAGCGTCCGCTATATCCGAGGCACCCAACTCAGCCGAGCCCTCCGCGTTTAACCGCGGTGTTTCCTCGGATAATACGGAAATCTCGGACAAAACTGATAAAACAGCAACGCCTGCTCGCGGAATAGTTGTGTTATCCGAGATTTCACTTATCCAACGTAGACAGTAAAAAGTAATTTCGTAAATTCGGTATACAAACTTTCGTACAAATAATTTTGTTGAATAGGTGACAAACTCGTTTGTTCGGATTTGAATATAACAAACCAACCCTTTTATTTCCTATGTCATTAAAAACTTTAGTTTGTCATTTTGTTCGCAAAATGAGCCAGATGGTGCGATCGAAAAATTAACAAATAAAAAAAATTGTCGACGTTTGTGAACGATAAGTTTTTGTAAAAAGTGCAAACTCTTTTTTACTCTTTACGCTCTCCTCACACCCAGAAAAAAAAATTATTTGACGGACACAATTTATTTGGTTTAAGTAAAATAATTATTTGATTTAAATACATATTTATTTAAATCAAGTAAATAGTTACATAAATTAAATAAATATTTATTTACATCAAATAAATATTTATTTACATCAAATAAATTATTATTTAAATCAAATAAACGGTGGCCGTCAAATAAATTATTTTTCTGGGTGCACATCACCACGCATAAACGAGGGTTCTACCCTATTCACAATTTTCAGCCCAATTTTTACCAGAATTTGTTAATTTTTTCCCCCAAGTAATTCCAGCATTGCGCCCAAAAAAAAAAAAAAAAAAAAAAAAAAATGCACTATACATCTCGGACAAAATCTGAAACCCAAGTTCTTACATATTTATTAATCCCGATTCCTCGTTTAAGCCATCTCTTCGAAATGGTCTTTGAGCACCGGTGTTTGCCGCCGTTGGCTGTTTCCCCGCGACGCGCGATAAACGATGATCGCGCGAGAGCCGGATAACTTTTCGTACGTTTCTCCTTCGCGTGGAGATAAATGCGGCCGACGGGTCCCTACTTAGCGCACGGATGAGAGAACTCTCGCGTTATGGTTGCCGCTGCAACGTTCCCGAGTTTCCTACTCGAAAGACTTTGCTGCAGCAACACACACATGTATACACATGTGTAAATACATGTGTATAAACATATACACATATGTACACGTGTGTGTATTTATGAACGTGCAGTTCATATGTATTCATATGTACGTGCCGAGAGGGCCCGGAGCCCCGAATCACGCGATTCGCGAACACCGATGCCACGTTATACGTTTAGCAGCGGTGCAGACTCGGCGGATCGCCGGAGTTGCCGAGCGAAATAAAACGTTCGTTAACCAGCGCGATCCCCCGACACCCTGGGCCACCGCCAGAGCCATCAGCGGTAGAACGAGAAGCCCCGGCAAATAACCCGAGAGACTACGGGGCGAAACACGCGAACCTTTCGCACTCGCGCGACGATAACTACAGTTCATTTTTTTCACGCGGACACATCGTTTATCGTTTCGTTGAGTTACCACGGGCTCCGTACCGTTATACATGTACTTGTCTCTCTCGACCCCATGAAAACGTATCCCTCGCGAATGCACGGCCGGCTCGTCGGACAAACGAGTTACGCGGTAAACAATGATATATATATATTATAACTGTGTGTAAGGTTCGAGGAAGAAAATTGACGGAGCACGATAAGACGGGAATTACGATTAAACTCTGAACTTATCGTATCACTGTGGTTAGAGTGCAAATTGAAATATCTCGGAGAACATAACGCGATTTTTTGGTTCCTCGGTAAACGGGTGTCTCGATACTTACGGGGAAAAAAAATTGATGTACGTATTTCCGTGCGAATTATCTGCTTTAGGGACCGCAAGACGCAATTGTCGAAATTATCCGTCGGAAGGCGCGGTTCCATGGCTCCGAAAATAAATAAATAATAGATTTAACCCTTTGGGCTACCAATGGAAAAATTGTTCTTTGCTGAGTAATACGATGTAGAGTAAAAGAATATTTCTGATTAGATATTTCATCATTTTTTTCGATAATTTTTTTTTTCACTTTTATAATTGGAAGAAAATAACTCTTTTCTTAAAAAATTGGTGATAAAAATTGATGTGCGTGTTTCTGTGCGAATAATCCGTTTTACGGACCGCAAGACACTATTGTCGACATTTTCCGAACACGCAGTTGCGTGGCTCGGAAAAAAAAAAATACATATATATTTAACCCTCTGGGCTATCAATGGAAAAATTGTTCTTTGCTGAGTAATGGAATGTTGAGTAAAAAAATATCCGTGACTAGATATTTTATCATTTTTTCCGATAATTTTTTTTTCACTTTTATAATTGGAAGAAAATAACTCTTTTCTTAAAAAATTGGTGATAAAAATTGATGTACGTGTTTCTGTGCGAATAATCCGTTTTACGGACCGCAAGACACTATTGTCGACATTTTCCGAACACGCAGTTGCGTGGCTCGGAAAAAAAAATAGATATATATTTAACCCTCTGGGCTATCAATGGAAAAATTGTTCTTTGCTGAGTAATGGAATGTTGAGTAAAAAAATATCCGTGACTAGATATTTTATCATTTTTTCCGATAATATTTTTTTCACTTTTATAATTAGAAGAAAATAACTCTTTTCTTAAAAAATTGGTGATAAAAATTGATGCACGTGTTTCTGTGCGAATAATCCGTTTTACGGACCGCAAGACACTATTGTCGAAATTATCCGAACACGCAGTTGCGTGGCTCCGAAAAAAAATAGATATATATTTAACCCTCTGGACTATCAATGGAAAAATTGTTCTTTGCTCAGTAATGGAATGTAGAGTAAAAAAATATCCGTGACTAGATATTTTGTCATTTTTTCCGATAATTTTTTTTCTTATTTACCTTCTTTATAAATAGAACAAAATTATTCTTTTCTGCAATGATGCTTAGAAAATCGAATACAGCCGGTAACTCTGTTTCGGTTCGACGTAGAAAATTGACGGAGCACGATAAGACAGGAATTACGATTAAGCTCTGAACTTATCGTATAACTGTGGTTAGACTGCAAATTGAAATATCTCGGAGAACATATCGCAATTTTTTGCTTCCTCGGTAAACGGGTGTTTCGATACTTACGGGGAAAAAAAATTGATGTATATATTTCCGTGTGAATAATCTGCCTTACGGACCGCACGACGCAATTGTCGAAATTATCCGTCGGAACTCGCGATCGCGTGGCTCCGAAAAAAAAATATATTTAACCCTTGGGACAATCGATGGAAAAATTGTTCTTTGCAGAATAATTACAATGTAGAGCAGCGACTCTTAACCTGGGGCCCCATGGACCCCCAAAATACACGAGGGACCCCCTGTTGACCCCCAAGGTTAAGAACCACTGATGTAGAGTCAAAGAATATGCCCGACTAAATATTTTATCATTTTTATCGCTAATTTTTTTTTTTCACCTTAATAATTACAAGAAAATTACTCTTCTCTGCGATGATGGTCAGAGAATCGAATACAGCCAGTAACTGTGTTTCGGTTCGACGAAGAAAATTGACAGAGCACGACAAGACATGAAATACGATTGACCTTTGAATTATTGCATCACTGCAGTCCATCACATTGCAAATTGAAATTCCTCGGAATACATATTTTTATTTTGTTTTTGCTTCCTCAGCAAACGAGTGTTTCGATGCTTCCGGCGACAACATTGATGTTGGATATATTTTAGAGCGCATAATCTGTTTTACCGACCGCGAGAGACAATTATCGAAGGCATCAGTCAGAATATGCAATTGCATTGCTCCGAAAAAAATGAAACGTTTAACCCTTTCAACGATCAATGGAAAAATTCTTCTCTATTGAGATCCCTGATAGATATTCTATTGTACAATGATTTTTCACCGACTTGATAATAACAAGAAAATCAATTACTCTTCCCCAATGATCCTCAGAGAATCGAATCCGGCCGGCACATCGGATACTACAAAATATGATGAAAAAATTATCGAAAGCATCCGTTGGAATACGCAGTTGCATTGCTCCGAAAAAAAATTAAAGATTTAACCCTTCCAACGATCAATTGAAAAATGCTTCTCTACTGAGATCCCTGGCTAGATATTCTACCGTTCAGTGATTTCTCACCGACTTGATAATTACAAGAAAATCAATTACTCTACCCCAATGATCCTCAGAGAATCGAATCGGCGCATTTATATCTCTACCACTCACGACTCTCCCAGTAACAACTCTACCGTATTAGAACTCTACCAAAAACTCTCCCGGAATTCAAATAAAACTCTCCTGGAATTTAAATAAAACTCTCCCCGAATTTATATAAAACTCTCCCCGAATTTATATAAAACTCTCCCCGAATTTAAATAAAACTCTCCCCGAATGTTTATTTTAATTCCGGGAGAGTTTTATATAAATTCGGGGAGAGTTTTATATAAATTCGGGGAGAGTTTTATTTAAATTCGGGGAGAGTTTTATATACATTCGGGGAGAGTTTTATTTAAATTCGGGGAGAGTTTTATTTAAATTCGGGGAGAGTTTTATTAAATTCCGGGAGAGTTTAATTTAAATTCGGGGAGAGTTTTTGGTAGAGTTCTAATACGGTAGAGTTGTAATGCGGTAGAGATGTTTTCTGGTAGAGCTGTGAGTGGTAGAGATATAAATGTGCCATCGAATCCGGCCGGTACATCGGATACTACAAAATATGATGAAACAATTATCGGAAGCATCCGTCGGAATACGGAGTTGCATTGGTCTGAAAAAAAAAGTTTTAACCCTTTCAGCGATCAACGGAAAAATTCTTCTCCGTCGAGATCCCTGACTACACGGAGAAAAAAGAATTGTTGGGACAACAAGAATTCAGTTACCACAACTCATTAACCTGGTTAACATAGGGACAGCAAAATATGTTGCTGTGGCAACAAATATTTTGCGTTAGCAGCCAAATATTTTTGCTGCCACAACAATAAATTATTAACAATCTACATTTCATCAGAGAAACAGAACTATTTTTCCCCGTGCAGATACTCTATCGTTCAATGATATTTAACCATCTCGATAGTTACAAAAAAAATCAATGACTCTTCCCCACGATCCACAGAAGAATCTTATCCGGCCGGCAAACCGGATACTCCAAAGAAAATGTCTTCCCACCGATTTAATAGCACAATTACAATACAATACACGATATAAATAACGTCTCCGCACTCTCGAACAATAACATTATACTTAGTTCACAGAAATTTGCCGACGGTGAAGCGGCGGTCGGGCCTATACAATTACAACATACGAGAAGTTGAATGCCGATGGATCAGCCTCAACGTCCCACTCGTCCGATCGAGCGCTCGAAGAGCCGTCGAAGCTGAGACCGGCGATCGTGCATCGAGCAAAAGGAATCGAAGGAATAAAAAAATAAGAGAACAAAAAAAAAAAAAAGAAGAATGAATCTTCGAGAGCCGTATGGTAATTACGCGAGGCAAACGGAATCGGTCAATGTCATCGTGGGTTATTAATAAAGACGCAAAGGTAGCATAACAACCGCGTCTGGTCTGGGGCGATCCAACGGCCGAGCTATACATGCAGGGTACACAACCTCCTCTGCGGCATACTCGCCCGTGTATCCCCGGCGATCTTCTAATCTACGACAGGATCGAGCCAATGTGGCCTTCGCCATCGTACCGTGAGCTCTCCCGGCTCGTTCAGCCGCGGTATAATTACTCATTCGGACGTTAATGTACGAGCGTATTAATTAGCCAAAGCGTAACCGGTAGCGTTGCCCGTTGGGGGGGGGGGGGGCCCCCAACACGGCTCACCTCGTAGAACCCGAGTATTACCTGCCTACGCATTTCGTACGCTACAGTGCATGGCGCAGCGTGAACGCACCGCGGCTGCAAGTAACCGGTGAGCAGCGGGGCAAATCGGAATCGACCATCGAAACCGATTATCCGAACGGGCAGATCTGCACCTCAAATCGCATCCCCGTTTTTAATCGGCGCACAAGGCCAACCGGGCGTCCGTACATTGACTGTAGTTAGCGAGAGATTAATTAACGATTTGTAATCAGAGCTCGAGATGGCTGACGAACTCGCTTGCGTCGACGGGCCGAAGCGCCGAGGCTCACTCGTTGTTATCAATCGATGACTGATCTGGAGCGAGGGGCGGATGGAGGGTTAAACTTACATGTGGACGTGGGGGTGAGCGGGCAAAATGGAACGCTGGGGCAAAAGGGATCGTCCATCTGAGATGAGACCATTTTTTAAAAATATGTCCCACAGACATTTGATTTTTTATATTGCCCGCGAAAAATTGATAACACTGGTCCATTTTTTTTTTATAAGAGCGTTGGTTAATGAAATCGTAGGGTCTTATTAATGGGCGAATAATAATAAGATCAGACGGATGGACGGAGGGTTAAACTTACATCTGGACGTGGGGGTGAGCGGGCAAAATGGAACTGTGGGGCAAAAGGGATCGTCCATCTGAGATGAGACCATTTTTTAAAATATGTCCCACAGACATTTGATTTTTTATATTGCCCTCGAAAAATTGATAACACTGGTCCATTTTTTTTATAAGAGCGTTGGTTAATGAAATCGTAGGGTCTTATTAACGGACGAATAATAATAAGATCAGACGGATGGACGGAGGGTTAAACTTACATCTGGACGTGGGGGTGAGCGGGAAAAATGGAACTGTGGGGCAAAAGGGATCGTCCATCTGAGATGAGACCATTTTTTAAAATATGTCCCACAGACATTTGATTTTTTATATTGCCCTCGAAAAATTGATAACACTGGTCCATTTTTTTAATAAGAGCGTTGGTTAATGAAATCGTAGGGTCTTATTAATGGGCGAATAATAATAAGATCAGACGGATGGACGGAGGGTTAAACTTACATCTGGACGTGGGGGTGAGCGAAATCGAACTGTGGGGCAAAACGGATCGTCCATCTGAGATGAGACCATTTTTTTTAAGTCACACACACATATGTTTTTTTTATAGTCCCCCCAAAAAAATGGATACAACCGGTCAATTTTTTTATAATCGGGTTAGTTAATAAGATCGTAGCATATTATTAATCGACGGATAATAAAATCAGAGAGACAGACGGACGGAGAGTAAAACTTACACGTGGACAGGGGCGGTGAGCGGGCAAAATGGAACGCTGGGGCAAACGGATCGTCCATCTGAGATGAGACCATTTTTTAATGTCACACATGCATATTTTTTTTTTTTCTAGCTCCCCCAAAAAATTGATAACACCGGTTCATCTTTTTATAACACCGTTGGTTAATAAAATCGTAGAATATTATTAACGAACGAATAATAAGAACAGAGAGACGTGTGGACGGAGGATAAGACTCACATCTGGACATGGGGGTGAGCGAGCAAAAATGGAACTGTGGGGCAAAACGGATCGTTCATCTGAGATGAGACACCGGCCAATAAAATCGTAGGATCTTATCAACCGACGAATAATAAAATCAGGGAGACGGACGGACGGGAAAACTTACACCTGGACGTGGGGGTGAGGGGGCATAGTGGAACCCTGGGGCAAAACCGATCATTCATCTCAGATGAGATCTTTTTTTTAATACGTCCCACATACATATTTTTTTTTTATGTCTTCCCCGAAAAATTGATAACACCGGTCCATTTTTGATAAGCGTCGGTCAATGAGATCGTAGGAAATCGGCGCCAACAGATTTTCTTTGTACTCGCCCAACGGCAAAGGGGACGAAGATGAACCGAGGGGAAGCTGCAGAATACACGTAGACGTACGTAATGCGCCAGATACTTGGAAGGTGATTCTCGTTCGGCGTACCTAATTACGCGAGACCACGGAGAAGTTCGAGGACGGCAGAGGCGAAGAACCAATTGAAATATCTCGGTACCGAGGATCCTGGTTGGCTCGCTCAAAGCAATTGCCTCTGCGTGGAAGCTGCGGCCTGCGGCCCCGCGGTAACGTGGCTTACGGGCAACGAAGGCAGAAACCTCTTGCCAATGCCGCGCCGCAAGCCGACAGTTAATTTCATTACGACGAGGTGAGATAAAAACCTCCGGGAGGGATGAGGATGCTCGAGATACCGGAGAGAGAAAAAAAAAAATTCGAAGTATGAACCAAGCGAATTCCCGACGGAAGTCTCGGGCGAAGAAAAGTACCCGCAAAGAGTCGCGAAATCCGGAGGATTTACAGCCAATTTTGACATTGAATTTTTTTTCACCTTTTCACTTTTGGATACCAGATTTTTTTTCTCATGATATTTTTAGAACAGGCATATTATACACCAGACATTTTTATTTCCGACAGCAGATTTTTTTTTTTTTTTTTACATATGATCTCGGAGTGAAACAATCGACGGATTCATGCCAAGTAAAATTCATTGTATGCAACATTATTACATGCCGGAAGTGACAATCCACTCGCCGCGAAAACAATCCTCTCGCCTCGAACAGATTTCATTTAGAGTATTCGTTATCGGCGATAAAAAAAAAAAAAAAGCCATGCCTCCTCAGTCTCTCCGAGTGTCTCACAAATATCACGCAATCAAAAGTATAGGCAAAAATATTACGCGAAACATATTAAAATAAAAAAAGTAAAGCTTCAACTAAAAAAAGAAGAAAAAAAAGTTCCATTACATAAACATGGTGGTCGCGGTCAGGGAAAACCGAGAAAAGTCAGGGAAAAAAAAGTTTGGTCAGGGAATCAGGGAAATGTCAGGGAATTTCAAAATCGCTCAGGGAAAACCTAAATTGTCGCCGAACCTTCTATAAATAAATAAGAAGTAAATAGAAGGGAGCCTTAAAAAAATATAAAAAAAATTGGGAACATTCTGAAAAAAAAAAATAGAATTAAATGTTAATATAATAATTAGGAATTTTCATTTGCGTCATTAATTTTTTTGATTATAAGTCGTCAGAAGTTCGATGAGGGTAAATTTTTAATTGGTCAGTGAAGAGTCAGGGAATTTTTTTCCGGGGAAAAAGACGGCCACCATGAATAAACCCGTGCCACATTTCACCGACGGATTTGCATCATTCGCCTCGGGCAACGAGAGTCATATCGCCGTTTACGCAGCGTCTCATAAAATTTAATTCACTCATTCCCATATTTACCTAACAATAAATCCCCCTTAAATTGCGAGATAGTCGTAGGGCGAAAATCGCGCAGTGAATTATTTTACGAGATAGAGGTGGGGAGGGGGGGGGGGGGAGAGGGGGGGGGGGTGAATCCGGGGGTCGCGTCTTGCAGGGCGCGTCGCCCCGGCTCGCTGAGGGTTGAATCTTCACGCTGTTGGTGTTACACTCTCGATTAAATGGGGAACCGGGCTCTGCACCCTTTTCCCGCCCCTTCGGCCTCTCGGCACGGCGTGCTTCGGGTCGTTGGTGGTTTATGGAAAATTATCCATCGCCTCGTGCTCGCTTCACCGTGGAAGCTCGGTGGGATAGTGAAGATTTTATCCGTCGCGAAGAGAAGCCCCCCCCCCCCCCCCCGGGACAACGAATGCTCAGGCACGTTCGACCAACCGTGAGTCTCGTCTCGAGGACGATACGCGAAGCGGCAGCTCGAAACTCCTCGGGGCGGCCCGGGGCGAGGGGGCCTCGGTGAGACGATGCCCTGCGAGCATAATACCGCGTATAGCGCAAGTTTGCCGTGCAAATTTTGTAGGCGATTCGCAACGCAGATAGCGACCATAGCGAGCCGGTAGCTCGGCTCGCTGATTCGCGCCAATTAATTCGCTCTACCATCGTCAAACGTCGTTTTACCACCTGTTAACTCGTTCCCCGGTCCGGCATACGCTGTCGGGTCGGTACACTGAGTCGAATCGACGCAAAGATTAATTGATTTATTCATCGGCTGAAATACGTTGCACGACTGTTTGAGTCGCTCGATGGCTTCCGTTCGCCACTCGGCGAACACCGCGTGGTCCGCGGATTTTTTATATACAGTGGAAGCCCGATTAACCGCGATGCTCGGGACCGAAGAGTCCTCGGACAATCGAAAGCCCGGTTAATCTGAACTGGGAAGCTAAAGTATATAAGTCAATAGTGGCTAATGATACAACTTTATTTTTACTAGTTACAATGACATTTGGTACAACTTGCACTCAATTGTTAAATAGTGTGAACTGGAATGTAAAACTTTGGATAATTTTTTTTTGCCAATGGTACGTAAGCTAGTCTTTTTTCGGAACTACCCAGAGACTTTGGGTGGCTCCGAGCATTAAATAAAAATAATAAAAATAATAAAAATAATAAAAATAATAAAAATAATAAAAATAACAAAAATAATAAAAATAAAAACCTCGAAAGACACACGGTTAATCCGCTTCCTGGTCAATCGGGGTTCTACTGTAACTTTCCTCCATCCGGTGTATTCTGTGGCGAAAAACAAGAGAGAAAAAAAAATGGTAACTCTTAATTTATTTGATTTTTTTTTTAATTTTTTTTTGTACATAACACAATTAGGATCTTGCACAAGATCTTTCGTGTTTGTCATACCTTCGCCTGTTCAAGCTGACTAGTATTGACGGCTCTCCGCCATTCGACCCGCGGTCTCCACTTTTCATACAACCTTCCTGCCATCCGGCGTATTCTGTGGCGTTATCATCTTTAATTCATTTTCCTTATTTTTTTTCTTCATTTTACACGACATAATTACGATCTTGCACGCGATTTTTCTTTACACCACATAATCACGATCTTACACGCGATTTTTTTTTTTTTTTTTACACGTTACAAATACTATCGTGTACAGGATATTTTTTACATGACAGAATTACGATCTTACACGAGATTTCTCTTGTATTTCGTACTCTTGCCTCTTCAAGCTGTAGACTAATTCACGCGATCTGCCCCGACATTTTCTTGGTCCACCGGTCGCAATCCGCCCAGGATTAATTGATTAATTAATCACACCCCGGAATAAACAATGATTCTTCTTCTTCGACCTCTCTCTTAAATAATCATCGTCCCCCTCCATTCTTCCGCTTCTTACAATCCCCGTGTTCCTCCGATCGCTCTCTCGTGCACAATTTCCACGAAGCGAAGAATTAATTGCACTCCGAACACCGTCTCTCCTCTCAGTCTCCAAAAAGTCGTTTCATATCCGTTTTTTCTCCCCCTTCAGAATCGGAACTATCGAGGCCGAAGGGCGAAGAATTAATTGCACTCCGAACACCGTCTCTCCTCTCAGTCTCCAAAAAGTCGTTGCATATCCGTTTTTTTTTCCCCCCCTCAGAATCGGAACTATCGAGGCTGAAGGGCGAAGAAGCCAGAGAATTCGCGAGGGATTTTTGAAGTCCTTTTCGTACTAAATAAAACATCACTCCCTCGTGGGTCCTGAGAGCTTACGAGAGGTGGCCGAAGGGGCCCGGGGGGGGGGGGGGGGGAGGCGGAAGGGGGGGCGTCGTTAGTACGTCTGACATGTACCTCTCGCCGCGCAATCTCCGCTCCGTTTGACTCGTTTCGCTGGAGAATCGTAATACAGTCCGAGCTCTTCGACTCGTGCTACAGGGGTTTATCTTTTCCTCAGGTACAAGAAGCGAACGAGATGGAAGGAGATCGAGGGGTGGGGGGGGGGGGGGGGCGGAGAGGAGAATGGACCGAAGAACCGCCATCTCTCGTCCAAGCGTCTTTCGGAGCCGGAGCGACTCGGGTGATAGAGAAGCAAACCCCGAGGGCGTCCATCACTGTCGCGAATGGAAGCTGTCCCGACGATCTCTCGGCTACTCTCGGCGACAACACAAGTATCGTGTGCGTCCGGCCCGGATTCGTCCGAGAAAAATCTCTCGGCCGGGACGCGCGAGGACCCTCCGGAGCCGGGGATGAAGAAAAAGAAACGGAGGAAGATGAAGAGTAAGGAAGGATGGACCGGTGGAACGTATATTACAGGCCCGATGGTAAAACGGCTGTGAAACTGAGGGGATCTCGCTTCTGCGCTGAAGAAGCTGAAAAGAGAGCGAACGATACTATAGAGGGAAAGGAAGAAACAAGGATTCCCTCGGTCAAGAGCAAAAGCCTCAACTGCGCGCTTGTACTCGACGCATTCCGCGACCTTGTTTCGCTCCGTGTTGTACACGCGAGACTCGACGAGAGAGAGTTTATCCGCTTGAGCGAGCCTTCGGAAGATGCTGGATGATCCTCGCCCCGAGAGTTCTTCACGAAAGTTGGCGGGGGAAAAAAGAACGGAGGAATGAAACAATACCGGGTTAACAAACGAGCGGATTCCCGGCGGGAGCTAAAATAGCTCGGGGTTTTGTTGTTTTATACACTCGGAAAAATTATTTATTTTACGGCCACCGATTATTTGGTTTGAGTCAAATATTTATTTGACGGCCACCGACTATTTGGTTTAAGACAAATATTTATTTCAGTTAAATAAATATTTATTTCAGTTAAATAAATATTTATTTCAGTTAAATAAATATTTTTTTCAGTTAAATAAATATTTATTTCATTTAAATAAATATTTATTTCATTTAAATAAATATTTATTTCATTTAGATAAATATCTATTTCATTTAAATAAATATTTATTTCATTTAAATAAATATTTATTTCATTTAAATAAATATTTATTTCATTTAAATAAATATTTATTTCATTTAAATAAATATTTATTTCATTTAAATAAATATTTATTTCATTTAAGTGACTATTTATTTAGATCAAATTAATGTTTTGCAGTGGCCGTCAAATAAATTATTTTTCTGGGTGTAATGTACGTTATAAGGGGAAATGTATGTTGGGGTTTTGTCTTTTTTTTTTTTTGGTTGTTGCAATTTCGTGAGGTAGATAGTCATCGTACTGGGCTAAGAGATGTACGTGGCGCGAGAGTGTGACGGAGAGGAGTCGGTGACGATCGTAGAACTACCGTCGTCGGAGATGGGTCGATACGATATCGAATCTACGACGGAGAACTCCGCTTCGGGGATCGCTGCGGAGCCCGTTGGGGAATTTAAATAACAAAACGTTTGTCGTATCCGGTGAGCTTCGAACGATGGAAATAGGATAATGGAGCGAGGCTATCGACATGTCACGTTTCGAGATCGAGACCCGAGGATCGATCTGACATGCGCGAGCTTATGTGTAACTCCCGCCCGGGTTAACGAAAAAAAAAATGCCGATTTTTTTTCGAAGAATAAAATTCTTTTTTTTTTAAATTGTCAAACTCAAAATGGCCATTTATTTTCTTCAGAATTATCAAACTCAATATCGAAATTTTTTTTTTCTTCAAAATTGTTCATACAGACCTTGCAACAGGCGAAGAATCAATGAAATAGTTTTATCTAAATGTAAAAAAAAAAATTTCGTAACATCGGAATAACGAAGTTTCGTAAAAATTATTTTGTTCAGTAAGTTACAAACTCGTTTGTTCAGGCTTGAATACACACTCGTCCTTTAATTTCCCGTGTTGTTAACAATTTTAGTTTGCACTTTCGTTTGTAAAACCAGAAACCGGATGGTGCAGTCCGAACATTAACAAATAACAAATTATGGACGTTTGTGGACAATGAGTTGTAAAAAGTACAAACTTTTTTTACCGTGTACTTCGTATCGCTCGACGGAGTCTGCCCGACGATAATTCCAGACTTTGATCTGATCTTGCCTGCTCCTCGAAGCCCTTGATGCATTCATTACGAAAGAAGACAGATTTTTTTCGAAGAATAAGATGAATGAAGATAAAAAAATTTCAAACTCAAATTGGCCGTTTTTTTAAATTCTAAATTGTTGAATATAGTTCCTGCAACAGGCGAAGAATCAATGATGAACAGTTTTATCTACTTCGTATCGCCCGACGGAGTTTACCCAATGATAAATCTTGTACTTAGTCTTCGACCTGATCGCGACTGCGCCTCGACGCCCTCAATGAATTCATTACGTCTAAGGCGCTTCGAGATAGGTATTCGTGCCTTTTTTATATATATATACAGTACCAGGGAGCGTGAGAAGTGAGTTAGAGAGTATAAAGGGATGAATAAACGCAAGGGGATGTAAAGGGAGTAAATAGCCTACGAAAAAAGACATTTTTTCGAAGAATAAGATGAATGACGATAAAAAAATTTCAAACTCAAATTGGCCGTTTTTTAAATTCTAAATTGTTGAATATAGTTCCTGCAACAGGCGAAGAATCAATGATGAACAGTTTTATCTACTTCGTATCGCCCGACGGAGTTTACCCAATGATAAATCTTGTACTTAGTCTTCGACCTGATCGCGACTGCGCCTCGACGCCCTCAATGAATTCATTACGTCTAAGGCGCTTCGAGATAGGTATTCGTACCTTTTTTATATATATATATACAGTACCAGGGAGCGTGAGAAGTGAGTTAGAGAGTATAAAGGGATGAATAAACGCAAGGGGATGTAAAGGGAGTAAATAGCCTACGAAAAAATACATTTTTTCGAAGAATAAGATGAATGAAGATAAAAAAATTTCAAACTCAAATTGGCCGTTTTTTTAAATTCTAAATTGTTGAATATAGTTCCTGCAACAGGCGAAGAATCAATGATGAACAGTTTTATCTACTTCGTATCGCCCGACGGAGTTTACCCAATGATAAATCTTGTACTTAGTCTTCGACCTGATCGCGACTGCGCCTCGACGCCCTCAATGAATTCATTACGTCTAAGGCGCTTCGAGATAGGTATTCGTGCCTTTTTTATATATATATACAGTCCCACGGAGCGTGAGAAGTGAGTTAGAGAGTATAAAGGGATGAATAAACGCAAGGGGATGTAAAGGGAGTAAATAGCCTACGAAAAAAGACATTTTTTCGAAGAATAAGATGAATGACGATAAAAAAATTTCAAACTCAAATTGGCCGGTTTTTTAAATTCTAAATTGTTGAATATAGTTCCTGCAACAGGCGAAGAATCAATGATAAACAGTTTTATCTACTTCGTATCGCCCGACGGAGTTTACCCAATGATAAATCTTGTACTTAGTCTTCGACCTGATCGCGACTGCGCCTCGACGCCCTCAATGAATTCATTACGTCTAAGGCGCTTCGAGATAGGTATTCGTGCCTTTTTTATATATATATACAGTACCAGGGAGCGTGAGAAGTGAGTTAGAGAGTATAAAGGGATGAATAAACGCAAGGGGATGTAAAGGGAGTAAATAGCCTCTCGTGGCCGGAGGACGGGGGGGGGGGGGGTGGTGCTGTACATACATGCATTATGTAGAGGGGCGATAAAACAGGAAGTGATTTAAGGCGAATGTAGGTAACAAGTTCCCCGCTTTAGCGAGGGGCCATTGTCATGGAAACCGATATCGATCCTCCCTCGCGAACTCGGAGGTCCAACCCTCCCCCCCCTCCCCCCCCCCCCCCCCACTGCCCCCCTCCTCGGGCACTTCTCATTCACCCACGTCACCACCTTTCAGGCTGTTGTTGACGAATATTTCAGTTTTTTCTTCACACCCATCGGCCTTATATTTTTTTCCCTAAAAATAAAAAAATAAAAAATAAGAAAAAAAGGCCATCAAACAAGAAACCTGAGGTTCTTGCAGCACACTTCGTTTATATGGTAATATTTCGTGAATGATCAAGGAGATCGCTTTTAAATTCATCGAAAAAAAAAAAAAAAAAAAATGCATCAAAGCGAAGGGTGGTGCGAGAAGGCTGAGAAAATGGCGGCTTGGCTGAAGGAGCCTCCGTATGGCGAAACCGGCGAGGAAAGAAGAGAAGTGAGAAATCGAAGAGGAAGGGCGGGACGACCGCGGGGGTGCACGATGTGCGGAAGAAGCGGCAGAGGCCGAAGGCTTATTGATTCCAGCACGCCTCCTCCACTAAGCCCGAGCCTTTATCTGTATTGGATTCTCTAGGTGTGGAAGGCTTGCGCTCTGTGTGCTCTCCTCTCCCGGTCGCTTCTTATTCGACACGGGTGGAGAGCATTGAATACGGCGGCGTTCGGGGGTTCGTCTACAGCGCGGAACGCGTGTCGGAGCTGTTACGCAAACAGAATGATTGATACATTAGTCCCGGAGCATTCGAGGGGGTTGCCTGTTCGACTACTCTGTTTCCCTTTCTCAACCTCGACATTCAAACTCTGCTCTCCGCCCCCCCCCCCCCCCCCCCCCCCCTCCCTCCCCGCCCTTCCTGGACCTTATCTTTTATTCCAGGCTGGTAAATTGATTTCTTTTCGGCAAGGGTCGTTCTCGCATCGAAACGCAATGAATCCGAGAGAATCGAATCGATTTCTCACACTTTGGTAAACAATGTTTCATTGAGCAATTTCGAACACGTTGTTTTTATGTAATAACGTTTTACGGCTTTATCCAATTGTTACCAGACAAGCGCCTTGACCCTTACAAAAGAATTTCCCTTTGCCTTTTTTTCCATCGAAGCATATAACTTTTAAAAAATTCAGTTTCTAGACCCAAATGATAAGAAAACAACAGTTGTTGCGAAATTCCATTCGAAAAACTTTCTTGGGAAATTCGGTTCGAAAAACTTTCAAGACGCATTAATATTCATCAAAACAAATTTTGAGCAATCTCACGAAAAAAAAATGATAGAAAACATATACTTCAACAATTTCGGCAAGGGTCGTTCTCGCATCGAAACGCAATGAATCCGAAGGAATCGAGTCGATTTCTCACACTTTGGTAAACAATGTTTCATTGAGCAATTTCGAACATGTTGTTTTTATGTAATAATATTTTAAGGCTTTATCCAATTTTTACCAGGCAAGCGCCTTGGCCCTTACAAAAGAATGTTCCTTTGCCTTTTTTTCCATCGAAGCATATAACTTTAAAAAAATTCAGTTTCTAGACCCAAATGATAAGAAAAGAACAATTGTTGCGAAATTCTGTTCGAAAAACTTTCTCCAAGATGCGTTAATAGTCGTCGAAACAAATTTTGAGCAATCTCACAAAAAAAAATTATAGAAAACATATACTTCAACAATTTCGGCAAGGGTCGTTTTCGCATCGAAACGTAATGAATCTGAGTGAATCGAGTCGATTTCTCACACCTTGGTAAACAATGCTATTTCATTGAGCAATTTCGACCATGTTTTTATTTGATATATTTTTAAGGCTTCATTCGATTTTTACCAGACAAGCTTCTTGACCCTTAAAAAAAAATGTCCCTTTGCCTTTTTCCTTTGCATTGAAGCATATAACTCCATGGTGGCCGCGGTCAGGGAAAACCGGGAAAAGGCAGGGAAAAAAAACTTGGTCTGAGAATCAGGGAAAAGTCAGGAAATTTCAAAATTGGTGAGGGAAAAGGTAAATTGTTGCCGAACCTTGTAAAAGTACAAAAAATAAATCCTCGAACAAAAAAAATAGGATCATTTTGAAAAATGAATGGAACATTAATACAATAATTAGGCATTTTCACGTGCATCATTAATTTTTTTTAATAGAAGTCAGAAGGTGGTCAGGAAACATTTTTAATGGGTCAGTGAAAAGTCAGGGATTTTTTTTCTGGGGAAAAAACGGCCACCATGAACTTCAAAAAAATCCAGTCTCTACACCCAAATAATAAGAAAAGAAAAATTGTTGCGAAACACAGTTCGAAAAACTTTCTCCAGGATGCATTAATATTCGTCAAGAAAATGTTAAGCAATTTCACTATAAAAATTGTAGAAAACATATACTCGAGCAATTTCGTTCTGAAATCTTGTTATCTCATCGGTAAAAAAATCCGTGCATTGTTGGTTTACGGCCAGCGACCGGGACTTCACGTTCGTTGTTCCTTCCTCCCGTTTCCCCGATCGTATCGAGTGCAAATTTTTTTTCGTGCACTCGAGGCTCCTCCCTGTGTTCTCGGCGTACACTCTCGACCGAACCGCGAAGTTCCGCTCCATTCACTAACGATCGCCGTCTCGCCTCTTGCCCCGCGCCCCTCGCGCATTTCTTATCGGATCTTTTGGTGTACGTTCCCGATCCACCGGGGACTCCGTTGGACTGTGCAGAGAATCGAATAAGCGAATCCCCTCGCGCAGTACACCGAGCAGACTCCGTTCCGAGGTGTTACAGTTCACGTTTAATTAGGGCCAGCAACCGTGAGTGCGCGCGCGAGCCCGGAATAAATAAGTTAATTAAACGCTCGCTGCGCTGTGCGCAATGCTCCACCTCTGGCCGCGTCACGGAACGAAAAAGAAAAAAAAAAAAAAAAGAAAAAAAAGATGTATGCAGAGCTTGGTTGGCTGAGTAGATCCGTCGGTATTACTTGGTGTCGGTTACTCCACCGTCTCTTTATACACGCTTAGCCATATTATACGTTACACTTTACGATTTCCTCGACGCGCCGCGATTGCATCGCGTCTTCTCGGGGTGCGAGAATGCACGCCTAAGCGTATCCCATCAGCAATCCTCCTGCCGATAGCTATAACTGACGCGCCGTTTTCTTTTGTTTTTTTTTTGTTTTTTTTTTTTTTTTTTTTTTTTTATGAATTGTTATATATATGCCTCGGGCATCTCGCTGGTACCCTTTTGCTCGACGAGGAGTTAATTAGCACGAAGGAAGTCGGGGAAATGAGAAGATCTTCAGATAAAACAAGAAAAAAAACATCTCGTTGATTTTATTTTATGTTATTTCTCACTTCGGTTGGAAGGCAAATTTTATTTAGATCTTCGCGGAGAGAACAACATCGAGGCATCGGAATCGACTCGCGGATTGAGTATCTTCGAAAATGCACTCTTTTTTTAATCAATAATTCAATTAATTTATTGATTCACTATAATAATCAATAAACGATGTTACGAATTTTTATTCAACACATGTCGTTGTATTAAGGTCCTTGCGAATGATGTTCACTTCACATAAGTTTCAGAGAAATGAGAGGGAATTGCGAACACTTCCATTGTATAAAAATCTGGAAAACATCAAGCATATTAAAGGTGCTGAAAATATTAATTTGTCATACTAATCATTCCAAAATGGTATTAACAAATTGATAAAAACTGAAATAGTTCAAGACATTTCCCGGAAACATAATTTTTTTTTTTACGATTATTCGTCCATTTTTCTGAACATGTCGTTGTATTAAGGTGGTCCTTGCGAATGATGTTCACTTCACATAAGTTTCAGAGAAATGAGAGGGAATTGCGAACACTTCCATTGTATAAAAATCTGGAAAACATCGAGCATATTAAAGGTGCTGAAAATATTAATTTGTCATACTAATCATTCCAAAATGGTATTAACAAATTGATAAAAACTGAAATAGTTCAAGACATTTCCCGGAAACATAATTTTTTTTTTTACGATTATTCGTCCATTTTTCTGAACATGTCGTTGTATTAAGGTGGTCCTTGCGAATGATGTTCACTTGACATAAGTTTCAGAGAAATGAGAGGGAATTGCGAACACTTCGATTGTATAAAAATCTGGAAAACATCGAGCATATTAAAGGCGCTGAAAATATTAATTTGTCATAATAATAATTCCAAAATGGTATTAACAAATTGATAAAAACTGAAATAGTTCAAGAAATTTCCCGGAAACATAATTTTTTTTTATAACGATTATTCGTCCATTTTTCTGAATACATATAAATTTTTTCAGATTTTTAAATTCACTTTAAATTTTGTGAGTTTCTACACATTTTTCCCGTATAAAAAGAAAAAAATTCAAAGAGTATTTAAAAATCGGAAAACATTCATACGTATTCAGAAAAGTGAACGAATCATGTTTATAAAAAAAAGTTAGTTGTCCGAGAGATTTGTCGATCAATTTTATTTTTCATAAATTTTTTAATAACATTTTGGAATTATTATTATGCAATCTTAATCTTTTCAGCATCTTCAATATGCTTGATTGTTTTCGGATTTTCATACCATCCAAAAGTGTTTGCAATTCCCTCTCATTCCTCTGAAACTTATGCGAAGTGAACACTGTTCGCAAGGACTACTTTGAGTGGTTTGAGTAATCGAAATTTGAGTTAACGGTTTCGATAAACAGCACCGGTGAATTAATTTTGAAGAATTGTTTTGGATTTACTTTTTTAAGAATTGATTATCAAGAATTGTGTTGAATTTACTTTTTTCTTTTTACATACTAATCCATCTTTGCGAGTCTTCTTCCGCCGGTCGGCAAGCTTTATGTCTCGTCGAAGAAAAATCATCGAGCACAACCCAATAGAATTCTCGAAATTGAATTTCGATTGAATTGAATGAAATTTGTTTTCCCCCGGTAATGTATTTCCTCGTTCCTTTTTCGTGGGTACCAATAAGGCCGGGAATAGAAATAAAAGAAAATCGTTTTGCAGTTGGCGGAATATTCTTTAGTCTAAGCAAAAAATATATTCAAAGATTTGCACTTCAAAATAAAGGTTTATTCGCGTCAAAGAAATCGTATATTTGACATCAAGACAAACGCAACTATTATCCGGTATCGCGCATTATTACAGAGTCGTCAACGAGTCAATCGTCTGAAAACATCTCTCGCTGATAGTACAAGACTATATTTATTCCTTCAGGGAACCGCTACATTGTAATAGAGAGGGAACTCATTGGTTTGATTTTGTGAGACTTTGTTTATTTAAAGTTGCGTTCCTCGATCGAATCGTGGTTGCAGAATGAGTCCTCGAAGAACCAACTTCGAGATTTTTCATGTTATGGGTATAACTAATGTGCAATGTGATTAGTGAAATCGTTCGTCTATAACGGATCTGTGTGTTTATTTAATACTATATTTTTTATTATTAGTATTATTTTAATACTAATAATTTTAAAAAAACAAGTCGTCGTATTGAGTCGTCCGAGTCATCGAAATTTCTTGTTAATGGTTTCGATAAACATCACCGGTGAATTAATTTTCAAGAATAATTTTGAATTTACTTTTTTCTTTTTACATTCTGATCGATCTTCGCGAGTCTTTTTCCGCCGGTCGGAAAGCTCTATGTTTCGTCGAAGAAGAATCATCGAGCACAACCCAATAGAATCCTCGATGAAATTTGTTTTTCCCCGGTGATGTATTTCCTCGTTCCTTTTTCGTGGGTATCAATGAGGTCGGGGATAGAAATAAAAGAAATCGTTTCGCAGTTCGAGGAATGTCATGCCGAGGGATGCGCGGTGCCAGGAAAGAATCGTAAAGAACGAAATGCGCGAGAAAATACCGAGTGTAAACGGCAACACCAGAATTCAATTTTCAGCTTGATTTGTCAGGCCGTCAGTACGCCGGACGGGGTGCGGCGGGGGGAGATCTCGCAGCATCCCTATTTCATCCCCTTTCCCTTGCGAACGTCCCGCGTCTCGCAGATTCTTCTTACAGCGGTACTCGCTCTATTCTCCACTCTGGCGGAGGTTCGCTTTACGACACCCCCCCCCCCCCCCCCCCTGCCGGTAGAAGATATCTCGAGAGTGACGTACCGGTGAACTTTCCCGTCTCGTATCCCGCATCGATCTTCCCGTAATCGTTTCATCGGTACACCGCGTATTGCCTCTGGTGATACAAATAACAACCGCGACCCGTCGATCGCGGGGGATGAAAGCACTCTGCCGACTAAGCGGCACGCGCAGACGGAGCCTTGATAAATCATCGATGTAAAAAAAAACTCATTTTTCGATGTTTTGGAACATTTTGAACACGTTTTCATTAATAACTCGTTTTTTTCGCTATAACAAAGCTTCGCACACAGACAAAAAATTTATTTGACGGCCACCGTCTGTTTGATTTAAGTAACATATTTATTTGATTTAAATAAATATTTATTTCATTCAAGTAACTATTTACTTAATTTAGATAAATATTTATTTAAATCAAATAAATATTTTACTTAAACCAAATAAACGGCGGCCGTCAAATTTTTTTTTTTTTCTGGGTGTGAGGAACCGAAATGGTGTAAAGTAAATTTGCACATGACTTCCTCACGTTGTACTATTTTGCGCATGAGTTCCTACGAGAATTTTCGTTGTTCGACGTTGGCTTTCTCATAGAGGAATCTATCATTACAATGCAATTTTCGCAATAAAGAAACAAAGCTTGCTCTATGAGGAAGCAAAAATGTTACATACTTTAAAAATTACAAATTTATCATATACACACATACACAAAAATTGAGAGCACAAACATCCTGATACGAGGTAAAAACATTTTTCAGCGAACTTTCTCACAGAGGGAGTTATGAGCGAAACAGTAAAACGTGATGAAGTCATGTGCAAATTGCTTTGCACCATTTTTAAAAGCTTTTTGGCTGTATTTTCGAAACCATTGTCATCTTCGTCTAATGTATTTTTCCTCACGGATTACTAATATCCAACTTATTTTACTCCCAGAGCGATATTTGATGCAGCAAGCGTGTAGGTCTTAAAATACCATTTTTACAAAAATTAAAAAATCGTACAAACTTCAAACGGTCGGATCCATTTTCACCAAACTTAACACCATACATTGTACAGTGTTAGTGCATCAATTAGCTGAATTTGAACTCGTTACTTCCATCTTTACCGGAATTAAACGAGTCGTAGTAATTAAAAAAAAAAAAAAAAAAAAAAAATCAAAATTTCATTAAATCCGATCGCTTGGATAGATTTTAGCCAATTCCAATACCAAAGGTCTTCGATCATAGTATTATATTTGTCTGCAGTTTTAGGACGATAGCTAAAAATGTACGCAAATTAAAGCGACCACAGACATTAACAAAAAAATTCAAAATCGCCTAAAATCTCCAATTCGGCCTCAATGTGCATGAAAATTGCACTGAATGAAGAGAAGTGACCAATCTACTAGTGCACAAAATTTCAACCCACTAACCCAAACCGTTTCGAGTTATAGTCAGTTTAAACAATGCAAATCTCTCACATACACACACACATGCCCACACACTTTTTTTACGAAAACATAGTTTTCTCTATGAGGAACCAGAAAGATCAAGACCAGATTCGACGTTGCAACTATGATTAGACAGGGCTCATCTAGTCAAACGGAGCGGTCAACGGTTTCAGAAAAAAGTGTTGTATTTTTTTTTATCGGTAAACAAAAATCTTCAATGGAATGAAACGATATTCCCGTAATCGTTTCATCCTTTAGTGATACTTCCCGCAATCGTTTCAGCCTTTAGTGATACAAATAACAACCGACCCATCGACCGTGTAGGATGAAAGTACATACCCTGCCCATTAAACGGCACGCGCAAACGAGACTTGATAAATCTTGTGACACAGAAAGAAAGTTTTAAGTAAAAAAAGATCGTACTTCGACGCTGCAAATGTGACGGAAAAGGGCACATCTCGTTATACGAAAGCGTGCAACGACTTCATAAGAACGTGTTTTTTTAATCGGTAAAAACAGAAATCTCGAAAAACAAAAAATAGTAACGTTGTTGCGGTTCTGTGAAAAAAATGCCAGAGGTGCGATAACGAAAATTGTAGAGATTGCTCGTACATCTGATCGGCCGGCGCCGCAGTATGTAACGAATTTTCAATTATTCCGCACTCGGCGATTATGTTCGTAGTAATGCGTCGGCAGAGGAAGTCCGAATTAGCGGAAATACGGGCGTCAATTATGGAGCGTTAACGTGAGATCGCGTGCTTGAGAGGCTTGTACATCGCCGCGGGCATATCGGTGGGATAACAATGGATAATCTTTCTATTTATTTATGTTTTATTATGGAAATATCGCGCGAGTAGGTATACCGGCGGGACGATCGTACGGGACTCTACCTACGTGCCCGATGTGACGGTAATTACCCGAACGGGTAGGAACCGATGTGCGCCTCATGCGTTTTTGTTGTCTGGAAAGGCGACGCGCTGCAGCCTTCTCAACCCTTTGCATTCGTGCAATACCTCTGCGAAGTTGAAGAAAAAAAATGCTTAAAAAATATCGATCAGTTAACGACCATTGAGCGTTTAACACTCGTCAAATGAGTTCTACATTTTTAGTCGTTTATACAATCTTTTGCGCACCTATTGATTATAGTGGATCGTCTCGACGCCAAGCACTTAAGGTAGTCCTTGCGGACAGCCTGAGCCCACGTGAGTTCAGAGCGAATTGAGAGTGGAATTGCGAATACTTCGCGATGAGATAAAAATCAGAAAAAAATCAACCATATGGAAGGTACTGAAAAGATTGATTTTGCATAATAATAATTCCAAAATGTTATTAACAAATGAATGAAAAAAAAATTGTTCAACAAATCTTCCGGCAACTTAACTTTTTGTTCATATAAAAACAATAAGTTAATATTTTCGAATACGTATGAATTTTTTCAGAATTTTGTCTAATTTTTGAAAATTGCGTTTTTAGTTAATAAAAAAACGTGATTTTCAAAAATTAGATATTTAATACAATGGATTTACAAAAATATTAACTGGTTTGTGTTGATTTTCGAGAAGGTACACATTCGGTCAGTTTTTTCAAAGGATAATTCGTAATTTGCACTCGATTTTGATGTATTACGACTCATTCTCTTCCTTGAAAGATCCTCTACGAATTCATCATCTAGATATTCAATAGTTTTTTCCGTTTCAAAATGACAGCTTTTTGTTTATACATCGACGAAATTCCTTCACAAACAAACAGCTGTCATTTTTAAACCGGAAATACTTTTGAATATGTAGGTGATGAATGAGCCGTAATACATCAAAACGAGCAAAAATTGGGAATTATTCTTTGAAAATCGTGAACGAATATGTACCTTTTCGGAAATAGCACAACCAGTTAATATTTTTGAATATGTAGGTGATGAATGAGCCGTAATACATCAAAGCGAGCAAAAATTGGGGATTATTCTTTGAAAATCGTGAACGAATATGTACCTTTTCGGAAATAGCACAACCAGTTAATATTTTTGCTAATCCATTCCAATTAATTTTTTTCTAGATTAAGGACTTCTGCTGTGAGATGAATAACTATCCACTATAATCAATAAAAGCGTCTAAGTTTGCATAAACGACTTTAAAAATGTAGCATTCATTTGACTAGTGTGAACCGCTCCGACCTCATTAATGCGACAACGCTGTATCAGTCCTTGTATTCCATTTGCCGTTTTGACATAAAACCATCGATATTACCGTGGAACAGAGGTTGGCAAAAATCTAAAAAAATTCTCGACCGAAAGTGCCAGTTCTCCAAAGACGTCATAAAAATTTCGTAATTTTTGTCGAACCGTTCAAAGGATACGGTACTTCGACGAGACACAGGATATCCAGGCGCTTCGCAGGGTCACAAAAAAATCACAACCAAAGTGTTAAAAAAAATTAAGTTAAGTGCGTTAAGTTAACTCACTTACCTCACTGTTTGTAATTTTTTTTGTCACATCACCATGTGAACTTCAGTTTAATATTTCCTCGTACAATTCGATTTCCCCAGTCATTGAGGCTTAAGCAACTGGACAAATAAGGCTAATATTACGTGTCGAGAATACGTCCAATTTAATTTTTAAAAAACACGAATATAAAAAAATGTTACGTTTACCGACAATAATACTCGGCTCGTAACAGGAAGCAACTCTTTTGTGCCCCGTCAATAGCGCTGCCGTTTCTCCGAGATTAAAATGCTCGTGTATGCGAAGTACCCAGATATATATATATATATATACACTCACATAAACATACAGATATATAAATAAATATATATACGTGTATACATGCGTTCGTGCATCCGTACAGCACGAAGACAGTCGACCAGCGGCAAAGAAACGAGCGCCTATTCTAATGGCAGCTCATTAGGTTCTTTTAATCACTGACATTACCGCAATCCGGATAATTGCGCCCCCGAGGCTGATGGCATAGGAGCCCCATGCGACGCGCCGTTGCCGCATGCACATACACACTTTCCATCTCCGCTCCTCGTCCAGAGTCCCGGCTCCCTCGCACCCGCGGCGAACGCGCTTTAATTACGAAAGTTGCATCGCTCGCGCGACTTGACCCGACTCGAGAAATTAAAACCCGCGGAACGAATGACCGTCCGGGATTTTCGAGAGCGTCGACGAAAAGCATCGTCGAGAGACTTCCGCAAATAATCAAGGAGTCCGTGGCACGCAAGCGGCAAGAAACGATCTGGAGCAAGCAATGGCGACTGAAGAAAAATGAGGGCTGAAAGAAAGAAAGGAAAAAAAAAAGGAAGATGGGAAGGAGCGAAGAAAAATGTACGTCGGAACAAGTTGAGAGACTCCTCGTTGCATCGGCTCACGCGCTCGCGCGTCCGCAAAAAGAGGACGGTGCCTTTAAGAGTCTGAGTGTGTATGTACACTGTAACCGGCGGATAGTGCCTGCGAGGGCAATTAACGTTTTAATTATCGAAAACAATCGTTCCGGTCGGCGAAGAATCTTGGAAGGGAAATGAAATTTACTCGAGACAATGACTGGGAAAGTATTTTATCGCGTCGGAAAAACGGCGAAAATTCTTCGAATCGTAACGAAGACTTGTTTGCCAAAGTATTGAGGGAAACATTTTAACGACTCATTACGCAGATATGCTGGAGCGAACCTCGAAACACTCTAGAAAGATTGGCTTGATTTAAACGAAATTCTTTTTATATGAAATTTAATGAATTTAGGTATCTACTAATATTTTGAATTTTTTAAACATAATACAGAGTGTTTCAGGTTGTTTTTGACATCCTTTGCCGGCAGGTAATTTGTCGTGAAGTGAGCAAAGTTACAAAACTGCTTGTCAAAATTGAAGAATTATGCGCGGAATAAATGCACTTTTTGCCGGTAAATCTGTTTTTGTTTCGTTTCTATATTTTCATTTTTTTTTTTAATTCAGACCCAAATCAAATTTTCATGCTCGCAAAATACTTCTTTTTTACTTGTGGATGGAGCTTCGATTGAAGAGACAAAAATGTATCATGTGCCTATGCGAGCTTGACTCGTAGATCTGAATCGTAGAGTTTTTGGTTTTAGATGCCGGAAATGCCCATCTATCCAGTGGAGAACGTTAGCTGATCGTTCTGCACAACCGTTTGAACATTTAAAGCCAAAATAATTCTAAATAACAGTATTTACTTCACTCGGTGAGAAAATTGCGGTTTTTGCGAAAACCCTAATTTTCACACCTTGTGAAATAAAATTTTGTTCGATACTCATGCGAAAAACGTTTTCTGAACTCGTGTGATTGCAACACTCAACTTCGGCTCGTGCTGCAAACTCACATTCGTCAGAAAAAGTTTTTTCGCACTCGTATCGAAATGTACTATTTTATTGGCAAGTCCCAAAATATCGAAGGCACCGAATTTTTGCTTGAAGGGGCCGGAAATTGTAATACATAATCTAGGGACTTTAGCTGATCGGTCTGCACAGCTGATTTGGCATTTTACCGGGAAGCAACAACAAAAATAAAAAAATAAAAAAAATAAAAAAAACAAGTGTTTGAAGAAATTTCTTCAGCAGCCAGAAATTTCTCGAGCTATATTTCTATCGCCCTGGAGACATAATAATTTATAATTTTGCTAGTAAATCAACATTGCACACTATCGTTGGATCTTTCAAGAAAATATTGGCGCGCAGTAAACCAATTTTTTAAATTTCTTCCCTAATTCCCTAAATTTAAACAGCGGCTATTTTTCCGAGAAAATAGGTGATATCGCCACTCATTTTCCGGGAGACATGGCCACTTGTTTTTCGGGGGATATAGCCATGTCAGTGGTGGCCATGTCACCTTGATATTGCGGGTGAAATGGCGACGTCAGTGGCGGTGGGCCACCGCCCGCAATAGTAGACAATGGCCATATCACCCGCAATATCCGGGTGGTATCGCCAGTGAAGCATTTTCGTTTTAGTTTGGCAGTTTATTTCTGTAGTTTCTGTAGTGTATTTAGACAACATAAAATATAGTAAGACATGTTTTGTGCGATCTCAATGCTTCTCTAGGCCTAATTGTCTACCATTATAACTGTGGCCATTCCACCCTTAGTGTCCGGGTGCGACGGCCGATCGCAAATATTTATTTATAGAACTACAATTAAATCACGCATCGAAAATATCGAACATCTTGAGTGAATTACTTTAGTTTGAAGATTCTACAGTTGGTTACAACGAAATTTTGAAGTTTTTTTCAATGTTATACCTCCGATTTTCGTTGTTTAAAAAACCATGGCCATATCACCCCGACTTACCCTAATCGAAAGATATTTTGCCCCAATATTTTCATTTGTATGTTTTTAAAATGATTATTTTGACCTTTGAACTTGTGAACATTTATCGCGAGAAACTCGTTCACAATTTTTCCACTAATATTGAATGAAACAGCATAAATTGAATTTTATTTTATCCGCAAATTGACAACAAAAAGAAAAATCGTTCGTCTGGAAAATACAGGAGTTGAGCGTGTCGAAGAAGCTGAGTAACACGACGAGGCGATGAGTACGAGCTCGTCGTCCCGGAGTGTGTCAGTATGGACCGACCGGGTGCGTTACGGGATACGTCCCGGCCACCCGGAGAGAGTGTGAGAGTGACACGAGGGGTTAAACGACAAATATTTTCTCCCGCGTCGACGGCTTTCCCGGGCGGGGAGGAGAAACGAGGCGCCCCGAGCGCAAGGGTGCCACTCGGGAGACACAGAGCACGAGAGACGCCGGGGAACGTTTTACATAAGGGTGCGAAGTGTCTGGTATGCCAGACACGCGCCGTGATTTGTTTTCCCTTCTCATCGGGTGTCTCCTCTCGCGCTATATGTATCCCGCAATGTTATCCTTCACTCATCCGTCTCGAGAAAATATTAACTCGATCTTGCCCCCGTATAATGTACCAATAGATTTTTTTTCTCTCCTTGGTTTTCGAGCCTCGACACTCGTGACGAATTTTCGATCGCTCCCTTACATCCCATAAAAAAAGAAAATTATTTTATCTCGTCCGATCGAATTAGGATGCGAGAGGATCAGAATTGATTCATATTGCAAGGTTATATTTATTTTCTTTTTTTTTTAATTCATATTTCGTCCCACGATTTATTTTGCGAGAGAATTTCCACCAGCGAATTCACGTAGCTGTATGTTTTGCGTATAAAAAAAATTCTTTTGTTTCGTGATTTTTTTTTGCCAGAGGGTAAAAATGAAGAATTTCCACTAGCGAGTTCACTCAGCTTTACACGGAGAAAACAAATCAATTGAGTTAACAAAATGTGCGCTTACGGGTGGCGAAACAAATGTTTGAATCATCGAAAGGAATACCTCGTTGATCGAACTTACAGGCCGTCGAATCAAACGTTTCTTTACTTAGTAGGACAATTATTTCGTTCGACCAACCAAACATTTATTTCGCCACCCTTAAGCGCTCATTTTGTTGACTCAATTGATTTTTTTTCCGAGTGTATGTTTGCGATAAAAAAAAAAATAATTATTTTCGTGATTTTCTTGGCGAGAGGATAAAAATTGAAATTTCAACAATCGAGTGTTCTCGGCTCTCCGTCCTGCAATTTCTTTATTTTTTTTTAAGGCCGGCTGAGCGCTCACGAGCGAGCCGTGCTGAAAAAGGAGCGAAAAAGTACGATGCGCACAACGCCCGTACGCCGTTTCGTTTGTGCTTGGTATACGCCTGGGCATTTGTAGGTCCTGGCGAGCTCGCGAATCTATGCAAATGAGAGCCCAATTATGTTGCGAACCCGTAAAAACTGCACCTTGTTAGGCCACGGAGCTGGCTGTAAGGTATAGGATAACGGCGTGACGTAACAACGGGGTGGTCAGACGCCGCGGGGCTTGAAACACACGAAGGCAACAGAGCAGTGAATAAGACGGGGATAAGAATTGAAGAAGAAAGCTGGCAAGAGAGATAGAGAGAGAGAGAGATAGAGACGCGGGTGAAGGCTGCGAGATGAATGGTCCGAGAGTTATTCAGGCATCTCACGGTTCAAACGTCTCTCGTTTCTATCGCTTCCGTTACTCGTAGATTAAAACCCTACAGAGAATTCCCCACTTCCCCCTCTCGCGGCGAGGAACCAGAAATATGAATATCTTAGAGCCTCTCATAGATTTTTATTTATATCATATTTTATAATCCTTTGTTTTGATTCGTCAGCTGCAGTTAAATTAACTGTGTTATTACATCGAAAAGCGTCGCTAGATATCTGTAGATTAAACATTGTAGGGAATAATTATTCGAAGTATGAAAAATGTGTGTTTTTTTTTAATTTGTTACTATTTAACGTCGCATTAACTGCTATGGTTATTAGCGACGGGACCTCCTATTTTTCCTTTAGTGGGAACCGTACCACTTTGGGGGTTACTCAATATGAGTGAACGTTAACCGTACTTTTGGACGTCAGTAACAGTTGGTCTTCCAGGCTTGCTTCACGGCGCCGGAGCTACGTCACGTCGATTACTGGCTGTAAACATTGGACGTTTACTAACATATATATCGGCTATCGCACGATAGATGCGAGGAGTTACGTCGCGTCACAATATTTTTCTGCCAGCAAGACTACGGCACCGGGATTCGAACCCGAGACTTGCCGATACTTTGTTCTCGAGGCTAGATAAATAGATAGATAGAAACGTTTATTTAGTGTTCTGAGGCTGGAGCCCCCTAAGAACACCGTGCCAGGTACAAGAATGAACACCCGATATAATGGACCCATAAGAAATACAATAAAATACAATAAAATACAATAAAATACAATAAAATACAATAAAATACAATAAAATACAATAAAATACAATAAAATACAATAAAATACAATAAAATACAATAAAATACAATAAAATACAATAAAATACAATAAAATACTGGTACTCTAATCACGAGACCAAAGTGATCGGTCGAAAAATATGTTGTTCACCGATATTTGTATGAATTGATACGACCAGAAAATAACTAATTCGTCCGGTGCCTCCCGAATAAGTATAGATGGTAAGTCAGGTTGATATGGCCACACGGATGTTATGGTCAACAATTCGATTTTATGGTCAACAACATATTACGGTGAGAAATGAACGGCGCTGCCGCTTGCACAGTTTTTGGTACATGTGCTTAAAATATGATTGCACCGAAGATTACAAGATTGCATGTGCAAGGGTTAGTATGATATGCCACGTGACCATATCCCTGCTATTTTCCGGGTGATATGGACAGTCAAATCGTTTTCTTTTTAGTTTGGCATCTGAAACTTTTGACGTAGGTAATTATTGTCTTTTTGTAGTTCATGTAGACAACATAAAATGCACTAAGCCGCTTTTTGTGTGATCCCTCTATGCTTCTCCAGGCCTAATCGACTGCCATTATTACTATGGCCATATCACCCGTAGTGTCGGGTGATATGGCCGATCGCAGATTTTTATTTATAAAGCCGCAATTAAATCACGCTTTGAAAATATCGAAAATTCTGAGTGAATTACTTCAGTTCGATGTTCCTAGAGATGGTTACGACCAAAACGTAAAGATTTTTTTAACGTCAATTTATTACGCGACTCATCCTATTTACATTAAATAAGTATTTAATCCTCCCCCGTCAAATAAGCACCGATTACTGGCTTTCCGATCGACCGCATTTTGTCGATCGGTCCGGAAACGATAACATTTGTTTTATCGCGACACGTCGAGAGACGCAAATTTTTGCAATCGAAAATACGAAAAAAAAAAAAAAAAAAAAAAATAAGAAAACCAATTAATAAGTCTTGAAATCGGAGTAAAGTTATGCGCGCGACCGAAGCTCGTCGTGTAATTAAGATAAGAGGGAACGCAGGGCGACTCAAAGAATGCGGCATTGACTCGTTCGCCTCGATGCGCCCATAACGCGACGACAATTCCCGGCATTGCATTGCCCACTGTGCGTCGCCGCTACCTCTATTCCATTCGAGAGAAATAAGAGCTGAGGTGAGCGCCTTTTAAAGTGAGAGCCAATGGCTTCCGCTGGTTTGCTTTGATAAAACCTGCACCCTCCGTTTCACGATGCCGTATGCCTCACCAACTCCACCGCATATACCTTACCGTAGGGGCCGTAAGCGTATTCCCCCGCCACAGGCAACCATACGTATACCATACACCATACACGCACACACATGCAAACACATATATGTTTTCTCTTCGCTAATTGGAAGCAATGTCAAAGCGAAAAATCGATCCACCCACGAAATTGGCTGGCAAACGAGCGCGACTTCGAGCTCACCGGATTCGAAACGGTTGAATAAATAAATTAATGCACCGGGTGTATCCAGAGTCTCCTCTTCGCGATTATTCCCCACCCGCCGACCCGTCCCGTTTTGCTCTTTAACTCGTTCTCTTCGGGGCACGAGCTCTGAATTCGTTCACTCTTCTCGCTGTGCCCCCCCCCCCCCCCCCCCCCCACCGCCCCCCTCCGCCCTCTCGCTATCCTCCCGAGTGAATCTCGAGCTTGGACTCGCGCTGTTTAAAAGCATCCCTCGGAGTGTACAAACGAAGCTTGGCTAACGAGAGGAAGAAGGATAGGATTAGTCGCTCGACGGTAATAAGCCTACTTCTCCGGGGCCCCGTCTCGAGCCGCGAGAGGATCAGGCGGGGTACACGGACGGAGTAGAGGAGACGAGAGCGAAGAGGAGAGCCCGATTGGATCGGGCGTGGAGGGCGAGAAGGACGGAGACGCGAGGACGGGGGGAGAGAGACAGAGTCCTAAAGTAGATTCGTGCCGTGAGCTCTCGGGGTATAATGACGTGCGAGATGAACGAAGAGAAATTCAATTTGGCCAGGTCGGGCCCGAGGGAGAGAGGAAATTCAAGAGCCGCCCGATGCGAAAACAAGAAGAGAACGCGCGACGAGGAAGAAACAAGAGTAGCACGACCCAGCGAGAAGGAGGAGAAAGAAGAAGAGGAAGAGGTAGGGGAACCTCGAGTGTCGGCACCTCGCCGCCAGAACGGACCACACACGTCGTTCAGGGGCTCTCAAACCCGACGCGGCCACCGAGGCGCTTTAAATCATTTTCTGATCGAGCAACATTTTTTTTTTTTTTTTTTTTTTGTTCTTTAAGAAGGTACAAAATTCGGAGGGTTTTTTTTTCGCTTATGTAAAAAAAAATTTTCGCAGTTCGAGTTATAGAGTTCTTTGTTGGTTCGATTTTTGTTTCCTGATTTGGGGCGTCAAACCCGACGCGGCCACCGAGGCGCTTTAAATCATTTTCTGATCGAGCAACATTTTTTATTTTTTTTTGTTCTTTGAGGTAAAAAATTCGGAGGGTTTTTTTTCGCTTACGTAAAAATTTTATTTCGCAGTTCGAGTTATAGAGTTCTTTGTTGGTTCGATTTTTGTTTCCCGATTCGGGGCGTCAAACCCGATGCAGCCACCGAGGCGCTTTAAATGATTTTCTGATCGAGCAACATTTTTTTTTTGTTTCTTAAGAAGGTAACAAATTCGGAGGGTTTTTTTTTCGCTTATGAAAAATTTTGTTTCGCAGTTCGAGTTATAGAGTTCTTTGTTGGTTCGATTTTTGTTTCCTGATTTGGGGCGTCAAACCCGACGCAGCCACCTCGGCGCTTTAAATGATTTTCTGATCGAGAAACATTTTTTTCAAATTCTTTAAAAAGGTAAAAAATTCGGAGGGTTTTTTTTCGTTTATGTAAAAATTTTATTTCGCAGCTCGAGTTATACTCTATCGATAATTTCGCAGTTCGAGAACTCTATAAGTTCTTTTTTGGTTCGATTTTTGTTTCCTTGATTTGGGGCGTCGAAGTCATTTTGACACAGCAAAGGACCAACTGGATGAAAAATTGAAGGGGATATTTATTTAATTTTTGCACTTTTTGAAATGCAATTAAAAGGTTGGATTTAACGTTGCATCAATTTGATGAAAAATTAAAGGGGATATTTATTTAATTTTCGCACGTTTTTGAAAAGCAATTAGTAGGTTGGACTTAACGTTGCATAAAGTTGATGAAAAATTGAAGGGGATATTTATTTAATTTTTGCACGTTTTTGAAAAGCAACTATAGGTTGGACTTAACGTTGCATAAATTTGATGAAAAATTGAAGGGGATATTTATTTAATTTTTGCACGTTTTTGAAAAGCAACTATAGGTTGGACTTAACGTTGCATAAATTTGATAAAAAATTGAAGGGGATATTTATTTAATTTTTGCACGTTTTTGAAAAGCAACTATAGGTTGGACTTAACGTTGCATAAATTTGATGAAAAATTGAAGGGGATATTTATTTAATTTTTGTACGTTTTTGAAAAGCAACTATAGGTTGGACTTAACGTTGCATAAATTTGATAAAAAATTGAAGGGGATATTTATTTAATTTTTGCACGTTTTTGAAGAGCAATTAATAGGTTGGATTTAAGGTTGCACAAATGCAGCTGCATGCGCGCTCAATGTTCAGCCCGAAGAGAGATCGGGCAGAGATATTGCTCGTTCACCCTTTATTTCTCTCGCGAGGAAGAAGCCAGCAGCCGGTGTCTTGGATAACGAGTCGTGGAAGGTTCGTGCCCCACGGGGTAATAAGCCACTTTCGCATGTGGAGACGTGTGTGCGTCAGGTACGCAATGGCTTACGTGACTCATTCCATATCTTCAATCCTATTTCTCAGTTTGTTAATATGCGGGCACTTTGAGTGTCCCGAGGTTAACGTCGAGGCGAGAAAATGCATTTCAACGGGACAGAAAAAAGAACGCATTGACAGACACACATCAAATTAATGGAAATTACGATAAACGAGTGCGATCGATCGGCGATTATATTGATTGCAAAAAAAAACGAAGTGCAATGAATAGTAACTGTCTGCAGACATGTCATCTCGACTCAACGTCAGTTTAGGTACGCAAAAAATATACTCATGTCATGTCACTTTAGGTATGGAAAAAAATATACATATGGGACGTTCTTCTGTAGATCATGTTTCATTGAAGTGGACGATCTGTACCTAATAATTATTGTATTTTATCGCCCGTCGAACCGTTATACATTCAATTTTAATAGATCGAATTATCTGTCACCACTTTTTCTTATTTGGCACTATTTGTTTTTTTTTTTTTTTTTTTTGCGCAATGAGAAATATACGCGTAGGTCGTTCTTCTGTAGATCTCAGTTTATCGAAGGAATATCTATGCTCGCTGATTAATTTATGGTTTCCCAAATAAAATCGTTATAAATTAAATTTTAACAAAACGACTTATCCGCCCACTGCTGTTATTGAAACTATAAAATCCTTATTTGACCCAAATCGTTGGGAACATTCAATTAAATTTGTGGCTCGTAATGTTTTCGTAACAATGTTTTATTCTCTTCCTGGAACGTTTAGTGGCTTTTTTTTTGCTGTTAACCGCGCGTTCTGTTCGAGTAAAACTTTTTGTATCTGACACTATTTTTTTTGCCCAATGAAAACTACACATTGGTGGTTCCTTTGTAGATCACATTTTATCGAAGGAATATCTGTGCTCGCTGATTAATTTATTGTTTCACAAATAAAACCGTTGTAAATTAAATTTTAACAGATCGTCTTACCCGCCACTGCTGTTAAAACTATAAAATTGTTATTCGACCCAAACCCTTTGGATAAAAATTCGATTAAAATTGTGGCTCGAAATCGTTTCGCAAAAATGTTTGATTCTTCGCCTGGAACGTTTAGCGACTTTTTTGCCGTTAATCGCGAGTTCTATTCGACTAAAATCTCGATCATTGACTATTCAGTTCGGCATCGGTCCCGAGATTCGCGAGTAGTCTTGACTGTGACGCTCGCGGACCTAACCGCGGCACCAGAAGCTAAAAGAAGATTTCTTATTCGCGAGTTATGCGGAGAAGTCGGGGTTTCGAACGGGCGCGAGAGCGAACGAGTCCTGCTTTTTCGAGGAATCTTCCCGGGAAGGATATAGTAGCGACGAGCACGCGGCCTCTCCACAGGAGCATCGGAGCCATCGGTAACGGCGGAGTCGAGAAAAGAGAGCGTGTGGTGGTTTTGGGTTTAGTGATGCGGGCGCGTAGGACGGAAGGAGCTCCGGCCGCGCGCAGCCCCCCCGAGAGACAAATGGGCAATTAACGTTAGTTATATCGTGAAGGCCCGCGGGTTGTGCCAAAGGTATGAGGTCCAGCGAGGAACCGAAAACAGCGAGAGAGCGATAGAGTGAGTCTCGGGACTGCGTCGAGCTACCTCGCGCGCGAAGATCAGATCTCCCGATATATCTCCGTTCGCATTCACCGGACGGCAAGGAAACATCGTTTTTCCTGATTAAAAAAATATATGTGCATATGTTACAATGTTACAACATGGCAAAGGAACGGTTATTTATCGTACATTATTATGTATAGGGCGTGCGGGGAAATGTAATGTAATAATGAAGTTGATGAACAAACCTTATATACGTTTTTTGCTTCCTCATGGAGGAAGCTTTGTTTTCGTAAAAAAATTAAAAATTCGAGATTTCAGTGTCAGAGTACTTAAAATTGTCTAAAAAAGTCGAGAAATATGATATTTAGCCCGCATTTGGATATGTGTGTGTAACAGACGTGAATCGGTTAAAACGACCTTAACTCGGAAAAGTTTTGAGATAGCCAGTTGAAATTTGGTACACTTGTAGAGTGGTCACGTCTCTTCATTCAACGCAATTTTTTTTATAAAGGTTGGGGCCCAATTGAAGATTTTACGCGATTTTGAATTTTTTTTGAAAAACGTCTGTGTTATCTCTAACTTGTGTAAATTTTGAGCTATCGTCCTAAAGTTGCATACGAATATAATATTTTGATCAAGGACCTTTGGTATTGAATTTGGCCAAAATCTATCCAAGCGGTCTGATTTTATGAGGATTTAATCTTTTTTTTTTAATTATTTAGAAGTATCTAATTTGAGTAAACATGGAGGGAACGAGCTAAAATTTTATACGGCGACGGACTAACACTATACAATGTTTGGTGTCAAATTTGGTGAAAATTTGAAATTTTCTGAGATTTCGAAATTTTTGAATTTTTTCGGAAAATTGTTATTTTATGTTCGATACGAGTTTATGTTTCAAGTGTCGACCTAGGAGTAAAATTAATTGGAGATTTGTCGTCGGTGGGGAAACATACATTACTCAATTGACTCAATAATAAAAAAAAATCTTTTTCTAAGACCCTGTATTGTCGTTAATCGACATAGGTGCGCAACGTCGGTGTATTTTTCGCGCTGAACGTGAATCCGCCAGTTGTTTTGCATAAAATTCAAACACGACGTTGACGTTGCAAAAAGTTGTAAATTGAAATTTTCATATGGGATTCTTATAATGTTCCTTTATTCGCGATGCTTCCTCTATGAGGAAGCCAACAATACAGAATATGCTTTCTCATAAAAGAAGCTTTGTAAAGAAAGAAACATTATGAGAAAGCCATATGAAAATGTCAATTTTAAACTATTAAACAATGTACACATATACGTAAATATATATATACATATATATTTACGACCGTGCCTATTCTGATCATGAAAATTAGGCCAAGACAAGGATGTTGAAATTTCGCGACAATTCAAGGCTAACATAAGTTAGCTGAACGCACAATTTTTGGTTGAAGTTAATCAAATCGTAATACTGTTAACCCCGAAAAATAAAGATTATAATTTCGAGACAATATGTGAGGACATCTACATATGCGCAGTGAGAATTTATCGTGTAATGGACACGATAATCCATTTTTATTGATTAGACAGCGATAAATCGTCACGACCGGAGTAAAAAAATGACTACCTCGCAGTCTCCTCTTCTCGCTTCGCTTCACCGACCATTTTTATTTCTGTCGCAGACGACGGGGCTTGAAATCTCTACGAGTAAAAACGAACGGACCGAGGGAACGAACGAGCTCGTGTTTACCTGACCGGCAAATGTGTGTTCCGGCCTCGGATTAGTTCCGCAATAGAAGTCCGGCAAAAGCGCGAATTCGTCCGGCGGGCGTAAAAGGTAAGACGGTAATGTTTTCATGAAAATTCGTTCCACAGGGGTTTTGCGTTGGTTCGACGCTCCGAGGGATCCGGGAGGGCCAGAGTCGGAGAAGCCACAGCGGGCGCCTATTTTGCTTCCGTGGCGTGAAACCGAGGTCTCGACCCTGACCCACTCCGTCGCCGGATGGTCGACTTGGCAGGTTCAGGATCGAGGGAACATCCGAGGAGCGAGAAGGATCCCGAAGGAGTTAAGGGAACCGTTGCTGCTGCCAGTCGACGAGAGGATTTCCTCGGCGTTTCGGGACTAATCGCCAAATCCTCTTCGCTCCGGAGCTCCAGACTCCGTAACGCGCTCTCGCCATATACCGATCTCTTTAACTTCTTCGGTTCTCCTCCGAGTTTCGGCCCTCGTCGTCGTTTCTTCGACCTTCCGGCTCGGACACGCTTCGTTCTTAAAAGCTTTTCTTCGATCCGAGAACGAACCGAGAGATTCCGCTGGGTGTTTGTATTTTTACCGTCACGCCTCGACCAGCCGAATGACGCGCGGAGTCAAAACAGATCAACCCGAAAAATCTTGCCGCCCGAGGGATCGCCGGAACGATTCCTCTCGAGATGCGTCAACCATAAGTTATTTTTCTGTCGGAGGGGAAAAAACTTGCTTTGGGACAAAAGTACATTTTTCTTGCGTATTGGGATCTTGTTTTCGCAAATATCTCTTCGACTCAGCGGTTGGTTGGGGCTATCCGGCAGATGTTTCAAAATGTTTCATTATAAGAAGGCAGTGGGTAGAATGAATATCATTAAAGACTAATTTTGGAGCTATGTACACGGAGAAAAAAAAATGTTGGGACAAGAATTTTGTTACCGTAACTCATTTACCTGGTTAAAATAGGGACAACAAAATATTTTGCTGTGGCAGCAAATATTTTGTTGCGGCAGCAAATATTTTGCTGTGGTAGCAAATATTTTGCTGTGGCAGCAAATATTTTGTTGTAGCAGCAAATATTTTGCTGTGGCAGCAAATATTTTGCTGTAGCAGCAAATATTTTACTGCAGCAGCAAATATTTTGCTGTAGCAGCAAATATTTTGTTGCAACGACCAAATATTTTGCTGCAGCAGCCAAATATTTTGCTGTAGCAGCTAATAATTCGCTGTAGCAGCAAATATTTTGCTGTAACGGCCAAATATTTTGCTGCAGCGGCCAAATATTTTGCTGTAGCAGCCAAATATTTTGCTGTAGCAGCAAATATTTTGCTGTAGCAGCAAATATTTTGCTGTAGCAGCAAATATTTTGCTGTAGCAGCAAATATTTTGCTGTAGCAGCAAATATTTTGCTGTAGCAGCAAATATTTTGCTGTAGCAGCAAATATTTTACTGCAGCAGCAAATATTTTGCTGCAACGACCAAATATTTTGCTGCAGCAGCCAAATATTTTGCTGTAGCAGCAAATATTTTGCTGTAGCAGCAAATATTTTGCTGTAACGGCCAAATTTTTTGCTGTAGGCAACCAAATATTTTGCTGTAGCAGCCAAATATGTTTTTGTAGCCAAATATTTTTGCTGCCACAATAATAAATTATCAACGATCTACATTTTGCTAGAGAAACAGAACTATTTTTCCCCATGTATGTATTTTGCAGACCGGAGAAAGCGGAAAGTTTGTTGCAAAGGTGGCCTCGATGTTTCTTTGTGCTTCGATTTCTGGTGTCCCGAAGATATTTAGTTTTTCGGGTGGAATGAAGGAAAGTGTCTTCTGGGTTGTGAGGATCCTCGTGCGGGTTTTCACTCATAAAAGCCTAATCTTCCAGTTACAGTGTCTATCCTGCAGATCGGAAAAAGCGAAAAATTTCTTGCCCGGGTGGCCTCGATATTTCTCCAAGCTTCGATTTCTGGTGTCGCGAAAATATTTATTTTTGTCGGATGGCATGAAAGGAAAGTGACTTCTGGGTTGTGAGGATTCTCGTCCGGATTTTCAGTGGTGTTCGACCGATTCATGAAATCCGCATGACCGAAGCCGCTTTAAAAGTCGGACAGGCAGCCCGGAGTATTATTTTTACCGTCACGCCTCAACCAACCGAACGACGTGCGACGTCAAAACAGATCAACCTGAAAGATCTTGTCGCTCGAGGGATCACCGGAACGATTGCTTGTTCCTTTCGAGATCCGTTAACCATAAAATATTTTTCTCTCGGAGGCGACTGAAGTAAATTTGTTCACCGATAATTTGCATAGTGCTTTTTCTCTTAAATATTTCTTCCAGCACCGATTAATGCTATCATGCGGATGTTCAAAGATATTTCGTCTTCTGAACTCTGAGAATTGCGTCAAAATCACAAAAGACTAATCTTGGAGTTACAATACATATTTTGCATATCGGAAGAAGCGGAAAGTTTGTTGCACGAAGTGATCTCGATGTTTCTCCAAGCTTCGATTTCTGGACTCTGAGGATAGAATGAAAACGATAAAAGACTAATCTTCGAGTTCCAACTTCAGAATACTGTTAAAAACCTTGTAAATTTTATGTACCTGACTGCAAGTTTTTATGCAAAAACTGGTACGTTAAAGTTAATGTACAATTGTGATGAAAAATTAATGTACTTTTTCATTGAAATTAAAATAAATTATTAAAAATAAAGTAACCCTTTTTTAAAACACCGAACATTAATTGTTTATCACAATTATACATGCAATTAAACATACCAGTTTTTACATAAAAACTTCCCGTCCGGTACATTAAATTTGTAAAATAGCAATTAGATTTAATAAAAAATGTTACCAAGAAATCGTTGAGGAGACAGACGCATTAAAATCAATTCACGAGAATAAATTAAGCATAAATAAACGATTACAAATACATACATTTAAAATCGTATACTGGCTATCACAAGTATTTATTAACATTTCTTCTGATATTCTTGCTGAAAATAATACCCTTCAAGTTTTCCGATTAACCAATGAATTTATCATACAAAATATAAGGCGAAATGCCATTCAAAATCTCCAATAATATGAATTACAAAACAAACATAATTGACCTCAGAACGTTTCATCAGTCATCAATCATTCCTTCATTCAAACACACACAATGGGCCGGTCCTCGTTCAGACCTCGCAAATTAGTGATAACCCCTGTTAAAAGTTTTTAGCCCGCCGTCTATGTCGCCACCATCGAGGGCGTTGACTTCATTTTTTTTTAAAGCACTGCCGTAACTCAATTTTTTGGGTATTCTAACGAGTTAGAAGTGAAAGGGATGGGTGGGAGTGATCTTTCGGAAGAGGCGCTTCATACAATTACAATAGAACTTCACTTACAGGTAAGTTCGTTTAATTGGTTAATTGTATTTCGCGCCTCTTCCTTCAAGATCATAATCGTAGATGTTCAAAGCTAGTTACGGCACACCATTCTTGACTTAAATTTTTGCATAGTTCTTTATTACTTTTATAATAAAATAGAACGAAAAAGAAACGGACAATAATTTCTTAGTCCAAAATCGCTTGTGCGAACAGAGATCTGTCTTCTACAATTTGGCGATCATAAAACCTTGCGAAGGTCGCGGAATTTTTTGTCCAACCTGCCGTCTGGCGAATTAAATCTACGTTAACGCCTTTACGTTTCGCTGCCGAAGTCGAGGCGTGTCGTGTACTATAGTTAAAAGGGCTTGCGCGGTGGCTCTTTCTGCATCTCCGTGGCTCGCTGAGTCGGCAAACGTGAAAATAATTATCGTATCGATCGTTTGTCAAGGCACAATCAAAATGCGTCCGACACGAGACTTGGCGCTATTTGCTTTTTGCTTCCCCACTTGTCACGATATTGACACTGCATATCGCTCGACGTCCCCGGAGAAAACAAGGTCGAGTCCAGAAAAGGGCCACCCAGCGAAATACTTGACATAAGTAAAATGCTAGTAGGCCGATATACAAAGAAGACAATTTATTTGTCCGAAATAAATTTTATTTCTTGCAAAGAAATCTTTTCTCTGGGTGTATTATGCCAGAAACTCTCTTCGACATGCGGGGATGTCGATGCGTAATTTGTGTCGCCCTTGAAAATCAATACCCGCGATCGATTTGTGTGTACCAGCCCGTATCGTCGATACTCGAAATTTGAATTTTAATAATTTCTTTACAGATTTCGTACGAATTTTTTTTACAGTGAACCTCAAAGAGTCAGACTTCAGAACACGAAATAAACGAATCTATCAATTTATCTACAATACCTTTTTTTTGCAGATCGGGAAGAACGGAGAGTTTGTTGCAAAGGGGGCCTCGATGTTTCACCGATCTTCGATTTCCGATGTCGCGAAAATATTTATTTTTCCCAATGGAGAGAAAGAAAAGTGACTTCTGGATTATGAGGATGCTCGTCCGGGTTTCCGCTGGTGTATTCTTCCGATTTGCGAAATCCGCATGACCGAAGCCTCTTTAAAAGTCAGAGCTTCAGCCCAGAGGTTCTTCGAGAAGCGACTTTTCAATCCGGATGATCCACTGTAGTGTAAACAGAAGCTCCGGATGAAAAAGATAAAATTCGCGAATCTCGACAAGCCTGCAGGAGGAGCGAGAATTTCGGGACAAGCCGACTGATCAGCCAGCGCGTCAAGGCGAGAGACGGAAGGAACACGCTGACTTTTTCAGCCGGATAATCCACCGCTGAATAAATAGCGACTGTCGCAGCTTTGGGCATCGAGCCGTGTCCTAAGCGGAGATTAGCTGCGTTCAGCGTCGAGAAGATTTTTCTTGGGCCGTTCGACGAGGCGGAAAGAATTTTGCTCTCGTCAAAAAAAAAAAAAGAGAATAAAAGAAACTCTTCCTTCACAAATGTAAGATTTGGGGTGTAAAAAAAATCGGGACTTTCCTCATATATTGGAAAATTTTGAAAACAGGTTTAATTTAAAAAAAAAAAAAAAATGTACTCCAAGCCAAGTAAGAAACAACTTTAGACTTTCGTAATCTCGATCTGTCTGCGAGTCCCCCAAACTGTGAAATCCGAGATGTTCCGTCGACAGCTCGAAGCAGCAAAAATATGTCAAGGCCGGACTCCCCCATGGCACCAGGACCGACGACAATATTTGACGTCTCAGTCACGGGAAAATCTGATTATCTCGACGGGATAACGCCGGGACGTCCCCCGGTCAGCTCGGTGCATCTCTAGTGTCTCTTCTGTGAACTGTCCTCGCACACAGTTTCGACCTGGTATTCGCCTCTGGCGGGTGATCCTCCGCTGCTATATCGTCGCTTCCCTCGCTACCTGCTGCTCCGGGCTAGAAGTCACCTGAGCTGCCCTACCTGAAACCCGCGAGAGTTCGCACACTTTCGGTGACTCCGCCGGATCTTGATTCTGCAATGACCCATGGAAAGTCTTGAGAAAGATCGTCGAGCGAAGAACCGAATATATGAATGTCTCGAGATGAGGAATAAAAATGCACATCAAAGTGTACGGTAATGACGCAGAATCCTCCGATCTTTGGTTACTATTTCGCCGCTTTCTTCGCCAATTGTGGCGTCAAGTCAACTGAGCTGCCCTGCCTGAAACCCGTGAGAGTTTGCAGACTTTCAGTGACTCCGCCGGATCTTGGTCCTGCAATGACCCATGGAAAGTCTTGAGAAAGGTCGTCGAGCAAAGATCCCAATATCTGAATGTCTTGAGATGAGGAATAAAAATGCACATTAAACTGTCCGGTAATGACGCAGAATCCTCCGATCTTTGGTTACTATTTCACCGCTTTCTTCGCCAATTGAGGCTTAAAGTCACCTGAGCTGCCCTGCCTGAAACCCGTGAGAGATTGCACACTTTCGGTGACTCCACCTGATCTTGGCTCTGCAATGACCCATGAAAAGTCTTGAGAAAGACTGTCGAACGAAGAACCCAGTATTCGAATGCCTCGAGATAAGGAATACAAATGCCCATCACAGTGTACGGAAAGACGCAGAATCCTCCGATCTTCCGTCACTATCTCGCCCCTTTCATTGCTACTTGCGGCTTGAAGTCACTTGAGCTGGTCAACTCGAAACTTTGGACACTTTCGATGACTGCGCTGAATGTTGGTCCTGCAATGATTCATGGAAAGTCTTGAGAAAGACCGTCGAGCAAAAAAACCCAATATCCAAATGTCTTGAGATGAGGAATAAAAATGCACATCAAAGCGTACGGCAATGATGCGGAATCCTCCGATCATCCGCTATTATTTCGCCGCTTTCCTCGCTGCCTGCTGCTCTAAGTCACCAGAGCTCGTCAACCTGAAACCCCACGAGACTTTGGATACTTTCTCTCGAGGAAGACCGTCGAGCAAAGAACTCAGTATTCGCATGCCTCGAGATAAGGAATAAAATTGCGCATCAAAGTGTACGGCATTGACGCAGAGTAAATCATAGAGAAAGCTCTTCTCGCGGCAAGGCTCGAAAGGACGAAAATTGGTGAGGAAGATCATACCCCGTCGGAGGCTGTGAAGAAGAGAGAGTTTCGACCGCTGGAAGGGTCTGGACCCCCCGTTGGGCAATTGGTCACACGGAATAGAACGAGGCCCCCTGCCCATGCCGAGTATAAACAAACCCTTCTTTCTCGACTGCTCCTCGGCTGGTGGACGTGCACACGTATACATAGGTTCGTGCACCAGTAGACATTTCGGAGGAGAGACTCGACCGCAAGACACAATGGGGACATGGATACAGCCTTTGTGAGAGCGGTGTGGCGGTCATCCCCTTGCTTCGCTGGATATTTTGGAAAAGAGTTCGAGAATACTTGTGATTGTGAAGTCCCTGTAGGAAGACGTGTGCAGAATCGGATTCAAATTGGTCGAATCTCTTCTTTTTAACCGACGCCCAAAATAAAAATAAAAATTTGTATGGGACGTAAAAGACGTTTCTTTTGCTGAGAATTTCATCAGTCTTCAGAGACCATGAGGGCTCCTGAGGGCGGTATGTAATTTTACCCAGGAGAGTCGAGTTTTTCCATCGACGAACGTTTACCCCGGAAAGGAAAAAAGCAATCCCAGTCGCGAATTTCACGGTTTTCGCCGTGACGAAACTTGGTAGAGTTTCAGGTAAAACCTGCTTCTCTGAACCATCGGCCGAGCGCCGGGGTACGGTAGGAGTTCATTGGAGTCTCCGCAGGAGCGAGATCTACCTTCCGTTTCTCTCGTTGATAACAATCCACCCTCGCAGAGGATGGAACGAATTGTGTTTTCGAAACACCGATTGTGCTCCGGATGATGCGTGACGGTAGCTTTTGGCAGTGGAGAAAAATAGTGGGTTTCCGTCTATGTTATAGTATAGACCGAGCGTAGTCAACAGCCACCTGCCCCAGCGCAGTCTTCTCTCCTCCCGCAATCGAGAAAAACGGCCCGAAGACAATCCCGAAGTCCCAACGGCCTCGAGACGGAGAATCTGGCTGGCCTCCTGTATACCTCGCTTTGGTCGTTTCCCTGGATCTTTCACTGTACCACCGCAACAGCCTGGTAAAGATCCCCGGTCGCAATCCCTCGCAAAGTCCCAACGCGAACTCCGGCACTTTACTCGCGCTCCTGAATTGCACTGTGAAATAGGTAGCAACGTTTCTTGTCCATAAACGTATGCAATTATTTTTTCGTCAATTTTACCAAAAAATTTTCATTTTACAAAAATGTTGTCCATTTTATAAAACTGTTGTTCATTTTATAAAACTGTTGTTCATTTTACAAAAATGTTGTCCATTTTACAAAAATGTTGTCCATTTTACAAAAACGTTCATGTAAAAAAATGTTGTGTATTTTACAAAAATATCCACTGTACACTGTGCAACAATGTCCACTCTACAACAATGTCCTCTTTACAAAAATGCTGTCCAATTTACAAAAATGTTGTCCGATTTACAAAAATGTTGTCCGAATTACAAAAATGTTGTCCAATTTACAAAAATGTTATTCAATTTACAAAAATGTTATTAAATTTACAAAAATGTTACTCATTTTACAAAAGTGTTGGTCATTTTACAAAAACATGATCAATTGAGGAAACATATTGTCCATTTTACAAAAACGTGATCAATTGTACAAACATATTGTCCATTTTACAAAAATTTTATCCACTTCACAAAAAAGCCCGTTAGTTTTACAAACATTTTTTGTTAAATTTTCAACAATAAAAGAATTGCGACATTCGCGGACAAAAAAACTTTGTCAAATGTACAAATCTTTTTAACCGTGTGCGCTCCCAACGAAGATTCCCGGAGGAAAGAAAGTCCCGTCCGACGAATGCCGGATACGGATTCACCGCGGCAGCGAGTCGAGAACGAGTCGCGAACAAACTCTCGGTCGCATCGAGCCGGGGTGGACTACAACCGCGACCCCACTATTCTAATGGACGCGGAAGTGCGCGAGCCGGACGGTACACGATCTCCTTAACGAGCTTCCGTCGTCGAGAAGATACGCGTCCGGCACGCGGGGCCTCTCCTCGCGCTCGCGATGCCAAAACGTAACGTCTCTAACGCTCTCGCCATCCACTGCGGCACATGCGGTGCGAACCACCCGTTGATTAATGGAACTCTCTGTGTACTTTTCCACCGTGTTCGAGAGAGGCTCGTACGTTATCCCAAAGCACTGCAGTTACCAACTCCAGATATCGCCCTGACCGCATATCCAGTTTGTTTACCTCCGTTATGAGATACAATGAACCACAAGGCGAACCTCAAACAGCTAGAAATCATTCGGCTAAATGTTCATTCCCTAATGTTTTCCGTTTGCGCTTTACAGAGACCGCATCGGTGAATCGACAGCAGCTGCGGATTTCTCTCATCCGTCCATGGAGAAGGAACCGACCACCCTCTTTCGGAAACGCCGGCAACGATTTCCTGCTTGCGTTCTCATCACCGGCGAACGAAGCCCAGAGGATAGTGAAAAAAAAAGGCCCCGGAAAGAGGATAACGCAAGGTAGGGATGCGATATAGAGAGATGAGCTCGGCTCGTTCATCACTCGGCTACCGATAAATCAGTACCATTGCGCGTGCGTCCCGGGAATGCTTTGCGGTTCCCCAGCGCGTCAGAGAGCTTCGCAAGAGGGGCTCGTACAGTTCACCTAATATACACTGTGTCTGTGTCTGCATTCACGGTGTAGTGGGTTAAGGGAGGGATGCGGAGAACCGCGCCGAGCGAAAGAGCGAAGGAGACACGGGGTTGGTCCTCGGAATGCGGTTATCTATCGCATGTGTGTTACACGGACGTTATGGACACCGGGTGTACATTATCTCACGAGCCAGAAACAACTCCGACGGATATAAATAATCTTGTAACTACATATGCGGGGCTCATCGGGCTGGCTCGTACCTCGTCCCGTATTCCGACCGGCCCCTTGGAACGAGCGAGCCGAGTGGGTGTGGTCGCTGAGTGTTTGTAAACTGGATTAGGGGAACGAGCGGGAGAGCCGTGTCGCGACGATGGGGTGCGTTTATTCGCTGCCGGGGTGTCGGAGGTGGAACAGCCCCCGAACAGCCGGCGAGGGATCGAAACCGCACCCCGGCGGATGGATACGTTCGAGGGGGATCCACTGAGGATCATTGATGATGCGGATAGACGAAGGCAGCGTGACGTCCGATTTACTGGTTAAGAGACCCGGTCTCAATCGGACTAATTGGATGTACGAGCGGGGCGATGAGCGAGGAGACTATCTGGAGTACGCGATTGAGGATCGCGGTGGGTTAAGTTACGATTCAAAGTTTATTGTCCACAGACGGTTTCCGATGCGCGGGCTGGTTCGAGTTTTCATTGCGGAGACTCGGGGGAGGTTCAATGATCGCTGTTCGTATGACGATAGCGCGGAGGAGACAGTAAAGAAAATATATAAGATTGTAGACCCAGAAAAATAATTTATTTGACGGCCACCGTTTATTTGGTTTAAGTAAAATATTTATTTGGTTTAAGTAAAATATTTATTTGGTTTAAGTAAAATATTTATTTGGTTTAAGTAAAATATTTATTTGGTTTAAGTAAAATATTTATTTGGCTTAAGTAAAATATTTATTTGGTTTAAAGAAATATTTATTTAAATTAAGTATATATTTTACTTAAACCAAATAAATAGGGGCCATCAAATAAATTATTGTTCTGGGTGTAAAATTGGAACGCTGGGGGAAAGTCGTTTGTGACACGCAAGCTTTTCTTTTCGTCCAAGATTGTGGACGTTTGAGGACAAAAAATTAGCTTTTTTTTTACCAAGTATCCGAGAGGGGTAGTTATCGAAGTTGGTTGAATAGAACTCGGGGAAAAGGACGGTCGCACCACCTGTGATTTCTTGGTCAGCCTTCCACTGGGTTGGCTTCCGATCAAATGTATTGATGCTACAACTGCGTAAATTTTTTTTTTTAATTGTACGATCATGAGAGTATTCGGAGTACGTGATTGTGGGTCACTGTGGCTTAACGTACGATTCAAAGTTTACTGTCCATAGACAATTTCTGAAGTCCAGACCGGTTCGAGTTTCATTTGCGGACGAAGCAGTTCATTAAAGGGAATGATTAATGATCGCTATCCGTGTGAAGAAAGCGCGGTGGGCACAGTAAACTAAATGTACAAGATTGTAAAATTGGAGCGCTGACGGAAAGTCGTTTGTCGTACCGCAGCTCCTCTCTTCGTCCAAAGTTGTGGACGTTTGAGGACCAATTTTATTGTCTTACCGTTCAAAAGAAAGGAGTAAATAGTCTAGAATCCCGTACGGGGGATACTACCAAAGAACTTTTTTACTTTGTCTCCGCTAGCTGTAAAGATCGTGCTTTTGTCCTATCCGAATAACTGGTGTTAATAGCATTCTTCTTTTTATATGTCATGTTATGTCGAACCATTCGAACCATTCCTTCTTGCACTAAATAAGCGTACTTTAAGGTATCATATATATATATATATATATATATACTAGTGGGTTATTGTGGCTCGCGCGCTTCGCGCGCTCGCACCCATTTCTGGACGTAAACCCTTGTTATTCCAAATACTTCAAAAGACGGGTTCAATACTTGGATGGGTGACCGCGTCCAAGTACTATCCCCCCCCCTCGATTCTTGACACGGCGGCGACAGCGGCGAAATCCTTTTATATTATAGAGAGATACATATATAAAAAAAAGACTCACGCCCTTATTATTCTAAGTCTTTTACCCCCCTCATCATTCCAATCCCCTTATGCTAAATGGACTTAAGCCCTTATAATTCCAAGTCCCTTTAAGCTAAATGGACTTGGGCCCTTATCATTCCAAGGCCTTTTAAGGATGGACTTAGGCCCTTATAATTCCAAGGCCCTTTAAGGATGGACTTAGGCCCTTATCATTCCAAGGCCCTTTAAGGATGGACTTAAGCCCTTATCATTCCAAGGCCCTTTAAGGATGGACTTAAGCCCTTATTATTCCAAGGCCCTTTAAGGATGGACTTAAGCCCTTATTATTCCAAGGCCCTTTAAGGATGGACTTAAGCCCTTATTATTCTACCCCCCCCCCCCCCCCCCCCCCCTCGATTCTTGACACGGCGGCGACGGCGGCGGCGGCGGCGGCGGCGGCGGCGGCGGCGGCGGCGACAGCGGCGAAATCTTTTTATATTATAGAGAGATATATATACTAGCGGGTTATTGTGGCTCGCGCGCTTCGCGCGCTCGCACCCATTTCTGGATGAAAACCCTTATTATTCCAAATACTTCAAAAGACGGGTTCAATACTTGGATGGGTGACCGCGGTCACCCATCCAAGTAGTGACCCCATCTGGATGGACTTAAGCCCTTATTATTCCAAGTCTCCCCCCCCCCCCCCCCCCCCCCCCCCCCTCGATTCTTGACACGGCGGCGACGGCGGCGACGGCGGCGGCGGCGAAATCTTTTTATATTATAGAGAGATATATATATATATTAATCGTAAGAAAAGTTAAACTGTCTAATTTGTAAAAGGTATATACCTATAACAAATAAATATTCTATTCGGTCTATTCGGAAAGGAGTAAATATCGAAATTGCTTAGATAAAACTCGGAGCAAATAACGGTCATACACTTAGTACTTTCTTGAACAGCCTTCCACATCCAGTCAAATTTATTGATCGTGCAACCACTTTTCTAATATATTTTTTTATGATTGAAAGGCTCGGGTTGGGACTGAAATCGTCGCAACATCGAAAGGTTGAGCAGCAATCTCCACACCGAAAAAAAAAAAAAAAAAATCGCTTGCGGGCTGCCGAAGAAATAAATGTTTGTTTCAATTCTACTTTCGATTCTTACAATTCAATACAATATTGAAACAACGATGGCAAGACTGTTAAGGTGAGATGTTATCGTGTCAATCCGGTATGAAATCGTACGAATTGAAACTAGAATTGAAACATTTTTTTTTTTCTCAGACATCATCATCGATCATTGAGATTTTTTATTCAGTGCAAGCATGCGAAGCTCAAAGTGTTCGTGGCGATCGAGACTCCGAGTTCCATCGGCGGTTTCATGCAGCTCCCGTCGACGGGAATGATTCGAATCGATCGTGGCCAGCGCGGGCTTCCGCGGAGCCGTCAGGGTGTCGATTAATCGAGCCACGCCTACCCCTCTTCGGTGGAGCCGTGCGCGCCGCGATCGTGCTGCTGCCCCGAAGCTTCCGAACAATGCACGTCTTGATCTACCTTCCGCCGCTCGGATCGAGAGGGGCCAAGGCACCGTAAAACATTTCATTGCGGTCGAACGTTATTGAGCTCTTGAGTCCATGACTCTCCCCGTCTTACTCTCTTCCCCCCTTTTCTCCCTCCGTGTGCAATTCTCCGGACCGGGAGAGAAAATCGAATGAGACGGCCCAAGTGATAGCGAAAGGTTTAACGAATCGTGACGAAATAGCTTCGAGGGATAAACAAGCACGTCGGGTGTCGGACAACGAGTGTGCTGAACCGCCCGCGGACCTGGCGCACGGATAAGATACGATAGTGCATGCACACACTTTTTGTCTTTTTTTTTGTTTCTTTTTTTTTTTGCCTATTTTATCGCTTCGAGTGCGAGAGTTAACGAGTAGCCCGAGCAAAGAGCACGGTTCGAGTGTTGGAATACCTACGGTCCGCGAAGCATACGTGCTCACACATGGCTCTCTAGGTACATCCGTGGAACACGAGGAAGGAGAACTGGGAGTGGCCCGAGGGATGAAAACCCCGCCCGCTTTCCCCTCCGACTGGGCTGTGGTGGGGTTTTCGGAGATCCGATTCGCCGGATACCGGTTTCGCGGGTGCGGCTTCGTTTAATTATTCTAAATAAGTCGTCGCCCTGCGGCTGCTGATTATAGAGTTCGCAGAGTGCCATAAATAGAACCCCCGTTTACCGAAAGCTCCCTCGACCCGCTGGCGAATCGAGCGAGACGGAGAATAATCGGACCGCCGAGTCAGGCTCTCGATTCGACTTCGTCGGCGTTTTTTGTTTTGTTTTTCTCTCTTTTCTTCTACCTGTGACGACGCTTCTGCTCCCGCTGATCCTGCCGAGGGACAAAAAAAAAACCAATCTATCCGCGCGCGCCGCTCACTCGCGCCCGGCAAAGAGCCCGATTGGACCGTTTCTCTGATTCTTAATCTTCTCCTGGTGTATTTTGTGCGTGTGTTGATCTCGCAGCGTTCTCGACGCGTGACTACGAGCTCCTTCACGTGACGCGACTCGATCCCTCGCAGATTTCTTGGACCTTCTACGGAGGCTCGAATTTCTTGAATTTTTGTCTATATAAAAAAAAACTTTGGATCACCGTGAAACTCGCATTTGCTACCGATATTTTGTACTCACTGGCGTTGAAGGGTTTTCTGAAAAAAAAAAAAACATGTCCATTTTCCCATTAGGTGACTTGGAGCAAAAATCTAAAAGTGGAGACCTTCGAGTCGGTGAATTAGACTGGAGAATTCGATGGGGAGTTTTTGGTAAAAAAATGCTGGTTGTTTTTTTTTTTACATTCATTTTTTCACTGCCTTTAGCCCGATTCTCCCAAAAACTCCGTCCACAATTATTTTCTTGCTAAATTCACAAAAAAATATTCGTAAAATTAACAGACATTTTTGTAAAATGGGCAACATTTTTTTGGTAAAATTAACATGAGAAGAATTGTGGCCGTTTATGGACAAGAAACGTTGGTACCCATTTTACTGTATGGATCAGCGCTGCAAGATTCGCTGGAAATGTCCCTCGGAGGGAATGTTTTTAAAACGGTACGAGATAGTCGCGTGAGAAAACGAGTGGGTGAATCTGGCGCCACCGCCATGGATGATAACTGAAGACATTGACGACCGAAGAGCATGAATTTACAGGCTTATTACGAATTAATTTCCGTACTAATGAATTTATGATCTCCGTCTCATTCGCGCAAGTCCCCGTTAAGACGACGAGAATATCCGAGTGAAAAAGCGCCGAGCGTCGTCGACTCGTCCAACTTTTCGATTCGCCCGAGTTTGTACAACGAAACAAGCTGCGAAGAAGAAGTTTCCACCGTACGAAGATGAGATACGAGCCTCGCGCCTCCGTCTCCCTCGGCCAATTTAAAATGCGGTCCCATAATATCTCTCGACCGGTAGTAACCGTTCCTTTTTGGTCGAGGAATTATAGAATTTAATGCCCCGCGACGAGAGGGGGCTTTCTCTAAAACATTCGGAATTCTCGTGAATTGTTGCCGGGATCGCGAGGCACAGGGGGAGACCGGGGCAAAATGGCACCGCGGGGCAAAACGGGACGGTGAGGGCAAAACTCAATTCTCCAATAATTTTTCGATGCCCCACTTTGTCCCAACGATACATTCGGATTTTCAAACCCGTTTTGTCCCACGTAAGGTAAAGGACCGAGTTTATGACACTTTTACGCAGCTCTCTCACTTTAAGCGTTTAAAGTCATAGGGATAAACAAGGAGGACCAAGAGTCGCAGTCTGTGACCCCCCGAACGCGCGCAACCCATTGGCTGCATACACTGAAAAATAAATATCATTGATTCAAGAACAGTGGGCTGCCATTGACACATGTAGTCACTGTAATTATTATTTTCATTCTAACAATTATATATCAAAATGAACCAATGTTTACACTGAGAAAAAGAAATGGTTTGATTAAGCAAATGCGCGGTGACATACGTTCAAAGGTGTATTTTGTTTGTACAACACATATGTTTGTTTCAATCAACAAATTTTGAATAAATTGAAGCAAATAATCGCTTAATAAAACAATGCTTCATTTGTACCAAACAAATAACAGCTTTGAACGTATGTCACCGCGTCTTTTGGTTAATCCAACCAATTTTTTTTCTCAGTGTATGAAATTCATGAGAAGATACGTAATAGTTTCATTATGATGCGTCGTTATGTCAAGCAAAATAGACTTGAAATAACAGCGTATGTCCAAGGCAGCCCGCAAGTGTCACTGTTCTTGAATCAATGATATTTATTTTATGATATATTTTTTTTTTATTTAACAAATGGTGGTGGGAGCCGACTATGCTAGAGGTACCCCTGTCGCAAACTGGGTCAGTGTCAGAAACTGGGTCCTTTATCTTACCACCATCGCCACCATCCACAAGTTATCGGAGAATTGCGTTTTGTCTCATCATCCCGTTTTACCCCGGTGGTCCATTTTGCCCCGCTCTCCGCTACAGTGGTGGAGCGATGAAGAACCTCGGCGAGGAGAGCCAGAAGCATGTGGTATATATGCCTCGGTTATGTGTTCCCCCTGCGGAGTTAATATCGGCGAGCTAACTTCGATCTTGGCAGTGGAGAAGAAGTGGTTGAGAAACAGCTCTCTTCCCAGGGGGCTAGTTACGGACTCTTAAAACGCGATTCCCCATGCTGTTCGCGCCCTCCCTTCGCGCATGTGTGTGCGATACACCATCGGCCGTCTTTCTTCTCGTTCTTCGTCCCGAGAGTCCCGGGGCCTCGTAGCCGGCTCGGTGAGTCCTCACAAAGATCTCTCGTCGGTCGGCCGATGAGGAGGTGGTTGGTTCGCGCACACCGGGGGAGAGAATTAAGCGGCTAGGGCAGAGGCCTGTTTATTTGCGCGCCGCTCTCTCAGACGATGCTGTACCGATGGTTTTCGCCTCGGCGTTCCTTGATCCTCGGCGGAATAGAGCGGTACGCGTAGAGGTGCCCTCTATACGTGCGCGCTGCCTCGGGCCCCGCGGGCCCGGTAAACTCGTCCGGGGGAACTCGCCGGGCCCTACCACCGCCTATCCCACCTCGGAGCCCGGACTCCCCCCCGGGAATTCCAACGGTTGATTCGCTGTCGGTAAAGGGCCGGGGCGGTACCGGACCCGACGAACGCTCTTCCATGGATAATATACTTATTGATAAATTGACACGTATAATACGTTATGGTCAAAACTCGACGCGACTCCTCTTCTCATCCTCTCTCCGATGTGTCTCTATCTACATGTAGATATTATATGAGATTTTCTTCTTTTTCTGCGAGCGACGGACTATGATGTTTTTTTTTTTTTTTTTTGCGGCAACAATAAATCGGATGTGACGTCCTTGCTGTTGATTGCTTCTCAGTGTTGTGATCGTGTGTACAGAAATTTCGGGTCCGGATGGGAAAAATTGTAGTTCTATTTTTTTTTTTTTTTTTCTTAGTATCAAATATTGGGAAAATGGAACTTTTATAAGTCGTGATATTCGAACCTGGCAAATTTTTCAACATGATTAGAAGATGGTAAAAATAGATCGGGTATAACGTCCCACGCGGTTGGTTGTTTTTCAGTGTTGTGATCATGTATTAAAAAATGTTAGGTCAGAATGTAAAAAATTCTAGTTCAATTTTTTTTTTTTTTTTTGCGGCAACAATAAATCGGATGTGACGTCCTTGCTGTTGATTGCTTTTCGGTGTTGTGATCGTGTGTACACAAAGTTCGGGTCCGGATGGGAAAAATTGTAGTTCTATTTTTTTTTTTTTAGTATCAAATATTGAGAAGATGGAACTTCTACAATTCGTGAAATTCGAACCTGGCAAATTGTTTCAACATGACTGAAACACCGTTTCAGACAATCAATGACTTAAGATTCTGTACACAATGATTTTATTTACCGATACAAATAAAACACGCTTTTAGCGTAAGATCGTCAAATCTCTTTAACCGCTCACAATAGCTCAATTTTTGTTAATTTTTTTTTTTTTTAATGCATCATGATCTGCCGAATAGAAGGATCTTATCAGCTGATAAGACATTTCTAGGAACAAAAAAAAAGAAAAAAAATAATTGAAACAAAAATCTGACCACACCCAGTCGTCCCGTTGAGCCCCGAGGTGCTTCGCTATCGCTGCGATCGTGTGGGCATTCGAACGCTTCGCTTCGACTCGTTGATTGTACAAAAGTTACATGAACGCGCTCTGTTCAGGATAATTATCTTAAAGTTCTTTCGCCGGGGACAGCGCTCGAAGAAACGTGGGACAAAGAGAGAAGTCGAGAGAGAGAATGAGAAACAATTAGATAAAACAATTTGCATGCTAATCGACGAGCAGTGGAGCGAGGGCCGCAAAGCCCACTTGTAATTTCATACGCCGCTCGTACGATACACACATCGAGCAACGCTCTTGTACTATAGCGCGAGTGAAGTCTCGAGAGTGCGCTTTGCGAAAGCCGACCGTCCCGTTGAGAGCCATCTCGTTCAATTATTCAAAGCGAATCGCGTATCGCCCCGTCCGCGTGACCGCTTTGTCACGAGACGTTAACTTCGCAGATTTTAATTATTATTAGTCATATAAGATTTAACGATTTTACTTTTATACGGCTCGCATGCTCCTAATGCGAGGGCATGCACCTATTGCACTTTTGCTATACATTTGCATTCCGCCTATTGTACACACATGTGTGTGTATATGCATACCGTGGATATTGCCACAAGCGTTGCGATACAAGGCGAAGGCGTGTGAACGAAACCCCACGGCGCAATAAGCGCAAAACCCGTCCCAGCGAAATCTGATATCTGTCACTTTCTTCCTGCCGCACTAAAACTGCCCGCCTCTAATTCAATCTGATCTCAATCCAATCTAATGATCATGAAAATCGCTTACTAAAAAAAAAAAATTATCTGACATAAATATCGATTTCGACCGATAGCTAAAAAAAATTACAATAACAAAATTAATAAATAACATAAATTAATTTCAATATCATTCGGCTGGTAAATTTAGTAAGTCTTTGAAATTAATTATGTTGTTTCTTTTCATTTGATTAAAGCTTAGACATATAAAAATGTTCGTGGAAATGGTCAAATTACCAGTCCAATTAGTATTTTTCAGCAACATGGAAAAACCGGGTTTCCCAATATCAAAAAGAAAAATTATCGGAAATAAATAAAGATTCTCGTCCGATAGCTAAAAAAAAAAAAAAAAATTATCTTTGAATATCTTTCGGCCGGTAAATTTAGTTAAGTCTTTGAAATAAATTTTTTTGTTTCTTTTCATTTCATTAAATCTTAGACATATAAAAATGTTCGCGGAAATGTTCAAATTACCAGTCCAATTAGTATTTTTCGACAATGTGATAAAACGGGGTTTCTCAATATAATAAAAAAAAAAAGAAAAGATTGCAGTTTCGTCGGGGATTCATCGGGTAACACAATGTACATCGACCGAGCGACTCAGTCCCGCCTTCCCGGGGCTGTGCCCTCGATCGGTAGCGGTTTATTTTAGAAATAATAATTTATTGATACGTTAGCAACGTGGACAGCTGGTTCAATAGAGAGGCCAAAATCGTGCGCCGACGTCGGCGATACAATATAATAGACCGGGAGAGTTTTCGGAGCGATACCGAGATAGTCGGCGCATGCGCGCGCGCGCAATGTCGCCTTCCCTGTGTATAACACGATATTCCCGGACGAGCGAACTAACCGGCGGCGAAGAGAATGATCGTGGAATAAATTACGTCACGCTGCAGTCCGAGAAGGGAAACGGCATCTGCCGGCTCGCTCCGGTCGTTCGGATAATACATTTGTTCGTTGTACGTTTTAGTGCCGAGAAGCGAGAAAAAAAAAGAAGAAAAAAAAAAAAAGGTGAAGAAAAACAAAAAAAAAAAAGAAGCAACGGAACGGTCCAGGGTTGAAGAAGAGGGAAGCGCCTCGCGCGGCTAATGGCAAAGCCGCAGGGTGGTAAATTTTCGTATGAAGCAATTTAACTCGCTGGACCATTCGAGGGACCTATAAAACCCTTCGGGGGCCCCCCCGAGACACTGCGCGGCCAGGATGTTTGCCAACTCCGAGAAAAGACGATATTAACCCCCGCGCGTACGGCAAAACCGTGACGAATAATTCGCCGTTGGCTCGGGCTCGAGAGAGCCCTTCGCGGGACGGAACAAAGAAAATCCCAGGCACGAAGGTGCCCCCGTGGCACGGTTCACCTCCGGCACAGACCCTAGTCCGGAATTACATCGCGTTGGGCGGTTTCTTTCCATCGCGTGGGAGGAGCGAGAAAGTAGGCGTGGACTCTATCGGGAAGATCCGGACGTGGTGGGGGAAGGTTTATTTTCGTGGTGGGGATGGAAGATGCTTCATGCCTTGCTGGCTGGGTGGCGGCTCGTAAATCGGAGCTTTAATCAACCCCTCTATTTAAAAAAATGACAGTAATAATTTTATTTGAAAAAAAAAAAAAAATCCCATTAGATTTCGTACCACAAATATTTCTCAGGGTGCGATTCAATGTTTGTATGATAAATCACCATTTCATCAACCCACCGAGGCCGAAGGGACGATAACCCTTAAAAAATGATTAACGCCCAATATTATTTACGACTGCTATCTAAAAAAAAAATAATGTTTATAATTATTTCTCCGATTTGAACAGTTTTTTTTTTAAATAACTTTTGTGATCACGGAAGCCGAAAACTGTCCGGTGTCGATGGCAAGCGAGTCGCGCCTCGACTTCGCCCTGCCGAGGGTGAACAGACTCGGTTCTTTTATTTTTCATTCATTCCCCGTGGTGGGGATGCGTCGAGAGAGGATCGAACGCCGGCGCGTCGACGATCGGTGAGGGAAATATTTTTTGTAGTGGTAGGGGAACGAGGGGCCTTACCCCTCTCCTCGTCGGGGATCGCGACGTTGGATCGGCGCGGTGGGGAGCGTTCCTGCACCATTGCAGGGCACAAAGGCGTATCCAGTGTCGAACAATGGGCGGAGCAAAAGTGCTCCGGAGTTAATAGAGATACAATCGAGGGTGTCTAGTGCCGGGAGTTGCAGCAACCGTGGGGCAACGGTGTAGGAGGAGTGAGTCGAAGGGGGCGAACGAGGGGAGGAGGGCGAAGAAGGTTGCCCGGGATGCGGAGGAGGGAAAACGGTAAGTAGGGACCTCGGGGCCCCCCTAGTTTAGACATCACCGAGCGACGGATGGACAGCCAGTCAGACCCGTCACGGCACTCGCTCGAGTACTCGGAAACCCACGGGAAAAGCGGCCTTCCTCGTGCGACGAACGAAAAGTAACCTCAGAGTTTTCTGTCCGCGACCGAGGGTCAGCGAGTCTCGAACCGTCGCCGCCAGTATCGGGCCAGAGTAGTGCACCAGCGGACTTCGAATCCCACCAGTGAATCCCAGTGATTTAGGACGGAAGATTTAAAGACACCACCTTAAAGAAAAAAAAAAACAGTAAAAAGACAAAGTGACGTGGTATATAATTGAAATCCGCGGGATGACTTCGTAGCCAGAAACATTTACGGACTATCTTCCCCCTCCCCCGCGCCCCCGCGAAGAGTTTCTCTCCTCCGCGTCGAAGATAAACGAAGATAAAAACGATGAGCGTTGCCCTGGCGACGATGGAAGGCTCGTACGGTCTTCTTCTCGGTTTGGGCCATCATCATCACCCGCTCCGTCATCACCGTTATCCGCACCATCATCATCATCACCATCATCATCAGGCGCGCTCCATGCGTTCGCCATCGCCGGTAATGCCGGTGGGCAGTCACGTGACCGTTGGTTCGCCGGCGCTCCGCCAGCCGATGATTCACCATCCGGCGAACGACGAGGACACCGGATCTCTGAGATTCAGCGTCGTCAACATCCTCCGTCCGGATTTCGGCAGGGACGCGATACTGCGGACCGGTGTGAAGCGCCCTTGCCCATCGCCGATACGACCGAGCGCCCAGCCGCCCCGCCACAGTCCACTTCCGGTTGCGCGCGACCTCTCCATCGGCGCCTCCGGCACGAGACTCGCCTCGCCGATGTCGCCGGCATCTTCCTCGAACGGTTATCCAACGGTGCACGGTAACCCAAGAAACGACAGAGACAACTTCGGCGGTCAGTGCGCCGGATCCACTTCGCCGCCACTTCCCCGCCACTCGAGCGGCCTCAGCAGAAGCGGAAGTCTCGAGAGTTTGGCGAGCAATCGAAGCTCCGTCACTGGATGCTCGGTCACCGGTGCACCGTCCCTTTCCTCGGCTGCCTCGACCATCGGATGCGGCGAGTCCGTCAGCGGCGAGAGCGTCGCCTCTTCGGCGACTTCCGGTAGCACCGGAAGCGGACAGAACGGCACCGGCGGGCAGAGACAGTGGCCCGCTTGGGTATACTGCACGAGATACTCCGACAGACCGTCCTCCGGTGAGTTGAATCTTTTTTTATTTTTTCATCCGTATATATGTTTATTTTTTTATTCTGCCGATTGGTGGTTCGACCGGTTTTGGACAACGCGAGTCAGATTTATGAGAGCGATCATGCTCGGTCGAGATTCGTGGGATAAAAAAATCGATTAACGAAGATCAATGAGGAATCGACATTTTTTTATTGGAAATCTGGAATGAAAATGAAGGCGGATTTAGTTCAATGATAATTATATGTAGACAAACTGAGCAAACATAAAAAAAAAAAAATGGCGGGAAATTTATTTTATCGAAGCATTAGAGAAACAAATCTTTGAAGTTGGGCAAATTTATAGAAATATAGTTTTTATATAGAAATGTAGACAGTGTTTTTTTTAAATAGAAATATAGACAGTGTTACGGAAAGTTTTGTTGCGGGGTGGAGTATTCATAGTCTGAAATCCAGATAGACGATTCTGCCCTATGAGAATAGTTTTTTAACGGGTGTTTTATTCATTTGACACGGGTTGCACAAGATACGTTCCACTTATCGTATGGGATTATGTATCCCCGTGTGGAGGAGGTGTAATTCAGTGAGTAGGTCGAACGCGACACCCATCAGCCTAGATTCCGGTCTCTAGATACCGAACCAAGTTTTCCCGAGCGTTGCCTATGGACATTCGGACTTATAGTTCACGGCGGGGTTAACGTACGCCCACTCGAAACCGCCACCTGACAAGTTCGCATGCCACCAATTCCATCCTTTGAACCTACTTTCGCCCCTTTCCCCATTAATAATCCCCACGCTAACACCCAAACGGAAGAAATACTATACGTGTCATACATCGAAAATAATATATCCGATATATCATACAAATATACACCCAGAAAAATAATTTATTTGATGGCCAATGTTTATTTAGTTTAAATAAAATATTTATTTGATTTAAATAAATATTCATTTAAATTAAGTAAATTGTTACTCAAATGAAATAAATATTTTACTCGAACCAAATAAACGGTGGGCGTCAAATAAATTATTTTTCTGGGTGTATTATCGCTGAACAAAAAAATTATATTCCGGATATATTTTGAAATAAATTTGTGGAAATATATTGCAATTTATATGCTTGATATATTGGTCGTATAAAAAAATCAATCGCGAATTTTATATATTTTAAATTTATTGTTTTTTTTTTTTACATACCTAACTTTCGTGAGGGTGCACATACAGATAGGCTTTAAATTCTTTTTTTTTTTAAATTTACTTTTGATCATCCGATCGGACAGAAAATTGCAATGACCCAGCGCGGTACAAATAATTGCGATCTCCATGCGCGTACGCGCGTGCGCGCGGTGTGTCAAAGATTCGTTTAATCAGCGATGAAAAATTTATCGCCGCGGCCGTACACGTACCGGTGGTACGCTCGGGCAATTTATCGGATAAATTATATGTCGTGTCGGGGAGCGTGCTCGCTCGCGCGCCGGGCGATAAAACCGGGTTTAACGTGTTCTCTCGAACGGAGAAATCCCGGACCTTCGCGGATACGCGGTTTCTCGTAGCGGCCGTGGAGTTACACGATGCGGTAGTTTCCCGACCGCCGTCACGGATAATATCGAAACAAGACTTTTAACAGTGAAATATCTCGACGCACAACCCTCGTTGTGCTCGCGCCGCTGATTGCACGCTCTCGCGAATGATTAACAACACACTGATAAAAAAGTACAGTTGAATCAACTAAGATTCGGGCAGGGACGTTCAAATAAATATTTTGTTGGTCGAACAAAATATTTTAATGACTCAAAAATATTTTGCTGAAATCACCCAACAAATCGTTGAACTAACCAATTTTTTAGCCGTACCAACAAAATATTTAGTTGAACGTCCCTGCCCGAATCTTAGTTGATCGAACCGTATTTTTTTATCAGTTTAGTCTCACAAGTGTGTCCCAAAATTTACCTCAGCAATATTCTTTTTTATTCGTTATAATTTTTTAACGGATACATCACGAATCATAACTGCAAGTTTGGCCACCCAACATCTTGTGCTCGCGCCGCTGATTGCACGCTCTCGCGAATGATAAACAATAGTCTCACAAGTGTGTCCCAAAATTTACCTCAACAATGTTCTTTTTTATTCATTATAATTTTCTAACGGATACATCACGAATAATAATTGCAAGTTTGGCCACGCAAAATCTTGTGCTCGCGCCGCTGATTGCACGCTCTCGCGAATGATAAACAATAGTCTCACAAGTGTGTCCCAAAATTTACCTCAACAATGTTCTTTTTTATTCATTATAATTTTTTAACGGATACATCACGAATAATAATTGCAAGTTTGGCCACCCAACATCTTGTGCTCGCGCTGCTGATTGCACGCTCTCGCGAATGATAAACAATAGTCTCACAAGTGTGTCCCAAAATTTACCTCAACAATGTTTTTTTTATTCATTATAATTTTTTAACGGATACATCACGAATAATAATTGCAAGTTTGGCCACGCAAAATCTTGTGCTCGCGCCGCTGATTGCACGCTCTCGCGAATGATAAACAATAGTCTCACAAGTGTGTCCGAAAATTTACCTCAACAATGTTCTTTTTTATTCATTATAATTTTTTAACGGATACATCACGAATAATAATTGCAAGTTTGGCCACCCAACATCTTGTGCTCGCGCCGCTGATTGCACGCTCTCGCGAATGATAAACAATAGTCTCACAAGTGTGTCCCAAAATTTACCTCAGCAATGTTCTTTTTTATTCATTATAATTTTTTAACGGATACATCACGAATAATAATTGCAAGTTTGGCCACGCAAAATCTTGTGCTCGCGCCGCTGATTGCACGCTCTCGCGAATGATAAACAATAGTCTCACAAGTGTGTCCCAAAATTTACCTCAACAATGTTCTTTTTTATTTATTAATAATTTTTTAACGGATACATCACGAATAATAATTGCAAATTTGGCCACGCAAAATCTTGTGCTCGCGCCGCTGATTGCACGCTCTCGCGAATGATAAACAATAGTCTCACAAGTGTGTCCGAAAATTTACCTCAACAATGTTCTTTTTTATTCATTATAATTTTTTAACGGATACATCACGAATAATAATTGCAAGTTTGGCCACCCAACATCTTGTGCTCGCGCCGCTGATTGCACGCTCTCGCGAATGATTAACAATAGTCTCACAAGTGTGTCCCAAAATTTACCTCAGCAATGTTCTTTTTTATTCATTATAATTTTTTAACGGATACATCACGAATCATAATTGCAAGTTTGGCCACCCAACATCTTGTGCTCGCGCTGCTGATTGCACGCTCTCGCGAATGATAAACAATAGTCTCACAAGTGTGTCCCAAAATTTACCTCAGCAATGTTCTTTTTTATTTATTATAATTTTTTAACGGATACAGCACGAATAATAATTGCCAGTTTGGCCACCCAACATTTTGTGCTCGCGCCGCTGATTGCACGCTCTCGCGAATGATAAACAATAGTCTCACAAGTGTGTCCCAAAATTTACCTCAACAATGTTTTTTTTATTCATTATAATTTTTTAACGGATACATCACGAATAATAATTGCAAGTTTGGCCACGCAAAATCTTGTGCTCGTGCCGCTGATTGCACGCTCTCGCGAATGATAAACAATAGTCTCACAAGTGTGTCCTAAAATTTACCTCAACAATGTTCTTTTTTATTTATTAATAATTTTTTAACGGATACATCACGAATAATAATTGCAAGTTTGGCCACCCAACATCTTGCCGCTACAAAAGTACCAGCGGCGAAATAAGCGGTTCGCGGAAGTTAATTGATAGTTGCATTTCGATTCGCCGAAGTTAGAAATATCGTTACGGAGGAACAGCAGCGGGTCGTACTCGGCCGGTCCCGGGAAAAGCGAGACATGCGGCAAAACGTAAAATTACAAGTCGATCAATGAAAAATGCACGAGCCGTAACCCCCCCCTCGCTAAGTGTCCTTCCGGCGGAGCGCCCTCGTGCAAAAGGGGGCTCCTTATTACACCGTTTCCGTGACAATGTATATCAGTCCGTCACAAATGTACGAATTACCTTGCGCAAAAGATCCTTTTACGTGTCCAACTTAACTGCGACGCTGACTGACGCGTATAATAATTAAAGGAATTGCACACTCGGTCGGTAAAGTAGTTTTACCTTGGGGGGGGGGGGGGGGGGATAATAAATAAGCGACATTGTCGTCGAAACTATCAATTATTCGGTAAGCAAAGAGATACGTACACCGGCGACGGTGTGACACACAAAGTATAGTCCCTCGACGACGTGTTTCTCGTTCTCTCGGGTTTCATTCCTCGTCTTTTTTTTTCTGCTGTCAAATAAATTGCACGGAGTACACTGGACGTTTTATTAATAAATAGCCGGGAGAGCTCGTAACGAGGGGTCGAGTACACGGTTCGATTGTTACAAAGTATTCTATTTTGTACGTGCACGATAAAACCGAGCGCGTGTAACTGACGTTTCGTATCCTTTCGTGCGACATCGAGAGACACGCGCATACGCTTCTTTTCCCACAACTGTACCGAGCCTTTTTTTTTCCCTCCGTTGCGAGCGTTCGTCGGAGGAGTTTGCGATGTCGATCGACGAGCGCAGCCTTCCCTCGTCGGCGGGCGTTAAATAATTCAAAGTATCAACGTCGTCAAAGGGTGAAACTAACGTGGGGTTTTTATTTTTTATTTTTTACAGGACCACGAACGAGAAGAGTGAAACGCACATCGACCGGCGAAAAAAACGTCACGCCGGAGGAGAAGAGACCGAGAACGGCGTTCAGCGGCGAACAGTTGGCGAGGCTGAAGACCGAATTCGCCGAAAATCGTTACCTCACCGAGCCAAGAAGACAACAGCTGTCCCGCGAGCTCGGACTCAACGAGGCCCAGATCAAAATTTGGTTTCAGAACAAACGCGCGAAAATTAAGAAAGCGACAGGACAGAAGAATCCTCTTGCGCTCCAATTAATGGCGCAGGGACTTTACAATCACTCCACCGTACCTGTCGACGAGAACGGCGAGGAGATCCAAAATCCCGAAGATCAAAATGTTTGAAACGCGAAAAAAAAAAAAAAAAAAAACCTAAAAAAACAAAACTATTTATTTCACTGTAAATATCGTCGCTGTGAATATTAGCCGATACTACGTACTGTACACATAGTAAAAACGCGTAGTAAAACAAAAAAAAAAAAAAAACTAACGAATAGGGAGATAAAAAAAAGATAAAAAGAAATTATAGATATATTATACGAAAACGTTATCGTAGTTGTAGATACATCGGTGTATATGTATATATAGATACGTCATTCATCTTCATACTCATCATGGTATTATTACGTGAATCTTCGGTAAAACGATTACGTGCTTTACGAAAGAAAAACGATCTCATATTGTGTAAATAGTATTATTATTATTAATATTATTATTATATATTGATATTAATGTAGGAACGATTGAACACATGTAATCGTGTCCCAGTGCAGTCTCTCGGCGATTATATACGCTATATATACCTATATATAATCATCGAGTAAGACGTACGTAATGATGTTAAATACAGTGATTGAAAGAAAACTTGATGTTTTTTTTTAAATTATTTATTATAATTTTTTTTTTTACATGTTCCCTGCATTTAGATTACAAACAAGTTGCCGATGGATAGATATAACGAATAACGAGTAGGAAAACCGGGAGCCAAGTGTAACCGAGCGTGTCGCGGAGTCCCGGAATCGCTAATTATACGTTCGGGTGGGCGTGCCACGGTGCCTTTGCCTTCCGCAGAGAGAGCCGGAGACTTCCTCTCTCTCTTACCCTACGTCGGTCCATTTTCCGGTGACACATTGCCCAGCCTCGTGCGCCCGAGTGAGCGCAAACGTCCGCGGTAATTGATCCCGAATTAACGAGCAACCCTTTATCTCGCTTTCACGCCGGTGCGACTGACAAATGAACGGCTTCCACTGGCGTGCGACTTCTCGAGGCAGACGATGACGACAGAGTCTCGTCGTTTTCTTCTGTCATCGCGAAAATTCGGCGTCAAACGAGTCGCCAGATTCAAAGAGCCCGAAACGTCGCGGCAGTCACTTTTTACTCTTTCCTCCATTCGACGTCACGGCACGTTGAAAATTGAAATTGATAACCGTCTCGACTTTAGGGCAATAACGGGCGATACGGACACAAAAGTATTATCATATATCATACTTATTATACAAATAATTATATCTACAGCCAGAAAAAAGATTTATTAAAATCAATTGAATTTCGGTCTTCAAAGGACGTTTATTAAGATAAAATACATGTTTACTTGCCTTAAAAAAATCCTTATTAGTTTCAAATAATTGCTATTCTTTAGTGTAAGTTAAAAAATTTATTTAAAGTTTTGTACTTTAAAACAAATGTTTACTCGCGCCAAAGAAATCATATATTTGACCTCAAGACAAACGCGGATATTGTCCGGTTGCGCGCATTGCAGAGTCGTCACCGCGTCAGTCGTGCGCAAACATATCTCGCTGATAGTACAAGACTATGTTTATTCCTTCGGGGAACCATTACATTGCAATAGAGAGGGAACTCATTGGGTTGATTTTGTGAGACTTTGTTTACTTAACCCCTTCACCGTCAGAGAAACTTATTTCCCTATACGTTGGGCCCCTTAGGGGCTCCTGACAGCGAAGGGGTTAAAGTTATGTCCCTCGATCGAATCGTGGTAGCGGAATGAGTCCTCGAAGAACCAACTTCGAGATTGGTTATGTTATGAGTATAACTAATGTGCGACGTGATTAGTGAAATCGTGCGTCGATAACGCATCTCTATGCATATCTGATAATAAAACATTGCTTGCTGATGCTTGCTGATGCTTCGTTGATAGTAAAAATGTCTTATTTCAACAACAAAAAAATCGTTTCTGCGTCATTCATATATCACATTATTCCCATACGATCAAAAGTAGCAGGTCCGTCGCGAAAAAAATAAAAAATTATTTGACATAAATATCTGTTTATTAGATCCAAATAAACATTATTAAATAATAAAAAAAATACTATCAAACAAATAAATATATTAGAAATGAGTAAACGGTCTATTAGGTTACGAAGCAAATAAACTTTTTTCTTCGTCCTTAATAAATTTTCTTTGATTGGAATAAACTTGTTTCCGGGTGTATGAGGTACTCCATAGATAAATACAAATATAGTAGTTAAAGGACCTCAGTCAATGGCCCATTAGCCTGAAGGGGAAAAAAAACTTAAACATGTATACACGCAATACCACCGAACCATATATTACTGAGGCTAATAAAGCGCATTTACTACTACTACTACTATAAATATAATTAAATAATTTATTATGAAAATTTGTATACAAATTGTTTTTCTGACTTCGCTGAAATAACCACAATTTGAGGCGCAAAATCGCCTTACATTGATCAATGATCATTATTAACATGTGTACATGCGCAGTACTCTTTCATTACTTTCTCTCTGGAAGCTCTATTACTCTCGGGAGTGTACTGGTCACTGACGAATATGACGATTTTGCGGCGCAGGGAATGTAGGTGTTTTTACGAAGTAGGAAAAAAAGTATCGTTTAATTAACGGGAGGAAGCGGATGTTCACTTCACAACCGGCGAGAATCGCGCTTTTCCCTTCCTTGTAACATAATATATGGGAGAGCGAGGCAAAATGGGACCGTGACATTTTTGGGTGCCCTATTTTGTCCCAACGATACATATGGATGTTCAACACCGTTTTGCCCCACTTACCATCACCGCTATTATCTAAAAGTTATTGTAAAATTACGTTTTGTCCCATTTTGTCCCGCTCTCCCCGACTAATTTATTATATATCGATGGCCTAATTCCACAAGCGCATATCGGTTGTCTATAAGCATGGTCTGTAACCTCTTTTGGCATTAGGCCATCGATATTATAAAATATTATGTAATATTATGCATAATATAGTAGACAGAACTTTTGTAGGGTCTAAAAAAAAGTGAGTTGCAAATCAATGACTTTTACCGTCCGGAAACAGGGTCAAAGCTCTCAATTATTCGTCTGTGAATTTGAATACTCTGTCTTAAGCCTACAACCCATGACTGGGGTCCGAACGCACCCCACGCGAACGCGAAAAAATGAGCTTTCTGCTGATTTTTTCCGCTTTTCAATCTTCAAATGCGTTTTTCATGAACTAAATGTAAATAAAATTAGATTTCTCGTACACCATTCCCTTCCTCATGGAAAACCATGTATGAGAACGTCTCTTTATCACCATAGGACCGGTTTTATGATCAAGAAAAGCGTGGGGTGCGTGCGGACCCCAGTCATGCGTTCTTAGGTAAAAAAATATAGTAATGAATTTTAGGGTTAAGAAACTGAAGTCTGTCCTCGAGTTCGGTCTAACGCGCATGCGCCCTTAGCGAGAAGAACGTCGCCGCATCTGCAATATTCGGGTGCAACTTGTGGAGTGTTCTTCCTCGTTTGCACACCGAAACTTGTGGTTCTGGGGTCATGAATACAGAATCGTTACCCCCCCCCCCGCCCCTCGCCCCTCGCCCCTCGCCCTGTCGTATTTAACCCTGGCAATTCGTAATTACAGGAATTTCTGTGCCGGTCTCGAGAGGGTCTTGTGTTTGTAGCTCGTTCTGCGGGTGAATTGGGCGAATGTTTCTAGGGGGTTGGATTATGGCTCGGGGGTGGCCAGCGGAGGCCGCAGGCATCGCAGCGATAGCCATTAGGGGTCTCCGGACGCGGCCGCACCAGTGGCTCACTAAATTTTAACGCTCACTGTACGGGGGCTAAAGGCAGAGAGAGAGACCCGGCACCTTGCGAACCGCAAATTAATGGCTGGCACCCTATACCGTTCTGCCCCCCCCCTCTGCCCCTGGGGGGCTGGTCGCGCTCTTGTTTATCGCACCACCTACACGCTGTTCTGTACGCCCTGTATGAAAGATCGCGCTCGGAGGTAAGAGGAAGTCCCATTATTCCTCTTACCTTACTTACCCGAGAGCGAAGAGGGGCTTTCGAGACTCTACTCTGCGGCGCTGTGAGAACCGAGCCGGGAAGTCTTGACCGGCGAACGCGAAAACCGCGAGAAGTGGCGGAACTACCCCTCTCTTAGGTTTTGCGAGAGGGTGTGCGGTTACTCGAAGGAAACTTCAACTCGACTATCGCACCGGTGCGCGACTTGTTTACTCGGAACGGCGGAAACTCAAGAGTTAATGATTAACCGCGATTAGAGTAAGCGGCGACGTGCGAGTATCAAATTTTGTGGGACTGGATGAGGGTTTTCATTTGGTAGAATTATAAAATTTGAACGAGTCGTTCGCTAATTGAAATCGGATAGGATTGTGGCGAGGTTTATAGCTCCATCCAAGGTTCCGTTCTCTTCAGAAAATCCTTGGAGTTGTTGTTGTAGTTTTTTTTTTTTTTATACTCATGCCCAATTTTGGGTCTCGTTGATTGATTCGTGTGAAGTTCGCACAGGGAACTTCGGTCGCACCGTATTTTTTGTTCGTTGTGGCCAATCAAATGATAAAAAAAAAATCTTCCTACTATTTCATCGATGGAAGTCTCGGCGGTTTTTAATTGCATTTTCTTTTACGAAAGATCTCCCACTTTCCCGACCGATCTTTTCCTCGAATGGCAAAAATAGGTATCCGGAACTCTTTGACTACCTTTTCTATGGCCGTGCCTGATCGAGCTTGTTTCTACGCGGATGCCCCGGCGGGAGCGTAACGCCGACAAGAGCGAAATTAAATGGCGTGGGTGTGGGTTTCTCGTACGGTGTGCAGAAGAGAGCGATATAATTTATCGCCATGGCTTTTGGGAATCGAGAGGGCTGTGTCGCGCTGAGCCAAAGAGACCGGGAGGCTCCGTGTCTACGCCAGCCAGCAGGAAGAAGACGAGGAAGATGAAGATGAAAATGGAGAAGAGGAAGCGGAGGAAGAAGGGGAATCGGAGGTATAAGAAGAGAAATAAGAAGATGTTGAACCAACGCGCACCAAAGAAGAAAAAGGAATCCGAGGAAGGTTGAAGGTTCTCCTATAGAGCGGAACGGTATGGATGCTTCTTCCAAGAGCAAAGAGTCGAGCCCACTTAGCTGCCCGTAAATGTGTCGCTCGTATGATCTCCCGAGTCCATCTCCCTCTTTACCGTTAACTCGCCGAGCAGATGTCTCATCATAGATCACCGGGTGCGCAAGCCCTATATACACGTGTGTATATATATATATATATCTTTACCGTACGTGTGTCCAACGTAGCGTGTCTCTTCGAGTATCAAAACGGAATTGGTAAGCCGTTCCGCCATACGGTTCGAGGAGGACAGAAATTCAAAAGGCTCCGAATGCCAAATGTGAAAGTCTGCTTGAAGTTCGCCCTCGGAGGGTGGAAAGTTTCGGACGAGAAGAGATTCCCTCGTCGCGTTCTTCGTCCCGAGAGTTTTATCACTTCTGCCGCTAGACGAGTCCCCGGCCGGACGAGTCGCGAGGTCTCTCTCGTCGCCTCTTTTGCCTGCTCTTCGGCTCCTCTCTCGGCCAACCGTGCGGTCCTGTCGGGCGAGTTTGCACTATGTCTTCCGTGGGGTACGTACTATGTTTTCTTCTCTCCTCTTGACTCCGTCGTCGCTTTAGAACCGCCGAAAGACGGACCCGGGGCGTACACGGACGAGAAACTCACCACCGCTCCATCGTCGTTGGTCGTAACGTGTAATTGGCCGGGCGGCGAACGCGATATTAGATCCTCGTTATCCTAACGAGCTGAAATACCCAGCTAAAACGGTACACGCTCGCGAATATCTGTTGCGCTGTACCGGGCGTCGGAGTCGGGCGCGAGCGCGAGCGAGAATGGGAAAAGGAAAAGGAAAGTAGACGCTAGAGAGGTGTTCGCTGGACGGTGAGAAAATCGAATGGGGTAACGGAGCAAAAGCGTCGAAACTTACCGTGGACATCGTGAATCGCTTCGTTCTTCCTACTCTTCTTTTTCTCATAGTCCTCGGTCTCTTCCTCTATCTCTTCGCTGGGTTCCCTTTAATTTCCGTTTCTCCGTGTCGACGTTTTGTACCTCGGCTCGGTTTGCTCTCGTACATATTCCCCCGGTTGCCAATTAATCTTTCGAGCCATTCCCCCGTGCCGACTATCATCGGGAAGGCGGGTGGAACTATACAGTATGTTTTAACCGACGGTGTCGATAGATCACAATTTACGATTTTCGCTGACCAATTAAATGGGATATCCGAGCGTGTCTCGTGAAAGGATATACGTATCGCCGTGTAACCGCTCATCCGGATGGTTAATCGCACGGTATATCAAAAACTCCACCGATAATTACAATATTCCCTGCGGATGCTGACCCGAAAGAGTCGTCCGAACTTTGGACGTTTCTATCACTTCGAAAAATCTTAATCTTTTCGAAATATGTAGATATTTTTTATTAAATGTAAGGCATTCAGCGGACATTATTTTTTGGGGATAAAGCACGAATTGGAGTTTTTTTTTGTTGTTGCTATTTTGAGGCTGATGGATTTATTTATCTATTTTATCAGAGTGACTGTCGATTCACGGACTAAATGCAGAAAAATTGTGAAAAAATTAAAAAGCTCGCGACAGGAAATTGGCAGATCGATATAGCATTTATCGATATTCGAAAATCTTCTAAACTTCGAAATCAAAATCTTTTCAATATATATATATACATATATATATATATATTTAATGAAATGTAAGGCTTTCAGTGAAATTCATTTTGGGGGATAAAGCGCGAACTAGAGTTTATTTTTCTTTCTGCTATTCGGAGACTGATGGATTTATTTATTTATTTCATGAGAAAAATTGTGAAAAAATGAAAAAGCGCGCGACGGGAAATTGGCAGATCGATGTAGAATTTTTCGGACAAGTCATACATTTTTTATTTGATAGTTATACTGAAAAAAAAAATAAGAAATACACGGGAAGATTTTTACCATCCTATATTATAAAAACATTGATCTTGAATGTTCCCGAATTGTTACACATAACGCCTCGAAGCGTTTGCACGAACATGATCGATAATTTTTTTATTCACTAACTTATTATACCATCAAAGTAAATAAATTTTTCTATCCCTCAACTAAATTCCTCTAATTAAGTAAAACCAATTCATTTCACTCCAACATTACAATCTAACATACACGTAAATGATAATTTGCCTTCGAGCGTCGAAAGCCGCTTCGCCAAACGCCACTTCGCATTTCTCTCGGTCCATAAAAATACAACGTACTCCGATAAAAAAAAAAAAAAAAAAAAAAGTAATTTTGCGGTCCGGTCTTCCGGGCGTGTGAAACGGAGCCCAAAACCCGATCGCCTTCTCTCCGTGTCCCCGCGTTCCCCGTGAATAAAAGAGTAACGAGAGAGCTGAAGAGAGCGTAGGGAGCATAGGGGATAAAAATGGTAGGAGAGAAGGACTCTCACGGTAGCGCTCCGAAATCGGTCTTTTCCCTTTTCGCGGTTCGGAGTCGTCGGACAGCGGGGAGAGGGATCTCCATCGAGACCGCGCGCGTTTCTGATACCAGTGTGGACCGCGTTGCCCGACGGTGGTCGGAGGGCGGCGATTCGCGGGCGTCTCGTTTCACGGTTCACACAACGAGGGGCACACTTGTTCCGCGCGCTGGTACGGTTTAAGGGCGCATACACGCAAAGGTGTATACACACACCGTAGGGGCGATCCAGTATAGAGAGGCAGACCGCGCCGCGAACCGAGACGTGTAAGTACGCGCGAGAGGGATCGACCGATCGCCGTAAGTTGGGACGAAGAGGGAGAGCGCGATGCAGCGAGCGGGCATCCAGCAGCATTCAGCATCCAGCAGCACGGGGCTATTGGAACGCGAGGGCCCCGAGAGCGGAGTAGAGAGACCACCCAACGCGATCGCGCGCCGGACTTCGGCATCGGGAAGGTAGGGAGCGAGGGAGAGACGTCCGGAGCGAGAGAAGACGAATGGAAGCTGGACGACGGGAAAGGAGAGGCTCGGAGAGGAGCCGAGGAGAACGAAGGGAGACGGACGACGAACGGGCATCTGGGCGAAGAATGCTTGTTGGGTCATTAATGCTCCTCGCTATGCACACTCCTTATGGATCTGACCAAATCAGTGACCGATTGCCCTCCTCCACCCCCTCGCCCCCCACCTCGCCCGCCACCTCGGCTCAACGCTGACTCTCGATTCTTCTTCCGTTGGTAGGGAGAGAGCTGCAGTCTCTTGATTCTTGTACCGAATGTAAAACGCGCGAGGAGAAATTTTGATTTTCTCATTAAGGATCGATTGATGCGTTATTCGAGGTGGGGAATATTTAGGGCTGGTAGGAAAAAATTATAATCAGCCTATTGAGATGGAGTGAACATTTTTATCGGAGTAGAGATGGAAGCTGTCGAGGCAGGGGGCGATTGTATTGTGGAGTACAAAAAAATAGATTTTTTTTTTTTGAGAAATTTAGATTTTCTCATTAAGGATTAATTGATGTAGGGAAAAAAATACAAAAAAAGTACAAAAGTACGAAAGTACAAAAAAATAGATTTTTTTTCTTCGTGATAAGAAGTCGGTTGGGTCGTCTGAGCTGGAAAGGAAATTTATGGTGATTCAGAATCGATTTGGGTTGATAACATTTTGACTTGTCGTTTTTAATATATTTTTTAAATTAGTTATTTCGTAGGTTTCAGAATGACGCCTCTAGAAATACGCGCCCGCCACCTCGGCTTTCCCCTACTCCCGATTCTTCTTCTGTCGGTGGGGAGAGAGTTTCACTCTTCTGACGCTCGTATGGACTGTAAAACGTGAGACGAGAAATTTAGATTTTCTCACTAACGATCAACGCGGGGTTTATGTATTCTTTGAACGATAAAAAATGTACGGTTATTTTAAAAAATATTATAATAATCGGAGCCAAATGCGGCTCCGATGATTACAATTTTACAAAATGATTACAATTTTACAAAATGATTACAATTTTACAAAATGATTACAATTTTACAAAATGATTACAATTTTACAAAATGATTACAATTTTACAAAATGATTACAATTTTACAAAATGATTACAATTTTACAAAATGATTACAATTTTACAAAATGATTACAATTTTACAAAATTATTACAATTTTACAAAATTATTACAATTTTACAAAATGATTATAATTTTACAAAATTATTACAATTTTACAAAATCATTACAATTTTACAAAATCATTACAATTTTACAAAATCATTACAATTTTACAAAATGATTACAATTTTACAAAATGATTACAATTTTACAAAATGATTACAATTTTACAAAACGATTACAATTTTACAAAATGATTACAATTTTACAAAATGATTACAATTTTACAAAATGATTACAATTTTACAAAATAATGATTTTGCCGGAACTTCAATCGGCCGAACCGTCATATGGCCGACGATCTTAGGTCCGAAAGCACTTCTTCTGTGTCGTCAAACTTCCGAAACTTAATTTTTTCGATCGGCAAACTGCTGAATCTTCATTTTTCCGGATCGTCAAATTTCCAAAACTTTATTATTCCGAATTTTCAATTGAAGGAACGTTACTCTTTGGGAATAGTCTTTGGGAATTGGCCGAACGTTATTTCTTCGAATCGTCATTTAAGCGAACGTTACTTTTCCAAATAATAATTTCACTGTACTTAATTTCCCCGAATCGTTAAACCTCCGAACGCCAAGACGCCGAATCATCGTTCTTTTGAAGAGTATTTATCTGACAAGCCATTTATTCGAATCATTCGTACTGGGCGTAAGATCTTTTATGAACAGATATAATAGCAGATAGTCAGACTATTCACACATATTATTTAGTTTTGTGATTCAGTTGATTGGCAATTCGGATGAATGACGATTTGGCCACTTGATGTTCGGAGGTTTGACGATTCGGAGAAATGAAAGTCGGTGAACTTATTATTCGAAAAAATAAAGTTCGGTGAACTTATTGTTCGGAAAAATGGCGTTCCATTAAATAGCGATTTGGAGTAACAACGTTCGGACAATTACCACTTACGAAGAGTAAGCTGATATAAAGATTCGGATAAGTAAAGTTTTGGAAATTTGACAACATGGAAAATTTAAGTTTTGGCATTTCGACGATTTGGAAAATTTAAGTTTTGGCATTTCGACGATTTGGAAAATTTAAGTTTTGGCATTTCGACGATTCGGAAAATTTAAGTTTTGGCATTTTGACGATTCGGAAAAATAAAGTCTGCGAAGTTTCACGATTGGCAAGAAGTGCCTGCGCATACATGATTTCCGCCATACGACGATTTCGCCGATGGAAATCCGAAAGGGAAAATGATATGGCTGTATAATCACCCTATTAACATTGAGAAAAATCAAACTGGGATATCAACTCGATGTAAGCTATCGAAGCCGCGGGAATTGGTATTATGAGTTCAAAAAAAGTCTTTTTTTAGTGAGTTAGGTCGAATGAGCTCAAAAAAAATTTGTTTGTGACGTCGAATCGATTCGAGCCGATAAAATTTAAACCGTTCGATTTTAATATATTTCTTTAATTCTTTATTTCGTGACTTTTAGAGTGACTCCTCCCCCCCCCCCCCCCCCCCCCATCCGCCTTTGAAATTCCAGTGATTTGCCAATCGACAATTTCCCAATCACACTGACGATAAAGTTTTATTCCCCGTGGGGATTAATTACGCCGGTGAGGAGAGCCCTCGAGTAATTATCATGGCAGCGAGTAGAGCGAGTCCGGGGTCGCATAGGTATATTGCCGCCGCAAAGAGTGAGAGAGAGTCGAGCCAGAGGAGAGCCGGTAATTAAATTCTTTGCCGAGCAGAACGATACCGGAATGCACGTCGAGAGGCTCTCCGGCGGGTGAGACACGGCCAAACGGGCGGCAAAGGGGGTGCCAGTGAGGTAAGGGGGCAGAGGGGGGCGAGGGCATGAGGGCGGTTCTCTCGTAATTAAAAGAGAAACGTTTAGTTTCTTGCCACCCCCGTGTTGGCTCCTTGTGCGTGGTAATTAAAAGAATATGGAGCCGTAATCGGCTATCTCGAAATCCTATCGTCCCCCCTTTGATGAGCCATTTTTTACTTTTTAAATATTTTTTTTATTATATATATACATTTATATATTTTATATATATTTTTACATTGCTGTATACATATTCTTATTATTATAAATATATATTGGGGTGTTTTAAAAAAAGGTATTTTTTTTTTTAAATTTTCCTCCCACCTTTTTAAAATACAGATTTTTGATCTCAAATTAAACCTAGCGAATGTCGGAGCCTAGCAAAAAATCTTAAGAGATGCCGCATTCGTCGTTTACACCCAAAAAGAAAGAAGTTGACGAATTTTTTTGCTACAAACGTTGAATGCGGCACCACTTAGAATTTTTTTTGCTAGGGACTGCCTTTCGTGAGGTTCAATTTGAGATCGACATCTATACTTTAAAATGCGCCCAGAAAAATAATTACTTGACTGCCACCGTTTGTTTGGTTTAAGTAAAATAAACGGTGGCCGTCAAATAAATTATTTTTCTGGGTGTGGTGGGAGGAAAAAAAAAAAATATATATATATAATTTTATTCCCGACGTGTTCCGTCGTCAGGAAAAAAGGTACAACCCTCGTATAAAAGCATGAAGATCGCGAGAGCTTTCATGCTAATTTGTCCCGTTTCCACGCAACGACCTAAGAGTCGAGCGGGTGGACGGAGACTGGGGTGGAAACTGTGCGACGATCACGTTTTTACAATTCGCGAGGAGCTCGCGTCTTCTCCGCGGGGGGGCCTGAAACTCGCCAATTGAAATAGTTGAGAACAATTATCGTTTGAGAGCCACCCCTGTGAGGTGCCGGAGCCGAGCGGCCCGTGGGGAGGGAGAGACCGATGCCACTGGCAACCACGCTTGTTCAGCTTCCCCGGACGGGAGGGTGTTGAAACCACCCTCGTCGAGCCTCATCCCGCCGGGAAAATGTCCCTTCTGAAAAGCTACTCGCGGAAGCGCGAACGACCCTCCCCTGCCGGACACGTCGCGCGTCCAATGGCGCGAGAAGAATTCCACTTTACGATTATCTGGGCTTCTTTTTATATACATGATATTTTTTTAATAAAAAAAATATATATTTCGTAACTGACAGCGGTGGATGCGCGGTTGGCGCACGGCTCCGGTGGTCTCGCAAGTCAAGCAAGATTCTTCGCGGTCGGTACTTGGATGGGTGACCGCTTAGCCGTGCGCTAGCTGCACAGAGAAAAAAAATCAATCGAGTCAACAAAATGTGCGCTTACGGGTGGCGAAACAAATGTTTGGTTGATCGAAAGGAATACCTCGTTGATCGAACTAACAGGCCGTCGATTCAAATTTTTCTTCACTTAATACAACAATTATTTCGTTCGATCAACCAAAAATTTGTTTCGCCACCCGTAAGCGCTCATTTTGTTGACTCAATCGATTTTTTCTTTCTCAGTGTGGCGCATCGACCGTTGAGCGAGAGGCGTTTTCTTCTGCACTGATAAAAAAATACGGTTGAATCAACTAAGATTCGGGCAGGGACGTTCAACTAAACATTTTGTTGGTACAGCTAAAAAATTGATTAGTTCAACAATTTTTTGGTTGATTTCACCAAAATATTTTTGAGTCATTAAAATATTTTGTTCGACCAACTAAATATTTATTTGAACGTCCCTGCCCGAATCTTGGTTGATTCAACTGTACTTTTTTATCAGTGTGAAACTTTGGTGTTTCTACCCTTTACTCAAAGCGCAAAAAATACCGGAGGGTCAGTAGAATATGGCCGACTGCACCGGCACGGGTTCTCCGTAGTTTCCCCGTGTCCCCGGCAAATGCGGTACAGCGCACTGATAAAAAAATACGGTTGAATCAACTAAGATTCGGGCAGGGACGTTCAACTAAACATTTTGTTGGTACAGCTAAAAAATTGATTAGTTCAACAATTTTTTGGTTGATTTCACCAAAATATTTTTGAGTCATTAAAATATTTTGTTCGACCAACTAAATATTTATTTGAACGTCCCTGCCCGAATCTTGGTTGATTCCACTGTACTTTTTTATCAGTGTGTAGCTAAGTCGTCTACGGACGCACTGGAAGTTAGGTAGCTTAGCTGAGTGCGGGTAGGGAGTGCTAGGGGAGGATCGGAATAGGGTTCAATTACAGTTACTGCAGTTATTACAGTTACTTTCCCTCTCCCTCGATTATTTGAATGAACCATGTACGACAGCTATTGGAAAAAAACTGGCACGCCAAGTTTTTTTTTGTCAAGATTTTTTGCATCTTGTATTTTTTTTTTAGATTGTTTTGATAAACATATTTTTTGAAGAATTTTTTTGTATGTACTACTACTTGGCTGGTTTGATCTGATTTCTTTTCAATTTTTTTTTTTTTTTTGTTGATATTTTGATACACATATATTTTTTTTAATGCTTTGATAAACGTCTTTTTGGAAGAATTTTTTTGTTCAGAAACTGGTTTGATAAACATCTGTTTTGGCATATTTTTTCTTTTTAAGAGGTTTTTTTTTATAAACATATTTTCTGAACGACCACACAATTTTTAAGTACTTGGCGTACCTTTTGACTTTTTTTTTAAAAGTATTTTTTGCTTTATTTCGTACACCGATAAAAAGGTTTGGTAATGTCAACTAAGCTGCGGTTGCGGGTGGCGAAGGAAATATTGGGATCGATTGAAAGAAATATTTAGTTGATTGAACGAATATTCAGTCGAGTGATCGAATATCTAGTTGAATTGACTGTTCTGTTATTGATTGTAAAAAACATTTTGTTCAATTGACCAAACATTTCCTTCGCCACCCGCAACCGCAGCTTAGTTGTTATTACCAAACCTTTTTATCGGTGTACGAGAACGAAAAGACTAGGGAGAGTAACACATAGGGGAGAGCGGGGCAAAATGGCACACCGGGGCAAAAGGGATAATGAGACTAAACGCAATTTTAGAATAACTTTTGGACGGCAGCGATGGTGGTACGTGGGGCAAAACACTTTGAAAATCCGGATGTATCGTTGGGACTAAATGGGGCATCCAACAGTTGTTGGAAAATTGAGTTTTACCCTTACTGTCCCGTTTTGCCCCGCTGTGCCATTTTGCCCCGGTCTCCCCTACACTGTGAGAAAAAACGGGGATTGAGCGAACATACATGAGCTCTCGAGCCACCCGAATATGGTTGGCTCAACGACGATTTAGGTGCCTCAACCACCGAGAGGTTGAGTTAACGACATGAGCCTGACTCAATCTTTCGGCGAGGTTAAATACGGCGAAACTGATGGTGACCTTGAACCAATCGACCTCGTTGAGGTTGAGTCAACCTCAATGTGAATCAATCAACCTCACTGAGGTTGGCTCGGCCTCGACGGGACCTATTGATATTCTAGTTCACCATGAGTTTCGCCGTATTTAACCTCACCGAGAGGTTGAGCCAACCTTATGTTGTTAACTCAACCTCTCGGTGGTTGAGCCACCTGAATCGTCGTTGAGCCAACCATATTTGTTTGGGTCAGCCTCTCATGTGTGTTCGCTCCGTCCCCGATTTTTCTCTCAGTGTAGGATCGTTACGGGCCGACGTTGGGCGAACACTGGCCGACGCCGATTCGAGTAAAAAGTTACAGGGCGCAAATTGGACGATCTAAAGTCTAGAACGCGTGAACGTGGAAGCCGAGAGACGTTACATGGCAAGGGGAGAGATTCGTCTCGGTCCGGAAATCCCGTCGACGAGTCCCGAACGTGCGGAATTTTTGTTCTAGGGGACACGCGAGAGGGTGGCGCACGGGAGTCAAAAAGCTCGTCGGGAAACCTGTCCGCGGCTCCGGGCGACACACACGCGGAGAGGGGCGCGAGGGGGGTGGAAGGGAAGAGGACGGGGCATGTTTATTTAAGCCGAAGTAATTTGATCAAAAATTTAATCAAGTTGGATTTTTGAGCGACAGACCCGCGCGCCGCTCGGCTCTCGAAAAGCGCGACGAATCGGTCACGCTCGCTCCCGTCGGTGCAATAAAACTCGACAGGGACGGCGAGAGGGAGGAAAAATTTTCTCGCGTCACCGCTCCGTTGATCGTTCGAGCAAAGTTGCGCCCTTTGCCATCGCACAAACACCCGCCGCTTAACGCTAGCTTCCTCTTTTTTAAATACCAAGTCGAGGGGCAGGGGAGCTCATTTAGGTACCCGTGGATTTTTCTACAGTGGTACGGAAACGTTAATGAGGTTAATAGACACGTGCCGTCCGTAAAAACCATCCCTGGGGCGGCGACGCGAATAAGTGCCAGGGACAGTCTTGCGCCAGCTCGGAAATCCTCACAGAAAAGATGTTCTTTTTTATATTTTTTTATTTTTTTAACAAAGTCTCTTTGTTAAAAAAAAAACCCTCCCGGAATTCCTGTTGCTATTTGCAATCATGAACCTTTTATATTTTTCTCATCCGTTGTTGAATTAAATTTATCCAAAAATAGCTCAATGTCGTTTCGGTGTTTACATATGTTTTCGTCGAACGACATATTATCTCCGAAAGGTTTATAGAACTCTTACAGAGGAAAATTACAATAAAGAATTAATCAAATCAATCAAATGTTTATTTTTTCCAATAATCGTCACACCACGCTGATTAGCTGGACGGGTGCAACAAGCATATCTTTGGATGCAGGGAGATGGTACAGTGACTCGTCTAAATCATACTGTATGGGTGAAATTAAATTACATTATAATAATTTTCATCATTTTAATTTTTATTAATTTTGATAATTTATCGCTAATAATGGAAAATTTTAGAGAGGAAAATTACACAAAAAAAAAAAAAAAAAAAAATTAAACGAATCAAATGTGTCTCTTTTCTAATAATACGCACAATACGTTGCGTCGCAATGAGCATGCACGAATTTTAGTTTAACTTATTTTTCTCATCCGTTGTTGAATTAAATTTATCCAAAAATAGCTCAATGTCGTTTCGGTGTTTACATATGTTTTTGTCGAACGACATATTATCTCCGAAAGGTTTATAGAACTCATTAAAAAAAAAAACCTATACGATTTAAAAAAAAAATAAGGTCTCTTTGTTAAAACCAACTTAGACGCTCAAACGAGAATTTGTTTGAACAAACCCGCTCAGAATTCCTATTGCTATTTGCAATCATGAGCCTTTTACATTTTTCGCATCCGAATCGAATAATTGTAGCCGCTCTCTTAACCCATCCACCTTTGCTCTCTTCATTACCCCCCAGACCGAGTTTGCAGCTTTTTCCGCCTACATTTTTCGCATCCATTATTCAATAAAATTTATCCAAAAAATAGCTGAATGTCGTTCAAGTGTTTACATTTTTTTTTGACGAACGAAATATTATCTCCGAAAGGTTTATAGAACTCATTGCAAGAAAAACCTGTACGAAACTTTATTTTCGTATTTTTTTTAACCAACTTTGTTAAACCAATTTTGTTAAAAGCAACTTAAACGCTCGACTGAGGATTTGTTTAAAACTGTTTTTAATGAAACCCGCTCAGAATTCCTGTTGCTATTTGCAATCATGAGCCTTTTACATTTTTTGCATCCATTATTCAATTACAATTATCGAAAAAAAGCTCAATGTCGTTCAAGTGTTAACATTTTTTTTTGACGAACGAAATATGATCTCCGAAAGGTTTATAGAACTCATTGCAAGAAAAACCTGTACGAAACTTTATTTTCTTATTTTTTTAACCAACTTTGTTAAACCAATTTTGTTAAAAGCAACTTAAACGCTCAAACGAGAATTTGTTTAAAACTGTTTTTAATTAAACCCGCTCAGAATTCCTGTTGCTATTTGCAATCATGAGCCTTTTACATTTTTTGCATCCATTATTCAATTAAAATTATCCAAAAAAAAAGCTCAATGTCGTCTAGGTGTTTAGATTTCATATTCGTCGAACGAAATGTGATCTCCGAAAGGTTTACAAAACGCATCGAAAAAAAAAAAAACCAAAACGAAATGATTAAACACGTAAAAAGAAAAAGTAAAAGACGTTGCGTGCATGAGAAGTATCGACAGTTGGAAACGGAATTCAAGTGTTCGCTTCGAGATTGATACAATTTACTCGACTACTCAGCCCCGAGTTTAGAGCGGCGCTTGCCGTCCGGTTTATAGCGTTTCCCCGAGTACATGGAGAAGAACCCGCTGCGGAGATCCGCTTAAACCGAAAAGCGTTGCCGAAGGATATTCCGGAGACCTGTCGGCGTTAAGAAAATGAAAGGTTCTCACCCCTCGGGCACGTGTACGAAGCGAAAGAAACACTTTTAGCCCAGAGCCGTTCCTGCAAAGAAATAGTCGCTGGGGAGGAGAAGGTAGGTCGAAAGAGATACTTTTCACCGGCGAAGGGTTGCGCGTCGAGCTCCCGGGCAGTTAATTAAAAAACGTAGAAAGTAAAGCTTCCTCTCAACGGAGGGTGCAAAATAATTTGTTTTCGGCTCTCTTCGACAAAGCCGACTCCGTGCAGAATAAAAAAAAAAATAAATAAAGAAAAAATAAAGTGAAAAGAATTTCAATCTAAGCAAAAGTCGAAAATTCGGATGACTGGTGAATTTTTTTTTCAAACCCCCGAACTCAAAGAGCGATTTAAAAACCTAAAAGAAAAAAAGCTTCTGGCAACGCGAGATAAGTCGCTCTTGGTTACTAGCCCGCGAAGATAGGGAGGTGAAAAGAGAGCAGTGAGGGCCGGAAGGGTGGGGGTTGAGATGTGAGTGTTAAAGTGATAAAGGGCATTCCGCAAAGTGCAACGCAATTTCTACGACCATACTGTTCTACAGCTACTATATACACACACCCAATACTTCACTTACTCCGATATCCATTCCGACATCACCCTCTTCCTCATGGACCCCTTTTTCGTGCTTCCAGCTCATTGGCATTCACCCTCCCTCGGTTCGCCGGGTCTCCGTTCGGTAAAACGGTTCGCTCGCTGGCTCGCTCGAGATTGCGAGATATACACGAGTCATGCACTTCATCGCCCGTTTCAATTCATAGCTGCGGTTATTTAATCAAACATCTCGTCGGCAATGCGTGTCGGACCCCATTTCGTTTTGGGTGTTGCGTTGGCTCGGCACGGTGGAAGGGAAAAGGGTCGCGACCCTTTTCCCTTCCACGGTCCAAACTGGTCGGGGGGGAGGGGGGATGAAAAGACCCGCAGAATCCGACCCCCGGTAGTCGACAGCTATGATACTGACTCGATCAACGCAAGCCCTTATGCCGGCTCGTGAAGGGCCCGGGACGGGGTTGCGAATATCGTTGTGTGCTACAGCCCGATATCGTACCGACACTTACTTTTCCGGCTATTTGTTTCGGCGAGGGGTCGGAGGGAGGGGAGAGCGTTGTATACACGGCAGTGAAATTAACCCCGCGATGCCGCGAGGGGATAAAACAATATGCCACTTGCCGGAATCTCATGACTGATCCCACGATGATCGGTGGGGATGGAAAAAGGCATTCGCTGCAGGGGTGCAATGAGGACATCTTCGGATGCGGGGAGATCGTACAGTGACTCGCACAACTTTGGGCAGAAAGATCGGACTACGTAAAAGTGAAATTAAATTACATTATGATAATTTGTGCGCTCCATTTTTGGCTAATAATGGAAAATCTTATAGCGAAAAATTACATGAAAACATTTAATAAAATCAATCAAATGTTTATTTCTCCTATAATCGTCACAATACTGATTAACTGGGGGGAGGGGGGGGGGGGGGGGGGATGAAAACATTTTCGGATGCGGGGAGATCGTACAGTGACTCGCACAATTTTGGGCAGAAAGATCGGACTACGTAAAAGTGAAATTAAATTACATTATGATAATTTGTGCGCTCCATTTTTGGCTAATAATGGAAAATCTTATAGCGAAAAATTACATGAAAACATTTAATAAAATCAATCAAATGTTTATTTCTCCTATAATCGTCACAATACTGATTAAATGGGAGGGAGGGGGGGGGGGGGGGGAGGGGATGAAAACATTTTCGGATGCAGGGAGATCGTACAATGACTCGCACAATTTTGGCAGAAAGATCGAACTGTTAGGGTGAAATTAAATTACATTATGATAATGTTTGGGCTCCATTTATCCTTAATAAGGGAAAATCTTATAGAGGAAAATTACTTAAAAATAATTAATAAAATCAATCAAATGTTTCTTCTTCCAATAATCGTTATAACATGTTGATTAGCTGGAGTGGTGCAATAAGAACATCTTCCGTTGCTGGGAGATCGTACAGTAACTCGGACAACTTTAGGCAGAAAAGCCGAACTATAAGGATGCAATTAAATTACATTACTCCGTTTATCGCTAATAATGGAAAACCTTATAGAGGAAAATTGCAGTAAAATAATTAATAAAATTAATCAAATGTTTATTTTTCCTATAATCATCACAACACGTTGATTAGCTAGAGGGGTGCAACAAAAATATCTTCGGATGCAGGGAGATCGTACAGTGACTCGCACAATTTTTGGCAGAAAGATCGAACTGTCAGGGTGAAATTAAATTACATTATGATAATTTTTGGGCTCCATTTATCCTTAATAAGGGAAAATCTTATAGAGGAAAATTACTTAAAAATAATTAATAAAATCAATCAAATGTTTCTTCTTCCAATAATCGTTATAACATGTTGATTAGCTGGAGTGGTGCAATAAGAACATCTTCCGTTGCTGGGAGATCGTACAGTAACTCGGACAACTTTAGGCAGAAAGGCCGAACTATAAGGATGCAATTAAATTACATTACGATAATTTTCGGACTCCATTTATCGCTATCAATGGAAAACCTTATAGAGGAAAATTGCAGTAAAATAATTAATAAAATTAATCAAATGTTTATTTTTCCTATAATCGTCACAACACGTTGATTAGCTAGAGGGGTGCAACAAGAATATCTTCGGATGCAGGGAGATTGTACAGTGACTCGCACAATTTTGGGCAGAAAGATCGAACTGTTAGGGTGGAATTAAATTACATTATGATAATTTTTGGGCTCCATTTATCGTTAATAATGAAAAATCTTACAGAGGAAAATTACAATAAAGAATTAATAAAATCAATCAAATGTTTATTTTTTCCAATAATCGTCACACCACGCTGATTAGCTGGACGGGTGCAACAAGAATATCTTTGGATGCAGGGAGACGGTACAGTGACTCGTCTAAATCATACTGTGTGGGTGAAATTAAATGACATTATAATCATTTTCATAATTTTAATTTTAATTAATTTTGCTAATTTATCGCTAATAATGGAAAATTTTAGAGAGGAAAATTACACACAAAAAAAAAAAAATTAATAAACGAATCAAATGTTTCTTTTTTCTAATAATACGCACAATATGTTGCGTCGCAATGAGGATGCACGAATTTTAGTTTAACGAATAGCAAATAAATGTAGCGAATAAAAAATGTGAAACCAATTTCAATCTTGAAAATTCGAACTTCAAAAATGTCACTTGCGCAGTTAGGATCCCTCCGGTTAGAACGCACCGTAGGATCGCGTCAGGATTATTCGTGCGCATGCGCTGAATTTCGTACTCGGTCCCCGAAGTAACTTTAACCCGCCATACTCGGGTCGTTCATCTCGCCCATACTTCACACCCTTTCTCCACGGTACTTACTATAATTACAATAAGATTCTCGCGACGAATCGACGTCACCGGTTCCTTCGATAATTCACGACGATTAATATTTCTCGACGACGGGCGATTATGACAAGAATAAAAAAAAATGAAAAAAAAACAAAAACAAAACAAATTGAAGAATTAAAAAAAAAAACCGCGAATCAAAGAATAGTAAGAAGAGCTTTGTAGAATCAGATTTATCGTCTCGGACTCGCGAATCAGTGAGCCGGAGAGAGAAAGAGGAGTCACGCTTGTCGCCCGAGTGCTTTGCTCTCCTGCGCGCGGAGCTCTACGTGGTTCGCGGTAGATACGCGAACGGGCTTTAGCCCCGGAGTGTGACTGTCGCCGTGGGCCGTAAGTCACGCCATCGCCGAGGACGCGTATACCACACGTTGCCGGGCACACCGTATACACCTTGACTCCTCGCAGTGAGGTAAGTGTGCGCGAGCTTGTGGCTCCCCGGCGTCCTCTTTGTTCCCGCAGATTGCCCTGTCGCGATTATAATTAGTGGCGAGACATTAATAAGCAGCTTTGTCCGGCGATTGCCGCGCCGCCCTTCGAACGTCCCTTCCTCCTCGTCCTCCCGTATTCACTATAAACTTACCTCGCATAAAAAAAAAAAAAAAAAAAAAACCGACTTAAAATCAAGAAATTTGAGGGAAAAATTGTCCCGAGATATTCCGGTCCGGATCCATGGTTTAATTTGACCGAGGTGAAACCACGAATTTCCATGGGGAACTATTCCATGGGGCTTCTAGTTACTATAAACTCGACACGCGCTAAAATTTTTTCAATAATTTTTTTTTTTTTTACTATAAACTCGACACGCGCTAAAAATTTTTAAATAATTTATTTATTTATTTACTTTAGATTTACGATTTTTACAGTTCAGGTAAGAACCAAGATATAGCGTATAGCATGTGTAACATAATAACATCGTAATATACGAAGTTCATTGTGTCTCCATTTTATAAACTTTTTGTTGCGAGGTCATAGCACGAAAAAGAATTAATTATCAGAAAAACTTGAAAAATCAAAGAGGTAAATTGATACGAGGCATGTCAACGGATCCACGGTAAAATTTGACCGCGTTGATGCTCCGAATCTCGATGGAGAAAAACACGCCTCGCGCTAAATAAAAAAAAAAAAAAAAAAAAACAGAACATCATAAAATCAGGGGGAAAAATGCTTCGAGGTATGTGTACGGATCCACTGGAAAAGAGTACGAGTCTCAATGGAGGTCCTCTCGTATTTACTATAAACACGCCTCGTGCTAAAAAAAAAGATCCAACTGAAAATGATTTTAAAAAATTGGGGAGGAAGATTGCTCCAATGTTTGTCTACAGATCGTAAAAGCTAATCTCACTGCACTGATAGAAAAAAAAATTGGGTTTAATCAACTAACATTGGGGCAGGGACATTCAACTAAATATATTGTTGGTACAGCCAAAAAATTTGGTTAGTTCAACAATTTGTAAGGTTAATTTGTTGGGTAATTTCACCAAAAGATTTTTGAATAATTAAAATATTTTATTCGACCGACAAAATATTTATTTAAACGTCCCTCCCCGAATCTTAGTTAATTCAACGTTACTTTTTTATCAGTGTAAGAAGTATGAATCTCGATGGAGGTCGTCTTGTACTCACCCTAAACTCGCCACCACCCAAACAAAAATTAAAATAAATGTAAAATAAAAAAAAAATAAAAAAAAACCGAGCAGAAAATCATCAAAAAGTTAGGGAGAAAAAATTGCTGCGAGATATGTCAGCAGATTCGCGGTAAAATTTGATCTCGGTGAGAGTGCGAATCTCGATGGAGGATCGCGAGCGCTCGGAAGCGCCATCATCCGCGGCGCGAAGCGGGAGAGCAAAGACGAGAGATGGGGTGGTGTGAGAAATCGTCGGGAGGTCGAGGAGGGGGGAGATCCAGGCCTCTGCTCACTGGCTCGGCGAAGTGTAAGTTATTGTTTATGGGACCGGCGGCGATGATCTATCGCCGTGGTTGCCGGAACGCGATAGCGTTATACGGCCCGGGGTGTATGCGTACCCGAGGTTCGCGGCTCGCTCGCGCCTCTAAACCTACCTCTGTTATAGTAGCCCGGCCGTATAATAGTGGAGTATGTTAGTACGTTTCGAGATATCTATAGCTAACCCAAGCCCCCCCATTACCGAGTCTCTCGATGCCGGGACACGATCCTCAACCAGGCACAACCCGGTCTCGTGTGCCGCGAATCAGCCGAACGGTCCTAGTTTTAGATGAGGATCCTCGACGATGACGAGGAACTTCCGAAGATTCTGCTTCTTATCGCTCGCCGAACAGTTCACCTGCGATGTCAAAACGCGGATAACTCGAGACTCCTCGTGACCGCACAGAGTCAAAAACGTTTGTACTTTTTGCAACAACTTGTTATCCACAAAGATCCACAATCTTTTTATTTGTTAATTTTCTGATCGGGCGGTTCGGCCTCAGTTTTGCAAACCGAAGTGCAAACTACAATTGTTTATAGCATGGGAAATAAAAGTACAAGTTTGTATATTCAAGCCTTAATAAACGAGTCTGTCATTTATTTAACAAAATTATTTTTACGAAACTTCGTATTCTCATTTTACGAAATTATTTTTTATTGTGCAAGAATGACATCATTTTATTTATTATTTTTTTTAAGTTTTGAAGGCTGGATCATATTTGAAATCATAATAAAATTGGGCAAACTGAGTCAACTGATACAGTAGAACGTCGCTTGTCCGATTTTTGATCAACCAGGCGACCGTTATCCGAGGCGCCCGACTCATCCGAGCCCTCCGCGTTAACCGAAGCACAGAAAATACAGAAAACACGGATAAAACGCATAAAGCAGCAATGCCCATGCGTAGTCCGCACACTGAGAAAACGAAATGGTTGGATTAAGCAAATGCTCGGTGACATACGTTCAAAGGTGTGTTTTGTTGGTAGGGGAGACCGGGGACAAAAGTAACACGGGTCAATTGTAAGAAGCGGCTGCGCATGATCGGACGCATCGGATATGAAGTGAGCAACGTTATAAACATCACCTCATAAGGTGATGTTTATAATGTCGCTCACATTGCGCAGCCGCCTGTTACAATTGACCCGTGTTACTTTTGTCCCCGGTCTCCCCTACAACAAAAATGTTTGTTTCGATCGACAAATTTTGAATAAATTGAAGCAAATAATCATTTAACAAAACAATGCTTTATTTGTACCAAACAAATAACAGCTTTGAACGTATGTCACCGCGACTTTTGGTTAATCCAACCAATTTTTCTTCTCAGTGCGGCCTTTACGGAGTAGTCCGTAACGACTACTTTGTTGCATACGCGCGTAAACTTGTACGAGTTTGTTTCGTCTTTATATTGCGGGCTGCAAATACAACAGTTCCGATTTTAGAGTCGATGGTTTATGTTTATATGAAGTTAATGTTAATTAACTAAATTATAATCATTTTTTTTTAAATAACAACATTCACTAATAAAGTTAATGTTTATATGATGTGCTGTGTAATTTTTTTAAATACATAATAGTACAAGTTTGAATTGAGTATGTTATCCGTGTCATTCGAGATTTCTCTTATTTGACGTACGCTCTCCCCACATTACCTCGGAAAACGGGTTTCTACTGTACTGGGAAATAAATTTTATTGGTGACATTGCTATTTTTATGAAAATGGAGTATTTTTTAAGACATGAGTTCATTGACCATTTATTAGGTAATGGAAAATAATCGGTTTTAAAAATAACTACATTCACTAATAATGTTAATAATTATATGATGTGGTGTGTAATTTTTTTAATTACATAATAGTACAAGTTTGAATTGAGTATGTTATCCGTGTCATCCGAGATTTCTCGTATTTGACGTACGCTCTCCCCACATTACCTCGGATAAACGGGTTTCTACTGTACTGGGAAATAAATTTTATTGGTGACATTGCTATTTTTATGAAAATGGAGTATTTTTTAAGACATGAGTTCATTGACCATTTATTAAGTAATAGAAAATAATCGGTTTATGTAGCAGATAGACTGCGATTGAAGAAAATTGTCCGAGTCCCAGTTACCGAGTTTTTTTTTTTTACCTGAATCCGTTTTGTCGATTTTCCGGTCAAGGCTTATGTCGATTTGAGCCTGCGGAGCTTTCGTCCGAGACGCCTGTCCGAAGGAAAATAAACGCCGATCAGCCGAGCAGTCGATTCAATCCCCTCTCAACAGCGAAAAACAAAAACCCCTCGGAGGCTTAACCGGAACGCAATTTATCGTATTTTCCGGGTACCAGTGTCCCGACGATCGTGCAACGAGAAGAACGTGTGCTCTTCTTACGGGTATCGACGTCACGATTAAATCCTATAGATCCAAGAAAATAATCTCGTTTCGAACAGAGTCGTCCAAAGAGTAGTCTATTTATCCGATTGAAATGGCATTATCTCTTCTGTCTCGACATTTCCCCTCCAGCAAAATAGAGCGTCCTATACACGATAACTGTATTGCCGCCATATAAATTCGTACAAAAATCCGCATCGATCCCTCATCTATCGACTCAATCGTCCCGAAGATACATACATATATCCCTTTTCTTTGTTCTAATTAAACGATCACAAATCTCTCCACGTACACGTTTCCGCAACTTGATTAATTTTCATCTCCGCTGGCTTCATGGGAGGCCCTGGCAGTGGCAGGATTTTCCAGTTTCTCGGACATACCTTCAACATTCAATATATCATCGCCGACAACGATCCATTACTACGGCTACGCGGCGTAAACTATAAATCGGCGAATTATATAGTTTTACCCGTGTAATTCCGTTCTCAGCTGCCATCAACGATATCCCGAGGAGCTTCTCATAGCTATCATCGTAAAGGCTACTGGGCGCAAAACTGTACGAGTGTGTATATATATATATGTGTGTACGATGAGGCCGGAGATCGAGTGTGCTCGTTACCATCCGGTGTCCCTTGACGCGCGATCATCGAGTCGTTTCGTTCTCGAGTATGTAAGCTCGTTCGCGAGCTCGACTCTCGCGTTCCAATCGAGTCACCGCACCGGCTTGCTCTTCCTCGGTACGCTATCTCTATCTCTTTCCCTCCTCCCCCCCCACCTCACGGGCGCGGAAAAGAAAAATAACTCGTTTGTGAGCGAGTCAGCTCGCGGTATAAGCAACGCGAGCATGAAAATGGTTTCGCGGAAGCGGTCATCGCATGGCGGACGATTTCTGCTGCGGCTCCTCGGAGAGACGAGCCACCTTCGCGATCTGCCGGCACTCCCGCAACGAGAGGAACGGAAGAGTTTCTGACGGGGCAGCATGCGGCGCGGTGGGAGAGTGAGAGCGGGAGCGAGACCCGGGATAAAAAAAACTTTACGCACGGCAATATCGTATGTCGCGGTAATCAAAGAGAGAGGCTTGCTCATCTGTTGAAGCACATGCGGAGCTGCGAAGGCTGGAATAAGAGGGCAGGAGGGGAAGGGGGAAGTGGCGAAGGGAGGAGGATGGTGAGGAAGTTTCTCCCTCAAGAGGTTACTGCTTCTTGCGACCGTATCTTACGAAAGTGTCGTTCGTTCCACACTGGATGACACCCGAACGCTTTTATTACCAGGATAATCGGTACCCGAGTCTCCCGGAGCCGATAACGGCGCGGCGCCTTGAAAGAAATACCAACCTCCGCGTCCTCTCTTGGTGCGTTCGAAACGCGCCCGGCCACCCCTTCGTCACCGTAACGGCATGCTCGTTCACGAGCCTGGAGTTAAATACTCTGAGAACTTGGATGGATGCTTTAAGCTCGGTCACTGGGAAAGATTTCTTCGATGCGCTTGTAGTGCAGGACACTTTTGATGTGCAAACATCTTTAGCGGGACTTTTGCGTTACGGTTAGTGTCCCTGGACCAGTCTCCCTGGGTGAGTTTCCCTGAACAAGTCTGCCTGGACCAGTCTGCGTGGACCAGTTTCCCTGGGTCAGTTTCCCTGAACAAGTCTCGCTGGATCAGTTTGCGTGGACCAGTTTCCCTGGGTCAGTTTCCCTGAACAAGTCTCCCTGGATCAGTCTCCGCGGACCAGTCTCCCTGGGTCAGTTTCCCTGAACAAGTCTGCCTGGACCAGTCTCCGTAAACCAGTCTCCATCGGTCAGTTTTCCTAGACCAGTCTCCCTGGCTCAGGTTCCGTGTAACATTCTCCATGGGTTAGTTTCCCTGGACCAGTCCCTTTAAGCTAGTTTCCCGGGGTTGATTTCCCTGGACCAGTCTCTTTGAGTTAGTTTCCCGGGATCAGTTTCCTTGGACCAGTCTCCCAGGCTCAGGTTCCGTGTACCATTCTCCATGGGTTAGTTTACCTGGACCAATGGCCTGGGTCGGATTCCCTGGACCAATGCCCTGGGTCAGATTCCCTGCACCAGTCTCTCTGAGTTAGGCTTCCCGGGGTTGATTTCCCTGGACCAGTCTCTTTGAGTTAGTTTCCCTGGGCAAGTTTCCCTAGACCAGTCTCCCTGGGGCAGATTCCCTGGACCAATATCCCTGGGTTAGTTTCCCTGGACCAATCTCCCTGGGTTAGTTTCCCTGGACCAGTCCCTTTGAGCTAGTTTCCCGGGGTTGATTTCCCTGGACCAGTCTCTTTGAGTTAGTTTGCCGGGGTCAGTTTCCTTGGATCAGTCTCCCTGGGTCAGGTTCTGTGTACTAGTCTCCATAGATCAGTTTACCTGGACCAATGGCCAGGGTCGGATTCCCTGGACCAGTCTCTCTGAGTTAGTTTCCCGGGGTCAGTTTCGTTGGACCAGTTCCTTGGGTCAGTTTCCCTGGACAAGTTTCCCTAGACCAGTCTCCCTGGGGCAGATTCCCTGGACCAATCTCCCTGGGTTAGTTTCCCTGGACCAATCGCCCTGGGTTAGTTACCCTGGACCAGTCCCTTTGAGCTAGTTTCCCGGGGTTGATTTCCCTGGACCAGTCTCTCTGAGTTAGTTTCCCGGGGTCAGTTTCGTTGGACCAGTTCCTTGGGTCAGTTTCCCTGGACAAGTTTCCCTAGACCAGTCTCCCTGGGGCAGATTCCCTGGACCAATCTCCCTGGGTTAGTTTCCCTGGACCAATCGCCCTGGGTTAGTTACCCTGGACCAGTCCCTTTGAGCTAGTTTCCCGGGGTTGATTTCCCTGGACCAGTCTCTTTGAGTTAGTTTCCCGGGGTCAGTTTCCTTGGACCAGTCTCCCTGGGTCAGGTTCTGTGTACTAGTCTCCATGGATCAGTTTACCTGGACCAATGGCCTGGATCGGATTCCCTGGACCAGTCTCTCTGAGTTAGTTTCCCGGGGTCAGTTTCCTTGGACCAGTCTCCCCGGGACGGATTCCCTGGACAAGTTTCCCTAGACCAGTCTCCCTGGGGCAGATTCCCTGGACCAGTTCCTTGGGTCAGTTTCCCTGGACAAGTTTCCCTAGACCAGTCTCCCTGGGGCAGATTTCCTGGACCAATCTCCCTGGGTTAGCTTCCCGGGACCAATCTCCCTGGGTTAGTTTCCCTGGACCAGTCCCTTTGAGCTAGTTTCCCGGGATTGATTTCCCCGGACCAGTCTCTTTGAGTTAGTTTCCCGGGGTCAGTTTCCTTGGACCAGTCTCCCCGGGTCGGATTCCCTGGACAAGTCTCCCTGGGTCAGTTTGCTCCAGCCAGTTCCCATGGTGCAGTTTCCCTGGACCAGTCTTCCTGGTGCAGTTTCCCTCGACCATTCTCCTTGGATGAAAATCTCCTGATTGATTTTAGTGACTACTTTTTTTTGTTTAGATCACCGCAGGGCACGGCAGAGGAATAGCGCAAGATTGGAAAAAGGTGGCGTATGAAAAAAAAAGAGAGTTGCCGTTGGTTTTTTGAGCAGTACAAACAAGCATTGTCACGAGATTGCACCACGGACGAAAATGAGATTTCGCGTGTAGCAATATTTAATAAGGTCTTTAACGGAGAGGAAAGGGGGGGTAGAGTAGCTCGGGGTGTAGTAGCGGGAGCAACATCGGAGATACGAGCGCGAGAGGCGAAAGACCGTGGAGCCGGGTTGTGAACGCGTCAGCGGAATGGGACCACCCAACCGGCTCCAGCGCCTTAACGTGCATACGCATATATACTAATACTACGCCATGTATATACATACCTACATGTATGCATGAGTATGCGGGGCTTGTTGGGCGTGGAAAGTCATTTTTTTTTATCTTACCACAATTATAAATCACACCGAGCATCATTATGTTATGGATCGGTTTAGCGGGATAATGCTTTAACGACATACACATAATAACCGAAAGTAGTAGTATCGAAAGTTAAACGCCCGTCGAATTTTTGAGCTCGAGTCGAGAGTGATAGAGATGAAACTTCGTGTAATTAAAAAAAATGCTCCACTACCTTTGCCATTGAAAATACTCCAGGTGAAGCTGTTTTACGCACGGAGAAAAGAAAATTGTTGGGACAACAAGAATTTTGTTACCATAACTGATTTACCTGGTTAATATAGGGACAACAAAATATTTTGCTGTCGCAACAAATATTTCGCTGCTGTAGCCAAATATTTTTGCTGCCACAGCAATAAATGATTAACGATTTACATTTTGTTAGAGAAACAGAACAATTTATCTCCGTGCATGTTATTTGGCTTCCGAGCAGGCGCACCAGTCGTTCGAAAAAAAGTACGTTATCTTGGAGTATAACGATCCGAGGCTGCGCGTAGAATAAATAAAAAGGTGAAAAGGATAGAGTCCTCGGCGGGAGTGATTAAAACGTTCGGGAGTCGCGATGAGGTCGTTCGGTAGCAACGGCGGTCGATGATCGGGCTTCGATCCCCGGTTGGATATATACGTTCGAATCAGCCTCCTAGAAACGCCTCGAGGTCGCTGGCGCCGTCCAGGTAATTAAAACGGAAAACGGTAGGTTAATAAATTCCCGCGGGCATCACCGGGACGAGACTAGCAGCCGCGGCAGCGAACCGATCCGAACGGTCGTCCTAGGCTCACTCCGCCGAGTCGAGAGAGACCGCTCGAGAGATGACCGGTGAAGTTGCGTCGGTGCCGGCAGGTCTATCTCGTAAAGACGCACCCGTGGGAAGAATATTCTGCCATCCCCGTTCACCTCCTCCACCGTGTTCTCGAGTCTCCGTCACTCGAGCGAAAATTCTTCTTTATCTTACATAAGCAAATGCCGCAGATTAATAATCGTTGAACACAATTTCATGCTACTTTAAAATCACGCTATCTAAAAGAATTCCGGCGATTGGAAATTTATCGAAATAATTGCTGTATTTATCGAGGTATCGTTGCCGAGGCTGAAAACTATTTATCGAACAAGATGATTTATCAGCGTGATTTATAGCCACGTCGGTAAAGAGGAAAATTTCTTCTTTATTTATCACGTTTGTTTTTTGAATCAAGCATCAAACCTTCTCCAATCCGCAGACCTGTGGATTTCACGCATTTCCATACGCGCCCAAGTGCGCGATACGATTGATTTGGTTTAATCAGACATACGAGTGTAATCCCCTTTTTAGAAAAAAAAAACGACAGAAAAAAAATTCCAACGGATTAATCTTTCACAGCCCAAATTAAATCCCCATCGCGATGTTCGGTACGAGTTGTGTAAAGCGAATGGGCAGGGGGGTCTGGCCGGGGGTCCTCCGAGCGTTGGCCGAGGCTATTTTATGTTTGCAATTACAGCGCGCACGTTGTCGTTACGCTATCTTTACGCCGATGTAATCGTCACGCGTGCGGCAAATTCGACGCCCATTGCCTCGGTTCTCACCGGAGAAACCCGCACGCGCTTGCATATGTGTATCGCGTAAACTCTCGATCCTCGTGTGTGTAAATATATAATACACTCCGGCGAGGGAGAGGTGGAGGGGGCGGGGGGGGGGGGGGGGGAGCACGCGCGGTTTTAATGCGGTTATATATAGTGTATCGGCCCGCCATCGGTGTATGCGCATACTATATTACACAATGAAGATGAGGGTGTGGGGGGGAGGTGGGGGGGGGGGGGGAGGAGGAGCTGGGTAATTGAAAATGTAAATAGGGATCGAATTAACGATCTCGATCGCGACGGTACTTGATCGGCGCTCGCGCTTCTGTGTGTATAGATAGGTACGAATGATAATCGCTCGAGATCGAGTGCGCGTGCGCGCAGCGAGCGATATCAATACGGCGTTCGGATAACGCGATCCACAGCGACGAGGATTCGCGAACCGTTGCACTTCTCCCGTCCGGGGGGACTGGTTCCGTGCGGATAAACGATTGGCAATTACCGGGGCGATAAATTCAGGCAGTGAGAGGACTGTGAACCACCGAGTACGATGGGCGCCACTCCGATGGCCGTGCTGCGGGGAGATTATTATTGAAGTAACAGTGAGGTAAGCGATACACGGTGACGAGCGTCAGTCATTAGCCACTGTGCAGTCGGAGCTTCGATCCTACAATGTACCGTATTACACCCTGAAAAATAATTTATTTGGCGGCCATCGTTTATTTGGTTTTGGTATAATATTTATTTGATTTAAATAAATATTTATTTCATTCAAGTAACTATTTACATAATGTAATTAAATATTTATTTAAATCAAATAAATATTTTATTTAAATCAAATAAATATTTTATTTAAATCAAATAAATATTTTATTTAAATCAAAGAAATATTTTATTTAAATCAAAGAAATATTTTATTTGAATCAAATAAACGGTGGATGTCAAATAATTTTTTTTTTTCTGGGTATAGCTTATATTGTGAAACATTTTATTTTTTTATAACTTTTAGGAAGTTAAAATTTAATTTCAGAAAATAGGAACATTTTTTTAAATTAAGGCTTTTTCTACATAACATCTATTTTGATTTTTTTTATACGTAAAAAAGAAAAACGTAACTTTTTTTCAAACATCTTGATTTATATAGAGTTTTTTTTACACGGAAGTGGTTTCGGAGTTAAAAAGTTACGAACCGGTGAATGGTAGGTGAAGGTAAAGAGTCGATTAAGAAAATAAGGGTTGTCTGGAAGTAAAACATTTTTTTTCATGTCCGGTGAAAAACCTGTAAAAAAAATCATGCATTTTCCTCCGAAATTCCGTTTTGCCCCGGTGTCGCCTATCAGTCCTTCGGACCCGAAGAATTGATCGAATTCATATCAACCAAGCAAATATTATAAACGAAAGAATCAAAGTTGTTCTGCGATGTCTTTGACTCTTCGTTGCTGACGAGATCGCCTTAAGGTGCCGATGACTGTGCCTCCATCGTCCACCGGTATCTGCAACCTGTGCACCAGGATGTGCCTCGCCTCGCCTCACCTGCCTCCGCTACTATGTACTATATTACGTACCTGGCGTTTATTTTCATACCGTATACTGTATGTACACTGTACATACAGTGTGTAAAGTCGTCGTTCCCGACGTTGCAGGCTGTACCGGTAGGATCTACCCTCGTAATAATTAAGCGATGAAGAGGCGGTCGCGGTGCCCGACCACCGGCAAATCGCAGGGCTTATAATTCACACAGCCATCGGCACCTCAACAAACAAGCGAATGCCACCCATTGGCATCCCTCCGTCCCTTTCCGTCCAGTATCCTCTCCCATACATTAAGCCGATAGGGGGCCAATTACTGAACCACTTAAATTTACATAGCGTATCGTCTCGATATCAGGCTCGTTCCCATCCTCCGAGTATCCCGCTGTCCACTATCGATTATTCTCGCGATGATTGCGACTCCCCTCTCTCCCCCCCCCACGGTATCCAATGCCCACCGAACATCGCGATTCAAGTGATGTGAGAGGAGTGGTGATTACCCTCCGGTGGTAATGAAGACTACGGAACTCACCGAGCCTTTGAGAGAGAAATAGAAAGTCTCACATATATACATTATATGTATAATAATATAATATATCCATATTGATATTTTTATATTTCATATGTATATTACATATATATGTACATGTATATGTATATGTATACATATACATATACATATACATATACATATACATATACATATACATATACATATACATATACATATACATATACATATACATATACATATACATATACATATACATATACATATACATATACATATACATATACATATACATATACATATACATATACATATACATATATATATATATATATATATATATATAATGCATGTACATATGTGTGTATAGGGGAATGATCTTGTTGAGAAAAGCTCTGTATCGCTCCCCGGGTTCTTTTATCGAGGGTAATGGGCGCTTGTGGGCTCTGTTGCGTATCCTCCGCATGTACATGCTCTCTGTCCTCCGACCCCCCGACGCTTTATTATACGGAGCCTCACCTTCCGCGCTGTTGGCCACAACGACGAACGATAATAATCGAATTTATCGTAGTCCCGGGGTTCCCTCGGACTCCGCGCCAGGGGACGATAATGGCCAATACACGCGCGGCTCACTCGGCTATATAGATATTCATTTGTCGGTTTTTTATTTTTTTGTAAACTATTTTTTTTTTTTTTTTTTTTAAGCCTTCAGCTCGCTATAGTGAGCGCTTGCTACTTGCTCGGTGAACGAGATACGGAGGGTCTACGTGTTTATCTAATGTGTAATGTTGGAATGTAAGTGCAAGGGGAATGGCGTTCCTCGGGATCGGAGATATGACGATGCCGATCGTTCTCCATACACTTTCCTCTTCTTTCTCGGAGACTGTGATCTCGTGGGAACACCTCGGTTTTATCGCTTTACTCTGTACTTGGTGAAAATAAATGTAAAAAAATGGAAAATTGTGAAAGACTTTATAGTAGTTTCGATTATCATTATTCTCGACGATTTTAATCTACTTTATCGTCAGCGAGCTTGGCAATGGGACGGCTTGGATGAGAAATGAAAAGTGCAAGATCTTCGATAGCTCGCGGGATGCTCGGGAGATACCTGCAAATAATTATATTTGAAGTAATTAGCTGGAGGGTGAGCGCAGGATCGAAATTAAATTGAATAGTTTCTTCGCATATTCCGAGAATATGGTCCCTTATTTATAGGTGGTTAATCCACAGTAATTTCCACACGTAGCACGCTATCGAGGTGGCACGCAGGTGTAAAAATCGGTGTCCAGAACACCATGCAATACAGTCTAAACCCGTTAGTGGAAGTGCCGCAGCGTCGGCCAGTAGTGGCACAGCATCGGCCAGTACTGGCGCAGCGTCGGCCAGTATGGGCACAGCGTCGGCCAGTATTGGCACAACGTCGGCCAGTATTGGCACAACGTCGGCCAGTATTGGCACAACGTCGGCCAGTATTGGCACAACGTCGGCCAGTATTGGTACAGCATCGGTCAGTATTGGCATAGAGTGGGCCAGTATTGGCACAGCGTCGGCCAGTATTGGCGCAATGTCGGCCAGTGCCGGTCCTTCATGACATTCCCACTGGGGGGAGTTCTTATCAGAACTGACGAAAGCTGCTTTCTGTTGGACGGTCAGCCAAGTTTTGAGTTACTATGAATCCTGCATCGTGGAACAATCGTCACAGCTCGCGAGTTGTGTGTCCGTGTCTCTCAGCATGTGCCGCACGGTTTTTCGTAAAGAATTCTAAAGGTTTCCGACATTCTGACAAAACGCCTCATCGCGAGGCTTCTCACGTATGGGTTTTCCCGGCCCGAAGTGATTTTTCGCTTGATCCATCAAAGACAGTACGCGAGGGTACAAGGGTGAAAGAAAAAAGAATATGAAGAAGTGGAGGTGGAGGAAAAAGAAGGGGCGTCGAGCAGTTGACCGAACGAGCGGGGCCCTAACGGGCTTTTATTGGGGGGGGCTTAAGCGAAGGAGCGAGGGGACGTAAGAGGCGCAAGGGCGGGAGGGAGGATGAGGAATATAAGGACGATGAAAAGGGAGGAAGAGGTGCCTCCGTGATAGATGCGAGCGAACAACGGCGACATGGGTGGCCCTGCCACGTCACGTGGTTAGCCGGTACCTACTAGCCACCCCGAAGACATCGGCCGAAAACCGATATCAGACCCCCTCACTTTGTTATCTCTTATTCCGTTCGAGAAATTTGCATGTTTCGGAAGCTCCTCCATCAGAAATTATCTTCGAATGGCATCCGTGTTAATAACTCATTCCTGGCATGTTTTATCCTCTCAAACTAATGGGCCTCAATAAGATAAAACCTCAGCGTTCATCCATTTCTTCTCATCGAGCATGATGATTTTTTTTTTTGCAGTAAGTAGTAAAACTGGCCAAGAATCTACTGGCAGTTGCCTATAGAACTCCGAACCGGAGTTCGCAGCAACAGTGTAAAAAAATTCTGTTTGAAAATTCATAAATGTAGGGGAGAGCGGGCCAAAATAGCATAGCGGGGCAAAACGGGACTGCGAGGGCAAAACTCAATTTTGCAATAATTTTTGGATGCACCGTTTTGTCCCAACGATACATCTGGATTTTCAAACCCGTTTTGCCCCAAGTACCATCATCGCTACCATCTCAAAGTTATTGGAGAATTGCGTTTTTTCTCATTATCACGCTTTGCCCCGGTGTGCCATTTTGCCCCGCTCTCCCCCATAAGAAGTTTTATGTATACACAGTATATGAAATTTCATTGACACGTATGTAAGAATATTACGTTACCGGTATATTAAAAACAATATTATTTGAGTAATATTTGTGATAATAACATAATTTTTATATACGGATGTCTTAATTTTCAATACCATCACCGGTAATTTTAATATACAGGTATTGCATTTAAGATTAAATTATTAAAATTCAAACACAATGTATATGAATTCTAATTTCATTTACCGAGGTTGTATATTTCATATAATTTTGTGTATTCACTATAATTCAAGCTACCCAATTTAATTATTAAAAAGAAATGCGATTGCGTGAACGCGTATTAAAAAAAATTGCCAACGAACGATGGAAATGAACGAGGTCCAAATTAAGTAAACGCCTCCGCATTATTTCCGAGTAAAAAATAATGATCGGTAGGCGAACCAGAAATGTTTGTTTAGAAAAAAATGTTGATTCCGATTCCGTTTTCCGATCCGAGCCGCTGGCACGGAACGCTTCGACAAGTCGAGTGAGCTCTTCGATACGGGACCCCAGTCTGCGGTACGAAATTTGCGAGAACCCGAGTATCCGAGAGCCGTGAGGCTCGTACGTATAAGTTATCGCTGCGGACACGAAGATTGTCCGCGGACACGAAGAGAGTCATTGCACCGGGAACGAGAAATGTAACTGATGTCCTTGCCGCTTCTCCTTCGGGCTCGCGGTGCTCCCCATCCTCTTTCCCCTGTCTCGCTCGGGTCGCTATTTCCCATTTACGTAACCCACCTTGTGCCTCTTCTTTAAAATCGGATGACGATCATTACTACCGGCGGAGAGTCGTACATTAGGGAAAACAGAACGAGCAGTTTCGCGAATGCGATGTACACACGAGGCTCCCACGAAAATTATAATGATCCGTCTCGGATGCACTGCAGGAGATGGAAGTTAAGTACACGTGGTTAGCGACTACTTAAGAGCGAGGGCGAACGGGTACACCGGCGATTAGGCGGAAACATCGGGAGCCCCCGAGGGCCCGGCGACGAACGGTCTGGCAGGCGGCAGCGGCCAGCATCCTCCGAGTCGGCCCCCCGTGCTGGCGAAACGGCAGCAAGAGCATCGAAGAGGGCAGAGGCAACTTCTTCGATTCCCGGAAGCCGCAACGGCACAAGCTGGAAACAACCACACGAAAGAAGAGGCCGAAGGAGGAGAAAAAGCACTCGGGACACCGAGAATGCCTGGAGGAACGCGACTTCCTCGCTTCGTTTGTTCGATCGGGCAAAAAACTACTCAACGACCTCGAACTTCGAGAATATATACATTGCCGCGTGGCATATCGACGTACAGAATCATTCGGAATTGACTGAGATTGAAAAATCATTGTTGGTTGATGGATTTTTTTTGTTTGTTTTATTTTGGTTTCTTAAGGAACGGTACTCGGCATGCACTTTCCGATGCCCTGGTCGCTGATAAAAAAGTACATTTGAATCAACTAAGATTCGGGCAGGGACGTTCAAATAAATATTTTGTTGGCCGAAAATGTTTTAATGACTCAAAAATATTTTTGCGAAATCACCCAACAAATTGTTGAACCAACCAATATTTTAGCTGTAACCAACAAAATATTTAGTTGATTCAACCGTATTTTTTTTATCAGTGCAGCATTCACTTGAAAGTAAACAATTGAACTTTTATTATTTATTTTTGTATCCGGTTGTTTTATTTTTTAACTCTTCGATGTCGATTAGATGGCCCGCAACTTTGTTTTAATAACACATTTTTCACAAGAGTTCAAGTTTCGAGCAGTGAAGATTTTTTCGATAATTTCAGAATTATTTATCTTGCAATGTTAGGGCACAATTTAAAAAAAATTTGTTTATTCAATGTAAAGTTTCCGTCAATTCTGAATTGTCCTGTGCGATCCTGCGTCATGTGTAAGCAATACGATTTGATAGGTTGCGTCGGGCGGAAGTGATCATCGTGATTATTCGATTCGTCACGGCGCCCTCACATTTTGTCACATCGTTATCGCAGCAACCCCACCTCCATGGTTCTTCCTCGTTTCGATGATTGACTCGAAGGGAGATAGTTACCGAGAACACATCAGGAAGAATCACTCAGCTTAACGATCGGTCAGTGACTCCGAGCTTTCTCGCTCCTGTACTTCGTATTTCCGTGCTTCGAACGGACCGTGTCGTTCTCCGTTCAGGCTCGCAGATGGGGAGGAGCCGGAACGAAGAAGAACGATATTGGTTCCGATAGCCTGGAGTCGAAAAAGAACAAGAAAGACGAAGAAGATGCAGAAGACGAAAAAGTCGAGGAAGTTGAGGAAGGCAAAGAAGTCGCAGAAGACGAAAAAGTCGAGGAAGTTGAGGAAGGCAAAGAAGACGTAGAAGACGAAAAAGTCGAGGAAGTTGAGGAAGGCAAAGAAGACGCAGAAGACGAAAAAGTTGAGGAAGACGAGGAAGACGAGGAAGACGAGGAAGACCAGGAAGTCGAGGAAGACGAGGTAGACGAGATAGATGAGGAAGACGAGGAAGACGAGGAAGACGAGGAAGACGAGGAAGACGAGGAAGACGAGGAAGACGAGGAAGACGAGGAAGACGAGGAAGACGAGGAAGACGAGGAAGACGAGGTAGACGAGGTAGACGAGATAGACGAGGAACACGAGGAAGACGAGGAAGACGAGGAAGACGAGGAAGACGAGGAAGACGAGGAAGACGAGGAAGACGAGGAAGACGAGGAAGACGAGGAAGACGAGGAAGACGAGGAAGACGAGGAAGACGAGGAAGACGAGGAAGACGAGGAAGACGAGGAAGACGAGGAAGACGAGGAAGACGAGGAAGACGAGGTAGACGAGGTAGACGAGGTAGACGAGGTAGACGAGATAGACGAGGAACACGAGGAACACGAGGAAGACGAGGAAGACGAGGAAGACGAGGAAGACGAGGAAGACGAGGAAGACGAGGAAGACGAGGAAGACGAGGAAGACGAGGAAGACGAGGAAGACGAGGAAGACGAGGAAGACGAGGAAGACGAGGAAGACGAGGAAGACGAGGAAGACGAGGAAGACGAGGAAGACGAGGAAGACGAGGAAGAAGAAAGACGAAGAGGAAGAAGAAAGACAAAGACGAGCAAGACCAGGAAGACGAAGAGGAAGAAGAATACGACATCTTTCTCTTCTTCGTCTTCTTCTTGGATAGGGTACAGTATCGGCGAGGCAGGGAGGCTTTAATTAGTTGGAATCGTCGCCGCGTCGTCCTCGTCGGGCCCGTCCTCGTGAGGCAACAATCGCCGGAATTAATTATGTCGCGGATAAGGAGCCCCATTTGCGAACTCTTTGACCTTCCGACGCCGCCTCAGCACTGCGACTGCGAACCACCGGAGAGAGTCTTTCGATGATATCGAGAACCGCACCTCTCAAACGAGAAATCTCATTTCTCTCATCCTCTTCAACCCCCCCCCCCCCCCCTCCCCGCCCCTCTCCACCCAGTCCGGATCTATGCCTATATTTCATTATCGTCAAGAGACGCCTCGACGATTACGGGATATTAACACTGTAAAACGGGTTATAACATCTCGCGAGTACGGAACTCGAGCGGCAACTATCAGACATGAAATTATCGCGATGACAAGGTATCACGCGAGCGTCAGAATCAAGATCATTCTCGGTAAGCACACACTTGCATTTACCCTCTTGACGTCCGACTATATGTGAATAATTATCTTGCAGTCCAGTTATGAAAGCGATCATTTCTTTTTTCGTTTGCCTCAGCAGGTATTTTTAGGGGGGAGAATAAAGAGTTAATGTTTTTCAAGTTTGAGTTTTTAAGTTAAAAAATTGTTTTCGCGTGATCAGATCGCCGATTGGTCGATCTTATATTGTATTACCGAGAGAAAAATGTTTACATTTGCTTCGTGGGCGCTAGATATAGAAATCTATATATACCCGACCGGTCTATTTGACGTGGAAAGTCTCAAAAAAAATTATGTTTACTGTTAAGTTCTACCGTTTTTTTATATTGCAGTCCAGTTATGAAAGTGATTGTTACTTTTTTCGTTCGTTCCATGAAGTATTTTTAGAGGGGTGAGAAAGAGTTACATTTTTTTGAAAGTAGGAAATTTGAACATTAAAATCAAAAGAATTTTTTTTTTTTTAAATTGAACTTCGAGATTTTTTTGTTTTCGAAACTGGTAATTTTTTAGAGATTTATCATTCCATTTTTTAACTCCCGACTGTCCGCTGGGGCAAAAAGATGGCAGTTAAGCGTTTCCCTGCGGCCTCCCGATTTTGCTGTTTTCGTGGTTTTCAGTGTTTGTCGGAACGGCGCAATGTCTCTTGACAGAATTTGGCACACTAGTTCTGTATATGTGGGAGTGTGTTCGTAGCCAAGGAATAAGAAAATAAATGTGAAATGTCAGAGATAATTAATTTCGAAAAAACGGGCCAAAAGCCTAAGGGAGAGCGGGGCAAAATGGCACAGAGGGGCAAAATGGGATAATGAGTCAAAACGCAATTTTCCAATAACTTTTGGATGGTGGAGATGGTGGTACGTGGGGCAAAACGGGTTTGAAAATCCGGATGTATCGTTAGGACAAAATTGGGCATCCAAAAATTATTGGAAAATTGAGTTTTGCCCTTACCGTCCCGTTTTGCCCTGCCGTGCCATTTTGCCCCGGTCTCCCCTATTCAGATATATCGACAGACGGCCGCCATTATCTACTATTGCCTTTGCGATTATTTGTCGTCTGCTATAAAAATGCTGCGGCTGAGTGCTATTCTGTAGTGCATCGAATTCACTGAACGTATAGAATAACCTCGAATACGCGTCGAGCTGTGTCTATAATAATTTGTTATATATATATAAAAGTTGTTTATGCGTGTTTTTAAAAATTATTATAAGTTTTTATTTATTTATTCGCAATCCTAGCGTTTTCGCGTTTTGGTTACATTATTTTCTATTGCCGAGAGAGAAGTGTTTAACTTCGTTTGAAGACCGATGAAATCTCTAATCAGATTCTCTCTACAGCGATAGCAATGCGGGTGTTAAATACAGAAATGTATATATGTATACTCGACCTGTCTATTCGACGTTGATAGTCACAAAAAAAAATTATGTTTACTGTTGGGTTCTACCGTTTTCTTATCCATCCATTAGTGGCATGTAATGATAGTCGTAAAAACTGTGTCACTGACCTCCGGGGACGAGGGAACAAAAACATAGGCGACGAGTCAATGACTCGTTATTATAGACAGCGACTGTAGACTTCTCTTGAGAATCGAACGTTTGCCCGCGGGTCTCCGTACCGGATACTAAAAACCCAACGGCTCGAGCCCGCTAACGTCGCGCAATTACTTACGAAGCAAGAGAGAGATTTCGTGTGTGTATCGGTGTACGTGATGGGAGCCGCGATTTGAGAGCCACTGGGCCGTTTACAATTAAGCAATGTAACCGAGTCGCAGACGCGTGGAGCGTCGTGTGTGGTCCCGGCGTTTGAGTCCCACCTCTTTCCTCCCAGGGCACTCCGAACGAGAGGGAGATAGAAACGCTGCCGGGTCGACGTCGTTTCTCCCCGCGCTTATTCTATCCACTCTGTCCGAGCGCACACCGCCGGCACTACGTCCTGCTCCCTTTGGCTCTTACTACTTCCACATCCCCCACTGCTTCGTCGTTTGCAATGCTGCAGTTTCTCCCACCTCTTTTAGGGCGCCTCCACCGCGTGCTGCTCCCGCTGCACCCGTTCTTCCTTTCGCTCGGTGCTGCCTTCCGACCGTGCAACCTATGAATTTCTTCCGCTCGGATGATTTTCTCACCTTTTTGGCGATTTTAGCGAATTTGGATGCCCAATGATCGATGGAGATCCGCCACTGCCTTACCGACTGGGCAACTTCGGCATTTCCTCCGCTCAGCTGCTTCGCCCTAAGAGGCGGAGCAACATTTTGAAGCCAGACTGGTGCGAGAACCCGAAAGGAAAATGCCCCGAAGCTCAATTCACGTAACAACGCTATCCAAGTCTCTTTGTCGTATCGGGACGATAGTCCAGATCATCTTAGTCTATATCCATAAAAACTTACTAATAGAAAACTCTATCCTTGCTAAAAACAAATTAGCCAAAAACGCAATTCTCTTGGGCGATTGGAACCCAAACAGAACTTCTTACGAAATTTAAATTTTATTCAAATCACCACGTCACCAACATTAATCAAGTCGAAGAATAGAGACACTACTCCGGATGTAATATTTTGCACACAAAATATTAAAAGCAACGTTTCAAACATAGAGATTTCTCCCAATATAGGTGCGGATCACCTCTCAATCGTGCTAACACTCGACACCGGCACTCCCACCATTCAAAGCCAAATTACAGGAAAGCTAAACTTTAACAAATCAGACATCGTGCAGATTAACCGAGATATAGACATATTTTTTTACGCCCTCACGGGCTCGCCGATCAACGAAGATATCGTCGATACATTCAACACCCAACTAGCCGATGCAAAGAAAACAAGCCGATACTAGACAACAAATAAAAACTTCTTCCTACACGAACTGTCGATATTCATTATAAAACAAATAAAAATCAAACGCCAACTATATCGTGAATGCCGAGTAAATCGTAATTTATTCAAAGCCAAGATCAACGTGTACAAGAAAAATATTCAAAAAATGATAATGCAATACGAAACCTGTGAGGTAATTCACCGAGCCCGGGCTGAAAATTATTGGCGAACAATTTTTTTTTAAATCACCGAATATAACCAAGCACGCAATTCTTCATCAAATCTTACCATTGACGGAGACACCACAGCATCAAACGTGGAAAAAGCAGAGGTATTCTCGCAACACTTTAACAACACGAACAAACTATCTAACGACCCAAAGTCCAGTGACCAGCGAGCCTCGAGAAGATCAGAACCGCTGAAACCACTGCCACACGGAATCTGACCAGAATCAGACACCCTAAACATCTTCTACACAACCCGCGCAATGCGCTTCTTTACAAGAAAACTAGCATCACACCCATATCAACAAGAACACAAATCAACAATCAATTCGCATCCAATCAACTAGCAAACATTCAACCGCCATGCCTACAATCCGCGCCAAAATGTTTTCGAAGACATTCATTTCCAACACAGACTACATATCAACACCTAATCAGAATGACGAATGAAGAAGTATACGATTGTATACACCACATGAACACAAAAGCTACAGACTCGTCCCCAATATAAGAAAGCCAGGGCCTGAAGGACTCCGGTCGATGGCCCATTCACAATATATATACGTATACATTAATGAGCAAATGTATAATAATGTATAATCATATATGTATGTATGTGTTTTTTTGCTTTTGAGAATACAATTGATTCTATAGCAAGAAATAGCTTAGTCTTAGCTTATTCGTTAATCATAAATGCGCGCATTTTGCATCCGTTGATAACAAAGTGGAAAATTGCTGTTAGTATAATCATATATAATGTATATCATATATAATAATATAACAATGTATAGTATCATATATGTATGTATGTGTTTATTTGCTTTTGAGAATACAATTGATTCTTTAGCAAGAAATAGCTTAGTCTTAGCTTATTCGTTAATCATAAATGCGCGCATTTTGCATCCGTTGATAACAAAGTGGAAAATTGCTGTTAGTATAATCATATATAATGTATATCATATATAATAATATAACAATGTATAATATGATATATGTATGTATGTGTTTATTTGCTTTTGAGAATACAATTGATTCTTTAGCAAGAAATAGCTTAGTCTTAGCTTATTCGTTAATCATAAATGCGCGCATTTTGCATCCGTTGATAACAAAGTGGAAAATTGCTGTTAGTATAATCATATATAATATATATCATATATAATATTATATAACAATGTATTATATGTGAAAAGGTCATTAAATTATTGTATGTATTGCTAATAAACACACACTTATTAGGATTACAAGATGCCCAACGATCGAGGTGATTCCAGTGACTCATTCCGGAAAATTCTAGGGTTGTTCTTCCTTTCGGGCGGTGCTGCCTTACCGACTGAGCAAATTCTGCATTTCCTCCGCTGATTCACCATTTTCGGTAACTTTAGCGAATTTGGATGCCCAATGACCTGTGCCGGGGAGATCCAGTGACTCATTCCTGAAGACCCTAAGGCTGTTTCTCCTCGGGAATTCTTCGTGCAAGGTTTTTTTTACAGGTTCTTATTTCTAAGGCCTCCGGGTCTGAGGTCGCGTAGTCAATGCCCAGATGAAATATTTCGGGGCTCTCGGATTAACGGCGTAATATTATACGGCCTCGAGAAGAGCTGATATGTCGCGTGGGATCCTAGAGGTACAGTCTAGTCGAATTTCCAGAAAAATACGCTCTAAATTCTGATATTAATAACGATATCACTGAAAATCAAATACAATCCCGATTAAATTTATTTTAAAAAAATGGTACTGAATGAAATGCGAAGAATAATAAACAAACTAAGCACTGCTTTCAGTCTTGATAAAGACTTTTTTAATTTACCCATTAGTCTAGACTGTATCTGTAGAAATAAATATTGAAAAAATCGTTGAAGCTCGGTCAGTCGATGCCTTGAAGAAAAAAAAAATAAGGCGAAAACGCAGGGGTATCGCGGCACACGCAGTGTAGAATAGAAGGATAGAGCCGTGCGACGTGACGATGGGAATCGAGCGGGACGTGTTTAGGTTTCAGACTTGTCCGAAGGCGCGGACGCGTAAAGAGTGACATGGCACGACGAAACTAAATACCTGTGTAGCGAAATATCCCGTATATGGAGTATATATATTTGGTTGAGCCAGTTATACCTGCGGGCGCCTGGGTCGCCGAGACCGCGAGGTCGAAATCACGTCGGGACCGAAAACTGTCAAGAACTATTCCTCGAGCGGCGGTAGACGATCTCACTCACTTAATTCCCTTGTGCCGACTTGGAATCAGTGAATATGGTTCCGTCGCGCTTTCGGGTGGCCCCCCCATTCACTACAAAATTCTAATGTCCCGACGGCTTAGGATCATTTTACACTTTTACTCTCGGATCAGGACCAGATTCGATAGCGATCCAATGATCATACCTTTTCAGCCTCTTGTTCTTGGTAAAAAAAAATTACATCTTTGCTATCTTATTCACACCCAGAAAAAAAAAATTATTTGATGGCCACCGTTTATTTGGTTTAGTGAAATATTTATTTGATTTAAATAAATATTTATTTTAATTAAGTAAATAGTTACTTAAATGGAAAACATTTATTTAAAACAAAATACATATTTTACTTAAACCAAATAAACGGTGGCTGTCAAATAAATTATTTTTCTGAGTGCAGATTTCCGGTCAAATATCGCTTTTTTAAAATCATTTTTCAATTTTTTTTTTGTCATTTCTTAGTAATTATTGTTTATAATTTTTCATAATTTTCTCGTCGGACGTAAAATAAAAGAGTCTCACGGCAAATGCAGGAAACGGATTCCTCTGTTACGCTGATATAATGTGCAAAGTGTAAATTTATAGTAAATTTTTTCCCGTTTTTTTCTTCAAATTTCGTGTCCTCGTGTCCTTCCACTTAATGGATCTCTGAAGAGGCTCGGCCGATCGAGACCTTCAGCCCTCCCTCTCTTCCGCTCCCGATCGGTTAATGAAGAGTTCCGCTTATATGTATCTATACAGCAGTATAGATATGGTGTATACAGAGATGAGTCTCTCGGCCGGGTGGACAACGGCAGGTGACGTTGCATTCATGCATGAGAGTGGTGCGAGTCGCCGCGCGGTCATTTCGCGTTTTCTCGTCCCTCTAAAAACTCACGGGAGATCGGCAGTTTCGAGTCGAGAGCGATCCGAACAGAGGAGCGGAGTCGGGAGCAAACACAGAACAGCACACACCGGTCGTACCCGTAGAAGTTGCACCAGAAGAGATCCTTCCTCTCGGTTCAGACTCGAGACCCGCGGGGCCTCATCGATCGCGCGTTCGCCTCGCATCGGGGACGAAGAAAATTTCGCGATCCCGCGATCGTCTCCTCCTTCGATCTCCACCGATCTCCCTTTATCTTTCTCTTCCTTTCTCTCTCGGTAGACTGTTGCCCGGAGGGCCCACACATCGAGTTGCCGGAACAACTCACCGTCGACCGGCGATTGAGCCATTAAGTTCGAAACCCAAAGATTCGCGGAAGCGCGACGATCCGATCGACTCGACGCGAATCGACAACAAGAACTTTTTTTTGTTTTATTTACTTTTAATTTTTTTTTTTCTTTTACCGAGACACATATGCGATATGTCTGTATATGCGGTGCTCGATCTTTCTCGTCGCTCGTTCCGTCGCGAAATTATTTTTGCAAACCGGCCACGCACCAATTGTCCTCGGTAATTACGCGAGAAGTAACCGATTTCGTATCCGAATAAGGCAATCCTTTGCAGGATCGACGATACCACCGATGGTTATAAGTATTTTGTTCTTTTTGTAATTAATTTTCTTCCTCTTATTACTCTCGCTCGAAACTCGTTCTCAGCGTGTGCAACGAAACAACGAATTTGGCAAAATTACTTCGAGAGATCGAAGTTTCGAAATGAGGATGATCGAGCGGATAGAAATAGGTATTTTTGTTTTTCCAAAACAAAAAAAAATGTATCTAGATGACACAAATAGCGTTTACTTACAATATTGACTTATATGCTTGAACGGATAACGAAATTTCTATATCGAGGCGTATCCTCATATTCCTGACGTAAAATAAGATTTTTTGATCAGGTTTTCATAAATTCTTCATTTTTACAAGAAATCGATTTGATACGTAAAAGTGTCCGGTAGTTCACCCAAAAAAATAATTTATTTGACGGCCACCGTTTATTTAGTTTATTATTATTATTATTATTTATTATGACACTCTAGAACTCTAGGACTCTAGGACTCTAGGTTTAAGTACAATATTTATTTGATTTAAATAAATATTTATTTAAATAAAGTAAATAGTTACTTAAATTAAATAAATATTTTACTTAAACCAAATAAACGGTGGCCGTCAAGTAAATTATCTTTCTGGGTTTTTAGAAAAATGAGATTTGCCAACAAGGAAGCGGCTCGGCTGTTAAAGGGTTAACGATCTTTGGTCTGTTCATTTGAATTTTTTAATTTTTCAGAAAAAAAAATCGTAAGATGCCGAGCGAGTTTTCTCGATGCAGAGTCCGAGCAGAGCCGTGGGATCCGAAACCTTCGGCGCTCCGGAGCTCCCGAGATCGCAACCTTCCGTTACTGTTCGCGCGCTCGATCTCGAGATAATTTATTGGTCAATCAGAATGACGCATTGCGGTATAAGGTGACACGTCAGCGTTCGCGGCCGACCATTAATTTTAATACTGGAAGGCAACAGCAGCGTCAGAGTCGGAGCTCGCTCGATCGTTCCTTCGGCACTGATCTCCCTCCCGGGATCGGATCGGTCTTTCTAGCAAGACCGGCTGATCTTACGTAGTACAAGGCATTGGCTCTTCCATCCTAGAAGCATCGCCTGCAACCTCGGCCTCACGGTGACGCGAGATGCTCCGAGATGCATCGATCGTCGCGCATCATCGCTGCTACCGACGTGCTATAATATCTCCGTCCAAGAGCGGCTTGATTGATTCGAGATCTACCGCGCATGCGCGTCCTCGACCAGAAAACACCCGGTATCGATGCGTAATACCGGCGCAGTTGATCGGCGAATAATGTCGTACTTCTTCCATGATCTCAATCGTTACTTTCATCTCACGGGGAGAAACAACGAAAATCTTTATTACATACAGTAGAACCCCGTTTATCCGACGTAATGTGGGGAGAGCGTACGTCGGATAAGCGAAATCTAGGATAACGCTAATCAATCAAGCCGTCCAAGAGCGGCTTGATTGATTCGAGATCTACCGCGCATGCGCGTCCTCGACCAGAAAACTCCCGGTATCGATGCGTAATACCGGCGCAGTTGATCGGCGAATAATGTCGTACTTCTTCCATGATCTCAATCGTTACTTTCATCTCACGGGGAGAAACAACGAAAATCTTTATTACATACAGTAGAACCCCGTTTATCCGACGTAATGTGGGGAGAGCGTACGTCGGATAAGCGAAATCTCGGATAACGCGAATCAATCAAGCCGTCCAAGAGCGGCTTGATTGATTCGAGATCTACCGCGCATGCGCGTCCTCGACCAGAAAACACCCGGTATCGATGCGCAATACCGGCGCAGTTGATCGGCGAATAATGTCGTACTTCTTCCATGATCTCAATCGTTACTTTCATCTCACGGGGAGAAACAACGAAAATCTTTATTACATACAGTAGAACCCCGTTTATCCGACGTAATGTGGGGAGAGCGTACGTCGGATAAGCGAAATCTCGGACAACGCGAATCAATCAAGCCGTCCAAGAGCGGCTTGATTGATTCGAGATCTACCGCGCATGCGCGTCCTCGACCAGAAAACACCCGGTATCGATGCGTAATACCGGCGCAGTTGATCGGCGAATAATGTCGTACTTCTTCCATGATCTCAATCGTTACTTTCATCTCACGGGGAGAAACAACGAAAATCTTTATTACATACAGTAGAACCCCGTTTATCCGACGTAATGTGGGGAGAGCGTACGTCGCATAAGCGAAATCTCGGATAACGCGAATCAATCAAGCCGTCCAAGAGCGGCTTGATTGATTCGAGATCTACCGCGCATGCGCGTCCTCGACCAGAAAACACCCGGTATCGATGCGCAATACCGGCGCAGTTGATCGGCGAATAATGTCGTACTTCTTCCATGATCTCAATCGTTACTTTCATCTCACGGGGATAAACAACGAAAATCTTCATTACATACAGTAGAACCCCGTTTATCCGACGTAATGTGGGGAGAGCGTACGTCGGATAAGCGACATCTCGGATAACGCGAATCAATCAAGCCGTCCAAGAGCGGCTTGATTGATTCGAGATCTACCGCGCATGCGCGTCCTCGACCAGAAAACACCCGGTATCGAGGCGCAATACCGGCGCAGTTGATCGGCGAATAATGTCGTACTTCTTCCATGATCTCAATCGTTACTTTCATCTCACGGGGATAAACAACGAAAATCTTCATTACATACAGTAGAACCCCGTTTATCCGACGTAATGTGGGGAGAGCGTACGTCGCATAAGCGAAATCTCGGATAACGCGGATTACGTACTCAATTCAAAATTGTATTACTATTATACATTTTTTAAAAATAACACGACTTAATATAAACATTAATTTTATAAGTGAATCGAATTATTTTTTAAATATAATTATTATTTAGTTAGTTAACCTTAACTTCATGTAAACATAAACCGTTGACTCTAGAATTGGAACTGCTGTATTTGCAGCTCGCAATATAAAAACGCAGCAAACTTGTGCAAGTTTAACCGCGTATGCAACAAAGTCGCCGTTACGGACTACTACGCGCGTGGGCATTGCTGCTTTATCCATTTTTGTCCGAGTTTGCCGTATTATCCGAGCCTACACACCGGTTAACACGGAGGGCTCGGATGAGTTGGGTGTCTCGGACAACGCGGAGGCTCGGTTAAGGATATCCGTACCAAAAGTTTTTTCTGTTCGATTTTGATCAAACTTATGCGGTCTACAGAAAAAAAACACGTTTTATTTGTTGGAATTTTTAAAGATTTTTTGACGGTCTAGTTTTTTTGCAACGTGACTTCAAAGTCACGTATTTTAACATGGGAAGGCTCGGATCTAATCTCAAAAGGATACAATGTAGCGTTTATCTCCGCCAATTTCTGTTCGGTTGATATTAAAAACAAACTGATTAAAGAGCATACTTTACTACAGACAGTGTCCAAATTTGAAAAAGATTTACGGTCTCGTTTTCAACTGCCGTTAAAAAAAACGAAGCGTTCATCTCTTTCTAGCACACTTGCTTTCCATCACCTTTCTCTCTCGCAGAGTGACTATCGCGTTCAGCGGAGCCCCTCTCTCGTAGACCCCCTCGCATTTCTGGTAAGGGTATCCTTAAGGTAGTCCTTGCGGACAGCCTGAGCCCACGTGAGTTCAGAGCGAATTGAGAGTGGAATTGCGAATACTTCGCGATGAGATAAAAATCTGAAAAAAATCAACCATATGGAAGTTACTGAAAAGATTGATTTTGCATAATAATAATTCCAAAATGTTATTAACAAATGAATGAAAAAAAAATTGTTCAACAAATCTTCCGGCAACTTAACTTTTTGTTCATATAAAAACAATAAGTTAATCTTTTTGAATACGTATGAATTTTTTCAGAATTTTGTCTAATTTTTGAAAATTGCGTTTTTAGTTAATAAAAAAACGTGATTTTCAAAAATTAGATAAAATTCTGAAAAAATTCATACGTATTCAAAAAGATTAACAAATTGTTTTTATATGAACAAAAAGTTAAGTTGCCGGGGAATTTGTTGAACAATTTTTTTTTTATGCATTTGTTAAGAATATTTTGGAGTTATTATTATGTAAAATCAATCTTTTCAGCACCTTCAATATGCTTGATTTTTTTCGAATTTTCATCCCATCGAGAAGTGTTCGCAATTCTCTCTCAATTCTCTCTGAACTCATGTGGGCTCATACTGTCCGCTAGGACTACCTTAATCGGAGGTCGGATAAGCGAGGTTCTACTGTACATAGATAGATAGATAAATTCGTTTATTTCGCGTTCTGAGCCTCCTAAGAACACCGTGCATCAAGATACAAACAATCGTTACAACACAAAAAGACAAATGATAAGAAAAATAGAATGTAATAGAATATAATAGAAAAATAAGATACATAAGCAAGCATAAGAATACACAAAAAATATAATGCAAAGTAGGAAAACATAAAGTACGCACGAAGAAAGATACAATTAAAAATAAAGTATAATGAGTACTGTAGTCTTTATTATATTGCCGTCGAACGTGGACACTGTGCTGCTCTATTAGGCTTATTAAAAGCAAATACGATCTCGTCGTATTTATCTTTTGAATGTATTTACCTGGCAGGTAAAGTATGACACAAATCGACGGATACAACAATTTATTTGACACAACTCGAATCTCACCGTTTCGATACAAATATGAAATTAACGGTGAATTAATGGAAGGCGGAAAATGTAAAGCTGCAGTAAAATGTATCGCGTGTCTGAGGTAAAAAGTCATTTTTTCCACGTTACCGAACGACCAGTCGGTGGTTATTATACTCCTACTTCAAAATCCATGAAAAATAATAGTAATAAAAAGATGCAATAGAAAGCCGCAAACGGAAAGCTATTACAGTGCGCTTATCGGGCATAAGCGTTTTCACGCCTTTGCCCGGCAAGTACTATCCTCCGATTCTAGTCACGCGATGTTCGTACCGCAATTGGCATTCAATTTGCAACCATCGATAATATTATACATTTCATTCCTCATTTTTCTTGGCTTTTAATAAAAATGAAAAAAAATAAAAAAAAAAAACAAATAAATAACAAGAGCCGTGAAAATCAAACCGTGGCGCAACGCATGTGAGCCCTTATGTCACACACGCACCGGTACTTTCTACGGTCTTTCAGAAAAATCTCGTCCCAAATCCCCCCCCGGGCTCTTAAGATCGAGGCCGTACGTATGTAAATCCGTCGAGCTCGCCGATTAATAATTAATCCTGAGGGAGTTAGACAAAAGTGTCCATCGATATCTTCGCGGTAGACGAGGACAAGGACGCGGGTGAACGAGATCCCGTCGGGTATCGCGCGGGCTACGCAGCCGCTGCGATACGCGACCGTCCAATACGTCCCTGTCAGATTAGGATCGCCGGCTTGACAGACTCGCGCTTCTGTCTGTCACTGCTCGCTGCGTGCTGGAAGCCTCTCGCAGTACACACACACACACGCACACATAACGAAAAAAAAAAAAAAAAAAAAAAAAATGCATACCCACGGCTATGCAGTAAATTTCTTTGCGAGGTCAGACCTCCCTACTCTTCTCCGCGTAGATCCATAACAACCGATATTCATCCTCCTCCTCCCGTCCCGTGCTTTGTATGTCCCGGAATCTTTACAAATGATTCCGAGAATGAGACAGGCTTCGTAGACAAAAGAACGAAAGAGCGGGACGGAAGAGAAATGGAAGACCGGCAGCGAGGCATTAACCTGGCCTGGCGTGTTCGGCATTCCTCGGCTCCGCAGCTCCTCGGCTATGAGAGAGGTCAAGCATCGCGTACTTACGCATTCATCTTGACCGGCGTGGAATACACTCTATCGCTATATACATGTATCCCATTCTCGGCGACCCTCTCGACTCTCAAACGCTGTAGGACCATCAAACCGAGACCTCACTAACCCGGCAGTTCATCCTTTTCCGCTACTTCGTTTCATTATAATACACCACGAGAGAGAGAGCAGCTTCGGCGCGGAGCATTTTTTTTTTACAGTAGCCGCTTCCTCGGTGACTCACCGTCTCGAGTCTGAATCCCGCTGGCTTTCCAGATCGCTTTTTTTTTTATAGAATTCATCAATTCTGATAATTTTTTTAGCTTCATTAACCCAGTAGTAGTAGTGAGATTATTGACAGTGCACAACATGGAACAGTGTTTAATACATAACAGACTTCAATCACACATATGCTGACAATTGGCTGTCGACCGAAGTCCTTCAGCCACGGTTTTTCATCTTTTTACTAATTTTTTTTTTTATATTGTTTTAAATATTGGTACTAAAAATGAAAAATGTCAGTTTGTTTCGTCGTTGCTCATTCGTTCGAGTTGCTGGTAAGTCGTAAGTGTTGGGTGTTTGAATGTGTGTATTGTGTTTGGTTCATCAACCCATTTTCGCGAGTTTCTATTATAGTATAAATGATTTTAGCGTTGCAATGTTTGCAAAAAATGTTATCGGATTTATTTGTATCAGTGAAAGAAAAGTCATTGACAATGTTATACAATTCACATCTGTTATTCTATACTAATTTTTTACATTGCCAAAGGGTCATCGACCCGAGTCTTTCAACCCTTATTATATTATGAATTTTAGTTCAAAGTTTATAGCAGACTGTTTTGCGAAACGGAATGGGAAATGATTTTAGCGTTGCAATGTTTGCAAAAAATTTTATTTAATTTATTTGTAGTAGTGAAAGAAAAGTCATTGACAATGTTATACGATTTACATCTGTTATTCTATACTAATTTTTTACATTGTCAAAGGGTCATCGACCCGGGTCCTTCAACCCTTATTTTATTATGATTTTAGTACAAAGTTCATAGCAGACTGTTTTGCGAAACGGAATGGGAAATGATTTTACCGTTGCAATGTTTGCAAAAAATTGTATTGAATTTATTTGTATCACTGACAGAAAAGTCATTGACAATGTTATACAATTTACATCTGTTATTCTATACTAATTTTTTCACATTGCCAAAGGGTCATCGACCCGATTCCTTCAACCCTTATTTTATTATGATTTTAGTACAAAGTTTATAGCAGACTGTTTTGCGAAACGGAATGGGAAATGATTTTACCGTTGCAATGTTTGCAAAAAATTGTATTGAATTTATTTGTAGCAGTGAAAGAAAAGTCATTGACAATGTTATAGAATTTACATCTGTTATTCTATACTAATTTTTTACATTGCCAAAGGGTCATCGACCCGAGTCCTTCAACCCTTATTTTATTATGATTTTAGTACAAAGTTCATAGCAGACTGTTTTGCGAAACGGAATGGGAAATGATTTTACCGTTGCAATGTTTGCAAAAAATTGTATTGAATTTATTTGTATCACTGACAGAAAAGTCATTGACAATGTTATACAATTTACATCTGTTATTCTATACTAATTTTTTACATTGCCAAAGGGTCATCGACCCGAGTCTTTCAACCCTCATTATATTATGAATTTTAGTTCAAAGTTTATAGCAGACTGTTTGCGAAACGGAGTGGGAAATGATTTTAGCGTTGCAATGTTTGCAAAAAATTGTATTGAATTTATTTGTATCAGTGACACAAAAGTCATTGACAATGTTATACAATTAACATCTGTTATTCTATACTAATTTTTTCACATTGCCAAAGGGTCAACGACCCGAGTCCTTTAACCCTCATTATATTATGAATTTTAGTTCAAAGTTTATAGCAGACTGTTTGCGAAACGGAGTGGGAAATACGCCTGGATTACCGTCGGGCTTGCCAGCCCCGAGAGTATTTCGAGGTAGAACTCCGTTTCCGTTCGGATTCGTTGCATCAGCGCGAACGATACCGGTGCAAGACCGAAGAGATATTGCCGGCCAGCACGGTCATCGATATCTGATCGCCGTGCGAAGGAGCGGCCATTCGTTCTCGTCTCGTCGACACGCCGCGTGTATCCTTTTAGAAACACAAACGTTTCTGGACGGCGAGACGGAGAGAGAGAGAGCTCGGCATGGAAAGCGACGATGAACGGAAGTCGCTTTTCGCTCTACGGTAAAACCCGACTCGCGACTCCTCCCGCGCCTACGGTCGTCGATTCGTCGTCGCCTCCGCAACAATTTTCGAGCTGGGAGTCCCTCGCTCGTTTTACCTGTCCCTCAGCCAGCGTGTACTCCAAATGCCGGCTATTACTTACCTCGCTGCAATCGAGATGCGAACCACTCGTCGAGAATCGCTCGACGGCACTTCGTCATCCGGGACGTCTCGCTGGACCTCCCGACTCCGAAAATATTTCGTTCCGCGCATGCGCGGTAGTCGAAACGCGGCGACCGGGGATCCAGCGAATGCCCGATTTTTATCTATTCCGACATAAATATTTAGAGCATTTCGTGCTTCGGAGCCGCTATTCATTCGGACGTTCTCGTACAATGCGCTATCTAACGCGGCTCATCAAATTAACCGGGAACGATGGATACTCCGAAGCTCGAGCATCGAGCAGGTCAATAAATTCGTCGAGTACCGGAAACCCCCGAGGAGGGGCTTTATCGGACGGCGTCCAATCTCGCGCACACTCGCGCGGTGAACTAGAGATTAGGGCATGCCCTCAAAATGGAAGGTACAGATATGGACCGCAATATGTTCTTAACCCTCTATCTTAACCCTCCAAAAAATGTCAGGAGATGAAAAATATTATTTCTCCCCCTGCACATTAAAAGAGGTGCCAAGGTTTTTTTGTCCACAAACGCCCACAATTCTTTTCATGTTAATTTTACAAAAAAAATCTTGGCCATTTTACGAAAATGTCTGTCAGTTTTACAAATATTTTTGGTGGAATTAACAACAAAATAATTGTGGTAAAAAAAGTAGACGTTTGTGGTCAAAAAAGTAGACGTTTGTGATAAAAAAAAGTAGACGTTTGTGGTCAAAAAAGGTTTGTTAAATGTACAAACATTTTTAGTGTACGACTTCACTAAAATGACCACATTTCTAGCGTGAAACACGGGCGAAAAATCGCCTATTATTGACCAATGATCGTTATGAACCTGTGCGCATGCGCAGTACTATTTCCTTACACTAGGGAGTAATCGGGAGTAATAGGGCTCATTACTCTCTCTGTAAGCCCTGTTACTCACGGGGGACGAATGGTCATTGGCGAATATGACCATTCGTTCGATAAATGGTCATATATTTTCACCTCGTCCCAGATAGCATTTTGCCAACTACCTGCCAGCAAATAGGCAACAGATGTCCGGCACGGGATGATGGCAAAATTGCGCCATGTTCGTCCGCATTTGCCCATGTTTTTGTCAACATTCAATGTCGAAAGTTCTTAGCAACATATTGCCAGCAAGGCTCACTGGTACGTTTTCGTAAATTGTTTCCTGAATTTTTTTCCATAACTGCCTAGGAATCTTGCATTATTTACATAACTTCGGGATTAAGCGCAAATATTGAAAACTTAATTGAAACCACTAAAAAATCCATAATCTGGTTCCATTAGGGGTCCTACATGAACATCAATAAAATGCAATTCTAGTGTAATTTCACTCAGTCAACTATTTGTAGAAACTTTCAATTCAAGATAGCTCAAACCTTAGTGGCTTAAGTAATGGGTAATTTGAGCGAAATTTAAAAAAAATTCTATTCTTTATGAATTTGTAATACCTCCGTCGATTCTCACAAAATTCAATACCAAAGATCGTTTAGTGCGAGTCCATGTGTGTATCATATTTTAGAAAGATATATCGACACTTGCACGAACCTGATTATTGCTACAATTTTTGAGCCAATTCAAAATCCAAAAATGCGCATTGATTTTTATAGTTATAGAGGTTGAATTTCGGCAAGTCGAGACACATACGTACCCTCGTCATTGAGCCTCGTCATTGATTGCCCAAAGCTACAAGAATGCATTGGCTGTGTATAAACATCGATGACACAGCCTTTTTGTATTTGACCCACGTTGTCTTATTCCATTAAACGGACGCACATAAGTTGTGCACATTTCCAGCTTATCAAAAAGGGCGCACATTTAATAGCGTCGAACGACTTACTTCGCCCTATAGCAGACTATGAGCCTTCCGGTGTAAAGCCTTATAAACTATTCTCTGGTTGCGATAAGAAATTACCTTATTATATTAACCGTTGCAGCATTTTTGCCACTGATATGCGGAATCTCGTGCTAGCAACTATTGTTGCAACATTGCTGGCAATTTGTTGAGAAGTTGCTGATACCGTGCCGTGATATGCGATGCAGGCATGTTTATGGCGAGGAAACAGCAAGCTTGCCAGCGAGCAATTGTACTCGTTTGCCTACGCTACGGTTAGCTATTTGGGGTGTGATTTCTGCCCTTGCTTCGCTCGGGCAGCAAACATCACACGCACTGAAAATCACTCATTTCCCTCTCTCATAGTATAATATACCATTTTTATTTTTTAATATCTACGGGTATTAAATATTATTTTTAAATGACCATATGGTGGCAATTTTTTCACCAACGAACACTTGTTTAATTCGAGAACCACATTAAACAGAAATCAAAATTGAAAAAAAAAAAACAGTGCATAGTTACAAAAAGCAGTTCCTTGTATCATTATTATTTTCTCGTACAATTTTGATTTTTCAACCCCTTCAACTCATTTCAGAAACCCGTTGAAAAAAAATTGCAAAATTAACACGGAAAAAATGATTAACCCTCTTGAACCAGAAATGCGTTGTTAAATTCACAAGCCATCTTTTTGTACCGTGTCCCAAACCGTCTGCCGAGAGCAAATTTAATAAAAAATTCCTTGGTCCATACTGTCCCCGTACCTTTCATAAATACCTGAGATACCGAGAAAAAAAAAAAAAAAAAATGGTCGTCCATATTTGCATCGCAGCATCCAGTATTCCAGGCCTTATCTGCGACGCTGCTCGTCTCGCGCTCGTGTGCAGTCGTCAGGGTTGACGGGAGGTTTAAACGAGGCGTACGCGCTCGCCCTTCGTAACGAGTCAACCCCCGTAACTCTCTCTCGCCGTGCCACTTTATATTATGTACCGTACATAAACACCGCCGGTAACTGTGTGTATGGAACGAGCGTTCGCGTAAACAGGTTGCAGCGCATGTAGCGGCGTGAAGGGGGTTGCCGTCGGTTCTCCGCATCGGGTTCGCCTCGTCGCGTAGGCGTGGCCGCCCTCGCACCGTACGGTATCAGCGATGGCCACCTTTCGACTGTAAATCAATTGATATCTCGTACCGCCACCGCGAAGCCCGGCTTCGCCGCCATCGAGAGCCCTCGCGACCCCCTCCGCTCACGGTTAACAGGGGTTGATCGCGAGCTGTATCCCCGGCGCACCGGCAAAGCCATCGCCGGCGTGAGATCGAGCGGACCGAGGGAGGCAAGCATGCGCCAAATACCGAATCCTCTCCAGCCCCGAGCGAATCGACCCGCCCCAACGCTTTTTTACCCCCATCGAACTCACAAAAAAAAAAACTCGTCCATTGCCGACCATCGACAATAATCGAAGTCCATCCGATTCAGAGACGCGAAAAAAAAATGCATTATCTCTGGAATAGGTTTCGTCACTGTTGCAGAATTCGATACTTCGATTGACAAAAATTCTGGGCAATTATTTTTAAGTCGCTTGCTTTTAAAAAAAAAAAATTATATATGTTACTTTATGCAAATTTTTTTCGATCCGTTAACTTTACAGCGACTCTCCGAAGCGCAGTTTTTTACATCTGTAACTACGACATCAACGCTCGGAGTTCGAAGCCTCTTTGCTGTTGAAAGAGAAAAATTCTCAACGGCTCGACAGTTTTCTCTGACATAAAATGTGTGGTAAATCTTGTCCTTTTCACTTTTAGACCCAAATTTAAAAAATGGGTAAAACTGAGCAAAAAAAACTTTCTTTAATACACACATTACTAATCGTCAAATGTTTCCCAGAGTTTTTAGATCAAAATGGACGCAGATATTTTATTGTAAAGGATTAAATTGTCGTGTAGAACGACTCGATTGAAAATTACGAAATTCGGACACGCGCTCTTGAGTTCCGCTCGACAGTGCGTTTAACGCTCAAACTCCCACCAGCGCAATAACAGCGTTACTTACCGTGCAAATAAGTGGTCGCAGATTGATCCGCGAAATTGTCTTCGATCGATGAATCGCACGGAGATTATGAGTACATTGAGAAAGAAACATCGATTGAGTCAACTAAATGAGCGCTTGCGGGTAGCGAACAAAATTTCGCCACCCAAAAGCGCACATTTCGTTGACACAATAGATTTTTTTTTTTCTCAGTGTAGGGGAGAGCGGGGCAAAATGGCATAGCGGGGCAAAACGGGATAATGAGGCAAAACGCAATTTTCCAATAACTTTTGGATGGTGGCGGTGAAGGTGAGTGGGGCAAAACGGCGTTGAAAATCCGGATGTATCGTTAGGACGAAATGGGACATTCAAAAATTATGAGAAAATTGAGTTTCACCCCTGCTGTCCCGTTTTGCCCCACTGTCCCATTTTGCCCCGCTCTCCCCTACAACGCGATAATAAGATAGTGCTGAAGGATCGTGGGAACGAGGTTGCGAGGTAGCGACGAGAAATCAAGTAACCGCATATTGCTTCGATTACTAGGAATATTTTAATCGTTTTTAAATAATCTTACACCTATTACTCGCTTTCTTTTTAACATCGTTTTTTTTTTTTTTTTTTCATCCTCCTCGCTCGGTCTTGTCGCCGCGAGAGCCGAGGCTTCAGTATCCGTCCGTCCGTCGGTCCATACGTGTAATTTAATGTTTGTTCTCTCCGACTCTCCAGCCGTTTTGAGTTTCATTATGTCCTCGAATTCCGTGTATGCCTCAGCTCTCGCAGCTGTTCGTCAGCTATTATCATTCTTTTTTTTTTTTTTATATTTCTTTCGTCATTTCGATCCCCGGGTAGACGCTCACGGGTAAATAAATAACTAAGATACTTTAAACAGTCTATAGGCGCAACTTTACTGCCACTACACGCGGGTGGGATTGAGTATTTACACGTTCGGTTTACCAATTTTACACACTCACGCTCCTTCGAGACTCACAAAATATCCGCTCGCATTCACAATTTACACACACACAGCCGTGTACACGCACTCACGCTCACGAATTCTACCACACTCGGTACTTCGATCTCTAGATATTTATACTTTTTTTTTTTTTATTGCACGTTGCAATCTAGCCCGTATTAAATCAGGCTGTCTCTCGATATTTTTTACATTTTTACAATAAATTAAGTTCTATCTCTTTGCGCAGGGCGAGCCACGAAAAATTCTACATTTCCGTTCTTTTACTGCTTTTATTTTTTTTAATCCTCGCGTGCATCTCGTCTATACCCATTATTATTTAAAATGGCACACTGGACTGCACTAGGTTGTCGCGGTCATCTCTCGAATAGTAATCTGTTATTTTATCATAATATTCATACATAATAATAATAATGATAATAATAATAATATAAATACCGTTCATTCGTCAACGAGGATTCAAGGAAGTTTTTTTTTCCCGGTGTACACAACACTAGGATATTTAGATATTACATGGATAAGATCGAGCTGCTTTCTTTTATTTTTATTCTTTATCTCGTTAACGCTCGGAGTGTACGAGAGAAATTTTTTTTTTTTTCGCTTTCTCTTTTTTTTTTTTGGTTCTAATAAATCGGGATCATCCCGGACGGGGTAATTCCGTCTAAGTTCGTCATTTGGCTTGGAGCTCGGCGGCCTGTTCCTCTTCCTCCTTGGTCAGCGGTACCGTTGAATGGTTGTAGAGACCCTGGGCCATTAGTTGAAGAGCCAGAGGATTTTTTTGTCCGCTCGCTTTCTTGATCTTCGCTCGTTTGTTCTGGAACCAAATTTTGATCTGCGCCTCGTTCAGCCCGAGATCCCGGGACAGCTGTTGCCTTCTGCGCTCGGTGAGGTAACGATTTTCCGCAAACTCGCGCTTCAGCCGGGCCAATTGTTCGCCACTGAAGGCCGTTCGCGGCCTCTTCTCCTCGGGGGTCGCGCCGGAACCTCGCGCCTCGCTCGGCCTCTTGACTCTCCTCGTTCTCGGACCTGAGGACACACGTGAAGATCCTACGGTTAGCTAGTATCTGCCAATATCGCGGGTAACAGGCAAAGCGCCGGTTTCCATTTACAAAATTCCCAATCGCGTGACGACAACGAAATTTAACCAAACATACATTACATACACTGAGAGAAGAATCTGGCAAACATGACATGGGGAGACCGGGTCAAAATGGCACAGCGGGGCAAAACGGGACAGTGAGGGCAAAACTCAATTTTCCAGTAGTTTTTGGATACCCCATTTTGTCCCAACGATACATCCGGATTTTCAAACCCGTTTTCTCCCACGTACGACCATCGCCACACTGAAAAAAAAAATATCAACGATTCGAGTAATATTTGCTTGCGGGCTGCCAAAGAAAACAAAATGTTGTTTCAATTCTACTTTCAATTCGTACAATTTCATACCGGATTGAAACGATAACATGTTGCCTTGATAGTCTTGCCGTCGTTGTTTCAATATCATGTGGAATTGTAAGAATCGAAAGCAGAATTGAAACAAACATTTTTATCTTCGCAGCCGCCAAGCGAATTTTTTTTCCGTGCACCATTCAAAAGTGATTGAAGGATTACGTTTTGTCTCATTATACCGTTTTGCCCCCGTTTTGATAGATATTACCATTGCACATAGTAATAGAGAACTAGGGCGCCACCTATGGTAGGGAGTGGCGGATTTATAATAATTTTTTGTAGATATTATGGTAAAAATTCTTGGAAAATCTAAGAATTTTCACCATAGGTGGCGCTCTACTCCACTACTAGTTTTTACTAGATCCTTCTCTCAGTATATATATCACGCCTCCCAAGTAAATAAATTAAAAGTCCCGCTTTCGTAAAACTGCGTACAAACAATTAATTGGTTGTGCAAAAAAAAAAAAAAAAAAAAAATTGGATTAATGGCCATTGCTAAGAGTTGCTGAAAGTTGAATCTGAGAAACCGGATGTATAAGAATTTTTTGTAGATATTATGGTAAAAATTATTGGAAAATCTAAGAATTCCCGCCATAGGTGGCGCTCTGCGTACAAACAATTAATTGGTTGTGGAATAAATAAAATGAAATAAAATTGCATTATTAGCCATTGCTAAGAGATGCTGAAAGTCGAATCTGAGAAACTATCACAATTTTAGAAAATGAAAAATAACTGTCCGCCGATGTAATTATTTTCCGTTCGCCAGAAGACCGAGAAAAATGTACTTGTAACGCCGCCCGTGTCGTAATAATTTTCCGGCAACATCCCTGTTCCGGGGCCCGTGTTTGCAACCTCCCGAGTGTACACGAGAGCAGTTTGAACTTTCCTCGCTCGCCTCTGGCAGGTCAGTTAAGCGATAAGTGTGCAGCAAAATCGCGGCGCTCACGACGAGCCGGTGCGCACCATTCAACGTGACTGGGCTCTATCGTAAATCAAACACATTATTATCGCAGCGCATGATGGCTGTACTGGGCACCGCGAATTATTGTAAACGCGCGCGTAAACGTACACGTCAGTTCGCGCTCGCGCGATGTGAACCGAGATTCTCGCATTAAAATATTGAAATATTACGGTAAAAATGTTTTTCGGGATAAAAACTTTCATATGCAATTTTTGAAAATTTTATCACTATAAAAAAAATTTAATTTTTTTTTTTCATCGCAAGATTCACCGACTGTACCGAAAATGCTAGAGTTACCTGTTTCTTTTTCCATCGATTTCTAATACTGCATTTAATCCCCAAGTTCGAAAAAATTTCCTTTAATCGTACTTTTATGTTTAATCTTGACTCTATCAATCGTGATATTCCTACCAATCGCGTTTATATCGAGTGAATGGACGGTGAAGAAATCAAGGTTTCCATACCGTCGACCAGCAGGAACATAAGACACATGTGTTTGGTACGCATAGTGTATACCGATAAGCACGCGCGTAAAAATTCACGTTCGCGCTCGTGCAACGTGAACTGAGACACGAGTATAAAAAAATTAAGGTAAAAATATTTTCCACGATAAAAAGTTTCAAATGTAATTTTTTTTTACTTTATCGCTATCATAAAAATTTAAGTTTATGTTTTTAAGCCTAAGGGTCGAATTTTAAGACGCTAGTTTGGACTTGAGATCGCTCTTGAGATCGAACTTAAGATCGAAGTGGAACTGCAATCGAATTTGAGGTCAGGCTTAAGATTGAACTGAGGTTCGATCTTAAGTTCTAACTTAAGCCCGAACTCAAATTCGATTATAGTTCGATTGTAGATGTCAAGTTCGACCTCAAGAGCGATCTTAAGTTTGATCTGAAGAGCGATCTTAAGTTCGATCTCAAGACCGATCTTAAGTTCGATTTCAAGAGCGATCTTAAGTTCGATCTCAAGAGCGATCTTAAGCGTCTCAAAATTTGTCCCTAAGACTCACTGACAGTACCGAAAATACTAGTGCTATCGATTTCTTTTACCATCTATTTCGTCTCAATACCGATTCAATCCCGAATTTAATCTCCACATTCGACGAAATTTCCTCTAATCGTACTTTTAGATTGTAGATGTCAAGTTCGACCTCAAGAGCGATCTTAAGTTTGATCTCAAGAGCGATCTTAAGTTCGATCTCAAGACCGATCTTAAGTTCGATCTCAAGAGCGATCTTAAGCGTCTCAAAATTTGTCCCTAAGACTCACTGACAGTACCGAAAATACTAGTGTTATCGATTTCTTTTTCCATATATTTCATCTCAATACCGATTCAATCCCGAATTTAATCTCCACATTCGACGAAATTTCCTCTAATCGTACTTTTATATACTTTTATATAATTATGTATGTATTAATTCTATCAATCGTGATATGCCTACCGATCGCTTTTATATCGAGTTAAATGGCCGGTGCGGAAATCAAGGTTTCAATTCGCCGGACAGTGTATCCCCAACGTCGGGCAGCGGGGAGGACACATGGAGCCAGCGTATATAATACACATGTGTTTGGTGCGTATAGTGTACACCGATAATTCACGAGGCGAGCGTGGCCGGGCAAGACCGGCGGGAGGCTGTAATTGCGAATAAATCAAATCATAACGATCAACACCACGTACGGCTGTAGAGGCCGCAGCGCGAGCGCCGATATCACTGTTGCCGATCTGCCGCGCGCGATTATGCCAACGAAGCGAGAGAGAGAGAGAGAGAGAGAGAGGGAGAGAGTGCATTCTACCCGGGCTGTCTCTCGGCGGAGCTTTCGATAGGGAAACTTTATGTGAAACCCCGGTACCCCGTGACACGACAAACGAGGTACGATATGTTCCGTGTTTGCCCGCCCTCGAGCATCACCGTCCCGGTCAATTCGAATCGGAGAGCCGGACGTTCCGGCCGCCACATAAAATTTGCTGCAATTAAGTCGTCGTTTTGTCCCCCGTATTCTGGATCGTGTAAGATTTTTTTTTTCATCGATCGATGGATCCGATAATTTATGAGAGCATGAGGATATCATTTTTCAAATTTGGCAACGAAAATTTACCTGAAATTTGCATTTTACGTAAATTTAATTTCACGGGCGATTTTTGGCACGGTATATTTTCTCGACCCCCGAAATATTAATAATGATTGATTTGCCAAAATATATACCGTCTCGAATTTTTATTTAACAGCTTAATATTTTTGAAGATTCATTGTTATCAATGTTTTTCAAATAACTTGAAACTTTGCAAAATTGGTTGTGCAACAAAATCTTATTGACAGGCTCTCCAGTCAATGAGAATATGAAGATACCATTTTAATAACTTGACGCTCAAAATTTGACGCAAATTGTGCATTTCACGACATTGGATTTGAAAAACTCATATTAATGACAATGAAAAGAATAATATAATGTGACCGAGAAATGTTGAGAAGCAAAAGTTAAAGAACAAGTACTGAAATTTCAGCCCGATCCCTAATCTTCGGGTAAATTCGATCGGTACCAAAGTTCCAGAGATAATGCAATTTGGGACGATAACGAACTAATTCCGGTCTGTCGAGGTTCAATACCGGACGGAGAGTATTTGCTTCAGCTGCAACCCTAACTGCGACAGGGGGGGGGGATAGAAACGGAGCGCCCCAGGCTCTCCAGTCAATGAGAATATGAAGATACCATTTTAATAACTCGACGCTCAAAATTTTACGCAAATTGTGCATTGCACGAAATTGGATTTCAAAAACTGATAACAATGATAATGAAAAGAATAATATAATGTCACCGAGAAATTTTGAGAAGCAAAAGTTAAAAAACAAGTACTGAAATTTCAGCCCGATCCCTAATCTTCGGGTAACTTCGATCGGTACCAAATCCAGTCAATGAGAATATGAAGATACCATTTTAATAACTCGACGCTCAAAATTTAACGCAAATTGTGCATTTCACGACATTGGATTTAAAAAACTGATAATAATGATAATGAAACGAATAATATAATGTGACCGAGAAATGTTGAGAAGCAAAAGTTAAAAAACAAGTACTGAAATTTCAGCCCGATCCCTAATCTTCGGGTAACTTCGATCGGTACCAAAGTTCCAGAGATAATGCAATTTGGGACGATAACGAACTAATTCCGGTCTGTCGAGGATCAATACGGGACGGAGAGTATTTGCTTCAGCTGCAGCCCTAACTGCGCGAGAGGTGGGAGAGGTAGAAACGGGACCGGAAAGCCAAGGCGTCAAGATCCAAGACAGCAGTATCCACTAACGCGCCTACTCACTCCAGCTGGCTCACACACCGAGCGGAGTTACCAGTCGCGGGGATGACTCGAGGGTAACGAACGGCAGTCTAATTACTTAAGCGAGTTCTCTTCGAGAGGGCCGCGCGTCGAGGAGCAAAAGCGTGCATAGCTTTCCACCGGCACCGCGAATAGTATTCTCAGCGCGGATAGCGGGGTACGAGAGGGCGAAACCAATAACCCGCCAAGACGTCTCCGGAGCCGTTCGTACGGGTAAGCTCTCCGGGTGCGTGAGTGCCGACTGAACTCCTCGACGTATCTCGCATACCGACCACCCTAACCGGGAACCACTAATTTCCATCGCCCCGTGAGTTAGACGTTAGCTACGAGCCGACGAGGAAGACTTCCAACCGGCATGAAGCACATCCATGCACAGGCTGAACGCTGAGCTACCCGTGACGAAACGCTCCCTCTAACTCACGGGGTTCCTCCTGCTCGGAAATTACCGCCCAGCATCGGGAAGCCCGAAATTCGGTGGCGACTCTTTCGTGCCAAAAACCCTGATTTTATGACAAAATGCTACATTTTTGGTGTCATCAATAGGCAAAGTTACTTTAATTGGGAACCTCCGAGTAAACGTAAGTTTGGGGACACTTTTTTGAAAATTGTCCGTTTTGCCCCGGTGCACCCTACCGTCCGTCGTAGATCGAGCCGCGATTACCGACCGAAATGCCATGCACCTAGAAAAAATTTGTTTTGACGGCCACCGTTTATTTGGTTTAAGTAAAATATTTATTTGATTTAAATGAATATTTATTTAAATTAAGTAAATAGTTACTCAATTCAAGTAGATAGTTATTTAAATGAAATAAATATTTTACTCAAACCAAATAAACGGTTTATTCGGTTTAAGTAAACTATTTATTTGATTTAAATAAATATTTATTTAAATTAAGTAAATAGTTACTCAAATTAAGTAGATAATTATTTAAATGAAATAAATATTTTACTCAAACCAAATAAACGGTTTATTCGGTTTAAGTAAACTATTTATTTGATTTAAGTAGATAGTTATTTAAATGAAATAAATATTTTACTCAAACCAAATGAACGGTGGCCGTCAAAAAAATTATTTTTCTCGGTGTGAGGATGCATCTAGATGATTGTGGTTTTCATTGATTTCCATCGTTACGGAAATCTTAAATTTCGGCCTTAAATTCCAATATTCGACAGTCGCGTTATTCGATTATCGTGAGCTCGTTGTTGTCGACATCTTTTCAGAGACCGAGTCAAGAGCCGACATGACTAATCACCCTGAATCGCCGGACGTTAATGGATAATATTTAAGAAACAAGACCCGAGATAAAAAAAAAAAAGAAACATCACTCACTCGAGCACGCGATAATACGGTACACCGAGGTGATGCGTTGCTCGGTGCACCGTGCGCGTTCAGCTCTCGCGAGAATCGTGATCTCGTTCGCGGTACAGAATCGCTCGCGCCGAGAGAGCCCCGGCGCTTCCACAGAGAGAGATACGACCGAGGCTGTTGTTGGCGGCGGACAAACGAGGCTAAGCGTGTCGACACGATCGCGAACGTGGTTTGCCGGCTGATCGTCCGGCTCGCTTGATCCTCTCTTCCCCCTCGTGCGGATCCCGCTGTACCCCATATCGCGAGGAGGAAAGAGCGCGCGATCGACCACTCCGCGCAACGCTGTGTGTGTCCACTTCTGTTCTACGTGCAGTGCGCGCTTCGCTCTTCTGTACCGGCAAGAAATGCTTCGCGTTGTTGTTCGAACGGTAGATTCCTCCGATCCCGTCCAGAAGAGAAGATCATCTCCTTATCCGATCCCCGCAACCGTTTCGCTACCTCCTTCGGCGCAACTGCCTCGATAGAATTCGTCCTACCGACCCGACCGGCCCGCGCGATCTACCTGACCGACCCCCCCCCCCCCCCCCCCCTCCAGTCGATTCAATTATTGGAAAATAAAAAAATTGCATCGCATCGGAAGGCGATTGAATTGTACGCAGTTTTATTTTTTTTAACATTAGAGCTCACGTTATCCGGTCAATGGAGGCGCGGGGTGATATGCGCTCGGTCACTGAGCTACTTACTTCGTCCTGCAAACAGAAAGAGAAAAAACAAATTCGTTAGAGCGTGTCGAACAAGACGCGATTCATACACATTAGGAATCAACATTTTGGGGATCAATCTTTAAAAAATAAATTAACAGTACTGAAATCGTGTTTTTACTACCTTTCAGGATCTAACATTATTTGCGGTAATATTTTATCATAAAACAGTTCATTCGGACAGACAATTCACTTGTACATTATGACGACAGATTTTTTCGTATCTACAGTTTTTCAATTTTTCAACAAAAAAAAAATATTGCGGAAGTAATTTCTCGATTTAATTTTTTCAACAGGAGAAAAAATGCTGGTGTAGCACTTTAGTTTACTTAACGTTATTTAGTTTATTATAACATTTCATTCGGGACACTTGTGCATTGTGCTGACAGATTTTTTCGTGCCACCAATAGTTTTTCAATTTTCTGTAATAAAAAATATTGTACATGTAATTCTTCAATTTAATTTTTTGCAACAGGCGAAAAAATGCTGCTGTAGCACTTTAGTTTACTTAATATTATTTAGTTTATTATAACATTTCATTCGGGACACTTGTGCATTATGCTGACAGATTTTTTCGTACCATCAATAGTTTTTCAATTTTCCATAATAAAAAATATTGCACAAGTAATTCTTCAATTTAATTTTTGCAACAGGCGAAAAAATGCTGCTGTAGCACTTTAGTTTATTTAACATAATTTAGTTTATATAACATTTCATTCGGGACACTTGTGCATTATGCTGGCAGATTTTTTCGTACCATCAATAGTTTTTCAATTTTCCATAATAAAAAATATTGCACATGTAATTCTTCAATTTAATTTTCGCAACAGGAGAAAAATGCTGATGTAGCACTTTAGTTTATTTAACATTATTTAGTTTATATAACATTTCATTTGGGAAACTTGTGCATTGTGCTGGCAGATTTTTTTCGTACGACCAATAGTTTTTCAATTTTCTATAACAAAAAATATTGCACATGTAATTCTTCAATTTAATTTTTGCAACAGGAGAAAAAATGCTGCTGTAGCACTTTAGTTTACTTAACGTTATTTAGTTTATTATAACATTTCATTCGGGACACTTGTGCATTGTGCCGGCAGATTTTTTCGTGCCACCAATAGTTTTTCAATTTTCTGTAATAAAAAATATTGTACATGTAATTCTTCAATTTAATTTTTGCAACAGGACAAAAAATGCTGCTGTAGCACTTTAGTTTACTTAACGTTATTTAGTTTATATAACATCTCATTCGGGACACTTGTGCATTATGCTGGCAGATTTTTTCGTATCATCAACAGTTTTTCAATTTTCCATAATAAAAAATATTGCACATGTAATTCTTCAATTTAATTTTTGCAACAGGCGAAAAAATGCTGCTGTAGCACTTTAGTTTATTTAACATTATTTAGTTGATATAACATTTCATTCGGGACACTTGTGCATTGTGCTGACAGATTTTTTCGCACCATCAATAGTTTGTCAATTTTCTATAATAAAAAATATTGCACATGTAATTCTTCAATTTAATTTTTTCAACAGGAAAAACAAAAATGCTGCTGCAGCAGTTTCGTTTATAGTCCCTGTGTTGTGTAGGTAAACTTTAGTTATAACAAACTTCAGCTTGTCCCATCGGATTCTTTTCCCCTCGCCATAAATTGATCCGGTCTTCTGAAGATCGAAGAAAATTCTTTGATAGAATTGATGGAAAAGAAAAAAAAAAAAAAAATGCACGACTCGTAAAACGTTCGTTAGGAGTCGCATTGGAAGGCTCAATTACATAAGGTTCTCCGTCGATTTCGGAATCGTCGTGTGTATCCAGAAAAGGATCGCGGTATCGATTCCGACAACTCGATCTCGAAGCGGCAAACTGCGCCCGCAGCCGGGGACCGTCCACACATCTAAGCCGTATTGGATTCTGCGCTTCGCAAGTTCGCGAGATCCGTCGCGAGTTCGCGCTGCGCACCGGTAATCGGTGTAGGGACCTAACACCGGCAAACATTCTGAGTAATGACTCTCGATTGGTCACTCGTCGATCGTTATATACCGGCTGCGCGAGTACGTGACTGCGTTTACGTTTCCACGGGTCGTTAACTCGTTTCCATTAAGGCGCGGCCACCGTTTCCCTCTGTCTGCCCCCCCCCCCCCCCCCCACCCTCTCTCTTCGCCTTCGATCCACACACGCTTCTGTGTCTTTCGATATACTCCTTTGCAGCGTGCGGAAAGTTTGCTTCGGGTTATGTATCCACAAAAATAAAAAATAAAAAGTACAGTTTAAAGCCCTACGTGCGCGCGGAGAAAAAAAATTTGTTGGTACAAGATTTTTGTTAATGTAACAAATTTTGTTTGTTAGTATCGGGATAACTAAACCAGCTTGAAACCATACATGGAGGAAAAAAAATTGTTGGCGGCAAAAATTTTGTTACCATAACTCATTTATCTGCTTAACATAGGGAGAACAAAATATTTTGCTGTGGCAGCAAATATTTTGCTGTGGCAGCAAATATTTTGCTGTGGCAGCAAATATTTTGCTGTGGCAGCAAATATTTTGCTGTGGCAGCAAATATTTTGCTGTAGCAGCCAAATATTTTTGCTGCCACAACAATAAATTATTAACGATCTACATTTTGGTAGAGAAATATAACTATTTTTCTCCGTGTAGCAAAATTTTTCGCTTGGAGCGATTTGCTACCGCAACAAAACGTGAGTTTGTTGCGGTAGCAAATATTTTGAGTGAGTTTGTTGCGGTAGCAAGCCTTTGTTACGTGAGTGAGTGGGGCTCGTAATATGCCAACTACTGCGACGAGCTCGAGAAGCTCGACGCGCAAAATGAAAACAATGAGACGCGAGGAAACAGTTCCATTGTATTTGCGTAAAAATAAAAATAGGGTGGAATTGCGAACTCTTAAAATGTGTTGTATATCGATGTAAAAACTGCGAAAGGTAATAACGTTTCGCAGATTAATACATCCATATACAGCAAATTTCAAGAATTCGCAATTGCAAATACAACAATTATTTTCAATAAAATAAAATGATAAAATACAAACGCAGTGAGTTAATCTTCAAATAAATGTATGTAGGTATCTATAACTCTCCCATTACCAGTCATTACTCAGCCATCAAATTACAGCTTTGTTTTTGCTCATAGCAAACTAAACCGTTGCAGCAACAAGAAAATGTTGTGATAGCAAAACCAATTGCTTCTGCGTAGCAATTTTGTTGCTGCCTTTACTAATCGTTTTGCTGCGGGAACGAGATCATTGTTAGCAAAACTCATTTTGTTAAAGCAGCTAAATCATTTTTCTCGGTGCATCCAGAAAAAAAAATGTATTTGACGGCCACCGTTTATTTGGTTTAAGCAAAATATTTATTTGATTTAAGTAAAATATTTATTTGATTTAAGTAAAATATTTATTTGATTTAAGTAAAATATTTATTTGATTTAAGTAAAATATTTATTTGATTTAAGTAAAATATTTATTTGATTTAAGTAAAATATTTATTTGATTTAAAAAATATTTATTTAAATGAAGTAAATAGTTACTTAAATTAAGTAAATAGTTACTTAAATGAAATAAATATTTATTTTTATCAAATAAATATTTTACTTAAACCAAATAAACGCTGGCCGTCAAATATTTTTTTTTTTTCGGTGTGCGATATTGTAGTAAAATCTTATTTTGTTTGTTTTTTAATTGTTTTTAAATAAACTTTCATTTCGCATACATGCATATCTCAAGCGAAACGTCGTCGTCGCGGACATATCATGTTGTCAATAATAGTTTGACAGTTAAAACGATCGAGTTTTTTTCTCGCATCGATCCCTTCGATGTGTATGAGCGTACCCAGTAGATTATGTGGTTCAACTATAAGCGCGAGGCAGTGCGTGAGGAAAAGACGCGAAAGCTGCGTCCGAGTAATTACTCGACGGTGTACACGGACGGCCCTCACGCGTCAATCAACCTTCCATCGTACAACGATTTATATATCTACGTTAACAATAATTATCGTTGAAATTTTAAGTATCGTCTATAACGGCGCATGCGTGCGTTTCACTGAACTCAAACGATCTTCGTGCGAGAGTTTCCCCCCCTCCCCTTCCCTTTTCCCCCCCGTTACGTCAATTATCTTGGAATTTTCTTGTCTCCTTCTCTCTGCGTCGGGCTCCAGCGTCTCGCTGACTTCGTCGCTCGACGATTTATATGCCTCGTTTTGTTTATTACGCTATCGGCGAGCGCAGCCAATGCACTGTTAGCCGCCTATATGTATATAGTATCGGAATTCGCGTGGAATCGATTTCGTAACGGAGAAATAATTTCTTAACGATGTAATAGTATCGAAAGTGATCGGCTTGTTTTTTTTGATGATTTTATTTTATTTTTTCTTTTTTTCTTTAATTATTGAACGAACTTGAATGGCTTAATTAGTTTCGGATTTGAAGATTCCGAGAGGTCCGGTTCTCATTTCATTGGAATGATATTTTAATCCATGAGAGTGTCCCCCCCCCCCCCCCCCTTTATTAGGACCGCCTAATTATCGACGGGACTCGTCTGAAGTTACATTGACCGCGTGAATTTATAATTGTTCGAGACAGCTTGAAAGAGACCGCGAGCTCTCCAAATTGAGTTTCGCTCTTGTTTTTCGTGACTAAACGAGACTCGGGACGATACCGGACGGACGGGGTATCATGAGACTTTTAAATAGCGTATAAAGCTGTTAAAGTTCGATGATGATATGAGCGCCACGCGAGTCTCCCAAAACACTTTTATTATGCCATTAGGCGCGAGAGATTCCCGCCCAAAAAATAAAAATAAAAAAAATGCGCAAACCTAAATTGACTACTACTCTATGCCCTCTCGGGCTTGCCTTTTGGCGCTTTGCTGCGGGACCGCGCGCCTCTCATCTTCTAGGCGAAATGACTAAAAAATAATCATCATCAATACCGCGGAGAGCCGTGAGAGAATCTTCGAAGGAGAGATGTAGAAAAAAAAAAAGATTTAATTAACAAAGTATTCCGCGGGTAAGGCGAGTGACGCGGTCGAGAGTGGCTCATTAGAGTGCCGCCCCATCACCGACAGCGCCTATTAGTTTAGTTCTTTCGTCGTGTGGGATATTTCGCGGAGAACATATCAACGCACATCTCGAAACACGCAACACGACTGTCCGCTGAATAGGTCGGTTATGTTACATCACTTTAACGTATTTCGACGAACCATCGACAGAAACGGTCATGAATCTTGGTGCACAATTTTGCTATTAAACTTTCTCCTTTCGTCAACCGTTTGGTTCACACTCAGAAATAAAAAAATATTTGACGGCCACCGTTTATTTGGTTTAAGTAAAATATTTATTTGATTTAAATAAATATTTGTTTGATATAAATAAATATTTATTTGATTTAAATAAATATTTATTTGATATAAATAAATATTTATTTGATATAAATAAATATTTACTTGATATAAATAAATATTTATTTGATATAAATAAATATTTACTTGATATAAATAAATATTTATTTAAATTAAGTAAATAGTTACTCAAATGAAATAAATATTTATTTAAATCAAATAAATAATTTTTTTGGGTGCAGAAACAGATTTTTTTGTTAAATTATTTTTATTATCTGGTTGCCTTTTATTTTTTGAGTTTTTCCAGTTCGATGGTACTGCGGTGCTTTTAACATTTTTTTTCGCCGCGAGTAACCGCGTTGCCTTCTTTCACCAAGAACAACTGTCCTGATGTATGTAATCAATTTTTGTCCGAAAAAAACAACTAGGATTGAATATTTCATTAGCTCAAAATTTTCAATTATTTCCACGCGAAAACTAATTTCGACAAATAATTTACGTAACAGGAATTTCTGCAGAAACGCCGTGGATTTTCGACTATTTAGAGCAAGATTACAAGAAATTAAAAAAAAGAACTCCATAGGAAAGATGACGTCGCTCCGGCGATTTTGCGGAACGTCCGACAGCCGTGACGAACTTCCACGCCTACCCATATATAAAACCGCGAACATCAGAAAAGATAGCAGAAGCCGAGCCATCGAAACCTCCACTGGTAACGAAGGATTTTTACCGACAGTAGGTAAAAATTACGCGAACCTTGCAAAAGGAGGCAAAAAAATTGTTGGTACAGCAGGAACTTTGTTAATTAAACAAGTTTATTTACTTATCCGAGTAACAACAAACTATCCAGCTGCAGACATTTTTTTGCTGCCGCGACAATAAATTATTAACGATTCACATTTTTTTTTAGAGCAATGAAACCATTTTTCTCCGTCCAGAAACTTTTCGCACGCTGAGAAAAAAGGACATAATAAAAGCACCATTACTCACTTTTTACGATAAAAAATAGTTCCCAAGGGGAACGTCTACATTTTATAGTTACGTCAATGACAAAAAAAATCATGGTTGCAACCATAATTATAGTTTGACCAGTTGAATATAGACTATCAGAAGCTATCTATATAGTTCCCCCTCGGAACTATTCGTTATAGTACACTGAGAAAAAGAAATGGTTGGATTAAACAAATGCGCGGTGACATACGTTCAAAGGTGTATTTGGTTGGTTCAACGAAAATGTCTGTTCCAATCGAAATTTTTTTAATAAATTGAAGCAAATAATCGTTTAACAAAACAATGCTATATTTGTACCAAACAAATAACAGCTTTGAACGTATGTCACCGCGACTTTTGGTTAATCCAACCATTTTTTTTTCTCAGTGTAGGAAGTACTATCCTTTTTCTCAGTGCACCCAATGATGAGCTTCCGAAGCAAAGCATTCCAAAGTTCTGAAAAGCGTGAATTTTGGGAAAAGAACGGAGGAAGGCCGAAAGGACCGCGAAGGATAAAACAAACGAGGTGAAGCCGGTAACCGTTTAAGAGAAAGAGGGGGCGGAGGGGGGGGGGGGGGGGAGAAGATAACCGTTGGGCCTGGGACCGGGTGGTTGGAAATTAATGTTGCCCGCTTAATTGGAGCCACCGAGGAGTGTTTGTGTGGCCGAAGTGGTGCTCAGCCAGCATTGGCAGTCCGTACGGTGACGGGTGCGCGGTCATCAGCATCGGCGACCAAACAAATTCCCCGAGCTTTTGACTCTCTCATCGGTTCCCGAGATACTCGTCGCGTTTCTCTCCTCGCTACCTTTCACGTCGCGTAATTGCCCTACGGCCTTTATTACATTATACCCGAGAAAATGAGCAAAATTTTTCGCGATTCAAATTATCGCCAATTCGTTTCTCCGATTATCCGTTGTTATTGCAACACCCGGCCGAATGAATACACCCAGAAAAAACGTTTATTTGACGGCCACCCTTTATTTGGTTTATGTAAAATATTTATATGATTAAAATGAATATTCATTTAAATTAAGTAAATAGTTACTTATATAAAATAAATTTTTATTTAAATCAAATAAATATTTTACTTAAACCAAATAAACGGTGGCCGTCAAATAATTTTTTTTTCTGGGTGTAGCTTGGATCGTGAAACATTTTAGATTGTTTTAGATTGTTTTAGATTGTATTAGATGGTTTTAGATTGTGAAACATTTATTTAAATTAAGTAAAGAATTACTTAAATTAAACAAATTTGTATTTAAATCAAATAAATATTTTACTTAAACCAAATAAACGGTGGCGGTCAAATAAATGTGTGTACAAATGTCGGCGAGTAACACGCTCGACACCGCCGTTGCGGGTTGCGTCTGGTTGGGTTGTTGGTATCGATCTGTTTCGAAGTTTAAAAGCGAAATTTGATAGATGGGCGCTCCAAAGCGATCTTTTGGGGGGGGGGGGGATGTTTGAGGGAGGGAATAGAGAGATCGTGTTTGCATTCGTTTTGGCAGTGCGTTCGAAGGATAATGTAACGTAATAGTCCCGGCTCTTTGAGCTCCGGCGAATAATCGGAGCGCGGAGAAGGGAGAAAACAACCCTTTCTGGTTGCCACAACGTAGCTTCCACCCTCGGCCTTCCACCCTTTCGTACTGACTTGGACACCCCCCCCCCCCTCCCCTCCTGACCCCCCCATTTCCGACCAGGCTTTGCTTATTGTTACTCACTCACTGAGTTTCGACACGCGAGCGAGCCTAATGTGTTAATATAACGTGCGGGGGTTACGCGACTCGTTTCAAAGTTCAATCCTCTCGGTTCATAACACTGCATGTAGTTGCCGCGCAATTTATTTGGGGAAAATTAAGAGCGAAGGAGGTTTTCAATAATTTTCGTCACTCCGTGAGGCAAGAAGGAATAATTGTTTCATTTAATTTAATTAATGTAATTAAATTGGATTTTAATAAAATTGTAATTAAATAAAATAAATGATATTAGTCTTGGTGATAATAAAGAGGAATTTGTAATAAAAAGAAGCTCAAAAATCCGTTTTGATGGAGAGGCTTTTGAAATTTAAAAAAATATGGCAGAGCGGAGCAAAAATGGAACACTGGGGCAAAACGGGATAATGGGAAAAAAACGCAATTTTCCAATAACTTTTGGATGGTGGCGGTGATGGTAAGTGGGGCAAGACAGAGTTGAAAATTCGGATATATCGTTGGGACAAAATGCGGCATCCAAAAATTATTGGAAAATCGGGTTTTGCTCCCGCCGTCCCGTTCTCCCCCACTGTCCCATTTTGCCCCGCTCTTCCTTATTGCAGTCATCGGCCGATCGATTATCCGACAAAAAATGAGTTGTCGAAATCATTGTCATCAACTGACAAAAAAGATGATTATTAACGAAGAAATTCCATAAGAATTATTAAATTGTTTAAATTTCTTATAAAAAAGCCAATTTTTTTTTAGATATTTTTTGAAGTCGTCAGTTTTCAATTCCGTGCAACATAGGCTAGATACAGCCTATCCGAGAAGTTTGCATTATCCTGGGTATTACATTAGCTCGGGAGGCCAGAAGCAACGTTGCGCCGGGCCGCGTGTACACGCACGTTGTATACCGCGAGATAGCCACGTTGCACGCGAACGATTATTATTATACTATTATATATCGACGCGGTGGCAGTGCAGCCGCGTGCTCCTCGCGGCAATATGAAATCGAGTCTCGGGGTCTCTCGACGATCGTCAGGTACCAGCTACCGTACACGACCAACGATCGGCCAATTAAAGCCGGAAGATCGGCGAGCGCGCGCGCACCCGGATCGGGGTCGTTCGGGTTGACTTTTCCACCGAGCAAGAGAGAAGCCTCCGCCGATAAATCAAGCCGAATGATGAACGACCCTCTCCAAGGGCCCTCTTGATTATATATCCACCTACCTCTTCCCATGCATCTAACAGAATTATTCATAATCAACTTCGCGTCTGCATAGTCCGCGAAAAGAAGAAAAAAAAGAAAAATCCGAAAAAAAAACGTAACAATTTTCACCGATTTTTTCACTATACATCGACGTTACCAAACATTATTAACCGATTGAGATACGCAAAAAAATAAATAAATTCAGTAAGACACCGAGCCGAGTTCACGTTCAAGGCCTCTGTTCGGAGTAGCCAATTGGAATAATTAACTCGATACATTTTTACCGATTGACATACACAAAAAATAAATAAAGTCAGTACAATTATTCATAATCAACTTCGCGTCTACATAATCCACAAAAATAAAAATTCGAAAAAAGTACAAATGTTCACCTTTTTTTCACTACACATCGACGTTACCAAGCATTATTTACCGATTGAGATACGAAAAAAAAAAAAAAATTCAGTAAGACACCAAGCCGAGTTCACGTTCAAGGCCTATGTTCTGAGTAGCCAATTGTGATAATTGACTCGATACATTTTTACCGATTGAGATCCGCAAAAAAATTTATAAATTCAGTAAAATTGTTCATAATCAACTTCGCGTCTACATAGTCCGCAAAAAGAAAAAAAAAGTGAAAATGTTCACCTTTTTTTCACTATACATCAACGTTACTAAACATAATTTACCGATTGAGATACGCAAAAAAATAAAATAAATTCAGTAAGACACCGAGCCGAGTTCACGTTCAAGGCCTCTGTTCTGAGTAGCCAATTGGAATAATTACTCGATTCATTTTTACCGATTGAGATACGCAAAAAAATAAAATAAATTCAGTAAGACACCGAGCCGAGTTCACGTTCAAGGCCTCTGCTCTCAGTAGCCAATTGGAATAATTACTCGATCCATTTTTACCGATTCAGATACGCAAAAAAATCAAATAAATTCAGTAAGACACCAAGCCGAGTTCACGTTCAAGGCCTCTGTTCTGAGTAGCCAATTGGAATAATTACTCGATTCATTTTTACCGATCGAGATACGCAAAAAAATAAAATAAATTCAGTAAGACACCGAGCCGAGTTCACGTTCAAGGCCTCTGTTCTGAGTAGCCAATTGGAATAATTAACTCGATACATTTTTAGACTCCCACCTCGAAGGGGTACTTACATTATGCATAACGACATAATTGCATAATTACTGTAAAAAACGAATGCACCTATTACCGAGTACCAAGCTTATGACGAGAAACGGTCGAGATATTTCAATCACGCAAGTCTCTTCCACTTAAAATTTTTTTTCAAAATTTATTTATAAAATGTCCTAAGTTTTCATAGATAGAGGTATATTTAGCTATTTTTTTTTCGAGGATTTCATTGGCCGGTACCGTCGGTCCAATAAAAATAAATACGGTGGATCCCGGGCACGGAGGATCTCACTAGCGCCGGTATTAACGAAGACCGCGATTATAACGCGTCCCGTCGATCCTACACTATAATTATCATATAATTTCCCTATAATTATAATTAACTCCGGGCTGAATGTGGGGGTCTCCGAGGAGACGGTATGCAGACGTAGGAGGTATATTCATCGCCGGTCTGGGAGAGAGGACTCGTACGCGGAAGACTGGCCGAACAAGTTGGTATCCTAATTTACTCGTTCCTCTCTTTCTCTCCCGGATGGATCCGGTCCGTGCGCGGTTCAAGGTCCGCGGGCACGGGTTCGTCGCAGTCACGTCACGTACGCGGCACGCGCTCTTCATCTGCCGCACGATTTTTCCCGACGAGTCATCCGGTCCAAACTGCGCGTGTCCATTAATAAATATCGAGCAGAAGTCGCGTTCGTTCGTTCGATTTTTACGACGTTATCGTGACTATCGGTTCCGAGGTTATTCGGGATATTCGCAGATAGCGGGCCGGCTGCCCGTTGCGTTCCAGCACTGGACCCGGACTGGCCAGACTCCCGGGCTTGGCGCGGGACCGCGCCAGTGCTGGAACGGAGCCGCCGGCCAGAACTACCCTACCTGCGTTGACACGCGCACTATGAATAAAATTTCGGAGCGATGAGATGCGAGTCGAAATAAAATTCGTGGGTAGTCCGCCCGAAGGGAACGCGCGGGTGCAACGCGTGTTTCGCCTTCAACGTTCCCGATATGCTTTACGGGTGGGCCCCATGGGCGAATAAATGCCCGGCTTCCTCGCGCGAACCGCTCCGTCCGAAGCGGCGCGTAGGCGTCGCGGAACATGCAAATTGCCCGGACCAGATTCGGCGATACATCTTAATTTCGCGCCACGCCGAAAATACTACCGACGGACCGAGATTCGCGACTGTGCGGCATTCGGGAGCAAGGAAAAAGCTTCAATTTTGGAGTCACTCTTGTCGAAGCGATTTCTTGGTGTTGAAAAATAAATTGTTCACACTTAGAGGTATAAAAAATATGAGTGACCCTAAAGATATCTGCATTACATCGAATTCCATGTTTGGCAAGTCTCTATCCAATGCACGACTGTAGGGAAAAAAAGAGAAAATGGCTTCCTCTGTGAGCAAAAATCGTTCACTTGTGGAATTTTGTTCGCTAAGCGAACGTTCTCTGAGCGAAGTTTACGCGATGCGAAACACAGCCGTTATAACGGGATAAAAATTAGTCTCATGCAGATATCTTCAGGGTCATAAATATTAGACTTGTTATATATTTTTAAAAATAATTATTTCCATTATAAATATATATATGTTAAAAATGATATATATATAATAATTATATTTGAAAAATGTATACCCGAATGTCCAACATTACAATTTGTGATAATCGATCGAGATATCTAACTATTTTAGTAAACTCATTATTAAAAACAAGTGATATATGTACGTATATATCGATATATGATCGAACAACAGTTTGAAATAGTAGCAGTGCCGATTTTGAGTAGTTTTGTTTTTTAAATTGATCGGATTAAAAAAAAAAAATTATTCGGTTCGTTAAACGCGTATAATTTGTTTCTGTCCTGCCGATTTCGACTATTTTCTCTTATTCCCGATGCCGAACCAAAGCTCGTATCGCGACGGTCGGCGGACATTAGACACGCGTTTTTGGGCCACCCGAAACGGCTCCTGGGAACCGCTCGGAGCGCGCGCGGTCTTTCCACTGTGGTCGTCGTGGTCGTCTTCGTCGTCGTTGGAGGCCGCGAGAATAACGACTTCCTGAAAGGTGGAAATTAAGCTATTAATTATCCGAGATAGGCCGGTGCGCCTCCGCCTCCCGGTCTTCGTTTCTCTCCGGCTCCGTCCGACCGACCGGGCAAAAGCATCTTTGATCTTCCACGAGCGAGCACTGCACGGATTCCCTCCTCTTCTTTTTCACGGACATACTAATCCGCGATCGGTACTATACGATGCCCTTTTTTTTTTTTACTCGTCGCTCTATTCCGCGTCTTTTAATCTGATTTTATTCACGGTACGTTGTACCCAGTGTCGACATCGTTTAATTATCGTACGCGCGATAATTCACTATCTTCCGCGGAGAATCTTAATAACTACATCTTACTCGAACTTCCAGTTAAGGAGGGTCGAGCCGTGTTGCAATCAGGAAAATAAAACTTTCGACATCTATCCCGGCGATAGAAATTTTTGCGTGCAAAAAAAAAAAGAAAAAAATTATCTCGGCGCAAGATGCAAGGAGCAGGTATTTTGCTGCATGAACAAGCTCCGCAGTTTCCGCTATTACCGATATCGCATGATTTATCAATTTAATCCTGCGGAGTATGCTTCTCTTCGATAAAAAAAATCTGTGGAACTGATTAAGATATTCGTAAAAAGTAAAATACAGCTGCAGGATCAATAAATTCATGTAATTTTTTTGGATTTTATTATTTGAGACCACATTAGATCACCGGAAGTAGAGGACAACCGTTATTCCTGGTGGCGCCGCGATTTCTGATCGCACTGTTGAGAAGTCAGAGTTGTTCATTCATTCGACTAGTCCAACCACCCAGGAGCTTGCCTAAATCTCATGGACCAGTTATCTCTCGCAGCATCCGAGAAGTGTTAAAAGTTAATGACAATCCTCGTAAAACTGTCGACTCTTCATACTCTTTCTATAATCTATATGTTCACACACACACACATATATATTTTTTTGCTTCCTCATAGAGGAAACTATGTTTTCGTGAAAAATAAAAATCTAGCGATTTTAATGTCAGCGTACGAGAAATGGTCGAAAACGTCGAGAAATGTGATTTTTAGCTGGCGTCCGGATGTACGTATGTGTGTGTATGTACACGCAGAAAAATAATTTATTTGACGGGCACCCGCAAATAAATATTTATTTTAATTAAATAAATATTTATTTTAATTAAATAAATATTTATTTTAATTAAATAAATATTTATTTTAATTAAATAAATATTTATTTTAATTAAATAAATATTTATTTTAATTAAATAAATATTTATTTTAATTAAATAAATATTTATTTTAATTAAATAAATATTTATTTTAATTAAATAAATATTTATTTAATCAAATAAATATTTATTTGATCAAATAAATATTTATTTGCAGGGAGCCCGTCAAATGAATTATTGTTCTGGGTGTATGTGAATGACGATAACTCGGAAACGGCTTGAGATAGCGGGTTGAAATATTGTACACTAGGAGAGTGGTCACCTATCTTCCTCCGCTATAATTTTCATGAAGATTGAGGCCGGATTCGAGATTTTTCGCGATTTTGAAATTTTTGAAAAATGTCTGTGGTCGCTCTAGCTTCCGTAAATTTTGCGCTATCGTCCTAAAAATGCATATAGATACAATACTATGAATAAAGACCTTTGGTATTGAATTTGGCCGAAATCTACCGAAGGGATCAGATTTTATGCATTTTTGATTATTTTTTTTTTACCATTTACTGATAATGGTCTGATCCGAGTTAACATGAAGGTATCGAGCTTAAATTTGGAACGACAATGAACCAACACTGTACAATATTTTCTATTAAATTTGGAAACAAATTTATCCAACCGTTTAAATTTTATGGGATTTTACAGATTTTGATTTATTTTTTAAATTTGTTTTTCGTCTGACACGAGTTTCCGAATAAAATATCACGCAAAAAGTACAATGAGTAATATTTTTGTAATCAGCCGTGAAGAATAGATTAAAAATTGCCTTAAAACAACGAAACCCGCAAATTTCAGTTTGCGATTTCCTGCAATAAACTCTGCTGTAAATATTGACGGTTTTACTTTTATTCGATGTAGATATTTTTTTATCTTACGAAAAAAGGTTCAAAGTGATTTGCACATCGTTTTTTTTTTGTAATTTCATTTTTTTCGTTAGGTCGCTTCAGACTTTTCTTGAACGGCCGCGATTCCCAAGCGGTGGTATTGGGCGTATCAACCGGCTCCAAACTCTCTCGTTCTCGTCTTCCCGAGAAAGCGGCTTTCCGGGAAGGCACAGCGTTTAGCGCGGACGTTGGGCGCGAACGGAATTCGCTCCCCGTCATACCGTCGTATTCAGCTTTGTGTGCGTCGTTGCAGAATTTTCAATTATCCTCTCGTTTTCTCGCCCCTCGATGTTGTCCCGTCGAGAATAAAGCACAGGTGTCCAGTCTGTGTCGTACTCCGAGTTCCGAGATCGAGCCTCGTCGCGATCGCGGGCGCGCTCGATACCGGCAGCAGCTTCTGTCCCTAATCATACTTATTGTTAAAGAGACAAATCATAGCGTAGCGCTGCGCGGTGCAGCATCCCTACGAATCCCCTCGATTCTACGACGGTGGTCGTTTCTTCGCCGAGATTAATTTTAATTGGCCGGTGGGCACAAGACTGAATTGAGATTTATGAAGTAAATTCATTGTTTCGAGTCGTCGTCGCCAGAGCGGAGAGCACCAGCTACCCGGCTGGACCACCAACACCGCTTGTTCGCCGTTTGCTACTGATTCTCTCACTCGGTCCAATCGCTTCGTCCACCCCCTCTTCCCCCCCCCCCCCCCCCCCCGCTCCAAACTCACTCGAATATAAGGGACTCGGCTCGATCGCTCCTATTCCGTGTGTCCGTCTGTCCGCTCGCTATCAAACAGAGTCTTCTGTGACTCTCCGGCACAGAAATATACGCGGTAATGCGACAGAGATGGCTCGACGAAGTGGTAATTATATATCGATAAAAAAAAATTGTGCACAGTCAAAAAAAGTTTATACTTTTTACAACAACTTATTGTCCACAACTTTCACAATTTTTTTATTGTTAATTTTCTAGTTTTTCGAACAAAAGCACAGACTAAAATTGTTAATTGCACGAGAAATAAAAGGGCAGGTTCGTAATATTCAAACCTGAACAAAACGAGTTTGTCACTCGTTGAACAAAATTATTTTTACGAAATTTCGTATTCCGATTCTACGAAATTATTTTTTTACTGTGCATGATTCATTTTTCAACGATAAATAAAACACGCGTAACGCATTGAGTCAACGGTTGACACAGAAAAATCCGACTGAATCAAATCCGAAGCCTCTTTCTCGTTGAAAAATATAATAATTATATACAATACGAATTATATGTATAAAATTATACAGATAAAAATAAATAAAATAATATCAGTCTTTTTTAATGCGTATTTAAAAAATTATTTTTTTAAATAACTTTTTCACTATCGCGGCGAGTATTAAATCTAAAAAAAAGGAAAAATTTGAGCCTGAAATATATTGTTAAAAAAATTTTTATTCCTGATTGGGCCAGAAACGTTCGCAAGGATAAAAAATGTTCATCACGGAACATTTTCGTCCATCATTTTATGCTTCTTTAAGATGCAATGCTTGAATTTGAATCCTTTTCTGGTCAATATACCCGTATGACGTTTCACTAACGCGGCGAGAATTAAATCTAAAAAAAAAAGAAAAAATTTTAGCCTGAAATATATTTTTAAAAAACCTTTTATTCCTGATTAGGCCAGAAACGTTCGCAAAGATAAAAAATGTTCATCAGGGAACATTTTCGTCCATCATTTTATGCTTCTTTAAGATGCAATGCTTGAATTTGAATCCTTTTCTGGTCAATATACCCGTATGACGTTTCACTAACGCGGCGAGAATTAAATCTAAAAAAAAAAGAAAAAATTTTAGCCTGAAATATATTTTTAAAAAACCTTTTATTCCTGATTAGGCCAGAAACGTTCGCAATGATAAAAAATGTTCATCAGGGAACATTTTCGTCCATCATTTTATGCTTCTTTAAGATGCAATGCTTGAATTTGAATGCTTTTCTGGTCAATATACCCGTATGACGTTTCACTAACGCGGCGAGAATTAAATCTAAAAAAAAAAGAAAAAATTTGAGGCTGCAATATATTGTTAAAAAACCTTTAATTCCTGATTGGGACAGAAACGTTCGCAAAGGTAAAAAATGTTCATCACGGAACATTTCCGTCCATCATTTTATGCTTCTTTAAGATGCAATGCTTGAATTTGAATGCTTTTCTGGTCGATATACCCGTATGAAGTTTCACTAACGCGGCGAGAATTAAATCTAAAAAAAAAAGAAAAAATTTGAGCCTACAATATATTGTTAAAAAACCTTTAATTCCTGATTGGGACAGAAACGTTCGCAAAGATAAAAAATGTTCATCACGGAACGCTTTCGTCCATCATTTTATGCTTCTTTAAGATGCAATGCTTAAATTCGAATGCTTTTTCTGGTCAATATAGCGGGATGACGTCACAGTTCGGTGACGCGAGAGTTGACGAGACGATCTCGTCAGAGCCAGCGGAAATCGCTTAATTTCGTGGCTCGTATGAGAGGCTGCCACGGTGAATTTAATATTCGGGGTTATCCCCCGGACGAGCGGGACCGAGCGAGAGTAACGTCGCTCTTCACGGACGGTTTGTGAGTGATGATAGAGCGAGGAGGGCGGAAAGGGGGGAAACGGAGCGAGAACGATCTCTCTCCCAAAGGGCGCTGGATGATGAGGACCTCCTTGGAGTTCGCGGGAGTCGCAGTCGAGACAAGCGGAAGGGAAAGGGAAGTGGGTTTGTCTCTTCCATACACAGCCGGCTGGCATACTCTCCCCGACTCCCTGATAACATTGCATCACGCTTCCACGACGAATACGACGACGGAAGTGAGCTATATTCGGCACGGGACTCGAATTAGAGGGCTCTCGCGGTTACGCGAGCGCGAAAATACGTTACACACCACATCCTAGACGGGGCAATCGAGCTCGGCCGGGAACCCTCTCAACACCCTGCCTCATTGTAGAAACAATTGAAATCCTTAAAATAAATAATATCATTTCGTATGTCGGTAAAATTTTTAAGAAATTTGTTAAAAATATTAATTTGCAAATTTATAATATAATAAATATATGTTATTAATAATAACATATATTTATTATATTATAAATTTAATATATTATATTATATTTACAAAGTTTTATATATGTTTTGCTAAAGTGCATTAAAACTTTTTTTTATGGTGTATTAACAATGTTACGCATTTAATAATAATTGATGATAATTGTGAACTCTGTGGTCCACTCTATGTCTCATATTTAAATAATCGACGAGGCAATGGAGCTCGGCTGGGATATACGCTCTCAACACCCTGCCTCATTGTGGAAACAATTGCAATCCTTCAGATAAATAATATCATTTCGTATGTCGGTAAAATTTTTTATAAATTTGTAAAAAATATTAATTTGCAAATTTACAATATAATAAATATATGTTATTATTATTAAATATATTATATTATATTTACAAAGTTTTATATATGCTTTGCTAAAGTGGATTAAAACTTTTTTTAATGGTGTATTAACAATGTTACGCATTTAAAAATAATTGATGATAATTATGGACTCAGTGGTCCACTCTATGTCTCATATTTAAATAATCGACCCGGCAATGGAGCTCGGCTGGGATATACGCTCTCAACGCCCTGCCTCATGTGGAAACAATTGAAATCCTTAAAGTAATTAATATCATTTCGCACGTCACTAAAATGTTCGATAAATTTTAATAAAATATTAATTGGCAGACCTATATAATAATATAATAGATATATGTTATTATTATTAAATATATTATATTACATTTGCAAATGTTTATATATGTTTTAGTAAAATGCATTAAAACTTTTTTTATGGTGTGATAAAAATGTTACGCATTTAAAAAATTGATGAAAATTGTGGACTCTATGGTCCACTCTACGTCTCATATTCAAATCCTCGACCGGGGAATGGAGCTCAGCCAGCCCTGCCTCGCATACAAACAATTGAAATCCTTCAATTAATTAATATCATTTCACATGTCGCCAACATTTTTAATATATTTTTGAAAAATATTAATTTGCAAACATGCATAATAATATAATAAATATATGTTATTATTATTCAATACATTATATTATATTAGCAAATTTTTATATACGTTTTGCTGAAATGCATTAAAAAAATTGATGATAATCGTGGTCTTGGCGGTCCACTCTATGTCTCACATTTCGCATTTATGATTTCCTTTTTCGACAAATTTTTCGAGGCCCCTTTATAGGTATTGCTGTGTCGTTGAACAATTTTTACGATACATTCGAGCGGGGACAGCCGCGAAAGCGCAGGAGCGGTGCGAATCCTGTGTGGCCCCTATATATTGCTCGGTCGGTACTGTAGCGAATTCTTCGAGGCGCCCGTGCGCTCACGGATCGGAGAAGGAACCAGAGCGAGGTCGCGTAACCGAATAAGCAAGACGAGAAGAGGAAGAAGCCGAAATTCTTCGAGTTCCGCGGGTTCGCTTCTCACCACCGGCTTTATAATCCTCGGTGATCGTCTCGTTCTGCCTCCACGCCGAGAGGGAAATAAGATTCGAATTAGCCCCGTGCCACTGCACCTACTCTCGTATTATTATGTGATTCGGTGTCAGGGCGGCACGCACCCTTTATCCTCTGTATCTACACGGAAGATAGTATGACGTGTATCACACTATATATATATATATATATATATATATATATATATATATATATATATATGTGTGTGTGTGTGTGTGTGTGTGCGTGTGTGTGTATATGTATGCATATACGCACACACACATGCAACGCTAGAATACTCTTGGCTCAAATCCCTTCATATCTCGGGCTTCTTCTATCCCCGGTTTGGGTTTCACGTGAGAGAAGAACAGGATTAGCTCGCGTTTTGCCTCCGAGGCTTCTCAGGATTTTTCGTTGGTTTTTTTCTCTTCCTTTTATGTATATATCTCTATCTGGCTAAATAAATCTTCGGCCCGCTTTACTCATACTCTGGTATTAATGTGACCAAAAAATGAAAATAAAATGATTTACCTAAAAATAGTTCGCTACAAATTTTAGGCGGTAGAATTATTTTTCAAGTTGGCTTTCCGTACAAGCAACGCGATTTTTTTTTATTAATTTAATCTCCTCTTCTGAGAAAAAAGGAAAACGAGTGTTCGGTATTTCGGGGGGACGAAAGCAAATATGACAGGACGAATTTGTCGAGTGAGATATTTCAAAAAATGAAAATTAAATGTTTTACCTAAAAATAGTTCGGTAAAAATTTTAGGCGGTAGAATTATTTTTCCAGTTGGCTTTCCGTATCGGTTAAGCGATTTTTTTAAATTCAATCTTCTGTTCTGAGAAAAAAGGAAAACGCCTGTTCGGTATTTCGGGGGGGGGGGGGGGGGGGGGGGGGGGAAGCGAACATGGCGGGACGAATTTGTCGAGTGAGATATTTCGGCGGGAAGTCATCTCGGCTCGTACGGTCTCGCATCTCCCGTCGGTTGTCTCGCCGATGCGACAGGAGTTCACGGTTCGACCTTGCCGAAATAAACTCGTTGCCTTTCTGATTGCTCCGTTGCGGGGCTGCTCTCCGTTTGACCCCACCGCGACCCTATGACGAAGACGTCGAGGATTGAAAAAAAAAAAAAAAAAAAAAAAAAAAAAAAAAAAAATGAAATTCTATAGGGGAAATAATGCCAGGACCGAATGAAAGCAGATATTGGTCCAGACGGCTAACTCTTCCAGCCACATCGAAATTTTCTTATTTTCGGTCGACGACTTTTAATTTTATTTTTATTATCTTTTTTTGTGCCCGTGCGCTACCACGCTTACACTCGAATCACGAGCCTTCCGAGTACAAAAGCGAGTAGGATGTCGCGGTGGAAACGACGCGAAGCCGGGAGAAAGAAGAGGAAAAAAAAAAAGAAATAAGACGAGGAAGAAGTCAAAACAGGTCGTGAGCGCAAGCCTGATCTCTTAATAATAATATCTTCAGCTCGAAAGTTACCCGGAATGCAATCTCCATAAAACTGCTACCGTGGACTATAACGGCCCACAAATTTGAGTTAGGAGAGGTGGGGTATTATACTATGTCCCTTTCACTATCGCACACTCCTTTTCTCAACTTCTTTCCTCTAACACACGATCCTTTCACTCCTTCTTTATTTTCCCCGGCTCGATGTTCTCCGTAAATAAATATCTCGGTCGTGACCACCACTCGACGGGGCAAGGATATTTTTTCCGATTATTTCACATTCGATGTCTTCTTTTTCTGTCCAAAAATTACCCAAAAAAAATCTCAATTTCATGTCCTTGGTTGAATATTTTCTGTCCTCTTCTTCATTCGATGTCTTTCCTTTCTGTCCAAAGATTACCCAAAAAAATCTCTATTTCATGTCCTTGGTTGAATATTTTTTGTCCTCTTCTTCATTCGATGTCTTCTTTTTCTGTTCAAAAATTACCCAAAAAAATCTCAATTTCATGTCCTTCGTTGAATATTTTCTGTCCTCTTCTTCATTCGATGTCTTCCTTTCGTGTCCAAAAATCACAACAAAAAAATCTCAATTTCATGTCCTTGGTTGAATATTTTTTGTCCTCTTCTTCATTCGATGTCTTCTTTTTCTGTCCAAAAATTACCCAAAAAAATCTCAATTTCATGTCCTTCGTTGAATATTATTTGTCCTCTTCTTCATTCGATGTCTTCCCTTTCTGTCCAAAAATTACCCAAAAAAATCTCAATTTCATGTCCTTCGTTGAATATTTTTTGTCCTCTTCTTCATTCGATGTCTTCCCTTTCTGTCCAAAAAAATCTCAATTTCATGTCCTTCGTTGAATATTTTCTGTCCTCTTCTTCATTCGATGTCTTCCCTTTCTGTCCAAAGATTACCCAAAAAAATCTCAATTTCATGTCCTTCGTTGAATATTTTTTGTCCTCTTCTTCATTCGATGTCTTCCCTTTCTGTCCAAAAATTACCCAAAAAAAATCTCAATTTCATGTCCTTCGTTGAATATTTTTTGTCCTCTTCTTCATTCGAAGTTTTTCTTTTCTGGCCAAAAATAACCCCAAAAAATCTCAATTTCACGTCATGCGTTGAAAATTTTTAACGTCAAAATAAAGTTGTCAACCGGTCCGGTAAATGACAAAAGTCCATCGAAGTTTTGAATACTTCCTCTCACACCGAAATTCGCGACCCGAGTCGAAAACTTCTTAGCAGCATCCGGAAAGATCTTCATCACAGCATCCAATCGTTCGAACTCTCACTTTTCGAAGGACTATGAAAAATAAAACAAAAATAACAATAACAATAATAATCCTTCACTTTCTTCCTCCCGCATTCCCTCTCGGTGCAGAACCATTAAAGCCGTTAAATACTCGAAGAACTCTTAATCGGAAAGCGCAGAGCAATGCAGCCCGCGAGACACCAACGACGCTTCACAGCAGCAGCGCAGCTCGGAAGAATCGACGAAACGAGCTCGCCCGCTCGTTCGTTCGTTCAATCGTCGAGCACACAACGAGTTCTTCGCGGTCCACGCGAGCGCGAGATCCCCGAAGACCACCAACGTAGCCGGTGAAGAGAGAAAGAGCAAGACCGAGAAAGAGCCACGAAGAGTTCCGAGGCAACGGTATAGACCAGCGTAGAATGTATGGCCGACGCGTCCGCGTCACCAGCATCGGTTTCTGGATCGCAAAACCAAAAATCCAAAGGCGATTAACGTGTCCCATCGGCGAGAGTCATTATCGGGATACCCGAGTGAAGAGCCCCGGCAAGATACCCTGGAAAGAAGAATGTACATCCAAGAGAGCAGCACATATAGGGAAGAGCGGGGCAAAATGGGACGGTGGGGCAAAACGCCATATCCCAATAATTTTTGGATGGGGGAATGGGGCAAAACTGGGCAATCCCGATGTATCAACAGAGCAAAATGGGACATCAAAAAATGATTGGAAACTTGCCCCGGCAAGATACCCTGGAAAGAAGAATGTACATCCAAGGGAGCAGCACATATAGGGAAGAGCGGGGCAAAATGGGACGGTGGGGAAAAACGCCATATTCCAATAATTTTTGGATGGGGGAATGGGGCAAAACGGGGCAATCCGGATGTATCAACAGAGCAAAATGGGACATCAAAAAATGATTGGAAACTTGCCTCGGCAAGATACCCTGGAAAGAAGAATGTAGGGAAGACCGGGGACAAAAGTAACACGGGTCAATTGTAACAAGCGGTTGCGCAGTGTGACAAGCAGCTGATCAAATTGAGCAACATTATAAACATCACCTTATGAGGTGATGTTTATAATGTTGCTGCCCCATTTTGCGGGGCAAAATGGGGCAGTGGGCCACAACGCCATATTCCAATCATTTTTGGAGTGGAGAATGAGGCAATCCGGATGTATCGACAGAGCAAAATGGGACATCAAAAAATGATTGGAAACTTGCGTTTTGCTCACTGTCCCCTTTTGCCCCACTGTCCCATATTGCCCCCGCTCTACACTATATACCTCCGTGAAGTAGTGCTCCGTCGAGAACGTTAATAGGAGCGTTTAAGGTTTCGAAATTTCTCTGTCTCCGGTCGAGATGACGCACGAGGGGACGAGGAAGGGCGAGGACTGGAGGGAGTGGACGGAGAAGAAAAGAGATCGGCGGTATTATAGATGAGCAAGACAGATATTGTATGTGTATCGGAATGAAAAGAAGCTGCGGCAGCCGGTGGATCGTACGTAAAGCTCGAATATCTCCCATTAAGGAATTAGTAAGATGATAGACCCGTCAATGACGGGCGAAGAAGATGAAGAAGATGAAGAAGATGAAGAGGAGGAGACGGGGTGAGGAAGAGATGCGGAGCTCCTCGACTCTCGGTTACACGCTGCTGGATATCAGACCGCCGAAGACGAAGACGGGAGGCTGGGACACGCGTATGGATACGAGAGAGATAGGACGGTAGCGAGATACGATGGCGGTGCCGAGGATGCGGGAGGAGAGGGGGAAGATACAAAAAAAAAATAAAAAATGAGAAGCTGGAGCCTGACCCATAAAAACGTCAAACTTCCCTTAACCTAGAGAAACGTCTTCATCAGGATCCCACCCGAGCTCTCGGCCCGCTATACTCTCCTCTCGCCGTCTCGCCCGGCTCGAACACCGCTCTCGGTCCGTAGGCAGCGTCTCGAAAGACTGAGAGAGAAAGTTCCTCGAACCGTGGAACGATCAAGAGCCAGGCGGTGGAGTTTGGGAATAAAATTAAATGTGAATAATCCGCGGTGAAATATATAGAATCTTTATTGCGAACGAAATTCTTACGGCGCGACGGTGCATTCATACAATACTTTGTTGTGTATTTCTTTTTTTATTTTATTTTTTTACAAATTTTATTTCGACTGGAAACGTTGTATTTAACGTTGAGAACATCTCATTTGGTATATGGAAAGAAATGATGAATTGGGAGAGTTTGATCATTAGTTGGACAGTTAATTTTTCAAATGGTGAGTCGTACCAATATACTAATGGTTCTTTGAATTAATAATTCGTTGGTACAATCAATTTTTTTTTTTAAATTTTCTTTGGCTGGAGTTTGGGAATAAAATTAAATGTGAATAATCGGTAGTGAAATATATCGAATTTTTATTGCGAACGAAATTCTTACGGCGCGACGGTGCATTCATACAATACTTTGTGGTATATTTCTTTTTATTTTTATTTTTTACAAACTTTCTTTCGACTCGAAACGTCGTATTTAAAGTTGAGAACATCGTATTTGGTATATGGAGAAAAATTATGAATTGGGAGAGTTTGATAATTAGTTGGACAATAAATTTTTCAAATGATGGGTCGTACCAATATACTAATGGTTCTCTCAACTAATAGTTCGTTGGTACAACGGTGCACTGGTATATTTCTTTACATTTTTTTTTTAATTTTAATTTTAATTTTTTTAAATTTAGTTTGAATTCGTAACTTTGTATTTAACGTTCAGAACATCTCATTTGGTATACGGAAAGAAATGATGAATTGGGAAAGTTTGATAATTAGTTGGACAGTTAATTTTTCAAATGATGGGTCGTACCAATATACTAATGGTTCTCTCGTTCAACTAATAGTTCGTTGGTACAACCAATATATCAAATATTCTTCGGCTGGAGTTTGTGAATAAAATTAAATGTGAAAAATCGGCGATGTAATTCATCCGGCGCGACGGTGCACCGATACACTACTTTGCAGTACATTTCTTACTAAATGTTGTTTTTTTACAAATTTTCTTTCGGCTCGAAACGTTCTATTTTACGTTGAGAATATCTTATTTGGTATATGGGGAAAAACTTATGAATTGGGAGAGTTTGATAATTAGTTGAGCAATTCATTTTTGCCAATAATGAGTCGAACCATCAAACTAATGGCTTTCTCAACTAATAGTTCGTTGATACAATCAATTTTCCTTTTCTCAAACAGTCGTCTCAACAAATGATCAATTCACCCAATCAAACTACCTGTTGGTAACAGTTTCCTGATAAAAACTGATTCAAACTGAAACTATGTTACCCCCTCCATAAAAAAAAGACCTACAAATACAAACTCTACTTTTACCCTGATAATACTCCTATCAACTCGAACTAATGCTAAACAGTCAATTATCCGCCATATATTGTTCCTGCATGATTTAACAAGGTCCGCCGTCGTTTCAATTATCCATCCTCTATCGGTTACCTATAATTACACTAACTAATGACCACAAAAAAAAAAAAAAAAAAAAAAAAAAAAATGCAAACGACAGCTCAGCAAGCACAGTAAAAACGCATGAACGTTGTAAAGCTCTATCGTACCTCTCGCGACCGAAGACCGCTGCGAGAAGACGACGATGGAAAAGCGAATCGCGGTCTCTCGCAGGCGGTCCGACGCGACTGGCTCTCGTATTAATGTATCGTGCGCACACCGCGCCAGTGTATCATACACTCGTCCATCCGTGCGCGTGTACGTGTGCGTTCCACGTTAATAAAGAAGTCAACGTTTTAATACCGGCGAGTCGACAGCAGGGCCAGAGGAGCCACGGCAAACATTCTCTCCGCGGAGTTCTGTTTCGCGTCCCCGTTGCTCCGCCTGCTGCCGGGCAGCCTCCGCGAGTTTCAAAGAAAGACGGCACGAGATGTGCCGGACCAACCGTACAGAGAACTCTTTCGTGGCAAGGGAAGGAGCGACGAGGAGGGACGTATAGCTTATAATTAAATCGTGCAATCAACCAGCTAATTTGTCCTCGAGCGTATCGAGCCCGCACCGTGTCTATGCTCCTCATTACTTTCTAGCGCACGCATGCCCGTGCGTTAAAGTCCGCTAATGCGTCCCATTAACGCAATCGCTGATCATCCGTTCCTCGGCGATAGGACATTTTTTAAAAATAATTATAATCATAATAGATAATAATAATAAATTAGGAAAAATTAATGTAAACGGGTATGAAATTCCTTCGGGAATCTCGTCGATGCTATTTACATATGTTTCCGATTTTTATTTTATTTTTTGTCATTTTTTTTTTTTTTTTTTTTTTTCTGGTCTCTGGATGTCCGATGTACGCCGAGAGTATCGAGAGGGGAATCGGCACGAGCGAACGGAAGGGTGCTCCGTATGTCCCAACAAATTGGCCTGGACGCGCATGCAACGCACGGAGACCGCACGCACACGCGTCACTCCTATCTTCGTCATATCGTCGTCGGTCGTAGAGTCGTGTTCGAGTGACCGGTTTACCCGTCCGGGTATTCGTACGTGCATGCGATCGATGCACCGAAGATGCATTGCCCTCTCCTATCTCGTGTCTGTACTTTAGCTGTACGAGAATGCGGCCAAGTACGCGTATCGAAACGTATAATACAGAGCGCGGCCTGTGCCTAAGATTACGAGACTCGGTGTGTGCAGAGGCCAAGAGACTCGCTCTGCTATTATCCTCTTACATGGCAGCTCGACTGTAGTTACAGCTTCGATATGCGATTTCAAACGTCTCGTTCCCTCGACGCTGCGCCGCGTGCAATTTATTTATTTATTTTTATTCCTCGCTTAAGACGTATCCCGCGGCATTCGACCATTGGCCGTAGTATTTAACCCCTTCGCTCGTCGGATCGCACTCCTTGCAGCTTTGAAAAAAAAATATTTCTCACGCGGATAATTCGAATGGCGAAAATTGAAGATGAAAATTTCAATGAATTTCGCACGGTTTTCGATTACCACGTTGATGAATTGTTTTATTCACACGATGTAACTTCTTCTTAGAGTGTTTGAATTTAAAATCATTACATAACTGTTAGCTAAAAATTAAAATAAATACATCAATCGTCATTTAAAATAAAAAATTATATAAAAAATTAACTTATAATTCGCATGTCTATCGCCCGCGAAAATCTAATTCATATTCAGCCGAGTACGAATTCTAATCCGTATTTTATCGAATACGAATTAGGTTTTCGAGGCCGATAGACCCACAAATTATATGTTCATTTTTAATATATTTTTTTATTTTCAATGATGATTGATATATTTATTTTTGTTTTTAATTTAACTAACAGTTATTTAATAAGTGGTAATCGAAAGCTGCGCGAAATTAATTGGAACTTTCATCCCAAATTTTCGCCTCCCGAATTATCCGTGTGAAAAATATTAGTTTCAAGGATAAAAGAAGTAGGGCCGAAGAGTGAAAGGCTTAAATACTACAGCCAATCGTCGAATGCCGCAGAATACACTGCAAGAATTTTATGAAAATTTCAACACGATTAATATACAAAGTTATATGAAATATACAACCTCGGTATATGAAATTAGAATTCATATACATTGTATTTGAATGTTTATAATTTAATCTTAAATGCAATACCAATATATTAAAATTACCGGTGATGGCATTGAAAATTAAGACATCCGTATATGAAAATTATGCTATTATTACAAATATTATACAAATAATATTGTTTTTAATATACACATATTAAATGTATAAAATTTCATTGATACGTTCGTGTCAATGAAATTTCATACACTGTATATGCATAAAACTTCATATAAATTGATGAATCTTCAGACATTTACTACAGTGTATGTTTTAGGCGAAAAATAAAAATAAATAAATAAATTGCACGCGGCGCTGCCTCTAGGGAACGAGACGTTTGAAATCGCATATCGAAGCTGTAACTACAGTCGAGCTGCCACCGTAAGAAGTTGAAAAGTATTAAAAACCTCGAAGCAAGTGTGGAAGTTGATTTGTTACCGACCGAGCGCGACTTGGGCACGCAGCGTTTCGCATCGCCCCGAGAATTGAAACAATTAACGTTTTGGAGATTGGAAAATTAGGCAAAAATGAAAATAAAAAAAGGTCGTATGACAGTGACGAAGCCGCCGCGTGAGTGACGTAAACGGTCTCCAGCTCATTGGATCTCCACTACAGACTAGCTTGAGAGTGTCGCGCGCGAAGTGGCGCAGTTCTTGTTCGTCTATATAGTATACATATATACATATATATATATACATATATACATATATACATATATACATATATACATATATACATATATACATATATACATATATACATATATACATATATACATATATATATATATACACACATGTATATATATATATATATATATATATATACGTATAGGGCTATACTGCACATATATATAGCGTAGCAACGCGCGTAAAGCGCAGCGTACAGCCAGAGCATAGGGGAGTGCCTGATGGCGGGAGGAGGACGCGGACCACCCACACCGTGCCGCGGGACCACCGTGCTAGCCCACTGGCATACATTAGGCGCTCTCCGTGGCTCCCCGAAAACTACACTCCGAGCTCCCCCTCACCCCTTTCCCCCTCCCCCAGCTTCTTACTCTTTTACTCCTCATTCTTCGGCCCATTCACTATCACCCTTTTTTCCCCCTCTTTCCCTCGCGCTCTCATTCTCTCCTCTCTTTATCGCTGCCAGTCTTTCATCTTTTTGCGATCCACTATTCGCTCGTGTATTGCTCCCTCTTTGCTCCTCCTTGGGCTACACTTCGTCGCACTCCCTTCCGTTCCGTTCTCTCCCGCTTTCTCCCACGGGATTGCATGCATGCAGAGGCCGCGATCGCGAGCGCTACGTGCAGCCCACGGCAGCCGTTAGGTATTTTGATACAGTCGACACCCGTTTAATTAGCATTCGATACGGCCCCGCAATACGGCACCGCGAATCGGACGGTCCCGCCAACGAGAACCCGAGAACGATTACGACCAAACCGTACGCGAATCGTCGCTCGATCGACCTCGTCATCGGTAGACCGATCGCCACTTTACCTTTCGATGCATCTGCATTCATATTTAATAGACATTTTTTTTTATGCTCAAATTTTTTCACACCGCGCCTGACTTCGTAATTTCAGTAACAATGATTTTTTTTTTTTTTTTTTCAGAACCGAATATGAATTGTTGGTTTAGTTTACGGGCAGACTAAACACGTATGGATCGAGAGAGAGAGACTGGGTAAAAATTTTGAATCCTTTTTTCTCTGAAACGATTATATAAAATGGAAAACGAGTAAGGCGACTTGGGCGCACTGCATGAATCCAATTGGTAGTGAGCGCCGCAATTCGTTTTTTATTTTACAAAACCGTTTCGGAGAAAAATGGATTCAAAATATTGTAAGGAATACAGAGATGAGGATTGTTCGAGACACTCGATATTACATAAATGATATTACGGAATAGCTCGGTATGAGAAATGAGAAACGTACAGATTATCGATTGACTAGATGAGAGTTTTGATCGGATTTCCGGAGAGAAGAGACGTTTGAAAGTCCGTGCTCGAGATATTTAGCTGCGATTGTACTCAATAATATCCGTCCCAGAATGAAATACGCGCGTTATTTAGTCGCTCGGTCGTTACAATATTTTGAGGTTTTGTTGATCTTCAGCCCCACCTAATGGAACATGATAAAATTACCTATACAGTAGAACCCCGATTAACCGGGATGCTCGGGACCGAAGAGTCCCCGGATAATCGAAATCCCGGTTAATGCAAACAAGACAGCGAAAGCAGGGTAAAAGTGGTGAATATGGCCCACCTCGATTAACACGTGAATCTTTGATGTATGGACCGGGCCATATTCCCCACTTTTACCCTATACAAGTCAATAATGGCTAATGATACAATTTTACTTTGACTAATTACTACGACATTTGGTACAACTTGCACTTAATTGTTAAATAGTGTGAACTAGAATGTAAAGTTCTGGATATTTTTCTTTCATCGATAGTACGTAAACTAGTATTTTTTCTGGAAGTACTCCGTGACTGTGGTTCGTTCCGCGCATAAAAAACCACGGAAGCCGCACGGTTAATCCGCTTCCCGGGTAATCCGACCCCGGTTAATCGGGGTTCTACTGTGATTTTTTTTCGTTTTAGAAATGTTTTTCTTTGGCAGATTTGTCGATACAGTGTCGATAATTTCAGTGACAACATTTTTCGATTATATAGTATCAATAATTTCAATAATATCAATTTCGCAGAGATTTAATACTAATATGGGTTTCGTTGAATGGAATAGGGGAGACCGGGGCAAAACGGGATTACGAGACAAAACGTAATTGTCCAATAACTTTTGGATGGTAGCGATGGTGGTACGTGGGGCAAAACGGGTTTGAATATCCGGATGTATCGTTGGGACAAAATCGGGCATCCAAAAATTATTGGAAAATTGAGTTTTGCACTCACTGTCCCGTTTTACCCCGCTGTGCCATTTTGCCCCTGTCTCCCCTATAATTAAATTGCGTAATTTTGTCTTTTTTCTTTTATATGTCATGGAGTTTTCACTGAATGGTAGTTTGCATGTATTTCTTTTGAGTCCGGGTATAGGCAAAAATCTTGCGTGTACGATCGATCGTTATCGGAATCCTGTATCGGCATTTATAGTAGCTGCGTATATAGTTTGTCGCAAGCCCGCATCGGGGTCAACATTCATCGTTCACGCACATCACGTACGTTCAATCTCGCAAAATCATAAATTTTTCATAAACTCCACGTAACGCACACATCACACATCCTATTTCCTCACGTGCGTATGTACACTCAAGTTTCATTCGTATATATATATATATACGGACATTATCCGACGACGCTATTATGTCGTCGTTCTCGCAGTCAGTTTTTACCTCGTGATTGTATTTCTACCGTGTCAATCGTGCATCTATCCTATCTCGATGTAATCGTTCGATACCGGACGAAAAAAAAAGTTGCAGAGCTCGAATAAAATAAGCATTAAATTTTACGGCTTATCGATACCAATCATTTTCTTCGGCAAGGCTCTCGCATTCAGCACACTGTTTCCAGTTGTTTTTAATCGCGTAGAAATGATTGTTCATCGAGTTCTTCGTTACATGCTTCGTTACAAGTTTTTCCACTAAACGGGGCGTTCCGATCGATCTCACACAAGAAAGGCTAATTTTTTTGCACCAATAAAAAATTTGATCGAAAATACCGCACGTTCGATCATTCCTAGCGTTGTTCTGATCGTGTTTATATAAATCCCCGGGCTCGAATAGGGTAAACCAGCCAATGAATGGACGGCCAATTAAAGGACACTTTCCATAAGAGCATGTACATAAAAAACGTCTATTCATTGGCTTTTTCGTCTGCTTAACTGTCCGTTCATTGGCCGGTTTACCCTATCAAGAATTGCGGAGCGAGTTCGATTTTTCAAACATAACTTTTTAAGTATTATCTACTTAAAAAAGGAAACAATGCAACACCTTGGCCTCCATTATACGAACTTACATGAGAGTACAGTAATTTTTTCGAACAATTTTCCATACTTTTTTCCCTCATACAACCCGTCCAAAGTTTCATTATATTCATTTTCTTCGGCAAGGCTCTCGCATTCAGCACACTGTTTCCAGTTATTTTTAATCGCGTAGAAATGATTGTTCATCGAGTTCTTCGTTACATGCTTCGTTACAAGTTTTTCCACTAAACGGGGCGTTCCGATCGATCTCACACAAGAAAGGCTAATTTTTTTGCACCAATAAAAAATTTGATCGAAAATACCGCACGTTCGATCATTCCTAGCGTTGTTCTGATCGTGTTTATATAAATCCCCGGGCTCGAATAGGGTAAACCAGCCAATGAATGGACGGCCAATTAAAGGACACTTTCCATAAGAGCATGTACATAAAAAACGTCTATTCATTGGCTTTTTCGTCTGCTTAACTGTCCGTTCATTGGCCGGTTTACCCTATCAAGAATTGCGGAGCGAGTTCGATTTTTCAAACATAATTTTTTAAGTATTATCTACTTAAAAAAGGAAACAATGCAACACCTTGGCCTCCATTATACGAACTTACATGAGAGTACAGTAATTTTTTCGAACAATTTTCCATACTTTTTTCCCTCATACAACCCGTCCAAAGTTTCATTATATTCATTTTCTTCGGCAAGGCTCTCGCATTCAGCACACTGTTTCCAGTTATTTTTAATCGCGTAGAAATGATTGTTCATAGAGTTCTTCGTTACATGCTTCGTTACAAGTTTTTCCACTAAACGGGGCGTGCCGATCGATCGCACACAAAAAAAGGGTAATTTTTTTGCACTAATAAAAAATTTGATAAAAAATAGCGCACGTTTGATCATTCCTAGCGTTGTTCTGATCGTGTTTATATAAATCCCCGTGCTCGAATGGGGTAAACCAGCCAATGAATGGACGGCCAATTAAAGGACACTTTCCATAAGAGCATGTGCATAAAAAACGTCTATTCATTGGCTTTTTCGTCTGCTTGACTGTCCGTTCATTGGCCGGTTTACCCTATAAAGAATTGCGGAGCGAGTTCGATTTTTCAAACATAATTTTTTAAGTATTATCTACTTAAAAAAGGAGACAATGCAACACCTTGGCTTCCATTATACGAACTTACATGAGAGTACAGTAATTTTTTCGAACAATTTTCCATACTTTTTCCCCTCATACAACCCGTCCAAAGTTTCATTATATTCATTTTCTTCGGCAAGGCTCTCGCATTCAGCACACTGTTTCCAGTTATTTTTAATCGCGTAGAAATGATTGTTCATAGAGTTCTCCGTTACATGCTTCGTTACAAGTTTTTCCACTAAACGGGGCGTGCCGATCGATCGCACACAAAAAAAGGGTAATTTTTTTGCACTAATAAAAAATTTGATCAAAAATAGCGCACGTTTGATCATTCCTAGCGTTGTTCTGATCGTGTTTATATAAATCCCCGGGCTCGAATAGGGTAAACCAGCCAATGAATGGACGGCCAATTGAAGGACACTTTCCATAAGAGCATGTGCATAAAAAACGTCTATTCATTGGCTTTTTCGTCTGCTTGACTGTCCGTTCATTGGCCGGTTTACCCTATAAAGAATTGCGGAGCGAGTTCAATTTTTCAAACATAACTTTTTAAGTATTATCTACTTAAAAAAGGAGACAATGCAACACCTTGGCCTCCATTATACGAACTTACATGAGAGTACAGTAATTTTTTCGAACAATTTTCCATACTTTTTTCCCTCATACAACCCGTCCAAAGTTTCATTATATTACCTTCCATCCTACGCGTTCCTTGTATTTTCAACTTTTTAATAATGCCTTACCGGGGAAAAAACCGGGTATACCTACATCGAGGTAAGAACACTAGTTCGGGATCGCGTGTCCCCTTAGAGTTCCCGATCGCGAGCGCGTTGAACCCTGAGCTACACACTCCACTCTCTCTCTCTCCCTCCTGTTCTCTCTCCTCCGTCCCACCCCACCGGAAGTCCACGCAATTTCGGCGTAATTTATCCACGCGGGCGTATAAAGACCTTACATACATTTTACTAGCCAGTCACATGTGTACGTGATGTACCTTCCTGCCTCGAAACTCCCGACGTGCGTGTACGTAGCTTCACAAACCTACCGATAACCAGAGCTCATGGTACACTGAGACCCCGAAGTAGAACTTTGATTAAAATAAATCACAACCAACTGACTTATGGCAGTGTAATAATAATAACAATAATCTCCATACCGGCAACTGGGCGAGCTAGTGTTTCGTTTCTGTTGCCGATTCGTACTGTTGAGTTTCGAGGCTCGAGCCAGATAGAAACCGAAACGGACGTCGCTCATTACGGGCGCACGTTCGCGGACGTCTTTCCTTTCTGGTGACGTCTGACGGAACTCGACGTTGCGTACGAGCACGTGCGTTCGTTTCGGTACGTGTGCCATCGCATTTGGGAGCAACGAGCGCAAGAAGACACGCGAGATAGATCGGTAAACGGTGTCCAGTGGCAATTTTGTGTACTATTTTAGCTGCTTATGTGTGTATCGGGGAGAACGGGGGCATTTAGGGGCAAGTTGGAACAGCGCATCAAGATACTGCATGCAGCGGTCCAACGCGGGCCCTTCATTGGCCCTTCGAATCAGCCAGTAGTCAAGAGCATGCATCCAGAAAAATAATTTATTTGACGGGCACCCGCAAATAAATTGTTATTTGGTTGAAATAAATTGTTATTTGGTTGAAATAAATTGTTATTTGGTTGAAATAAATTGTTATTTGGTTGAAATAAATTGTTATTTGGTTGAAATAAATTGTTATTTGGTTGAAATAAATTGTTATTTGGTTGAAATAAATTGTTATTTGGTTGAAATAAATTGTTATTTGGTTCAAATAAATTGTTATTTGGTTCAAATAAATTGTTATTTGGTTCAAATAAATTGTTATTTGGTTCAAATAAAAATTTTCATTGTTTTAAATAACTACACTGTAAAAAAATTTTGTTCGAAAATTAATGAACAGTATTGGAAGCTTTTTTACATAAACCGTTTCTGAAATTTCAAACACATGTGCGTTGCAATTTTACAGTAAAATTTGTATTTTTCATTAACATTTTTGTAAATTTCAAGCAAAAGATTTGTAATTTTAATATCTGGTATTTTTCTTTTACAAGGAAAGTAGACTAATGTTTAATTAATACACTGATAAAAAAGTACAGTTGAATCAACTAAGATTCGGGCAGGGACGTTCAAATAAATATTTAGTTGGGCGAACAAAATATTTTAATGACTCAAAAATATTTTGGTGAAGACAACAAAAAAATTGTTGAACTAACCAATTTTTTAGCTGTACCAACAAAATATTTAGTTGAATGTCCCTGCCCGAATCTTAGTTGATTCAACCGTATTTTTTTATCAGTGTATGAGTAATGTAAGCAAATTTCAAGTGTCAGTACATTAAATTTACAATTTTTTTTACAGTGTATTTATTTTTACTAAATAAATATTTATTTATAAAGTGGTTGGCTTTTGGTTTATATTCTTTTCGTATAACTTTTTCTATTATTTTCATATTTTATTTCATGCCATTTCTTGGGCTGTACGTAATTGTTATGGAGTGATTTGTATCTTGTGGCGCAGTGTTCTCAGGGTGCTTAGGCCTCAGAACACGAAATGAACGAATCTATCCATCCATCTATTTTTATTAGATAAATATTTATTTGCGGCGGGTTCGTCAAATGAATTATTTTTCTGTGTGTGTCTCACCACGGTCGCTCGTGAAATCTGTAATCGAGTCAATAATTCACGGTCAATCGAAAAATGTCATCGAAACCGCATGTCATGTCGACTTCCGATGAGACTTTTCTTTTCACCCTCCACGCGACTAACCGAGAAAAAAGAAATTGATTACAGATTACGTTAGCGACCGAGCACGGGACGCGAGGCGTGAAATGGCTTCTCGCGTAGTGTTCTCGAAGGGCACGGTACAACATTGGAGTGTGCACTCCAATGCTCGCAGCGCTCCACTATCTGGTTGGAAGATGTTTCCCCAGTGTTCCGACTTGCCCCAGGACTCCCCTAGCCTATCCGATACGATAGTGTGCACTATCGGAACACGAGCACTATCGGTCTCATGTCGGACTCGTCGGGGAAAATGGGAACTACTGTCCGCGGCTCGGCGTTGATGGAAACGAAGTTATGCGATGGTCGTCCGGCTCTGACTCCGTGTCGTGCCATAAAAGCAAGGTGGTCAATTGCCTTTTACACATCCTCGCTCTCATTTCCTCGGCGAAGACGCCATTGCGCTCGATGCCTCCGGAGAATCGGATCGCCCTGCTCTTGCCTCCTCCATGCACCATCGGACGTATGTCCCGGTTGTACACCGCAAGATAGTCGTAGCTCTCCGGTCTCATGTGTGGCTCTAGTCTAGATTGTCCGGTGTCGGAGAGCCGGGGAACCCGGCGAGAGAGAACGATCGTTATGCGGTTGCCTCGGGCCTCGCTCAAAGGCCGGTAACATCGATCGGGCGGAGCGCGTACGGGACACGTTGGGATGTAGCCCTAGAGCCCATTGCCCCACAGCGCATACGAGACGTCGGTACCTTCTGCACGTGCATACGTACCGCGCAGCTTAGACACCTGGGCGTTACACATCAAACTCCATTCTTGCACGGATGTCCCACTTATTAACGGATAATATCACATTGCTGAGCGAATTGATGGTGTGGGGGGCATTGCGTAGTCGGATCACCATGTATGGCGAGATAATAATAATAATAATAATAATAATAATAATAATAATAATAATAATAATAATAATAATAATAATAATAATAATAATAATAATAATAATAATAATAATAATAATAATAATAATAATAATAATAATAATAATAATAATATAATGATAGATAGATATCTAATGATGAATGATAGATCTATCTAGATAGATAGATAGATTCGTTTATTTCGTGGTCTGAGCCCCCTAAGAACACCGTGCCACAAGATACAAATAGCTCCATAACAATTACGTACAGTCCAAGAAATAACATGAAATTAAATCTGAAAATAATATAAAAATAAACCGAAAAGAATATAAACCAAAAGTAACACAATGAAATAAAGTAAAAGAAAATGCAATAACATTGCAGGCGAAACAAATAGAAATAACATTACAAGCAAAAAAGCATTAACAGAAAATGCAATAACATTGCAAGCGAAATACGGCAACGTCAGCCGCCGCCCTCAAGCAACATCCCGAAATCGACACGCCTAAACGGACCCACCGAGCAAACAACAATATTATTAATAATAATAATAATAGTAATAATAATGATAAATATAACAACAGCAATAATAATTTCGACTCGTTGCTAAATGGTACGAGATCAGCTGAAAACGGGTGGTTCGAATGGAGTAGGCGAAGTAGTGTGGATGTGGTTGCGGCGGCGAAGTAGAACGCGAGGGAAGAAGGATGAAGACGAAGGAAGACGACGAAAAGTAGTGGAGCCAAGACGGGGGGAAGAGAGAGACGGATAATGATAGTCGAAGAAGGACGGGTCGCGCCGCGCGCGGGCTGCCTCGTCGTAACTCAAGTCTAGTTAAGGGAGCCATAATTCAGGGGATAGCACCAGGTCGTCGTTTACTTCAAACGGCCCATAAATTATGGGGTTTTAATTTCGCGATATTAACGGAACGATCGGACGAATGGTATACAAGAGCGAGGGAACCGACGCAAAGAGACTCTCTCCGGGGTCCGCTCTTTGGTTCTTCTCGTACGCGGCTTTCCGGCCGGCGCGGTTCATCCTTCGGTTATACCTCTCTCGCTTCGGCGATACGACGAGAAAGAAGATCATATTTTTTCATCTCTTTCGTCTGTCGCGACCCCACAAGCTGCCCAGGTCGCGACTCCGACTATACGAGCGGGGCACCATTGTAAATTTGCCAATGTCCACCCAGTGAGATATTGAACGTCGCAATTAGTTGACTTTCCGGCGGGCTTGCCCTCTCGTGACTCCGAACGAGCCATTGAGGAAGTTCACTTCGGCTGCTGCAGAGGTCGGATACAGTAAGGTAAAGGATGCCTATGATGGAACACAGGCTCGGTGATTCAACGTTTTGATACACCGATAGAAGGATCTAGTAAAAATGACTATATCGCTTGAGAGATATTACCATAGCACATAGTGGTGGGGCGCTAGGGCGCCACCTATGGTAGGAAGTATCGGATTTATAAGAATTTTTCTTAGATATTATGATAACATTTTTTTGGATAATCTAAGAGTTTCTGCCATAGCTGGCGCCCTGGCGCTTTACTGCTATGTGCTATGGTAATTTTTCTTAGATGATCGGTAATTTTTATTAGATGATCGGTAATTTTTATTAGATGATCGGTAATTTTTATTAGATGATCGGTAATTTTTCTTAGATGATCGGTAATTTTTCTTAGATGATCGGTAATGATAATTTTTGCTAGATCCTTCTTTCAGTGTACCGATCATCTAAGAAAAATTACCATAGCACATACTAGTAGGACGCCAGGGCGACACTTATGGCAGAAAGTCTCAGATTATCCAAGAATTTTTACCGTAATATCTAAGAAAAATTCTTATAACTACGGTACTTCCTAACATAGGCGGCGCCCTAGCGCCCTACTACTATGTACTATGGTAATATCTCTCAAGCGATATAGTAATTTTTACTAGATCCTTCTCTCAGTGTATAATTGTTTTACGGTTATGAGTATTTACGATAGAAAAAAGACTACAAAAAAATAGTATGAAATTATAGTGATTGGTGCATCTACTGAATCTGCGACTTTCACCGTGTTTTGTTACCGGCCATTTAAGCAACAAAATGTTACTATTTTTAGTTATTGTTGAGATCCATGAAATGCAACCACTCGAATATCGATGAGAGATTGTGTTTTATTAATATCGATTTCGCATGTTTAGGGAAAATATTTTTTGTTTGATGTCACTAAATAAAAATTGGTCTCGAGCGCGGGACAACGAACCGTTTAAATAAAAAAATATATTTCGTGTTCTATCTCTTTCTAATTTAGCTTTAAAAAACTGCATTAACAGTTACTAGCGTCGGTCTTTGAAAAAAAAGATAAGCCAAATATAGGATCTTCACTTCGAATGTTGTAAAGGTCGGCTACAGTAAGGTAAAGGATACCTATGATGGAACACAGGGTGGGTGACTTAACGTTTTCATACACTGAGAGACGGATCTAGTAAAAACTATCGATCATCTAAGAAAAATTACCAAAACCCATACTAGTAGGGCGCCAGGGCGACACTTATGGCAGAAAGTCTCAGATTATCCAATAATTTTTACCGTAATATCTACGAAAAATTCTTATAAATCCGGTACTTCCTATCATAGGTGGCGCCCTAGCGCCCTACTAATATGTACTATGGTAACGTCTCTCAAGCGATATAGTCATTTTTGCTAGATCCTTCTCTCCGTGTATAAATCACCGAGTTTCCACCGTGAGTGAGATCGGGCCGAGATCTACTCTGAACTACTGGAAAAAATCTAGTAGACTCAAAATTCACTTACGGGATTGGCTGTTGACTAGAAACTTTCAAATTAACTAGAATTTTGCCCCTAGTTCAGACTCGTTTCAGTCCGTTCTCAGTCCCGGCGGAAACTCAGTAATTGTTTTACGGTTATGGGTGTTTACGATAAAAAAAAGACCGCAAAAAAACAATATAAAATGATAGTGATTCGTGAATCTACTGAATCTGCGAGCTTCACCGTGTTTTGTTAGCGGCCATTTAAGCAACAAAATGTTACTATTCTTAGTTACGAGCGTCGGTCTTTGAAAAAAAAAGACAAGCCAAATATAGGATCTGTTTATCCATGTAGGACGATCGTGTTGGAGAGAAAAAAACACGTTAAGGACGATTAAATTATGTAGCCATTTTTGCGCATGCGCCGGAGACGAAAATGTTAACCGAAACGACCGTACAAGCCGCACCTGCCTTTCACTGACATTAACGAGCACGAGATATCGATTACACGAGCAATAATAATTAAAGCCCGCGTTTATAATCCCCGGATGGGTAGTTAACGAAATCATTAATCGTCGTGGTTTAATTCGCTCGTCATTCCGCGTATACACGCACCTACGACAACCAGTGAGTCGAGGTTCGCGAATAAGAAATCGTCCTCGGTTCGTTGCACCGGCCCGATGGAGCAACGACGCATCGCGAGTGCGAGAGAAACAGAAAAGAGGAGAGGTGGGGGGGGGGGATGTAAGACGCGCGAAATCGACTCTCGATGAAGTCATAATGGTGCTCTCGAGAGTGCGAAATTGCCGCGGGCGCGCCTACGCGCAAGCGCAGCGTTCACGCCTGCGCACACGGCCAATTTAGTTGTGTTGCGTTCCCGACAATACTTTAGATCCGAGATCTCGCGCCTTTCCGCTAACATACACGTACACTGGCTTCGTGTAATCGCGGATTCGCGTGTGCCGAGGGTAAAAGTAAATTTTTAAAATAACCAAAAAGAAAAGGTCGAAGAAATTTTTTGAGCGAAGAATGCGAGGAGGAAGAATAATAATCGACTGTAAATCAGTCGTCGGCATTTAGCGAACGAATTGAATTATGTCCCGTGGCCATGAGATATGGAAAGAGATAAACGAATGGCGCTTGTGTAGCACGGCAATATACCGCGCGCGGGGTGGAGGCCGGGGGAGGAGGCTTTAACAGGTGTTACGCGACTTTATAACGCCCGCTCGGCCGCGAGCGCACGTTCCTCGCCGGTAGTAACGCGCCGAGTTTACACCGTCGACCCGTGACCCTTCCTGGTCGCGGCTCTCCTCGCGGCGCGCGCCCACGGGACGACGACGACGACTACGCTGGAGGTCGAATCCTTTGCCTCCTCTTCATTCGCGATAGTCGGCGTGCGCCGACCACGGCTATCGATAACGCGCCTCACTGCTCGGCGTGTCGGTCGGGCCGAATTAAAAAAAAAAAAAAAAAATATTTGTCTACTCGGTCATTTAATCCTGGCCATTTAATTTCCAACTATCGTTCCTCAATCACGTCACGCCGTGAGTGATTTAAAAAAATTTCATCGACCCTCGACGCGTGTCCCGATATCCCCAAAGCGAAAAAAAAAATAATCGAAGATCGTAAGATAAAATAAAACAAAGTTAATTGATAAACGAAATTTTTAAGTCAATTTAAAATTAACTTAATTAAAAAAATGTTTAATTATCGAAACCTTCGATTTTTGTTGAAAAATTTAAATCGTCCCTTGCACGACCCACCAACCCTCGTAGAACAGGTGCGTAGGTGTGGCTGGCTGATAGCCTGCGCGCAGACTTCGCGTACAGTAGTATCGCTGCCAGACTCGCACGTGTATCGATATACTGTTGCGTACCGCGTATAGGTGAAGTTTCAGCTGTATATATATATATATATATATATATATATATATATATATATATATATATATAATACATATATATAATATATATAAATATATAGGTGGTATAGCGGAATACACAGGACAGGAGAGGATCGTAAGCCGGCTACTTGGGTGGTCCGTCGAGGAAGGGACCGCACGCAGAGCTCAGCCCCCCACCAGAAAAACTTCACGAGCAGTCAGAGTGATCCCCTCCACTTCTGTGTGAGGCACACACGCGGCACCGGCACGATGCGACCGCACGCACATACACACCCTACTCGCGATGCTTACTCGCACTCATGTATGTATACACACATATATATATATATATATATATATATATATATAAAATATATATGAGATGTATGTACAAGTTGCCATGTCCGGGCGCAACCGACACGACGATGAAGCACTAACACGCTTCTCACGAGATCTCCGGAATATCTCTCAATCTAGCCGAGCGAATTCCGGCCGGTGCTTAGCCGGATCGCCGCGCGAGTAAGGGAGAAACTACGACGGCGACGAGGAGGAAGGGGCAAGAGTCTCCGGCCAAGAGTGACAGGATAGAAGAGGAAAAAAAAGGAGACGTATACGATGAGAAATTGAGAAGGCGAGGGAGAGAGGGGTTAGAAAAAAAAAAAAATGAAATGAGATTTTTAAAAAAGAACAAAAAAAAAAAAGCGAAAGAAATAGAACCGAGAGAACGTGGAGATGAGACTTTCGGAGAGTCAACGCTTTGATGCGTCTCGTCGTGCGTGTTTCTCTCGCATGCTTCGTAGAGTTACAGGGGAACGGAGAAGAAAAGAGGTAAAAAAAAGAAAAGTAATTTTTTTTAAACGTCGTAAGCGCTGTGTCGCTTGTAGCTTTAAATCATCGTGTGATCTGGCGATAGGAGCGATAAGAGATTAAATGATGAGACAGGTGTTTCCTAAGGGGCTCAGGATTAATCGCTGACAAACGATCCCTGCAATGGTAAAAAAAAAAAAAATTGTATTTGACATATTTTTTTTCGTAAACTTGATTGAATCAGACAGATCGTTTCTCCGGTAGTGCAAATTTGGAAGCGCGCGTACGAAAATGGATCGGATGAGATGTTTTTATTTGTTTTAGGTCCCGCGAGATATTCAAGCTCCTACTAGGGAACCATCACCTTAAAAAAAAAAAAAAAAAAAAAAAAAAAAAAAAAAAAAATTATCGATTTAAAAAGTTCTTTATTTCATATATGCGATACAAAGAATATTTAGAGTCTTATGCCACGGAATATCAGCTATACTCGTTCTTTATAGAACTTAACTAGCTTATTCTTAGTTAACGTGTGAGTTTTTGTTTGCCTAGAGCTGTTTTACCAGCTAGAATCAATGGTTTGGGTAGAAAATTGAAAATAGTTCCATGTACAAAAAAAAAGAGTAAAGGAAATCATTTTATACTACTTTTGACCCGTTAATAGTCGTGGCAAGACTCGCCGAGACAGCACCCCGTGGGGAGGTACTACTCTTCGCGGTCGGTTGCGGTCGGCGCGGGTCAAGCAAATTCTCTTATTAAATGTTTCTTCTCTTCTCTTCTTCTCACTGCCATGTTCCTTCATCCACCGGGCGAGAGGAAACGCAGTTTACGTTCCGCGGGTTGCACGAGGACGTCTTTGACATTTTGTCGAGCAATAAAAGACGAACGGTACCCCGTTCGCAATTGAGCGCGTATGTTCGGGGAGCTGCGCGCGCGCGTCTGCGCATACGCGTCCGTTCCATAGCTTTGTACTTCTTAAAAGTTTATACTTGGCCTAGCGGCTTAAAACCACACGGAAAAAGAAGAAGACTTCTTGAAATCGTTTGACGCACCCACAAAAAAGTTTATTCCAATAAAAGAAAAATTAGTAAGGACGAAGAAAAATATTTATTTGCTTCATAATCTACTATAGAGCGTTTAATAATATCTAACATATTTATTTGATTGATAGAGTCATTCGTATTATGTAATAATGTTAATTTGGATCTAATAAACAGATATTTATGGCAAATAATAAAGAAAAAGTTTCGTGACAGACCTGCTACTTTTGATCGTATGGGAATAATGTGATATATGAATGATGCAGAAACGAATTTTTTGTTGAATTCATCATTTTTGCTGTCAACGAGGCAAGCAATGTTTTATTATTAAATAAGCATACAGATCCGTGTCTCGACGTACGATTTCACTAACAACGTCGCCCATTAGTTATACTCATAGCATAACCAATCTCGAAGTTGGTTTTTCGAGGACTCATTCCACGACCACGATTCGATCGAGGTACACAGCTCGAAGTAAACAAAGTTTCATAAAAACCAACCGATGAGTTGCCTTTCTATTACAATGTAGCGGTTCCCCGCGAGGAATAATTATAGTCTATAGACTGTAATAGGGCTGTATAGTTGCGCCGTCTTGGCCGACTAAACAATATTATCCAGCTAATGGGCATTATAGTTTGGCCGGCTAAGCCGTTTTGTCCGGCTATTTATTTTTATTGCGAATTACAAGAAAACTGATGAAGATAATAAGACATTTATCTTTGGCACATTACCTGTTTTATTTGTTAATTTCAAAATCGTATTCTCACGAACTAATTATGTCTCTCAATACATCTCTATTCTGGTACAAGAAAGTTAGCATGTTCTCGTTATTCGAAGATAATAGTAGTCCAGAAATTAATAAATAAAACAGGTAATGTGCCATAGATAAATGTATCATTAATTTCATCGGTTTCCTTGTAAATCACAATAAAAATGAATAGCCGGCAAAACTGCGGTTAATTTTTAGCCGGTCAAACCATCTTAGCCAGCTAAGACGACTTATCCGGCCAAACTATAATGTCCATTAGTCGGATAAAGATTTTTTAGCCGGCTCAACTGTAAACTTACCAATGGCCGGACACTTACGGGAGCAGTCCCAGTCCCTGAACATGTATGAAAAATCGTATTTCTACCTCTCTTGACAGCACACCTTGTCCGACCACTGGGACGTGTCCGAGCATAGGTACCTTTACCTTATAGCCCTACACCGATAAAAAGGTTTTGTAATATCAACTAAGCTGCGGTTGCCGGTGGCGAAGGAAATATTTGGATCGAATGAAAAGAATATTTAGTTGATTGAACGAATATTTAGTCGTGTTACCGAATATTTAGTTGAATTGACTGTTCTGTTATTGATTGTAAAAAACATTTTGTTCAATCGACCAAACATTTCCTTCGCCACCCGCAACCGCAGCTTAGTTGAAATTATCAAACCTTTTTATCGGTGTACTCTGTAATGCGCGCTACCCGATAATAGTCCCAGTCCCAGTCCCTGAACATGTATGAAAAATCGTATTTCTATCTCTCTTGCCAGCACACCTTGTCCGACCACTGGGACGTGTCCGAGCATAGGTACGTTTACCTTATAGCCCTACTCTGTAATGCGCGCTACCCGATAATAGTCCCAGTCCCACTCCCTGAACATGTATGAAAAATCGTATTTCTATCTCTCTTGCCAGCACACCTTGTCCGACCACTGGGACGTGTCCGAGCATAGGTACGTTTACCTTATAGCCCTACTCTGTAATGCGCGCCACCCGATGATAGTCCCAGTCCCAGTCCCTGAACATGTATGAAAAATCGTATTTCTATCTCTCTTGCCAGCACACCTTGTCCAACCACTGGGACGTGTCCGAGCATAGGTACGTTTACCTTATAGTCCTACTGTGTAATGCGCGCTACCCGATAATAGTCCCAGTCCCAGTCCCTGAACACGTATGAAAAATCGTATTTCTATCTCTCTTGCCAGCACACCTTGTCCGACCACTGGGACGTGTCCGAGTATAGGTACGTTTACCTTATAGCCCGACTCTGTAATGCGCGCTACTCGATAATAGCCCCAGTCCCAGTCCCTGAACATCTATGAAAAATCGTATTTCTATCTCTCTTGCCAGCACACCTTGTCCAACCACTGGGACGTGTCCGATCATAGGCACGTTTACCTTATAGCCCTAGTCTGTAATGCGCGCTACCCGATAATAGTCCCAGTCCCACTCCCTGAACATGTATGAAAAATCGTATTTCTATCTCTCTTGCCAGCACACCTTGTCCGACCACTGGGACGTGTCCGAGCCTAGGTACATTTACCTTATAGCCCTACTCTGTAATGCGCGCCACCCGATAATAGCCCCAGTCCCAGTCCCTGAACATGTATGAAAAATCGTATTTCAATCTCTCTTGCCAGCACACCTTGTCCGACCACTGGGACGTGTCCGAGCATAGGTACCTTTACCTTATAGCCCTACTCTGTAATGCGCGCTACCGGATAATAGCCGCGTTTGTCTTGACGTCAAATATATGATTTCTTTGGGGCGAGCAAACATTTATTTTAAAGTACAAATCTTTGAATAAATTTGTTTACTTACACTAAAGAATAGCCGTTATTTGAATCCAATAAGGATTCTCTTAAGGCAAGAAAACATTTCTGTTATCTTAATAAACCTCATTTGAATATCGACATTTATTCGATTTTGATAAATGTTCTTTTTTTTTCTGGGAGCAAGCGCGCCGTTCGAAAAGAGGAAAAAAAAAGATAGACGGTGAATCGATTGGGACTCGATATTTCACGGACGGTGCAGCCTCCCCCGCTGGACCGGTACACGATGCAGCTTCCCCATTCGCTTTCCTCTCGCTCTCTCGTATTTTTCGATCAACGGATTGCGCGTATCGAACGCGCGGAACATTCCGGCGCTGGTGCCGATCGACTTCGGAGCAAAGCCGGGAAGGGAGATAACGCGATTCGGCACGCGAAATCTATATCGCTCCGTTCGCCGGACCATATCGCGGTGGCGGGAAGAGGAAACTCGCGGGTGCACGGAGAGCCGATCAAAGAGGTGGAGGGGGGGAGGGGGGGGGGGGGGGGATGAATCGTAGTCGATCGTCGGGCCGTATGGTTGCAGCAGCGTGTGGAGAGCGAGATTTATATCGCAGAATCGATTCAACTCCCGAGCTCTTATTTCTCCTCGCACCGATTGTTCACGATTAAAAGTATAATTACGAGGTGGAAAAAGTGAGGGTGGGGCGGGGGGGGGGGGGGGGGAGGGTGTATCTCGTGGGGTGGGGAGAGTAATTACCGTTCGCGGTTACTCTTGACGCAGCGCGCGGCTCCTCTGGCTCGATTCAACAGCGAAATGCAAGGAGCTTCCAGACTCACGGGATAAGTGCCAGAGATCGAAGTGAAATTAAGCCGCGGGTGGAGGAGAGAGGGGGAGGATAAAACGAATCGTTGGAATGATTCGACAAATTTAGACTGCATGGAACCCCGCTCTCTTAGGATTATTGTAAAGGAATCAAGGAATTTCTTTTTTGCCTCGAATACAATATATTTTTTTTTTTTTACAGTGAGGAAAATAAAATAAAACACTTCGTTGGTACTAAAAAAAATGTTTGGGCGATCCAAGCATACTTTTGGTCGACCGAAAGAAATAATCGTTTTAGAAAATCATTATTTACGTGGATTAACATTTTTTTTTTGTGAATACATTGAAAATAACGAATGCACTGAGGCTGTTGAGCCTTCGAAGATTAATCCTCTTAGAGATAAATTAAAATTGCTCCAATGTAAGAATACGAATCGCTAGTGCACCCAGAAAGAAAATTCATTTGACGGCCACCCTTTATTTGGCTCAAGTAAAATATTTATTTAAATTAAGTAAATAGTTACTTAAATGAAATGAATATTTATTTAAATCAAATAAATATTTTACTTAAAGCAAATAAATGGTGGCCGTCAAATAAATTTTTTTTCTGGGAGTGATATCGAATAAAGAAATGTTATTTTATTGCTCAAAGATTCAAGAAGGACGTTTCTCGGAGAACTAAAGAATATCTCGTTCGGCTAATCCAGCGACGAGGCTACTTCGCATTTCGTTACGGTACGAGCTAGGTACCTCTGCGAGCGCAGAGGCAAACGCCCCGATTAACTTTGCTTGTTAAGTACCCCGCGAGAGAGCAAGCGAGGGAGAGAAGGACGGGGAACGGCCGGTACACATCAGTGCAGAGCCCGGCGACCGAGGCTCATTGAGAAAATTGTGGGTCTGTTTGCACTGTCAGCCCCCCGCATTCAGGACTCCTTTCATTCGGTTAAATCTTGACGACGGACAGCCTATACTTGAAGAGCCTGTAACACGGTGAGGTATCCCCACGGACCGTTCGCCCTTTCGCGGGACGCGAAACCGCTCTATCAGACCGCTGCACCGAAGTCCAGCAAAGGAGATCCAAGGAAATACTCTCGTTCGACTCAACGTCCAATTTTACGAGATTTTACCGTCAACCGAGCGAAAAATTTAAAGAAAAAATATATCGTGGATATTATACAAAACTGTTACCAATAATTCCCTTTTTTCCCCGTGCACATCGCGTAGATTGCATTCGATTGATAAAAGTGCTAACATAATGTGCGATTGATAAGAGTGCATCCACTTGCACGTATCAAGTAATTGCCACTTGTTGGTGTTACGGCGGAATTGTTTGTTCTTTGTTTTCTCTTGTAGATAATACAAAATTGTTTACCAATAATTTCCTTTTTCCCCGGGGCACATCGAGTCGATTGCATTCGATTGATAAAAGTGCTAACATAATGTGCGATTGATAAGAGTGCATCCACTTGCACGTATCAAGTAATTGCCACTTGTTGGTGTTACGGTGGAATTGTTTGTTCTTTATTTTCTCTTGTAGATAATACTAAATTGTTTACCAATAATTTCCTTTTTCCCCGGGGCACATCGAGTCGATTGCATTCGATTGATAAAAGTGCTAACATAATGTGCGATTGATAAGAGTGCATCCACTTGCACGTATCAAGTAATTTCCACTTGTTGGTGTTACGGTGGAATTGTTTGTTCTTTTTTTTCTCTTGTAGATAATACTAAATTGTTTACCAATAATTCCCTTTTTCCCCCGTGCACATCGCGTCGATTGCATTCGATTGATAAAAGTGCTAACATAATGTGCGATTGATAAGAGTGCATCCACTTGCACGTATCAAGTAATTGCCACTTGTTAGTGTTACGGTGGAATTGTTTGTTCTTTTTTTCTCTTGTAGATAATACTAAATTGTTTACCAATAATTCCCTTTTTCCCCCGTGCACATCGCGTCGATTGCATTCGATTTATAAAAGTGCTAAAATAATGTGCGATTGATAAGAGTGCATCCACTTGCACGTATCAAGTAATTGCCACTTGTTGGTGTTACGGTGGAATTGTTTGTTCTTTTTTTCTCTTGTAGATAATGCTAAATTGTTTACCAATAATTTCCTTTTTCCCCGGTAAGATAATGTGCGATCGATAAGAACGCATCCACTTGCACTTGTCAAGTAATTGCAACTTGTCGGTGTTACGGTGGAATTATTTTGTTTTCTCTCGTAGATAATGCTAAACTGTTACGAACAATTCCCTTTTTCTCTGTCGATAGCTGTCGATTTATGAAAGTGCAACTCTTTGCACTTTTATCCAGCAATTGCATCCAGCAATTGCCACTTACGGTGAAATTAGTATATATATATAATTTTTTTTTTTTTAAACGCGTGCATCGAACCAGGCCGACGAGCTCGTCAAGTCTTTTCCGTGGCCCGGGCGACAGGTTCGAAAAGGGCTTCCTGACAAAAGAGGCTGCGGTGTATAACTGCAGACAGAAGCAGAAGGCAGAAGCCCGTCAGCAGCAACAGCCGGAGAAAAGAGCAATGGCAACGAAACGACAGATCAGCCTCTACGGAACAACATCAGCCTCGTTCGCCAGATATACACTCGAATAGTTTTTTGCTCGCAAGGAGTCAAAGAAAAACGAGACCGGGGGCCCCCCTGGCTATTCTCGAAAAATGCACTTCGTTTCGTCCACTCACTCGCTCTGTCTACCGCGTTCGCATCCATACCGGCGATGAATAAGAAGAAAAAGAAAAAAAAATTAAGAAAAAGGCTGAGAGGAAGAAGGGACGAAAAAAGATAGAAGCATCGATCGCGAGGAATCATTCATACACGTTCTGACGATCGATGCCCTCTCACAGTTCATCCAGTCCCGACAATATCCATCGTCCTACGATGTCAATGCAGATTCGATGCACCGGAACTACAAACGGCGATGGTCCAACCTCAATTTTTTCAAAAAACGTGAAAAAATCATGCAATTTTCCAAATCATTCAAATAATGAAATTTATATTGAGAAATCAAAATAGTGAATACAAAATTTCAAACAATTATTTAGAAAATTCAAATAATGAATAAGAAATTCCAAATAATAAAATTTCAATTTCATATAATTTAGCACTGGCGATTAACCAGACTCTTTGTACGTGTGTGTCTGTTTGGTAGCTGAGAAAATGGCGGTAGATTGATGCACTTCGTTGGACGCGTCGGACAACATTCCTCCGTCCGTCTCTCTCCGTCCCATCGTCGTTTATATTCGGCGGTGATAAATAACGAACGCGTAAAATACGCTTCGGTCAAGCTTCGCGCTCCGGGCACGTGTGATCCGCGAGAGATTTCTGTCATATATATATATGTATACTTATACACTCCCGTGTTCCTTCTGGCCTCTCTTCCTCTCGATCTTTCTCATATCTCCGTTCTGCTGGTTGGCACGAATTTATTATCATTATTCCTTAATTAATCACTCAGAGTCGCGATGCTGAATGTGAGGCTGGACGATCGAACGCGGAGGAGTCCGAGATGTGTACTATCTGGATAAAAATATATATAGATGTGTGTGTGTGTGTGTGTGTTTATAGTTGAGGATATTCGCACAGGATATAATACTGCTCAGCATGAGAGATATTCGCCGGTAGTATAGCAGAGGATTAGATCGTGAACGGAGAAGTCAAGTTTCTCGGAACGAATACCCACACGCGAAATTCCGAACGGTATATATATTCGACTATGTCCTTATGCACCCTTTATACATCTGCGTGTGACGGGCGTCTCCTCGTATTTTTCTTTTCATTATCCTTCCTACCGGAATTATTATTTATAGCGAAACATTTTTACAGAGGTTCGACGACCCATCAACATTTTTTTTTTTTTTGTGAAACTTCGTTCGCGAGGCTATGATATCGAAACTGTTTCTTGCATCCCCATGGTATCTCGTCAGTCGCGTTCGCCACATCCTGCCGTTTCGAATTCACTACAAAGAAGCCAACAAATAATCTTTCTGGCAATGTAGCGTGAGGGGGAAATCTGAGACTTCGACAAGGTGAAAAAAAAGTTTACACGTTCAACGATCGTCTCTCGTCCAGAAACGACCACAATCTCTTTTCTTCTCGTAAAATTGTCCAATTTTGTCTTTTGGTTGAAAATTAACGGGAACACTTTTTTTTTTACCGTGCAGGCTTAATAGAATAATTCAATAACAACAAGAAGTCTGAGAAGCGTTCGATTTCATTCGCGTTATTCAAAGGTTCGTATCAAGATCGATACGGCAATTGTGAGAACGAGATAAATGATCGCAAAAGACCGCTGATCGTCCACGGTTATCTCGCGATCTATGATTATCGTCTTTTGCGGTCAAGCCCGTTTTATTCTCTCAGCCCTCCCCCGACTCCTATACGCATTAAACCACCACAAACTCGCACACATCTAGACGCACACGAACCGGGCAAGTGAATACTGCAGTGCGATGCAATCCCCTTTCCTTTCCTTCCTATCGAGGATTCTCTCTTCACCGCGCATGCGCGCGCGCGCGCACTCGGCATCGCGCCGCTATTTATAGACGCTTATTACTTTATTGCACTCGGCGCGAGGATCGCTCTCTTCATCTTCCTCCTCCTCCTCATCTTCTTTTCCTCTTTCTCACACTCCCCGGCTTCCACCCGGCGATGTATTACGCCCGCATATGCACCGAGCGCTGAGCTTCCACGGCTCCCTTTTTCAACTGGTTCGCGGATGCAGATGCCGCTTGCTTAAACTTTCTCGCTCTCTTCTCTTTTTCTTTCACTCCTCGGCTCTCGCAGTTTAACCAGGGGCAAATCTGGCGAGGGCCTCGCAACATAACGCATACACACGTTGAACACGTTACGTTCCGTTTATTTTCGTTTCCTCGACTTTGCGAAGTTTACCGCGCTATCTGCATCTTACCGTGGCACTTCTCGTGCCCGCGGCCGAACGCGGCCCGGGACACTTGTGTTTACCGACGTCGGTTTTACCTACCCGATGCCCACTTTTGTCTGTTCGATGCATGTTTCGCATAATTTCAGGAATTTCCACGCACCACCGTGCGCAACGAGGAAACTCTGGTACTAAGCGGTTATGTATTCACGGATAAGTTAATACGGCGCGCAACTTTGTGAGAGCGAAGCCGATGCGCAGGCGCGAGCAGGTGCGCGCGCATGTCCCTCGTCAACGGTAACGTCTAATTAATTAATTACCCGACCCGTATGAATACTTGTATCCTGTATAGCACCGCGAGTATACACCTTACGGACAAGACACGAGAATTTCTTCGAATTAAACCGCCGAACGAGCTTAATGACTACTCGTGTCCGTTTTATCATTTTTGTTGTTCTTACTTTATGATTGCCGGTTGTTCGGGCGATGAAAAACTGTCGGCTGAGGTGTAAGAACGGCTGTGCTATATGAAGAATTACGCTGCTAGCTGAAAAGGGGTTAATATGGCCCGATTCATACACTGAGAGAAGGATCTAGTAAATATCAATATGTCGCTTGAGAGATATTACCATAGCACACAGTAGGAGGGAACTAGGGCGCCACCTATGGTAGGAAGTACCGGATTTATAAGAATTTTTCGTAGGTACACTGATAAAAAAATGCGGTTCAATCAACCAAGATTCGGGCAGGGACGTTCAACTAAATATTTTGTTGGTACAGCTAAAAAATTGGTTAGTTCAACAATTTGTTGGGTGATTTCACCAAAATATTTTTGAGTCATTAAAATATTTTGTTCGACCAACTGAATATTTATTTGAACATCCCTGCCCGAATCTTGGTTGATTCAACTGTACTTTTTTATCAGTGTATTATTTATTTATTTATTTATTTATTTATTTATTTATTTATTTATTTATTTATTTATTTATTTAATGGGAATAACCCTTTTACAAAAGATATAATATAGTCTGTTTGTTTTGACGCGAGATAATATAATATAATTTGGTTCAAGTAGTGCAATTATCTGCAATTATCAGTCCTGGGAAATTATTGGGTGCCTATCACAATTTTATTATAATTATGGCAAAAATTCTTGGAAAATAGCTGAAGCACTGCGGTCGATGGCCAATTGGCAATATACAATATAGGTGAAAAGAGAAATGTTTATTAGGTACAAAAAAATCTGTTACCTGTTGTGAATTGTTAATAAACTCACTACAATGAGAAAAAAAATCGTTTGAGTCAACAAAATGAGCGCTTACGGGTGGCGAAACAAATTTTTGGTTGATCGAACGAAATAATTGTTGTATAAAGTAAAGAAAAATTTGAATCGACGGCCTGTTAGTTCGATCAACGAGGTATTCCTTTCGATCAACCAAACATTCGTTTCGCCACCCGTAAGCGCACATCTTGTTGACTCAATTGATTTTTTATTCTCTGTGTACGACTACTACTTCTTGGAAAATCTGAGACTTTCCGCCATAGGTGGCGCCCCATTTCCGTACTACGTGCCATAGTAATTTTTCATGGATGATCGGTAGTATTTACTAGATCCTTCTCTCAGTGTATATCATTGATCCCCGCCATAATCGGGAAGGGCCATTTGTACCCCTTTTACGTAGGGGAGAGCGGGGCAAAATGGCACACCGGGGCAAAACGGGATAATGAGACTAAACGCAATTTTAGAATAACTTTTGGATGGCGGCGATGGTGGTATGTGGGGCAAAACAGGTTTGAAAATCCGGATGTATCGTTGGGACCAAATGGGGCACCCAACAATTATTGGAAAATTGAGTTTTACCCTTACTGTCCCGTTTTGCCCCGCTGTGCCATTTTGCCCCGGTCTCCCCTAACCATCATATATTTTTCTAACTTATATTTCGAGATTCTTAAATACGTAACTGAAGTTTATGTTATTTTTTCTTCGATTTACAACTGCAAGAGGGAAAGGAAAAGCTGTGATTCCATTTGTCACCAAAGTGGCAGAGTGGCAAATTGACACGGTACTCGGGTAAGCAAATTTTCATATACGCATGTACAGGGGAGCGTTCGAGTCCCCGGTGCTTATAACGTTCGACAATAATTAGCGTCGCACGACGCGCAGGACAGGTGAAGAATAGGCGTCACGCCTCCTTCGCCGTACGTTGCACGCGAACCTCGCATCGTGTGTGCCCTTCCTCATATGTTCCTTTTTTTTTCTTCTTTTTTTTTCTCTCGATCCTCTCGTTCCGACTTGTTTCTTAGTTGTTGCTCCGTTCTCCCTCGCGTATTTTTCTACCGACCAACCACCGGCCCTCGGGCTCTCCGACCTCCGCGCTTTCCGAACCCTCGCTCGTTTATTTCGCCCTACCTTACCGACGTTCGCAAACCGAATCGTCGTACGCGCGAGTGCAAGGGAGCGATATGAATGGGTATACATTTGCGAAGGGTAATGCAAGTTTCAGGTGAATCGTGTCGACGCGAGTAATGAAAAAGTTAAAGACAAATTAGCGAGACACCTGTCGCAGAACGACGAACGCATCGCCTGAGGACTCTGGAGGAAATTGAGCGGGAATTAATTGCAATTGTCGAGGATTTCAAACAGCCGGTCGGATATTTCGTCGCGGCAAAGTTACCGTCCAGCAGGACTGACGATAATTTCGCTGATTTATTGCCTGAGCCTCTATGCAACGTCTCTGACTTTATCGCGAAGCAAATTTTGGCGTCGTCTCTCGAAAGATTTTTCTTCGAGGTAAAGAATTGAAGTAAATTGAATTTGCACGATTCACAATTTTCAAAAAATCTGCTGAGGTGTATGGACGGCGGGAACGGGGGAATTCTCATCACTGTTGTTGATAAGCTCGTCGGATCAGAGCAGCGAGTATGGGTGGAATATGGGGGATAGAACGTGAAAGAATATTGGGTGGAGTATAATCTGAATATGGGTTTTGTTCAGTTCAGCTCTTGAGTTTTTGCCAGCCAACGCGTACGACCTCGAACATTTTCGTGCAATCAACCCCACACATTTTTCCAGACTCTTCCCCAGTCATCGCGCACAGCCTCGAACATTTTTGTATAATCAATCCCATACTCTTCTCCAGACTCTTTCTCAGCCATCGCGTACACCCTTGAAAAATTTCTTATTGTACGCGGTTGGTGGGAAAGAGTCTTCAAAAGATTATGGGATAGATTGACCGAAAAATTTTGAGGCTGTGAGGGCAAAACGCAATTTTCGAATAATTATTGGATGCCCCATTTTGTCCCAACGATACATCCGGACTTTCAACCCCGTTTTGTCCCACAGACCCCCATCGCCACCATCCAAAAGTTATTGAAAAATTACGTTTTGTGTCATTATTCCGTTTTGTCCCGCTGTGCCATTTTGGCCCGCTCTCCCCTACGCGATGACTGGGAAAGAGTCTGGAAAAGTGTACGGGATGAATCTGGAAACTGAACAAAACCTTTATTCATATTATACTTCACCCAATGTTATTTCCCGTACTATTCCCCATATTCCAACCATACTCAATTTAATACACTTTCCGATACGACTTGTTTCTACGCGGCGAACCAGTCACGTCATCGCGACCTTATACACACCGAGGACTATCGGGAATTTTCATTGCTTCGAGCACGTAGCAAAATTCCAGTTATTCTACACTGTAAAAAATGTTATGAAATTTACAATCCGTTTAATACACAAAGTTATATGAAATATACAACCTCGGTACATGAAATTAGAATTTATATACATTGTATTTGAATTTTCACAATTTAATCTTGAACGCAATACCCGTATATTGAAATTACCGGTGATGGCATTGAAAATTAAGACATCCGTATGTGAAAATTATGTTATTATTACAAATATTATACAAATAATATTGTTTTTAATATACCGGTAACGTAATATTCTTACATACGTGTCAATGAAATTTCATATACTCCATACGCATAAACCTTCATATACATTTATGAATTTTCAAACAGAAATTTTTGACAGTGTAGTTGCATGAGAGAATAATTTATACGGGATGAGAATAGTAGTAGTTTTTGTTTCCATGTACACCCTATCGGGTTTGTGCATACCCCAGTCCTTATAATAACCCCCTTAAAACTAATAGTGTCTCCCATTAACTAATATATTTCCTGTAATATGCATTTCGTTCCTTCCACGCTATGCTTTCACTTTTCTCACCCGCTTCTCAAATTCCACCACATATTCGCACAAGGGTAAAACCGGTTCCCCTTTTGAAGTAGTATCAATATTTGGTTCCAAATCTTCCCCCTTTAAATTACCCTTGCAAGCAGTTAGACCATCTACCAGTTAAGGGATGAGAATAATTTGTAAGTGTTTGGAATGGGAGAATATTTTGTAAGCGCGATTTTACCGTTACTGATTGTTACCATGGACGGTTCCTCCCTGTCGTCCTGTAAATGGGTTCTGCTCGTGAACAATGAATGCATAAATAAAAAATTCAATCGAAAATTAAAATTGAGCCACTTCGTCGAAAAAAGTGGACCGCGCGGGTACTTAAAATGATTGGAGAGAAAAAAAAAAAAATTTGCATAGCCGACACTGGAATGTTTCCAAACGCGAGGAATAAATTTGATCGCGGAGTGTAAATCTCACGTTTCGCATAGCGAAGGCGAGGAAAGGCGGCCCTCGAGGCGGTAACCGGCAGCGAAACGACGAGCGCGCCTTGCCCGGTTCGTTAGAGCCAATAATGCAGATTTCCCTTAATCTCCCGTGAGTGAGAAATAAAATCCTCGGAACCGCATCGAGGATCGAGGGCACTCCGTCGCAACGCTCGTCTCGGATTACCCGAGATTTGCGTAACACCGGTTAAAAGCAATGCAAAACCAACTAACGTAACAGTCTCTACTGCGGAAATTGGAACGATCTTGGAACACGGATTTAGTACTTACGTAATTGTTATTTATGCCAATACCTATCTAAAACTATATAAAAGAAGAAGGAAAAAAAAAAAGAAAATTATTGATTAACCGATAACCAATAATTACCACGCTTTCTCGACACACTAGTGATTTACAAGATTATTCAATTTTATCTAATATCGTGGGTATGGAGTGGCTCACGATTACATTGATTACACCGATCGATAACGAACTCTAAACTATATATATACACATCCACATAGAAAAAAAATATAGCATATAAAACATATATATATATCATATATATATAGTAAGAAATCGATAAATGTCGTTTCGTGCTTCCGTGCAGTTATCTCGTCGTTACATCTAATGCGATCATTGTTTCTAAACTCGTACGATCGTCGAGAGTTGTGCGAAGTTAACTCAGTCCTGTGTTTTCCCGAGTCCCACTCGTCTCCTCGCCTCGGCGCTGTGTTTTCTCTTTTTTTTCTCTCTCCTTTTTTTTTTATCCTTCGTTCATACGACTGATCGACGAGCCAAGAGTTTATTACTCTCGTGTCTGTCGCGCAGCCACGTGCAGGGCCTCGATGATACACAAACGTATCGGTATCGTCGTAATGTACGATAGAGTTGGAACAGCGATCATGACAAGCGATATTGCGCTCGAGCGACTGGAGTGTATCGGCCTAATGGATAAAGTATCCGAACGACAGGTACATCGAGCGTTTTATCGGCAAAACGACGACAACGGGTATTGTGTTATTTCCAGTTGTTGAGAATAGCGGAACGATTTACCGTTTATTTTGCCGTGACACGATACGCGGCACGGTTTTTTTTTTCTATATTCCTCGTGTAAATAGTTTCAGTGATGATTTTTTCTTTTTTTAAAAATAATTCTAGAAAAAAATAAGAAAAAATTATGTGAAATATGAGATAGCCACGTGTAGCTGATTATTCCGCATGGTTTACTTCGATAATAATTATGATTTTTTTAAACCAAAATTCGCAGATAAAACATCGAGCGTTTTATCGGCAAAACGACGACAACGAGAATTGTGTTATTTCCAGTTGTTGAGAATAGCAGAATGATTTACCGTTCATATTTCCGTGACACGATACGCGGCACGGTTTTTTTTTTCTATATTCCTCGTGTAAATAGTTTCAGTGATGATTTTTCCTTTTTTCAAAAATAATTCTAAAAAAAAATAAGAAAAAATTATGTGAAATATGAGATAGCCACGTGTAGCTGATTATTCCGCATGGTTCACTTCGATAATAATTATGATTTTTTTTTACCAAAAATCGCAGATAAAACATCGAGCGTTTTATCGGCAAAACGACGACAACGAGAATTGTGTTATTTCCAGTTGTTGAGAATAGCAGAATGATTTACCGTTCATTTTTCCGTGACACGATACGCGGCACGGTTTTTTTTTTCTATATTCCTCGTGTAAATAGTTTCAGTGATGATTTTTCCTTTTTTCAAAAATAATTCTAAAAAAAAATAAGAAAAAATTATGTGAAATATGAGATAGCCACGTGTAGCTGATTATTCCGCATGGTTCACTTCGATAATAATTATGATTTTTTTTTACCAAAAATCGCAGATAAAACATCGAGCGTTTTATCGGCAAAACGACGACAACGAGAATTGTGTTATTTCCAGTTGTTGAGAATAGCAGAATGATTTACCGTTCATTTTTCCGTGACACGATACGCGGCACGGTTTTTTTTTTCTATATTCCTCGTGTAAATAGTTTCAGTGATGATTTTTCCTTTTTTCAAAAATAATTCTAAAAAAAAATAAGAAAAAATTATGTGAAATATGAGATAGCCACGTGTAGCTGATTATTCCGCATGGTTCACTTCGATAATAATTATGATTTTTTTTTACCAAAAATCGCAGATAAAACATCGAGCGTTTTATCGGTAAAACAACGACAACGAGTATTGTCTTATTTCCATTTGTTGAGAATAGCGGAACGATTTACCGTTTATTTTTCCGTGACACGATACGCGGCACGGTTTTTTTTTCTATATTCCTCGTGTAAATAGTTTCAGAGGTGATTTTTCCTGTTTTGAAAAATAATTCTAGAAAAAAATAAGAAAAAATTATGTGAAATATGAGATAGCCACGTGTAGCTGATTATTCCGCATGGTTCACTTCGATAATAGTTATGATTTTTTTTTTACCAAAAATCGCAGATAAAACATCGAGCGTTTTATCGGTAAAACAACGACAACGAGTATTGTCTTATTTCCATTTGTTGAGAATAGCGGAACGATTTACCGTTTATTTTTCCGTGACACGATACGCGGCACGGTTTTTTTTTCTATATTCCTCGTGTAAATAGTTTCAGAGGTGATTTTTCCTGTTTTGAAAAATAATTCTAGAAAAAAATAAGAAAAAATTATGTGAAATATGAGATAGCCACGTGTAGCTGATTATTCCGCATGGTTCACTTCGATAATAGTTATGATTTTTTTTTTACCAAAAATCGCAGATAAAACATCGAGCGTTTTATCGGTAAAACAACGACAACGAGTATTGTCTTATTTCCATTTGTTGAGAATAGCGGAACGATTTACCGTTTATTTTTCCGTGACACGATACGCGGCACGGTTTTTTTTCTATATTCCTCGTGTAAATAGTTTCAGAGGTGATTTTTCCTGTTTTGAAAAATAATTCTAGAAAAAAATAAGAAAAAATTATGTGAAATATGAGATAGCCACGTGTAGCTGATTATTCCGCATGGTTCACTTCGATAATAGTTATGATTTTTTTTTACCAAAAATCGCAGATAAAACATCGAGCGTTTTATCGGCAAAACGACGACAACGAGTATTGTGTTATTTCCAGTTGTTGAGAATAGCGGAACGATTTACCGTTCATTTTTCCGTGACACGATACGCGGCACGGTTTTTTTTCTATATTCCTCGTGTAAATAGTTTCAGTGATGATTTTTCCTTTTTTTTAAAATAATTCTAGAAAAAAATAAGACAAAATTATGTGAAATATGAGATAGCCACGTGTAGCTGATTATTCCGCATGGTTCACTTCCATAATAGTTATGATTTTTTTTTACCAAAAATCGCAGATAAAACATCGGGCGTTTTATCGGCAAAACGACGACAACGAGTATTGTGTTATTTCCAGTTGTTGAGAATAGCAGAACGATTTACCGTTCATTTTTCCGTGACACGATACGCGGCACGGTTTTTTTTCTATATTCCTTGTGTAAATAGATTCAGTGATGATTTTTCCTTTTTTTAAATTAATTCTAGAAAAAAATATGTGAAATATGAAATAGCCACGTGTAACTGATTATTCCGCATGGCTCATTTCGATAATAATTATGATTTTTTTTTTACCAAAAATCGCAGATAAAACATCGAGCGTTTTATCGGCAAAACGACGACAACGAGTATTGTCTTATTTCCATTTGTTGAGAATAGCGGAACGATTTACCGTTTATTTTTCCGTGACACGATACGCGGCACGGTTTTTTTTTCTATATTCCTCGTGTAAATAGTTTCAGAGGTGATTTTTCCTGTTTTGAAAAATAATTCTAGAAAAAAATAAGAAAAAATTATGTGAAATATGAGATAGCCACGTGTAGCTGATTATTCCGCATGGTTCACTTCGATAATAGTTATGATTTTTTTTTTACCAAAAATCGCAGATAAAACATCGAGCGTTTTATCGGTAAAACAACGACAACGAGTATTGTCTTATTTCCATTTGTTGAGAATAGCGGAACGATTTACCGTTTATTTTTCCGTGACACGATACGCGGCACGGTTTTTTTTTCTATATTCCTCGTGTAAATAGTTTCAGAGGTGATTTTTCCTGTTTTGAAAAATAATTCTAGAAAAAAATAAGAAAAAATTATGTGAAATATGAGATAGCCACGTGTAGCTGATTATTCCGCATGGTTCACTTCGATAATAGTTATGATTTTTTTTTACCAAAAATCGCAGATAAAACATCGAGCGTTTTATCGGCAAAACGACGACAACGAGTATTGTGTTATTTCCAGTTGTTGAGAATAGCGGAACGATTTACCGTTCATTTTTCCGTGACACGATACGCGGCACGGTTTTTTTTTTTTCTATATTCCTCGTGTAAATAGTTTCAGTGATGATTTTTCCTTTTTTTTTTAATTATTCTAGAAAAAAATAAGAAAAAATTATGTGAAATATGAGATAGCCACGTGTAGCTGATTATTCCGCATGGTTCACTTCCATAATAGTTATGATTTTTTTTTAGCAAAAATCGCAGATAAAACATCGGGCGTTTTATCGGCAAAACGACGACAACGAGTATTGTGTTATTTCCAGTTGTTGAGAATAGCAGAACGATTTACCGTTCATTTTTCCGTGACACGATACGCGGCACGGTTTTTTTTCTATATTCCTCGTGTAAATAGTTTCAGTGATGATTTTTCCTTTTTTTTTTAATAATTCTAGAAAAAAATAAGACAAAATTATGTGAAATATGAGATAGCCACGTGTAGCTGATTATTCCGCATGGTTCACTTCCATAATAGTTATGATTTTTTTTTACCAAAAATCGCAGATAAAACATCAAGCGTTTTATCGGCACAACGACGACAACGAGTATTGTGTTATTTCCAGTTGTTGAGAATAGCGGAGCGATTTACCGTTTATTTTTCCGTGACACGATACGCGGCACGGTTTTTTTTTCTATATTCCTCGTGTAAATAGATTCAGTGGTGATGTTTTCCTTTTTTTAAAATGAATTCTAGAAAAAAATAAGAAAAACATATGTGAAATATGAGATAGCCACGTGTAGCTGATTATTACGCATGGTTTCACTTTGATAATAGTTATGATTTTTTAAATTAAAAAAACCGCGAATACCGAAATTTTTTTATTACCCTCTTATCGCAAAAGAATGTTCTATTTGGCTCGTTATTATATGTTATTGTTCCATTGTTAGTCGATTTCTCTCGACTCCGCTCTACACGTGTCGTGACCGTGATAGGTGATTAAATATTTGGAAGGTCTTGAGACACCGATCACGTGATATTATCGAGCCCGCTGATGGCTCACCGCGGCCGGAGAAACGACGATAAAAAAATGGCTCGACGGGTCGGGACGTTTGGTTTTTCGAGAGCAAGGACTATTTTCGTACCGCAGATCGTGAAATCTTTTTTCCAAGGAAACCCGCACACAATAAGGAATTCGACCGGCCATATTGTTTATTTATCTTTTCTATTTATAAACAAAATGTAGATCGTTAATAATTTATTGCTGTGGCAGCGAAAATATTTGCTGCCACAGCAAAATATTTGCTGCCGCAGCAAAATATATTGTTGTCCCTATGTTAACCAGGTAAACGAGTTATGGTAACAAAATTCTTGTTGCCCCAACAATTTTCTTTTCTCCGTGTACGTAAAGCTCGGCTAGCTAGCGAGCAGCCCGAAAACTCTCGCATGAAAGTGGTGAAGGAACTCCGAGGACGGCTCGACGCTTCATCGCCCCCCCCCCCCCCCCCCCCCAGAATCAACGACTTCCGGCGATGCCCTTTACCCGGAGAATAAACAATTACGGTAAAACGCATCGCCCCAAGGGTGCTAAAACTCGCGCAGGACTCCCTTAGGAGGTCGTAGGTCGGGCACTGTAAATTCATTAAAACAACCCTTCGCCACTGTCCCTTATGGAGGCAATTGAATTCCTGGCATAGCTGAGTCGAGTCTCTTCTCGGTTTTCTTCGACGCTCCTCGAAGGGCCCGGAGGGAGGGTAGGGGAGAGGTCCAAAGTTATTTCTTTTTCCAACCCCTGCCCAATGTTCATCCACCATCCACCGAAAATAAAAATAAAATCATCCCCCCTTGCATTCCTCGAATCGGTCTATTCGGCCCCATGGCGTAATTCGGCTCCGTGAGTTTCGAAAATATTTATAAGTCGAATTCCGAACGTGAAGTCTATCCGAAGATCGACTCAACGTTCGCTAAAAAAAAAAGATGAAATTACCGGTTGGCCAACTTCAATTAAACTGCATTCAACGTCGGAAGCCAACTCTAACAGGCATTGTTTCCCGAACTTTAATCTCATGAAAAGAATTTCCATTTATTTTTGTCATTACGGGGGTTAATTTTAACGAATTTGACCCGTCTCGATCCCCTCAACGGCTAAAAGAGCGTGTCCCTCGTGAGAACGGTATTACGTAAGACGCGCAGCGTGTACTCTATAGAGCACTGAGAGTGGTATCGATTATCCGAGGGAATAACCGAGCTGCGAGAGACTATGTAACACGCTCTCTTGTACAGAAACATACACACACGCACACACACACCTGAATTCGCGGAACGAAACACAGACGTTAAAAGCGGCCGGTTTGTCTAACGTCGGTTCGCGGCGCTCGTTTTATTAATGAACTCGTCAGATTTCCGTTATGATCGTTGAATCCACCGTGGCGAGGTGAAAAGTTGGCGCGGCCCAGTCGGCACACACGTACGACTTTCGATAACGTGTGCGCATGCGCGTGCGTGCGTGTTTCTTTAACGGGTCCGCGAGAATAGAGCGATAAGTCGTCGAGCCGCAGTCGATGATATCTCACGCTCCATTAACGATGAAAAGCAGGGTTCATTTTTGTTTTTTTTTTTTCAAAACCCTCCCCCTCCGCGAACAATGCGACGGACAATCAAATCGACGATTGAGAAATTCTAAAACAGGGGTCGCGCCCCCGCACGGAATGTTCCTCGAGGGTTGCGACGACGAAACCACCCCTGCGAAAGTTTTAACACCGTATATGCGTTTCGAATTGATTCCCGAATGCGTGACGAGATCGGAACGTTTCGCACGGCTGAACGACGAGCAAAAAAATATTCAAAATAATTCCATTTTCACATTTTTATTGATAATAACAATAATCGATTGACAATAATTGATATTAACAACAAATTTTTATTAATAATAACAACAAATTTTTATTAATAATAACAATAATAATAATACAGTAGAATCCCGATTAAACGGGGTCGGATTAACCGTGCGTTTTTCCAGGTTTTTTTTTATGCGCGACACAAGCTAAAGTCACTAAGTGCTAAAAAAATAATACTAGCTTCGTACGATGTATTCGTAAAAAAAAATTCAAAGCTTTCTAGTTCACACTATTTAACAATTGAGTGCAAATTGTAACAAATGACATTGTAACTAGTCAAAATAAAGTTGTATCATTAGCCATTATTGACTTGTATACTTTCGCTCTCTAGTTCGGATTAACCGCGGAATTCCGATTATCCGGAGACTCTTCGGTCCCGAGCATCCCGGTTAATCGGAGTTTTACTATAACAATAATAATAATAAAAATAGTCAATGTTTATCGAAACCCAAAAGTCAATCCATCGCCGCTATTGTACGATTTTTAAGATTCTTCGCCAACGTCGATCTATCGAAGACAAATAATTTCGCGCAATGAGCAATTATATTAATAAATATATATTTCGAGTCATAATGTACTTGAAAAAAAATATAAAAATTGTTTGTCGGGGCTCGTTTCACGTGAGAGATCTCCGGTGCACACCTACGCGGTTTCCCTCGAGCGAGCCGGCGGTCGGACTCGACGACAGGTTCTCTTCCGGTTTGTCTCGTCGGGTCTCGAGCCATTTTCCCCGTCGGGTTTCCTAGCCGGTTCGCGGCCCGCCGTTGCCGCACGCGTGCCCCCGGATGCTCTCTCGGAGACGACACCCGATCGCGATTAATACCCTCGCGCCAAGTACCGACGAGAGAAATTGTCGTCTCTTTTGCTCTAATACCACTGCTCGGAGTTGCCTCGCATGCGAACCGTAGTCTCGGGGAAGACTAATAGCCCCCCTTTACGCCGAGAGTTTCGCTCGTCTCTTGGGCTCTCGTCCGAGAGCCCTCGCCCACGTTTCCGTTGTTCAACGACTATTCGCGTCGATGTTAATAGCCCCGGCAATGTGCCTCGAGTACTCCTCACCTTCGGTCACTATTGTTGTTTACGTGTAAAACGTTATGAGCATAATTTAAGACGCGGTTTACCACCTACTGAGAACCGAGTCGGGATCTTTATTTCCACGCTCCCGCGAACGTTCGGCCACGCTGGGAAACCCAAAGAATCTTTGTAACGTCACTTCCGGTTTGAAAATATCACTTTTAAGCCGAAAGTGACGGTATACGGGAAAACGTCACTTCCGCTTTCAAAATCTTGGTTTTTGACCAAAAGTGACGTTATACGGGAAAACGTCACTTCCGGTTTAATAATCTTGATTTTTGACCAGAAGTGGCATTATACGGGGAAACGGCGGTTCCGGTCGAAAACCAAGATTTTTAAACGCGAAAGTACGTAGTTCCGATATGACGTCACTTCCGGTTGAATATTGAGATTTTCAAACCGGAAATGACGTACTTCCGGTAGGACCTCACTTCCTGTCGAAAACTGAGATTTTCAAACCGGAAGTGAAGTATTTCCGGTAGGACCTCACTTCTTGTCGAAAACTGAAATTTTCAAACCGGAAGTGACGTATTTCCGGTATGGCATCGCTTCCAGGCGAAAACTGAAATTTTCAAACCGGAAGTGACGTATTTCCGGTATGACATCGCTTCCAGGCGAAAACTGAAATTTTCAAACCGGAAGTGACGTATTTCCGGTATGACATCGCTTCCAGTCGAAAACTGAAATTTTCGAACCGGAAGTGACGTTATAGAAATTTTCTAATATTTCTCTGAAATGTATCTCGAATGCAGCCGATGACAGAATCGTGTGAATTAAGTAACAATGAAAAATGGGTAGAAGAAACTTTCATAGATACTTGTCATCGTATGTACGTAGCACAGATACAATCGAAGAGTCATTTACCCAAGCGCCGAAGGAATGTTCAAGGTCGTTTACGCTTTTTCTTTCCTTTCACCCACCGCACGAATCAAATATCCTTCCGTGCGCGATTTTGCGTGTACGCCATTGTAAATTCGAGTCGAATCAAGATAACCAATGATTATCCGAAGAAAGGCAATTTTGCTAATTTCCTTGCTCGTTTCGTGCGTCGACTTGTCCTTCGATCCCGAGAAGCACGCGGACCTGTTAATCGTCCCTGTCCCGTACGTATGTACCTACATCGGGAATATACCGAGGTGTATCCACCAACGTCGCGTCGCTTACCCCGCGAGTTCATTTATATTCGAGAGCATCGCACTCTGATGTACACGTGCTTCTCGCGATATGCTCCGGGTCGCTGCGGAGGGGTCCACACACATGCATATACACATAAACACATATTCACTACATGCATGTATCCGAACGAACGTGGTCGCGAAACGAGACGACGATGAGCGGTCGTTTAAGCGCTGGTAAAAGTTCTCCCGGGCGCGAATGAGAAGAGGGACTAATTTATCGTCAACGTTTACACGTTCTTGCGTACCAAACCTCGAGCCAAACCCGGATGTCTTCTCCTCAGCCGCTACTGTGTCTATGTAACTCTCACGAGAGATCTATCTACTCAAGCGTGTACAGCGACTACAATTTCGCAAGAAATTGAATTCCTTTATTCGACACCGGAAGTCTAAGGGAGGGGGGGGGGGGGGGGGGGGGGGGGGTTAGAAGAAGAGTTCCGGAAACAGCGTAATTTCTCGTATTCCCTGGTCGTCCTCGCCGATGCATTAGCAGCTCCGGCTCTATTATTTTCGCGTGACCAACAACAGCAGCAGAACGATCGGTTCTCTCTGGGAGTTCTCTGCTATCGGGCATAATTAATCGTCTCCCGGGATGTTGGACGTTATACGCGTCGGGTAGCCGGAACCAAGAGCCGGCTAAGGTAATCGACACGGAAACACGTTTCACAATTGGACTGTGAAGCTCGCGCCGATTATGTGTACATGCTACCATCAGCCGGTGGAGCTCCAATCTCATGGCTGCCGAGCTATGCCGCGAATCGTCATTAGCCGGTGTATCGTCGATCGTTCATTTATTTCTTTATTTTTATTTTATTTATTTTTTTTCATTCTTCTGCCTTCAACTTTTTAGTTACTCCATTTTATTCTTCTTTGAGATAATTACGAAACGCACGCTTACTGGGCAAACGGCGTGCTTGTCCATTTATCCAGGTCTCTCGTTTGCCTGCTGTCACGATAATTGTCTCTGCACGAAAAATCTTTGGTAAGTTTCGCTCGGTGGGACCTGCAATTTTTTATTTAGAATGTGTGTGTGTGTGTGTGTGTGTGTGTGTGTGTGTGTGTGTGTGTGTGTGTGTGTGTGTGTGTGTGTGTGTGTGTGTGTGTGTGTGTGTGTGTGTGTGTGTGTGTGTGTGTGTGTGTGTGTGTGCGCGTGTGTGTGTGTGTGTGTGTTTTTCTTTACTTTTTTCGCAGCGGCACGTGGATCTTGACGACACGAATTTTTTTTCACAAATTATTGACTTTCGGGTTTTTTTTTTTAGATAAGCGTTCCCTTCGGAAATTATTGTCGGCTATTAAAAGAACATAATCTTGTTTGATATTCGTAGAGCACGAGCTTCACTGGATTATTTTTGAAATACATTGTTTGCAATGTACACTTGAACAAACACGCTTCTGCGTAAGAAGAATTGATCTATGGAATAGATTGATCGTCAATTGCTCATGCCATGTGCCGGACTAATATGTTTGCGCAGGTTTATTTCAACTGGGGCGATAAAATTGTCTTAATTTATCACTGTTTTTTTCGAACATAATGTTTAATTGTCCGAAATTATTTAATGTTGAAATTCATATTCACCTCAAATTAGCGTGTCAAATAATAAATTGAAGCAATTTTTTTTTACTCGCTGTTAAAAAAATAATTTCTGAGTTAACAGCATAGAATGAGAAACGTTGATTTTACAGTGCATTCATTGAGGAAGTTTCCTTACTAAGATCTATGTATTTCGATGTAGGTTTCTTTTAACTGGAGCTATAAAATTGTCTTAATTTATCAGTGTTTTCCTCGAACATAATGTTTACGTGTCCGAAACAATTTAATGTTAAAATTCATATTCACCTCAAATTAGCGTGTCAAATAATAAATTGGAGCAATTTTTTTTTTACTCGCTCTTAAAAAAATAAGTACTAAGTGAACAGCATAGAATGAGAAACGTTGATTTTACAGTGCATTCATTGAGGAAGTTTCCTTACTAAGATCTATGTATTTCGATGTAGGTTTCTTTTAACTGGAGCTATAAAATTGTCTTAATTTATCAGTGTTTTCCTCGAACATAATGTTTACGTGTCCGAAACAATTTAATGTTAAAATTCATATTCACCTCAAATTAGCGTGTCAAATAATAAATTGAAGCAATTTTTTTTTACTCGCTCTCACAAAAATAAGTTCTAAGTGAACAGCATAGAATGAGAAACGTTGATTTCGCAGTGCATTTGTTGAGGAAGTTTTCTTAACAAGATCGATGTATCCCTCGGGATAGGCTGGTCGCTCGCGGCATCATCGGGAGGATCGCCGCCGCGGCCGACACGAATGTTTTTCACAAATCATTAACTTTCGGTGTTTTTTTTAGATAAGAATTCCATTCGGAAATTATTGTCAGCTATAAATAGAACATAATTATGTTTGAAATTCGTAGAGCACGTGCTTCACTAGATTATTTTTGAAACATCTATAATGTTTAAATGTTTGCAATGTACACTTGAACAAACACGCTTCTGCGTGAAATGAATTGATCTGACGAATAGATTGATCGTCAATCGCTGATGCCATGTGCCGGACTAATCTGTTTTGCAGGTTTATTTTAAGTGGCGCGATAAAATTGTCTTAATTTATCAGTGTTTTTTTTACCATAATGTTTAATTGTCCGAAACGATTTAATGTTAAAATTCATATTCACCTCAAATTAGCGTCTCAAACAATAAACTGAAGCCATTTTTTTCCCTCGCTCTTGAAAAAATAACTTCTGAGTGAACAGCATAGAATAAGAAACGTTGATTTCGCAGTGCATTCATTGAGGAAGTTTCCTTACTAAGGTCTATGTATTTCGATGTAGGTTTATTTCAACTGGGGCGATAAAATTGTCTTAATTTATCAGTTTTTTTCGAACATAATGTTTAATTGTCCAAAACGATTTAATGTTAAAATTCATATTCACCTCAAATTAGCGTGTCAAATAATAAATTGAAGCAATTTTTTTTTACTCGCTCGTAAAAAAATAAGTTCTAAGTGAACAGCATAGAATGAGAAACGTTGATTTCACAGTGCATTTGTTGATAAAGATTCCTTAACAAGGTCGACGTATTTCGATGTAGGTTTATTTTAACTTTGGCGATAAAATTGTCTTAATTTATCAGTGTTTTTTTTAACATAATGTTTAATTGTCCGAAACGATTTAATGTAAAAATTCATATTCACCTCAAATTAGCGTGTCAAATAATAAATTGAAGCAATTTTTTTTTACTCGCTCTTAAAAAAATAAGTTCTAAGTGAACAGCATAGAATGAGAAACGTTGATTTTACAGTGCATTCATTCAGGAAGGTTCCTTACGAAGATCGATGTATTTCCATGTAGGTTTCTTTTAACTGGAGCTATAAAATTGTCTTAATTTATCAGTATTTTTTTTAACATAATGTTTACGTGTCCGAAACGATTTAATGTTAAAATTCATATTCACCTCAAATTAGCGTCTCAAACAATAAACTGAAGCCATTTTTTTCCCTCGCTCTTGAAAAAATAACTTCTGAGTGAACAGCATAGAATAAGAAACGTTGATTTCGCAGTGCATTCATTGAGGAAGTTTCCTTACTAAGATCTATGTATTTCGATGTAGGTTTATTTCAACTGGGGCGATAAAATTGTCTTAATTTATCACTGTTTTTTTCGAACATAATGTTTAATTGTCCAAAACGATTTAATGTTAAAATTCATATTCACCTCAAATTAGCGTGTCAAATAATAAATTGAAGCAATTTTTTTTTACTCGCTCGTAAAAAAATAAGTTCTAAGTGAACAGCATAGAATGAGAAACGTTGATTTCACAGTGCATTTGTTGATAAAGATTCCTTAACAAGGTCGACGTATTTCGATGTAGGTTTATTTTAACTTTGGCGATAAAATTGTCTTAATTTATCAGTGTTTTTTTTAACATAATGTTTAATTGTCCGAAACGATTTAATGTAAAAATTCATATTCACCTCAAATTAGCGTGTCAAATAATAAATTGAAGCAATTTTTTTTTTACTCGCTCTTAAAAAAATAAGTTCTAAGTGAACAGCATAGAATGAGAAACGTTGATTTTACAGTGCATTCATTCAGGAAGGTTCCTTACGAAGATCGATGTATTTCCATGTAGGTTTCTTTTAACTGGAGCTATAAAATTGTCTTAATTTATCAGTGTTTTTTTTAACATAATGTTTACGTGTCCGAAACAATTTAATGTTAAAATTCATATTCACCTCAAATTAGCGTGTCAAATAATAAATTGAAGAAATTTTTTTCACTCGCTCTTACGAAAATAAGTTCTAAGTGAACAGCATAGAATGAGAAACGTTGATTTCACAGTGCATTTGTTGAGGAAGTTTCCTTAACAAGATCGATGTATCCCTCGGGATACGCTGGTCGCTCGCGGCATCATCGGGAGGATCGCCGCCGCGGCCGTGAACGGACTCCAAATACATTCCTTTATAGCGGTATAACTATCCTACATACTGCACACTTTTCCGTCCGTCTATCTCTCAGGAATAGCCGAGAGGCCGTGCGCGCGAACGATTACGAAGACCATTCGCGGCTCGATTCAAGAGCCTCCTCTGTACATAGGCGGCTTATCCGCTATCGCCTTCCCCGTCGTCCTCGTCGCTGCCGACTTCCACAGAGACAGTCTCGAACTATTATATAGCTCTCCGCGCGCAAATTAATGTCTCTTTATTTCGCCGCGAAAGTCACAGCCCCCATCGGCCGCGTCGCGAAAGACTCGCTGCGGCTCCTCGTCGTCGTCGTCGGCGATCACCGCTTGATTTATCAAGCTACACCGTCGCCGGCACATTTTTTACTTTCTCGCCGCATACGAGGTATGTAAGGAGAGAAAATATTGCAATATAAAAAAAATTGGACTGAGATTCTGGTCCTCAAACATTTTTGTCCTAGAATGCAAAAAAAAAAAAAGCATTCAAGTCTGCTCGGTCCGAAACCGCAATAACTTCTCGAAGGGACTTTGGATTGCAGCGAAATTTGTTGATTGTCTTCTACATGTCAGATGTAGGGGAGAGCAAAACGGGCACCGGGGCAAAACCGGCGACTCGACTAAAAATAAGAACGCGGCGAAACAGGCAGCGTCTTAACTTTTTTGTAATCGACTTATTTCAGTTTTCGGAGGTTCCTTACATACGAAAAGTGCGGAAAATAAGTTAACATGTTCGTGATTAAAAAAAGATATTTGATTAAATATCTTTTCAAAATCAAATATCTCAAATATTTGATGATTTGTGGACGGATGATTATCCGACCACAGGAAAATATAAGCGAAGATAAAACAGACAGAGAGGAAGAACTGCGATTTTAACTGCATCACTGTATCGCCAGCAATTGATCGAAAGGAGCCGAAAACCCAGAAAAATTTGAAAGGAAAGGGGAAAGGAAAGACCCAAGGATAGACTCAACGATCGATAAAAAAATTCGAAGATGCACCATGCATATTCTGCAGGGAACTCTATCCCGAGTCGATCGAAGGTTGGACTCAGTGCAGCATCTGTCAGGATTGGTTCCACTGTTCATGTGCTGGAGCCAATGCGGATTATATATCTTTGAACTACACATGCGATTTCTGCGCTACCGATGAGATACAACAATAAAAAAAATTGTTTCGAATTTTTGTTCATTTTTCTGTTTTCTCGTGTTATTATTGACAAAAAGACGTCGGCATATCATAAACAATAAATTAAGGCAGAATTATAATTTATAGTCTTGGTGGCCGTTTTGCCCCCATCTTTCCTATTTATATATATTTTTCTTCATGAAGAATTTATTTACCATCCTTTTCTTATGTAAGGAACGTCAGAAAACTGAAATAAGTCATTTATGAGAAAGTTACAACGGTGCCAGTTTTGCTCCTAATTCGTATTTTTACTCGAGGTGCCCGTTTTGCCCCGGTCTCCCCTACTTCGGTTACCAAATTTTTAATTCTTTTTCTCATCCGTATCGGCACTTTACACTGTAAAAATAAATTGTAAATTTAATGTACCGGAACTCAAAAATTGCTTGCATTACTTACATTAATTGAACATTAATGTACTTTTTTTGTAAAATTGAAATACCCGGTGTCAAAGTTAAAAAATGTTCGCCCTAAATTTACAAAGATTTTCATTAAAATACAAGTTTTACTGTAAACTTGCAATGCACCTGTTCATGAAATTTCAAAAACAGTTTACATAAATAAGCTTCCAATACCGTTAATTAATTTTCGAACAAGACTTTTTTACATTGTACGTTAAACGCGGAAAAGAATTATAAAGCAATTGCAAAGAGAACAATTGTCAAACATGTTGGCAAAACAAAAAGGAACGTCAGAAAACTGAAATAAGTCATTTATGAGAAAGTTACAACGGTGCCAGTTTTGCTCCTAATTCGTATTTTTACTCGAGGTGCCCGTTTTGCCCCGGTCTCCCCTACTTCGGTTACCAAATTTTTTATTCTTTTTCTCATCCGTATCGGCACTTTACACTGTAAAAATAAATTGTAAATTTAATGTACCGGAACTTAAAAATTGCTTGCATTACTTACATTAATTGAACATTAATGTACTTTTTTTGTAAAATTAAAATACCCGGTGTCAAAGTTAAAAAATGTTCGCCCTAAATTTACAAAGATTTTCATTAAAATGCAAGTTTTACTGTAAAATTGCAATGCACCTGTTCATGAAATTTCAAAAACAGTTTACATAAATAAGCTTCCAATACCGTTAATTAATTTTCGAACAAGACTTTTTTACATTGTACGTTAAACGCGGAAAAGAATTATAAAGCAATTGCAAAGAGACCAATTGTCAAACATGTTGGCAAAAGTTTCTTTCGTCCAGAGTTTCGAAAAATTTGACCCAAGGATCGATACAGTCAACGAGCCGATCGATGTAAATACATACGTACATGGTAACATCGGTGACCAAAACAGGATCGTTCGATGATAACGAATGCCCAAGAGACTTTGTGAAATAAGGTATAATAAACTTATACGATCGTCGTTGAGCGCGGAATCAATTAGTATAATTACGCGTAAGCGGGACGCGATAGGTGTATAAAGTAAATTCTCGTTGCAATTTCGACACGTCCGAGGGGTAACGAATTTTCGACTGTCAGCCGCGAAAGGGGGGTCTCTTTGTCGTTGTGCCCGTAAAGCGAGTCGCAGGATCTTGCGATCGTTGTCAACGGCGGTCAAACTGGTCGCTCTCGCGGCTTTAATCTTGCGACGATCTTTCGTTGCGCGAACCCGACGAGACTCCTCGATGATGCCGGTATATTCATTTTATCTGCGGACGCGCACATACCCGGCGAGTTTAATACGCGAAAGACACGTGAAAGTCAACGCTCAGCGGTTTGAACCGAGGCGGCTCGGTAGCTCTCTTCTCTTCAATGTTTCAACGCGAGGTTTATACACGAGCTTTATTGCCAATGCTCGAACACCGCGCGTACCCGAGAGTGCCGCTATACATACGCCGGGCCTACTTATTGGTACAACGTGTGCAGCAACAATATTGTACACCAACCGCTGCACGACCGAGGCGACTTAGCCCGCATCCACTTTGCATAATTCTCGGTCTCGCTAATTGCCCGCCCCCTTTTACTATATCTCTCTCTCGCTGCCTCGCCAATCAGAGGAATTGTTAATTAATTATGCGCAATAGTTCGCTCCCGCTGGGCGTGTCACTTCGCTCAATGGAAATTATGAAGGCAGTGCACGGTCTCGATTGAAAATATTTTCTTTTTTTTTTTCTTTGAGATACGAACTTCGCATTCGGGCAAGGGCTAAGAACTTCTCGTTGAAGAGGATTCTTATGCGCGCACCTACTTTGCATCGCCCTTTGGCGAAAAACCATTTGTACACTTCACTTTTTTTTTTCCTCCGCAGTCATTTCCTGTCGTGAGTTGCTCGTTGGGATTGTAGTTTCGTATCTTGTTGCGTATCGTTGAATGTTATTAATTATTATCATTAATTAGAGGAATCGTTATGATCGCGCTGCTGGCTATTGTTGAAACTTCCGAGGTTCTCGATAAATAATCATTAGAATTTCCTTTTAATCACATTTTTCGACCGTATGTAGCGAAACTTCTGTAGTACGATGGGGTTTTCAGAGCCATTAACTTCGTTTAATAGGAGCAGTCTCGATGAGAAAAAAGTGAGTAAATTATTGCATCTTAGCAACATTAAGCCGGGAAAGTTCTCTTTAGGTCGAGCACCATTTTGCATGAAACTTTGGTCAAAAGTAATTTGTATACTTTGTATTTTACTAGAGTGTTACTTCCATCGAGTCTTGCTTCACGGAAGCGAGACTCGGGAAGTGTAACCCTTAAACGGTCACCGAGTGAGAAGCCATTTCTTAACTCATGGCTAACGATGCAAAAAAAAAAAAGCAAATTCTTGATGCAAAATAAAAAGCTAATTATGAAGTAGAATACACTGAGGAAAAGAAATTGTTGAATTAAGCAAATGCGCGGTAACATACGTTCAAAGGTGTATTCGGTTGGCGAAGCAAAAAAGTTCGTTTCAATCGACAAATTTTGAGTAAATTGAAGCAAATAATCGTTTAACAAAACAATGCTTCATTTGTACCGAACAGATAACAGCCTTGAACGTATGTCACCGCGACTTTTGGTCGATCCAATCAATTTTTTATCTCAGTGTACCTAAATGTACCTAAATTCGATTCTACATCGAAATATAATAAGATACCCGTACAATAAAAAAAAAAGATTGAACATAGATTTCAACTACAACGAAATGATGTAACAAACTCACCGGAGGACGGTCTGTCGGAGTATCTCGTGCAGTAAACCCACGCAGGCCATAGCATCTGTTTCGCCGGTTCGGTCGTTGCACCGCTGGTCGTTGAGCCTGCCGTTGTTCCACCGGAAGCAATATTATTGCCGGTCGGTGTTCCGGCGCTCGTGCTGTTATTCCCCGTGTTCGGTATACCGGGCGAGGGATTAGTGGTCGATGTCTCGGATCCCCTTTCCGATCCTTCCGACGACGATTCGAGAAAGTCTTTCGTCAGATCTATCGGTCTCGGCACAACTTTTTTGGGTCTCGATTTTTTTAGCGATATCGGATCCGTGATACGCCTACCGAAATCCGCTTTCAATATATTGTCTATACTGAACTTCAAACTTCCTTGATGCTGCATGTTGTTATTGCTACTGTTGCTATTGTTATTGTTATTGTTATTATTCCTATGATGATTGCTATTGTTGTTGGCGCTGGGTACGCTCGAGCTGTTCTGCAAGCTGTTGTAAACCGGCGATGTGTTGCTTCGCGAGGGATCCTGTCGATGATGGTGTGGATGGTCGTCGACGCGAGGCGCAGGGGACACGGGACTGCTGGATTCTCTGGTGCTCGAGGAATCCTGATTGTGCTGTAGCAGCTTGCTCACCGACAATCTGTGCTGTCCCGCTGACGTGTGACTTGAGTTCTGACGGGTATTGTGAGAACTGTGATGATGATGATGGTGAAGGACTCCCGCGTTCGTGGCAGGAACATGCTGAACCTGCGAGGTGGCTTGTTGCTGCAGCAAGATGCCAGCGTGCTGAAGATGAGCGGGATGTCCTGCGAGAAGAGAAGTCGCTTCTCTGGGATCCCTGCAGCCAGCAGCGGCAGCCGCTGCCGCGGCGGCAGCGGCCGCGACAGCCACAGGATGGAAAGCCGTGCCCGGTGTCGTAGCTTGAAGTCCCGTGACCGTCATTGCCGTGGGTGGCGACAACGAGAGCCTCGTCACAAGCGGCACGTTTATCGTCGGTCCTCTGCCGTGCAATCGGCTGGGGTCCAAAGATTGTTGGGAGTAACCAATGAGATCGGCGACCGCCGAGGCCCCGTGACCGGAAGCTGTCAGACCGGCGGCGTGGTGCCCGATGATAGCGGGTATTCTCGCGATCGCCGAACCACCGAGGATCGACGGGTATTCCCCGAGTTCACTGGATTCCCTCGTCGTGGAGACAATCGCGGCGGCGGCGTATCGGCTGGTTGAGAGGAGATGCTGGGGCTGATGGCTGATATGATGATTCTGATGGATGCTTCCGTGATTTTGGTGATGTATGCTGCTGCTAGCGGATTGGTATCGGGGAACAATGGCTTCCTGGTGAGCGTCCGGCCGGCCGGGCGACGAGGCTGTCGCGCTCGAAGAGGCCGGTGACCTGACGGAAGATGCTGCCGGCGAAGATGGCGACGGTTGATGCTGAGGCGGGGTAGTGCAGTAATTGCTCGCCGGACTATGCGGAGGGTTGCAGCTTCCGGAACTGGAAGGCGACGGGGAGGGCGACCTCGAGGAGGGCGAGGACGCTATCAGGGTCGTCCTTCCGGTTCCGGAGGCTTGGTCGTGATCTCTGATGGAATCGACGCCTCTCGTGGCGATGTAAGTCGCCGCATCGCTGTCGTTGTGATCGACGCTCACCGGCTCGTCAGCATCGAGGCCGTCGGTAGCCGGCATGGGCTCGCTACCGACGCTCAGTACCTCGCTGGTCTCGCTCTCGCAATCCGACAGCATGTCCCGATCATTGTCGCGATCCTTGGCGCCGCTCACGCGATCGACACGGGAATCGATCTCCGTCTCGACCTTGCGATGGTCCTGATGATCCAGACGCTGGACACCACGACGATGCTCCACGAGCTCCATTACTTCTACGAAGTGGCGAAGATTACGCTCTTCGTCGCTTGCTTGAATTTTAAGGAACTATCTCGTTCAAACCCATTCACCTCTCTCCTGTTTCCCGACTGTGACGCAGTCGACTTTTCATCCTGGCATCGTTTTAGGATCGAAACAAAACGCTAGAATTTTCTTTTCTTTTTGTTTTAGACGTTTACTTAGTATCGCGTAAATTCTTGCTCGTTAGATCGTCATCCCGGAACCGTTGAGGTCCACTCGATCCGGCGAAAATGTATTATTACCCGGTACCGCACTGCCCAACGATTCAGTCTATGATTCATTAATTATAGCTGCTGTTGTTTACGATCGACGAGACACTTTACGATTTTTTTTTTTTTTTTCAACAATCATTCGACCATTTTTTTATACGTTTTCAATTGCATATCGGCTAAATCGCGCACTGTCGGCGCACTCCCGTTATTCCTTGTTCTACAAATGAAAAACCGTTTTTGCTTTACACTCCGGAGCTTTCATCTTCTCCGCGCTACCGGTCCAGTGCAGAGCGATTCTCGGCTCGGTGACACTCTCTCTTATTTTTCGTTGGCAACAAAACCCCGGGTAGCCCGAGAACCCCGCGGTTCGAGAAGAAAGCTCCGTTCTTCACTCGGCCTCTCGCAAAGGGATACCGCCAGGGCCCTCTATTCACACGCGCATCCTCGGCCCCCTTCCAAATGAAAAACCACACGCTCGACAGTCGCACTGTTCTACGATTGTTTGCCGTACAAATATTTAATCCGTTATCGCGTACGCGTAATGCCGGCTTGAAATATCGCGGTAAGAGTTTGTACTCTCGTGTATAAAGGAAACTATACGAAGCCCGGACGCCTCCACGGACCTGATGTCTCGGCCGCTAGCCTGGCTGTCCACTTGGTTGTCGAGGCGCGTCTGCTCCTACGAGCACTCGGAGGGCTGGCAAGGGGCGTTACAGGGCGTGTTTTAGCGTGAACACACCCACGAAAAATTCCCGAGCCGGTGACGAGACGACATCTAGCGACGGAGATGAGAAAACATCACACGGAACGCCCCCAGTTGATGCCATCTCTCTTGGTGCCTCTGGTTCTTTGGACCCCTTCCTTTTCTGGCGTTCTCCAACCTTCTCGCGTCCTACTCTTCTTTCAGTAGGGGTCTGGTACCATCTCTTCCTCGCACACGCGGGAGAACCACGCTCGATGGTCGCCCACGGCGAGGTTCCAGGGGGGGCCGGGAATTCCCTTTCCATCCTCCGGTTCGGCAAAAACCAACCAGGTGAGAGATCCCCCACTATCGCCAGCCCGGGACCGACTTCATCAAGATCCCCCACTTCGGTTGCCAGGTGCACCTTGTCCCCTCGCTCCACGAGAAATACTCAAGCCCCGTCGACATCCACGCACGCGCTTCTTTCCTTTTTTCTTCATCCGCCGACCCTCCCGCTTTCTCATACTCTCGCTGACGACGTCGTCGCTGATGGTGCCGGGTGCTCTTTTCTCATATAGGCCTCTGTAACAGCGATCATACACGCGCTTCTGCGTAGCCGTGGTTACGATTGGGCTAGGCTATTTTCCTAACAGATTCGAGATTGCTGCACGTTGCCGGTGGTTTTGCGTGGATAGCCGCGCGTTCGGGTTTTTGCAATATGGGATGCAAGAGCTCCAAACCTAGCTGTGTCCCTTGAGGACAGATGCGTGAGGCTTCGTTTGTTGTCCAGCAAAGGGAGGTTTTGAGATTCGATAAACTCCGTGAGAATGTGCGGTTATGAAACCCATTTGATATCGCCGGGCTCAACGACAACGGTAAAGCTACGATCTAAATGGTGGCGTCACCAAAAATGGTAGTGGCAATGGGTGATGTCTCGCCCCTAAAGGCGAGTCATTACTAGGCCACGGCGTGTTAATTATACTCTGCTCAGAATCGAATGACGATTCGAGGAGGCGAAACTTTCGAACGAGAAGTCTTCATGAGACCTCGGTGAATTGCAATTAAAGAACATCGTAATTAGGGAGACTTGTGGGACGGAACGATTGATACCGTGGCGCCAGCTATCGAGATTGTCTCGAACGGCCAGCACATGGATTTCAGAGGTCTGCGCTGACTGTGGCCGGTAATTTAGCCTTCGAAGGTACAGTTTGTTGGTTATCTTCAGTCGGTAAAGGAGAGATCTTAGGGATAGTAGGGATCTCTTAATAAGAGTGTGTTACCGCGGTCGGTAATAAAAAAAACTGCAATCTACTTCATCGAAGGCGCATATAATGTCATTTTTTATACCGACAGTTTTTGACACCGACCGGCACCGTGTCGGGTGATAAGCGCGGTGTTCCACTTAGTCTGCAGAGAATTGTAGGGCCTAGCTGCCACTGTATGTTCCATAAAAGAGTTAATATTTTTTTCATCCGCAAATGGAAATGAGAGAAAAAATAATTGGATTTGTTTGTTTAGTCATCGATTTTTATTAGATTTCTTGGTCCTCTAAACATCCATAATTTACACAACAGACAGTTTATAATATAGTTACTTGTAATTCATAATGTATACGTTTCAATTCATGTCGATATACTTGTAGTATATTTCAATATTTTTTTTTTTTCTGTATCATTTGTCGAAACCTCGCTTTTTATCGTTGGCAATAATACACGATTCTAAACATGCACCCTCTCCGTCGTCGATCTACGATTCGTCGCTTCGATACCCAAGACCTACCAAAAATTGTTTCCATACAAAAATACAAGTTCCTCGCCTGTCCCTCGTTCAACGCGCAATTTTCGGCCTCCCCCACACAATTTTCCAAATTCAAAATTCGTTTGCTCACGGTATCCTTCAGTCTGAAATGCATCGCTCTCGTCAAAAATGTGTCCGCGCCCTCGTTGAATTGGCATTTAGATACCTGAACGAGTTACCAACATCTCCCAATTTTTTATATATCTGACCAATCTCGCCTTCCCCGACACTTATACTTTTATCAATACTTATTCTTAACATTTTTTTTTTCTTTATAATAATAATACACCTAAAGTATAATCGGCTGAATGTCATCGGTTTCTCCCGCATCGTCAAATGTTCAGGTCATACGCTCTACTGGTTAAATACGTTTCAGTAACAATCTTTCAACTTTTTCTTTCAACAAAAGCTGATTTTTTTTTTTTTTTTCTTTGTTGCATTTAGTCAATGCAACGAAACGAGCGGTGTTTCGTTGAAAATAAATAATCTCAATTCACTCTTTTGCGATTGATACAGACGACCGGACCTTGAAACTTGTTCGTTCATTCAGCCTCGATTATACGCGGAATTAAATAGTTTTAGAACTTTCTCGCTCTTGGCAGTCCTATTATTGGGTTATCTGTGTTCTTTTTTATTTTTGTTTTTCTTTACTTTTACTTTTTTTTCTCTTTCGTTAGAGTCATTACCGGACTCGGTACGATTTCTCTCCACTCCAACGTCCAATCCAACATGGCGAATGAGGTTTTTTTTTTTTTGGCGTTAATTCGCTCTTTAACCGAAATTGTGGCTCCCCCTCTCCCTCGCGTCACTTCATTGACGAATTTTATGTGCGCTTAGACGTGACACAACTACAACATTGAATCTCTAAAGCCGCGGCATTTAGATATTTAGTATGTATGTATGTTTTCGGTGGTTTCTAAAAAGTGGATTCTATACTGTTGTAGTCCACGATATAAGCCGATGACGCAAGGTGCTAAGAGTCCGATTGACGAGCTTATACGAATATAATCGTTACACGTACTCCTCCATTTGGCTCGATAGCGCTTTGTTTTTTGTTTTCTTTTTTTTTTAAATATGTTTCGTTTCATTTCAATACGCTAGCTGCGCAGCTCGAGTGACGAAGGCCTTATCGGCCTGACTTGCGGTTTAAAAATCAAATTCGCGTTTAATCGATCGTACATAAAATATATGAAATGACTTTTTACTTTTGATAAATGATGCATAGGATCGGACTGCGTGCCGCCGTTCAGTCGCTACAATGTTAGTTGCTACGAAATAACGATAATTTCACTATTTTTAAAAATTAAGGTAGTACTATCGGATTGCCTGAGCCCACGTGAGTTCAGAGAGAATTGCGAACACCCCTCGACGGGATAAAAATCTGAAAAAAATCAAGCAAATGGAAGGAGCTGAAAAGATTGATTTTGCATAATAATAATTCCAAAATGTTATTGACAAATGAATGAAGAAAAATTGTTCAACAAATCCCCGGCAACTTAACTTTTTGTTCATATAAAAACAATTTGTTAATCTTTTTGAATCTGTATGCATTAATTCAGAATTTTGTGTATTTTTTTAAAATTACGTCTTTTATTAACAAAAAACGCAATTTTCAAAAATTTCACGAAATTCTGAAAAAATTCATACATATTCAGTTTTCATATCGTTTTCATAAAAAAAAAAGTTAGGTTGCCGGGTGATTAGTTGGGAATTTTCTTTTTCGTCAATTTGTTGATAACATTTTGGAATTATTATTACGCAAAATCAATATTTTCAGTGCCTTCCATATGGTTGATTTTTTAAAAGATTTTTATCTCATCGAGAAGTGTTCGCAATTCCTCTCTCAATTCTCTCTGAACTCACGTGGGCTCAGACTGTCCGCAAGTACTACCTTAAACGATATCTAGCACTTCTCAGGCTGGAAAAAATGTGCAAACCCGCTGGTGACATTATATTCCGTAGAACAGAGTTAATGTTAAAAAAAATTGATGCGGCGATCACGACAATGGAACTGTAGCCCAGTGTGGCGACTGGACCGAAAGTTGCTTAGGCCCACGAGTGTGCGATCGAGTGTGTAGCTGCGGAAGATTACTTACGACGACAGTCTATTAGTGTTTAATGTATATTAGTGCTAAATAATAACACAGTTTTTTTTTTAACACACCGATCTTAAACTGTACAATAAAATTAATGCCTCTAATTTTCAATTGTATGTCTTTAGGACTGCCCCTATAATAAATTCAATATTTTTACATATATTTATGGATGTATATATAATATATGTCTCTTGATTATTTATTAACGATCTTCTAAAACACTTTTTGCCCTTACACGTGTAAATCTCTATATATCAAATATTTCGAGTATTATTTTTATTCACCGATTCTTTTTTTTTTTGTTGTTTTTTTCTTCTTTTGTCTGCAATTTTTCATCATTTATTTTGTTAATATACTGAATACGCTTACGGCATATGACGATGTTATTATAACACGATTTGTTTACGATTACAATAAGTTTTACAATGTAGTGAGTATGTGTGTCGGTATTTACTTTATTATATTTTTTTCAATCTTTTTTTTTTTTTTTTTTTTTTTTCGAGGCTTACGTGATGCTCGAACGGTTTCATATTTCATTTACGAACGTGTCCCGCGTACAACTTATACTGCGAATATATTACCACGCTGGTCGTCGGGCGAATTCGTGTCGATGCAAGGAGTAATGCCCATTCGCACGAGGAACGAAGTCCATTGACAACGTTTGTGATCGAGCAAATGAACGATTTCCCCGATACACAATCTTTTCCTCGTAACTTCCGTTCGAGTGCGAAATCGATTTTGAGTCTGATCGTCGAGTAAAATGTCGCAAGATTTGTTACAATGGATTCGCGAGCGAGCGGGGAAGTGCCTTTTTCGATTGAGTATAGCAAGTAGAAAATACGAGTACGGCCATAATAATAATAATAATAATAACAGTAATAATAATAATGAGAACAATAATAATAACAATAATGATAATGCGGCGAGAAAGCTCGAGGCTTTCAGCGAAAGGACAGCAGGCGTGTCTGGACCAGCCAGGACTTTTTTTTTTCGAACGCATCCAGCATCGATATCGTATCGACGAACCAATAAGTCGAAATTTCAAGTAGATGCAAAGTGACAATTTTTTGGACGCCCGTATTAAAATTTTGTATGTCGAGGCAGCAACGTCACGTGTATAGACAATGAGAAAATAAGGATTTTAAGTGTCGATACTCGTGGCTTCGACATAAAGCCTCTCGATGACCGTTTTACCGCCTTGCGGTACATTTCATCGGGTATCATCACAATTATCGTAGAATACGAGAGAGAAAAGTTTTGCGATCTTTGAGCGCAAAAGCTTCGCGTATGAGCTCTGGTAAAACAAGAAGCTGCGTTTAGCCGTCGTGATTTTCTCCTCTTCGTTCCTAGTAATGTTTCAATGAATTTTCCATCGGGAGCGAGGCCGTCCAAGGCTTCGGTGACCTTTTGTTTTTACATTAGACTGCAGAACGCCACACCGTGCTCGAAGGCCGACGTTATCGCTGTCGTTTCCATGCAGAAAGCGGCGTCGTCGTACATCGTTGCGATTCTCTGCTGATGGGCACGGCTCTCGCTCTGCGATCTGTGCGACAGAAAGGACCAAACTGATGCATACCTTATCGTAACGAATTTGCGTTCTAGTTGTGTCATTCAAACATTTCGATATAAAAAATCAGTCGAGTAGTTCGGGAATATTTTTTTATTTTTTGCTTCCTCATAGAGGAAGCTTTGTTATGGTGAAAAAAAAATCTCGATTTTAACGAAAACGTGTTCAGAATGTTCCAAAACATCGAAAAATCACATTTAGAAAAAAATGTCCGAATGTATATTTGTGCGTGTTCGTGTGTGTGAATCGGACGCTAAAAATTCAAACCGCTTTAACTCGAGAACGCCTCGACAGATCAGGCTATAATTTTGCGCACATCATGTGTGATCAATAGTCAACGTTTGGTTAAAATTTCATGAAAAAATGTTCAGTTGTTTTTTTTTACGCGTTTTTTAATTTCTTCGAAGATGTCTGTACGCACTCTATGCTGGTCTAGCACTTATAATTTGTCAGCTATCGGGCTAAAAACGCGTACACAGATATTCCATCTGTGTACGCGCCCCCAATGATCCCATTAAAATTTCACGGAAATCGATCGAACTGTTTAAATTTTATGTCGTTTTGAATTTTTTGAATTTCATGCCATTTTTTTTCTTTTTGAGCCGCATTTTTTTCCGTATCAAATGTTCATCTACGAATAAAAGAAGTGTCAGATTCGTGATCAGCGTGAAAAAATACATGGGATTGCAGTTCCAGAGTGACAACCAACAAAAAAGTTTATCGGTCATTTTTTTTTTTAATTTATGGGAAAGAGGCTTGGGACTTGGAAGATCGAAATATAGGCCTTTTTGGAATTTCATGCCATCGTACGAGCTCGCAATTGCTTCAAGGTAATTATGTCGCGAAGGCAATCCAAAGTCATGTGCACAAACTTTTGACATGTTGTAAGCTAACTATCAAATTTTACTTGTACAAAAACCCGAAGGCTTTTACCGACCATTTGAATGAATAATTAGATCTTGAAAATGGGTCTTTTTACACGGCGCTTACGGGACAGCTAGCGAAATTGATCTTCAAATTGATCATTAACATACTTCGATCAAAGATAGAGAAAAAATATAAAGTACCGCGGACTAGCAAATCAATCAGGAATTGATGCACAACAAAAAAAAGTAAAGTCACCGGACGAACGTTCGATAGAACTGCGATCAAAGTGCACGGTTTCGGGCCAAATGACGTTTCCTAACCTAATTGTCGTAAAAATGAAGTCCACACTAAACAAATAATCGGTTCAATCTAATTGCGAAAATTTTCATAGATACTCTATTATTTTTGATAATATTATTGATGCAGACAAAGTACCACATATGATTAATTTTTTATGTCATATAGACATTGATATCTATAACTCCGGCCTACCGACATAGGTACCTTAGGGGCATGTGAAACACCTCTCCGAGTGTGTCTCTCTCGCTCCGCTGTGAGGGCCACTGATGCTATCTCTCTCGCACTCCATATGATTTCACATGCTCTTAAGACGAGTCGACCAGTTTACGATAACGACAAAATTTACCCCTTGTATAAATTCACGACAAACTTTACCGCTCCACTAATAGAAAATGCATCCCCCGGTAGAGAGCTGCGCTACTAATATTTCATGAGCATCCCGGTGTCTCGTAGATAAGTGTACATGTGCTGTGCTTGTGCGGTATACAGTCTCGGCGGTTTTCCCGAGAACGCGATAAGACCTGACTTCTCGGTGAGCACCGTGAAACGGAGGCCAAGAGGGCAAGGCTCATATGCGATATAACTATAAATTATTCAATGAGGAGACACGTTGCGTTCCGAAAGGCTACAAGGAAATCCACCGAGGATCCTAATGCAGAGCTATCCCGTGCAGAAATTTAGTTGGGCGGCCGAGATAAACTATAGGGCCATTACAGGCATACTCGTGGAATCCATAATAGGGAATCCAAACTAGGACTCTACAGGGCCCAATATAGAATTCCACAATAGAATGATAAGGGATAGTCAACGAAACCATAGAAGGGCACCAATATTTCGCCTTGCTGGGTCCTATAAAGGAAAACTAAGCTTCAATCGAACAATGTACAGTGAGGATTACAACAGAAGCCCCATTTAGGTTTGTTGGAGATTCAATAATAGAAATTGAAAATTAGAAACTTAGTGCTGGACTCTTATTAAACATAATGCATAAATCATTTATTAGGAAAAATATTAACAATGGCATTTATAAATCAGAAATTGAATCAATTATTTTCCCGGAATTTTTTATATTTGTATTTATTTATGACGACCATGCGAAAAATGCAGTTAATAATTTGTTTAAACGTATATGCATTGTTGTGCAATTGTTATTTATTTCGTCAAGGATTATCGATACTGGGGACTTTTTAATATTCGGTTATACCAACTATCGAATTGTTCATCAGCGATTGTTAATTAATTGTTAATTAACAATCGTTAATCATATATCGATAAACAATTTTTCAACCTTATTCTCTTATGATTAGTGCTCAGTGCGCAATATCTACAGACGTTTTATTCGATTTATAATTAAAAGGCAACGATTGTTAATTAAATGTTATTAACAAAAGGCACAATGTCGATAACAAAAAATTATTTTAACCGTTCACGAATAAATAGTTCTAATCCAATAATTTTAATCACATTCATATAAGTGTAGCCATAACACCTTCTTTTACTTCAAATAGACAATAAAAAAGAACTCTAATAAGATGTGAACAGCCGAGTGAGCTAAGGCGGAGAGCAGCAAACACAGAGACCCAGGCTCAAATCCCACGAAATAATTTACAATGTGTTTTTTCGGCAATCTAAATTGACTACTATCTTCAATAAGTAAGAATCTCTAATGAACAATGCGCAACAATCCAAGAAAGATCCGCAAATAAATATTTTTCAATTTAATGTATGTACTTATTTAGTAGGGGCTTAATGAGGAAGCCTTTGTGGGGCCTAACAAGGAAATTTATAAAGGCCCCATACTTCAAAGTAGGGGAGACCGGGGCAAAATGGCACAGCGGGACGAAATGGGACTGTGAGGGCAAAACTCAATTTTCCAATCATTTTTGGATGCCCTATTTTGTCCCAACGATACATCCGGATTTTTAAACCCATTTTACCCCACGTACCACCATCGCCACCATCTCGAAGTTATTGGAGAATTGCGTTTTGTCCCATCATCCCGTTTTGCCCCGGTGTGCCATTTTGCCCCGCTCTCCCCTATGACAAGCCTAGTCGGGCCCAGTAAAAAGTCGGGGAAGTCTGGAAGGGCCCAGACAACACCCCTGACTAAATTTCTGCACGGGTACCGTTCTAAATATCACTTCAACTCGACAACGGCTGAGTCTCCGTGGAGACTTTCCGCGATTATTACAAAGTGAGGAACTTTAGGATTATCCGGGAAAATGTCTTTTGCAACCCACCTGGGAGGCATCGCGCGGGCTCGCTGCTGTCTGACCGCCGCTGCTTGTAACCTTTGCGCTTGCTGTTGCTGCTGTTGCTGCTGCTGCTGATGATTCGACAGACTCGCTGAATCCCGCGAGACACCGTGCTGCTGCTGCTGTTGCTGTTGCGAATGATACGAAGTTTGCTCCAGTGCCACCTGGGCCAAGTACTCCCTTAACTCCGGTTGACTCGCAAGATGCTCCAGTCGTGCTTGCTGAATCCTCGGATACGTCGAATCCGACCACGGAGGCGGCGGTGTGTGAGAACGCGACAACATTGCGTATTTGTGGCACAGGTACTCATCGTAGGACGGCGGTAATCCAGACTGAAACATTTCGCGAGAAAACCTCGTTGTCACATCGTGAATCATCTAAAAATTCTCTTGGCGTCAAATTATCCGTGCGTGTGCACACTGGATGTTTGAAGGGACAGTCGAAATTTGATACTCTCCCCCTGTTCCGCTTTTTCGACTATTCTTCAATTTTTATTAACAAGGGTTTTAAACTTTTGACTCTGGCAACTTCTGGGCCATGTAGTAGACACTTCAAGAAGTGACACAGAATTTTTTCAGATTTTTTGAACGCCTAGAAAACTTTGAAAAGCCGACTGTTTCATAAAAGACCCAGTCTACACACCGTTTCTCTGAAAATATAGTGTACACGCACAGGTTTATTTCACAGATTATTTAATCACATTCCGCGTGTTCAAAAATTCAGAACGTCCTCTGCAGCGTCAATTTCGGTTTGAAATGAGATTTTCAAACCGGAAGTAACGCTGCAGAGAACATTTACAATTTTTCTCTGGAGTGTATCTTGAATGCAGCCAGTGAAAGAAAGTATGAATTAAGGAACACATTAAAGTGGCTAAAAGAACGTGTGTGATACGTCTCAAATGTATTTGGAATTCATCTCGAATGTGGTCCGCGACAGAAATGGATGGACTAAGAAACACATGGTTGTCCTCCAGCTGTTAAACTAAATCATGTTTCTGGACCATAATCTTATAAACCAATTTTTTTTTTTTTTAATTACAATACTTTCTCTTCTTGCATACAACTCGTATCTGATTGACGGGAAAGTAAAGAATTCTAGAAATTTTCCGTGAAGGATTGCTGTTTAATTTTAACTGCGGGGACTGCATAGTTTGCACCGCTTTCGGCATTTAGAAAGTTTTGTCAGCATCGTATAGACCATTATATCGGAGGAGCAATCGATCGCCCAGCTATTTACAACATGGGAAATAGTTTTTGCAGATAGTCCACAGCAGGGGCTCAGCGTTTCGCTGCAATTTAGCCGATAGAATGTAATGGAGATTGCTCTAGGACCGAAGGCCTGCAACGTTCCCTCCGGCAGAATCTCTTTTATACGCAAATGTGATATCAAAAGGTGGAAAATTGGCAGTTAAAACACTGCAACTATATTACCGTATGCTATCCAACATTTACATAGTTCGAATATTGGGTGGATTTCACACACATTTTATAGCATGTTTTTTTCATTATTTTGTATATCCTTACAGTTTCATGAACCTACGTTATTATATTCCCTCTGCATTATTCTATCGCTCGTATGAATAGGTCATTCCCTCCTTTCGTTATATGCAGCTCATCATTTCAAGGCAATTTTCCTCATACGAAAAATCCGGCAGGTCATTTCCTAAACAAAATCGATACATAATACACGAATCGTTTCATTCAATTCCGCAATCTTTATCGATATGCATAGCCGCGCCGAACAAATATGCCGAATCGACATAATTAAATATTTTATAAAATATAATATTTCTCGTTGTTATAACTCTCCGTCGATTCTCTGTTCTCCCAACTCTCTTACCGAACATCCAGAGGGGGTTTGTCAAGCGAGAAAATAAATCGATTATTTCCAAAACAAAATCGGTGCATAATACACGAATCGTTTCATTCAATTCCGCAATCTTTATCGATATGCATAATCTTTATCGATATGCATAATCTTTATCGATATGCATAATCTTTATCGATATGCATAATACACGAATCGTTTCATTCAATTCCGCAATCTTTATCGATATGCATAGCCGCGCCGAACAAATATGCCGAATCGACATAATTAAATATTTTATAAAATATAATATTTCTCGTTGTCATAACTCTCCGTCGATTCTCTGTTCTCCCAACTCTCTTACCGAACATCCAGAGAGGGTTTATCAAGCAAGAAAATAAATCGATTATTTCCAAAACAAAATCGGTGCATAATACACGAATCGTTTCATTCAATTCCGCAATCTTTATCGATATGCATAATCTTTATCGATATGCATAATATCGAGGTGCATAATACACGAATCGTCTCATTCAATTCCGCAATCTTTATCGATATGCATAGCCGCGCCGAACAAATATGCCGAATCGACATAATTAAATATTTTATAAAATATAATATTTCTCGTTGTCATAACTCTCCGTCGACTCTCTGTTCTCCCAACTCTCTTACCGAACATCCAGAGGGGGTTTGTCAAGCGAGAAAATAAATCGATTATTTCCAAAACAAAATCGGTGCATAATACACGAATCGTTTCATTCAATTCCGCAATCTTTATCGATATGCATAGCCGCGCCGAACAAATATGCCGAATCGACATAATTAAATATTTTATAAAATATAATATTTCTCGTTGTCATAACTCTCCGTCGATTCTCTGTTCTCCCAACTCTCTTACCGAACATCCAGAGGGGGTTTATCACGCAAGAAAATAAATCGATTATTTCCAAAACAAAATCGGTGCATAATACACGAATCGTTCCATTCAATTCCGCAATCTTTCGATATGCATAGCCGCGCCGAACAAATATGCCGAATCGACATAATTAAATATTTTATAAAATATAATATTTCTCGTTGTCATAACTCTCCGTCGACTCTCTGTTCTCCCAACTCTCTTACCGAACATCCAGAGGGGGTTTGTCAAGCGAGAAAATAAATCGATTATTTCCAAAACAAAATCGGTGCATAATACACGAATCGTTTCATTCAATTCCGCAATCTTTATCGATATGCATAGCCGCGCCGAACAAATATGCCGAATCGACATAATTAAATATTTTATAAAATATAATATTTCTCGTTGTCATAACTCTCCGTCGACTCTCTGTTCTCCCAACTCTCTTACCGAACATCCAGAGGGGGTTTGTCAAGCGAGAAAATAAATCGATTATTTCCAAAACAAAATCGGTGCATAATACACGAATCGTTTCATTCAATTCCGCAATCTTTATCGATATGCATAGCCGCGCCGAACAAATATGCCGAATCGACATAATTAAATATTTTATAAAATATAATATTTCTCGTTGTCATAACTCTCCGTCGACTCTCTGTTCTCCCAACTCTCTTACCGAACATCCAGAGGGGGTTTGTCAAGCGAGAAAATAAATCGATTATTTCCAAAACAAAATCGGTGCATAATACACGAATCGTTTCATTCAATTCCGCAATCTTTATCGATATGCATAGCCGCGCCGAACAAATATGCCGAATCGACATAATTAAATATTTTATAAAATATAATATTTCTCGTTGTCATAACTCTTCGTCGATTCTCTGTTCTCCCAACTCTCTTACCGAACATCCAGAGGGGGTTTGTCAAGCGAGAAAATAAATCGATTATTTCCAAAACAAAATCGGTGCATAATACACGAATCGTTTCATTCAATTTCGCAATCTTTATCGATATGCATAGCCACGCCGAACAAATATGCCGAATCGACATAATTAAATATTTTATAAAATATAATATTTCTCGTTGTCATAACTCTCCGTCGACTCTCTGTTCTCCCAACTCTCTTACCGAACATCCAGAGAGGGTTTGTCAAGCGAGAAAAGAAATCGATTATTCTCCTCATTTCATTAATCGACTGACACAGAAGAACCGCGGAGGTATAGCGGTGTGTATAGCCCTCGAAGTGGATGGAATATTTTTCCATCGATAAAGTCTTAATTGATTCCTCTTTTATTTTTTTTTTTTTTCGTCTCTTCAGTTTGGTCGCACTGCCTCGTGAATTATGATCGGGAAATGGGATCCCAGTCGTGAAAGGCTCGCAGCAGTGGTCTACCGGCCAAGTTCGGTGGAACGTTAAAATATTGAAAATCGGTCGGAGGGAGAAGGACGGTTAGAAGCGGATCGGATCCTCAATCCAAGAGAGGGGTGGGGATAGCTGGTGGAAAAGGAAAAGGAAGGTACCCACTTGTTAAGTGGAGAGGGTAAATTCATTTTGGCCGCGATCGAGAGACCGCTAAAGGCGACAAAGACGATTGGCTCGGCGAGGGAGGGGGGGGGAAGGGACTTGTGACGTTTATTCGATAATGCTATCCCGACGGAGCTCTTCTCGTCTCTTTCTCTATCTGGCTACGCGCGGCTAACTTCTCCAAAGTCTGAAACTACAGATATATCTGGCAGTTATAGAGGCAAGAAGAGAAGTGAGCTATGAGCTTTCAGTTTCGTTCACTATCAGCTACCGAGGATTCGATCAAATCCACTTTCAGCTATTCCTGCATCGACAATGAAACGCGAACTTCGTGGAACATCGTTAAGGTCTCACTCGGAAAAATTCACGAATTTAGGAGTAAACAGAATAAAGGGGGTTATATATATGGAACGATCGAAAAATGTCACATTGGCAGAGTTTCTCCTTATTCCATTAATCCGGCACGAAACTACATTGCCTGCTTTGCTCCTCGTCGGACTGTACACCGACCGTTACTACTGCGACTCCGCCAGAAACGCGAACTAGGGCTCGAAGCTGGTACCCCGAGAAAGATAAATATCTTCGCTCTGTACAAAGTTATATTTACCCTTAAGCCCTCCAAGCACAACGGTATATCGCTACTCGATATAGCTCCGTTCTTTATTGCACCGTTCAGCGGGCCCGATGGAAGACTATAAAATCTATACGTCCCATTTTACGTCCAGTGGGTTTACATATTTGTTTCGATAATACTTTCTACGGCCTTTCATCTCATTTCATTTGACGGTAAAAAATATACAATACTCCAAAGGGTTAATACGAAATAAAAAGCTTTTTTTCTTACAGGGCCGTTAATATGTCGAGAGATTAAGTGCCCGGATGTTGAAAGTTCGAGGGCCTAAAAGCCCGAATCAAAATATCCCACTCGACATTTTATGACAGGTAAATCCATTAAAAGTCTAAATAATCAATAGAAATAATCGTATGATGGTTATGGCTACGAGGGGAAAAAAACACGATATTAAATTTCCTGAAAAGGCAAAGCTCCCAAACGTATACGGCAATTCGATGCTTATTTCCCAATCAATTATAATGACGATATACGAAAATAAGACGGTTTAAGGGAATACGTCACAGATCGCCGTTTCTTAATGGTGGGGGGGGGGGGGGGGGGGGGGTGATGGGGGGCATGTTACTAGCAATGGTTGAGGCCCAGGGCTATTCATCTACAGGTTCAAAGCTCCTTCAATTCGTAATATCATCAAAAATATATGGGCACACCTCGATTTTATTTTTTTAACGCGTCCGTAATAATGTTGTAATGTTATTTTCGAAAAAAAATTCTAATACAGTAGTCTGGAAACATATATTAAAAAAAAAAAATGTTGCCTTTCACGCGGCACCATATGCAGCTCATGCTAATTGACACAATTTAAAGTTCATGTATCTCGGAATCCATGTGGGGAAAAAAATATTAGAAATTCTTTTAAATAACCTTATTCATTACTTTATAACACTTGTGATTTTTAGTTCCAAAAGTAGAAAAGTCGTTGTGTGACGTATTCCCTTAATACTCTGAAAAATGTACACATTCGATATTGAATTTGAGGATTAGGGAAAATTCCGGAAGCCTGAATTCCCGAAATATAGTTCAAAGAACGATCGCATACGCGAAGTTCGGGTTTCGAAAAGATTCAATTTAGAAGTTCAAAGACTCCGTAAGTCAATTCCCCGAACTGCCAAATTTCCGAAAGTACACTCTCCGAGTGGTCAAAATTTCGAACGCAGATTTCTCCGAAAGGGCAAATTTCCCCGAAAAGGCAAAACTTCGAACGCAGATTTCCCCGAAAGGGCAAATCGCCGAATACAGATGTCTCCGGCTTTGTACACTATACTTGAAACAGCTTGTCCTACCGCTGTTAACAAACAAGTACGAGGTCGAGATCGTTTTCGGATTTTTAACCTTTCGGATTTGTACTCGTATAAATTATCAGAATAATTTATTTCGAAATACTTACATATCAGTCACTCTCTGTTCGGCATATTAAATCTTCGAACAATTGGCTATCCACCAATAAGCTTTAACGCTGCTGCAACGTGTTCGGAGTTGTAAGCTTTCTGATAATTGAAATTCGATTTTTGTTGCCGTAGCTGCTATAAATTGTCGGTTAACTTTTCAATCGCTTTGTCGGGTTTTCTGGTATTTATTCTTTTATGTTTCTTCGGGACATTGACTTTTCTGTTTTTAGAATATCCGTAATCAGGACTTTCCGATTATTTCAAGTAGTGTGAAAAAAAATCGAGAATAAGGCCCGTTTGAACATTCATTAATCTCGCCGCGTTAATATATGTCTTCCATGTCTACAGCGACTTCAGATATAGTGAAATTTATTTGATTTATTTGAGTACTTGAAGTGCGTATTAAAGTATCAAGTACTCGAAGTACTGAGCGTTAGGTAATTCTTGAGTACTGACGTGTTGAGTACTGGCAGAACTAATTCTTGAAGTTTTGAATAGTGGGCACTGACTCAGTACTTGATGCTTCAATTCGTATACAAGAACTTAGTGCATTTTGCCCAGCTCTGATTTATTTGATATGCACAAGAAGCTTGCCAGTCAATTATGGAATGAGTACAAACTGTTTTTACTTGTGATATTTGTTTCCTCCATATTTGATTCTCGAGTCTGACTCAAAATTTGTTGAATAGTACGTTGATTTTAGGACGATTTTTGTTTCACCAACGGAAGAGCTTAAGAAGGTGTAAGACGGTAACACAAATTAAACGACAGTGCTATGATGCGTTCGTGTGTCATCATGAATGTAAACGACCGCGATTATGCAAGGGGTGGGGAAGGACGCACCAATTCCAAGCTTGTATAAGCTGAGTGTGTGAGAGGAGGAGGCGCCTTGATCACGGCAGCGCCTCTATTATATTACCTTCTCGGCTCGTAGTGCCGGGGATTCAACGAACGACGTCACGAAGGCTTCTATCGTGTCGTAATCCACGATGCTGGAAATGAAACGTAAATTCCCTCGTTCCCTATTATACCCGGCCGCTCTTCCCTCATAACGTAGATCCTATAGTTCAAACCTCCACTCGGCTGGTCGCTGCTCTCTTCCTCCGCATCTCCTATAGACTTTCCAAGTTAATGGCCCAAGTTGAAAAGTTACCTGGCCAACCTCTACTTTATCGTTGCTATAATAGTTATTTCGTTCCAACGAAAAGTTTTAGAGGCTCGTTTATAAATTCCCTTTTTTTATCCTCCTGAGAGTTCGCAAGATAGCCCATTTTTTATTTTAAAATTAAACATTGGGGCTGTTCGTTTACAGAGTAAGCTGCAGCAGAGCGCTCGATTTTACGTGGAAGGTATATCTATATGTCCAATAAATATGGATATACTTTCCACGTAAAATAGAGCGCTCTGCTCCAGCTTACTCTGAAAATGAACAGACCTATTATTGGACAATAAGTTGATCAGGTTTTTAATTCATTTTTTTTTTTTTTTTTTTTTGCTGCTGACAAGGCAATTTGTCAAAGGAAATAGTTATTTGTATGGCAAGGACGTTTAAAGGGAGTTCTTGATGAGTGTGAAATGTCGCACAAGCCCAAGGCAAGTGCGGTATTCACACGAGTCAGGACTCCCTTTTCTACGCTCATGCCATTCACATAATTTTGCTTCCTCATAGAGGAAGCTTTGTTTTCGTGAAATTTTTTTTTTTCGAGATTGTAGTGTCAGAGTACTTAAAATAGTCCGAAACGTCGAGAAATGTGATTTTTAGCTGGCGTCCGGACGTATGTGTGTGTGTGTGTATGTATGTGTGTGACAGACTTGCGTCGTTTAAAACGACTATAACTCGGAAACGGTTCGAGATAGCCAGTTGAAATTTGGTACACTCGTAGAGTGGTCATGTCTCTTCCCTCGGTGCAATTTTCATGAAGATTGAGGCCCGTTTCGAGATTGTACGCGATTTTGAAATTTTTGAAAACATGTCGTGGTAGCTCTAAAATTAGAGCAATCGTCCTAAAACTGCCCACAAATATACTATTTTGATCAAAGACCTTTGGTATTGAATTTGGTAAAAATTCATCGAAGGGGTCAGATTTTATGGGATTTTGAGTTTATCTGAGTTTTTTTCCTTTATCTGCGAAGCTCCTAATGTTCCTTTATCTGCGAAGCTTCCTCTATGAGGAAGCCAACAATACAGAAAATGCTTCCTCATAGAAGAAGCTTTGCAAATAAAGGAACATTATGAGAAAGCCATATGAAAATTTAAATTTGCAGCTTTTATGAGAAAGCCACATGAAAATTTCAATTTGCAACTTATATGAGGAAGCCATATGAAAATTTCAATTTTCAACTTTTTCCTAACAAGTTCACGAAAATCACGCTTTTCGGTTTTGGGAAGTGTGCGTAGATAGGCACTTTCCCGCTCTATTGCGCGAAAAAAGACCATATTCCGTTTGTAGTGCCTTTCTGCACATACTTCACAGGAACGAAAAGCGGCATTTTACGTGCATGCGTTAATAAATAGTTATTTGCATGGCAAGGGCGTAGAAAGGGAGTTCTTGACGAGTGCGGCATTCACACGTGTCAAAACTCCCTTTTCTACGCCCATGCCATTCACATAATTTTTCCTAAAAAATTCACGAAAATCACGCTTTCCGTTCCCGTGAAGTGTGCGTAGAAAGGCACTTTTCCGCTCTAGTGCGGGAAAAAATACCATATTGCGTTTGTACGCATGCGCAGTATTTTTCCCGCATGGGATGCGAAAAAGTGCCTTTCTACGCACACTTCACAGGAACGGAAAGCGGGATTTTACGCGAAAGCGTTAGGAAAAAAAATTCTCCAACTCAATAAAAAAATATTTCCATTGTGTTCAAACTGAGATTAAGCTATGTGAGACGAGAGAAGACCGTAAATTGAGCGCATCTTTACAGAAAGTTAATTTTAGAGACATCAACGCGAAGATGATAGTAAGAGCCGAAACCCCAAAGACTCTCGGGTTGTGTGGTATACAAGCCAGCGGGAGATACGGCGAAAAGAACGAGAGGATAATGCCGTTTTGTCCGGATCTTTATGTATACACTGTTGAAGACGGGTTAGACACCGGGAGAATAACAAGAGAAGAGCGTGAGCGTTGCGAGTGAAATCCCCGTGGGACAACAAGCCGGTTAACCTCCGGAGGAGCGAATTGCACGGCAACCGATGCTTGGACAAATTCTGTTCAAACAGCGTGAGCAAACATTCTAGCGCGATCGATGAAAAAAGAGGTAAGGACATACATAGTTGTATTTGTAGTACACTCCTCGCGAACAAGGGCCGTGTACAGGATGATCAACAATAATTTCATCCCTCGGATAGATTGCTCAAACCCCTGAAACAATTATCTCCCGTAACTTTTACGTACAAAGATGATCAACAATAATTTGAACGCCCGGATAAATCGCTTAAAACCCTGACATAATTATCTCCTGTCATTTTCTTTCTTCATAGGGTAAGCTGCTTTCGGAAAAAAAAATTCGAGATTTTAACGTCAGAGTACATAAAATAGTGTAAAACGTCGAGAAATTCGATTTTTAGCTTGCGTCCTCATGTATGTCCGTGTGTGACAGACTTGCACCGTTTAAAACGACTATAACTCGGAAACGGCTTAAGGGAGCCAGTTGAAATTGGGTACACTAACAGAGTGCCTCGGGACAATTTTCATGAAGCATTGAGGCCTGGTTTGCGATTTTCAAATTTTTTAAGAAAGCTCATGGTAGCTCCAACTTCAGTACATTTTTAGCTATCATCCGAAAACTGCATACAAATATAATAGTATGATCAAGGACCTTTGGTATTGAATTTGTCCGAAATCTATCCAAACGGTCAGATTTTATGGAATTTTCATTTTTTTTTTTGAAAAATTACTAAAAACGACCTAATTCGAGTAAACACGAAGGTATCGAGCTCAAATTTGGCACGGGAGTGGAATAAGACTGTACTATGTTTGGTATTAAATTTGGCTAAAGTCGATCCTACCGTCAACATTTTACGGGATTTTGAAATTATCGAATTGTTTTTGAAAATTTATATTTTATTTATGTGTATGAAAATTTGTGTCATACACGAATTTATGCATGATATGTCGCTCTAGGTGTAAAATAACGTGGTGATTCGTCACCAGCGGGGAAAAATACATTAGACACCGCCGCAAAATGACGAATCACGCAAATTTCAGTTAGCGATTTTCACTACAATGAATTATACAGAAAAAATTTCACCGTTTAAATTTTGTGATATATGGAAATTTTTTTATGTTACGAAAAAAGTTGCGAAATAATTTGTACATGGCTTCCTCGTGTATTACAACTTTGCGCACAGCCTCCTCTATGAGGAAGTCAAAAACGAGTCATGAACTTTCTCATAGATTTTTCTCATAGCTGTGCGAAAAACTGTAATAAATGAGGAAGCCTTGTGCAAATTTTTCGGTCGGTAACTCAGTTACGACTTGACTATCTCTCCGAAGTTTGATAAGAACGTTCATTGCACTTTATGTGCAGCAATGGGTGAGATCGCATATTTTCAGGCCCTAAGTACGCTACTTTTGGCAACCATATAAATACATTTATACAGTAAAAGATATTGCATAATATTTTTCTTAGATTTCTCTTGGAATGAGAGAAAAATTTCGCAATGAATTACATTTTTACAGTATTTTTTTTTGTAGACAAGTGTACGATCTTCTCTCGTCGCCTCGCGAGATTTTATCTCCGGAGGTTGTTGTCGCGAGAATATTCCCTCATTTTTCATCATCTTATTCTTCGCGGCGCTCGGCTGTGTTTGCTCCGAAGGACGTTGAGTGATAAGCCGACGTCGTGACGGTGTTGCCAACGCGGTCGCATCGGATTCTGGTTTGACTCAAACCAGCCACTCGCCGACGTACCTTCCCTAAATCCATGCCCTATCTCGCGCAGCCTCCGAGTGAACCGTCGCCTCTATAGCTCGAAAAATTTATTCGAACTCGAGTTAATTACAACAACAAAAAAAGCAGTGTGCAACGGAAACTGTACAAGCCTCGCCATTCACCTCTTCGACAAGCTCGACAGTTGTCTTTTAAATATTCAATAAAAAATATTAGGTGTTAAAAAAAAAAAATTCTTCCTTCAGCGCTGGATTAAAATCAACCACTGACAAATGACTGAAAATGGTGAGGAAAATATAATAGCGGAGTCCCTTCGACTTTCCATTCTCCTCGGTCTATTCCTGACGCCCATCGCACTTCCTATTTTCTCATTTAAAACACAGGAAAAAAAAACCGTGCGCAACGCAAACTGTACAAGCCTCGCCATTCATCTCTTCAACAAGCTCGACAGTTGTCTTTTAAACTTTAAATAAAAAATATTACGTGTTAAAAAAATATAAATTCTTCCTACAGCGCTGGATTGAAATCGACTACCGACAAATGAATGAAAATGGTGAGGAAAATATAATAGCGGAGTCCCTTCGACTTTCCATTCTCCTCGGTCTATTCCTGACACCCATCGCACTTCCTATTTTCTCATTTAAAACACAGAAAAAAGAACAGTGCGCAACGGAAACTGTACAAGCCTCGCCATTCATCTCTTCGACAAGCTCGACAGTTGTCTTTTAGATATTCAATAAAAAATATTACTTGTTAAAAAAAAAAGAAATTCTTCCTACAGCGCTGGATTGAAAGCGACCACTGACAAATGAATGAAAATGGTGAGGAAAATATAATAGCGGAGTCCCTTCGACTTTCCATTCTCCTCGGTCTATTCCTGACGCCCATCGCACTTCCTATTTTCTCATTTAAAACACAGGAACGGTCTCTCCCACCGGTGTGGGCGAGGAGGCGATGCGAACGAGAAATGAGATGCAAATAGGTGTTTTCTGAGAGGAAAAGGGGGTGAAAAAAAAGCATCGCTGCTACCCCCTCGACACGCTAGTCGGTGGTTGGGTTTCTGTGGTTCGAGCGCGGTCGAGGCCGAGCCGCGGAAGTTTTCGGTTCGCTGTAACGCCGAGCGAGGGTTTCGTCTCCCCAGCCTCTCTCGCACGGACTCCCAAGAGCTCGGTAATAGCTGATGCTGGTCCAGATGAGGGGGCGACGGTACAGGCAGCATCTCTCGCCTACACAGGAAATTTATGTTCCGTCCGGCGCCGAAGTAGAGTCCCGCACGCTATATCTTCACTTTTACCAAACGCCACCCGCTCTCTATACGGATGTTTTACTCGTGAAAATCCTTCGAAAGCGAATTCCTCCTCCCGTCGCGATGTCACCGAGATACTCGGTGAGTGCACCGATAGCCAACATGTCTAGCGGCTCCGTCCTCTTGCCGCTACTTCCGGCGGTATATTCACAATCTCCTTGCGGGCAAGAAGATAAACGCGGGATCGTCGGGAGTTTTTCGATCGAAGAGGATTTGTAATTGCCTTCCGGCTAATACAACGAGTGCCCGACTGGATGATTCGGAAAAACACCCAGTTTTGCAGCCGTAAATATTATCTGTGTAGAGCGCTTTTTTCTAGGCTGCTTTACACTACTCTTCTGTCAAAAGTGACTATATCGCTTGAGAAATATCACCAGAGCACATAGTAGGGCATTAGGGCACGACACGGTAACAAAAAAAAATTCGTAAAATCGGAATAACGAAGTTTCGTAATAGTACATTTCGATACGAGTGCGAAAAAACTTTTTTTGTAACACGTGCACGAAAAGTCCCGCTTTTCGTGCCTGCAAACTGTGTCGAAAGTGGCGCCTTCTAGCAGAGGATGCGCGAAAAATGCTGTAGATACTATTTTTACACGCTAGTTTGTTTTCCGCACACTTTTTTCACACGCTAGTTCCTTTTCGCACACTTTTTTCACACTCTAGCTACTTTTGCGCACACTTTTTTCACACTCTAGCTACTTTTGCGCACACTTTTTTAACACTCTAGTTACTTTTCGCGCTGACTTATCTGTCACTGTAGTTATTTTTCCGAACGCGCTTTACAGGCACGAAAAGCGGGAATTTTCTCGCACTTGGTACAAAAAGTAATATGCGATACTTGTACGAAAAAGCGGTCTCCTGACGGCGGTTGGGAAGTAGGCAGCACTCGCCTCGTCCCGAGCAGCCAACTTCACAACCTTCGTCGAAAGACCGCTTTTCCGTACTAGTATCGCAAAGTACTATTATTTCACTCGGTGGGAAAATGGCGTTTTTTTCGCACTCGTATCGAAATGTACTATTTCCGACGAGTGTGAGTTTGCAGCACGAGCCGTATTCGAGTGTTGCAATCACACCAGTTCAGAAAACGTTTTTCTCACGAGTATCGAACAAAGTTTTATTTCACAAAGTGTAAAAACGGGGGTTTTCGCACGCGAAGCGTGCGCAAAAACCGCCTTTTTCCACCGAGTGAAATAAAAATAATTTTGTTAAGTAAGTGACAAACGCGTTTGTTCAGGCTTGAATATACAAACTTGTTCTTTTATTTCCCGTATTATTAATAATTTCAATTTGTACTTTTGTTCGTAAAACTGGAAACTGGATGGTGCAGTCGGAAAATTAACAAATAAAAAATTGTGGACGTTTGTGGTCAATAAGTTGTTGCAAAAAGTACAAACTTTTTTTTTTACTGATTACCGGATTTATAAGAATTTTTCTTAGATATTGTGGTAATTCTTGGAGAATCTCAGACTTTCTGAAATAGGTGGCGCCCTGTTTCCCTGCTACTATGTGTCATGATAATTTTTCTTAGATCTTCGGTAGTTTTTACTAGATCCTTCTCTCAGTATAGTAAAAACAATATTATAATTATTAAACTCCTATAACAATTAGGGAATGGCTGTTGCGTCGTTTACCTGGCAAGTTTTCGCTATGGCCACGTCGTAGGTCGGCGGTGGCGAGGTCATCGATGGAATCGCATAGACGACTTGGGAACTACGGTTCAATGTGTTCGCCTGATTGCTGATCGTAACTGAGCCGCCGTTCAAGCCCGTGATCGAACTTGGCGATGTCTCCTGGACGGTCGAGTACAGAGCTTCCGGTATCGTGTTTTCTCGTATGCCACCGCCAAGTATGCTCGAACCCGAATCTTCAGAACACAATTGCAATTAGTTGAAATAATTGAAGCGTTTTTTTTTTTTTTAAGAAAGCACAGAAAATTGTTTACCGATGTAAGTGTAATGAGAATCCGATCGCTCGGCGCTTCTTGTTCTTCTCGACGCGTTGAGTCTCTTTTCCTGTTTGTTACCATTATTGCTCGTGTGATGCGAAGCTCCGTTCATCTGTTGTGCAACGGAGCTAGTACTTCCGCTATCCGGGGCCCTCGTCTTCGGTCCTTGATGCCTCACATGATCCTCCTGATGCTGTTGCCTCTTGGAGCCCCTGCCGTCTCCCCTTGAACTTTTCGACGACGTTTTCGGTATGAGAATCGTCAGATTTCTCGTTGACAGTGCTGTAGACGGTGAGCTTAGGCCGTTACGAGATTTCGGTGTTTCGAGTGCCATACAGCCGCAAATAGGTGCATTCTCGTTAGGCATATTCTGCAATAAATACAAGACAGAAATACCGATGTTCAATTTACCGTAATCAAGAATAATTTATAATTTTAAACACATACAGGAATTATAAATACTTATTACATCACACAGGGTTGATCAGAAGTGACGTCACACCGGAAATACGTTACTTCCGGTTTGACAATCCAATTTGGCGACAGGAAGTGACATCATACCGGAAATACGTAACTTCTGGTTTGAAAATCAAATTTTGCGACCGAAAGTGACGTCATACCGGAAATACGTGACTTCCGGTTTTTAAATCTAATTTTTCGACTGAAAGTGATGTATTTCAACTATGACGTCACTTGCAGTTGAAAAATTAGATTTTTCAAACCGGAAGTCACGTATTTCCGGTATGACGTCACTTCCGTTTTGAACATCTCAGGAAGTCTCGACGCATCGGAAACACGTCACATTCGGTATGAAACCACTTCCGGTCGAAAAGTTAGATTTTCAAACCGGAAGTGACGTATTTCCAATACGACATCACTTCTGGTCGAAAGTGATTTTACGAGAATAGAAGTGTTTAAGGATTATGTTCATTAGCACGCTTGATTCTTAGACTAATAGTCTAAATTCGACAAAAGCTAAATTCGGTTCAAAGCAGCCTTACAGCCCCATCTATAGTCTACCAGATTCGGGTACATGGTGATTCTATAACCCGGTTACCATATACCGGAAATGAGTTTTGGCCAAAATGAATTTGGCGTAAATGATACCCTATATATATATTCTATATTCTGATAACCCGGTTACTTTATACCGGAAATGAGTTTTGGCTAAAACGAATTTGCCGTAATTGATACCCTTTGCGAATAAACCCTTTTGATTTCAGTCACGCGATTGGTCTTTATAACTGTGAAGCTGGAATGCTTCGGGCAACACATCCACCGCGAACATTTTTGAATCCCAAAAGTATCGAACGTTTGGATGAATTTCGTCAATGAGGATGGCAATGAGCGGCAAGCCCCGCAAGTAGCAACGGATCTTGCGGCGCGACTCTTCTCCGATGTATTCACGATGACGCGTCTTGGTACCGCGTGGGTCGAATACAATCGTCACAACACAGAAATGGAATTACGTGCGACGTCGTCCCTAGCACTTCCTCGCAGTCCTCTCGCAATTGAGAAAATTCAATCCTCCTTTTCGCTCCACGCGACGGAATCACATTTGCTATTCATCAACGCAACAACAAGGAAACTATATACTCTGTCAAACTTGTAACTGCAATTGTAATATTGTAATGAATATAGGGATGAAGGTTGTCTGAGACACATAATAATGGGCGTCAGTCTGTGTAATAACATAGATTACATAGAGACGAACGTACAAATTATCGATTGTCCTGACGACTGGAGTCTTGATCGGACCTTCCGAGAGAACAGACATTTGAGAGCTCGTGCTCGAAATATTCAGCCGCGATTATAAACACTAATATCCGCCCCAAAACCAGTACGCGCGTTATTTATTCGCTCGGTCGTTACAATATATTAGAATAAAAATGAATTACAAATCCGTTGAAATTAAATTTTTGTAGCCACCTTCACACTGTTGTAGTGAAAAGAAATTTTAATTACATAAATAATTGCCCCAGTTTGTATTCCGCGCAGCGAAGTAGCGGTGAAATCGGCAATTGATTTGAGTCCGTGCGACTGCGCCGATACATTAAATGTTCTCGATACATATTCGACGCGAAGTATATCAGTTGACAAAAGCGACACTCGCGCCGCGTTCAATTGCCGTGATTACAGATAAAATGAAATTAATTAAATCCATTACATCTGCGGACGATTTCGATTTACAAAAAAAAAAAAAATATCTGCGGTATAAAATATCGGAATAAAAATATATATTGAATAAAAAGTTTACTTTATCGTATCCATAAACCGCCCGCGTCCATAAAACTCGCTCCGGAACGAGTTTACATTTACACCGAGTATCCTTTAAAATCTGTACGAGGTAGAAACGTTACGGACATCTGGTGGCGTTGCTGTTGCTGATGGTGCAAGCGCGTCATTGTCTCCCCCCGCGATTCGCAATCAACGCTGATTTTCATTTAACGCCTCCTTGGGTGCAGAACGCGGACGGTCTCGTTCCCGTTCTGTCTCTCCCTCCGCATCCCCCTTGCCTGTGACTCCTATCTATTCGGCTATGTAAATTCGCGACGTGCACCTCTCGTATACATATCTAAACGTCCGTCGCGTAAACTACATCGCGAGATTGAACCCGATGGCTGCACTGCTGCGATGGCTTTGTTCCCGATCCATGACGTGTAAACCGCAGGCTTCTCCCCGTGGCACTGCCTCCGTCGTGTTTTCCCCAGAAACGTAGGTCGAGTACATCACTGTGAGCCGTACAGCTATTCTATGGCTGTCTCGTGTATATAATACCATTGTACGAGCGACGGCAGATCCATTGCGGTTCACAGAAAATTCCACCATTTAAGGGGGGCTTTGCAATGCCTAAAAAAGCGTTTTTTCAGGCATTTTTTTGGGAAGGAAAAATACAAGTGAGTCCAGTGAACTTGGACATATGTTTTAATGTATATGTGAACTGTACGTTTTTTTTTTTTTTAACATAAAACAAAAAATGACTGCATAGTTATTGGACGATTTTCTGCACTGTAGGTTTCAATTGGCGAGAAAGATACGGCTCGTAATTCTTGACCGAAACAAAATAATCAAATATATTTTCAATTGTTACATATTTTTCTTCTATGTGAACCTCGGAAAAGAAAAAAAGAATCGAAAAATCATCATTTTATTCAGGTTTGAAAAAAAGTGTTTTTGAGAAAGAAAAAACAACTTTAACGTCTACACAGTATTTAAAAATACTTTTTTAACAATGTTTTAGGTTCATATAGAAGAGGATTTAGTACTGAAAAAAATGAACTTTAGTTTAAGTCCATAGGTTTTTTAGTTTTTTTGTTATCAGTCCCGCCAATTTAGGAAAATAACCGATAACCAATAACTATGCAGGGGCCAATAACTATGAAGTACTTTTTTGTTTTGTGTCAAAACAATTTTTTTCGTACAGTTCAAATATTCATAAAAACATACCTATAAATTCACGGGGCTCACTTGTTTTTTACCCTCCTAAAAAAATTCCTGAAAGAACGCTTTTTTTAGGCCTTGTAAAGCAGGACCCTTAACGGGGGAGATTCGATGGGTTTCACCCTTATCCGCGGCTTACATACAACTCCAATTGATTAGGTACATCCGACTCTGCGAAGCCGTTCCGCGAAACCCCATGACTCCATCCCCCATCCAGGATCGGGAGAGACTTAACGATGCATCACACATACATTCCCAACCAAAAGTTTAATGCGATCAAAATTTCAGTACTTCGCGACATGCCAAAAATCCGAAAAAAATCCGCCGCATTACATATGTCAAGATCTTTGATTTTGCCTCATAATAGTGCCAAAAAGTTATAAACAAATGAGTTGAAAAATTGATAAAAAAAAAAAATCAGACAACTTTTTATTTTCTCATTTTAAATGAATTCCTTGATTTTTTTGAATTCATATGAATTTTTTCAGAATTTTATATCATTTCAAAATGTTTTTTCTCGAAAATTTAAAAAATCGATGTAGAGGCCTGAATTTCGGATACGTTTCAGTAACACGATTCTACTACACCCAAAAACTTTCGAGGCCATTGCGCCAACCGTTCCGTAGTCACGGCCTCAAAAAAATTTCAAAAACGGAAAATTCAAAAATTCTGAAAAAATTTATCTGGCTTCTATAAAATCAAGAAATTCATTTAGAAAGAGAATAAAAAAGGTTTACTGATTATTTGTTGAACAGTTTTTTTTAGTAATTTGTTAATAACTTTTTGACATTATTATTATGCAAAATGAATGTTGCTGGCACCTTTAATACATTTGATTTTTTTTCAGATTTTTATACCATTAGGAAGTGTTCGAAATCTCGCTGAATCTCACTTTTGACTGGAAATGTACGTGTGAAGCATCCTTAAGATATTTTTTCTAATAATTTTTTTTCGGTAAAAAATTAGCGGAATCTCGAAACAGTTGATGCAGATAACGACGTACAACAATTTCGTGTCCCCAATGACACGAATTATCTTCACCGCCAATACTACCAAAGGGTGTCCGGGTGCGGTGGAAAAAAAAAAAATAATAAAACACATCGTCGATACAGATGGGCGAAACGAGTTTATATAACGTTATTGAGTCAGAATCTCGTTCGACCGGGTCCGGAGGTACGCTCGTTCCGCCCACCGTCTTCACCCGAAGCCTTCATCAAATTTTCACCGAGTAATTAGGTTTGCAGTTTTGATGAAGCTTACAGTTGGGGATTATACCTTGGTACCTGTTTCAGGAAAAGCCACTTTTTTAGTTGCGGACTAGTTGGTGGGATAATAGAATTCAACGATGAGGTCAATTCGAGACACTGTGCAGACATTCAGCGAAGTATCGCATCGATGCCATTTTTACATTTTTCTCGTCACTATTATCGACAAATTTTTTTTTTTTTTTTAACAATACTTTGGTATGAAGAATGTCCTTTAAATCAACCTCCAACGGTATTTGAAATTCAAATAGCCAAATCCCCCTACCCAGTAATAAATACTCCGTAGCTGTGAATAAAAAGCAAACTGATAAGCATACTCGATGGCAGACCGACAAAATCGCCGTGAAAAATTTCTAACACATGTCGCTACACGTAGAGAGTAGCGTCCCGGTCAGACAACCCGTATACCCTTACGAATCCCGAAAGGATTTCCATTCAACTTCATTTTGCTCGTTCCACAAGGATTAAGCGCGTGACGGGAAATTAATTTGAACCCGAATGAATGGAGAAAGAGTAGGGAAGATAAAGAGATAAAATGATCCGCGGGAGGAGTCGAAGCGACGAGGCAACTCTGGTTCGGTACAGAAGAGCTCCCCCGTGGCCCAAAGCCCTCCAAATTAGTCCGAAGCTCCCTCAGCACCCTCGCGCACCCTTCCACCTCTTTACCAATCCTCCGTCCTCGTTCACCCCCTCTTCCGGCTTTGCCTCTTGTATTAGAGACTCCCCCTCGGAACGAGAGCTGCTGAATCGTTCGAATTCTACCCGCAGGACGATTTAACGAAGCGGACGAGAAATCCCCGCCGCCGCGAAATCAGGACGTGCCCTCGGCGACCTTCGACCCCGTCCACTGTATACATAATGTACACATGTATTTACCGACTTCCGCTGTCGACGAGTACCGCGTAGTACCTCCTCGTCGAAAACATCGTTTTAAAAAAACCCCGATTCCTCATCCATTTCGCCGATTTCAACCATCCTGCCAGTACAGTCCAACGGGACACTTAAGGTAGCTATGTCGCTTCCCGCTCATTTCGCACAAGTTCGAGAAAAATAAGAGAAAATTGCAAGTACTTCTCGATGGTATAAAAATCTGAAAAAAATCATGCATATTAACGGTACTGAAAAGATTAATTTTGCATAATAATACAGTAGAACCTCGATTATCCGAACACCCATTATCCGAACCCTCTGTTATCCGAACCGCTGCTGGTTCGGATGAAGTTTCTATTATCCGAACTATTGCGCGAAATTCTCGTATCCTTACGTTGTTTCGCGCCAGTACATTGTTGCCCGGTATACACACAAGCCAATTTAAGAACACTCGAGATCGCATAATAGACTTACGCAGCACTACCGTAAATGCACGTCAGTCGTATGCGGAGTGTTTATTAGTTTCTCAGCCTATCTAATATACACTTATTCAAAATTTATTTTCGTTAATCCACTGGTCTCGTAGTTTAGTGCGTTATAGTTTCAACGTCCAGTCCTTCGACTTCTAAGCGCAAGCATAATGTGCTTCCGGTGGAAAAAAATTAGAAACCCTTTCGAAACCCGATAAGGGAGAGACCAGAACGTTGTTAGCGCTCGTATGATGTTTGCAAGTCAACGATCTGTGACATAAAAAAAAATTTGCCTGCGAAAAACGTAGAACTCTCTTGCGCCGAATGAAAATTGTGGATTTCGTGATGAAGGTTTGAAGTTACTGTTGAATTATATAATTATTTAAAATATATGGGTACTGTAATTTTTTCTATATTTATCGCGCTATATCGTTTAACACAGCTTCACTGTTCCGTTATCCGAATTTTCGTTAATCCGAACGAGCTCCGGTCCCAATTGGTTCGGATAATCGAGGTTCTACTGTAATTCCAAAATGTCATTAACAAATTAATCAAAAATTAATTGTTTAACAAATAACCCGGCAAACCAACTTTTTCAAAAATGAAAATTATTCCTTCATTTTTCTGAATACGTATGAATTTTTCAGATTTTTTAATTCACTTTGAATTTTGTGACTTTCTACACGTTTTTCCCATATAACAAAAAAAAATTCGAAGGGAATTGGAAATCTAAAAAAATTCATACGTATTCAGAAAAGTGAACGAAGTACTTTTATTTTTTTAAAATTAGGTTCCCGGGAGATTCGTTGAAGAACTTTATTTTTCATGTGGGTCATGTAATTCCTTCGCAAACATCACCAGCATCCATTTCCACCGGAGCTCGAATTTTCGGACTATTGCTTTTTAATTTAAAAAAAAAATTATTTTTAAAGTTTACGTCATTTTTGTTGAACAATTGTTCTTAATATGGCCGACTGTATACATAACGTGGATATGTATTTACAGACATCCGCTGCCGACGAGTACCTCGTAGTACCTCCTCATCGAATCCATCGTTTTACAAAACCCCCTTTTCCTCACCCATTCTGCCAATTTCAACCATCCTACCTGTACAGTCCGAGGAAACAATTAACGGGATTGTGGGTCATGCAATTCCTTCGCAAACATCACCTGCATCCATCTCCACCGGAGATCGAATTTTTGGACTCTTGCTTTTTAATATTAAAAAGAAATTATTTTTAAACTTTACGTCATTTTACGTTGAACAATTGTTCTTAATATTGCCGACTGTATACACGATGTGGGAATGTATTTACCGACATCCGCTATCGACGAGTACCTCGTCGAATCCGACGTTTTACAAAACCCCCTTTTCCTCAATCATTCTGCCAATTTCAACCATCCTACCTGTACAATCCAACGGAACAGTTACCGGGACAGTGGGTCATGTAATTCCGTCGCAAACACCCCCTCGCATCCATTTCCATCAGTGTTCGAATTTTCAGACTTTTCATTTTTATTTGCCTTTTTTTTTTACGTTTCGTCATTTTGCGTTGAAATTTTTTTCTCAATATTGCAATTACTCTATCGACAGGCTGATATCTCCGGAATATTCAGTTACATACTCGCTGCATACTCGGCTACTCGCTGTTCCCCTGTGAAAAAATGTATCGATGCTCTCGCAGTTTGCGAGATAGTTGTTCGCTACAGAAACAAAAGTGCAGATGGTCCATGAAATTTTATCTTCCCGGCATAGTTAAAGGATTGGATTATTTCGACCGGTCGGACGGACTGCTGCTGGTGACAGCCTCGGATGAGCGTTCAGCGGAAAATATCGGAAAGTTATTATTGGTCTCTTTTGTTCGATGTGAACTACCTCGTTTTTATTCTCCCTGCCGTTCTGATGCCATTCGGGTGTGTAATAAAGGCGAAAGTTTGCAGAGATGCGAGAGAGAAGGATTTATCGAGATTAACCCGGATGGTTATTAAATATGACAGGATGTATCGGAAAAATATTATTATTCCGTATACAACCACACTCGGCGCGTTTCCTACATCGCTGCAGTTTTATTAATTCGACGATGTACATCGTTAGAGACGAATGCACTAGAGTCGAATCAAAATTTTTACTCTGCTTTCAAAAATTTAATGAACTTGTTCATGAAACTTTAATGCTACGGAGATAATGAGCGCACACGTTCGGCGAATGAAGGAATTTAAGGTAGCTATGTCGCTTCCCGCTCATCTCGCATAAGTTATCGAAAAGTAAGCGAATATTGCAAGTACTTCTCGATGATATAAGAGTCTGAAAAAATTCATGCAGATTAAAGGTACTGAAGAGATTAATTTTGCACAATAATAACTCCAAAATGTTATTAACAAATTAATCAAAAAATTAATTGTTTAACAAATTGCCCGGCAAAACAACAATTTTTTTCTATGAAAATGATTCATTTATTTTTCTGAACACGTATGAATTTTTTCAGATTTTTCAATTAGTTTTAATTTTTGTGTTTATTCAGACATTTTTTCCAAATAAAAAAATTAAAAAATCAAAGCTAATTGAAAAATCTGAAAAAATTCATGCGTATTCAGAAAAATAAACGAATCATTTTCATAGAAAAAAATGGTTGTTTTGCCGGGCAATTTGTTGAACAATTAATTTTTTGATTAATTTGTTAATAACATTTTGGAATTATTATTGTGCAAAATTAATCTCTTCAGTACCTTTAATCTGCATGAATTTTTTTCAGATTTTTATATCATCGAGAAGTACTTGCAATATTCGCTTACTTTTCTCGAACTTATGCGAGATGGGCGGGAAGCGACATAGCTACCTTAAAACGATTTTCGACGGTATGTCTCTCGTTGCTTCGCCCGCCTGGCTCGTGGTTATACCAGGTTGTATATGCGGATAACCGCGGTACAAGGAAAACTCTGGAAATTTCGGAAATATTCGGGAGTTAATTTTTTTTTTTAATGGTCCGGGTAAATGATCGGGGAAAAAAGAGCTGTCGCCGCGCAGAAATATTCAAATTATGTTTTGAAATAATTATCCAAAGAATAACTTTTCAAAATATGAATGAAAATATTATCAAATGTTGGCTGAAGGACTTCGGTCGATGGCCAATTGGCAGCATATATGTGATTGAAGTCTGATATGTATTAAAAACTGTTCCATGTTATGCACTTGCAATAAATTCACTACTCTACTACTATTATCAAATAAAAATCATACTTGAATAATTTTTATATATTTATAATATTTAATATAAATATTGAATATTAGAGAACGATGCGTTTGTTCAGTGGTTAGCATGCTCGTCTCTAAACCAGTTCGATTCCCAGTGACGTCGTTTCGACGAGAAATAAAATATGGGCGGAACATAACTCCAGACATATACTCGACGCACATGCGTACACTGAAACAAAAAATCGCTTGTGGGCGGCCAAAGAAAAAAAAAATTATTTCAATTCTACTTTCAATTCGTACAATTTCATATGGCATTGAAACAGCGACGGCAAGTCGGTCAAGCTGACAGGTTATTGTTTCAATCCCGTATGGAATTGTAAGAATTGAAAGTAGAATTGAAACGACACTTTTTTTTTTCTTTGGCAGCCCGCAATCGAATTTTACTTGAGTCATCGATATTTTTTTTTCAGTGTACTTGTACGTGTGTGCCACAAGTGTGCATAGCTGTAGTCCATGTTCGGAACTATAGCGAATCTGAGACTGACTGTATCGGCATAGGTTTTCCGCAGTTTCCCTATGCGTTTAATCGTCAGACTAAGGCGAATGTGATACAGGGGAAAGTCGGCAGTAGCCACAAAACTGGGGAGACTGGCTCGGTGCGTAAGCACACAAAAAAATCAGAAATGGACAAAAAATAAGTGAGAACTAGTAATTATGCATCAACCGAGCTGATCCGCTATAAGGCAGTAACAGAGAAGCGGAGGACGATACAGATCAATTGAAATTAAATATTGAATATTAATAATATAATTAATATACATAAAAACAATAAGAAGAATAAATAAATTATTCTTTAAATTATTTATTTATTTTTATTATTATTTTTTTATGGGCCTCCACCCTTTTGGAATTATAATTCAAAAAGAGCATAAAGTCAATTTACTTTTTGTATGCACTCTTCGAGCCACGAATCCCTACGATCGGCGAGACCTGTTTGCGGGCACGTGTCGTTTGATCAAGAATAACAAGTGCTTGACCTGTTATCCGAACTGTCGGCGGAAATTATTCAGAACAAAATGTTCCTTGCAAAGTTCGTTAAAGCTGTCCCACGAGTGCGGTGCCACGTGTTCATCTATGATCGATAAGCAAACTACTGCAAACAATGTCACAACCGTGCTGTTCGAAACTCCCTCGAAGGGCTAACGTCAAATTTGACTCTCTACAATGTACAGTGAATAATAACAATAACCTACTTTTTCATATTCTTGAGTAATTGTAATTGTGCAAAGAGAGTTTACGGAGGATCGATGACTGGAACAAAATGGACGATTTTGATCAATTTATGGCCATTTATATTTAAAATTTATATCAACTTTCACTCCCTACGATGTATAGCGAATAATAACATCAACCTTCTTCTTCATATTCTTGAGTAATTGTAATTGTGCAAAGAAAGTTTACGGAGGATCGATGACCGGGACAAAATGGACGATTTAGATCAATTTATGGCCATTTATATTTAAAATTTATATCATATTTCACTCCCTACGATGTATAGTGAATAATAACAATAACCTTCTTCTTCATATTCTTGAGTAATTGTAATTGTGCAAAGAGACTGTACGGAGGATCGATGACCGGGATAAAATTGACGATTTTGATCCATTTATGGCCATTTATATTTAAAACTTATATCAACTTTCACTCCCTACGATGTATAGTAAATAATAACAAGAACTTTCTTCTTCATATTCTTGAGTAATTGTAATTGTGCAAAGAGAGTTTACGGAGGATCGATGACTGGAACAAAATGGACGATTTTGATCAATTTACGGCCATTTATATTAAAAATTTATATCATATTTCACTCCCTACGATGTATAGTGAATAATAATAAGAATCTTCTTCTTCATATTCTTGAGTAATCAAGGGTTCATTTTGCTCCACTCCCCACTGTACGAACTGCGGATAATTTATATTGTAGTCTCATAAGGACGTCCCTGTTTCTGAACACTTTTAGCAAAACAGTTAATTCGCATAGTTCATATTTTATTTTTGAATTTTTTTTCCCCTTGCATTTGAACAAAGATCTTTACGCCTACATCCTTCGGGCTCATTTGGCTCTTCCGCGATGTACAGTGGACACGTGTTCTACCCATAATAAAAATTGTATTATATGAAAATACTGGCAGGTTGTTAAGACCGGGCGTTTCGAGCCTTCGCTGTGAAACTATAGAATTTGGAAACCGGAAATTTAATGTCACTTCCGGTTCGGAAAATTCCATAATAAAATACGTCACTTCCGGTCGAAAAATTAGATATTCAAACCGAAAGTGACATTCCGCCAGTATGACATCACATCTGGTCGAAAAATGAGTCTTCAGGACCGGAAGTGACGTGTTTCAGTTCGAAAAATGAGTTTTTTGCAGACGATTTTTACAGCGCTGTTGTGCACCGCATTATTGTGCACCCAATCACAGAAACTCACACAGTGGGATAGTCGGGAATAGATATCCGGGATTAGGAGAGGGCGGCCTAGATTCTTGACATTTTGTACAAGCAATCAAATAAGCAGATAAACAACCAAACAAACCACTTCCCAAAATATACATCAGATATATACATAGCGTTACATACAGGTAAAACCGCACGCCTTCGTCGGGTTGCGGCTTTGTGCAATAAAGCGGAAATTACGATTCACCAGGGCCTTTTACGACCTATCTGAGCCGACGCGCTTTTTTGCTCTTCGTTCTGACCGCGCACGTTCACCGTTTACCTTGTTGCTTCCCCCTCCCCCCCCCCCCCTTCCTAGTGAAATCGAAGCACGCGGCTTGTTCCACCGTTATACGACTCGTAAAAAAGCTCGTACACATTCTACGCCTCATTCGCGTTCGCATAGAAAAACATTTCTTTCTCGTTCGCCCGTATGACAGGTTTTTTAAACGAGAGGGCAAAGCCGTACAGATATACGCGAGAGACACGGAAAAGAGGAGCGTAAAGCTTGAATACTATTTCTTTTCAGCTCCTGTTACGCATAAACGACTCGGTAATATGAAGAAAAATTCTTTCTCTCCGCATTTCTCGTCGTTATCGCGTAAGTAATTGCGAGAGGAAAATATAAAAATGGTAACGGTGTAAAATATTGCGGACGCAGGAAAAAAGCTCTTTCACCGTGAACCGATAAAACTCTATTACGACACGTCCGGTCATATTATTTTTCGTTTACTGTAAAGAAAAGGTGGAAGCGTCGAGAGCGTACTAGTGCATATTATTCTTGTATGAAGAGGGATACTGTCCGGGATACTTGACGACCGATGGGTAAGAATTCTTTAGATCAACAATTTGCGATACATTAAGGGGACCGAATATCCATCACGGAGGTCGTTTATTATTTATATAAAAAATTTTCCATTTTTCATCGAGCTGATTAGAGGATTATTACACTGAGAAAAAAAATTGGTTGGATTAACCAAAAGTCGCGGTGACATACGTTCAAAGCTGTTATTTGTTTGGTACAAATAACGCATTGTTTTGTTAAACGATTAATCGCTTCAATTTGTTCGAAATTTGTCGATTGAAACAAACATCTTTGTTGTACCAACCAAATACACCTTTGAACGTATGTCACCGCGCATTTGCTTAATCCAGCCATTTATTTTTCTCAGTGTAGAGAAAAAGTGTTAAATTTTGTACATTTTGCAACAACTTATTGTCCACAAGCGTCCACAATGTTGTATTTGTTAATTATTCGATAGCACCATCCGGGTTCGAAGTTTTACAAACAAATGTAAGGTAAAGGACCCAGTTTATGACACTTGAGCAGCTCTCTCACTTTAAGCGTGTAAAATCATAGGGATAAACAAGGAGGACCAAGAGTCGCAGTTTGTGACCCCCCGAACGCGCGCTACCCATTGGCTGCATATCAAATGGGGGGGGGGGGGGGGGGGGAGCCGACTATGCTAGAGGTACCTCTGTCACAAACTGCGTCAGTGTCGGAAACTGGGTCCTTTACCTTACAAACGAAAAATTGTTAATGACACGGGAAATAAAAGAGCAAGTTTGTATATTCAAACCTTAACAAACGGGTTTGTCACTTATTCAACAAAATTATTTTGACGGAACTTCGTATTCCGATTTTACGAAATTATTTTTTACCGTGTACGTCAAGGAGATAGAAGAGGAGCTACTGTGTTTCAAACACAAAATCTACTTTGCAGGGCTTTGAATTTACAGGTTGTTCAATATTAATATCGCTTATTTCAATATTATGACAACATAAGCGGCGACTGTCTCAACGTTATTAAGTTACATTATTCATTATTGCGAAAGTTCTCCGTTGAAAAAAAAAAACCCCCTCGAGACGGAGATCATACCCTCGGAAGAATTCGCCGAGTCGCTTGTGATCAACTGCGCCGCGAAATACCCACTTTTGAGCTGCCTGACGCGACTCAGACGTTTCCACTTTGGCCCTACCCTCGGTCGCTCGGCGACGTCAAAGGCGACGTTTTGTATCGTTACATTTTATGCGAGTTTCACGCAATTACGTTTGAACGTACCTGGTTTCGTACCAAAGGGTTGAAACTTCGTTTAGTAATTAATTGTGTAAAGGATACTCTATTATGAACCTATGTTTGAAAATTCCCAAGCATTAAATAAGTAAATATTGATCGTTCAATTTTTTAAGCGTCAAATAAATAAATATTGTACATTCCATTTTTTAAGTATCAAATTAATAAATATTGTTCACTGAATTTTTGAAGTATCGAACAAATAAATATCGATCACAACGTAAAACAATTTTTTAACGAGGTGCTTAGGCACAGTGTCCTACAACCTGCTACAGGCCCGATATCCTGCTTCCGGCCCGACATCCCCATTTTTAAAAAATCTGTGGACAAAGTACGTCGCATTTTTGACATTATTTATGATTGCCATTTGATTATTTTTGTAATTAACTGTTGCGAGGGCCTGAAGCCGCTTGATAAGCAAATTCATCGTACCCAAGTTTCCAATTTTCGAATCTTACAAACTTCAAAAAAAAAGACAAAAAAGGCTTATAGCACTAGCATAAGGATTTGGTCCAAACAACAGGTCGATTTTCAAAATTTTTTGTTGAACCCGGGTATTAGAAGGACAAGGTCGGATTTTTACACACAGTTAGTACGGAGTGTTATGAACTTTGAGTTTTTTTAAATTGAAAAATATCAATTAACAACGGACTTATTAAGAATTAACAATGAACAACGGACATCGTATCTCCAAATCTGTTCGTCCGATTGATAAATAGATAGATCGATACCTTTGTTGGCTACTGGGATAACTCCCCTAAGTACCAAGCAATACAGTAAGCGAAGAGACAAAGCAGAGTACAGAGAGCCACGTATCGTAAGCATAATTGTAGTACAAATTAAATAGTAGCAGAGTAGAGAGAGTCATGGGTTAGGCATACTGGTTACAAAAAAAAAAAAAAAAAAAAATTGTGTTGAAATTTAGACAGATCCTTGATTAGAATATTTTCTACCTAATGACCGGATGATGAAAAAAAAAAATATATATATATATATATATATATTTGTTAATACCAATCGATTAAGATTTTTTAAATCTAAACAAAAAAACAACCTTAATCGTGTGCTAAGTAAATTTCTATCACACGTCTAAGAGATGCCCAGGCGGAGAATTTTTGGCGGATGGGGGTAATAGATCTACACTGAGAAAAAAAATCGATTGAGTCAACAAAATGAGCGCTTACGGGTGGCGAAACAAATTTTTGGTTGATCGAACGAAATAATTGTTGTATTAAGTAAAGAAAAATTTGTATCGACGGCCTGTTAGTTCGATCAACGAGGTATTCCTTTCGATCAACCAAACATTTGTTTCGCCACCCGTAAGCGCACATTTTGTTGACTCAATTGATTTTTTTCTCTCTGTGTACCGTAATTTTTTCCGCTCGATCGAAATATCATCGCTAGTCATCGCTGGTGGGGAAAAGCCGGTGAATATAAGAGGGTACGATGAATGCTCCCGGTTTCGCGGGTAAAATTCATCGGTACGTGTTTTAGGCGTGTGGGCGAGGGAAAACCCGATGTACTGTTGGGTGGAATCGGGAGGTGGTGGCGTGCCGGTAGTGGGAATGGAGGAACCGTCGAGGGGGAGGATGAGGGAGGCAAGGGGGGTGCAAAGACCAGGGTAAATCAGGTCATACTGGGCCAGGAACCGGTGACACCGGGGCATCGCCCACTCGGTGCCACCCTATGAGAACTGGGTCACCTTTTATCCTTGTTTCAATGCGAGGCAGCATCCACAACTCTCTCCCGTTTTCATCTCGATCCCTCCTCGATTTCTACGTCCCCGTCCTCCTTCGCTTCTTTCCCCGAGTTCTTACTATTTTTCTTGTCACTCCACATCCATCTGTTTATCCCAGTTACCTATACGGGACGTCTACCCTGCATACATTCGTCCTATACAGCAGAACCCCGTTTGTCCGAGATAATGTGGGGAGAGCGTGCGTCGGATAAGCGAAAATTCGGATAACACGGATAACATACTCAATTCAAACTTGTACTACCACTATATATTTAAAAATTGTTGAAGATGTCGTCTTTACCGACTGACTCTTCTCGAGTGTTTTGTATTTAGCCAAGCTGTCTCTGTTTCGCGGTTTCCATGACTGTCGCTGTTTCTATGCCGACTGTGTGGCTCAATTTTTCAAATCAACAAATTTTTCATTCACCGACTGTACGCGCGTTAATAAATAAACGTATCTTATCTTCGTAATTTTGCAGTGGAATTTATTAAAAAGCGACCAACCGCAACAAAAAATAACACACCACTTCATATGAACATTTATTCATATTAAACTTTATTAGTTATTTTGTGACTTTTTCCTTTTTTGAGACATCACGATGTTCGACCATTGACTTTAGAATCGTAACTGATAAAGAAGCAGCTAACTTGTACAAGTTTAAGGTAGTCGTTGCGAATGGTGTTGATTTCGCATAAGCTTCAGAGAATTGAGAGAGAATTGTAAACACTTCTTGATGGTATAAAAATCTGAAAAAAAATCAAGCTTATTAAAGCTACCGAAAAGATTAATTTTGCATAATAATAGTTCCAAAATGTTATTAACAAATTGATCAAAACGTAATCGTTCAACAAATCTCCCGGAAACATAACTTTTGTTTAATGAAAATTATTCGTTTATTTTTCTAAATACGTATGAATTTTTTCAGATTTTTAAATTCACTTTGAATTTTGTTTTTTTATATGGGAAAAACGTGTAGAAAGTCAGAAAATTCAAAGTGCATTTAAAAATCTGAAAAAATTCATACGTATGCAGAAAAATAAACGAATAATTTTCATTAAAAAAAAGTTACGTTTCCGAGAGATTTGTTGAACAATTAAATTTTTCATCAATTTGTTAATATCATTTTGGAATTATTATTATGCAAAATTAATCTTTTCGGCATCTTTAATATGCTTGATTTTTTTCAGATATTTATACCATCGAGAAGTGTTTACAATTCCCTCTCAATTATCTGAAACTTATGCGAAATCAACACCATTCGCAAGGACTACCTTAAGCGAGTATGCAACAATGTAGCAGTTACAATAAAGCAGCATGTCCGCACGCGGGCATGCTGCGGGCTGCTTTATCCGTTTTGTGCGTGTTTTGCGTATTACCCGAGCCTGTACCTCGGTTAATGCGGAGGGCTCGGATGGGTTGGGAGCTTCGGATAACGCGGAGGCCCGGATAATCCAGGGTCGGATAAGCGCGGTCCTACTGTATTATTATTATTATTATTACTATTATATTAGAGACTTAACGAAAAATAATAAACAAAAAAGTTTCTTTTTTTGTAAAATGTTCCTAGTATGATTGCAATGGTACTAAGAAATATGTAGATGGCAGGACCCGTGTAATAAATAAAATAAAATAAAAACAAAAATTGCAAACTGTAATACGGCTATGAATAGGATAGTGAAATAAATGTCCTTTGCCCAATTATTTCTAAAAATATATCGAAAGGATTTACGGTCTACTGTAATGCTGCAAAATTCTGCGCGAATTGATTCTTCGAGGAAAGAAACTTTTATATAATGTTTTCTTCTTCGATTCTCGAGTGACGTAGCTTCTAGCCCTTGCGTCGTGTCAATCGATCACGTCTCGCCGCTGCATACATACGTGACCCGACGGTAACTCTATTGCATACCTGCGCGCACACACGGGCACATACCCCAATTGAAAGTCGTGTATTCGAGTCGCGATGCAATTTTGCCCAGGCGCGCATGCGCGACTACGATTGTATATACGCTATTGGATCCTCTATTATGTAAGAGCCCGACGAAATTCGTCAGCGATAGCGGGAGGGACTCGTGAATGAAATCGGCACGAGAGTTGACCCTCTGTATCTTACGTTTCCTTCTTTTGATCTTACCAGGCTCGTCGGGCTTCCGATCAGTGCTGCAGAGACGCTCGACGTAATCTAAATCGAGAGTAAGAGCGTCACGAAGAATCGGACACGCTCCCTAGATGTCCCCCGTCTTCGATCTCTCCTCTCAACGGGTAACCGGAGTAAGAGCGACGGGGATTGAGAAGATTGGACAACGAAATCGCGGCCAGGAGAGCGAGGGACAGAAATATCACAGAATGGGAAAAATCTTGTCAAGGCAGTCCTTGCGAATAGTGTTTGTTGGGAATTTATCACTAGATATGCGTGCTGTGATAACAGCACGCATGATATGATAACAGTGTTCACTTCGCATAAATTTTCGTTTACGTATCGTGTTTGTAATTGGGCCCGGCCCGTAAATATACCAATAAAATAAAATAAAAAATAAAAATGAAAAATTTCAGAGTAATGAGAGGGAATTTCAAACACTTCTGGATGGTATAAAATCTGAAAAAATTAAGCATATTAATAGTGCTGAAAAGATTAATTTTGCATAATAATAATTCGAAAATGTTATTAACAAATTGATGAGAAATTAAATTGTTCAACAAATTTCCCGGAACCCTAACTTTTTTTTATGAAAATTATTCGTTCACTTTTCTGAATACGTATAAATTTTTTCAAATTTATAAATTAACTTTGAATTTTTTATTATTTTTTTAATATGGAAAAAATGTGTAGAAATTCACGAAATTCAAAGTGAATTTAAAAATCTAAAAAAATTCATACGTATTCAGAAAAATGAAGGAAATTAGCTTTGAGGGATTTTGAAAAATTTATTAGAATTTGATTTTTCATCAATTTGTTAATAACATTTTAGAATTATTATTATGAAAAATTAATCTTTTCAGCACCTTTAACATGCTTGATTTTTTAAAGATTTTTATACCATCCAGACGTGTTTGCAATTCCCTCTCATTTCTCCAAAACTTATACGAAGTGAACACCACGCGCATGAACTACCTCAAGGCAGTGAGCGACGGCGTACCGAGAGATGCATCTTCGTCCCATATCCGGGCTCCACAGTGTGAAACGAACTTGGACGTATGCCGTTACGTTAGTCGTTACGCAACATCGAAGTGCCCGGAGGAAAATTCCATCCTTACCGGGTTTTCCAGCGAGAGACACAAAGAGACAGGGATTTCCAGCGATGCGTGTAATGAGCTTTTTCCATTCCGACCCAAAGCCTTTGGCGCACGAGTACGAGAACGATGGAACGATGGAAGACGTTTACGGATCAAAGTCCAGCACTATGGCGGAAGCCTCGATGGCGATCCCTTGTTAACCGAGTTGAATTTACGGTCAACAGATTTTCGTCCAATTTTAGATTGAAAAATAAAAAAAATAAAAAATTGGGTAAGCTTGTCCCTTTTTTGCGACAGTCTAAATCGACTTTGAATCTTTTTCGCAAGGAGACCCGACTTTCTTGGTTCCCGGAAGGGATTTGGGAGATTTCATTGACAGTCACGCGTGTAAGTGAATTTTGCGGCGTTACACGTGGGGCGTCTTTGCATTCTCAGCGAAAATAAAAAGCTTCTCTTGAAGCAGTACTTTCGGAAAAGATTTTAGGGATTGCACTGTCACATGTGCAGGTGATTTTCGGGCTTTGTTACTCGTAGGGCAAAGGGGGTAAAAAATGGCACGACGCTATTAAGGTAGTACGAGCGGACAGCCTGAGCCCACGTGAGTTCAGAGAGGATTGAGAGAGGAATTGCGAACACTTCTCAATGCGATAAAAATCTGAAAAAATCAACCATACGGAAGGTACTGAAAAGATTAATTTTGCATAATAATAAATCCAAAATGTTATTAACAAATTAACGAAAAAAAATGTCCCAACAAATCATCCGGCAATCTAACTTTTTTAAAAATGAAAATGATTTGTTATGTTTTCTGAGTACGTATGAATTTTTTTCAGAATTTCGTGTGGTTTTTGAAAATCGCGTTTTTAGTTAACAAAAAAGAGTCATTTAAAAAAAATTACACAAAATTCTGAAAAAATTCATACGTATTTAAAAAGATTAACAAATTGTTTTTATATGAAAAAAACGTCAAGTTGCCGGGGGCTTTGTTGAACTTTTTTTTTCATTAATTTGTTAATAACATTTTGGAATTATTATCATGTAATCAATCTTTTCAGAACCTTCCATATGCTTGAGTTTTTTCAGATTTTTATCCCGTCGAGAAGTGTTCGCAATTCTCTCACAATTCTCTCTGAACTCACGTGGGCTCAGGCTGTCCGCTAGTACTAACTTAAGACGCAAATCAACGACATATTGCCACGTTAGTTAATAGAAACTTCCGAGCGTTACATTGAGGTCTTGTCAGGACCCTGTCAGAATCTCATTAAGCCTTTTCGGACCATTTCAAGGCCTGATGTAATTGCAGGTGTGTACAACTAATGTGCAGGTGAATTCCGGACTTTGCTACTCGTCGGGTAAAGGGGGTAAAAATGGCCCGGCGCTATTACGACGCAAATCAATGATATATTGACCCGTTGGTTAATAGAAATTTCCGAGCGTTACATTGAGATCTTGTCAGGACCCTGTCAGAATCTCATTAAGCCTTTTCGGACCATTTCAAGGCCTAATGTAATTTATTCTCGAAAGAGGATAAAAATGGCCCGGCGATATTGGGACCCAAATCAATGATATATTTACCTGTTGGTTAACAGAAATTTCCGAGCGTTACATTAAGATCTTGTCAGGACCCTGTCAGAATCTCATTAAGCCTTTTCGGACCATTTCAAGGCCTGATGTAATTTATTCTCGAAAGAGTTTTTGCACGTTGCACTGTCGCGTGTGCAGGTCATTTCCGGGCTTTCTTACTCGTCGGCTAAAGGGGGTGAAAATGGTCCGGCGCTATTGGGACGCAAATCAATGATATATTGACCTGTCGGTTAATAGAAATTTCAGAGCGTTACATTGAGATCTTGTCAGGACCCTGTCAGAATCTCATTAAGCCTTTTCGGACCATTTCAAGGCCTAATGTAATTTGTTCTCGAAAGAGGGTAAAAATGGCCCGGCGATATTGGGACGCAAATCAATGATATATTTACCCATTGGTTAATAGAAATTTCCGAGCGTTACATTGAGATCTTGTCAGGACCCTGTCAGAATCTCATTAAGCCTTTTCGGACCATTTCAAGGCCTGATGTAATTTATTCTCGAAAGAGCTTTTGCACGTTGCACTGTCGCGTGTGTAGGTCATTTCCGGGCTTTCGTACTCGTCGGCTAAAGGGGGTGAAAATGGTCCGGCGCTATTGGGACGCAAATCAATGATATATTGACCTGTCGGTTAATAGAAATTTCCGAGCGTTACATTGAGCTCTTGTCAGGACCCTGTCAGAATCTCATTAATCCATTTTGGACCATTTTAAGGCCTGATATAATTTATTCTCGAAAGAGCTTTTGCACGTTGCACTGTCGCGTGTGCAGGTAATTTCCGGGCTTTGTTACTCGTAAAGTAAAGGGGGTGAAAATGGCCCAGCACTATTAGCACATAAATCAATGATACATGGAATAGAAATTTCCGAGCGTTACATCGAGGTCTTGTCAGGGTCTTGCCAGAAACTCGTTAGGTCTTCCGGAACATTTCAGGGCCTCATTCAACGCTCCATAATTGCTATCATCCAATGTCTTAGCCTGGATCTGATTTTTTGGTGTCCGTTTCGGCACGGTGTTCTTCGAGGGTTTCTGCCCCAGAACAAGGAATAAACACCTCTTTCTCTCTCTCCATTCCGAGTAGAAATTTTCGAGCGTTACATCGGGCCCTGATAGGGTCCTGATAAGGCTTTATTTAGGCCCTTGTCAGGCCTTATGAGGACCCTATCAGGGCCCGATGTAACGCTCGACAATTTCTACTCGGGATATGCTCCGTTTTTTTAACCCTGGTTAATTTTTTTAATCTGCGGGGGAAAAAAAAAGTTGCTCGTCTAAAGAATTTCCATTTCCACGATTCGCTGTCAACGCAGATGAGGTGAATTGCCATGGGAGTTTATTTGCGTCCGGTGTAATTAAATTTCTTACGGATGAGGCCTCATTGTCTTCTCCCCGCGGTCGGCACATCTCTCGTGCAGCGTACAACACGACGTCTCTCATTAAACGTAACAATGCCACGCTCACTGGCCGTACGTTCGGTTTCTCGTTCGCTCTTTCTCGGCCTGTATGTCGCAACGCTGACGGCTCAAGGATGCCCGTGTTCCGGCGCTCGCCTATATTCCGTTGAATATCATTTTATTGTGCTTTCTCCTCGTACTCCAGCTTCCACAAAGCGCGAACGTGCCACGGACATTTACACGGGGGTCTACGGAATGGAACATTCGGAATGGTAAGTTTGCGCATAAATTCGTTGAAGCTTACAACGTGATAATGTAATTTAAATAACAAAACAACGTTGTTATTTCGAATGAATTCACGGCGTTGACTCGACCCTCGAACGGTCAGACATTCGCGAATATTAATTAGAAAAAATTGTTTCTGCGTTCGCGTTCCGAATTTCGCCCCGAGGTACTTCATGTTCGATAAAGACAAAAGATTCGCAGATGTAACCGACATTTATTGTCCACGATGGTTCGCGATTCGTTTTTTCGTTAATTAAAAATGTTCATTATTTCTTGTTCCATAAAAAAAAATTCGTTCGTCGCACGGAAAAAAAAGAAATTCTAAAAATAACAAGAGAAAGTAAAATTGCGGACCTTCGTGAAATGGGTGTTAAAACTCAGGCGTCTTTTATTACCGTGCAGGATTTTTTTTTTTGTCGAGTTATCACACTAAGGAGAGTAAACTATTTTACACATCAATCCGTTAATTGTCCTGAACTTCGATTCGAAGGTGAAATACAAGCTGTATACATTGCCACATTGAACGTGAACTATAATGCGCGTTACTAACTTCGCATCGTTAAATAGTAATTTGTATGGCAAGGGCATAGAAAGGGAGTTCTTGACAAGTGTGAAAATGTCGCACGAGCCGAAAGCGAGTGCGACATTCCCACGAGTCAGAACTCCCTTTTCTACGCCCAGGTCATTCACATAAGTTTTTCTAACATTTTCACGAAAATCACGCTTTCCGTTCCCGTGAAGTGTGAATAGAAAAGCACTTTCCCGCTCTAGTGCGGGAAAAAAGACCATATTGCGTTTGTACGCATGCACAGTATTTGTCCCGCACGCGATGCGAATAAGTGCCTTTCTGCGCACACTTCACAGGAACGGAAAGCGGGATTTTACGTGCATGTGTTAGGAAATAGTTATTTGTATGGCAAGGGCGTAGAAAGGAAGTTCTTGACGAGTGCGGCGTTCACACGAGTCAGAACTTCCTTTTCTACGCCCAGGTCATTCACATAAGTTTTCCTAACAATTTCACGAAAATCACGCTTTCCGTTCCCGTGAAGTGTGAATAGAAAGGCACTTTTCCGCTCTAGTACAGGAAAAAAGACCATATTGCGTTTGTACGCATGCACAGTATTTGTCCCGCACGCGATGCGAATAAGTGCCTTTCCGCGCACACTTCACAGGAACGGAAAGCGGGATTTTACGTGCATGTGTAGGAAATAGTACATTACTCCACGAGTTCGAAAAAGTGATTCGCACGAGAGATGTACGAAATTTTTCATCACAAGGTGCGAAAATGGCGGTTTTACGCACGCGAAGCCGGCGGATAAGTGGCCATTTCCGCACCGAGTGATGAAAAACTTGTTCTCGCCCTATCGCTTATAAACCATCCGATCTAATAATTTCGCCAAAAACTTCGGTACATCCCAGAGCATCTTGCCACCCATTCACAGTATACGAATCTCATACTCATCAACGTTCCGTTTCCATCGTTCCTCTATCGGCCAATCATTTACAGCACGTGCGAACAAGTCTCAAGCTCCGCGGGCAATGCGAGCCTCTTTCGCTCGTATCTGCAAAGCATGCGAGATCAAACTTTCGTTGAACACCTGCAAGGAGCGTTAAGCATGCATGCCCTATCCACGCGACAAGAGGTACGCAGCTTCCTCGCCTGGGGTTGCTACGGCCGAAGAAGCTTGTAACTTATATTATAACTCGTCGTTCGTCTCCGTGAGCGCCTGATGAAACGACTTCACCGCTGTTAATCACGGTACGACGACGATGATGAGCTTGGATAACGAAATCTTGGCTCGAGGCTGACACGAGGCTATAGAGATCGTTAATATTTTGGACGACAAATTCGCTCTCCCTCTCTTACTAAATTTCAACACGATTTTCCGTTCCTCCCCAATAATGCTACACGTGGCAGTGCAAAGATACGCGATTTTGTCGGTTGCCGGAAGCAAGTGGGAGATTACAACGACGGTCACGTGCGTGTCTGTCGAATTAGGCAAAACTTTCTACCTGTTACACGTGGCAGCGGAACGTGACTTGATGTATTCTTACTTATCTGTTTCTTCTGACTTTATTCTTACTTATATATTTCTTCTGACTTTCTTCTTACTTATATATTTCTTCTGACTTTATTCTTACTTATCTATTTATTCTGTCTTTATTCTTACTTATCTATTTATTCTGTCTTTATTCTTACTTACCTATTTCTAGTTATACTTTATCTGTATTTTGTCGTTTCATTTGCTATCTATGCTACATCTACAGATGATGATCCAGCATTGTTCGGCCTGTATTACATCGATAATTAGGAGCGACATCCCAGGACTTGATAAAATTCTATCTAAGGTAAACGGCCCAGTTTGTGACCCCGACAGCACATTTTTCTAAATTTACAGTCTGCTGTAAATTTAGTTTTCGTCAAAAATTAATTAGATTACTGGCAAGTTGAAAAGCATTAAATGTTGTTTATTTTGATGACACAAATAGTTTTTAAATTAAATGTTTAGTAATTAAATTTACCCGCGAATGGTATGACTTGCAGTTCAGTCGGCTTGCAAGTCCATTTCTCGACGTAGCTCACTAGCTTCGGCAGTTGCAAAATAGTGCGTTTTCAATCTCAAGTAAATATTCAATCACATGAAACTTATATCATAATAGTGAGCAGGAACCACTTTATTGACACAAGAAAAAATACTACTTTTGTTCAGTTGTTTCGTTAAATTCGCGGGGTCAATAAGTCCGTCACATAATTAAGGTTATGCCCGCGGTGTCTGACCCTCCATTTTCTACCCATCTAATGGAATTATAACACCTTTAAACCAATTAAATCTTCTTTATTGTTTCTACCTGCTATTTGATACTAACATTACATAAGAAATGGAATTAAATCCGTTTCAATTGATATTCCTAAGTTCCAGAATTTGGGTAAGTAACTGCTGCGTGAGTGTCAGAAACCGGGCTCACGCGTGGGTCATAAACTGCAGCATGAGTGTCAGAAACAGGGTACACGCGGGAGTCGCAAACTGGGACATGGGTGGATCCACAGTGTCGGAAACCTCGACACTACACAAGTATTATTAAATCAATATTATCATAAAAATGCTCGTTTACTTGACTTGTATAATAGGTGAATTTCATTCAGAGGATTTTAATGCACGTGTTGAGACATTTAATCTATAAGAAATCCGGCACGAAACCGTCATTCCATGCTCGACCATAAAGGTCTCTCGCCCATTAAGAGCAAACGCATCAAACTTCCCATCTACTCTCGTTGAGACACCCACCAAGCGAACTTCCACCGAGACGGCGTGCTTGGAGAAACACTCTGCCTGATGGTCTCTTTTGTGAGCCCATCGAGCAAGTTGAATCTACCCCTACTGGGGAAACGAAGTCATTTAGCTAGGCTTCAAGCGATTCGCTCTAAGTCGAATCGTCGGAAGTCATACCCGGCGGGGGCCACGGGGAGGCAGATTCGTCGGCATGTACATGCCCGATTCCAGCAGGTCTACCCATATTATTCGGGTATTTGTTAGAGGAGTGGAACCTCTTGTGTCTGCCTTGACAGGTCCCCCTGGACCCCTGCGTTTGTCAAGTGCAGACACGTGTTGAGACAAATATTGTATAAGAAATCTGGCACGAGACCGTCATTCCATGCTCGACCCCTGAGGGTCTCTCGCCCATTACGAGCAAACGCAACAAACTTCCCATCCACCTTCGTTGAGACACCCACCAAGCGAACTTCCACCGAGACGGCGTGCTTGGAGAAACACTCTGCCTGATGTTCTCTTTTGTGAGCCCATCGAACAAGTTGAATCTACCCCTACTGGGGAAACGAAGTCATTTAGCTAGGCTTCAAACGATTCGCTCTAAGTCGAAGTGTCGGAAGTCATACCCGGCGGGGGCCACGGGGAGGCAGATTCGTCGGCATGTATTATGCCCGATTCCAGCAGGTCTACCCATATTATTCGGGTATTTGTCAGAGGAATGGAACCTCTTGTGTCTGCCTTGACAGGTCCCCCTGGACCCCTGCGTTTGTCAAGTGCAGACACGTGTTGAGACAGTTCATTTTTAGTTTGACAATGTTACGCGTTCGTAATTAATTTTAAAAAACCCACACCGCTGCTCTAATAGTGTCACAAACTGGGCCGTTTACCTTATCTATCTATCTCACACTCTGTACTCGTACTCTGTACTCGTGCTTTAGAAAAATCTACACCTAACTGTAACTTCTATACTGCTATGCTACTTAGGGGACTTATCCCACTACCAATAAAAACTCTATCTACCTATGAAGAAACTTCGGAGCTTCGCAGTCCGTCGCATGTTCAAATGAAGCGAATAGGGTAAAGGGGGAAATATGGCCCAGCCGATGATAAATGGACCGGTTCATATTCACCACTTTTCCCTTGTACTATTGTCACGCTCGAGAGATACTTAAGATCCCTGGAAATATCAATGAATTCACCTCCACGCTTTAAAAAAAAATAATAAAAAAAGAAAGTATAGTATAGAGTTCGTTAATATTCCGGATGACAAGCTCTCTCCCCCTCTTACTAAATCTGAAGACGATTTACCATCTCTCCCCAATAATGTTCCACGTGGAAGTGCAAAGACACGCAGTTTTGTCGGTTCCCGGAGGGAACTGGAATATTACATCGACCGTCACGTGTGTGGCAGTCGAATTAAGCAAATTTTTCTACAAGTTACACCTGGGAGTGGGACTTGTAATATTGTATTCTCTAAAGAAATTGCGGAGGCTACGCGGTTCGTTTCATGTGCAAGAGAAGTCAATAGGATGAAGGGGGCGAATATGGCCCACCTAATGATAGATTAATAATACACCCAGAAAAATAATTTATTTGACGGCCACCGTTTATTTGGTTTAAGTAAAATATTTATTTGATTTAAATAAATATTTATTTGACTTCAATCAATATTTATTTAAATCAAAGAAATATTTTACTTAAACCAAATAAACGGTGGCCGTCAAATAAATTATTTTTCTGGATGGAGACCGGACCATACTCACAGCTTTACCTTGTTCTATTTTCTCGCTCCAGAGATAGTTAAAACCCCAGAGAATATTAATGATCTCGCGTCTACACTTTTAAAAACTGACATAACGAAATTTAAAAACGTACAGTACAAATTCCCGGTCGCTAGCAAAATTCGCAATAAACGAGATATAAAAAGTTCCGCAAGAATAGCCGGCTTAACTTATATGAGAAAAAGATAATGTACCTATCGTGAAGGTGCGAAGGGGTGAGGTTTAAGGTTACACTCCCCATCAAAGTTAAGCTGACCCTACCTCTCGCGTTTTCATATCGCCCGACATCCCCGAGCCGTCTATAGAAAAATTCCACGTCGACATTGGCCTTCCGGCAGTCGAATTGACTCAAAGTTGCTCGAGTTGTTCTTTTCGCAGAGGTGACAATTTTTTTACACTAATACGTGCGTCTTCGCGTCAATGGAACTTTGCATTTCCACGCTAATCTCGAGCTTTCCGTTCCCTCACTTTTTTTTTTTCATCTTCGAAAAAATATATACCTGGGCGCGAGAATATAAATCAGCAGGGAAATCCGCGAGACGAAGACGTAAAGGGTATTCAATCGGTGGATGCGGAGGATGCAGTGGGCGCCCGTGAACAGCCGCAATGTGGGCGACGTTGGCTAATCAAAATGGATCAGCCGGGATTAAGTGTATTGGATAATGAAAAGAAAAAAAATGGCGAAAAAAAGCACAGCGCGGAATATATCGGAAGTAGCTATGACGATAAAGAGACGAATGGTGAAAGATGAAATATCGAAGATGGAGGAAGGAGCGGAGAAGATTTTCTCTAGATATATGTAACGGGTGCAGGAGGATATAGGGTTGCTGCTCTCACAGTGTCACAGGCCGATTCGGGTAATCCACCTCTGCCGTTGCCGAATCGGGGTCACATCCTATTCAATCGACTCGTCATCCGTATATATACATATATATATATATATATATATATATATATATATATATATATATATATATATATATATATATATATATATATATATATATATATATATATATATATATATATATTGTAAAACCCATGTAGAAAACCGATATATACATATATATTGCGAAACATAGCTATACATGAACCGTGGCCATTGGACGGAACACTGTTTTTACGTATATATTTATTTACCTGTACTGTATATATAGCCCACAGCGGTGCCAGGCGCAGAGGACTCGGGTTGAATGTCGGAAAAACGAATCAAACGCTATATAGAAGAAATCCCGCAGGCTACGGAACTAGGCAGAGGAAGAATGCAACGAACAAGTTTTTCTCTCCTGATCGCTCGATAGAACCGGGTATAGAGCGTACGCATCTCGTCATCGGTGGGCTTTTTTTTGTGCAGAGAGACAGAGGGGATGGGAATAGAGAAATAACGAGAGGTTCAAACGAGCGCTCATCGTCGTGTATAAACACAGTCGATGGTTCACGCTTTTGCACTCTCAAAACCGGACGGGCTTTGTATCCGGATAAATGATCGTTTAAAATAAGACTTGAAATAGTAAAAGTAATTTAAAATGCAGGTTTCCATGAGTAGGGCGAATTGAACGCACGTGTTTTTTTCATGGTTTCGAACCAAATGTGATGATTTAATATATGATCGTCCGTTTTCAAAGATTGTCCAATTTATAATCCAATTTATAATATAACTAGCAGGTTTTTGGGGCTCGCTTCGAGGCCTCGTTATTGATTATGGAATTAAATGCGTCACTTCCGATTTGAAAATCTTATTTCTCCACCAGAAGTGACGTCATATCGAAAATACGTCACATCCGGTCGAAAAATCGGATTTTACAACCGGAAGTGACGTATTTTCGATATGAGGTCACTTCTGATCAAAAAATGAGATTTTCAAACCGGAAGTGACGTATTGCCGGTTGAAAAATGAGAATTTGCACACGACGATAGTGCACAGCGTCGTTGTGCATCGCATTATTGTGCACAATTCACCGAGACGCACGGAGTATTATAGTAGGGGAATAGTTATCAGGGCCTGGGAGGCCCCTTGGAGGAGAATAATCGAAGTCTTGGAAGGGCTCCCTGATATATCGCTTATATTTTTTGTGAAGACGGGTTTGAAGAAGAAATTGCGGAACTCGACTGCGGTAATATAAAGATTAATTTTCGCTGCTTCGTGGATTTAATATGATAAGACCGTCCAATCGCACTCCAGTCGGAGAATTGTTACCGCGCTGCAGTTAAGAGATATCCTTTACTCTACTTCTCAGCCCCCCCCCCCCCCTCCTTCTTCTTCCACTCGCCTCTATTTCTACTTGAGAAATCCTTCGCCGGATTAAACTTTTCACGCGTCTTTGCACCTTCCTGGAGTTTGCCGCTCTCCGACTGCTTCTCGAAATGGCAAAGTGGCTGAAATCAATGAGACCCACCTCTTCGTAAAACTAACACTCTGAGAAACGCGACGGAAAAGCTGTATCTTTCAGAGAATATCGTGAAAATACACACCCATCTTTACTTCCAAACTTTTTGTCCGCTTTATCGTACACACAGTTCGCAGTTTCGCGTTCATTTTTCACGCAATCTATCCCGATTAGTTTTCTTTTTTTAGTACTCCCGCTCAGTTTTTCTTTTGGTTTTTTTTTTTTAAACTTGATTGAGCAATGGAACAAAGCGCCTAGTGGAATCGGCTTTGGGAACGGATTGGTCTCGAATTGGCTTTCCGTCTTTCCCAATCCAGATCGTTCCTTTTTTATTGTCATGTCCGTTTTTTCAATTTCCCGATCGTCCGAGCTTCGAAGTTCGACCGTTTGCTCGACTCCGATCCACTCGATTCACTGCCCTCCCAACGCAATTTTACATTTTGCCCAACACTCTCACCGCCGGAAAGAAAAGTTGCTCGATTAACATCGGGCGTTCGCCGGTGTCTGTGTCAAGTTGCCCGTTGCAAAAAGAAAAAAAAACACCTCTGGAAGTTCCGGATCGATGGAGCTACGAAGAAAGAAAATTGCAATTTTCATAGCGCTTTTCTCATGATGTTCCTTTATTCGCGAAGCTTCTTCTATGAGAAAGCATTTTTTGTATTTTTGGTTTCTTCATAGAGGAAGTTTTGCGAATAAAGGAACATCATGAGAAAACAATATGACAAATTCAGCTCTCAACTTCTATGAGAAAGCGATATGAACATTTTAATTTTCAACTTTTATGAGAAAGCGATATGAAAATTTCAATTTTCAACTTTTTTAGGAAGCGCTATGAAAATTTCAATTTTTAAACTTATGAGGAAGCGATATGAAAATTTCAATTTTTAAACTTATGCGGAAGCGATATGAAAATTTCAATTTTTAAACTTATGAGGAAGCGATATGAAAATTTCAATTTTCAATATTTTTTCAACAAGACAGTTTAACAACGTCTTGTTAAACTTTTATGCAAAACGGCTGGCCGATTTAGGTTCGGTGTGTAAAAATACTCCATCGTCACGCTTTACTTTCTCGGGTTTGCGCTTGGCGCGAAAAAATACATGGAAGTATGCGCTCCTGATTTTTTTTTTTTTTTTTTCACTTTCAATTTTTACTCAAGAAATCCAAGTGATACCTCTTTATCTAGCTTTTTCACCCCTATCATATCCATCGTTTTGTGTATGCCTTGCTGTAGATCACAATAGACACCTGGGTTTTTCCGCGATGCCATTGGAAATCAAAGAAATCGCTGTTTAAAAATACCCAAAATCACTAATATTTGTAATTTTCGCTATAAAAATACCCGATAAACTTTTTCGCTAGTTGTCGCTCCAGGACTGTAATTCCATGTATTTTTTTACGCTGATCACGAACCTGACACTTTTTTTTATTCATACAATATTTAATACGGAAAAATGCGTCTGGAAAAAAAATGGCATGAAATTCAAAAAATAAAAAATGACAAAATTTTAACGGTTCGATCGATTTTCGTGAAATGTTAATGGGATCATCGGATGATGATATCTGCGTACGCATTTTTTCCCCTATAGGTAAAAAAATTGCGAACGCTACAGACATTTTTGAAGAAATTAAAAAGGGGGTACAAAAAAAAAACAACTGAATATGTTTGTTGAAATTGCAGAAACATTGACGGCAGAAGTTGTCTGCAAAAGGCGTTCTCGAGTTATAGCGGTTTGGATTTTTCGCGTCCGATTCACACACACACACGCTTACATTCCGAATTTTTTTTCTAGATGTGATTTTTCGATGTTTTGGAACATTCCGAACATTTTTCATTAAAATCTCGAAATTTTTTTTTCGTTTTGACCTTAACAAAGCTTCCTCTATGTGGAAGTAAAGTCAAACCATTCGGACAACATGCCTGAGGACAAATATGAAGTGGAAGAGACTTCGCGAAGAATCGAGACGCAGCTTGAGCAGATGAGATCCGAAGGAATGCCGCCTACGAAGTTCACGTACGCCGACTATTCGAAGAAGAAGCTCTCCGCCTCCTACGGGAATATGGAGCTTCTACAAAGATTAGCCTTGCCTCCAGTTGTCCCCGCGCGCTTTGAGAACTTTCAATTCCTCTTGCGTCTCTTCCGGTGCAACTTTCTCGTCCTCAGAGGGCCGAAAGGATCGCGAGCTGTCTCTCGGTCTGCAGTCTAGCCGGCGACATTTCGAGACAAATAGCCTTCTCGGTACATTGTATCGCGCACGCAGGAAGAAATATTCTCGACAAGACTGCGCTGCGTTCGATGTACGTCGCGCCGGAAGTCTTGGTTTTTCATATTCGTGTCGTAGAGGAAAAACGGAGAAAATACAGTCCTTCGAGACGAAGCTTCGAACATCGATACTGCGCATATTTATCGGAATAAAAATTGAACAAACGTTCGAGGAATTTTCCTTCAGGCAATCGATATAAATATTTCGTTTGGATATTCGGTGACTGTGCGAATGAACAAATTGTTGCAAATCAAATTGTACATTCTTGCGTTACTCAAGATTCCTCAGGGAGCAGTGCAAGAGAAAGTGTTTCAGCTAAATTTTCAGGAAATATTATTGATATAATATTTTTAATAATTGAAATAATTAATTCAATTGCAACAATTGAAATTAATGTTTCAAAAATTTGACTGAAGGACTTCGGTCGATGGCCTATTGGCAGCATATATGTGATTGAAGTCTGTTATGTATTAAAAACTATTCCATGTTATGCACTGTCAATAAATTCACTACTACTACTACTATGTAAAAAAAAAATTAATCTGTCCTGAAAATCGTCCGCGTTCATTCAGACATTTCTTCTGAATATCATTACCGATGTTTTGGGACATTGTGGACTCGCTCGCACGAAAATTTCTTCCGTAAAAACACACCCAGAAAAATAATTTATTTGACGGCCACCATTCATTTGGTTTAAGTAAAATATTTATTTGATTTAAATAAATATTTATTTTTATTAAATAAATATTTATTTTTATTAAATAAATATTTATTTTAATTAAATAAATATTTATTTTAATCAAATAAATATTTTACTTAAACCAAATAAACGGTGGCCGTCAAATAAATTATTTTTCTGTGTGCAGAGCCTCTCTTTTCATCCAAAGATGAGAGGAAAATGAATAGTTTTCCCCATCTTGTATTTTTCACGAAAAATGTACCTTCCGTTAAACTTTTTCCTATGACGATATAGTGATCTTTCGCCTCTCCGTCCATCAATGTTACCCAATCAATGTTAATACCCTAAGTACTTGAAGTGCGTATTAAAGTATCAAGTACTCGAAGTACTGAGCGCTAGGTAGTTCTTGAGTACTGACGTATTGAGTACTGGCAAAACTAAATTCTTGAAGTTTTGAATAGTGGGCACTGACTCAGTACTTGATGCTTCAATACGTATACAAGTACTTAGTGCATTTTGCCCAGCTCTGCAATATAGTTATGTCTAATAGGGGCAATCGGAAGGGACTGCTTTTCCTACCTTTCTTCTATTTCTTTTCCTTTATCTTTAATTCTTACTTAATCGACCTAATTAATCCTATTTACTATCTATATTCGCCAACAGTGCGTGTCATCTAAACGCTTACATATGTAAACATTTTTGTACTTATAGTGTTTCACACCCCAGCTACAATAAACAATAATGAACAACAACGTATCTTACACAGTTTCACACCCCAGCTACAATGAACAATAATAAACAACAACTTATCTTCCCGAAAAAATATCCCCTGGATTTACAGAGAAGATAAAAAAATTGGCACACGTTTTCCTATACCACCACTGTAGATGCCCGCAAATATTCAATTTTTTTCCTTTATCTTTAATTGTTACTTAATCTGCCTAATTAATCCTATTTACTATCTATATTCGCCAACAGTGAGTGTCATCTAAACGCTTACATATGTAAACATTTTTGTACTTATAGTGTTTCATACCCCAGCTACGATAAACAATAATAAACAACAACGTATCTTCCCGGCAAAATATCCCTTGGATTTACATAGAAGATTAAAAAAATTGGCACATGTTTTCCTATACCACCACCGTAGATGCCCGCAAATATTCTATTTATATTCCTTTATCTTTAATTCCTACTTAATCTGCCTAATTAATCCTATTACTATCTATATTCGCCAACAGTGAGTGCCATCTAAACGCTTACATATGTAAACATTTTTGTACTTATAGTGTTTCACACCCCAGCGACAATAAACAATAATAAACAACAATGTATCTTCCCGGCGAAATAGCCCCTGGATTTACAGAGAAGATAAAAAAATTGGCACATGTTTTCCTATACCACCACCGTAAATGCCCGCGAATATTCTATTTGTTTTCTTTATCTTTAAATCTTACTTAATCAGCCTAATTAATCCTATTACTATCTATATTCGCCAACAGTGAGTGCCATCTAAACGCTTACATATGTAAACATCTTTGTACTTACATATAGTGTTTCACACCCCAGCTACGATAAACAATAATAAACAACAATGTATCTTCCCGGCAAAATATCCCCTGGATTTACAGAGAAGATTAAAAAATTGGCACATGTTTTCCTATACCACCACTGTAGATGCCCGCAAATATTCAATTTTTTTCCTTTATCTTTAATTGTTACTTAATCAGCCTAATTAATCCTATTACTATCTATATTCGCCAACAGTGAGTGCCATCTAAACGCTTACATATGTAAACATCTTTGTACTTACATATAGTGTTTCACACCCCAGCTACGATAAACAATAATAAACAACAATGTATCTTCCCGGCAAAATATCCCCTGGATTTACAGAGAAGATTAAAAAATTGGCACATGTTTTCCGATGCCACCACCGTAGATGCCCGCAAATGTATATGCATGAGGCCTACCTATATCCGGACAGGAGCGGATCCGACGGGGAAGGCGAACAGTCTCGGTGCGGTGAGCCCGGTTCACCGCACGGAAACCTCCCGAGAGTCCGTAGCTCGTCCGGACGCGTGACACACTCCACCGACAGTCCCTCGTCGTCGAGCGGTCGCTGCATTTCATTTGTGCAGCACACACACGAGGCTCTCGGTCGACAAATGAACGTTTGCCTTACGGCTTTTAACGCGCTCGAGCGACGGAGCGACGACGATGCCCACGGGACTCCTCGCTCCACAGAAGCGGAGCCGAACGGAGCAAGAGCGGAGCCTTGAGAGACAATCGCCAGGATAAACGTACTTCCGTGTCCGCGGACAACCCGCAGAGATCAAGCTTTCTCGCCAACGAACGTGACTCCGACGCCTCCGAGCTTTATTTTTCTTTATCTCTCTGTTCCTGACCGCTCACGCGAATCTCCTGTTCTCGCCTTTTTCTCATTTTCGCGGGAAAATTTATAGTTTATGGCCCTCGTTCAGCCCCGAGACCCTGCCGGGTGTGCCCGCGTATAAGCCACACTCGCCGCACGCTTCGAGACAATCTGTCCTGATTTTATTTTCTCGTCTCCCGGACGGAGAACGGCGCGAAGTGATCGGAAAGAATTATCGGGAAAGTAATTGACGGAGGGAAACAAGAACAACTGTTCTACTTTTGTTTTTAGAGGACGATTTTACTTTGCAGCGGCGAGTAATTCTCGGAAACGTTTTTGATACTCTCCGTAATGAAATTATTCAGGATTTCTGGTAAGAATTTGAGATTTCTTGGAACGCAAGTCCATCGTTTTCTTCGCTTAGAAAGTTATCCGCGCAACAGACACTCCCAAAACTTGGTGTATATTATCGGGGATGTTTAGAAATAATTAACGAGATGACCCTGAAGATATCCGCATGACATCAAATTTCATCTTGGGCAAGTCTCTATAAATCAACGGCTTTAGGAAGAAAAAAATATTGTTCACTTGTAGAGTTTTATTCTTCAAGTGAACTTCCCGAAGCAAAGTTTGTGCGATGCAAAATGCAGCCGCTATAACTTGATGAAATTTGATCTCATGCAGATATCGTCAGGGTCATTTATTGAGTATGTTTAGCAATAATTATCGAGTATGTTTAGCAATAATTATCGAGTATGTTTAGCAATAATTATCGAGTATGTTTAGCAATAATTATCGAGTATGTTTAGCAATAATTATCGAGTATGTTTAGCAATAATTATCGAGTATGTTTAGCAATAATTATCGAGTATGTTTAGCAATAATTATCGAGTATGTTTAGCAATAATTATCGAGTATGTTTAGCAATAATTATCGAGCATGTTTAACAATAATTATCGAGTATGTTTAGCAATAATTATCGAGTATGTTTAACAATAATTATCGAATATGTTTAACAATAATTATCGAGTCTAGACAGACTCGTAAATGTTCGTCAACAAAAAAAAAATTAAGGGCCTTTCAAAGTCAGCTGACTTTTAATTTTGTTATTATTTGCGTCTAAAAAATTGGCCGCACGATAGACTGGCATAAAAATTGGTAAATATTTTCGAGGATGATTAATAATAATTATCGAGTCAAATCGAGCTCGTGAATGTGGAGCAAAAAAAAAATATATATATATATATATACGAGGCTTTGAACATCAATTGAGGTCTCCAAATCCATCATTGTTGGCGTGTAGAAATTTATAGAGATGATAGATTTGTATCGAACTTGCTGTGAATTTTCTAGGATGCTTCATAATTATTTCGAGCATGCACACGGCTTGCATCTACATCCATTTCAATTCATATAAAAATACGCGGTCAGCTCGTAGGTTACCGACATTTAATATACGACTGACAATTAAGACAATTTCGTTGCTGCAACGTTGCGAAATTTAGTTACATTTTTAATGCAATTTTTCCGGTATTTTTTCCGGATTAATATTGAAGAAGATATATTAAAAAATAGCTCTTCACCAACGCAATAAACGTGATACGCTGGCAGCTAAAGATTTGAAAAAGATTAATTTTTTTGACAAAAGATCGATAATCAGATAATTAGAAGAAATAATTTTAAAAACGTCCCATCGTCAATCTGCCCTCGAAATATCAAGTAAAATAGGTCCATCCAGGTCCAGACTGACGCGCGATTCCTGCTCGTATCGCGAAAGTATATTCCTTTCACCGTCACATTTATACGGTATATTTTTCCCACCGACTCCGCTTTGTATGAAACTTCGCCGTCAGCTGTTTTTAATAAGTTTTCAACAAAAAAAGAGAGAAAATAAAAAAAAAAATGTGTCGATAAAGTTTCGTAAAACTGGGTTAAAACAGTGCCGCGAGATTGCATTCCAGCGGTATGGAGCGCGGCGGGAGAAGCGATGAATCGACATCGCTTTTTATCTCCGGCGAGCCACTACCTCATACCTACTCTCCCGCTGAACAAACTGCTGTTGCCCTGTGTCTCTCGCGATCGAATTGATCGAGCGATGCGGGGACTATTGAAAAATAACTGGCGACGTGTCCGTGCAAGCGTCTATAGTACGTGATGTAGCTACAGTTGAAACAGCGAAGAGAGTGCGCGTGTGCGCATGCGCGCGATCGTGCGCATGCGCATGCGCGTGTGGCCGACAGTCGGAATGCATCGATGGGGCAAAATATCGCGTCCCAAAATGATCAGCAAATTACGTTTCTAAAAACCTTTTCTAAAACGCAATTTTCCAATAATTTTGGGACGCCTCATTTTGACCCATCGATGGATCCCGACTGTCCCGTTTTGCCCCACAGTCCCATTTTGCCCCGCTCTCCCCAATGCGTGCGCGTGTCAGTATGAGTGTGAGAGATATGAGAGAAGATAATAAAAGTGCTGATAACTTTGGGACGCGCCATTTTGCCCCATCGATGCATTCCGACTGTCGGTCACACGCCCATGCGCACGGCATGCGCGTGTGACCGACAGTCGCAATGCATCGATGGGGCAAAATATCGCGTCCCAAAATGATCAGCAAATTACGTTTCTAAAAACCTTTTCAAAAACGCAATTTTCCAATAATTTTGGGACGTCTCATTTTGACCCATCGATGGATCCCGACTGTCCCGTTTTGCCCCACAGTCCCATTTTGCCCCGCTCTCCCCAATGCGTGCGCGTGTCAGTATGAGTGTGAGAGATATGAGAAAAGACAATAAAAGTACCTCCACGGTGACCCAAAGCGAGAGTGATGGACAGCGAAAAAGTCTCTCGATGTGTCGTTCGAGCTGTCGAGGTTGACGGTGAGTTTGTTGGTTTTGTAATAGTGACCGACGTGAGCGAACGAGATAAAAGCGTTATTTGCAATGGGGGCAATTACGGAAAATGAAAATTGGGAGAATGAGAAATCCACTGCGAAGCCTCCCTCCCCGTGCAAACCACAATAATACAGCTAAACGTTGTTGTACGTAACGGGCGTTCACGTTCCAGTTACAGGCCGCAGGTATACGGATAGTGCCAGTGCCCCGGGGTCGTCGATTCCAGAGGTGCAAGCGTGAAGCCCAGAAGGCCGGTGCAGGAGAGTTTCACTGTGCCATTACTGCGGTGCGGTTGTTGATGCCGATGGGGAACGCGCGAGGAAATTCGAATTGGGGACGAAGTCGGTCGCTCCTGCTGTCGCTGCTGGTGGGATTGCATTGAGCGAGAGGAGAGAAGCTTTCGCGCTCTATTCCGTGACCTACCGCTCATTCTCGCGGATAACAGTATATATATGTATACACGGTATAGATGGGTATATATCTCTATAAAGTTATATCTCTATATCTGTTTGGAAAATATACGAAACCAGGTCACTATCGGGTCACTGAGCTCGATGTTTCTGTCTCTCTTGATTTTCCACTTCCTATACCACCCTCTCCCCCCTCTCACCCTTTGCTACAGTCGAATCTTGATCGTTACCGAGATATACACCCTTCTTCACTAGGACGCAGTAGTACGAAACTACTTTGGTCAGACGTGTTGAAAAATATATTTCTCGTAGGCGAAGCTTCGTTGAAACGTATGTTTCATGTAAAAAAAATGTCGGCTTTTTGATATTTTGAACCGAGGACATTATAGGGGAAACCGGGGCAAAACGGGGACGCTAAGCGATAAAACCTGGTACAATGATACCGAAAGCATGGATCCATTGTTTTTCACACCAAAATTGTATTGGCATCGGTTTTGAAAGGTTTGAAAAAAAAACCATCTGGGGCAAAACGGGGTACATGTCCCCATTTTGCCCCACGTCCCCGTTTTGCCTCGGTTTCCCCGTAGACCGGGACAAACCGGGGACGCTGAGCAATAAAACCTGCTAAAACGATACCGAAAGCATAGATCCATTATTTTTCGCACCAAAATTGTATTGGCACTGGTTTTGAAAGGATATTTAAAAAAAAGACCATCTCGGGCAAAACGGGGTACATGTCCCCATTTTGCCCCGGCTTCCCCTACTTACACTGTAAAAAATATCTGTTTGGAAATTCGTAAATGTATATAAAGTTTTATACATATACAGTATATGAAATTTCAGTGACACGTATGTAAGAATATTGCGTTACCGGTATATTAAAAACAATATTATTTGTATAGTTCTTGTAATAATAACATAACTTTCATATACCGATGTCTTAATTTCCAATGCGCCGTCACCGGTAATTTTAATATACAGGTATCGCATTTAAGATTAAACGATTAAAATTCAAATACAATGTATACAAATTCTAATTTCATATATCGAGGTTGTATATTTCATATAGCTTTGTATATTAAACGTGTTGTAAATTTCATAACATTTCTTACAGTGTAAGAAATGAGATTTTTGTAAAAGAAAATTTGTAAACCGTGTGCGAATTTTTAATGCATAAACCGGTATATTAAAAACAATATTATTTGTATAGTATTTTTAATAATAACATAATTTTCATATACCGATGTCTTAATTTCCAATGCGCCGCCACCGGTAATTTTAATATACAGGTATCGCATTTAAGATTAAACGATTAAAATTCAAATACAATGTATACGAATTCTAATTTCATATATCGAGGTTGTATATTTCATATAGCTTTGTATATTAAACGTGTTGTAAATTTCATAACATTTCTTACAGTGTAAGAAATGAGATTTTTGTAAAAGAAAATTTGTAAACCGTGTGCGAATTTTCAATGCATAAACCGACGGAATGAATTTCATGGACAAGTATGAGTAAAAAATGGAGATATTATCATTAGACGTTTAACGAATCGCCTCCGAGCGGTATGCGGAATAATTACGATAGAAAATTGTTGAGTAAGCAATGTGAATTTTCTTTTTTTCTTTCTTCACTCCTCTTTCCTTCTGTCTTTAGCTCCAGCTGTACAGTGGACTACGCGTCACTGGAATACTTCCTCAAAGTGGAGAATAACCTTTTACATTTTTAATGAGGTACTCCGGGTGCACGGTAGAGTCGTGTCTGCATTACAGAAGACAGTTTGTAACAAGCCCCTGCGGCGTTGAGGAATTATTTTATCATAGTCAGACTATCCTCTCTTCACTCTCTTTTTCCTTCCCTCTCCCTCGCCAGTTACCTGTCTGCATCGTTCCCGTTTCGCACGTGTCGAATATTAATTATCCTGCGACACACTTTTTTGTAGTATACTTCATCCCTTCGGTGGGAATACCGGGGTCGAGCAATTATCGCGCATAAAAATTTCACCCGATCGATGCCTGATCCGGCGCCGATGCAACCCATATTTTCAAACTTTCCAGCCAAGCTGAAGATTCAAAGTATCGATAAAAAAAAATTGTCGCACTCATGCGAAGAATAGAGCGATTCTATGGATCGCGTTAAAAACATTTCTGGACCAGCCCGAGCGATGAAATTATAGGCGATCGTTCTGTTTTGACGGAACGAGATAACACAAGACACTGTAAAAAAAAATTGTATCAAATTTAATGTACAATTGTGATAAAAAATTTTCAGTGTATTAAAAACATTGGGAATACTTTATTTTTAACAATTTTCCTTAATTTTACTATGAATGTAGGGGAAACCGGGGTCATGGGCAAAATGGGGATAATTAAATGTCATATCTCCGTGGGGCAAAATGGGGTACGCAAAATTATCGAATAGATCGATTCATGATAGCCAACAAACAACGGAAACCGGGGCAAAATGGGGACATGAAATGCCACATCGACGTGGGGCAAAATAGGGTAATAATGAAGCTCACACAAGTTGCCGCAAGTCAAATCGAAGGGTACCCCATTTTGGTCCAGATGATTTTTTTTTTAATATCCTTTCAAAACCGGTGCCAATACAACTTTGGTGTGAAAAACAATGGATCTATGTTTTCGGTATCGTTGTAGCAAGTTTTATTGCTTAGCGTCCCCGTTTTGCCCCGGTCTACCCTACTTAAATTTTTATAATTTACTTTAATTTCAATGAAGTGTATTAATTTTTCATCGACCGACAAGTCAAGCAGGATCGTTCGCGGTCAGTGCTTAGATGGGCGCTTAGCCGTGCGCTAGCTGGCGCATCGACCGTTGAGCGCCAAATAAGAGACGCTTTCTTCTGAAACTTTGATGTTTCTGCGCTTTAGTCTAAGTGCAAATATACCGGAGGGTCAGTAGAATATGGTCGTTTGTACCGGCACGGGTTTTCCGTAGTTTCCCCGTGTCCCCGGCAAATGCGGGATAGTGTAGGGGAGACCGGAGCAAAATGGCACAGCGGGGTAAAACGGGATTACGAGACAAAATGCAATTTGCCAAAAACGAGACGAAATGCAATTTGCCAAAAACTTTTGAATGGTGGCGATTGTGGTACGTGGGGCAAAACGGGTTTGAAAATCCGGATGTATCGTTGGCACAAAATGGGGCATTCAAAAATTATTGGAAAATTGAGTTCTGCCCCCACTGTCCCGTTTTACCCCGCTGTGCCATTTTGCCCCGGTCTCTCCTAGCTAAGTCGGCTACGGACGCACTGGAAGTTAGGTACACCGTACAAAAAGTTTGTACTTTTTACAACGACTTATTGTCCATAAACGTCCACAATTTTTTATTTTTTTATTTTCTAGTTTTACGAACGAAATTACAAACTAAAATTGTCAATGACACTGGAAATAAAAGGACAGGTTCGTATATTCAAATAAGTGACAAACTCGTTTGTCACTTATTTGAATATTTAACAAAATTATTTTATATATTTTGTTAAATATTTGAATATTTAACAAAATATTTAACAAAATTATTTTTACGTATTTTCGCATTTCGATTTTACGAAATTATTTTTAACTGTGTAGCGTAGCTGAGTGCGGGTAGGGAGCGCTAGGGGGGAATCGGGATGGGGTTCCGTGAAAACCGAAAAGAGTGTACGGTGGAAAAAATGGACCAAATATAAAAAATATAAATTTTTCATCACAATTGTACTAAATTTAATGTACCAGTCTTTGCATAAAAACTTCCCGTTCGGTCCATTAAATTTATAATTTTTTTTGTTACAGCGCGTCTTGAACATTTCAGGTCCACCATAAACTAAAACATTAAATAAGAAACGAAAACTTAAAAACCTTGAAAAAGTTAGGCCTCCCGAGTCCAGCAGAGCCGTACATACCTGTGTGCTCTTTCGTCGTTAAGAAACAAATAAAAATGAAGAAAAGAAAAGCGTGGGAATCAATCGGCGAACCCTCGATATCTCGACGACGACGACGAGGAGTGGAAAAGTGCCAAAAAAAAACGACGTTGGCTCAGACTCGTCTCCGGGTTAGCATGAAAAATGCGCGACCCGATATTCCCCGAGCGATTCCCTCGGCGTTACTCTCTCGTCTGGAAAAAGCAGGTTACCGAAAGGGGGGAGGAGGAAAGTGTGGGCCGCGGCCCTTTGGGAATTGAAATTTGTGCGCGAACTAAGTTCGCTCGCGAAAGAAGGAGCACGGCAGCGAAAGGGGGGGGGGGGGGGGGGGGGGGGGGGGCGGAAGCGGGTTGGTGTGGGGTCGGATAATTCCTCGTTCTCGTTACGTAATGGGTTGTTCCACAGACTCCGATAAACACACGCGTACACATACACACCGCGCAAGTTGTACAGGCGGGGATGAAAACGATCGAAAGAGGCCGAACGATTGGGTGAGGGCGAGCGAGTTTTCTACGGTCCAACTTGGCGCGTTCATCGAGCTGAAAACTGTAAGCGCGCCGTGAATGAGACGGAAAGAGCTCGCCCTTCTTTTTTCTCTCCTCTTTTTTTTATATTTTTTTTTTTTTGCCGAGCAAAGACCGCGTACGATGCCGAGTGAAAAGCGTCGTGCAATCCGCGAACGCTGCGAGCCCGCGACGGAAAACGCTCGACTGGCTCTGCGATGCATTATTTCCCCCCCCCCCCCCCTGCCCCATGTACGTATATAATAACACCGCGCCAGTAAAACGTGAAACATGCCGGAGACGAGGCATAACATCGTCTCACGGATTCGCGAGTTTACGACGTAGTGGGAGAGCTCGAGTAAGGGAGGACAAGAAAGAGTTTGCGGTGCTTCGGTGCCTCGAGGGCTGTCGTTCTCATCTCCTGCTCGCTAGGCTGGAAATAAATCGGGTGGGCACGCGTTTTTCCGAGGCCCGTCTATTACGCTTTCATCCCCCCCCCCCCCCCCCTCCTCCCGCCCTTGCGTAAAAACGTTTCGCTGTGTTTTATTTCCACTCTTCCTTTTGTTTATCTTCCCCCTTACGCTTCGGAGGCGAAGGGACGCGAATCGACGGACGACGCTCCGGGGACGCGAGACAAGCCGAGGTGAAAATCGGCGCCCATTCTCGACGGCAGCGTCGGTATACGTGACTGCTCGGCCGCGGAGGTGAAGGACGAAGGGAGAAGAGATAGAAAAAAAAAAATAAAAAAAATAAAAAAATAAATAAGCTCGAACGAGTGAACTGCGTATGTACACCGAGTGCTTGAGTTTCAAAAAGAATTCATAATTCGAAAGTGTGCGAAGCCGTGCGGATTCGCCGCAGCACTCTTGCGGGCCATTAGGAGAGACTTTAAAGGGATGAGCGAACGAGGGGGGGGGGGGGGGGCGGGGGGGGCAAAAAGCGAGCGCCGAAGAAAAATCGAAGGAAAGTTAAGTGGCCTCCTCCTGGTGGAGTAAACGTGTGCTCCGCCGCGCGAATTGCCAAGTATTATGGACACACACATACATATACGTGTGTATATATTGCATATATGTGTAGGTACATAAGCGGACCAACTGCGCTTCAAGACTTCCGTACATAATATATACTTGCGCCGAGTTTGTATCTACTTTGGCTCCATCTCCACTGGCGCTGCTGATGCTGATGTTGGATGCTGGACTGAGGTTGAGGGAGGCAGCATCGGCATCAGTTGACAACAGGCACACCAGTCCCTGTGATCCGGTTTCGTGTTGTTGTTTGTTTACTTCCCTCTCGTCGACCCGCGTCACTACCCTCTGTCCACCTACTCCCTTGGCTTACAAGGTTATATGCGCTCGATGGAGTTGCGCCAACGGACAAGATAAAGTATCCTCCCCTCACGCGGCGACCCAGAGAGTGACACCGTTTCCCACCTCGTCTCCCTTCTGCAACCCTTTCTGTCCACACTTTCATTTTTTTTTTTTTTTTTTTTTTTTTTTTCCTCTTTTTTTTGCCTCTATTTCTTTTGCGATCTTTCTCACTCGTGTTTGCAGCGGGCTGCCCTGAAGTGTGGGTAATTAGGTGAGCCTTTTTTTTAAGACGGAGAGGAAGAAAACGAACGAAGAGGCCGCGACCGCTTCTGACTCTGTATCCTCGACGAGCGGCTAGCGTGCCACATGGCCTCGAGCCCCGGTAATTAGGAGAGGGAAATTCTTTTTTTTTTGTTACTTTTTTTTTTAGCTTCCGCCCACCATCTTTCCGATTTCTCTGTCTTTCGCTCGGGCGAAGGGTTAATTAAAATTCTACGAGTCTCTTCCGCGACCGCGGGGCTTTCGCTTCGGCGGTGTGGCTGTTTCGCCTTTGGTTTGGTTCTCGCGGATCGAATTATTGCCCGTGGGGGGACACGGAGGGTAGGATTGGAGGGACACACGGCGGAAGGATGATATGCTCATTTGGGAGTCGGGTTTCTGATCGGAGTCACATTTGGAAACATGAAAATGTCACTTTAGTGGTAGAGATAGCGATAAGTGCCAAAATAGTACTTTGCGATACTAGTACGGAAAAGCGGTCTTTCGACGAAGGTTGTGAAGTTGGCTGCGCGAGCCGCATTGAGCGCTACAACGGCACGAGACGAAGCTGAGTGACGTTTGTAGCTCGAGAGGAGGAGAGTGCTGCCTACTTCCCGACCACCGTCGGGAGACCGCTTTTTCGTACAAGTATCGCATACTACTTTTTGTAACAAGTGCATGAAAATTCCCGCTTTTCGTGCCTGTAAAGTGCGTCCGGAAAAATAACTACAGTGACAGATAAGTCAGCGCGAAAAGTAGCTAGATTGTGAAAAAAGCGTGCGCAAAAGTAGCTAGAGTGTGAAAAAAGTGTGCGCAAAAGTAGCTAGAGTGTGAAAAAAGTTTGGGCAAAAGTAGCTAAAGTGTGAAAAAAGCGTGCGCAAAAGTAGCTAGAGTGTGAAAAAAGTGTGCGCAAAAGTAGCTAGAGTGTGAAAAAAGTGTGCGCAAAAGTAGCTAGAGTGTGAAAAAAGTTTGCGCAAAAGTAGCTAAAGTGTGAAAAAAGCGTGCGCAAAAGTAGCTAGAGTGTGAAAAAAGTGTGCGCAAAAGTAGCTAGAGTGTGAAAAAAAGTGTGCGCAAAAGTAGCTAGAGTGTGAAAAAAGTGTGCGCAAAAGTAGCTAGAGTGTGAAAAAAGTGTGCGCAAAAGTAGCTAGAGTGTGAAAAAAGTGTGCGCAAAAGTAGCTAGAGTGTGAAAAAAGTGTGCGAAAAGGATAGCGTGTGAAAAAAGTGTGCGGAAAACAAACTAGCGTGTAAAAATAGTATCTACAGCATTTTTCGCGCATTCTCTGCTAGAAAGCGCCACTTTCGACACACTTTACAGGCACGAAAAGCGGGACTTTTCGTGCACGTGTTACAAAAAATGAATTCGTTTTTTTCGGCAATTACCATGTTTTGCTCAATATTAGATCCGTTTTCGGCACGAAAAAAGTAGACCGGATTACGTGTTCGAGAATATTTCTTGGAATAGGCAAGAATATTTGAATAATATTTATAATTATTACTACTAGCGAGCTATGTTGGCTCGCGCGCTCGCATTATTCGTGCGAATATCTGTGAGTATCTGTATCAGTGTGAATCGACCACTTTGGTCTCGTGATTACAGTACTACACTGTAAAACAAATCGTATGACATTTAATGTACCGGACTGGAAGTTTTTATGCAAAAACTGGTATATTAAATGTCATGTAAAATTGTGATGAAACATTAATGTTCAGTGTATTAAAAACATTGGGAATACTATATTTTTAATAGTTTTCCTTAATTTTACTATGAAAGTACTTTAATTTCAATTATTTACTTAAATTTCAATGAAAAAGTATATTAATTTTTCATCACAATTGCCCATTAATTTAGTGTACCAGTTTTTGCATAAAAACTTCCAGTTCGATACATTAAAATTACCAATTTTTTTTACAGTCTAGCCTCGAGAACAAAGTATCGGGAGGTATTGGTTTCGAATCCCGGTGCCGTAGTCTTGCTGGCAGAAAAATATTGTGACGCGACGTAGCTCCTGGCATCTATCGTACGATAGCCAATATATATCAGTAGACGTCCAATGTTTACAGCCAGTAATCGACGTGACGTAGCTCCGGCGCCGTGAAGGAAACCTAGAAGACCGACTGTTACTGACATCCGAAAGTACAGTTAACGTTCACTCATATTGAGTAACCCCCAAAGTGGTACGGTTCCCACTAAAGGAAAAATATTTGGTCCCGTCGCTAATAACAAATAAAGAATAACAAATAAAAAAAAATAAAAATGTATCAGTGTGAGTATTCAGTCGACATGAACTTTATTGTTATGTTGATTATTATCATTATTATTATCAATTTATTTTGTGTAATGCACGGGACGAACCCTTTATACGGAATTTACAGAAAAGTGAGTCTAAACACATAACGAGCGAAGGTTCAGAATGTAATATAACGCAAGGCAAAAAAAAAATGTATTAAAAAGAAAATAATGTCGGCAGATTTTCCGCGAGGCGCGAGGCTAGGGAGATCGAGCTGAGTAGAACAGTTCTATAGTTCTGGTTGATTGTATTCATAGAATTTTATAATATTAAATTATTATTATTATTAAATTTTTTTATTTATGTTTAAATCGCACCGCAGTTCTGCGGCCCATTTTGCCACAGCATTTCCTTCTTTGTACTCCAGTCTCGCCGGTACATATAGAGTTTCGTGTCGTTGATCGCTGGACTTGAAGTATAGTCTGGTTCTTAACGAGCTTCACCCCCCCCCCCCCCCCCCCCCCCGCCAGACCATACTGAACAACCCGAGTATTGCACACCGTAGCGGCAGTGCAAAGAGGTAGGTACTCGAGAGGACGGGGTCGACGTGCGCTGCACGTTCAGCTAACGAGAGAGAGCTCGAGCTCGAGTGAATAAAAAAAAAAAAAAAAAAAAAACACCGCAGTTCTGCAAAGAATAAAAAGTGAAAAGAACGAAGGAAAAGGCAGTTTTTCTCGTGCGACGTATATCAACGACAGCGGGAGAGCTACCCGTCGGGCAACCCTGCAACGGTCCAGTGACCTGGCCCGCGCGACGTTCGAAGGCCCCCCGAGCTTGATTAATTGCGAGATCGCGTTAAATATGTCCTAGCTCTTTGCCATCAACACTTTTTTCTACGGGGAGTAAGAAATGAGAAGAAATTTAAAAAAAAATGAATATTAAATTACCCGCGTGACATACTACGGGTTCGCTTCAGTATAGATAGAGAGCTTCCCCGACGCAAAAGAAGCGCGAACGAAATTGCATTAAACAATACTTTTATTCTCTCGAAGATAAAAAAATGAATTCCCGTCTGTAAAACTTATTGAAAATGATGAAAATTTGATTAAAAAACTGACCAACGGTAAACATTTCTTAAAAATCTTGGAATCCCCAACGTTGTTTGTTAATTTGATTTCGTCCTACTTTTCGGAAGCCGCGTTGGACATTGTAGATGCGAGAAAAATAAGTCAATGTTTTGCGCTCTCAGAAAACGACGAGCGACAACTCCGCGACAATCGATGAGCGATCGATACCTGTGAAAATATGTAAACGGGTAATATACGCGCAGGTGACGTAAAGAGAACACGGAGAAAAAGAAATGGTTGGGACAACAAGAATTTTGTTACCATAACTCATTTACCTGCTTAACATAGGGACAACAAAATATTTTGCTGTGGTAGCAAATATTTTGCTGCGGCCTCAAATATTTTGCTGTGGCGGCAAATATTTTGCTGTGGCGGCTAATATTTTGCTGTGGCGGCAAATATTTTGCTGTGGTAGCAAATATTTTGCTGCGGCCTCAAATATTTTGCTGTGGCGGCAAATATTTTGCTGTGGCGGCAAATATTTTGCTGTGGCGGCAAATATTTTGCTGTGGCGACAAATATTTTGCTGTGGCGGCAAATATTTTGCTGTGGCGGCAATTATTTTGCTGTGGCGACAAATATTCTGCTGTGGCAGCAAATATTTTGCTGTGGCGGCAAATATTTTGCCGTGGCGGCAAATATTTTTCTGTGGCGGCAAATATTTTGCTGTGGCGACAAATATTTTGCTGTGGCGGCAAATATTTTGCTGTGGCGGCAAATATTTTGCTGTGGTGGCAAATATTTTGCTGTGGCGGCCAAAATTTTGCTGTGGCAGCAAATATTTCGCTGTGGCGACAAATATTTTGCTGTGGCGGCAAATATTTTGCTGTGGCGGCAATTATTTTGCTGTGGCGACAAATATTTTGCTGTGGCAGCAAATATTTTGCTGTGGCGGCAAATATTTTGCTGTGGTGGCAAATATTTTGCTGTGGCGGCAAAAATTTTGCTGTGGCAGCAAATATTTCGCTGTGGCGGCAAATATTTTGCTGTGGCGGCAAATATTTTGCTGTGGTGGCAAATATTTTGCTGTGGCAGCAAATATTTTGCTGTGGCAGCAAATATTTTGCTGTGGCGGCAAATATTTAGCTGCGGCGGCAAATATTTTGCTGCGGCGGCAAATATTTTGCTGCGGCGGCAAATATTTTGCTGCGGCGGCAAATATTTTGCTGTGGCAGCATATATTTTGCTGTGGCAGCAAATATTTTGCTGTGGCAGCAAATATTTTGCTGTGGCAGCAAATATTTTGCTGTGGCAGCAAATATTTTGTTGTGGCAGTAAATATTTTGCTGTGGCAGCAAATATTTTGCTGTGGCAGCAAATATTTTGCTGTAGCAGCCAAATATTTTTGCTGCCACAACAATAAATTATTAATTATCTACATTTTGTAAGAGAAACAGAACAATTTTTGTCCGTGAAGGACCACCTCCTCGGTACCCCCAAAATCTCGGTCTCTTTCGTTCCGGGGACGTCGTGTAGGCAAGCCGTTTCTGACGGATTACCAAATTATATTGCAAAACGGAATTTAGCGAGGTGCCCTCGTGTTTGACATCCACATCGGTTTCGGTCGACCGATATTTTCCTAACCAGAACAGCGAGCCCCGGACCATCAGGGAAGAACCATCGAGAAAGCTTGTCACGGTTATTAAGTTGAGCACGCAATAATGTATATTTGTGTGGAATTACACGTGACAGAATTTAATTGAGCGACGACCGGTCGATTATGTGTGTGTGTGTCTGCAGGAGTGGTGTATGAATTCCGAAAGGTATCGAATCTTCTAATCTAAATTATATTGATTTTATGATCTATTTTATGTGAAATAGTGAGTGCTATTTTTTCTTATTTTGTGTACACGAGGCATTCGCGGCTAATCAAAAGTTGAGATGACAATGTTAGTTATATAATCTATAAATTTGGATATAAATATTAATAAATATTCAAGTGATAGCCAGTATCAGTTTATTTGTGTGTGTATAGTGAAGAGCGGGGCAGAATGGCACACCGGGGCAAAACGGAATAATGAGACAAAATTAGATAATGAGATGGTCGTCTGTGGGGCAAAACGAGGTTGAAAATCCGGATGCATCGTTTCCGACAAAATGCATCCAAAAAGTATTGGAAAATTGAGTTTTTCCCTCGCGTTCCAGTTTTGCCCCACTTCCCCGTTTTCTCCCGCTCTCCCCTATGTCGGAATTTACTGTACTCGAATGGAATAATTTTTAACGCATCTTATTCACCTCAGAAATTTTCAAAAAAAAAATGTGTTTATTAACTATTAAATATTAACTTTGCTATTTCACAAAAATGTATTTAAAAAAAATGGCGACCCAATTCCGCCTTGTTGCGCGAGTAGCCTATGGGGGATCGCAGGGCATAAAAGAGTTATTGGGTGGCGAAAACACATGAGTAACGGAAGCTCGCGAACGATATGAATAATCGACATTTCTCCAGGGAGGCGAGCCAGGCAATCCTCATCCCCTTCAGCGATCACTCAACAAACCTCGACAGCGAGAGGGACCTCTTCACCTTCCGTTCCTCAGCCTCATGATTAATCGCGACGACGCTCGGCCTCCCGTATCAGATACGTATACTATAATTCGATTATGACTCTCGTGTATTTTTATTTCACTCGCGAGCCCGTTCTCATTCCTATTCCATCAGCAACAGTAATATTGTAGTCGTAAAGAATGTGAAAATGAGAAAATGATCGCGAAGAATTTTCACAGTCTTCCCCTGTCTCTTCTCCGTTTACCCCACGAAACCTTTAGGTATTCCTCGAACGTGATCGAAGATGACTGAGAGGATAAAAAAAGGTGCTCATCCGACGCTCCCCTCTTGGCCGTTCAATCATTCACGAACTCAACGACCGATCAAATAGTTATTTGTCTTGCTTTGGAAAATACCCGGATGATCAGGCGAAATAATAAAAAAAAAGGCCGACTCGAGGGGTCGATGGACCGTGAGTGAAAAGTAGAAGATGCTCGAAAACCGGGTTTTTCGAGGGACAGTTGCGAGCTTTTGGTCTAAGCGTCAAAACAAATATTTAACACATTTGTTAAATTAAAAAGTTAAATTAAATCTAAATTCAAACTCAATCATTTTTATTAAATTATACTATAAATAAATAAATTGTATATTTAATTAATTTACAATCGATTTGAATTTCATTATATTTAATGAAATTGAAATTTTCATTTTATTTTTTAATGTTACAAATCTGCCCATTACTGCGTCTTCGACGAATCACCAGAAAAAAAAAATCCCAAAGTTTCGAGAAAACTCCTTCGAATCTCTAAAATACGCGAAAACATCGGTCAGCCTACAACAACGTAAGCCCTTACCCGCCGTAACTGTGCAAGGTTCATCCGCGCATCCGTCCTCGTTCGAAATTGACGGAGGACCAAAAAAATCTTGGCACCGATCGAGGAAAACAAGACGGAGGCCGGAAGCATGTTACGGGGTGGTCAGCGACCGGAAGTTCGGCTCGAGGGCGGTGGCTTGATTTTTTCGTCGTTGGACCATTTTCCCCCCCCACGAACCCTCAACCTCCAATAAAAAAAAGAGTAGACCGCAAGCCTTCGTCGACGCACTAGACAGTAAAAAAAAAAAAAAAAAAAAAAAAAAAAATCGGCCACGTATCGGACCTCAAAGGACGAGAAAATCGTTGATCGATCGTACCGGCGGAGATCATAAATAAGTATCCCAAGACCGCGGATAATAGAGCCATCCCATCCTCGAATCATCCGCCACTAGTCTCATTCAACTTTACGACGTGCGTGGGATAGCTTTGTATATCGATGTATTTACGATTTATATATACATATATATACATATACATACATCCATATATATGTGTATATCTATGCATATATACGCCGCATCACACGGTGAATGAAACTGCCTGGGGAGCCGGTGACGCCGGTGGGTCTGCGTGCAGGAACGGAGCTTTCTCGCTCACACTCTCACCGCGAAAATCGAAACACGTGAATGTCCCACTGGCTCCCTCATCGTTGCCGATGTACGGGGCAAATGGAATAAATCGACTCTGTCACGCAAACATCCAATCAAAGTGAAAAAAAAAAAAAAAAAAAAAAAAAAATACAGTAGTCGAGATCCAGCCGATATGAAAAAAAAAAAAATGATCAAGGGACCATCCGTCCGTCTGTGATCTCGATAGATCAAAGAGAAAAAAAAAAAAATCACATTGGCACATTGGTTTCATTGCGCGGCTCTTGAATTACGGAAGGAACACACACTCGCAAAATTATTTATAAACAAAGTGTTTCGAGATACTGGACGCTGATGATAAATTGTCGATGTTAATCGGATTACCTGAGATAGGTGAGAGTAGTCGTCCGACAGGGCGGACATCCGGGTTTCGGGTACAGCGAGAGTTGGTTTTACTTTTATTTTTTTAGCGATATGTCGTTGTCGTTTTTTTTTTTTAAGGACAGTAGACCGTAGTTTTGTTTTGTTTTCGTTTTTGTTCGTTTCGGATAATGCAGATTGAGCGACACTCCCTCGCACGTTAAAGTCGTTCCGATGTTGCTCGTCGGGCTTGCAGGACAGTACTGAATGTGAACTGGGGTGCTTGCACGTGAGCGGGAGACTCGGAGTGGCGAACTGTACTACACCGCTGAACCGAGATAGCGGGGAGGAACGACGGTGAGTTTGGAGTGTGTAGGGGTGAGACGAAGGAGTTTGCGTGTATTCGTGTGTGTGTGTGTGGGGGTGTATGTGAGCTTAACTTACCGGCGCGACGAGCGGCCACGACGGTAGGGGCGGCGGAGAGGCTGACGGAGCGCGCGCAGGGGACGATAAGAGCGGGAGGCGCGCAACCGAAATCCAGGGGAATGCAGGAGAACCGAGCGCGCGGAGCCCGCGATACGACCGGGTTCGGACTGACGTGGCAATACGGGTCACCAAACAAAAAATTTGTATCTTTTCGAGGAAGAAAAAAAGAAATGAAAAATTATAGCACCAGCAAAAAAAATTCGATGTTTTTGCTTTAAAAAAAATTGGGTCATGGCAGCGGGTCGATACTTATTATCGACCAATATATATCGTAATACGCATAATAAGCAAAAAAGGAGTTGTACGTTTTTTTGGAATGGATGTAAAAACAACGTAGGAGAGAGCGGGGCAAAATGGGACAGTGGGGCAAAATTCAATTTGTTCATAATTTTTCGATGACCCATTTTGTCCCAACGATACATCCGGATTTTCAACCGTGTTTTGCTCTACCGACCACCATCGCCATCATCCGAAAGTCATTGGAAAATTGCGTTTTGTCTCATTATCCCGTTTTGACCCGCTGTGCCATTTTGCCTCGTTCTCCCCTAAGGCAAATGGTTCTTACACAGTAAAATGGATACCAACGTTTCTCGTCCACAAACGTCCACAATCCGTTCCATGTTAATTTTACCAAAAAATCTTGCCCATTTTACGAAAATGTCTGTCAATTTTGCAAATATTTTTTGTGAAATTAACAACTAAATAATTATGGACGTTTGTGTACAAAAAAAGGTTTGTTAAATGTACAAATCTTTTTTACTGCGTATGACGGATACTGACAAGGGGGCAAGATGGACCTCCATTTTAGTCGGAACTTAATTTTTTACGTCTCTCAATAAATCGGCAAAAATAGTCTAAATAGACTATTTTTGCCCGGGGTGTCGTTTTGCCCCGCTCGCCAGTATCAATTAATTCGCGGGGCGTATTAACTTTCGGCGAAATAACAGCGTTTCAATTACTTCTCGGAGAGATGAAACAACGTAGCGAAACTCTAAGCCGTCGGGAATCCGGAAGAAGTTCAATCTCGATAACGCTTCTGGATCTCTCCCAGCGTCTCAGTGACTCTCCCGAATTCCTCCGAACCGCATTACCCTCTCGCATCCCCGAGCCGCCGAGCTTTCGAGGGAGACGGACGAACGAGCGAACTCCTCCGTCCTTTCCCATCGATTTACTGACGCGACGGCGCAAGCGTCGCAATTTCGCTACACGTTTCTCTCGCTTGATCCGCGAGGGATTCCCCGCTGTGCCGTGCGCCCGCCTGCCGATCGTGGCCGAGGATCGCTTCCACGCTGGCCCCACGGAAACTCACGCGAAACTAAACTTCTGTGTATAAAGATATACATATAAACTAGTGGTCGTCGTGGCCGGCGCGCTTCGCGTCCTGGTAAGCATCGACACTAACAGTCGCTCACAAACATTCACAAACATTCCGACACCTCCCAACACTTATGGACACTCACAGTGTGGGAAAAAAAAAAAAATCGTATGAAATTTAATGCGGCCGGACTGAAAGTTTTTATGCATAAAGTGGTATGTAAAATTTCATGTACAGTTGTGATGAAAAATTAACTTACAGTATACCTAAATCTTTAGAAACACTTTACTTTTGATCATTTACTTTGATTTTACCGTAAAAGTCCATTAATTTTTTTATCACAATGGTACGTTAAATTTAATGTACGAGTTTTTGCATGGAAACTTTCGGTCCGGAGTATTTCTATCAATCTTAAGTCGGCCACAGCCGCAAATGCACATTACCCGAGCTCCGGCATTGGCACGGAGTGTGATGGATGGAACTTGCGGGTGCAACAAAGTAACTAGAGGGATGCCGCCCGTAAATAGGACATAAATAAATAAATTAAATTTACAATTTATGCTTAACAGTGCACAGACACTTGTACTCGTATATCAATAATTACGTAAATCCATGAAAGGGACTTGGAACAATAAGGGCGTAAATTCGCTAAAAAAGAGGGCTTAGATTTATAAGGACGTAAGTCCATTAAGGGGCATTAAGGGGGTATTCAAGCCCCTTAATGGACTTACATCCTTATAAATCTTGTCCCTTTCATGGATTTACGTAATTATTGACGTATGAGTGAGTAGCTAGGTCGCAAGTGCATTTAGGGGCATCGAATGGTAAGGGCGTAAGTCCACCAAAAAAATTGGGACTTTTATTCATTTATTTGTATACAAACGGGTCAAGCCCAATGACAAGTAGATAGGAAATCCCATCCATCAATTTGATGTAGTGAGGGTGACCAGGCGCCAGACTGCGAGAAAAAAAGTTTACATAGCATAATCTAATAGTAGACGAGGCTTGGAGGCTAATCGTAGGGAAACATTGCGAAAAGACTGGACAACAACGCGGAAGCCAGCTATGGAGTGCATAATTCATTCGGTAAAACGGAACTTAGAACGAGATCGGCACGAATAAATACTTTTTAAAAAAACTCTGCCTCTGATTGGCTGTATGCTAACATAATTCAAATATTGGCCTATCAGAAGCAATTTTTTTCAAAAGTAATTAGCTGTGACAATCCATGAACGGGACTTAGAATAATAAGGACGTAAGTTCATTAAGAGGTTTTTCAGCCCAACGAGAGAGTAAATGCATTAAGGGACTTGGAATATCCAGGCAGCGAGTGCATTAAGGGACTTGGAATAGCAAGGGCGTAAGTCCTTTAAGGGCACTTCTAATAGTAAGGGCTTTAAGTCCGCCCTCGATTCTTGACACAGCGGCGACGGTGACAGCGACGAGACTGTTTTATATTATAGAGAGAGTTACATACATGTAGGGAGGTTTTGGACGGCCAACGAGCGACATGGACGGAGAAAGCCGCATCACTTCCGGTTTGCGAAGAGAAACCCTCGCCAACAAGATAGCTGCCGGTGACTTCGCACTCATCTGGGGCTATTGGAATCTGATTGTTGCGGTTCGCCTATATTCGGTGCAGGATTCCGTATAGGTAAACTCGCTCGTTGAATGAGGAAATATCGATCGATAGATCGTCATCGATCGAGACCTAGCAAGCCGGGTACTTCGCTCGGTCTCGAATAAATTCCCGTACCGTACAGTATTTCTGTATATATATCTAGCTTGTATATATATATATGTGTGTGTGTGTGTATGTGTGTAAATGGCCCCACCGTGCCTTTCCACCACAAAAGGACCCTCGCGAAGAGAACGGGAAGCTTTCGACCGGAGCCCATTTCGTGCTTGAATTTCGGTAAAGCGCCAACTTTCCGTGGCTTCTCGTTAAGTCTCGAGGCCACAATGGAGCACCGAACTCGAAAGCTCAAACCATACTCCTCGTTTCTCCGCCACAGTGTCGCTATTCCCATTCTAACAGCACAACGAATCGGCACTTCCGTCCTTGCGCTTTGCAACATTCTCGCGGCGTTTACGAACCAACGATTGATTCAATGGCGACGATTCGAGAAGCTGAAACCGGTAAACGTCACGCTGGTAAACAAAGAATTAAAAAAATTTAAGAAAGGAAAGGAAGCACGTCGGTGCGAAAGAGTTTCAGCGAGTGCCAATTACCCACTAGGGGAACTTCCCTAACGCATCGGTAAAATCGCAGCGGATAGAAAAGAGGACAGAGCGAGAGAACTCAAGTCAGTCAAATTTAGAGTTTCTCAAAACGGAAAGGGGGCAAAATGGACCGCAGGGCAAGACGGACATTTTTCAGAAATGGTCCGTCTTGCCCTGCTTCCCCCTAATCGATTTTCAGGACCGTAACTTGACGTTACAGCCGACATTAAGGTCCACGTTGAGGTGACTGCGTCCAGCCATACCTGCGAGCCGATATATCGGCATATTGCACAACGGAGGAGAGAGCGAGAGAACTCAAGTCAGTAAAATTTAGGGAAGAGCGGGGCAAAACGGGACAGTGAGGTCAAAACCCAATTTCCCAATAATTTTTTAATGCTCCATTTTGTCCCGACGATACATCCGGATTTTCGACCCCATTTTGCCCCACGGACGACCATCGCCACCCTCCAAAAGTTATTAAAAAATTGCGTTTTGTCTCATTATCCCGTTTTGCCCCGCTGTGCCATTTTGCCCCGCTCTCCCCTAGAGTTCACCAAAACTGAAAGGGGGCAAAATGGACCCCGGTCCTCCATCCGAGAGATTTCCTCATGTCTCGTGGATATTTAAAAAAAAATGGTCCGTCTTGCCCCGCGTCCCCCTAATCGATTTAGATGACCGTAACTTGACGTTACAGCCGACCTTGAGGTGACTGCGTCCAGCCATCCCTGCGAGCCGATATATCGGCATATTGCAAAACGCTTTCAGGATGAAAAGCGGCCTCAAGGCCGCACGAACAAACATCCCTAAGCCGGCGCGGTCTGGGGTAGGTCTGGACCAAATTGCGGGGCCACCGTGAAAATTACAGCGACCCAACAGTGACGTTATTCCATTCTAATTTTATTCGCTTGTAAGCCGGGCACGCATACGCACACAAACAAACCGTTGATGGAGAGCGGGGCAAGAGAGGATTCCAGCAGCAGCCTGCGGGCGAACGTTGGCTCAGGTCGAAGCTCTCCCGTGTTCCCGTAACCAGCAAGTTGTTCACCTTCTCGAGGCACTATACCCACTTCTAATATGATATGCTTCCTCCCTGCTCTCTCGACGTGGAGGAGGACGAGAGATAGAGGTAGAGAGGAAGAGAAGAGGGATCGATGGGGTCGCATTAATTATGTCTGTAACAACCGTGAAGGGTCCTTCTTCTACCGCCTTCCTTGCCTCCTTATGTTTCAAGCCCCTCGACATACTGTAGATACGTTAGCTCAGCACAATCTCGGCTGGCGCTCCGAGGAAATCTCCGGCATCGCGTCTATCCGGAAGGGGACTCGAAGATTTTTTTTTTTATTTTTGCGAGCAAAACACGCTCTCATTATCGCAGGAGAATAAAAGGTTCTTTTTTTTTTAATGCGTTTATCTGATCTTTTTTTCCCGGTAAAAAAAACTCGAGCACGAAATTAAAATAAAGAGAAAACAGTCGAGAGATCGAGTTGGAAGTTGAGAGGGAAAATTCTGCGAGCGTATGTCCGATGTTATATATATATATATAACATCGGACATACGGAACATCGGACATCGGACACGAAAGAAACGGATAAGTTGGACTAACAAAAAAAATTGATGATCCAACCAATTGTCTTAGTGCTCTGAGCGCCAGACGATAAATTGGTTGAGTCAACTCTTTTAAGTTGGTTGATATGCTATTCGCTATTAGCTGGGCCAACCGCTATACCCACAAAAAAGTTTATTCCAATCAAAGAAAATTTATTAGGGACGAAGCAAAATGTTTATTCCAATCAAAGAAAATTTATTAGGGAAGAAGCAAAATATTTATTTGGTTCATAATCTAATAGAGAATTTATTAAATTCTAATATATTTATTTGTTTGATAGTATTATTCTTTTTATTGACGTGTTCACGACTCTATAATGCGCGTTGCCGGATAATAGCCGTGTTTTGTCTTGGTGCCAAATATATAATTTCTTTGGCGCGAATAAATATCTGTTCAAAATCGTATTTTCAATGATTCGATTTCTTTGTGTCGAATAAACATTTATTCTAAAGTACAAATCAATAAATAGTCACTTCGAATACATTTTTTTTACTGAAAGTGAAGAAAAGCCGTTATTTGAAACTAATAAAGATTTTGTTAAGGCAACGAAATATTTCTTTTATGTTAATAAAGGTCATTTGAAGATCGAAATTTATTTGATTTGAATAAATCTTTTTTTCTGGGTGTAGGGAAATGGTTGGATTAACAGCACAGGTTACCAAAAATATTAATAATATTAGCGTGGTCGCACTAACAACTATAGTTGGTTAGGGTTCCTATAAAATTTGTTGACTATCCTGAATACTATTTTAGTAGTTAAACTAACTAATCGAGTTAGTGGTGTTCACTATTCGCGTCAACTAACTGTTAATGGTAGATTGAACTAATTGTAGGTCGTTATTGTAACCAATTTATGTATTTATGTAACAAATTTATGTAACAAAACAGATCGTTATAGTAACCAATTTATACCCAACTAATAAATAGTTAGGTGACCCAACCAAGCATTTTTTCCGTGTAGCGCACGGTTATCGACATCTCTGTGCACATCTGTAACTGATGTTGGCAAGGATACCAAAAATTATTCAAGCCACGATTTGTTTTTTTTTTTTTTCGATGAGGTTTTACACAAAATCAGGGCAATTTTAGTTATCGTAGCGTTTTGAGAGGAAAATTCTGCGAGCGGATGTCCGATGTTAAATATCGCGCGATTATCGACATCTATGCACGAATCTGTGACTGTTAGCTACGATACGAACAAATTATTAAAGGTAGGATTTTTTTCTCGTTGAGAGTTAACAATAAATCAATCCAATTTTAATTACGGGCTTCCCATTGCATCCCGAAAAAAAATGTATTCGATGGCCACAGTTTATTTGGTTTACGTAAAATACATATTTATTTAAATCAAATAAATATTTTACTTAAATGAAATAAATATTTTACTTAAATGAAATAAATAAATATTTTACTTAAATCAAATAAATATTTTACTTAAATCAAATAAATAAATATTTTACTTAAATCAAATAAATATTTTACTTAAATGAAATAAATAAATATTTTACTTAAATCAAATAAGTATTTTACCTAAACCAAGTAAACGGTGACCGTCAAATAAATAATTTTTCTGAGTGTATATCGTCATCATCGAGGATAAATTTTCGCCGTTTATGAAATTTCGCGAAATATAATCAAACGGACCGCTATGAAATCCGACGATGCGTGGTCCGCCAATATTGCTCAATTTGTTTCGTATTGTCATCCATTAACAAGCAGGTTCGAGCTCTAAATTGGTTCGTATTATCCGAAGTGGGGACTTCCTCCGAGGCTCCAATTTCTCCGGTCGGACTCCCGCCGATTTCAAGTTTTTAATTAAAACGTTCGAGGCATACCGTCGGAGCAAGAAACAAGGGTGAGTTCAGACCCGGTCGGCCCGCTAATTCCGCCCGCTTATTATATCAGAACTGGATCCGTTGCTGCAGCCGGGATATCACATCTCAGCACGCTTAACCATCGGGGTGAAGATATAAAACCGTTGAAAAAAATAAAATCGCCTCGGGAGAGAGTTGGAAATTAAGCTGTTGGCGTGGGAGAAACGCGCCAATCATCGTCCTTATTCTCGTTTATCGCCGACGTTGTAAAATTTTCCGGAAAAATGAAGAAATATTGCCAGACAGCGAGAGCCTTTATAAAAAAAAAAAAGAAGTAAAGGAATAAAAAATCCCCTTGCAATAAACCGATTTTTCTTCGTAGCCGAGCTACTGATTAAACATTTGAGCGATGTATCAAACGGCATCTACTGCCGCTGTTGCTTACGCCGCATCGTGAAACGAAACTCCGCGATTTGGCCGAATCGCAAGCTTTAATTAATTAATCGTTAATACCCCCCCCCAACGCAGGTTAATAGGGGCTGAAGGGTCGTTATCGTCCACGCGGCTAAATCGATAATATGCACCTGGCCTATTCTTTCGGCTCGGTTGGTTTCGAGTACCACGCGATGGGCAAACCACCCGATCAAGACTTTACGTTTATTTCGACGCATCGAAACAAAATTTATTCCTCTCCCATTAACAAGATGGAAGCTGAAAAAAAATGCCTCACAGAGATAATGCAAAACGCTTTGACTGGATTAAATAAAATAACGTTAACACAAAACGCGCTCTCGTAAAAAAAAAAAAGAAGAAAAAACATCTTCACGAGAACTCGTCCACAAAGCTTTTCGCTACTAGAAACAGTTACACGAACTGCCCGATGAAATTACATCGTTCCCCTGCGGCGAAATTGCGCCCGCAAAATTCGTACGCTGCACGTGTGCGCAAAAAAAAAAAAAAAAAAAAACAAAAACAAAAACAAAAACTCGAAACTGAAATGAAATTACCACGCGCCTTCTTAATTATTAACTAGTTTTTCGCTGAAGCGAAAGAGAAAAGCTCGAGACACAAACTGAGATATATATGTGTATAGATTGAGCGAAACTGAAAATGCGAGAAACCAAGAAAGACAGTGTCGGGTTTCATCCCTCGGTTTATTCGGTGCGCCGGCGCTCGGGCGATTCCACGGTGGGGTGTAGTTTCGAGCTTTTCGTGCGAGAAAGTTGCCGTTGCGAGGCGCTACCAGTATCGTAACATGGCCGTCGCACCGTGACACCCCTCGAGCCCATCGTGTGCTTTCTCGAGACCCAACGAGCCAAATCACCGGTACAGTCTCGTCGAGGGAAAGCAACGTGAGTAAAAACCGAAAACCGTCGAGCATGCCGATCGGATTGTTCGCTGTGAATTTTTCAATCGTTTTCGTGCGTGTGTCAATGTAAGAAACAAACACGGAGAAAAAATATTTGGAAGAAAAAAAAAAAAAAGTATCGCGACAATAGGGGATGAAATAGAATAGAGCGAGAGCCGGGTGAGACTAGCGCCCCGCTTCGTCGATCAATAAAACGATGGGGGTGGTATGTTTTGACGGTATACGCGTCTTCCTCTCTCGACGAGTCTCTGGTGGGGATTTCTCCGTCTGCAAAATGTCTCTCTCCTTTTGCATACACGATTCCGAACCATCTCCGCGAAGGAATTTCGCAACGCATACCCGAAACTACGAAGCACGAAAAACAACACACTCTGCCTTTCTCGAAACGCTGTACACTGATTTGAAAAATACGATTGAATCAACTGAGAATCGGGCAGGGACGTTCGAGTAAAAATTTTGTTGGTACAGCTAAAAAATTTGTTGGCTCAACAATTTGTTGGGTGATTTCACCAAAATATTTTTGAGTCATTAAAATATTTCTCTCTCCTTTTGCATACACGATTCCGAACCATCTCCGCGAAGGAATTTCGCAACGCATACCTGAAACTACGAAGCACGCAAAACAACACACTCTGCCTTTCTCGAAACTCTGTACACTGATTTGAAAAATACGATTGAATCAACTGAGAATCGGGCAGGGACGTTCGAGTAAATATTTTGTTGGTACAGCTAAAAAATTTGTTGGTTCAACAATTTGTTGGGTGATTTCACCAAAATATTTTTGAGTCATTAAAATATTTCTCTCTCCTTTTGCATACACGATGCCGAACCATCTCCGCGAAGGAATTTCGCAGCGCATACCCGAAACTACGAAGCACGAAAAACAACACACTCTGCCTTTCTCGAAACGCTGTACACTGATTTGAAAAATACGATTGAATCAACTGAGAATCGGGCAGGGACGTTCGAGTAAATATTTTGTTGGTACAGCTAAAAAATTTGTTGGTTCAACAATTTGTTGGGTGATTTCACCAAAATATTTTTGAGTCATTAAAATATTTCTCTCTCCTTTTGCATACACGATGCCGAACCATCTCCGCGAAGGAATTTCGCAACGCATACCCGAAACTACGAAGCACGAAAAACAACACACTCTGCCTTTCTCGAAACGCTGTACACTGATTTGAAAAATACGATTGAATCAACTGAGAATCGGGCAGGGACGTTCGAGTAAAAATTTTGTTGGTACAGCTAAAAAATTTGTTGGCTCAACAATTTGTTGGGTGATTTCACCAAAATATTTTTGAGTCATTAAAATATTTCTCTCTCCTTTTGCATACACGATGCCGAACCATCTCCGCGAAGGAATTTCGCAACGCATACCTGAAACTACGAAGCACGAAAAACAACACACTCTGCCTTTCTCGAAACTCTGTACACTGATTTAGAAAATACGATTGAATCAACTGAGACTCGGGCAGGGACGTTCGAGTAAATATTTTGTTGGTACAGCTAAAAAATTTGTTGGTTCAACAATTTGTTGGGTGATTTCACCAAAATATTTTTGAGTCATTAAAATATTTCTCTCTCCTTTTGCATACACGATGCCGAACCATCTCCGCGAAGGAATTTCGCAACGCATACCCGAAACTACGAAGCACGAAAAACAACACACTCTGCCTTTCTCGAAACGCTGTACACTGATTTGAAAAATACGATTGAATCAACTGAGAATCGGGCAGGGACGTTCGAGTAAAAATTTTGTTGGTACAGCTAAAAAATTAGTCGGTTCAACAATTTGTTGGGTGATTTCACCAAAATATTTTTGAGTCATTAAAATATTTTGCTCGACCAACTAAATATTTATTTGAACGTCCCTGCCCGAATGTCAGTTGATTCAACTGGACTTTTTTATCAGTGTAGACTAGACTCCCACTTGGACCATAGCCGAGACACACCTTTCCCAAAAAAGTGTATAATATATATTTTTTTTTGTCAGATATGAAAATATACTTTTCATAAAATTTTTATATAGTTAATATATTATGGAACATGTGCGACGGATATATGCGAGGAAATGTTTTAAAAAATGTAGTTTATCGTATACGATAGGATACGATTTATGTACGGAATATACATATATATTTTCCCGCAAAAATTTTGAAAATATAATTATCACGAAAATTTTTATATAATTAATATATTATGGAACATGTGCGACGGATATATGCGAGGAAATGTTTTTAAAAATGGAGGTCAACGTATACGAAAAGTATACGATTTATGTACGGAGTATACATATATATTTCCCGGTGAAAAATTGGAAAACATTTTTTTTACGAAAATTTGTATATAATTAATATATTATGATTTATGGAGATATATGTGACGGATATGTTATGCGACACATGCGATATATCCGAGACATTTTTTGTATATAGTTTTGCGTATCCGAAAAGAATATGATTTACGTACGGAATATAGATATATATTTTCCCGCGCAAAATTGAAAGATATACTTTTGACGAACATTTTTATATAATGCATACATTTTGATTTATGAGATATATGTGGCGGAAATATCCAAGGAAATCCCTCTTTTTATTTAAAAAAATATGTAATCGCGTATACGAAAAATTGTTTATTTAAAAAAAAAAAAATTTTAACACATGTTTCGCATGTACTTTTTATCCGTGAGGGATTCCCCCAACATTCTCACTTTCCGCGGCGCTTCTGTATCCCCGTTTTCCCCGAGCTTTAAACGCTTCGGCTTTCGGAGAACGTGCCGTTCCGCATGAATTACTCACGGCACAGTGTCTTTCCGCTTTCCCCGAATTTATTACGAATTTTTTTACACCACGATGAGCCTCGAGAGCTCGAACGAGGGTGGAAGATAAACAGATTCCAGGAATCAGCGGTCCATGAACGGTTTGGCTCGCCAAACCGTTAAAGCCCAATGACTCGCGGGACTTGGGATTTTTCTGCAAACTTCATTCCCTCGGACACGCGCCTCGTTCCCGGCGATCTTCGCGAGCACGCATTTGTCATTGACATTTAGTCTGCCGCGTTACCCTTTTCAAAACTCTTCCGGGGATATTGTTTGGGATTCTTATGTGGGTAGAAAAAAAAAAAAAAAAAACATGCTCGTGGCACAAGTTGATGATGAAGGGTGTATATCTGTCGCAGCCAGAAATCCGAGACGCGCAAGAAGGTCTCTTCGGCAAAACCCGCTATTATTCTCAGCGGTGAATTTCTGTTCGAGATCCGGGTTACGGTATCCACGCGTTCCATCCGTAAACTATATCTAGTCGCGGTCTTCGGCGCTTTCCGGCATCGTCGTGTGGGCCGTACGGCGACGCGAGAGATGTTTTTACCTCATCGACACACAAAGACCCCGGCACACCCACGGACCGGATGGAATCTCGCAAAAACAAGGGGGTGAATCTATAGGGTGGAGAAGAGGGTCGAGGATTCGTGCGGCTCCGAGAGAGAGGCCCGCGATTGTTCCACCGGGATTGAAACAGTGAAACTTACTTACTACGATGTCTGCCGGAGACTCCCGGGCAGAAACCGCAGCCAAATGGTATCTGGCTGGAAGAGCTCTTATCCTAGATTCCGGGGATCCGATATTATACGCAACTACCCTGGTGCGAGGGACACACGGGGCCGGTACTGGCACAGCGTCGGCCGGTGTTCGCCCACCGTCGGCCAGCATCGGTCCACCAGGGTAATTCTCGATAATCATCCTCGATACGTTAGAGACAGCGTCTGTACAGTAGGACCGCGATTATCCGAACCTCCGCGTTATCCGAAGCAACAAACTCATGCAACTCATGCGAGTCCTCCGCGTTACCGAGATGTTGGCTGGATTAATACAGAAAACTCGGATAAAACTGATAAAAAAAGCTTGCCTGCGCGCGAAGATGCTGCTTTGTTGTAAATGCTACATTGTTGCATACGCGCTTAAACTTGTGCAAGTTTGCTGCGTCTTTGTATTGCGAGCTGTAAATACATCAGCTCCGATTCTAGAGTCATTGGTAGGACATCGTGATGTTGTAAAGGTAAAGGATTGTGAAGGAAAAAAGTCGTGAATTAACTAATAAGGTTAATGTTTATATTGAGAGGTGTGTTATTTTTTTAAATAACCTGTAGTACTATATAATAGTCGTACAAGTTAGAATTGAGTACGTTATCCTTGTTATCCGAGTTTTCGCTTATCCGACATACGCTCGCCCCACATTACCGCGGATAAACGGGGTTCTACTGTACACTGAGAGAAAAAACGGGGATGGAGCGAACACAAGTGAGAGGTTGACCCGAACAAATATGATTGGCTCAATGATGATTTAGATAGGGGAGACCGGGGCAAAACGGCACAGCGGGGTAAAACGGGACAGTAAGGGCAAAACTCAATTTTCCAATAATTTTTGGATTCCCCATTTTGTCCCAACGATCCATCCGGATTTTCAAACCCGTTTTGCCCCACGTACAACCATCGCAACCATCCAAAAGTTATTGAACAATCGCCTTTTGCCGTGTAATCCCGTTTTGCCCCGCTGTGCCATTTTGCCCCGCTCTCCCCTAGCTCAACCACCGAGAGGTTGAGTTAACAACGTAAGGTTGGCTCAGCCTCTCGGTGAGGTTAAATACGGCGAAACTTATGGTGAACTCGAATCAATAGATCTCGTCGAGGCTGAGCCAACCTCAGTGAGGTTGATTGATTCAAATTTAGGTTGACTCAACCTCAATGAGGTCGATTTGTTCAAGTTCACCATCAGTTTCGCCGTATCTAACCTCGCCGAGAGCTTGAGTCAAGTTTATGTCGTAAACTCAACCTCTCGGTGGTTGAGCCACCTAAATCGTCACGGAACCAACCATATTCGGTTGGGTCAAGCGCTCATGTATGTTTCCTCCGTCCCCGTTTTCTTGTCTCAGTGTACGTGCAAACATTAAATCTTCCATTCTCGCCATACTTCGTGGGTGAGGATGAAGAGCTGGGATTTATCGAAGCATAGGAATGTGAGCCCGAAAACGTGTACATGTCGAAATCTCTATAATGCGTAAATACATCAGTTCCGATTCTATAGTCAATGGTCGAACGTCGTGATGTCGTAAAGGAAAAAGAACGTGGAGGACAAAAATCGTTAATTAACTAATGAAGTTAATGTTTATATGAAGTGATGTGTTATTTTTTAAATAACCTGTATTACTATATAATAGTAGTACAAGTTAGAATTGAGTACGTTATCCTTGTTATCCGAGTTTTCGCTTATCCGACGTATGCTCTTCCCACATTACCTCGGATAAACGGGGTTCTACTGTACGTAAAGGTACAGTAGAACCCCGTTTATCCGAGGTAATGTACGATGTCGTAAAGGAAAAAGAACGTGGAGGAAAACAGTCGTTAATTAACTAATGAAGTTAATGTTTATATGAAGTGATGTGTTATTTTTTAAATAACCTGTATTACTATATAATAGTAGTACAAGTTAGAATTGAGTCCGTTATCCTTGTTATCCGAGTTTTCGCTTATCCGACGTATGCTCTTCCCACATTACCTCGGATAAACGGGGTTCTACTGTACGTGCAAAAATGAAATCTTTCATTCTCGCCATACTTCGTGGGCGAGGACGAAGAGCTGGGATTTGTCGAAGCATAGGAATGTGAGCCCGAACACGTGTAAAAGTCGAAATCTCTATATAGCGGACATTTTTTTTTTTTTTTTTTTTTATCGGGCTTCCCTGTGGCAATATTCTTTTTTGGTTCGGTACACGACCAATAATCCGCGGATTCAATGGGCTGCACCCATCGGAAGGCTCATTTCCCAGACCAACCAGCTCGCACTAAACGTCGGAGGCGCCGCACGCGCGAATCGTACGCTTATGGTTGTTACACGCGCGGCATCGGCACGCACGTGTACATCGGACTATCCCATTTCCCATGATATATAGCTAGAGGTGCATTGCCCCGTGGGTTCGAGTAATCATCCAACACTTTGCGTGGGCACGAATCCACTTACCCGTATTGCAGGTCAAAGGTCGGTGAATCTGGTTACAGAAAGAAAATCCGTTTGCCATCGATCTTCATCCGGTAAAAACTAGAACGAACGTTGGTGTTCTTTTGGCGGCGTTATTTTACTTGTTACAAGGCACTGAGAAAACAGAAACAGAAACGATCTTTCAAAATCTGATCAAACGCACTTGCTCGTTGGATCGACCGCAATTTACAGTACAGCATGAGATTAATCCATGGTGGCCATTTTTTCTCCGGTAAAAAATTCCCTCACTTTTCACTCACTTTTCACCGACCAATTCAAAATTGTCCCTGACCAAACTTCTAACGGATTCTATTTTTTTTATTAATTATGCGAATGAAAATGCCTAATTATTCAGAATGACCGTTTTTTCGCCGGAAAAACATTCCCTGACTTTTTACTGACTTAGTAAAAATGTTCCCTGACCAAACTTCTAACGGCTTCTACTTAAAAAAATTTATGATGCAAATGAAAATGCATAATTATTGTATTAATATTTAATTCTATTTTTTTTTCAAAATATTCCCTATTTTTTTTTTAAAGCATTTTTTTAAGGCTTTTTTTTAAGGCTCCCTTTTATATACATCTTATTTATTTATAGAAGATTCGGCAACAATTTACTTTTCTTCGGACCAATATTGAAATTCCTGGCTTTTCCCTGACTCCCTAATCAACATTTTTTTCCCTGACTTTTCCCGGTTTTCCCTGACCGCGGCCAACGTGTTATTGTATGAATGTTTAACGCTGTGTATTTCTTTTTGTTTACTTTTTTCAAAGCTTCGTTTTATGTACTCTTTATTAATTTATAGAAGGTTCGGCTAAAATTTATGTTTTACCTGACCAATTTCGAAATTCCCCGACTTTTCACTGATTCCCAGAGGAAGTCTTTTTCCCCTGACTTTTCCCGGTTTTCCCGGACCGCGGCCACCATGTAATCGTATTCGTAGTGCTTTTATTTCATACGACCCGGTAAATTTCGCTCGGAATTTCTCCACATGTAACCCCGTTTTGAATCCCGTAAAAAAAATCATGATAAAAAAAGACTCCGGTCATAAATTGACTCGCGTGGGCTCGAAGCAATCGACATTCGCGCCCGGCGTCGCAATCACGTCGTGATGATAGGTGGGTTGGTTTTCCACCGGCCTGATATTTTTTTTTTTTTTTTACCCACTTGGTCGTCATCCATACATCATCGGGGATTTTATTTCCGGGTGTTCGTCTTTCGGGTTTTTTTTTTTTTTTTCTTTCGCCTTCCATTCACGCATATCCACACTGTACCCGACACGTTTGACGTGCAATCTACCTCATCAGGGATTATTGAGCCCGCACAAGCGAAAATGTACTAAGAGTACAAGGAGACTCGGCTTCCCTCCTCTCCTCCGCGCTGTCGTCAAGGACCATTGCCATGGAAGCAAAGTAACTCCATTCGAGATGGTTGAGCCCCGTTCCCGAGCACCGTAGTCGCTACTACCGGTGTTAACGGGCGCGCACCGTGCGCGAGAAGAATTTTCATCCTCGCTTTTGATGTCGTCAGCCGAGGCGAATAATTTAACAGGGAGACAGTGTGAACCTCCGGGGGTGGCGAGAATTCGTCACGCGCTTAACGCGCAGAGTACATAGACAGAGACGAGGGGTAAACCCGATGCGCGTCACGGCGCATGCGCCGAAATTAATTGCCGCTCGTGAACGCAGAAAGTAAAGATAAAGTGGATTAGGCAGTGCGGCCGATGTTCCGACGCAACCCTTCTGGATATTACCCGGTACACTCTGTTCCGTGTCTCTGACGCCTTTGCTACTTAGTTATTGGGACTGATAATTCCGCTCGTCACCCCATAATTAACGACGAGGATACCGGACTCATACTTTTGTCAACAATAATTATTATTTTTTAATAATAATAATAATAATTTTTTAATAATTATTATTCACTGTAAAAAAATTTGGTTTGAAAATTAATGAACGATATTGGAAGCTACTTTGCATAAAGTGCATAAATTAATGAACGATATTGGAAGCTTTTTTGCATAAAGTGCATAAATTAATGAACGATATTGGAAGCTTTTTTGCATAAACTGCATAAATTAATGAACGATATTGGAAGCTTTTTTGCATAAACCGTTTCCGAAATTTCAAACACATGTGCGTTGCGATTTTAAGGCAAAATTTGTATTTTTAATGGAGATTTTTGTTAAACTTCAGGCAAAAGATTTGTAATTTTAATATCTCGTGTTTTTATTTTACAATAAAAATACATTAATGTTCAATTGATGTAAGCTTTGTAGGCAAATTTCAATTTCCAGTACATTAAATTTACAACACATTTTTAGTGTTGTTTTTAAATAATAATCATCATTTTTATAACCGTCGATGTCTACATTACGAAGAGCCTGTGCGCCGCAACTTTGTACACAGAATCGATAACGAACATCGACAATGCACCGGGGTATCGACACGAGCCCGAGAGCTCGCGTGACGTGTTATCGTGAGGCGAGGGATTCGAGGATTTTGGATAGTGTTTGTCGATATGAAATTTCACCCGGACGACGCCCTTAGGTTCGGTTTCGCCTTTATGTGGCTTGCGGAGCCTGTTTCCCTTCTCACGTGCACCGATGCACATCAAGGTTTCAACCCGTAGAGGTTCGTCCTGACGTGAGATCCTGCCGAACTCCCCGGGGCTACGTCATATCCGTTCGCCTGACGGTTCGCGCGGTGATGCGCGAGCTGCCTATCACGAAAGTCCAAACAGTCTACCGATTACATCGTGCAAGACTTACCTTATATCCCAGAAGCTTCCCAAGGATCAGCCGGCATCTATCGGGTTGCAACGGCAAAAATGACTGCGCATCGTTGAACCGGAGTTCGTTCCGGAGTTCAGAAGAGTTCAAACGTAAGCTGAAAAAAAAAAAAAAAGTTAAAATTTTCTTGATACTTCGTTATTTTCGTAATTGAATTGACTCGGGGAAAAATGAAAAATAATAATTAACACGATGCATAAGTGCCGCGGGACAACGTATACGAGAAGCGCTGGTTGGGAGGGCACCCTTTCCAGACGCTGAATATATAGTTCGGAGCTACGTCGACGACGATGCCCTCGCCACTCTCGACTAATGAGAATACGATACGGCGATGTCGCTGACAGCGCGTTTGATCTCGTACCATTATACACGAGGTATTATATGCGAAAAATATATACGTGTATCTCCATTTTGTTTTTTTTTTTTTTTGCGGTACTCCCTTTTAGATAGACTTTGAGAAATCGAGTGCAAAAGCATACCGCACTTACGTGAAAAAAAATCATTGCATGAAATGTATCGAAATAATCGAAAGTTTTTTTATGTGGTTTTACTCGTTGATTAGCCGTCGCACGGGTTTGTAACTGGAAACCTACTCGGGAGAAATTTTGGTAGCGTTAAAAATGACGAAAATTTGTTTTCGCTGTTGTTAATGTTCGGCGCGACTTTGGGCCAAAACTGGCATCGAATTCTTATTCCGTATCCAAAAAATATATCGAATCATTTCGGCAAAACATTTGTTGCAAAACAAACGATTTAGCAGGTACCTTATTGGGCCGCGCATGCGCATTGTGTCCTAAGTCCCCATTTTAATCGGTTCCCCGACCCGAATTGTGTTATTTTTGTGAAAGAAAAATGGTCGTTTTTGCCATTATCAATCAATCCAAGTTTGGCTCCAGTTCGGAGCAAAACTGGTATCGAATTCGTGTTCTATAACCAAAAACTACGTATAGCAATTTCTCCAAGACGTTTATCAGAAGACGACTTATTTAGGAGCCACCCCATGTAACGCGCATGCGCCTCGTGTCCAAAGTCCCCATTTTAATCGGTTCCCCGACCCGAATTGTGTTATTTTTGTGAAAGAAAAATGGTCGTTTTTGCCATTATCAATCAATCCAAGTTTGGCTCCAGTTCGGAGCAAAACTGGTATCGAATTCGTGTTCTATAACCAAAAACTACGTATAGCAATTTCTCCAAGACGTTTATCAGAAGACGACTTATTTAGGAGCCACCCCATGTAATGCGCATGCGCCTCGTGTCCAAAGTCCCCATTTTAATCGGTTCCCCGACCCGAATTGTGTTATTTTTGTGGAAGAAAAATGGTCGTTTTTGCCATTATCAATCAATCCAAGTTTGGCTCCAGTTTGGAGCAAAACTGGTATCGAATTCGTGTTCTATAACCAAAAACTACGTATAGCAATTTCTCCAAGACATTTATCACAAGACGACTAATTTAGGAGCCACCCCATTATAACGCGCATGCGCATTGTGTCCAAACTCCCCATTTTTATCGGTTCCCCGACCCGAATTGTGTTATTTTTGTGGAAGAAAAATGGTCGTTTTTGCCATTATCAATCAATCCAAGTTTGGCTCCAGTTTGGAGCAAAACTGGTATCGAATTCGTGTTCTATAACCAAAAACTACGTATAGCAATTTCTCCAAGACGTTTATCACAAGACGACTAATTTAGGAGCCACCCCATGTAACGCGCATGCGCATTGTGTCCAAAGTCCCCATTTTTAATCGGTTCCCCGACCCGAATTGCGTTATTTTTGTGGGAGAAAAATGGTCAATTTTGCCATTATCAATCAATCCAAGTTTGGCTCCAGTTCGGAGCAAAACTGGTATCGAATTCGTGTTCTATAACCAAAAACTACGTATAGCAATTTCTCCAAGACATTCAACACAAGACGACTAATTTAGGAGCCACCCCATTATAACGCGCATGCGCATTGTGTCCAAAGTCCCCATTTTAATCGGTTCCCCGACCCGAATTGTGTTATTTTTGTGGGAGAAAAATGGTCGTTTTTGCCATTATCAATCAATCCAAGTTTGGCTCCAGTTAGGAGCAAAAGTGGTATCGAATTCGTGTTCTATAACCAAAAACTACGTATAGCAATTCCTCCAAGACATTCAACACAAGACGACTAATTTAGGAGCCACCCCATTATAACGCGCATGCGCATTGTATTCAAAGCCCCTATTCTACCCGACTCCACGACTGTCCCAACGAATTTTTATTTACTGCCATCCCAAATCGTAACGTCTCCACAGCGTACCCCGTGCCCCATTTTGCCCCACTCTCCTCGACACGCGACAGCCGTTATGTCCGGTTCGGCGTTGCATTGCCCGGGGGGAAATGAGGGGGCGAGGATGAAGGACGTTTAGCACGATGAGAAGTTCGAGTTACTATTCGATCGCTAATGCGTCGTCAATCTCGTCCTCTGTCATCTCCTCGATGCCGTATCCACCGGGTACACGTCCCGGTCGTCAAACACCTCACTATGGGAAAAGGGTTCGGACGTGTTCCTGGCACATAGGAAAGTTTCTCCGACGGACCAAAATATCCCGGCTGTCAGATAAAGTTATGGACTTTAGCGACGGCAGTAGATATATATATATATATATATATATATATATATAAATATATGTGTGTGTGTGTTTTTTTTTATCGGTCGATAATGCGGTGATCGTTCGCCCACGAGAACGTTTTCACAGACTGGTTCTCACGCTGAAAGGGTGCCAATCATTCGCGTGTGCGGAGTCGCTGGGAATTACCGGCGCATTCGTCCGCCCATCGGCGCGAGTTCTTGTCAGAGGCCGTCGGATGACCTACATAGGGCGGAGGAACTCTCCCGCTCGCTCGCCTCGTCATCATCGGGATATGTATGAGACTAGTGTCCCAGTTACTATCAGCCCTTACGCATCCAATTAGCAACTACTCGAACACAACGAAAAAAAAAAAAAAATCGACTTTTCTGAAAGTTTTTCGGATACTTCGTACAGGAACAATAATTGTTATTTACATTCTGAAGGTTGGGACAAAATTGGCAGTCCGGGAGTCGCAGATACTTGTTATTATTAATATATATATATTATTCCAATGGTGTGAAAATCTCAAAAAATCAACCGAATCGAGCCGCTAAAAACATTGCCCTTGTATAACAATAATCACAATACCTAGAAGTTATTAAGAAAATGGTAAAAAAAAAAATTAAATTGTGTGCATTGAATCGTGGACAAGTTCGGTCCCATCGTGAAATCGGAGCGACGAGTTCGAGTCTGAATCGCTTAATCAAACACCCCTCCTTATCCGTTCTCATAGCATCGGTCGATCCATCCGACGAGACCCCAACCAGCCCTCGCGATTTTTGGTCGAAGGACCGAGCGGCGGAGAATTCGAGGCTCTCATCTGCTACCACACCGGATCCGGGGTTTCTAGGATACTCGTACAGAGTCCGGAAATTCTACACTACAGCCCCAAGGAGAGTCTCGAAGCCGACTTGAAGAGCCGGAAGTGGAAAGCGGCGGTCGGGAGGGGGGGGGGGGGGGGGGGGGGGGGGGGGCAGGGAGGCGCGGGCCGTGTATTAGAGGCAGAGAAAGCGAGTATGGTTGATGGCGCTTCGTCTCCTCACATTCGAAACAATAGAGGCCTTACTTCCTTTATTCTTCAGAAATTTCGCGGTGTGGTTCGATGAGGCTGCGGAAACTGTGGAAAGAGCCAACGAACGGCTCGAGAGCGCCAGGGTGATAGGTTGGAGGGGGGCGGGGGGGGGGGGGGGGGGAAGAGTTAAGAAAAGCCGGGACGACGAAGAGTAGGAAGCATCGGGGAAGCAGCAGGGTGCACAGCTGAGCCAGTTGCGAAGGGTAGTTGAGAAGGAGGACGATCATAGGCATCAGACGAAAGGGATGAGGTATAGATGGAGAGTTGCCGAGGGCGAAAGGGGTGAGGGGGGGGGGGGGGGGGGGGGAGGGAGAGGATGCCGAGCGAAGTGAAACTAGGACGCGAGAGTCGCGCGAGCCCAGGACGGGGGGGCTTGAACTAGCTGGGGCCACTGACACGAGGCCGTCCACTCCTGGGGAAAACCAGGGTACCAACGGGGCTAGAGGGGCAAGAGGATAAAGGGGACACGCGGATTTTCACCCACCGCGCGAGGCTGCAACCTACTTTGCCCTGTGCCACCAACCTCTCGCAAAGGCCCCCCCCCCCCCCCCCCACCCTGACCCCCCTACATCCTCCCCGCGCCACCCCTTCGTTCACCCTCGCGTCTCGCCGACTCCATCGGCGAATCCTATGCACCAGGCGGACCACCCACGGGGACTGGGCTGGGATAGCCTGGAACCGGGGATCCTGTCGATCCGACATTCACGATATCCTTCCCCCTAACGTTATATAGGCGTTATACGACAGTTTCAATGCCCCGACGGGGATTTATTATTCGGTATTAAAATTCAGACGCGAGGTAGATCATCGCGGATGGAATTTTGATTTCTTATTTTAATAGGAATCCGGGTACAATTCTCTCGGTGTCGTCGGGGTAAATTAATTTTCGATATTGCATCGAAAATCCTTATCGCCGACTGTTCGCGACGAATTTTCGTTGACGATCGATCTCTTTTTTTATTTACTTTTTACAGTCATTTTTTGATGGATAAAAATTATTGTGTGATTTCTGTGATTTTTTGTAGAATTTTTGTACGAGCGGGAGGCACCGAACGCAGGCTTGTCTGACCTTGACAGGGGTTGCTCCACTCGTGATTCGCCCGCTTCGCCGAGTACCCGGATCCGGTACGCCTACTGCATACCCTATCTACTACGTTCCATTTCTCGTTCTCACCCGTTCATCAGTCTATTGATGTGGTTGGTGGGGCGAGAGGGGGGGGGGGGGGCAACGTGCCAAAAGCCCGCTCCAGCTTGGACGACTAATGCCGTCCGATAAATTAATAATGCTCGAGCTTCGTCGTCCCTGTACCTTCTACGTTTTGTAAATATCTACCTATATCTATATACGTAAATTTGATTGGAATATCGAAAATTAATTATACTGGCTGGATACCTAACTCTGGCAAAGTAGTAAAAATCGAAGGATCAGAAATATATTTCCGCGAAATTATTATCATATCATTTTATTCCCGTGCGCAATTGCATATACCCGGAAAAAAAAATGTATCCGACGGCCACCGTTTATTCGGTTTAAGTAAAATATTTGTTTGACTTAAATAAATATTTATTTTAATTGAGTAAATAGTTACTTAAATGAAATAAATTTTTATTTAAATCAAATAAACGGTGGCCGTCAACTAAATTATTTTTCTGGGTGTAACGACGAGAGCTTTATGTGTATGTATGTATATTTTAAATTTTAAATATTAAATATAGTTACTAATATATATATATATATATATACAATAACAAAATATTGAATCGGGACCATCTGGCCTCGTTAGCCGAGGCCGCGAAAACTCCCACAACTTATTATAATGCGAGAATACGCTCGCTGAAACTCCGAAATTAAATTAAACATTCAAATTAATTTTCTCTCAGCCCTCGGGGGTCCAATTTGCACCAGTTTACCGTGGGCCCGGTATCTGCGAAATGGCATGTGAAAATTCGAACTTTTGACACGATAATGCACATGTATTTTATAGATGATATTGCGTTGTGTCAATTCTCGGGAGATTACGCTGGCGAAAACGGGAGGATTATTGCATAAACACGATGAGTCTATGGTTTAATGTATAGGGTGAAAATTGTGAATATGGCCATTCCAAATTGACAAGTGAATCGATGACATATGGACCGGGTCATTTTCACCACTTTTACCCTACACACATATATGAACACATATACGTAAATACAAAATATTTTATACATTAATGTAAAAATATATAAATAGTAGTAGATGCGCTTTAGTAGCCACAGTAATACATGATTCGGTGGTATTGCGTGTAACATGTGTGACTACCTGTTTTATTTCTTTTCTCAGGTTAATAGGCCATTGACCGGGGTCTTTCAGCCATATATATTAATGTAAAATACATAAGTATATATATATATATGTATATATATGTCAGTGAGCTGGTAACGTTACCCGAGGTTCGGAGGATGCGCGCCCCGTCGCCGGGGACGAAACAGTCGCGAAACGCTGTGAAATCGGGTCAGTAGGTCGACGTGGAGATGCGTTTTCAGGGCAACGTGCTGTGCTGGTTGCCCGTGGAGATCGGTCGCGGTACGGAGGCGAAGCTTTCGTGATTGGAACGTTCCCTCGATGCTTGCTCTATCTCCGAGTTCCCGTATTATATAGGGCAATGGCACCGGCAAACGACCGTTCGAGCCTCCCAAAGCTTTCGACTCATTTTTAAATCCTGAGCTATTGTTTTTCTTTTTTTTTTCAGTGAAAATGCCGAATAATCACAGACAATTATTTACCATGCGAAATTCCTGATTTTCATACCTTAAACTTTTTTTAAATATATTCGAGCCGTTGCATGCATTTTCGTCTCCACAACGATAAAGTATGTGAACATCGGTTTTGTATCCGAGCTTCCGCGGTTCCGTGCACGTACTCTACTCTGTTACGAACGATTTTATGAGAAAACTTCGCTTTATCGTCTGTCAATACGACGATGAGCGATACACGAACTTATCGTGCGGAAGTGCGGTATCAACTGTCGTACGGCACGTAACGAAACTTCATTGGATTTGCGGTGGAACAAAACGTGACTCATTCCTTTTATCCATACGCAGTTTCAACGGTATTTTTGTTAAACGTTCTTGCCATCTTTATTTTCCACGCATTTCCCATATAGGATATCGAATTCCGTTGTTGATATTTCAACGATTTTTACGTGACTGATGCACCGAGAGACTGACCCAGTAAATATGACTATATCGCTTGAAAGATATTACCATAGCACATAGTAGCAGGGAACTAGGGCGCCACCTATGGTAGGAAGTACCGGATTTATAAGAATTTTTCGTAGATATTATGGTAAAAATTCATGACCCTGAAGATATCTGCGTGTGCCCAAATTTCATCAAGTTGTAATGGTTGTATTTCGCATTGTACAAACTTTGTTCGAGGAAGTTAACTTGGAGATTAAAATTCTATAAGTGAACAATTGGTTATTGTCGCTAAAGCCGTGCACTGATAGAGACTGGCCAAAGATAAAACTTGATGCCATGCAGATATCTTCGGGGTCGTAAAAATTCTTGGAATATCTGAGACTTTCCGCCATAGGTGGCGACGTGATAGGCATTGTTCTTAGATATTATGGTAAAAATTCTTAGAAAATCTCAGACTTTCCGCCATAGGTGGCGACGTGATAGGCGCCCTGTCCCTACTACTATGTGCTATGGTAATTTTTCTTAGATGAACGGTAGTTTTTACCAGATCCTTCTCTCAGTGTAGCCGCCTACATGGTAGACGATCTATCGACGTAGGGGAGAGCGAGGCAAAATGGCACATCGGAGCAAAACGGCATAATGAGACAGAACTCAATCTTCCAATAACTTCTGGATGGTGGCGATGGTGGTACGTGGGGCAAAACGGGTTTGAAAATCCAGATGTATCGTTGGGCCAAAATGGGGTCATCCATAAATTATTGAAAAATTGAGTTTTGTCCTCACTGTCCCGTTTTGCCCCGCTGTGCAATATTGCCCCGGTCTCCTCTGGGAGCATTGAAGTGGAGCATCGATATAGGAGCATTGAATTTTAAAAATTCTTTACATTTCGAATTTGTTGCAATTTGCCATCAGATTGGAAAATAACATCGCAACTCGAAGTCCCTAAAGCCAGTCGCCAAAATGGCCCCTTTCAAGCTACGATTCTCAAAGATGTCGAAGTCGCGAAGCAGCGGCAGCAAGGGAAGTCGCAGCAACAGCGTGGAGTGCGAAGAGCCGGCGCAACCGCAACAGCCGAATAGCAGCAGTATCCATGCACTCGTCGGTTCCAATAGCCGACCGGAAACACCCGCTACCGAGAGCAACAACGTCGTTGCCGTCTGCAACGAGTGCGCAGGCTTTCCGGATTCACCCCCACCGTCTTACCAGCACGTTCTCGAAGAAGTGAGTAACGAAATTCCAAACGATGCCTCAAGCGCACTATACGCTGTCAGCTTTTTTTTAAATCAAAGTTGTGATTCCAAACGATTATTTTTCTCCATCCGAGTCAATTTTTATACAATACTCGAAGATCGCATGGTAACATAGAGTTTTTATATTTAACGAATACGTCTTATCCACAATTGTCCAAAAAAATTCTATTTGGTGCACTTTTTTTTTTTTTTTTTTACTAAAAAATACCATTCGTAAAAAAAAATTATTTAACAGAATAAAAATAGCGTACATATGTGGAAAACAAATGCTCGATAAATGCATAAACCTTTCATGTAATGCACAAGATTCCCAGGACGAAAATATTACACATCCTGACCACATTTTAGCATATGTGGAGCGCACCATACCGAGAGCTTTTTTTAAAATCGAAGTTGTCATTCCAAACGATTCTTTTTTTTCTCCATCCAAGTCGGCTTTTATACAATACTCGAATATCGCATGACAATATGGGGTTTGTATATCGAACGAACACCTCGTGTCCACAAACGTCCACAATTTTTTCTCGTTGATTCGACATTTTTTAATTGAAAAATGTAATTCGTTAAAAAAACATGTAATAATGAAATAAAAATAAAAAGAAATGGTGTACATCTGTGGAAAACAAAAGCTCGACACATGCAAAAACCTTCCATTTACTGTACAATTATCCCCCCCCCCCCCCCCCCCCCTAAAATTTCACACATCGTGACCGAATTTTATATACACTGGGTATATCGACCACCCGGGCAGATAAATTTTCACCAACATTTTTGCTGTATTTTATATTTCGCATCCCCGGTGATCTCTCCGAAAGAAAATTTCAACGAGATTAACGGGCAAAATTGATGATTTTTTAAAAATAATCCAGAGATATTACAAAACTCTCCGCCGATGCTGATTGATTGTTTTTCCATTTCATCGTCGACATTGTATGCATCAGCATTTACCGCGGATGTTATCATTATAGATGTTTTTTTTTTTTTTGTTTCATCGATATGACACGATAGCGCTGTGCGGTCTCCGATATTTGTTATTGGTAACCACGCGCGTCGGTTTGTAGCTGTCCCACATATGTTTCGTCCGACACTCTCTCGCAATGTGTTCTCGATCGCGCTAATACACGTCCCCGTTCGGAAGCTCTCGGCGTTAACGCGCTTCGACGTGCGAGCCTATGTGCTTTGCGTGCCGGCTATCAAATTAAACCAATTTATCACCCTATTTCGTCGAGGGTAAACGGGGGAGAGCGTTGAGTTCGAAACATTTCTGGGAATTCGGGCTGCGAAACGAACGCATAGGCCTCGGTGCGGTTCACCGCACGGTTTCGCCGGTGCGTCGGGCGTGCTCGACCGATGCGCGTTTAGTTTCGCGGTCCAAACGTCGCGGTTGCTGAACTCGCGTGCGGCTTTGCTATGAAGAGAGCCACGGCCGGAAAACTAGTTTGAACGATCGTGCCAGCATCCATCGCTTCGTTATGACACTCATTATATTGGCTGATTTGTTGGCACACGTTCACGAATAATCGGCCCCCGAACCCGAGGCCGCAACGAATCCATTGTGTTTCCGTACAATCGCGATTACCGCGGTAGCATGAGGGCACCCTCCGCGACCGCAATAACGAGACAATGCGCAACATTTATTTTCGACCGATAAGGTGAAGGGCCTAATTACTGACACCCCGAGCTCCGCGTGGCATTGAAAATGAAAGAAGATTGTTAAAAACTGCGGAGGTATTGAAACAACTGGTATTATAGAAAAGTTTAGAGTCTCAATCAACTGAAACAAGTATTATGTTATTATTTTTGAGCATTTTGCTTCCTCATAGAGGAAGCTTTGTTTTGGTAAAAAAAAAAAAAAGTTGAAAATTGAAATTTTCACATCGCTTCCTCATAAAGATAAAAATTAAAATTTTTATGTCGCTTTCTCATCAAAGTTAGAAGGTGAAATTTTCATATCGCTTTCTCATAAGGTTCCTGTATTCGCGAAGCTTCTTTCATGAGGATGCATTGTCTGTATTTTTGGCTTCCTCATAGAGGAAGCTTCGCGCATAAAGGAACCTTATGAGAAAGCGATATGAAAATTTCAACTTCTAACTTTGATCAGAAAGCGGTACAAAAATTTCAATTTTCAACTTTATGAGGAAGCGATATGAAAACTTCAATTTTCAACTTTTTTTATAATAGTGTAGAACCCTGTCTGTCCGAGGTAATGTGGGGAGAGCGTACGTCGGATTAGCGAAATCTCGGATAACACGGATAACACACTCAATTCAAACTTGTACTACTATTATATATATATATATTTTTAATGATTATAATTTCGTTAATCAACATTAACTTCATACAAACATAACCCATTGACTTTAAAATCGAAACTGTTGTATTTGCAGCTCGCAATATAAAGCAAAGTTGTACAAGTTTAAGTGCGTATGCAACAAAGTCGCCTTTACGGACTACTCCGCGCATAGGCATTGCTGTATTATCCGTTTTATCCGAGTTTTACGTATTATCCAAGCTTACACCACGGTTCAGGCGGAGGATTCGAATGAGTCGGGTGCTTCGGATAACGCGGAAGCTCGGTTAATCGAAGGTCGGATAAGCGAGGTTCTACTGTACCCTCGAAATATACACACGGTTGTTAATGACCCGATTAGTGCCCTACCATTTTGTCATATAGCCCATATAGTGACCTATCAAGAGCCCAATCACTGACCTATACCGTCTTGCATCTATGCCCGATTAGTGACTAGGAAAACAATAACATTCTGAGCAACATTGAGGTTATGATATTCCATGCCCGATCTTCGAGTCCTGATACACGAAAAATTGTAGGTCATTCATAATCCTGCTAATTCACATTAACATTGTACAAACATTATGCATTTCAATAACTATTTTAGTTAAATTCTATACAAAAAAGACATAAAAGGCAATAAAAACGTAACTCACCAGCTCATCGCGTTGATTGAAATGACCGGACACATATGGGAGCATACACTGTTAAAAAAAATTGTAAATTTAATGTACCGATATTGGAAGCTTTTATGCATAAACCAGTATATTAAATTTAATTACAAATATTGTGTAACATTAAGTACTTTTAAAGCAGTTTTATTTAATAGTTTGAGTACTATTGAAGAACTTTTATTAAAAATACCACTTTTTTTAAATCATTTTTTATTTACCGTACATTAATTTTATACAACATTTGGATATTAAATTAAATATACTAGTTTATGCATAAAAGCTTCCAATACAGGTACATTAATTTCCAGGCAGACATTTTTTACAGTGTAAGGCGTCTTTGTAGACTTAATTCTGACCTATGTATTTACCGGCGAAATTGTAATTTATAATTATTTGCTCGTGCACTACGGTTTTAATTGACCCTTAATCACACAGCACAACTTAGATTCATCATTTTATTGGCTTCTGATAAAGAAAACGAACCAATTTTAGAAACGCAATTAACGAAACTGACAAAAAAAATGGCCTGCGCGACCTTGTTTCTGGCGGGTTCACAGATAAAACTCTGATAGTCGACGGTTTTATAAAATTTTGACTCAATGCCGATTCAATTACATGATTACATGATGCACAATAAAAAAAAAAAAACAGAAAAAACATTTGAGTATGTCGAAAGTAAATAGGATTTTTGATCGTATATATAACCTGTAAATACGAGCGATATCAAAATTTCAATTTCCAACTGTTAAAGGTACTGAAAAGACTGATTCTGCATAATAATCAGTTCAACATGTTATTAACAAATCAATCAAAAAATTAATTGCTGAACAAATTACCCGGAGACCCAATTTTTTTAAATTTATATACACCGTGACACGCAAATTATCACAAAGAGAGATCAATGTAACGCGCCTCGCTCGTGGTACGGGCTTTGGTAAAAATGCGACGAGCAATATAATGCTAAACTGTCACGGTGACGGACAGAGTTTTGTTGTCGCTAACTGTATCACCTCACACCCGTATTTCACGTTCACTTCATCATATCTCGGGAACCGCTGGACGATTATGATCGTAATTAGGCCCATTGGAAAGATTGGGTCCGAATTATATCATAAAAGTGTCCTTGAAAATTCGATCTGATGCTTCGTTGCCGAGATCGAGCCGACCGAAAATTATCGCGTTAACTCACGCACAATCGAAAATTTTTGGATCGATTGCTGATCGCGATCATCGTACACAAGAATCCACCGAACGAATGTGTTCGGAATTAAGCGAACTGGAAAGCTTGGATAGACATTCTACAGTAAAATTTTAATATCATTTCGATCCGATGATTTATTTAAGAGGTAACGTAGTGCAAAGATATACTTCCGGCATTTTGGAGTATAACTACTTGGTAGCGTTCTTCGCTCGCTTAAATTTTTTTTTTTTTAAGTACTTGGCGTCGAGACGCTACCGCGTCTCTTGCTATGATTAACGGACAGTAATTGGGCCGTTCACCTTATGAACCGTGAAATCTCCTCCTGCACAGCCGAGCTTGACTCAGACAGTATTTAAAACTGCATTTTTTTTTTCTGACCTCAATGTCGCTCAAAACAGATTTCGCATATGCATAACGGTGCATGCTATCTGAACGAATTTGCTTTTTATTTATTTATATATTTGTGAATATATGGGACAATGCCCTTTCGACTTGAGTGCACATACAAGTGTGCGCATGCGCGCGCATCCGTGCCCATAGAGCAGTAAAAGTTGTGCAGGATAAACGCGACGCAATGCTATACGATACAATATAATATAATCGGTAGGATCGATATCAGGCGGATGGCTGTGTGGTTCGATTTTTTTTTCCCCTTCTAAAATCTCGGATGTAGCAGCTGTGCCGTTCGGAACGCCTGACGGGAAACACCCACGATACACAATAAACTGGCGATAGACTTTTAAAATAGTTCATTACAGATTTCAATACCGAACGGAATATTTCGCTGCGCCTTAAATAAAAATTCCATCGCGCTAAGTTGAAATCGATCGAAGACATTCCATCGACTAGGAAAGATATTTGAAGGGGGGGGGGGGGGATGAACGAAACCCCGACACAAAATGTGCGGTTTTTACAAAATTTTCTTCTCGCAGGATTTAAAAATAAACGGTGGGACAGGTCCATGTTGCCCCGTTCTCCCCAATCCCCGGTCAGACCTTTTGTCCGCACTTTTTTCCAAGGTCCAATATCTTGATTGATGCGTCCTGTTATTGTTTCGCAGACGCGACAGAAAAGATCGACAACGACTGTGACGACGAGGACGGAGGAGGAGCGCGATGAGAACGAGGAGGACGAGAACGCTGCGGAGGAGAGAAGCGATCAGCGTCAAATTAAGCCTGCCGAGACGCAAAGAAGTGCCGGAGGCGGCGGTCCGGGCGGTGGAAGAACGCCGGCCAAGGGACCGGAGATCCTTCACAAATCCAGCAAAGAGCTTTACAGAGCGGTCGCAAAGCAATGGGGAATAACGTGCAAAATGAGCGATCAGTGCAGGTGTTTCGACTGTCAGGTAAGCGGAAGTGATATGCTGGAGGCTGATATATCGATTATCGTTGTCGCACCGGTGTTTTGCACGGTAACCCCCGACTGTTACGCACCGTGTGTCGACTTTATACTCGAGCGTGTCAGCCGCGTTGAAGCTCAAAGGAGTGGAATTAAGTTGTCATCCTCGCGTCAACGTAGAAAATCTCGGTATCTAGCACTGAAAATACACATCGCGTGACGTTAAATCTGACGAGCTCATTTCGCTTTGTACAATCATCGAAGAATACGCCTTTACGACTCTGGTCACGCGATAAATACTGTGGACAGTTAATCGTACGGTAAACTTGTCCGTTTACATGCTCGCAATGATTTATATGGGAGGTCGGACCAGAACGGATACGCTGGGAAATTAAGACCGCTATGATTCCGGAGCTACGGATTGATTGGTTGGTTTACCTAAAAAACTTCGATTCGTTTTAATTATTTCGGTCGGAAGAAAAATTGCTGTTGGGGTAAAAATGGGGCACCTCTTGACGTCGTTGACCTTATCGGTATCACGAGAACTGACCTTTCTTCCCGATCTTTCAATTCGGTCCTTTCGATGAGGTAACCCATTTTGCCCCGCAGTGGCAATTAGGAAGTTCTCAGTTGAATCCACTATAATTAACTTCTTCATGAAAAAGATCAGGAAATCGAGATTCTCAGAAAGCTTTCTCATCTCATGTACTTTTGTTTACAAAGCTTCTAGAAAAGATCATTTTACGTGATTATTTGACTCCCTCATAGAGGAAGCTTTGTCGGTAAAAGAAAATAATCGGGTTTGAAAAATAAAGCTGTTGATAGTAGAAAAAAGCACACACTTTTGCAATATCAACTACAAAGATTCCCTATAAAAATAGTAATTATTCGTCGTTTATTTTTTCCGCACTGATCGCGAATATGCGACTTATTTTACTCTTAACTTAAATAAGGATCATTGGCCGATTATAGTCCCTTTGTGTACAACTCTTTAACCTGATAGTTCAAATATTGTAACAGCTAGTGTAAAATAAAAGAACGCGTAAAATTTTTATGACTGAAAGCATTTCACCAAACACTCAACCGAACACTCAACCGACCATTAGAAATTTCAGCTTGACAGCGCAAGCTGTTCTCAAGTTATCTATGAAAGGTTCAATTTTTCGGCTCTGAGCACTCACATACATGCACGCACACGCACACGCACACGCACACGCACACGCACACGCACACGCACACGCACACGCACACGCACACGCACACGCACACGCACACGCACACGCACACGCACACGCACACGCACACGCACACGCACACGCACACGCACACGCACACGCACACGCACACGCACACGCACACGCACACGCACACGCACACGCACACGCACACGCACACGCACACGCACACGCACACGCACACGCACACGCACACGCACACGCCCACGCACACGCACACGCACACGCACACGCACACGCACACGCACACGCACACGCACACGCACACGCACACGCACACGCGCACGCACACGCGCACGCGCACGCGCACGCGCACGCGCACGCGCACGCGCACGCGCACGCGCACGCGCACGCGCACGCACACGCACACGCACACGCACACGCATCCAGAATTTATTTCTAAATTGGATTTTCCGACATGTGGAACATTCTAAACACGTTTTCATTAAAATCTCGACAACATTTGTTGTCATTAAAACAAAGCTTCTTCTACGAGGAAGCAAAAATAAATCAATTTGGTTATAAGTTTTTGAATTAATTTTTGACCGTGTAACATTAATTTTTGTCTTCTTACCTATACGTTCGCAGAGCCACTACTTCGACTGCGAGTACGAGAGGGACGAGCAAGGGAAGTCCGACGGTGGTTTGGGGGCAGGCACGCCGATCTACATAGCCGAGGTGTTACACGGCACTGCCTGCGTTATACTGTAACCGCGCGCTAAAACAGAAACACGTACACATCATTGGATATATTGTTGAGGCTCGGTCGTGACTCGATCGTGAGAATTCTCCAGCGAATAACTCTCGCTGCTTTAATGGAGATATTGTATTTTTCGTATGTGGAATTGAATCGTACTGTGCGTTCGGGGCATAACGAAATCGAGGGATTCGTTAAATTCGAACGACAGATGAAAATGATGGGAACATATGACGACGAAGTGAATTTTGGGGCAACGCTTGAATAATAATCATTTATATATACATATATATGAAAAAAATAAAAAATAATAATAATATCGGGATGGAACGTCAGGATACCGTAGACCGTTAATCAAATTTGATCATTTTTTACAACAAAATAAACGCACCGATTGTATTTTATTATTTAATTGAAAAAAAAAAAAAAAAATCATCGTTAACAAACATTTTGTGGTGCTCCGAGATTTTATGTCGGTCCACGGTATACGTCGTCGTGTACGAGCGCCACGTGCCAATCCGTTAATTACTTTATCGATTGAATGATCTGACCAACATATTTCAGAGATCGTAATGACGTAAAAAAAAAAACTGTCGATTTTTCCAGGCCACACATCTACGAGTACAACTCTGGTACCAAAATCACTGCTGGACGTGCACGTCCTTTTTTTATTTATCGAATTTATTTGACCGAGTCAACTGATTGGCACGTGGCGCTCGAGCATCCTCGAGATGACAACCGGCACCCGCCGGTCGTACCGATTAGAATACTCTCTGTTGTGTGTATATTGCCCATACAGTCGACGAATAAAGTACTAAAAAAAATTGCATTTGCGTACTTGAAACTTTAATCACCGACTGTATGTAATTAATGGTGGTTGCGAACTATTTGAGCGTAATGTTGTACGCAAATTGTCAAAAAAAATCGGCGAAGTTTGTAAAATTGTTTTTCACCGAAGAAAGAAAATATGGAATATATATATATATATATATATATATAAATATATATATATAGAATGCCGGTGTGGTTTTTGAATTGTGGCTTCGTACACAGTTACTTTGCGATCGGCGTTGGAGCAAAGAGCGCTAAAACGCGCATCCGTGACCAGCTGACGCAACGACGCGATGCAGCCTTGGTCCGATTTATTCGCCGCGCGATAAATTGTTTAAAGAGACAAGGAGAACGAGAGAAGTTTGTGCTGACGAGAGGTATAGAGTGGTTGCGAGCAAAAAATAAAAATAAAAAATTGTATCGCAAAAGCTAAACGCACCTGCATCGAGCGCGGAGGGCCGGAAACGTAATCCGTGTGTACGGAGATGGGCGATTTTTTTTAATAAGCCAATTAATAAAAATATTAACTACTAACTATTTCTATGTCAGTCTGCCAATAAACAACTTTCGTGTCTCTCGTTTATTACGAGACGACGAATAATTCAATTAACAGTGAAAAACATAAATAAAGTAACAAAAAAAAAAGAAGAAAAAACATTACAGAGATATAGATAAATGTTCAATGTCGCGCTGAATAGAAGAAAGACGCGTAATCCATCGTCAAAGAAAATAATAATAAAAATATTTCGGGTTTTCCACGATGGATATTTTAATTGCCAAAAAAAAAAAACGAGATGAAACGGTCGAAGACGAGCACCCATAAGATTGTGTACGTAGACGGCGAAAGGTTTAACGACTCCAGAATTTTTCACGACGAAGCCTAGTTGTTCTATATTTTATATTTTTTTTCCCCTGAAGCTTCGCACTGAATGGGCAAAGAAATATCGTCAAAAACAAATAACTGTTCGCTGTTTAACGAAAAATAAAAATAAAAAAAATTGTAATAATAGAAAAATTTTATGTCAATTCCCAGCGATAGAACGCACTGGCGAAGTTGTGCACACGTGCATTCTCCTGGTCCAGCCTTTTTTTAAAACTTCCCGATCAAGGCAATTATAATGAATAACCGATCGTGACGATTCGACCGTGCAACTCTTACGTGTTTGTTTAATTATTCGTTTAATAATAATTTCCAGACGTCCCGGGTACGTCCGAGGAGAAAAAAAAATTATAAATAAAAAAGCGCCGATAACCCGAGAAACAAATGAAAGTATTATATTCAACGGAAAAGGCGCGTGCGTCACGTCAATTCCATACGCCGGGTTGCGACTCTATGCGTCCGAGCTGATATTAGAACCAAATAACAAACAAAACAAAAAAAAAACGTTGTACTCTCGTCACAACATCGCACACGATTAGGGGAGAGTGGGGCAAAATGGCACACCGGGGCGAAACGGTATAATGAGACAAAACGTATTCTCCACTAACTTTGGGATGGTGGCGATGGTGGTACGTGGGGCAAAACGGGTTTGAAAATCCGGATGTATCGTTGGGACAAAGTGGGGCATCCAAAAATTAATGGAAAATTGAGTTTTGTCCTCACTGTCCCGTTTTGCCCCGCTGTGCCATTTTGCCCCGGTCTCCCCTATTTAATCGATCTTGTATCAAAGATATGAAATCCGTTGAGGTCAAATATCTTTTTGGCGAACTGCCAAAATGACGCACAGAAAAATTTTGCCGGTAAGCAATATGAAAAAAAAAAAACTTAGAACAACAAAAACCACTGAGCCTTCTCTGATACTGCTGGGACAGAATTACATTGACCAGAATCAAATTATAACGCTTGTTGCTGAAAAAAGAAAACAACAAAAATTACCTGAACATAATTTTGGTCCTCGAAGATTTTTCTGCGTGTATCCCGTTTCTGTACTGTAGTTCAGAAAAGTTGATGACCGAAGGTCTGAAAACAAATGAGAAAAGAAAGATATAACAGGAGTTTACGAAACATAGAAGAAAATAGTGTACCTGCCTATTGTATCATCTCTAACACAAACTTCTAAGCCGCGTTTTTTATACTTCGAAATTATAATAGATTGTACAGTTGTTTCTTGCGATTGTCGCTGCCACTTTGTTATTACACTACAAAATCGTGGAGTATTCTCGTCGTCTCGGAAACTGAAGATTTTTCGTATAGCATTGAGAATGCAGACCGACCGAAGGTCTTGGCCATTCACTCTTGTAAATCTCCCCGGGGATGTTTGAAAGATGAATTCAACGAGGCGCGCACATCAGCCCGACGACGAGACACCCGCATGATTTTAACAAATCGATTTTAAAGTTCGCACCGTGCGAACTCTTGCGTCAATTGGTAACGCTCGAAGAAAAAAAAAAAAGAAAAAACACGATAAGCAATTCCCCACGGCAACAGCATTATTTTTCGAGCCACTGCGCAATCGAGTTTTCGCAATATTGGGAGTGGAGGGAGAAGCGTTGTACGCAAAAAAAAATATTGTTGATCAAAACGGTGAAAATAATTTTCCCAAACACTACACGTGAGCAGATATGATTCACTGTATCCAGTATATCTCGATGTTTCGTATTAAAAAAAAAAAACCTTTTTTACCACACTTTTCCAGTCACTAAAAAACGATTATTAAAAACGCCCGAAATGAAACAAAAATAAAAGTAACAAAATTAACGCAATAAAATATTTTTTTTTAACTAAGAAAATATACATCCACAAAACTTCCCACGCGAAGCCTAGCACAACAAAAATACGTCCGTTAACTTTTTTCACTATTGTGTCTGTACCGTGTCTGTACCTGAGGGCGATTTCACATACGTTAATATTTTTGTTATGCGTGACAAAGAGAACTTTTTGTAATAGTTATGCGAGTTAACTAAGTAGCTCAACCAATCAGCCAGCCAGCCCAGACAGCAGATGATCCGATTAGATTATCTCTCACCCGAGTCGTCTCAGCTGTGCTGAGGCTGGCGAACCAAAGTAATGCTTCATTTTATTTTTTCTCTACCCCCATTATATATAGTTGTCAAAGACGTTTTTTCCACTGAGTTCCCAAGGCGGATTCTCTCCCCAGTAAATTTTTGCAATGTATTAATAACGAAATTGTGTCACACGCCTCTTGTGTTGTTTTATTTTTTTCTCTTGTTTTTTTTATCCCAAGGTACTTAAACGTGCTCTGCTCTTTATTCCGTGCGCGCATATACGTAATATATATATTACTAAAGCGTAGTATATATATATATTATACACATAGAATTATTTCGTGTTATATACGGCGTATCTAGATTATTACTCACTGAAAAAAAAAAGTGAAGAGGAAAATAAAAGAAAAAAAAAAAAAATACAAGACGAATATGGAAGAAAAAGAAAATGAAAAGAAAAACGTTCGTCGTATAGCGAGTGTAACTGTGAAACTCGATGTAATGTAAACGGAGCAGCACGAATAAACATGGCCTAAACTAACCGCATTGATTAATTTATAGCAATAGGATCATTGGAATAAGGGGGGCGTATCGGGACAATTGTAAAATATTATCATGAGACTAATAATCGGCGCTGAGTGTCGCGGGCTATCGAGTATATAATGGTCGACTGGCTGGCACGAGCTCCCGAACCCACGGAACGAGCTTCGAAGCGATAACGATCTCTAAATCTCAGCGCACCTCGGCAATCATTTAAATGGCTCGATAGCGCAGTATCTCGCTGCTACTGTGCAACGCCCCCGTCTCTTTTGAATTCCTACAATACGGCCCCGAGCTCCAGACAGCAAACTGTCTGCAATACCCGCCGGGGATTCGTGACTCCCTGGAACAGCTTATTCGCTAGGCGCTTCTGCCTCCTCCTCTAATCATCCGACTTATGTCATCCGCAAATACCCTCAAACGATAATTTCGTTCTCATCAATTTTATCAAAAAAATAAAGAATAAAATGAAATATTCCAAAAAGAGAACATGGTGGCCGTTTTTTCATCGGAAAAAAATTCCCTCACTTTGCCCTAACTAAACTTCTCATTACTTCCATTAAAATGAATTAATCATGCGAATGAAAATGTCTAATTATTGTATTGACGTTTAATTCCGTTTTTTTAAGGCCTCATTTTATGTGCTTTCGATTTATTTATAGAAGGTTCGGCGACAATTCAGTTTTTCCCTGACCATTCTCGGTATTCTCGGTTTTCCCTGACCGCAGCCACCATGGAGAACCTACTCGCAGAATCTACACTGCGAAAAAATTACATAGTAAAAATACTGACTTTTTACCATCAAAAAGAGTTCTATCCAACATGCGATATACCGGATTCGCTTGAGCACCGAATCATCTGGTGCCCAACCTATGAAGAAATTCGCTCATCAATAGGACTACCCTCCACGCTCAAAGAATGCCTCAGTGATGCCAAAGTCCTTAAAAAAGTGTTCAAATTTTGTGATCAAATCGATATTATGGAAAAATTGTAAACTCCTCCGTTACGAACCCGAATCGACCTCTAAAGTAAAACCCTCTGTACTATACATTATTATGCTATTTTATTTTATTTTGTTATTGATACTGTCGCTAATGACCTAGTAGTTGATGCGACACAAAATAAAGTGAATTAAAAAAAAAAAAAAAAAAGAGTTCTACATTTCAGAAGTAAGAACGTCTACATTTTGTAGTTACGACAATACACTGATAAAAATAATACGGTTGAATCAACTAAGATTCGGGCAGGGTCGTTCGACTAAATATTTTGTTGGTACAGCTAAAAAAATTGGTTAGTTCAACAATTTATTGGCTGATTTCACCAAAATATTTTTGAGTCATTAAAATATTTTGTTCGAACAACTAAATAATTATTTGAACGTCCCTGCCCGAATCTTAGTCGATTTAACTGTACTTTTTTATCAGTGTAACAATCATGGCTGCAACCGTAATTCTAATTTAACCAATTGAATATATACAATCAGGAACTATCTACACAGACGTTTACTCTGTGAACTATTTCCCATAGCAGGAAACACTATCCTTCCCCTCGGTGCAAAGATCCATCGACAAAAAAAAAAAAAATTCAAATTTCATTGCCATCCGTGAGCAATTAGCGATTACTTCGGACGGTAGACGCGAATGTTCGAACAACGCGAGGCTAATCGTTTATGCTTATGGAACGGCTCCGGGTTCCGATGACATCACATTCGGAGCAACGTTGTCTAGTTCTTACGAGCCATTCCGCTCTCGGTGTCACGTGGCCGCAACGTGTGCGTAAAACCAATCGACGTGCGAGGGGCTTTTGCGATACGTCTCTTTCGCTCCCGCGCAGGTTTTTTCGCTTTCGGTTTGTCCGTCACACCGTTGCACAGTGTGCAACTTGTGTATATTCCTCGGGCCTCTTTCCCCTCCCCGGCGGGCAGCGCGACGGCAGCAACAGTTGCAGCTCTCTGTATCTCTTCGGCGCGTCCTTCTCCCTCCCACTCCCTCGACATTCCATTAGCTCTTCGCCCAAACCGTCGCCGTCCCAAGCTCCTCTCTCGCTTCCCCCCCCCCCTCCCCCCCCCCCCCCCCCCGCGGGCATTGCGTTGTGGCGCGCGAACCGGGCAGCCTGTGTAATACATTCTTTCGCTACTCTCGAGAGAGCTCGCCATCGACTTAGTCGCTTATACATACCCACCGAACTGTTTGCTCTCAGTTAGCGCGGTATCGCATTATGCTGCGAGTCGACCGAGAGGCCACGACCGTCGGAGCAACAGTGCCAGACGGTACGAGTGTCCCGAGCGCGCCAGAACACTTGCCGTAGGACCGCACGACAGGATGGGAAAGACCGCCAGCAAGCTGAAGTCACGAAGAAGCCAAAGTTAGTGTCGACATTTATAGAAACAAACGAAAGTCTGTCGTCTCAATGCTCGAAGACGGACTTGAAGGAAAAATTGTTAAAATGAAAATTTGTGAATCGTACGAAGTTCAGTGAATTCGAGTGATTTTTTTTTTTTTGGTATCTTGCACGCGATGAAAAGCCGTGCGTTTCGGGAGAGGAGTCCCCGATTTGTAAGTCTCCGAATCCGAGGCTCACGCACGAGACAAACATTTGTTCGTTCGATACGAGCTCACATCGTAGTTTGCGCGCCACGCGCGGATTCTGATTTGCGATAAATCGAAGGCTTCGGAGGGAGATTTGTACGGGAGAAAATTGAAATTTTGAGCACGTAGGGCCGAGTGGCGGAAGGGGGGGGGGGGGGGGTTCTTTGGCTGGGAACTCGGGAATGCTCAGAGAGGTTCTTGACTTTGGAGAAACTTGTCCGCGGGAGAGAATACTGGATGACAAAAATTTATTCATTTCGAAACACCCGATTCAGGTTTTATTCGAATTTCGGTGATGCGAAAGATAGGGGAGACCGGGGCAAAATGGCACAGCGGGGCAAAACGGCACTGTGAGAGCAAGGCTCAATTCTCCAATAATTTTTGGATGCCCAATTTTGTCTTAACGATACATCCGGATTTTTAAACCCGTTTTGCCCCACGTACCACCATCGCCACCATTTCAAAGTTATTGGAGAATTGCGTTTTGTCTCATTGTCCCGTTTTGCCCCGGTGTGCCATTTTGCCCCGCTCTCCCCTACCTCGGAGAACGCGAGATTCGTTTAAAATATTCTTGGTGAAAAAAAAAAAAAAGAAACCCTGTCGGAGATATAAAGAATCGAAGGAAACGTAGGGAGCGCACGCGGTGTGCGTGGTTATCTGGACAAACTTACAGCTTATCAGCGTCGCCCCGGTGTCGTTTGCATGTGTAAGAGGTACGTGAGTACGGTCGAGCGAGGCGGTAGAACGACCCACACCTGCGGTACACACAGTCTGCGTGCGGCTCGAGCGTTTACCGCGCACTTTTATCGGTGCAGACCCGGAGAGCCCGCCGATACGTGCCGAGAAATTTTCTGCGGCTGCAGGAACTCGAATATCGGTTATGCCGGTGGGTCCTTCGCCTGTGGAATACTTCATGAATTTGAATCCCGCGTGCTCGGCGTTCCGAGAAGCCCTGAGAGCGGAGAATTTTATTTTATCATAATCGGCAACGATAGTTTGATATCTCGAGCGGTTTCGTCCGATTTAATCGCAGGCTGGATTTTTCGATGCTCGAGCATACAAGACACGAGTCGCCTTGTGATTTTTATCACCTCAACTTATGATCTTAATCGCACGAATAACTATCGCTATGTAAACAGTCAAGGTGATGTGGAATATCAACTTATATCAAAAACTGTACTGAATGCCGATTTGAGACCGCGGATCGTCGAGGAAAAAGAAAATTGTATTTTTTTAGGAAATTGGCAGACGCAGCGAAGGACAATTTTCTTTTTCCTCGATGGTCGGCGGTCTCAAAAGGGCATTCAGAATAGTTTTTATCGCCCACTGCGCGCGGGGAAAATGAGCGGGAGATTAAGCCACATCACCTTAAGGGAACTAGAGAGCCTTGGGCGACCGATAATTCAGTCACTTTAGATTGTGTGTAACAAGGCTACAACAAAATGTAATCGCAGGCTGTACTTTTCGATGCGCGAGCATATAAGACACGAGTCGCCTTGTGATTTTTATCATCTCAACTTATGATCTTAATCGCACGAATAACTATCGCTATGTAAACAGTTAAGGCGATGTGGAATATCACCTTATATCAAAAACTGTACTGAATGCCGTTTTGAGACCGCGGATCGTCGAGGAAAAAGAAAATTGTATTTTTTTAGGAAATTGGCAGACGCAGTGAGGGACAATTTTCTTTTTCCTCGATGGTCTGCGGTCTTAAAAGGGCATTCAGAATAGTTTTTATCGCCCACTGCGCGCGGTGCAGATGAGCGGGAGATTATACCACATCACCTTAAGGTAGTCCTTGCGGACAGCCTGAGCCCACGTGAGTTCAGAGCGAATTGAGAGTGGAATTGCGAATACTTCGCGATGAGATAAAAATCTGAAAAAAATCAACCATATGGAAGGTACTGAAAAGATTGATTTTGCATAATAATAATTCCAAAATGTTATCAACAAATGAATGAAAAAAAAAATTTTCAACAAATCTTCCGGCAACTTAACTTTTTGTTCATATAAAAACAATAAGTTAATCTTTTTGAATACGTATGAATTTTTTCAGAATTTTGTCTAATTTTTGAAAATTGCGTATTTAGTTAATAAAAAAACGTGATTTTCAAAAATTAGATAAAATTCTGAAAAAATTCATACGTATTCAAAAAGATTAACAAATTGTTTTTATATGAACAAAAAGTTAAGTTGCCGGGGAATTTGTTGAACAATTTTTTTTTTATGCATTTATTAATAATATTCTGAAGTTATTATTATGTAAAATCAATATTTTCAGCACCTTCCATATGCTTGATTTTTTTTCGAATTTTTATCCCATCGAGAAGTGTTCGCAATTCTCTCTCAATTCTCTCTGAACTCATGTGGGCTCAGGCTGTCCGCTAGGACTACCTTGAGGGAACTAGCCTTGGCCGACCGATAATTCAGTCACTTTAGATTGTGTATAAGGAGGCTACAACAAAATGTAATCAGTTTTGCTTGTGGTGAGTTTGTATGTCAACATTATTAAGTAGGAAGATACATAAAGAATTCTGACACTATTTATAACGAACTTGTTATGGCCGTTTGTACTGAACAAGCACTTTTCACCTTTTACTACGATTCCGGTAAAACGAACGAAAATAGCTTTAGTGGTAACTGGAAAAGAAAAGTTGTTCCCGATACCCTCCTTACCAATACCGGCGACTGAATCAATACTGTCGACATTATCAGTACCGTGGACTGAACCTAAAAAAAATGTATTAAAAAGAATGCACACAATGGCGAGCTGAAAGACAAAAATGTCCATGCTTTTTCTTTGTTTTTCAGCTCGCCATTGTATGAATTTTCTCGAATACATTTTTTTGTAGGTTCAATCGATAAAGGAGCGTATTGGGAACAACTTTCGTCTTATAGTTACTAAAGCTATTTTTGGTAGTTTTTCGGAAATCGTTGTAATAAGCAAAAAGGGCTTGTTTAGTACAAACGACAATAACAAGATTGTTATAAGTGATATCAGAATTTTAAATGTATTTTCCGTTTTTAATAATGTTGACATAGATGCCCCCCGTAAGGAAAACTGTTTGCATTTTCTTGTAGTCTTGTTACACACAATCTAAAGTGACTGCAATTTCGAAATCAAAAAAAATAAAATTTAATAAATAAAAAAATGCCAGACAAAAAGTTCTCATAGATTACCAGACATAGCATCGAATAATCATCTCCCGCTGACGGCGCTTACGCAGACGAGGCTGAATGACGATCGTCACGCTTGAGATGCATCGCAAGAGTTGCGCTTGTTACGAAATAACGCTCGAAACGTGCATCATATCCGCAGTTATCGGAATTAGCGTCGGGGAAGTCTGAACAGTGTTAATTACACACAGAATACTTTTACGGCTCGTTCAAAGCCGTAACTTTCAAATTCGACTCTAGGGTCAGCTAGCGCATACTCGAACGCTGACTGAGCATACCTGAAGGGTCCCTCCCCCCACTGTCGCCGGGAAGCCGCGGACTTGTGAACGAAAGCCAAAAAAAGACCTTCGGTCTAAAAGACCCCAGGTAGAATGGAGAAATAAAAGAATTAAAAAAAAAAAAAAAAAAAAATAAGCGAAGAGTGTGAGCGTCATCCAGTGAATGGCACTTCTCGTATAGCTCGGCCGACCCATGTGGGTCGAGTCAGTCGCCCGTCTGTTATATCGATATTTATCATCGACATGTTTAATCTTCGACTCTGCTACGCCCTTTTCCAATCTCCCTTCTGTAATCTCTCAATTATCGTCGATACGAACAACGCACACGGCTTATATCGATTCCTCGACTCCTTTCGAACGGTGTTGCAATGCTAAAATTAAATTTTTAATCGCAGGTAGAATTATACAAGCGTCGTAAACCTTCCGACTTGATTTTCATTCAAACGACAAAATATTTTTTTTTTAAATAGAAGAAAAAAATTGACGGAAATAGTAAAAAATACAAGCGTCGTAAACCTTCCGACTTCATTTTCATTCAAACGACGAAAATACACTTTTTTAAATAGGAGAAAAAAATTGACGGAAATAGTGAAAAATAATTAAAATAAAAGTACCGTAAGCGGGGCACATTTACATCTCTACCAGCGAACATCTTTGGATGGAAATAAAACTCTACCGGAATTACAATAAATCTCTACCGGAATCACAATGAAACTCGAGCGGAATTACAATAAAACTCTACCGAAATACAAGGCCACCGTCTAGCCTCGTATTCCGGTAGTTTTATTTTCATTCCGGTACAGCTTTATTTCCATTCCGCTAGAGTTTTATTTCCATTCCGGTACACAGAGAAAATAATTTCGTAAAATACTAATGCAACATTTCGTAAAAATAATTTTGTTAACTAAATGACAATCTCGTTTGTCACTTATTTGAATATACGAACTTGTCCTTTTATTTCGCGTGACATTGACAATTTTAATTTGTACTTTTGTTTGCAAAACTAGAAAATTAACAATTAAAAAATTGTTTTCGTTTGTGGACAATAAGTTGTTGTAAAGAGTACACATTTTTTTTACCGTGTAGAGTTTAAGTTCAATTACGGTAGAATTTTATTTCAAGTCCGGTAGAATTTTATTTCAAGTCCGGCAGAGTTTTTTCACTTTCTGGTAAAGATTTTGGTAGAGTTCCAATACGGTTGAGTTGTAATATGGTGGATATGTTTTTCTGGTAGGGTTGTTATCTGGTAGAGTTACGAGTGGTAGAGATGTGAATGTGCCGTAAGGAGACCTTGAAATTCGAACTAATAATTAACCTTTCTCATTGAAGGTATAGCATGGAGTTTCCGGTTTCCATCGATGGGTACCCTCCAAAATTTCGGAACGAGTGGTCGTCGGAAGAGGCGGGACGGTATGCCGGGCTTCGCTTCGAGCAAAGATCTACGGGATCAGAAGCGTCACACGATTCACCTGCAGCCGGAAGTTATTATTCAGAAGGAACCGGCGCTCGTCATCACGCCTCCGTCGCCGGATGAAGTCACGAGAAGAACACCGCTGTGAGTACGCCTACAACATAAAGTGCATATATTAAGCACTCTGAGGAGCCGACGGCGGTTTAGCTACATGTAAAAAAAAAAATAAAAAAAAAAATAAAAAATAGAAAGAGACAAGCGAGACGCGAGAAGAAGATAAGAGAGCGGAGAGGACCCGCTCTCGAGAAGGAAGCTGTAACCGGTTTTTCATTGGATCCTTCGGCATCGAAATACCGGCGCGCACCCGTATACGGCAGGACTACAAGGGGTAATCCCGCGCGATTACTACTTCTCTCGGTCGCGCGGGCGGCCAGACAGTGAGAAAGATCAACTCACGGATATCGTGAAATCTTGTTTCTCGCCAGGTTGACTGGCGTTGGCGGAGGGGAGGGGGGGGGGAGAATCACGGAGCGTTGAGAAAATAGTCCCAGCACTGGGATGCACCGACGGTCGGCCGGCTGCATCGCCTCAGGCGCCCTCCATTCTTCTCCCACCAGTGCACTTATATGACTCAAATTGATCCTCGGTCCAGCGAGGCGCGTGAGATACGTAATAGCGGTATGAACTAAGCGAGACTCTCGACGTAGGCGCGGAGATACTTATGTTTTTACGGGACGTGTTAGAGAGCTATGCGGGCCACTCTTGTTACGCTGGATCCTAAAAGTGTCCCACGGTAAAGAAAATACGAATATACGAACGTGAATGTGTTCTGACAATTTTTTTTTTTTTTTTTTTTTTATCCTTCGCTGTTGAAAAAGATTGTGAATTTAATGCGTCGGAGTGGAAGTTTTTATGCAAAAACAGGTGCACTGAGTTCAATGTACAATCGTCATGAAAAATTAATGGACTTTTAGAGTGAAATTCATGTCAATTATTCGAAGGAAAGTATTTATAAGGTTCTTAATATACGTACTGTACGTTAATCTTTCTTCACGATTGTCCATGACATTTAATATACCAGTTTACGCATAAATTTCGTACGCATTTTTTTACAGTGTACGTCTACAAAGCGGCAAGAGGGTCGGTGTTTTCAATGTTTGTATTCGCTTTCGCCGAGACTTTTCGTTCGATCGTAAATGCCACCGCCCGTGAAAAGTTTTTGTTAAGGCTTTTGTTACCGACCGCGGTGTTACCGATGCTCTTAAGGTAGCTATGTCGCTTCCCGCTCATCTCGCATAAGTTATCGAAAAGTAAGCGAATATTGCAAGTACTTCTCGATGATATAAAAATCTGAAAAAATTCATGCAGATTAAAGGTACTGAAGAGATTAATTTTGCACAATAATTATTCCAAAATGTTATTAACAAATTAATCAAAAAATTAATTGTTTAACAAATTGCCCGGCAAAACAACCATTTTTTTCTATGAAAATGATTCATTTATTTTTCCGAACACGTATGAATTTTTTCAGATTTTTCAATTAGTTTTAATTTTTGTGTTTATTCAGACATTTTTTCCAAATAAAAAAATTAAAAAATAAAAGCTAATTGAAAAATCTGAAAAAATTCATACGTATTCAGAAAAATAAACGAATCATTTTCATAGAAAAAAATTGTTGTTTTGCCGGGCAATTTGTTAAACAATTAATTTTTTGATTAATTTGTTAATAACATTTTGGAATTATTATTGTGCAAAATTAATCTCTTCAGTACCTTTAATCTGCATTAATTTTTTCAGATTTTTATATCATCGAGAAGTTCTTGCAATATTCGCTTACTTTTCGATAACTTATGCGAGATAAGCGGGAAGCGACATAGCTACCTTAAGTGTCTTCTAAGGGTCGAATTTTAAGACGTTAGCTTGAACTTAAGATGGTTCTTGAGATCGAACTTAAGGCGATGCAAAATACCGCGGCCCGTAACAAAAACTGTACTGTTTTCAGACCGCGGTCTTCCGAGGAAAAAGAAAATTGCACAGATAAAAAATTACACAGTAAAAGCAACAATACTGACTTTTTACCATAAACAATATTCCTCAAGGAGAACGTCTACCTTTTATATTTACAACAATAAAAAAAACAATCATCGTTGCAACCATAATTGTAGTTTAACCAATTGAATGTATACTATCTATATAGACTTTCCCCCTGGGAACTATTTGTTATAGTAGGAATTACTGTCCTTTTTCTCAGTGTGCAATACTGACTTTTTACTATAAAAAATAGTTGCCAAGAGGAACGTCTACATTTTATAGTTACGACAATAACAAACAATCATGGTTTCAACCATAATTGTTGTTTAACCGATTGAATATGTACTATTAGAAACTATCTATAAAGACCCTGGGAACTATTTGTTACAGTAAATATATCCAGGAAATACTATCCTTTTTCTCAGTGTGCCTGTCCCTAGGAAATCAGTCCCTAGAAAGTCAATTATTCGAAGGAAAGTATTTATAAGGTTTTTAATATACCTACTGTACGTTAATCTTTCTTCACGATTGTCCGTGACATTTAATATACCAGTTTACGCATAAATTTCGTACGCATTTTTTTACAGTGTACGTCTACAAAGCGGCAAGAGGGTCGGTGTTTTCAATGTTTGTATTCGCTTTCGCCGTGACTTTTCGTTCGATCGTAAATGCCACCGCCCGTGAAAAGTTTTTGTTAAGGCTTTCGTTACCGACCGCGGTGTTACCGATGCTCTTAAGTGTCTTCTAAGGGTCGAATTTTAAGACGTTAGCTTGAACTTTCTCAGTGTGCAATACTGACTTTTTACTATAAAAATAGTTGCCAAGAGGAACGTCTACATTTTATAGTTACGACAATAACAAACAATCATGGTTTCAACCATAATTGTTGTTTAATCGATTGAATATGTACTATTAGAAACTATCTATAAAGACGTTCCCCCTGGGAACTATTTGTTACAGTAAATATATCCAGGAAATACTATCCTTTTTCTCAGTGTGTCTGTCCCTAGGAAATCGGCAGATGCAGAGAAAGACAATTTTCTTTTCTCTCGACAATCTGCGGTCACAAAGCGACATTCAGTACAGTTTGTGTTAGGGGAGACCGGGGCAAAATGGCACAGCGGGGCAAAACGGGACTGTGAGAGCAAAACTCAATTCTCCAATAATTTTGGGATGCCCAATTTTGTCCTAACGATACATCCGGATTTTTAAACCCGTTTTGCCCCACGTACCACCATCGCCACCATTTCAAAGTTATTGGAGAATTGAGTTTTGTCTCATTATCCCGTTTTGCCCGGGTGTGCCATTTTGCCCCGCTCTCCCCGACCAACTGGGCGTAGGGCATGTGGGCGGCGGGTTATACCAAATCACCTTAAGATCGAATTTTGGTTCGAACTTCATTGCGTGCTTAAGTTCGAACTTAAGATCAAACTTAAACACGAGATCAAGCTCGAACTGAGTTTCTATTAAGATAGAAACTAAGTTCGAGCTTGATCTCGTGTTTAAGTCTGATCTTAAGTTCGAACTTGATTTGGTGCTTAAGTTTCATCCTAAGTTCGAACTTAAGCACGAAATCAAGTTCAATTTAAAGTTCGAACTGCGTTAAAGTTTGAACTGAGGTTCGAACTGCGTTAAAGATCGAACTGCGTTAAAATTTGAACTAAGGTTCGAACCGCGTTAAAATTCGAATTGAGGTTCGAACTGCGTCAAAGTTCGAACTGAGTTTCGAACCGCGTCAAAGTCTGAACCTCAGTTCGAACTGCATTCGATCCTAATTTCGAACTCAAGATCGAACTCGAACTACGATAAACTTTGAATTCAGCCTGTAGATCGAACTTAAGATAGATCTCAAGCCCACCATGAAACTTGGGCCAAACTTCGATCTTAACTTCGATCTTAAGTTCGAACTAACGTCCAAAAAAATTCGTCCCTAAGTGAGCCTCGTTACCTTGGGCTCCCTCTCGGCTTGCATAACGTTCGGATAAACTGCAGTGCAATCTCGTAAGGCGAGAGCGATGCATCGCGATAAACCGGAAGATCCCGACGGTACGGTCAGCGCTTCTCAATCTGTCTCGTTCTCCCTCCGAGGAGGTTCTCGGAAACGCTCACCTTGCATACACTTCGCAGACTCCTACTCTCGTTATCGCTGCCCGAGTCAATTAATACCCGTCTCACGAAACCTTCCGTCGGCACCGGCCTCGTCGAGACTCTCGTTGCGTTACTCGTTCGCTACTCGCCAGCTTCTTTTTTTTTTTAATAAAATTGATTATTGTTTCCAGATACAAATCTTATAAACTCTAGGCTACAATAATACATTCAAAAAAAAAAGCCTACACATCACGGTGTTTGAACAAGTATGTCTGTCATATCCAGATCTCGCTTGCTTAAAATCTTTATTTTTAGAAATGAAAAAGTAAAAAGTAATAATAGAAATTATCGGTATATGACCAACTGTACTTCATCGAGGTGAAGTAAAACGTAAAACTCAATAAACAGAAAGGAAAAAATGCAAAATAAAGTACTCGCCAGCTTCGTCTCTCCGTGCCCGGGCGGTACTCGCAGAGTTCAGCGTGCGTGCGGCACGTAATACACCCCGCTGTCGCGGTCCAGCCGAGATATCGCCGGCCGACGATGAAGCTGACCGGCTCGTTATACGAGTTTCCCAGAAGACATTGAGGACAATCGATCAGCTTCGTCGCGGACGTGGCCTGTTTATCTTTGCGCGTTCACGCTCGACCGGGCCCGAGACTCGCTCATCGAATGCGCGACTTTTTCTTATCAAACGTCTAATTAATACGCCCCGACGTTTATACCACCGGTTATAAACGTCGTGCATACCCGGGTGCAAGGCACGCTGAAAAAAAAAAAAAACAAGAAAAATTAAAAAATGAAAAGCGTACACGCTTTGCTGAATCGACTCCGTAACGAGAGACTGGAGGAGGGGTGGGCGTACGGTAGTTTACCGTCGGGGGATGTGAGGGGACATTTCCGCGTGCGATCGTATCATCGACCGGGACGGATAAATCGAGAAGGAGCTTATAATTTATTCCCACTCGTTCGTTTATCCGCGTCGGTAAAACGTCTTCATCGAATCGCTTAAACTCTATGTGTGTATGTAATTAATAGGCCGGGGACGACGATCTCGCGTTTTACCACCGACAAAAGAGCTCATTGAGGATTCATGAAAGTGTGCGTGATGCGCGGTACGCACGGATGTTAGGCACGCGCTAATCGCCGAAGAGTCTCCGTCACGCGGCTCCGCTCCGGGGAACTTTTGTGTGAAAGAATTTTAACGCGAAGAAGGGATATCAGCGATTCCCGATCGGCGCGGCCGGTCGACGCGGACAAACGTAAGAAACGCTGGAGTCTCGATCGACGGTTCGTTTGCTATTGAGTGGAAAGCCGAGCCGGATCGTTATAGTGAAAATATTTCTAATAACGAAAACGAAAATACTAAAATTCAAACGATAAAGACAGTCAATTTTTATAAAAATGTTGGTGCATATTTTTTCAATTATGCGATCTATCGATTTGGAGATCTTTGTTGGATTGCTAGAGAGAAGGGAGGAGAAACGACCACGACCGTACTGACGCGAAGGAGGGATATCAGTATTTGCCAATCGATGCAGCCGGTCGATTTGAAAATCCGGTCGACGCGAACATACGAAAGAAGTGCCAGAGTCGCGATCGACAGATCGCTCGCTATCGGGTGGAAAGTCGAGCCGGCTCGTGATAGTGAAAATATTTTGAATAATTAAAAAGAAAATACTAAAATTCAAACTATTAAGGCAGTAACATTTTTGAACAAATGTAAGTGCATATTTTTCAATTATTCCTTCGGTGTCAATCAGAGCTATGCAGTACTTGAATACTTGTTTGGTACTTCAAGTACGTACTTGAAGTACAAAAGTACTTTTTAGTACTCCAAGTACGCACTTGAAGTACAAAAGTACTTGAAGTACAAAAGTACTTTTTACTACTCCAAGTACGCACTTGAAGTACAAAAGTACTTTTTAGTACTCCAAGTACGTACTTGAAGTACAAAAGTACTTTTTAGTACTCCAAGTACGTACTTGAAGTACAAAAGTACTTTTTAGTACTCCAAGTACGTACTTGAAGTACAAAAGTACTTTTTAGTACTCCAAGTACGTACTTGAAGTACAAAAGTACTTTTTAGTACTCCAAGTACGTACCTGAAGTACAAAAGTACTTTTTAGTACTCCAAGTACGTACTTGAAGTACAAAAGTACTTTTTAGTAGAAATACTTTTTGAGTACTCGCTCACATTACGGATACTCGATGAGTAGCATGCCATCATGTTTGTATTAATATATAGTTATAGTCTAAACTTTCCAATAAATATAATATTAATGAGAATTTTTTTAAAATTTATTTAAAAAAATGTCATTATAGAAAACGAGAAGGGACCAAAAGGACCTTTTCCATTCCATTTTTATTATGAATTTTTTTAATGATAAAAAAAAGTGAAGAATAGATTAAAAATAGCCTCAAAACGATGGACTGCGAAAATTTCAGTTGGCGATTTTTTACACTGAGCGAGACATGGGCAAATTACTTTGTACTTTTTTTAAATCCTAAATACCGCTCAACGGTACGAACCTAATTGCGAAAAGTACTCGAGAAAGACTTAGGTACAAAAAGTGCTTGATACGTCAAGTACTTGTGATACTTTGTACTCTGTACTTGAAGTTTTTTGGTGCTTTGCGCAGCTCTGGTGCAAATCGATAGAGATCTTCGTTGCAGCGACAGAGAGAAGAGAGGAGAAACTTCGACCACAGCTGACAAGGGAGCAGTTTAAAGAATACCTCCCATCGAACGTTCGTCTGTACGCAAGCGCGTGCCTTTTCAGCCCCCTCGTATCATCCCCCGTATACATCGGCCCCGTCATCGCGCCGGTAGATCAATAATTTCTCGTTGGTGGTCCCGCGCTCGGGGTGCCCCGACTCCATCGACTCGGTCGGAGGGCGAGCGGGGGAAGAAAAGAAAAAAGGGCTGCGCGAGCTATACGCGCGCACCATACATCTACTGTACTTAACGGTTCTCGCTCGGGGCAAAATAATAAACGCGCGCGCGCTAGGTCAGGATCGATCGAATTTTTTTGGGCAGTGTTCATCACCTTCGCCCGAGGGTGGAGACACCGTCTCGTGGTTTAGTTTTCGCGTCCAGGAGGAAGAAACGGCGGTGCGGCGTGCGGAGCCTCCAAGGGCCACCGACCCGGCTGCGAGTGGTGAGAAAACGCAGGCGTCGCCGGAGAGTCTCTAGCCCTCGCACGGGGGGCTGCGTTGCCCTCGTCTAGAAAACTGCCGAGTGAGTAAGAGAGAAATGAATCGTAGCATGTATACGTTGTTGCCGACGCTGGACACAGTGACGTAACAATCGTTCACCAGTCCACTGTAACAAACAAAACAAAAGCAATCAATTATTACTCCAAAAACGTTCACTTCGTCGGATTTACTGTCATTAAATAAAATAAAGAATAAAAGAAAAGCTGAGCATAAATTTTCAGTAAAATTCTCATTCGGGTGAAATTTTTGTATGAAAGCGCCGCGAAAATTTAACTGGAGAAATTCGTCGAAACAATGAGATTTTAATCGCGAAGGACCGACGATTGAAATATTTCCGGTATTCGTATGAAGCGCAAAAAAAAAATTGAGCAACATTTTTCAGTAAAATTCTCAATCGCGTGAAATTTTTTATGAAAGTGCCGTGGAAACTTAACTGGAGAAGTTCGACGGATCAACGAGATTTGAATCTCGAAGGACCGTCGAATGAAATATTTCCGGTATTCGTACGGAGTGCGGTAAGAATCGTTGGATCCCGACGAGTAGATTAATCGAGCGTTCGCGGTCGAGTGAGCATATATACGTATATGTATATATATATATATATATATATATATATATAATATATATACATATCCATGTATACACATCCTCGAGGCGTTCGCCGGTTCCTCGCGGACAAAAGGAATAACATTAACCGCTGGTTTCTTCACGACTATTTATAAACGCTCGGTATAGGGCGGAGATGAGAAAACCCCTCCGGTACGAGAGCACGGCGAACGAGTCGAGGCCGAGAGAGCCTCCGACGAGGCTCGTCCCGTTTTCTTCTCGCCGGGTATATACGGCACTGGAGAGAGCCCCGAGTCTGATAGGGCCTCACATAGTTTAGTAGGGTGCGCGCGCTCGGCCGAGAGCCGTGTGTGCTCCGTCCAAACCCCCATCGCTATATATTTTATAACGCCGGGCTGGAGCAAACGATGACAGAACGATATTAGAAAGTCCCCGATGCCGATGAAATTTGCACCGACGCCGAAGATACGCGCGCGTTCGGAGCCGAGAGGGATCTAAAAAAAAAAACAAAGAAAAGGATTAGAAAAAAATTCAAATAAATCATCGAACGTTTAAAAAAAAAAAATGAAGTGCTTCGGACCGATCGTCCATAAAAGTAAATTCTAATCGCAGAACCGGCGGCAGGGAAGTCGAGGCGGAGGAGGAGGAAGAAGAAAACCATTACGACGCATGCTTTCTTCGCCGGCCGGAATCCCTGTCGAGAGGCAGAGAGAGAAACAACAATTCATCGATGGTGAGTGAACGATAATTCAAATGATTAATTCTTCTACTATATTCGAGTATCTCTGCAGCGCGTTTTTCGCGGAGGGGGACGGGCTCCAAATCCCGTTTTAGTCGCGCTCGATGCACCAAAAATAGCAACGGCATGTTTTCTGACAGATCGTGCCGGCAACTCCCTTTCTTTCTCAATCAGCATATATTGAAAATTCTATTGCTAAACAATTTATTTTTATTAATAATCTAAGCTGTAATTGCGGATCATGTTGATTCCGAAACGAATTAATTAATTGTGCATAAATTTACCAAAAATTTTTTTTTTTTTTTTTGTCAATTAAATGGACAATAAATTTGTTTCGCAAGAGAAAAAAATATAATCAACAAGGAGGAATATTGTTTCGCGTAAATTAATGGTTAAACATGCTCAGTGACAAACAGTGGAATTAGAAGAAAATAAAAGAGAGACGAATGGTAACCGCGAGACCGCAAAGATTCGGCTTTAACGAGCATTAAAAGGACCGAGGCTCGCCGTCGCGTCTTTCCCCGCGAGGAATGAGCAGCCAAGGTTGCTCTCGTTAAGCCAATCTGTCGGGCAACTCGTTTGTGCGAACTACCGCAACATCTCCATTGATTATTTAACTCGTTGAACGTGCAAGACGTTTCAGCTTTAAATATTGATTGCGACTCGGTACGAGCAACGTCTCTCGTGTACGAAAATAGAATATCTCTACCGTATTTCGAAATTGCAAAAAAAAAAAAAAAATTTGCCATTTATGGATAAGAAACTTTATGTCCAAAGTAGGAATCTTTTTTACCACGAAGCTGAGGGAGATGAAAGGGAGCGACGACACTGTGGCTACGGCCTCGAGTTATTTTCCGATCGATTAATGAAGTTGGGATTGGTTTATAATTTGCAATAATCGCAGGATCAGCCGGAGGAGTCGACCCGCAAGTTGTTGGAACGAGAGCTTCGACTTCTGGACCCGCGGGATCTCCGCTCTCACGCCTGGTACCACGGGAGCACCCTTCGGGGTGGGCGTAAAGGTGCCGAGGCCGAAGTGCCGAACGAGGGTGACTTTCTCGTACGAGACTGTGCCTCCCAGCCCGGTAACTACGTTCTCACGGTTCGATGGAAGGGTCAAACTTTGCACTTTGTCATCAATAGGGTAAGCATTACAAAGCTCCATTTAAATCCCTTCTAATCCGGCATCGCTGTAATTCAAACGTAAAGGTATATTATGCGTTTGGATAACATAGTTAAGATTACGGAAGTTCCACGGATATAAATTTATGAGAATTGGCACCTCGCGAAATAATAAATTATCCGATGAAAATTCCATTACTCGAAATTTCGTTACAAAATATTTTCTTTTTTTTTGTCTTTGTTGTTATTATTTGCAATTTTAGATATATGTGAGGCTTGATGCTCGCGGGAAATGTTATAACCGCACTCGCTCTGGTACCTACGCGCTCTGTAGAATTGAATATTTATTTGTTTCAGTTAAAGACCTTTTACAAATTTGCTAAAAAGATTAATCTTTGAGAAACTATAGATATACGTAACCTTAGTGGTACGTGCAGACAGGATACAATACAGATAAAATCACATTCGTGGAAAATACGAATAGGGTCGATTTGGTCAATCAGAGAGAGCAAACGATCGAATTTGAGACACTAGCATAAGGATTTGGTCCAAAAAACTGGTTGAGTTCCGTTAAAAAAAATTCCATTTTTTTAACGCCGGTATTAGAAGGACAAGATTGGTTTTTTACACACAGTTAGTACAAAGTATTATAAAGTATGAGTTTTTAAAAATACAATTTAATAACGGGCTTGTTAACAATCAACGATTAACAAATAACAATTAACAACGAAAATCGACCTCAAAATCTATTCGTCCAACAGCGTTGAAATTTTGACCGATCATTGATTGTAACATTTTCTATCTTATGACCGGATGATAAAAAAAAAGTCCATTTATTTGTTAATAATAAACGAAAGAAAAAAACTATCTTAATCGTTTTTTGGACCAAATGCGTATGCTGGTGAGTTAACTGCTGGCTGAGTCAAAGTAGAATATCTTTCGATATCGTCAACCGAGAGATTTCGTGTAGCTGATTGGTTAAACGTTAACGTTAAAATCTCCACCCACTATCGTTGGGCAGTCATATCGTTCTATAATGTCCAGAATACAATTGACGAGTAATTGAATTTTCTCCTGGCGCAAATTCACGCGAAGGTCGCTCAGATCCTGGATCTCAAAGTTTTTCTCATATGCACTTAAGGGCTCTCTACGAGCCTCCCGTAAACCGACGCGATGACCGGTTCTATTAATTTTCATGCAATAAATCTGAATCTGAAATACTGTTAAATACTCTTCATTAAACCGTCGAGAACGAGAATATTAAGTAACCATATTTGGTACCTGCAGGTGGTGATACAGCCGGACACTGTATACGAGCGAGCCCAGTACCAGTTCGAGGACGAGGCCTTCGACACGGTCGCCGACCTGATAACCTTCTACGTGGGTAGCGGCAGACCGATAAGTCAGGCCAGCGGTGCGAGAATCATAACTCCGAAACCGCGTTCCGTACCACTCACGTGCGTACCCCCTTCGTCGTCGTCCTCCGGTGGACTACACTGTTCGAGTCCCTCCTCGTCTTCGTTGTCCGCCGGTTCGCCGCCTCGTCTTCCCAGGAAACAGCAAAGAAGTCACTCGCTGACGCCTCAACAGCAACATCACAGCGGTGACACCGATCATCATCCCGGTCCGTATCTGACCAATCAGCATCAGCAGCAGCAGCATCAAAATTCGTCACAGCAGCATCAAAACTCGTCGCAGCATCATCATCTCGTGCAATCGAGCACTCTGCCGAGGGTACCGCCGATACAGAATCAGCCTCCTTCGTGCTCGTTGTCCCTCGGCCGACAGAAGATCACCAGGGTAATATCCGACCCCGCTCTGCAGCAACAACAAATTCAACATCAACATCAGCATCAGCATCAATCCCCGTCCCAGCACAATTTGAATCATCATCAGGGCCCGGCCGCACCTCCGAAACCTCCCCGCGTACCATACATACCGTATCATCAGCAACAGCATTACCGTCATCATCACCATCATGCACATCATCAGGTAGGAGACGGGAATTTCGGAGCCGGTATAAGCCGAAGCGATCGTGAATTGTACAGTGTCGATTCGAAAATTTTACTGGCTTCTCCAATTTTCTGGCTTCTTCAATCTACCAGTTTCTCTAATTCACTGGCTTCTCCAATCTACCAGTTTCTCTAATTCACTGGCTTCTCCAATCTACCAGTTTCTCTAATTTACTGGCTTCTCCAATTTACGAGCCTCTCCAAATCACCGGCTTCTCTATTCTATTGGGTAGGGTAAAACAGCCAATGAATAGACAGGGCCAATGAATGGACACTTCCCATAAGATCACGTGCATAAAAAAACGTCTATTCATAGGCATTTTCGTCTGCTTAACTGTCCATTCATTGGCCGGTTTACCCTATTCCAATTGACTGGCTTCTCTATTTTATTGGCTATTCCAATTTACTGGCTTCTCTAATTTACTGGCTTCTTTAATTTTCTGTCTTCTCTAATTTACTGGCTTCTCTAATTTTCTGCCTTCTCAAATTTACTGGCTTCTGTAATTTACTGGTTTCTCTAATTGACTGGCTTCTCTAATTTACTGGTTTCTCTGATTTACTGGCTTCTCTGATTTACTGGCTTCTCGAATTTATTAGCCCCTCCAATTCACTGGCTTCTCCAATTTATTGGCCTCTCCAATTCACTGCCTTCTCCAATTTATTGGCCTCGCCAATTTACTGGTTTCTCCGGTTTACTGGCTCCTCCAATTTACTGGCTCCTCCAATTTACTGGCTTCTCACCAATGACTGGTTTCTTCACCATATCCACATATTTCATAAAGTGGTAACAGCACTTTTTCTTTCATTATTTCTTTCCCAAAAGGATAGTCGTACCCGAACGTAGTATCCGTTCTGACAACTTCAAATCTACCGTGAAGCATATCAGAGATTTCTTTACTGTTGTACAGTCAACGATTCAGTGTTATCGGGGATGAAGTTCCATTAAATCTCGCTCCTCTTCATCGCTTCGAACTTGATTAACGTTCCTCTGTTTTTTACCCGGTTGGGTGTTTCAGGCTTATCAGGCATCGGGCAGCGACAGCGGCAACGGTTCCGGCGACAGCGAGTTCGAGGCAAACAGCTCCGGCGGAAATCCATCAGTGCCGATAAAGGGTGTCGTTATTCGAAGTCATTACATCCAAGCGAGCGACGGGGCGAACGGAAACGGTAGCGACTACGAGCTTTCCGCCGAGGAGCAGCTGGTCGTGGCGGCGCCGTGTCTAGAAATAACGACGCTTCTCGACATCGAGGGTTTCTCGACTCTCCTGTTGCCGTCCGGCGAACATCGGCCGCTCGATCCGACCGCCCTGAGAGGAGTTTCCGGAATGCTTCACGACTCCGCGCCTCGAGTGTTGGCCTCGCATTTGACTCGGCTGGATCTCGAGGTCGCGCTCACGCCGGGAATCGGCAACAGGTCCGGCCTGAGCGGCCTCGAGCTTGCCACATTGCCTCACGGACGTCAGGCGAGGCTCGATCTCATCGAGAGATCCGAGTGTCTCAAGCTCCTCGTAGCCGTGACCGTTCTCGCTGGGGCCACGGCGATCGAGAGGGCGGCCACTATAAGCAAGTGGATCAAAGTCGCCGTCGACACGAAGACGGCACTCGGAAATCTTTACGGTTTCTGCGGTGTTATGCTCGGACTGTGTCTTCCACAGATTCAGAGGCTCGCGAACACGTGGCATCTTCTGCGGCAGAAACACACCGACGAGGCCTTCAGCTTCGAGGCCAAGCTGAGGCCAACTCTGAGGGCGATGAACGAGTGCACGAATCCCCAAGCTCCGAACACGACGCTTCCGCATCTTCTGCCCATCGCTCTTCTCGGCGAACGGGGTCCTGAGGATATCCTAGGTATCGCTTCGAATCTGTAAAAAAATTCAGTTTGATTATTTGTTTTTGTAATTTTTAATTGTAATTTAATTTTTTTTTTTTTACCTTTGCACAAATCGTTTTCGTGTTATTCAGGAACTGCCGCGCCTTCCGGCCTCGTCGGAGCGATCCTCTCGCCCTGGGAGAACTCCGCCCCCGACTGCGGCCTCTCCATCGTCTGGTCGCACCTCGAAGCAGCGAGAAAACTGGCCGAGAGCCTTCCGTTGTTTCGTCGAAACGCGGAGATCGCCCTCGAAGGCTGTCGAAGCGACGAGTTACTCGCCGACGCTTTCAGAACCGAGTTTCACATTAAATTCTTGTGGGGCAGCCGCGGATCGTCCGTCGCGCCCGAGGAAAGACATCTCAAATTTACCCAAGTCCTCGATGCCATGTACGAGAAGTGCGCAGCCAACGAAGTCGCGGCCTAACTTGATCATCGACGAGAAAGACTGGAATCGAATTTTCCACCGGAAACCTGTGTGAATTATTAATTAAATCAAAGTAATGAGAAGAATTAAATTAAAAAAAAAAAAAAAAAAACAAGTGTTATAGCGACAGTAGGGAAAAAAGAGGACATACGTAAAAAAGAAATCTCCCATCTTTCACGAGGTGGAAATAATTATCTTTCCCTGTACTGTATCGTAAATGTGTCCCGAGATACATACCCGTAAACACACGCACCCCCCTGTGACAATACTACAAGAGAGCGCGCGTCCAAAGACTAAAGAAGCGACGTATATTACTGGTAATATAATACCCGGAGGATGTCGCTCGTAATATCGTGTACTTAATTAACTGTATATTCGACCAATACTATTATGTAATGTACATGTTGTTCATGTTTGTTCATACGTATATATATGACAATTAAAAAAAAAACTAAGAGATATATAAACGAAACCCGAATTCGAATTACTTAACCCTTCGCGTGCGGAATCCTCGCTGAGCGAGGACTTACATTGCGCGGTATAAAAATCGCTGTATCTCAAAAAATATTGAAGATATTGAAATTCGAAAAATAGTCTTTGAAGAGTAATGTTCGCGATATGATATTTGTGTAAATATTTTTACCGTCAGTAATATATAGTGGGCTATTGTTATTCAAAATTTATATTTAATATCTCAGGTCTGACAAGGTTGCGGAGCCGCCGGTCTGCGTAGTTTCGCTCGACGCGAGGCCCCCGTGCGTTAAATGATAAACTTTCAAGTACCGCAGGCTTTTGCCGAGAGCAAACGACCAATACCACCACAAAAACGATGTGCTTACAACTGATATTCGTAATAAATATTCTTCTGCGTTATTAAAAAAAAAACGACACTTCAAAATATGTCTGAATTTTTTGATTTTTTTTAGCGCATCAACCTTTGTTATTCAAATCGTTCGAAAGTTGCGTCTTGGCAAATTCTAGGTTCTCGTTAAACAAGGATCCCATACGTGAAGGTTTCAAGCCAAAATAGTACTTTGCGATACTAGTGCGTAAAAGCGGACTTTCGGCGAAGGTTGGTAAGCAGCCAGCACCAGCCGGATCGAGCGCTACAACGATACGAGGCGAAGCCGAGTGCTGTTTTAGCGCGAGAGAAGGCGAGTGCGGCCACTTCACAACCACCGTCGGGAGTCCGCTTTTACGTACAAGTATCGCGTACTACTTTTTGTGACGAATGCATGAAAGGTGCCAGGTTATGTTGCTAGCTGGGCGCGACAATAAAGGAAAAACAGACGGCGCGAGCATGCGCACGTAAATACTGTGCGCATGCGCACAGTATTTACGATACGCTTATGCGTTGCAAAAATACTCGAAGCGTGTCGTAAATACTCATTACAACACACTTATGCGATGCATAAATACTCATTACGACACACTTATGCGTTGCATAAATACTCGAAGCGTGTCATAAATACTTATTATGACACGCTTCGAGTATTTATTTAACGTCTTCTTGAAAAGCACCACTTCATGTCGCGCCCGGCACCGACATAAAGCAGCACTTTTCATGCATGAGTTACAAAAAAGAAATGTATCTCCTGCAGAGATTGTATTTCCGCATCGGAAAGTCTCTCGCCTGACACTAAACCGATCGGACGAGATTGTCTCGAGACTGCGAAGCGGTCGACGAATATAGAAGACCCCCGCTGAATCGCTCCTCCCCCGAGGCAGCTGAAATTCTCTGCAATGGGGAGCAGGTTTACTTCGCCATACAATGTATGTTAGCGTGTTTATTTAAATTTTTTTTCTCTTTTTTTTGTATGAATTATGTATATACATGTAGATTTGCCGATTGAAATACGAGACGACCTCGGGTCGATTCTGCCATTCCCATATTTTTTGTTATTTTGTGTATTTTTTTTTTTTCCTTATGTCGTTTCATTTTCTTGCAACTCGTTGAAATAAAGAAGAATAATGACGGGCTGTGTGTGATCGATGATGAAATTGTGACTTTAGGACGCGAGCCAACGCGCGACGCACCTTACTCCTAAGCAGCTTCATCACATTGTCAACTCCTGGAATCAAAAAAAATAAAAATCGTTTAATTTCATGAAATACGAAATTCGATAAATTGGCACTAGACGAGCAGTCGGGATCAGTCTGCCAAGATTTTCAACATTATAATGTAATCTGCCTGTGAAATTAATTTGCGAAACCTTCACGTTTTTCATCATTGGATTTTTTTTTTTAAATTTAATCAATGACCGTTTCACTTTGTGAACGAACTTACCATAATGGCGTTGACAATGTCGTTCTCGTTGTTTTTGAGCGCCTTGATAGCTTTCCCTCGAGAGACGTTGGCTTGGCACATTACCAGCTCCACGTCCTTCTCCTCCACACCCGTCTCGTCCACTTCCTCTTCTGATTCTTCTTGAATGGGGGCCACAACCTGAAAACAAATTGGTAAGAAAATAAGAAAACCGCGAACTCGAATTTTCCCTCGATTGAATTATGAAAGTTGTCTCACCGTCGTACTGCCACCGGCCTCGGTCGCAGGGATTACCGGAGGCTCCTTAAACTTCTCAGCAGCCGCGACCTGAGCTTGCTGGCTCAGATCCTCGATCTGTGTAGTTAAAACATCGTTCGATTAGCGTTTAACATCGATGTAAGTTTCGCTTTAGTTTCTAACTTGAGCCATTTCAGTCTGCCAAGATTATCAGCATAATATTTCAGATATAATTTTGAAACCATTTTAGAAATCATCATGTTGTGTCGGAAATCGAGGGATTCACTGCTACAAGTTGGCAACTCCACATATGAAATTTTGCACTTTATATATATATATATATATTTTTTTTTTTCATGTATGTGTTTTATATAAGGATCTTTGTGATAATAAATCGTTTTTAAAAAGCGTTTCATTTTTTGTACAATTATTTTTCTCATAAGCAGTGAATCTGTTGAAAAGGGTGAGGCTGCAAAATTTTTTTGTAACGTTCACCTTAGCTTCGCCAAAAACTATGTAGGTGTCCGAGGCAGGATTCTTTAGAACATCTGGTTTGTTGATAACGAAGAGAATGTTCTTGGACTTGCGAATAGTCACCCTGTTGACACCTTGGACCTTTAAGGAAAAAAAAGAAAAAATATCTATTAATGATTCGGAGAATGCAAAAGCAATTTCATAAATTTATTTTAAGCTTTTTGTTTTACCAGCTTGAGACCAAGTTTGCTCATCAGCTTCCTGGCCTTTTTCTCGCTACGGCTCTGCTTAGCCTTGGAGATGCCGTCGAGGGGAAGCGCGCCGCTTCTGGAGTAGCCAACCGCACCGCCTGCACCTGACTCCTCCAGTTCCGGAATGGAGTCATCGGAATCCGAGTCCGTGCCGGATCCGGCAGCGGAGACCTCCACCTTGGTAGGCTCGGAGCTCGCTGCTTTGTCGAGTTCGGTCAGTTCCGGCATCTTTGTAATTCTGGGATGGAATAAATTTTTTTTTTTTCGTTAAACCATGAAAACGGCAATTTACTCGAAGAGGTTGAGGAATTTTTTTTTCCTTAAAATTACGAACGGAGATCGCGTTTTTTTGCAAAATGCGGATAACGCGGTCGTGCCATTTTGTTTTTTTTTTACCACCCATTATCGGGCCTGGCCGCGATGGCGACCGACAAAGCGGACTACCAGTGTTAATTGTCTCGTAGTGTTCGCACCCAAGTTAAATTGACTTGAGAACGACGGCATTTGTATAAGGAATAACGCTGGGACGCTAAAACTAGACGATACGGGCGTTGGCTCGCCATATTTGCACAGTTAATCGCGCGAGAAACTCGTCGCGACGATCGCGGAGAAGATAACACTCGCGGTTTCGACAACGATCGGAGAATCGGTTGTGCCGGTGACAATAGACAAAAATTCACGACACTATTGATAGATAATTCACGCTCGATAGACTGGCAAACATTTTTCACATATATTGTCGGGATATTATTGACGATGCATCTTTTATATTCGGATTTACCTCGAACGGCGTTTCGTCGATGACCGAGCACTATTCTTACGGTAGAAACTGAGACCAGTTCGCAGGCGTGCGTGTCGAAACTGCGAGGCGGCGGCAACGTTCACTCCGCTATTCGATAATCGATCCCTTGAGATTCGATTTTTTTTTAAATCGATGTATTCAAAACACCACACCTATATGTCAGAAAGATATTCGTTATGAAAGTTTAATGAAATGTTAATAAAAATAATGAAATTTTACTTACACATTTTTACTATAATGACGATATTTGTTAATTGGCAATAACCACTTGGAGGGAAATAAATGGCGCGTTGATCAAATTTTTTTTTTCCTTCAAAACTATATTTTATATTCAACAGTGTTTGAAAATCAGTTGTTTCACGAATGAAGAATAATCCTTTTCAAAGCCGTTTACGTAAAGCTATTTCACAAAAAGAAGCGAGAAGTTTAGTTCAACGTAGAAGAGAATCCTATAGTAAGCGTTGAAAATTAACAGGATCAGGCAGTCGCTCGCTACTAACACACATTTGTACGGTTCCTCACCACCTCGCCTGAACAATAATCCTTCATTATGATTGGCTACGGGAAAACTATTAATATTAAATAGAAATAAATAAACGACAAAAGACATTGTCACCGGGTATGGTAAAAAAAAAAAAACGCTACGAAATCAAATGACGAACGGGATTGTGCCGATAACATTTTCATCGTATTCTTTTCTTTTGTTAATTTTCTTTATAAATAGTTTTACCTGTAAGCATCTGGAAAACTGTAAAAGTTTCTTTTTTCTCTCGTTCGAAGGTATGTACAGTGCGTTAATGCTAACTCTCTCTTGTTTTTTTTTTTCGTTTTTAGTTTTTTTGTTCAATATGTTTGCTAAAATTCAATCATCACACTCTAAATTCTATTTGACAAAACCCTCCTTCACTCTTCTCCCTACGTCTACGAGTGCAATGTGTACTGACAAGATGGACGCAGTCTTGAGATAAATACAATTTTTTTTTCTTTTTTTTTTTTTTAATCACAGTTTCAACTGGTTACTTCAACTTTAACAGCTCCAAGAATTTCGAGGATTTTTTTCCAATTTTTATCGTGTCGATGTACAAGAGTTATTCGCGCATCGAATCTCATGGCGATTATTTTTTTTCTCTTTCGTTTAACGAACAGGGCAAATAATGCCGATCTGATAATCATGCGATTATTGAAGAAAATCAGCTCACCGTTCGTTGCGATAATAACGGAGAACACATCAGTCTGTACCGGAGTTATAACGGAGTGTGTACGAAAGTAGCTTGGCCGTATGTAAACTGCGGCATTTTTTTTTTTTTTTTTCGAGACGATAAACTCCGTCGCCGTATGAATTGGAATGGTTACGATTAACAATTATGAACAATGTGTGTGTTTGTTTTCTCCTCTGTTTGTTTTATATAAAATCCAAGCCACTGTCGGTAATGCTCTTTTTTGTTTCTTCGTTTTTCTTCATTGAAAGTTCCCGCCTTTCGATTCGCATAGCACTCTATTTCTTCGGAGATTCGTCCACCTCCATTTCTTCGCTTTGTGCATACTCTTCTTTTTTCTTTTCCGTCGGCACGCTGCTGTCCTCCTTGGTTTTCGTGAGTTTCTCTACATTGAGAATTGGCTCTCTCAGTTCAATTTTACGAGGAGTCGCGAAAACCGTACCGGTCGTTTCAACAAGACCGGAAATAATTCGCCTACCTTCCACGCACGATGAATCCTTGTCCTCCGATTTCTGCGTCTCTGCGACTGATTCCTTCTCCCCTTCGTTATCCGAATTGTCCGACGGTTTTTCCACCACTTCGATGTCGGAATCTGTAACCATTGTTTATTGTATCATCTCGTTTTTCTTATTTTTCTTTGTTTTCGACCTTACACAGATAATTTGATTGTACGAAAAATTGTCGGAACTTAATGCTCGATATTCGATGGCTTGGGACACTTGGGACATCGAAGAATGGATTTGCTATGATTTGCGGAGCAGGCTTCGTCAGTGGGTGAGTCTTGTAGGGAAAAAGTAACTCCTGGCGCACTTCCGGATGATTTTGAAAACGTTGCATTCGGGCTTCGTCTGGGACTCGAGGAAATTGTCTCGGATGTACATTCTTCATAGACATCCGATGGATCGTAGGGTTTTAGCTGGTATATGGTTCGACGGCGCCTCTTTGCGTCGAGCGATATTGCTTCGGGAGGTTTGACGGAAAAATGAATGGAAGGTTCGGGGCTCGATTCGTCAACACGCATCTCAACTTCGGTGCAAGGAGAAATGGGATTGTTCAAGTTTTCGGACCTACTTTTTACTGGAATGAGATTTTTTTAATGTCGCTCGACGGATAAGTTACGGAACTGTGTAGCGATACAGATTTTTTTTTTTAATACCTGAACTCGAGGACGCGGAGGATGCGGAAGATGCGTTGAGTTCCGAGATCTTCGGCGACTGCAGACTAGACGAGAATGGCGAACTGTGATCGTGCTCCAATTTCGGTGCCGAGGGCTTTTGCTTTCTCGCCGGATTCCAGAAGTTGCAGTAACAACAGCGGAAACCGAAATATTCGAACTCTTCCTTAAGGGCCATTCCGTTGTGGGAATCGCAGACTGAGCATATTAGCGCGTAACGATTCGACGGACCGTCGCCAACGAGATACTCCACCAAGCGATCCAGGTAACTTCTCTGTTGGGGAAGTATTGGACGCGGCAGGGGTGATCCTACGATCAATCGAAATTACTGCGTCTTTAGAACACGATCGATGGTGTCAACGATGCATCACACGTACATTCACAGCCAAAAGTGAGATTCAGCGAAAATTTGAACACTTCCTAATGGTATAAATATGTGAGAAAAACAACTGTATTAAAGGTGCCATGAACATTAATTTTGTATAATACAAATGTCAGAAAGTTTTTAACAAATTGCTAAAAAAAAAAATGTTCACCAAATAATCAGTAAAAAAAAAAATTCTCTTTTTAAATGAATTTTCTCGATGCTGCATACATTTTTTCAGAATCTTTCTTACATTTTTGAATTTTGCGTTTAAACACTTTTTTCAACGCCATAATCGTCTCGAAACTTTTTCTGTGGACTGTGGAATCATGATAAGGAAACATATTCGAAAAACGAGCCTCAACATCGATTTAGAAAAACTGTGTAATGTAAGAAAATTCTGAGAAAATTCATGTGAATTCTAAAAAATCAAGCGATTCATTTGAAATGAGAAAAAAAGGTTTGCTGATTTTTTTTTTCAACAATTAATACTTTGAATAATTTGTTAATAAATTATTGGCATTATTATTATGCAAAATGAAAGGTCTTGACATCAATAATACGGGTGACTTTGTTCAGACTTTTAAGTATTGAAATTTTTATCGAATTAAACTTTTGGTGGCGAATTGTGTGTGTGAAGCATCCTTAAGAAAACTTGTTAGCAAAGCCAACGCTGATTAACTTGGCTCCGGACAGTGTTGGACAATTTCACATATTTTTCATATGCAAAATCATATTATATTTTGCTTTTTCCCGGATATAAGAACAATCCGATCTTTCACATGAATAATCTGAATATGAAAATCTGAAGCTAAATCTTAAGTTTTGTCAAACGCTGTCCGGATTCTATGGTGTCAGTGAAAATACTAACGAGGGCCGATCATCGAGGCGTTAAGCGATCTCACCCCCGTTTGAAAGGGCATTTGTCGCAGCGGCGTTAACGCAGGAGCAAGACCTACCGGTACCAAACCGGAATTCGCGGGCCTACCAGTTTGCATACTCGCCGATGAATTCGAGATTGTAACGGCGCGGCGTCGCAATTCGCTCGCGCCTGGCAAAGGCGCGACGACGGCCTGCGGTGTGCTTGGACGACGCGGACTCTCCACAACGGCGGCTCTGTTTACCTGCTAAATTAAAATCGTGTTACACAGGAAGCCCGATGAAAAATACTCGAGTCCCGCGATTTTCACGAGCGTCCCGAAAATACAAACCTGTGGTGAAAGCTGCAATGTAAAGAAAAAAAGATCGATATTACACAAACTTTAAGAGAAATTTATCGCACTTGGAAACGTGCCTACCCATAAAATTACATGCTTACCGGGGTCATTCTCAGCTGATCGGGCGCAAACTTCAAAAGAATCTCTTTAGCTTTCTTGTAAGTCTCGGTTTCCGTAACGTCGTCGAGTATCTTCTTTTTTTGCTCCTGCATCGTACTCAGCTTATCCTGATTCCGCGATATTTTGCGGTTGTAGTACCACGTCACCATTCTCTTAGTTAAAATTATTCTGCAAAAAGAGCATAAAAAATGTATCACGTAAAATTTAAAAAAAGGCAAAAAATAAATACTTATATAATTTCTGCATATAAAAGTTCACTCAGTAGAGTCCTTCTCTATGAATAACCATTTGTTTCAACTAATTTTCCACATTTCTCTTCTGTAAATATTATTTCCTATTATTGGTCTTTTCTTTTGTTGAGATTTTGGATTTGTTCTTGTATACACTGTACTAAATGCAACAATATTTTCTCTCTTACATCTGTATTTTCTTTGCAAAAGAGCTTATCCCGTGAAGGAAATAAAAACATATGTAGATAAATATAGAAAATGAACAAAATATAATAAAATTAATTAAAAAAAAAATATACATATATTTTTTAAATTGTGGCAAACTAATTAATCGAATAAGTTCATCAGTGTGTTTCGTTGAGACAAAACAGCGATTTTCTTACAGCAGGGGAAAGATGAGCAGAGGAGTGATGTAGAAAAATCTGTCGCGCAACGACGCCGGAAAGAAGTAAAAGTAGAAGACTAGGGCCGCCAGGATATAAAGCACCACGCTGTAGATGATAAGAGTGCCGACAATCTTTTTGTGTCTCTGCTCCGTCGTTTGTCCATAGCGTTGTATCTCCTTTATCTTCTGCACCGGAGAAGAGATAAAAAAGCAAATTACAATCGCGAATTATTCACAGCCAAATGAAAATTAATTCTTACTTTTTTCTTACCGTATCAAGATCTTCCAGAACCTCGATAGTCGTTTTCTTTTTCTGAAACAAACAAAATACCCTCGTGATCCCCATTGACTCGATCGACGGACTCCAACCATTGCGGGAGTGCTGCATGGTTTTATTGCACAATAAAATTACATCGCTCGAACTTTGGTTACTTCGAATGAGTTCGCATGACAATGAAGCTTTTGAAAGCCGGAACTGAACACATGATCTGAATAACTAATAGGCTCGAAGCAAATTTCCTTTAGCTCGGACCCGCCGATGAGTCATCATTTTTCGTAACGATAATTCGCCGACGTAAGGTCGACGGCGCACGAAAATTGAGTCAACGTTCGCGTGGCTCGAAATGCGTGACGATCAAAAAATATTTCGCCAAATTTTTTTTTTTGAGAAACGGACAATCGCTGTGTCATCCGTTAATCGGCCCGACGAATCCGAGCGTAAGTCAAACGGCTCAACGCGTTCGATCACAGGTGAAATATAAATGAATAATAAAAAGAGAAATACGATAAAAAAAATATTGGTCAAAGTTTCGACGGGAGAAAATTTTTCTATTTTGCGGAGTGCCAGGCACTCCGCGCCCTTTCAGACTATTCAAAATGACGCGGTTAACCTTAAAAAAAAAAGAGTGACTCGAAGATCGAACGATCTTGAAATAGATTTTTTTTCACGCTTCTCTTCAAAATACGAAAGGACGCTGATTTTGAAGAGAGTTCCAGCTGTTATCGGCGCATCGCCGTCCATACATCGGGCCGACGCTGGCCAAATGTTGAATTAACCTCCAAAGTCGTCGACATCACCGGAAATTGTGACGTTTGATAAGAGCGCAAGATAATTCGGTGGATGAAAAAAACTATCGACAGTTACTCACGCGAAATCTGGACAGTAGTATACCCATAGTGACGTTGATAGATTAATATCTCTTCGTATCGTGTAATATTCCGGTGTCGTTATACGTGTTAACAGATTGTTTACCAGACGTACAGTGTGTGTCAAACGAAATCGTCTCGGCGTTAAACTCGCGCACAATATTAAAATAGACTGGTTCGGTGCGCCTCCTTTCAGCCGGGTACGGTCTGTGTCACGTCTCAACAGTCTCCTCGACCCTCTCTGTCAGTCTCGCTCCGTCCCGCACGCTCTCACGCTCCCCGCGATCCAAATTTAAATCCTACGCGTATTTATTCAGGGCGAATATTTATAGAAAAACAGCGCTGGCTTTATGCGATTTTATATCGATGATGAGGGTGTTATTATTATTTCCACGGTCGATTCATCACTCGACGTGCTACGATGGGATGAAAGGCTCAACGGTTTGCTGGAAAAAAGAAAAATTATCTTTCAATCGTCTTTATCGCCGACGGGTATTTTTTTTTCTGTTTAAAATTTTCTCTTCAGTGTATCGGACTTCACGCTCTTCGAAGCTCTACGAGTATATAAAAATATTAAACTGCGAAATTTGCACGGATTTGAACGTGAATGATTTATCGTCGGCCTCCGTCATAACATTGTTGTATTGGTGCGGTTAAAAGTAAGCGATCATTGTTTAATCATCGAAGCACGACCGTTGGCGACGTGTAGAAGAAAACTCGCGCACAGCAACAGCGGTACGCTCGCCGTGCGGAGTGTAGTCCGTCTAGTCGATAACTGTTTGCGAATAACTATTCCCGCGCGTTTCCACTTTCCGAGCGCCACCTTCTTGTAATGCTGCCCCCCCCCCCCCCCCCCCCCCCCCCCAAACCCAACAGATGCGGCAGTCTCCGAATTGGCCAGAGATCAATTACTCGATTATCCGACAATGAGCACGCGACACGTATCCGCAAAAATTATCAGGCCTTTACTTTAGCCGCATTTTCGGTGTGAACAATATTTACAGCCATTTCGGTTAATTCATTTATGTGGGGTATCGCTTGTTCGATGAGATCCACTGCCCTAGGTGAAACCTTCGGCAATCCGAGATTCTTGTGAACTCCTCGGGTACCGAATTGCAGCTCGTTTGCAAAAAATCGGCAAACCGGTAGAACATCCGAACGCACGTAGGCGCTGCAGATTACTCTCGGATGGCCGCTGATAGCTTCGGCGAGGGCGAGAATGAATTTTGCCGCTGCCGCTCCGGTCGAGAGCGAGGGACCCTTGAAACGATCTACGGACAATGCCAATTCTTTGTCCGCTGCTCTCAGCTGACGGATCAGCGTATCTTCGTGCTCCTATAGATATACATTGGAAAAAGCTCGGTTTTTACGACAGTAATAATCATTTTTTTGGGTCCTTCACACGCCTTTTCAAAATGCTATAGATTTTTAACTATATCGAACGATTTTGAGAATTTGGCTAAATTTGGTAAATTTACCATGATTTTTTTTGTGTCAAGGATAGTAATAATAATATACGACAGTAATAATCATTTTTTGCGACCTTTTAGAAGCCGTTTCGGAATGCTATAGATTTTCATTAAGTTAACTACATCGGACCATTTTGACTATTTGGATACTATTTCATAAATTGGCCACGAAATTTTTGTGTCAAGGTCACAAAAAAACGGTGGTAATAATAATTTTTTGTGATCTTTTACACGCCCTTTCGAAATGCTATAGTTTTTCATTAAGTTAACTACATCGAACCATTTTAACTAGTATTTGGCTATTATTTGATAAATTTATCCGGAACATTATTTGTGTCAAGGACACGTTCCGCTTCTAGAATGAAAATAGAGCTTGTACAAAGATTTCGTGTTGGCGGTGCCTCCATCGGTCTCTACAAACCGAACTCTCTTAATAACGGAGACTGAACGAGATTACGAGCTTACCGGACTAAATTGATTGACCGGTCTCGCTTTGGTCAACAGCGGCACGACCGTGCAAGGATCCGCTCCTCCCACTATCGGCACCGACAGATAAGCGGGATTCAAGTCGAAGAGGCTCGCGGTCATTGACTCGATTCGCATAGCGTCCAGAGCGGTCGATCCTACGATTCTGTTAGGATCCCACCAGCCGCCGCACTTGTAAATTTCCGTTACCATCGGCAATGTTGCTGTCACCGGTCTGGCGAACACGGTAACGAGTGCCGAGGGACTAGTCTTGACCATGCACTCGGACATTTGACGAACGTAACTCGAAGTCGCAGCGAATTGGGAAACCGGTCCGAGTTTTCCCATGTCGAAATCCGTCTCGTCCATCAGCGCGACAATGTCCACCTGTTAGTTGCGTTGTAAATTTAAAAAAATAAAATAAAAATTAATAAAAATATCATACGTTTTTGATGAATCAAATGACGAAAGAAAAAAATATTCAATCCAACGTACGTCGATCAGTGCTTCCGGTATACATTTTTTACCGTAATATTTTATTCGTGTCGTAGTATCGATGTGACCGGCGTCGAATACCGCACCGGCGAGCGTGTCCTTTGGATCCGCTATGTTGACCCTCTTTATCAATCTGGACTGCTTCAGAAGAACGGCCGCGTAAATTGGAGCCATACCACCGCCGATTATTGCCACTTTTATATCGCCCGCTTTCACCGAACAGTCACCGTTGTCGGAGTCGTTGCAACGCCAGGATGGATCGCTTGGCGAAACTTTGGTTGTGCTTTGACCGTCATTCCTCGAATGCGAGTCGGCGGCTATACCGCGAGTAATCTCGACACGATTTCGCAGTTTTCTCGCGAGTCTTTTGCAACAATATCTTCGCAGGGAAAACATTTTTTTTTCTCAACGTCTTAGGATCTACGACAAAAATTTTAAAGGTTATTGAACTCGAATAAAAATAAATAAATAAAGAAACAGTTGAAAGAAAATCGATGAGGAAACAATTTTCTACTTAATGGATTTATAGATTGAACTTTATGTTGCGTGACGAAAATAAATGATCGATGTGACTGGTTTTTTTTTTAACCATTTTAATTATCTTAATGCAGTCTTTGAGTGTTGAATTATTTTACAGTGGTTATTACGTAAAAAAATAAACAGCCGAGTTTACTCGTTATAAGGTAAGTAAGTTATCGGGACTCTAATTACATTAAAGCACTTGTCGCTGTGAACTCAGTTGTGCCTGACAACTGAAAAATCTTTGTGGTCCCGATCGAATTCTAATTACCTCAACGAGATTTTTTTTTTATCGGAAAGTAAACTTGTAACAAAAACGCTGTACAAAATTATAATTTGAGTAATATACCCAAATTGTCGATGTTCTTTGGTAAATATTTTGATCGTTATCTTCCCGGATATCCGATCGTTCGAAAAAACTTTAGAAAAATATACTCATTCGAAACTTCAACGACGTTAATAAAAAAAATCTTCAACCTCTTCTATCCACGGAAATGTTCGACTCGGCTGAATTAAATTGAGATTAATTGCGTGAGATCGACATTTGGATAGAAAAACAAATACTCGATAGATCGAACAACGCGAATCATCCCTGGCGTACGTGAAGATCGATCCTATAATCGGACGAGTCGATCTGCAAAGTATTCTCGTTCGCCAGATGCAACAGCGTCATGAAAGCGATTGGAACACTCAGAGCCTCGGCGTTGCTCTTAGTGAGTCTTTTCGGCAAATTTTTAACAAGGTCGCTGAACTTTTTCGGACCGTTGACCTTATCGGCGTTGTTGTCTCCCGAGGTTTCGACGACATCGACATTTTCATTGTCGCCCTCGGTGCTGGTCAGATCCTCCCACATAGCTCTCTTCAAATCTCTCATGTCGATTTTCTTCGCACGCTGCGAGAACGGAATGAAAATTCTGTTGGGCATCTTCGGAGCTTCGACGAGGTTGTCGCCGGTGAAACTCTGAGTAGCGACAGCGACGTATTCCTCGAGATCGGCACCGTTAATGCAGTTCTCGTTGTCGCCTCGGTGATCCTCGATCTCGATGTTGAAACAGCAATCCCTCGTGTCGTTCCCGTTGTTGTTGTTGTTGTAATCGAAATCGGCGACGTTATTGCAGTTCTCCTCGTTGTCGGCTTGACGATCCTCGGTCTCGATGTGGGAACAGTAATGCATCGTGTCGTTCTCGTTGTTGTTGTAATCGTAATCGCCGACCTCGACCGGCAAGAATGTCCCGTTAGTCTCATCCCTCTGGGGGCATTTTTTAATTACTTCGGGACGCAAGTAATATCTGCAATGCTGCAAATCATCGTAGTCCACGTCCGCTGGCACGGTGAGTTTCTCCGCCGACCAAGTGAACTTCATCGTTTCTCTATCCAACTTTACAGGTTCGTGCTTAACGATTTCGAATTTGTCCATAGCAGCCTTGAATGGTTCTTCGTTGAAGGTCACCGCAGCATTCACGCGGTGCTTGATCGACTCTTGCGTGCAACCCTCCACGATTCTACTGCCATCGAGATTCTCCTCCGAATATCTTTGTAAGACGCTCTGCATATTCATGGTATCGTGGACCTAAGAGTACTCGAAATTATTGTTTTTTCCAGCCGATTTAACGATTTCGGAAAAATTAACGATGTTCGCATGCGGCTGACCGGCTCTGTGGCATACCTCTGTGTTCTCGTCGTTGTCCTCCATCTCGAAGTAATTCATCCCAGAGGATCCCGGCTCGTCGTCGGCTGGCAAACTGGCTTCCAGATCGAACCGAAAATCATCGTCCTCAACCAGAGTCTGAGACCTCGACTCGAGCGCAAGCTCGAGCTCTTCCTCCGCGGACCAACTGAGAAACTCGAAGTTCGCGAAGGACGGACACAGGTCCAAGTGGCCGAATCTCTCGAGTCGCGGACAGTCGACCGGTGCGTTATTCACGTCGGCTTCCACCTCGGGATCCACCGTGTCGAGAATAACGTCGTCGTAAGGATGAAGATACAGATCCGAGTTAGCGTGAACCGGAAGTGTAGCTTGAAAAAGCATTCCGCTAGTTTGTGAATCAGGTTCGTCGATCATCATCGAAGCCGGACTTATCAGATCGAGCGGTGCTCGCAGAGACTCGGCGCTCTCGAGAATCTTCTGTTTAGATTTTTTCTTCTTTGCTCTGCGAGTTCGCTCACCCTCGAAGTCGCTATCGCTGCAAGGGTCGGAGTTTTCGGCACCAAGGCCACTGTCCCATTTGCTGTCGTTCTTCTCCTGACTGCCTATCATCTTCAGTGTGTCCATATGAAGGCCGTCCACCCGAAACCCATAAATCTTGGCACTTACTTCCAGCCATGTACTGGCCTCCTGTAGGTTGCTGTTACGTTTCTTTATCATGTACGTCATGAATTCTATCATCTCCAGACTGAATGCATTTTTAACGTTTATCCTGTTCTCCGCAGAGAGTTTTATGCACATCGTCATGCCGTTGACTATCCGAGGATTGGACATTTTGGACACCAAATCCAGCCCCAAGGATCCACACTGTCCTGCTTCGTGTTGAAGCTGCTTCTTCTCCAGACGACGCTGGAGACGCTTGGTCTCATCGTCGTTCTCCGCAGCATCCGCAGGCTCGGCCACTCTGCTTATGCGAGATCTTCGACGGAGAGGGAACACTGGCGCCGACAATGCGTCCAACTCTTCCAGTTCCGAATTAAGAGTTATGCTCCGTCTGACAGCCATTTTTTTTTCATGCGCTAGAGGGGAAATATCGTAGATGAATTAAATGACTGAAGACTCAAGGGTTTTGACCTGGAAATCCATCGCTTACTTTGGATCGCGGAAACAGAAGGGCGGCGGATTTTCTATTTACCATTTATCGAGATGAAATTTTGTGTTACGTTTTCTAAATCCTATCGAATAGTCTCAGTAGAGTGTAATAATTCTGTAACTCAGCGTGGGTCTTTCGTGGAGTTTCCAATTGACAAACGGTGGGCGACGAAGTTTTTTTCGATTCCGTACTGATAGTTGAGTCCTGCAGAGAAAAAAAATATGGTTTTGTGTTTCGGTTGTAATAAAGTATTTGTTTTTTGTCGTGAAAATTTCCGTTCTCAGCTGTATAGTGGAAGCACGATAAATGTTCGACGATTGATAAAAGGACATAGTCAACACCTATCTTGCTATACTCGATATAAACAAAATCTACCGGTCAACTCTTACATCTTTGTTTAGCACTGTAGCTATGTCGTTTGTTGATCTGAGGTGCTTTCGATTTAGCGTTTTTGTTGTTATAACGTGACTGCGCATGCGCACGGCCGTTTTCTGGTATGAATTCTTACAAAAAAACGACCGCGCGCATGCGTAATCATGTTATAATAACGTAAAACGGCAAATCGGAAGCGTCTCTGTCTGTACGTCACGGTATCCATAGCAACGGACACTGACTCGAAGCCTCATTGGCTAGAAACTTGTAAACAAGTACGAAAGACTGTCTCTTGCAGCTCGTGATTTTGCCATGGTGGGATTATTTCAGCCCCCTAACCCTCGACTACATTTCCTTAAGGGCATGTAATACATACATGGTTGATGCTTCGACCAAAATCAAATTAGGTTTTTGTAGGCAATAGATATAAGTATGAAAACCTAATTTGCCTTTGCTCGTCGTATCAATCGTTTTCGAGAAAATAGGGAAGGCGATTTGTTACCGACTGAGTCTGTACCACATGCCCTTAACGACGCACTGTCCCCGTTACTGTCGCCGTCGAAACGAATCCACTGTGCGGCGCTAGTAGTCACCCGCTCGGTAAATCGACTACCAGCGTTCTTTCCCTAACCGCCCCACACAGAGACGCGACGCGCGATAGTGAGTGTGGGACGAGAGAGAGCGTGGTTACGCGATAACATTTATTGCAAACTCGTATTAACTTTCTGTTGGCCATTGTGCCGTTATTTACTGTTTGTTGGCATTGTGCCGTTTACTTTCTTGTTGTAATAATAAATACAGCCAATTTTCCACGTTTACCGCATTCCACGTGCTGATGCCCTGTCCGCCATCTTGGAGCGATCGATGAACTCGGGTCGGAGCGAGCGAGTCTTTCGCTCCATAATATAATGTAATCTGAATTGGTAATGTAATGGTAAACTACGATACTAGCTCAAAATAACTTTTTTCGATGATTTTGAGTTTGCGGCTCGGGCCAAAGTCGAGTGTTGCAATAATACGAGATAAGGTAGTTCTTGCGAATAGTGTTGGGTTGACACAAGTTTCAGAGAAATGAGAGGGAATTGCAAACACTTATTCATGGTATAAAAATCTGAAAAAAAAAACTAAGCATATTAAAGGTGCCGAAAAGATTCATTTTGCATAATAATAATTCCAAAATGCTATTGACAAATTGATGAAAAATAAAATTGTCCGACAAATCTCTCGGAAACCTAACTTTTCTTTTATGAAACTGATTCGTTCACTTTTCTGAATAAGTACGGATTTTTTTAGATTCATAAATTCACTTTGAATGTTTCTTTTCTATATAGCAAAAATGTGTGGAAAGTCACAAAATTCCAAGTGAATTTAAAAATCTAAAAAAATTCGTAGATATTCAGAAAAATAAACGAATCATTATATATAATACAATACAATATAATACAAGCATGCAATAGAAATACACATTAGAATCAATACATCGACTTAAAGGTGGATAAATTGGGAAGTTCATAAGCTCAAAAAAAAGGTTCCTCTATGAGGAAGCAAAAATAAAATCGAAAGACATTTTCGGCGTTCGGTGTTCGACTCTGCGATTAAAGTTTTTGTTACTTAGTCCGCAGCATGGCTGGTAGAAATGCACGCAACAGCGATGTGTCGGACGACGATATGGAGACGGACGCGGCGGTCGACGCGGGCATCGATTCCGACGAGGAGGGCGGACTTCGCGTCGACGAGGAGATCTACATTCCGCCACCACCTACGCGGTCCGATCTCGATGCCGGCGCGCCGAGGCTCATGATCGACAGGATCGTCAATGAAAATTTCAAAAGTTACGCAGGCAAAGTGAGCATAGGCCCGTTCGACGAATGCTTCTCCGCTATAGTAGGACCCAATGGCAGCGGCAAGAGCAACGTCATTGACTCCATGCTCTTTGTATTCGGATACCGATCCAGTAAAATTAGATCGAAAAAAATATCCGCCCTCATTCACAACTCGTCGCAACGCACCGGCATCAGAAGCTGTTGCGTCTCCATACACTTTAGACGAATCATAAATAAGGTACATTTGCCATTCATTATTAATTTTTAATTTTTATTAAGTATTCATTTTTAATTTTTATTAAGTATTCATTTTTAATTTTTAATTATGTATTCATTTTTAGTTTTGAATTATGTATTCATGTTTCAGTTTTTAATTATTTTTCTTTGTAATATTTATTATTATTAAATTCATATGACTTCTTTTTAATACGAAAATGTACTTGCGATGCAATTGGTTCGATAACGATGAGATGTCTTTCGCAGGCGGACGGAACTTTCGAGACCATTCCAAATAGCAAAGTTGTGATATCTAGAACGGCGTTCAAGGACAACTCTTCGTTCTACGAGTTAAACGGGAGGAAAGTGCAATTGAAAGAAATTGCGAAATTGTTGAGATCCGAGGGAATCGATCTGGATCACAATCGTTTCTTGATTCTCCAGGTAACCAAGTTATATATTTACTTAATATAAAACCACAAGTCTGAGTCACTTTCATGGGCACGTCACATCAATATTTTTTGCTTTCATATTATTTGTTATTTTGCTCAGCTATTTTGACACCAATATTTCTTGTGTCTGTGAGTGCCGTTGAGTGTCTACGAGTGTATGTATGCGGATATCGAATTCGAGCTATTTTCGTTTGTCTAAAGTAATTTTTTTTTATTTATTTTTTCAACAGGGCGAAGTCGAGCAGATAGCGATGATGAAGCCCAAAGGCCAGAACGAGAATGACTCGGGTATGCTGGAGTTCCTCGAGGACATAATCGGCACGTCTAGGTACAAGGAGCCCCTGGAGAAGCTGTCGCAGAAGGTTGAGTTGCTGACCGAGCGAAGGGCCGAGAAGCTGAATCGTCTCCGGTTCGTCGAGGCCGAGAAGGACGCCCTCGAGGACCCGATGCAGGACGCCCTCAGGTACCTGAGGATGGAGAACGCGATAACGAAGTGCCAGCACCAGCTGTATCACTGCAAACGGTGAGTAGCTGCGAATAACTGCGTCGAAAAATACTTTGTCGAAATACTTTGTCGAAGCATTTTTATATCGAACTCTTCGTCCACTGTTCAGGTCCGAAACGAGCGCCGAGATAGTCAAGCAGGAGGCGCGAAAGAACGAGCTAGACAAGGACTACGCCGACCTCGTCGCGGAGATGAAGAGGATTCACGAGGAGAAAGACACCAAGAACCGGGCGTTCAAGGAGAAGTGCAAACGCTGGGACTCGTTGCAGAAGGAGAAGGACTCGTCGACGGCGAAGTTCGACCACATAAGAAAACGCGACGAGGCGCTGCACGCCGAGCTCGTAGAGACGAACAAACGCCGAAAGGAGAACATGGCCACGTTGAAAACGGAAACGGCGACGCTCGCCGAATTGGAAAAAGTCCCGGAGAAGAGCGCGAGGAGCATCGAGGAGTGCGAGGAACTCGCTGAGAAGACCCAAGTCTTGCGCGACAAGGAGGAATGCGCGCTGAAGGAGCTCATGAACGGTCTGAAGGAAAAAACCGAGCCGCTGTTGAAGGATCGCAAAGAACTCGAGACGAAGCTGATAGCCCTGAGAAAGGACGTCGATCAGGCGAAGGCGACCTACGATCTCGCCGAGACGGAGCTCAACATTTACACCTCCGTTGAGCAGACGGAGAAGGACAAACTGGCGAAGATCAGGGAAACCCTCGAGACGACGTACGACACACTGAAGCAGCGCAAGGAGCAAATGCTCTCTCTGAACGCAAAAATACCAGCCACGACCGAGAGTCTCAAGAAAGCTCAGAGCGAGCTCAACGACGTGCTCGCCCGCGAAGCCGAGATGAGCTCGAGGCTCAAGAACAAGAGACTCCAGTTCGAGGAGCACAGATCGTCGATGAACGCGAGTCAATCGCGAAACAGAGTAATCGAGGCTCTCATGCAGGAGAAGAGAGCCGGAAGGATTCCGGGCCTGTTCGGCAGAATGGGCGATCTCGGGGCCATCGACGCCAAGTACGACGTCGCTATATCGACGGCATGCGGCGCCCTGGACAACGTCGTCGTCGACACGGTCGAGACCGCCGAGCGATGCATAGTCTTCCTTCGTCAGAACGACATCGGTCGCACGAGTTTCGTTCCTCTGGACAAACAGGCACGCTTCTTGACGCAATGCACTCAGAGGATCGAAACGCCGGAGAACGTGCCGAGACTCTTCGACCTCGTGAAGGTCAAGGACGAGAGGGTGCTGCCTGCTTTCTACTTCGCTCTGCGGGACACCCTCGTAGCGAACGATCTCGACCAGGCGACGCGCATAGCGTACGGAGCTCGACGTCATCGAGTCGTGACGCTCAAGGGTGAACTCATCGAGGTCTCTGGAACGATGAGCGGTGGCGGAAGGAGCGTCCTTCGAGGGCGGATGGGTCAGAGGGTCGTCGGCAACCAAACGACTGAGGCGGACATCGCGAAACTCCAGGCCGAACTGGACAATGTATACGAGGAGTGCAATCGCCTGCGGCTGAGGCAGCAGCCGTTGGAGGAGCAGGTTTACACGCTCTCGACGGCGCTGAAGGACATGACGCTCGACCGGGGCAAATTTGAGATCGAACTTAAGGCATTGACCGTGCAGGAGCCATCGCTGCGCGACCAGCTCGAGGCCCAGGAGAAAAAAGCCGCGCAGGCTGTTTCGGACCCGAGGAGGGTGAAGCAGCTGACGATAGCGCTGGAGAAGGCACGGGACGAACTGGAGCGCATGAAGGAACGTTCTAGGGAGACCGAGGTCGCTGTCGCTCGTCTCAGCCAGGAGATCGAGGAGATGTCGGGCGGTCAGGTGAAGGAGCAACAGAAAAAAATTAACTCACTCACCAAGAGCATCGACAAGGCCGAAGCCGAGATCGTGCGGCTCAAGGTCGCGGTCAAGACTGCCGAGAGGAACAAGAAGAAGGCCGAGCAAAAGATCGAGACCCTGGAGAACGACGTTAAGTCGTGCGAGCAGCAGATACGCGACAAGCAGAGTCGAAAGGTGGAGTTCGAGAACGAAGCGAAGATCGTGCTTGAGAAACTCGCCATGCTCAACGAGGCGCTCACGGAGAGGGACGAGCTCGCGGCCGGTCTGAAGGAGGAACTCGGCGGACTGACGAGTCGCGAGAGCAAAATGAAAGCCCTGAAGATCGATCTCGATCAGAAGATCGGCGAGAGCGAGAAGGCACTCAAGGACCTCCAAAAAATGATACCCGAGTACACTCGAAGAATCGCTGGTCTGAAGCTCCAGGAGGTACCGGGCGAGCCGCCCGAAACTCTGAAGGACCTCACCGACGATGAGGTCGAGGCGCTTAACGGCAAGAACGTCGCGGCCCAGCTGCAGAAGGCCAAGCAACGATTGCCAGCGGAGATTCCTAACATGCAGATCATCAAAGATTTTTACGTCAAGGAGGACGCCTATCGGCGCGGAACGGCCGATCTTCAGGAGATAACGGACGCGAGGAACAAACTCAGGGACATTCATGACACGGCGAGGAAAAGAAGAGCCGACGAGTTTCTCGCGGGTTTCACCGTGATGACGAGTAAACTGAAGGAGATGTATCAGATGATCACGATGGACGGCGACGCCGAGCTCGAGCTCGTGGACTCGATGGATCCGTTCAGCGAGGGTGTCGTTTTCAGCGTCCGACCGCCGAAGAAGTCGTGGAAGAACATAAGCAATCTGAGCGGCGGCGAGAAGACCCTCAGCTCGCTGGCTCTCGTGTTCGCTCTTCATCACTACAAACCCTCGCCGGTCTACTTCATGGACGAGATCGACGCCGCTCTGGACTTCAAGAATATATCGATAGTCGGTAATTTTATTAAGGAGCGGGCGAAGAATTCGCAGTTCATCGTTGTCTCGTTGCGAGAGAATATGTACGAGCTGGCGAACACTCTCGTTGGTATTTACAAGACCTACGACGCGACGAAGACCGCCCTGCTGGATCTGCGCGGTTACATCAAGGCGTTCGGACAACCTGTCGCGCAGAGCAGCCAGCAGACGGTTAAGAATCGTTACGGCTCGCAACCTCCGAAAACCATGACGCAGCCACTGCCACGGGAGGTCGAGACGGCCGGTGGATCCGGACGGGCTGAACACCCGATGGCTGCCACGTGTCCGGCCGCTATGGAGGACAGCGCACCTCACGCAACAACCTCCGCGGCGAACGTCTCTCTGGGGTAAAGACGATCATTTGTTTTTTTTTTCTCGCATTTTTTCGTACCTCTGATAAGACTGTAGCGCTTCATACTGGTCAAATGAGTGCAACATTTTTTAATTCGTTTTTACCTACTTTTAATTCACTCGGTGCAAAATTGCAGTTTTACACACGCGAAGCGTGCGTGAAATTTACTTCACACATTGTGAAGTAAATTTTGGTACAATAATCGTGCAATAAACTTGGGCTGGGGCTGCAGACTGACACTCGTCAGAAAATGTTTTATCGCACTAGTATCGTAATAGTAATTTACGATACTATTGCGATAAAACTTTTTCTGACGAGAGCGACTTTGCAGCACGATCCGAAGGCGAGTGCTGCAATCACTCGAGAAGTTTTTCGCACGTTTATCGGACGAAATTTTACTTCAGAGGTTGCGAAAATGGGGGTTTGGCGGATGCGAAGCGTGCGTATAATTCCAATTTTCGCACCGCGTGAAGTAAATTATTATTGTTTAACTCGTACATGAAAAGTGCTACTTTACGTGCGTGCCCAGAGTGGCGTAAGTGGCACTTTACAGCCAAGTGTACTATAAATACCCGGCACATGCGCACATCGGGCCGATTTTACTTCACGCACCCTTCTGGTACTTTACGCACGCTGGCTGTAACAGCGCCACAATCAGCAGGCACGGAGTATCACTTCTGCATTTGTTAGAGAAAATATTTTACGATACTATTGCGATGTAGCGAACATCATTCGCGGATTGTGAAGTGAGTATACAATTCGCTTTACCGTACTTTTATTGCAAATTACTATTGCGCATGTATTGATTATAGTGGATGGTTATTTGTATTGCAGCAGATGTTCTTAACATAAAAAAAAACATTATCATAATAGATTTGCAAAAATGTTAACTGATTTGTGCTAATTTTCGAAGAGGTACATATTTGTTCAATTTTTTCAAAGAATCATCCGTCATTTTCTCGCAATTTTGATGTATTATTGCTCAATGTCTTCCTTGAAAGATACTCTACGAATTCACTATTTACATATTCGATCGAATTTTCAGTTTAAAAATGACAGTTTGTTTATGAAGAAATTTTGTCGACGGGTTAACAAAGGGCGGTCATTTTTAAATGGAAAAATAAAACTATCGAATACTTAGATGGTGAATTTGTAGACCATCTTTCAAATAAGACATTGACATTGAGTAATACAGCAAAATCGAGAAAGTCCTGGATTATTCTTTGAAAAAATTGAACAAGAATGTACCTTTTCGGAAATAAGCACAAATAAGTTAATATTTTTGCACATCCAATGCAATTAATATATTTCTACGTTGAGAACATCTGCTGCAATATAAATAACTATCCACTACAATCAATAGTAGATGTGTAAAAGTTTGTACAAATGACTTTAAAAATGTAGCACTCATTTGACCAGTGTGAAGCGCTCGAACCCCCTTAAATGATTTTATCGTTCGCTGATTATTAATTTTTGTTGTATTTTTCTGTCGATCATCAGGCTCGGAGATCTGAGTCTTCCGCCAACACCGAACAAAACTCCGACGAGTCGATACAGCTCCTCGTCCGACGCGGTCGACGGAACGCCGGAAAAGCGAACAACGCGGAAAAAACGCAGACTATAATTCTAATTATTTCATTTAAAGAAACAATTTTTTTTATACGATAATATAAATTCAAATACTATAAAGAGAAACATATAGATTTTTATAAAGCAATGCAGGATCCTCTTCATCTCGGCGACGAGGTCGGCGTAGTCCTTGTCTAGCTCGTTCTTTCTCGCCTCCTGCTTGACTATCTCAGCGCTCGTTTCGGACCTGAACAGTGGACAAAGAGTTCGATATAGAAAATGCTTCGACAAAGTATTTTTCGACAAAGAATTTCGACGCAGTTATTCGCGGCTTCTCACCGTTTGCAGTGATACAGCTGGTGCTGGCACTTCGTTATCGCGTTCTTCATCCTCAGGTACCTGACGGTACCGGAGACGATTCAGCTTCTCGGCTCTTCGCTCGGTCAGCAACTCGACCTTCTGCGACAGCTTCTCGAGGGGCTCCTTGTACCTAGACGTGCCGATTATGTCCTCGAGGAACTCCAGCATACCCGTGTCATTCTCTTTCTGGCCTTTGGGCTTTATCATCGCTATCTGCTCGACTTCGCCCTGTTGAAAAAATAAATTAAAAAAATTACTTTAGACAAACGAAAATAGCTCGAATTGGATATCCTCATACATCCACTCGTAGACACTCAACGGCACTCACAGACACAAGAAATATTGGTGTCAAAATAGCTGAGCAAAATAACAAATAATATGAAAGCAAAAAATATTGATGTGACGTGCCCATGAAAGTGACTCAGACTTGTGGTTTTATATTAAGTAAATATATAACTTGGTTACCTGGAGAATCAAGAAACGATTGTGATCCAGATCGATTCCCTCGGATCTCAACAATTTCGCAATTTCTTTCAATTGCACTTTCCTCCCGTTTAACTCGTGGAACGAAGAGTTGTCCTTGAACGCCGTTCTAGATATCACAACTTCGCTATTTGGAATGATCTCGAAAGTTCCGTCCGCCTGCGAAAGACATCTCATCGTTATCGAACCAATTGCATCGCAAGTACATTTTCGTATTAAAAAGAAGTCATATGAATTTAATAATAATAAATATTACAAAGAAAAATAATTAAAAACTGAAACATGAATACATAATTCAAAACTAAAAATGAATAGATAATTAAAAATTAAAAATGAATACTTAATAAAAATTAAAAATGAATACATAATTAAAAATTAATAATGAATGGCAAATGTACCTTATTTATGATTCGTCTAAAGTGTATGGAGACGCAACCGCTTCTGATGCCGGTGCGTTGCGACGAGTTGTGAATGAGGGCGGATATTTTTTTCGATCTAATTTTGCTGGATCGGTATCCGAATACAAAGAGCATGGAGTCAATGACGTTGCTCTTGCCGCTGCCGTTGGGTCCTACTATAGCGGAGAAGCATTCGTCGAACGGGCCTATGCTCACTTTGCCTGCGTAACTTTTGAAATTTTCATTGACGATCCTGTCGATCATGAGCCTCGGCGCGCCGGCATCGAGATCGGACCGCGTAGGCGGTGGCGGAATGTCGATCTCCTCGTCAACGCGAAGTCCGCCCTCCTCGTCGGAATCGATGCCCGCGTCGACCGCCGCGTCCGTCTCCATATCGTCGTCCGACACATCGCTGTTGCGTGCATTTCTACCAGCCATGCTGCGGACTAAGTAACAAAAACTTTAATCGCAGAGTCGAACACCGAACGCGGAAAATGTCTTTCGATTTTTTTTTTGCTTCCCCATAGAGGAACCTTTTTTTTGAGCTTATGAACTTCTCAATTTATCCACCTTTAAGTCGATGTGTTGATTCTAATGTGTATTTCTGTTCTATGCTTATATTGTATTCAAGACACTGTTTAAATGTGTAAAAGAGCAATGCCCATTGATTAAATAAATAAATAAATAGATAAATTGTAATACGTAGCGCACGCTGGTCAAGGTGGATCAACACTTAATGATCTCTTTAGAATGTTAATTATAGAGTTCTGATTATCCTATCTTACATTAAATTGTATAGACTACATTGTATATACTTTGTGCAGAAGGGTTTTTCCCATCGAAACCAGCAAACAAACAAATAACGGGATTTTCGTGTTGGACGAAAGAGCCGAGTCTTTTGTCGATCGAGCTGGATACTCCGCGTACCGAACAAGATTCTCCGGAATTTATTGATAATCGACAAGGGCAATTGGCACGGGATCGAAGCCGTGCGACGACTCTTCCCGCCCAAAGGATTCCGCGCGTTTGCTAATTGTTTTCACAACACCGACGAATTAACAAGACAGACGGCTGTTGCGAGCATTTCCACCAGCCACGCAGCGGGTCGAGGAACAAAAAATCTTCATCGCAAACCCTCCAAGTCCGGACGCCGAAAACATCTCTCGTCGGTTTTTTTCTTTTTTTGAGGTCATGAAACTTTCGACGAGGCAGATAACCGAGATTTACGTCTCGCGCGAAATGGGCGAATGTATCCAAGATCGAGTGAAACGATCTGCGTACCGTTCATGATTGTCCGGAGTTTATTGTTCATCGATAAGGACAATCGACGCGGGATCGAAGCCGTCCGGTGACTCTTCCCGCCCACAGGGCGCTGCGTGTGCGAATTGTTTTCGCTGCACGGACGATTTGACGAATCCGCTTATATTTATTTTTATTTTTCTCTAGTTTTATTCGATCAGTAGATTGTGCATTACTCACTTGTCAGCCTGCGCGAACCGCCGAGCCACGCGACTATCGGAGTTTAGTGTACCTTGTTAAATAAACAATTGTCGATAGCGCGTTCGAATTTGTAACGCTAAAAACGGTCGCGTCTCTGCGTGGGGCCGGTTAGGGAAAGAACGCTGGTAGTCGATTTACCGAGCGGGTGACTACTAGCGCCGCACAGTAGATTCGTTTCGACGGCGACAGTAACGGGGACAGCGCGCCGTTAAGGAAATGTAGTCGAGTGTTAGGGGGCTGGCGTGGGGTGACAGACAGTTGACCGAATGCGAACTTGTATAATGACCAACCTCATCATATCGAAAGTCTCTGGCGCAGTTTAAGTCCGGAATCTTTAAACTAAAGATTCCGGACTTAAACAGTGCGATGCGTGTATTCATCGGAATTTTTATATTAATCACAAAATCATTGTACCATTAAACTTTTTGAATAGATTATGCAAGCCTATCGCGGGATTCTGTACGAAAATTGCATTCAACCGTGGATTCCTTCGATATTTAGTTTAAAGATTTCGGACTTAAACTGCGCTAGAGACTTTCGATATGATGAGGTTGGTCATTATACAAGTTCGCATTCGGTCAACTGTCTGTCACCCGTACCGATTGACGATTGAGAATCCATCGATGGATGTTATTTACGCTGGGCGTAGAGTATCTGGTGGTTGGCCCAGTTGTATAAAACCGAACGGAAGAAAAGGAAGAAGGGTTTTAATGCTTGGTGTAGAGGACTGTTGGCCTCCCGGACACTCCAGTAAAAAGTGCAAAGGTCGCAGTGACGAACGTAATTCAAAGTCGCCACGAATTACGAAGCCGGTCCCAGTTTTCCAATGTCGAAATCCGTTTCGTCCATCAACGCGACAATGTCCACCTGTTAATTGCGTTGTAAATAAAATAATAAAAAAATAATAATTAAAATACATACATTTTGACGAATAAAATGATGAATGAAAACATATTCAATTTTCAACGTATGTACGTTGATCAGTGCTTCCGGTTTACGTTTTTAGACCGTAATATCTTATTCGTGCCGTAGTATCGATGTTACTGGCATCGAATACCGCATCGGCGAGCGTGTCCTTTGGATCCGCTATGTTGACATTATTGATCAATCCGGACTGCTTCTGAAGAGCCGCCCCGTAAATTGGAGCCATGCCACCGCCGATTATTGCCACTTTTATATCGCCCGCTTTGACTTGAGTTACCGGTGTCGCAGTCGTTGCAACGCTAAGATGTACCGCTTGGAGAAACTTTGCTTCTGTTTTCACCGACAATCCTTGAATCCGAGTCAGCGACTATGCTACGAGTAATCGTAACACGACTTCGTAGTTTTTTCACAAGTCTTTTGCAACTATATAGGATTTACGACGAAAAATGTTAAAGTTACTGAACTCGAATAAAAATAAGTAAATAAACAAATGAGGCGAAGCGAGACGATATACGAGTAGGAAATCGATGAGAAAGAGATTTTGGCTTAACGGATTCATAGAAAGAACTTTACGCTGCATGATGAAAATAAATTATCGATGTTTTTTTTTAACCATTTCGATTACTGTAATTACATCTTAGAGTGTTCATTTATCTTACAGTGGTTGTTTCGTAAAAAAATTAACTAAACCGAATTCACTCTCGTTGTCCGGTAATTAAGGTATCAGGACTGTAATTGCACAAAGGCACTCGTCGCTATGGGTTCAATCGTGCCTGAAAACTGAACAATCTTCGCGGGTCCAATCTAATTTTAATTACCGCAACGAGTTGTTTTTTTATCGGAACGTAAACTTATGATGAAAACGCTGGACAATATTATAATTTGCCTAATGTATTAGGTATTATGTAAAATTATGTATATATAAAGGTGTTTGGTAAATCGTTTGATCGTTATCTTATCGGATATTCGATCGTTCGTTACAACTTTACAAGAATATATTCCCTCAAAACTTCAACGACGATAAAAAATGAGAATCTTCAACATCTTCTATCCGGAGAAATGTTCGATTCGCCGGATTTAAATAAACCTGACTTGCATGAGATCCACATTTGGATAGAATTATAAATACTCGACGGATCGACGCGAAATCATCCCTGGCGTATGTGGAGATCGATCTTATCATCGGCCGAGTCGATCTGCAGATTTTTCTCGTTCGCCAGATGCAACAACGATATAAAAGCGATGGGAACGCTCAGACCCTCGGCGTTGCTCTTCGTGAGCATTTTCGGCAAATTTTTGCAGACGTCGCTGAAATTTTTCGAACCGTTGATCTTATCGGCGTTGTTGTCTCCCGCGGTTTCGGCGACGTCGACATTTTCCTTGTCGCCCTCGCTGCTGATCAGATCCTTCCATATCGCTTTCTTCAAAGCTCTCATATCGACTTTCTTCGCACGCTGCGAGAACGGTATGAAGATTTTGTTGGTCATCTTCGGAGCTTCGACGAGATTGTCGCCGGTGAAGGCTTGAGTAGCAGCACCGAAGTCCTCTTCGAAATCGGCACCGTTATTGCAGTTCTCCTCGTTGTCGGCTTGGTTGTCCTCGTTCTCGATGTTGGGACAGTATTCCGTCGTGTCGTTCTCGTTGTTGTAATCGTAATCGCCGACCTCGTCCGGCAACAACGTCCCGTTCATCTGATCCCTCTGAGGGAATTTTTTAATTAATTCGGGACGCAAGTAATATCTGCAACACTGCAAATCATCGTAGTCCACATCCGAAGGCAGGGTGAGTTTCTCCTCCGACCAGCCGACCTTCGCCGTTTTCGTTTGCAACTTTACGAGCTTGTTCTTAGCGATGTCGAATTTCGCCATAGCAACCTCCGACGATTCCGCGTCGAAGGTCTGCACCGCATCCTTGCGGCGCTTGACAGGCTCTTGTGCGCAGCCCTCCACGATTCTACTGCCACCGAGATTCTTCGCCGGATATCTTATCTTCCAGTGGGAAGCACCGACGCTCTGTATATTCATGTTCTCTTGAATGTACGAGTATTCAAAATTTTTGTTTTGACTAGCCGACTTAACGACTTCGGAAAAATCGACGATGTTCGCAGGGGGCGGACCGGCTCTGTGGCATCCCTCGACGTTCTCGTTCTCGTCATCCTCCATGTCGAAGTAATTCATCGTCGAGGGTGCCGGCTCGTCGTCGACCGGCAAACTGGCGTCCAGGTCGAACTGAAAACCATCGTTCTCGACCAGAGGCTGAGACTTCACCTCGGGTGTGAGATCGAGCTCTTCCTCCGCGGACCAGCCGAGAAACTCGAAGTTCGCGAACGACGGACACAGGTCCAAGTGGCCGAATCTCTCGAGGCGCGGACAGTCGACCGGTGCGTTATTCACGTCGGCTTCCATCTCGGGATTCACCGTGTCGAGAATAACGTCGTCGTAAGGATGAAGGTACAGATCCGAGTTGGCGTGAACCGGAAGTATCGCTTGATAGAGCATATCCGTAGTTTGCGCGTCGGACTCGCCGATCATCATCGAAGCTGGACTTATCAGATCGAGCGGTGCTCGCAGAGACTCGGCGCTCGCGAGAATCTTCTGCTTAGATCTTTTCTTCTTCTTCGCTCTCTGAGTCGGTTCGCCCTCGACGTCGTTGCCGCCGCCAGCCTCAGAGTTTTCTGCACCAACGCCGCTGTCCCGTCTGCCGTCCCTCTTGTCCTGCTTGTCCAGACCGCCTATCATCTTCAGTATGTCCGTGTGAACGCCGTCCACACGAAATCCATAGATCTTAGTGCTTACATCCAGCGACGTACTCGCCACCTGCAGATTACTCATGTTGCTGTCGCGCTTCTTTATCATGTAAGTCATGAAATCTATCATCTCAAGGCTGAACGCATTCTTGACGTTTATCTTGTTCTCCGCGCAGAGTTTTATGCACTGCGACACACCGTCGGCTATCTGAGGATTCGACATTCTGGACACGAAACCCAGTCCCAAAGATCGGCGCTTTTCGGCTTCGCCGGCTTGAGGCTGATTCTTCTCGAGACGGCGCTGGAGACGCTCCGTCTCGTCGTCGTTCTCCGAAGCATCTGCGGACTCGGCCACTCTGCTTATGCTCGATCTTCGACGGAGAGGCGACGCCGACGGCGACAACGCGCCAAGCTCCTCCAGCCTCGGATGCATTATGCTCCGTCTGACCGCCATTTTTTTAAATTCGTTTTTTTTTTAATGGAAAGAGAGGAAATGTGGTGGGTGATTTAAATGACCGGATAGTAAAAGGACTAACCTTGAAACACTGCAGGGACTTCGGAACGCGCAGACGGAAGAGGGGAGGGGATTTTCTATTTACCGTTTATCGAGCCGAAGTTTTGGGTTATGTTTTCTAAATCCGATCTGACGAGTCTCAGTAGAGTGTAATAATTGATTAACTCTGCGTGGGTCTTTCGTAGAATCTCCAATTCGCGAACGGCGGGCGACAATGTTGTTTGCGACTCCGTACTGGCACTCGGGTCCTGCGGAGAAAAAAATATGTTTTCGTTACTCAGTTGCAGTAAGAGGATTTTTGTTCGTTCGATGAAAGTTCGAACGTGCGCGTCAACCGACCTGGCCATCCATCGGATTTTAATTTGTCTTATGAACGAAGTATGATGTGCTGTTTCTCGGAGATTCGCGATAATTTTCTACCGATCCTGCCGGCGAGAGACGTTGGGACGCTCTGGATTTTGAATTAAGAGTGCGTGTTCTCGAAGGCATCCGAGCAGCGACGACTCACCGATTACGGTGGATGCGGAGTGTTTCGGGTGAGTTTCTATATCGGCTGCGGGAGCTCCCGGCCGATTTTAGTTTCCGCGGATCGAAAGCGTTTCGAGCTCTGTACTTACTAAAAGCAGGATAAAGGTTCGACGATCGAAAAAAATAAAATAATCGATACATGTCTGGCTATACTCAACATGAAAGTAAAATCGTTTGGTGAAGTCTTCCGTCTTTGATCAGTACATTGTCGCTATAGCTGTGTCGCTTGTCGACTTGACCTACCTTAACGTCACGGTATCCATAGCAACGGACGCCGACTCGAAGCCTCATTGGCTGGAAACTCGTAAACAAATACAGGAACCCACTAATAATTCCTATCACTCGCAGCTCGTGATTTTGCCCCTGCAGACTTAATTGATGTTAACAAACGCGGCAGCCCGTTTCGGCGCCAAATATCTGATAACAAGATTCGTTTTTTTTTATTCAATATAGTTCGGTCGTGTTTACACGTCACGATGTTCGCGTGCGTAGAGTCACGTGAAAAGTTCTATACTCTGTTTCAATAAATCGCGAAGTACGCATGCGCAAACGAGTTCGTACAGGTTGACGGTTGATAATCCATCGACGGTTGTTATTTACGCTGCGCGTAGAGAACCGACGGCTCGTGCAGAGGACCATTGGGCTCCTGGACACTCCAGCAACAAGTGCAACGATCGCACAGACCTTCGTAATGAGAACGATGTTTCCTAAAGCTAAACTGCAAATGTACCTCTTACACCGTGTCTCTCGATCAATCTTCGGGCTTACGAGTGACGGATGAAGCTGCAAGGTACGTTAAACTTAATTCCGAGCAATTACAGCAGAACCCCGATTATCCGAGGTAATGTGGGAAGAGCGTGTGTCGGATAAGTGAAATCTCGGATAACACGGATAACATTCTCAATTCAAACTTGTACCATTATATATTTATAAATATAAAACACCACTTTATGTAAACATTAACTTTATTAGTTAATGTAGTTAGTTTTTTAACATGATCATAATTTAGTCAATGAGGATTAACTTCATATAAACATAAACCATTGATTCTAGAATCGGTAGTGTTGTATCTGCAGCTCGCAATGTAAAGACGCAGCAAACTTGTACAAATTTAAGGGCGTATGCAACAAAGTGGGCTTTACGGACTACACCGCGTGGGCGTTGCTGATTTATTCGTTTTATCCGAGTTTTCCATATACGCGAATATATTTCGGTTAACGCGGAGGACTCGGATGAGTTTGGTGCTTCAGATAACGCGGAGGCTCGGTTGATCGAAGGTCAGATAAGCGACGTTTTACTGTAAATCAACGTACGAATACAATTAGACGAGTCTCGGCCGAGGTCGTCTATTGTCGATGCGATCACGAATATCACGAATATTTGTGAGGTTAAAAAAAACATCGAGCACGTGGGAGAACAATTGGAGATTGAAAATTAGTGGACAGATTGTTTCTCGAATTGGCAATCTGCGAGTGAAAAGGACATTCGGTGCGTAACCGAGTGAGGTGGTTTGACGAAGTCAATCACTCCCTCGTTCTCGCCAATTTCGAAGTAATTGTAAAACTGGGTGTAGCCGGGTAATACCAGCGTCAGAGTCCCGTACACGGAGAGAGACGATCGGCGAGTATCTCCGAATTACACAATCTATTCCAACAATTTATTTAAATTTTTTTCAATTTTCTGCCCAATGATGATTAAATTCCGCAATTTAATGTACATAATTTAGTGCGATTTAATATTGAATTCGATCGGGGGCCCGATGAATAAAAAGAAATCGAATTTTGTCCTGTAGAAGATTTTGCGGTGAGAGGCGATATGGGTTAGGCGATGATTGTACTTTAGCAAGTAAATCGGTTCACTGAGCACAGGCAGCTGCGCCATGAGATAAGAAACGTCACCGGCGAGCCACGCACCGGCGCAACCCCATACGCCCACGAAAAACCTTCGGCGTTAGATGATTTTTCTATCCGATTTTATTTTGTCCATGCAAAGAAGTATTCGAACCGTCGAAATACTATTGAATTTTTATATCTCCCTGATGGGGATTTAATTATGAATAATTTATTATTCATATTATTATTACTGGCGGATATGTCGACTAGCGCGCTTCGTGCGCTCGCGGTAGGTGTATCCGTGTGAGTATCCGTGTGAGTATCCGTGTGAGTATCCGTGTGAGTATCCGTGTGAGTATCCGTGTGAGTATCCGTGTGAGTATCCGTGTGAGTATCCGTGTGAGTATCCGTGTGAGTATCCGTGTGAGTATCCGTGTGAGTATCCGTGTGAGTATCCGTGTGAGTATCCGTGTGAGTATCCGTGTGAGTATCCGTGTGAGTATCCGTGTGAGTATCCGAGTGAGTATCCGTGTGAGTATCGGTGAACATCCGCGAGTATCCGTGAATATCCGTGAATATCCGTGAATATCCGTGAATATCCGTGAATATCCGTGAATATCCGTGAATATCTGTGAATATCCGTGAATATCCGTGAATATCCGTGAATATCCGTGAATATCCGTGAATATCCGTGAATATCCGTGAATATCCGTGAATATCCGTGAATATCCGTGAATATCCGTGAATATCCGTGAATATCCGTGAATATCCGTGAATATCCGTGAATATCCGTGAATATCCGTGAATATCCGTGAATATCCGTGAATATCCGTGAATATCCGTGAATATCCGTGAATATCCGTGAATATCCGTGAATATCCGTGAATATCCGTGAATATCCGTGAATATCCGTGAATATCCGTGAATATCCGTGAATATCCGTGAATATCCGTGAATATCCGTGAATATCCGTGAATATCCGTGAATATCCGTGAATATCCGTGAATATCCGTAAATATCCGTGAATATCCGTGAATATCCGTGAATATCCGTGAATATCCGTGAATATCTTTGAGTACCTGTGTGAGCATCAGTGCGTATCGGTATGAGTGTCCAATCGACATGAACTTTATTATTATGTAAATTAGTATTTCCATATTTTGTTTCAAAACCTTCTTCAATACATACAATAATGAACTCGGTCTCCAATTTATCATACTCGGTCTCCAATTTATCATCCTCAGGATTTATTGTATAATTTCGATTACAGATCCAAAAAAGTAAAGAACGTTTTTGACCTGAAATCGTCGACACCCATTAATTTGAAATCGAGTGCCAATGTGTCAACCTTTTTTGTATGGATCGAAACACTCTCGTCCCAAACAGTATCGTAGGGGACGGGAGTTCCGAAAGAAAACAAAAATAACCCACATCTATCGCGATTGAAATCACCCCTTGGACATTTTTCCCTTTTCTCGGCGCAGCGGAGAAGCGTTTTATTTTTTCGTTTGACCAATAGTCGAACGACTATCGCGATTTTCTTGTTTCACACCTCCGTGCGTCTCCCTTAATCTCGACGAACGCTCCCGTACCGCGCAGCTTTCGTGAGCGAGAGCAGAGTCGAGAGGAGCTTTCGAAGCTGTCGGCGTGCAAACATTCGCGCCACTCGTTCGAGATCGGACCGCAGTTTGGCCGCGTTGTACACAGTGTGTGTATGTTTGTCTCCGTGTACGTTGCGTAACGAACCTCAAGAATATTCAGCATGACGGACAAAACTGAGAAGATTCAAGCTGATATCCAGTCGAGAAAGCGTTTGGATTCGGCGAAACGTGAATTACAATCGATCGTCGGTAAGATCGACGAACTTGGAGGACAAACGTCAAGGGCGCTTGGACTCTGGCGCGTCAACAAGCGGCTTCGTAACAACGAATTCAAACCGAAGAGGAAACACTTTTGGGGGCTCACCGTTCTCGCAATGATTATTTACTGTTTCACGAAACATTACATCTACGGAAATTTCAATCGTAAGGTAAGTTAAATTTTGCATAGTAAAATTACTTTAATAAGTTCTACCGTCGAATGAGTTTTGACGTATATAGAAAAAAGGTCAGTTTTTATTAGTACGTTGCATTTTTAAAAGTCAAATAGATGCATTTATGAAAGTGTTGAGCCTGGTTGAAGGGTCTGTTATCAATTTCATTATCACGTTGAATTTTGAAGAATGAAATACAGTAGAACCTCGATTATCCGAATCCTTAATTATCCGAATTGACTTCGTTTGTTCGAACGCTCGGTTGTCCGAACGTTAACGCGAAGCATTATACATTATTGCTCGTCGCGGCGAGAGCCGCGCCCGTGTTGAAGCGTGTTGTGAGCGCGATTTTCCCCTTCCAGCGTTAATCCGCTTGCACACGCGCTTTTCCGAGCAGATTCACTTAACCAAGCAGAGTCGGACAGCGCGCATCAGAGACTAGTTTCTATACCAAATCGTTTGAATCACCTTAAGGTAGTCCTAGCGGACAGCCTGAGCCCACATGAGTTCAGAGAGAATTGAGAGAGAATTGCGAACACTTCTCGATGGGATAAAAATTCGAAAAAAATCAAGCATATGGAAGGTGCTGAAAAGATTGATTTTACATAATAATAACTCCAAAACATTATTAACAAATGCATAAAAAAAAATTGTTCAACAAATTCCCCGGCAACTTAACTTTTTGTTCATATAAAAACAATTTGTTAATCTTTTTGAATACATATGAATTTTTTCAGAATTTTATCTAATTTTTGAAAATCACGTTTTTTTATCAACTAAAAACGCAATTTTCAAAAATTAGACAAAATTCTGAAAAAATTAATACGTATTCAAAAAGATTAACTTGTTGTTTTTATATGAACAAAAAGTTAAGTTGCCGGAAGATTTGTTGAACAATTTTTTTTTCATTCATTTGTTAATAACATTTTGGAATTATTATTATGCAAAATCAATCTTTTCAGTACCTTCCATATGGTTGATTTTTTTCAGATTTTTATCTCATCGCGAAGTATTCGCAATTCCACTCTCAATTCGCTCTGAACTCACGTGGGCTCAGGCTGTCCGCAAGGACTACCTTAAAGTGAAGTGGAACACGTTCTCTGTCGTTCTCTGTCGCTCCACTGAGAGATCAACGGCGCTCTCTCTTTCTCACACTCCTCGCTCCATCACGTGACTTTCACTTCACCTTAAGGGAACAATATCAATGCTCGGACACGACCCGGTCGTCGGACTCTCTCTATGAAGATTTGAGTTATTCCGAATTTAAATATCACAAATCCAGTCTGACACTTGTAATCGCATCTACAAACATTATTTGACGCACGAACAAATCTTATACAAGGTTTAAGCCTAAATTATTTTCTATCGTTGCATTTTGTTAAAAGACTGACTTTATAGTGTCCGAAAATTGGTACAAGAGTTACTACACATTCCACCCAATCATCCGACCGTTCGACGAAATTAGGTCAACCATCTTTCTAGATGGTTGATTGAGTAGGAGCTTATCTTCAATATTATTTCGCGTTAATCTATTTTTTTTTCATTGATTTAATTCATAAATGGCAAAGAAATCGTTTTAGTTAATATGAACTAGTTGAGTTCGTACATCAGAATTATCGAAATCTATGATTATCCGAACCATTGGGACATGCACAGTAAAAAATAATTTCGTAAAATCGGAATACGAAGTTTCGTAAAAATAATTTTATTAAATAAGTGACAAATTCGTTCGTTCAGGTTTGAATATTACAAACCTGCCCTTTTATTTCTCGTGCAATTAACAATTTTAGTGTGAAAAATTTAAGACGTTAGTGGACAATAAGTTGTTGTAACAAGTTCAAAATTTCTATACTGCGTAGATTGACCGAATACACGGACGTACCGAAAAACCGCGTCCGTAGACTGGTACATTTGAGCTCTCTTGTTATTTTTTTTTTATAACTAAAAATATATTTATCTTTTTGTAATTAATCGATGTGTTTTGAAAATTATAAACTATCAGCTTGACGTTGGTTTCAGTTATTTTCACAAAAAATTTGTTCTTGACTGATTAATAACTGCTCAAATGTGCGGATGCTTTTAATCGTCCGAGCAATTGCACTTTTACCTTACAAACATAGTCCACACTGAAGCTGCTTTGAAATCTCGCTGCTCGAAAGCTCGAAGCTAGCGTTCGGCAATTAAAAATTGACGACTTCGCGCCACAGAATTCTTCAAATAAGGCTTCGATGTTGGAAAATGTTAAAAATATGTTTTGAATTTTAATATATACTATTATTTCATTTATATATGTTTTATTTATATACGTATTATAATTCCGTAAAAACAATGTGCGTTTCGATTATCGGAATTTTTGATTATCCGAACTACGTCGGGTTCGGATAATCGACGTTCTACTATTAAATGGTTCAGCCGGGTTGTCATTTTTCTGAAACTTCGAAGGGACAAAAAAAAAATTGAAAATAAAACGTGACATCGATAAAATGTTTTGCAGTGTTTAATGGATACTCCGCCGATAGTTCAAAAAGTCTTCCGTCCGCCGGAGGACTGTTCGATCTGTCTCGACGTTCAACAGGTTGACAAGCTCGCCAACGTCGACCCGTCGTCGTTCGAACAACGGTAACAATCCCTCGATTCGAAACAATCGCGTGGAAATCTCTGAAAAAACGAAACGCACAGAATAATCGTTAATAATTTTTCTTTTTTTTTTTTATGTAAAGTTACGCGTATTCGGGAAGACCCGCCGTAGTAAAGGACGCGATGACCAATTGGAGCGCGACCAAGGTCTTCTCGTATGCGTACTTCAAGGAACTCTATGAAGGGCAAACAGCCAATTGTCAGTTTTTTCCATACAAAACTGGATTCAATAGTCTGCAGGATGTTTTCAATATGACTGCTGACCGAGCATTGCAGAAGCCTGGGACGACACCTTGGTACGTCGGATGGTGAGTTTTTATTGAAAAGTGAACCAGACCTATTATTATTAATATTATTGTTATTATTGTTATTTATTTTATTTCATATATTGAGTAACTCCTTTATGAATAATTGTCGTAATAGTAAGTAATAAAGTAAAGTAAAGTAATAATCGAATAGTAAGTGTAAAGTAATAATCGAGTGACTCCTTTACAAATAATCCTTTACAAATTGTGAACCGAAAGCATGCGGCATATAAAATTTGAATATATACAATGCTACATAAATCTTAATACCGGCTAACATTTGTCGTTAAAAAAAAACATCAAATATATATAAACATAAAAGAAAGACCTTAGGAAAGTCTAATGAAATTAGGGTATTATTATTATTATTCATACTGAGTAAAGTTTTTAAAAAATTGAAGGAGCAATTGTGACGAAAAAATTGGGACGATATTGCGCGAGCACTACCATCGACCTTACTTCTTACCGGCAACAGCCGAGAGCGAGAAGACCGATTGGATTTTCATGGGAAGTCCCGGATACGGTGCGCCGATGCACGTGAGTTTGTCATCGATGAAGTACCGGAGTCCCAAGTTATTTTTCCATCCATCGTTTATAGCGACGTATGTGGTATATAACGCTTTGGCGATTTCTCGACAAGGTGGACGACGTGGCGTATCCCTCGTGGCAGGCGCAGATAAGGGGAACAAAGCTGTGGATACTGGAACCCCCGCGGGAATGCCATTATACGTGTAGCCGACTGGAAGTTACCGTTCATCCGGGGGAAATAAGTAAGCCGGGACTCGTCTCGATTTCATATTGTTATTAATTTTTTTTTTTTTCTTTTTATTTTTTTATATTTTCAGTTATTCTTGACACGAATCGTTGGTACCATCAGACCATCATAATCTCGGATGAAATGAGCATCACCATAGGGGCGGAGTACGACTAAGAGAACATATGCCTATACATATATACAAACGTGTATCGCGAGTCCACAAATCGAAAAATCTTGTGTGTAAAAAAAAATAGTTTCTTCGGTTCGAAATAAATGTACATGCGCTACGATTAATCTAGTTATCCGAGGCAAAAGTGAAATCCTCGTTCTAAATATAACGTGTCCTGTCGGCTCGTCCTAACTGAAACGCGTATTTTAATCACCCGCATGCGTGACACGCGCGACAAATTGACTCCTATTCCAAATCGGTCAACTAAGCATTTGTAACTGTAATCCTAAAAAAAAAATTGTACAATTCACCGTACCATTTTTTTTTTTTCGTCGATAACTTTCGAAAAATCTCCAATTTCCAACACACATTCGATAACACACAGATCCATCTCCTCTGTCAACTCTGCAGATTAGCCGTCTCCGCTTTAATTCCAAATTTCTGTAAACTTTCAGAAGAGTTAAAAAAAAAATGTCGGTAAAACAGAAATTTTTGCATGCCCTCTGGAATTTCGTTTAATAATTCTTAATGAAAAGGAAGAAAGTAAAAGGCACGTCGGATCGAAAAGGTTAACGGGACATCGACCAGTGGGCAAGAACATGTGATCGAACACATGGGAAGGTGGGTAACCGAGTTCGTACCGGGGGGGGGGGGGGGGGGGGGGGGGAGCAACGATGACATCGTCGTCGACGTCGCTCCGCACCCTTAAGTAACAGAAGGGGGGGCCCCCCTAGAGCAAGAGGAGCCTCACCTGCCGCCAGGTGCGAGCAGCAGCGAGTCGAACCATCTGCGTTAGCGGGCTCGATCCGGAGGGGCCCGTGCCACGCGGAACCGTTTCCTTTTCACGTATCCAGCGGATTCCCCGCCCGTATGTATAAACTCCATGGATTATACGTGTGCGAGCGAGAAATGGTCGAGCGTTCGTCAACCACCGGAGAACTTCGGGGGAAACCCCACGCGCTACGCCGCTATTCCCGCTTTACCGGGCACGTGACATAATTACGTGACGCTCGGCGTACCCCAGAGTTGGTCAAAGCATGATATGTTTTTTTTTTTTTTTTTTCGAAATAAAACGAGCCACTTCGTTACTGACCATTTTTCGCCGTCACATGTGACGCGAGTTTTCGCATCGAATACTGAGATGGGAGCGAAATAAGTGGCGGATTTCGCGCTACCTGTGGAGAAACAAAATATTGGGTGCACTTTTTTTCTTAAGGTTAGTTCTCGTTTACGATGGAACGGGAAGTGGGGGTAAGGAATTTGGATAAAAATCGCAGGGAAGAAAATTCATTATAAAGGTAAATTCATAAGGTACGAAAATTGATATCCCAATGTTTCATAATGTTGCAATATGGTAATTGCAAAATAACATTTTGACGAAAAAGTGTACTTTCCTGAATTTCAGGGAAAAAAAATTCTAAATGGAAATTCAAAATTGGATGAAAATCGATGTCCCAATTTTTGATAGTATTGCAAAAATGGTAATCGCAGAATAACATTTTGTCGAAAAAAGTGAACTTCCATGAATCACAGGAAAAAAATTCATTGTAAAGGTAAATTCATGATTGGACGAAAAGTGATGTTCCAAAGTTTCATAATATTACAAAAATGGTAATTGCAAAACCTTTTGATAAAAAAATTGGGCTTTCTTGAGTCTCAAGGAAAAAATTGATTATGAAGGTAAATTCATAATTAGATGAAAATTTATGTTCCAATGATTCACAACACAGTTTAATGTTGATCGCGAAATAACATTTTCGCTATTCGTGACTAAACAAAATTGCGTTGAGTCGGATTCGACATTAAAGGTCGATCAGAGCCCCCTTAAAGCTCTCGGGAGCGCGTCGGCATAGAGCGTAGAACTTTTCCATGCCGATCGATTTTGCAATTGTCGGCACGCTTCGGCTCGTCCCTATAGCTATGCAGTGGGACACGAGGAGAGATCTATCTGTTGCTGCGGACGGGGTGCGGATTTCATCGGGCGCGTGCTACCCACGATTATGTATCCGCGTGCCACAACATAATTATAGATATCGATTTCTTCGAGGAACGAGGTACATGCTGCTGCACTTTTCTACCTCCCCCCCACCCTTTTTCTCCCTCTCTGTTTCTCTCTCGCGAGAGAAATCGCAGGGGGTTCATTCAACACAGCATACTACGCTGCGGAAGTGCGGGTCGCGTAATCTCGAAGGGGGTTTGTAAACAGGTTGTACAGTCACATGTTCGATTCAACACGAAAAAAAAAACAAAACAAATCGATAAACGGTCTTTATTTAATTTACTATAATGGAAACAAGTGTATTCCACATTAAGGTGATCCCACAGCACCAGATTTAAAAGAAAGTTCAGACGCAAGTAAATAAATTTTAATTTTATTGAGTTATTTTTTTTTTACATTCTTGACTATATCCGAGGAAGCAAGTTGATATGTAAGTGCAGTAATAACAAACGGAAAGTTTTATGAAACTGAAAAAGTAATTGAATTATAATTTTTTTTTGGCTCGAAGGGTATTTGGCGTAATCGTCAGGAGATTAAATATCAAATATTTATAGCAAAACAATCGACAAGCCGTCTTTATTTAATTTACTATAATGGAAACAAGTGTATTCCACATTAAGGTGATCCCACAGCACCAGATTTAAAAGAAAGTTCAGAAGCAAGTATACAAATTTTTATTTTATTAAGTTATTTTTTTTTTATATTGTTGACTATATTCGAGGAAGCAAGTTGATATGTAAGTGCAGTAATAACAAACGGAAAGTTTTATGAAACTGAAAAAGTAATTGAATTATAATTTTTTTTTGGCTCGAAGGGTATTTGGCGTAATCGTCAGGAGTTTAAATATCAAATATTTATAGGAAAACAATCGACAAGCCGTCTTTATTTAATTTACTATAATGGAAACAAGTGTATTCCACATTAAGGTGATCCGACAGCACCAGATTTAAAAGAAAGTTCAGACGCAAGTAAACAAATTTTTATTTTATTAAGTTATTTTTTTTTACATTGTTGACTATATTCGAGGAAGCAAGTTGATATGTTAGTGCAAAAATAACAAACGGAAAGCTTTATGAAACTGAAAAAGTAATTGAATTATAATTTTTTTTGGCACGAAGGGTATTTGGCGTAATCGTCAGGAGATTAAATATCAAATAGTTATAGGAAAACAATCGACAAGCCGTCTTTATTTAATCTACTATAATGGAAACAAGTGTATTACACATTAAAGTAATCCCACAGCATCAGATTTAAAAAAAGTTCAGATGCAAGTAAACAAATGTTTATTTTATTAATTTTTTTAAAAATTCTTGCTATATTTGTGGAAGCTGGTTAACATGTGAGTTAAGAAATAGCAAACGGAAAGTTTTATGAAACAGGAAAAGTAAATTTTTTTTTTTAGACTCGAAGGGAATTTATAGCGTAATCGTTGGGATATTAAATATTAAATATTTATACAAAAACAATCGATAAACCGTTGTTATTAATCTACCATAATGGAAACAACTGAATCCTTAAAGTGATCAAGTAAACAAATTTTTATTTCATTATTTTTTATTTATTTTTAACATACTTCTATATTCGAGAAAGCATGTTGATATGTGAGTGAAGAAATAGCAAAAGGAAATTTTTATGAAACTGAATAAGTAACTGAATGATAATTATTTTTTTTTCGATTCTCAAAGGGTATTTGACGTAATCGTGGGAGATTAAATATTAATTATTTATACGCGCGGCTGCAGTGAACTGTTTCGGCTTCTTCGCTGGCTGCGGCGACTCGCGACGCGCTCGCTGTCTCGAGCGCACGAAAGCCGAGACACACTCAGCGGTATTGGGTTGCGTTTAATAATCGGTAACTCGAGGCCTCGCGTATTTCCAACCTGCGGGACGACTGCACTCATCCACGCACAAATCCCTCGTCGCGCTCTTAGCTAATATCACCGAAATATTTAAACAAAACAAAAAAATAATTCCAATAAACAAAAAAAATGTTAAAACTCTTTAATGTTAAAATAAAGAATTCAATTTTTTTAATTGCCACGCTTTATTGGCTGTCGAGACTAATTGAATGTATGAGCTGTAAATCAGAAAATAAGTATCGAGAGACGCAATGAATGGTGTTGAAGGCTATAACATTCATGGGCACTTCCGGTTAAACGGTCGACCATAAAATTTCAAAGAGTCGTGAAAGTCATCGTCCGGGCGAGGCATGAGATTCTACACCAGTTTATCTGGCTATATGGACTGCCATGCCTGTAGAAGTTTATACACAGTCGATATATACATATATATATATATAGTACCGCATATATAAAGGCTGGCGAGGACGAGCTTCACCGCTGTACATCCCACTCCGCTTCTCTCGTCCCTTTTAACAACTTCTCTCTTCGGGGATGAAGCTTGAACGGGCCGGCGGAGAGGAAAGGGGGAGCTGAATGACATGGAAGACGACGGAAAACGGGCGAGACACTGAGCGAAGGTAGCAGAGTGAGAGCTTGCAATGTATATACCGTACTTCATTCCCACTCGAACATCTGTGTAACTGCGTACACACGTAAAACGATGTGTCTTACACGTACCGAATAATCCTCGATACTCCACATTTCACGTACATTTGTGCATCGAAATCAGTGAAATCAAGTTTAGATATTTATAAAATACAAAACACACTCTTTTTGGCTCTTAAGATTTTTTGAACAATTATAAAAAATTCGTTAAATTATCAAATCAAAAGTGCCCGCCTAAAGTTTTTAAAAAGTAAAAATAATAATAAATGGGAGAAATGAGTTACAATAAAAAAAGTAATTTTACTCAATTAAATAGAAAAATAGATGCACCTAGTCGCAAGTCTCATCTGGAGTGTTATTAACTCTTACAAATCGTAAAACTTAGGTGTTTCAAATTTTCATGAATCGTAGACTAATGTGTTCTTAACTTTTTTCAACTTTTACAACTCGTCACTCTGGATCTCCAATATTTGGGACTTAAATATTATATATTCTGATTGTAGAGTCAAAATCCGTTAAATTAAATTAAATTAAATTAAAAAAATTAAATAATAATGATAACAATAATAACAGGAATTGCGCAATGCCCGAATTAACATTTAAAGTATTACAGCGCTTTCGCCACTAACAGAAACGCGTTTCCACTGTAGAATTGCACCGTGTAGTGGATAAAGCATGCGTACGGGTGTCACACGTAAAGAGAAGGCACGGGTAACCCTCGGAGTTACAGACACGAAGGTAGAACATAACGCACGCACGCGGTCACTATACGTCTCTCTACGGACTCTACGGATCCCTCGCGGTTCTGTGCATGTACACGTTACACGATATATAAGATACGTATATATAGGCATATAAGACGTATGGGCAGCATGTACCGTAAAGCGGGCATATGTACATCGGTGAGAGTGGTGTACATACATATCGGTCGCCCTATCGATTATTTTGCCCATGTGGAACTTTCCCCTATCGGGCGTTCGGCCCCCCACTCCGCCCCGCGAAACCGCCTCGGTATAGAGCGAGATATCGACGTTACATCGCCGCGCGCTTATTCCAACAACCCCCGCGTGCCCGTAGCGCCAGGCTGCCCCTTCGTTCCGGCGAACCCTAGCGAGGGAACCAAACCCCCCCACACGCTCGCAGACGCTCGGCCCTCCAGTGATGGATAACTCGGGTCGCCGTTCCTACAGTCATATTCCTCTTTTTTTAAATATTTTTGTATTCTCAAAATTCATTTTTTATCGAAGCCAAAAATTTGTTACTAATTTTATCGCACTTAGTAATTTAATTTTTCGCCTCAGTTATTCAATTAGAAAAAAATATGACTCAGTCACTTAGCGAATCGGGAAATGTAGGGTACAATTTCGAGGAGATAAAAGTAAAAAAATTATTCGGCGAATAAATTATACAAAGCGCTGTTTGCAGCGAACCTCGACAGCGGCTGCCAGCGAAACCCTTAAAGTTATAGTGTGTTCCACCTAACATATGGTTTCCGGGGCACGCGCTCGTCACACTCTCCTCGTCCCGATAAACGAACACCCAATTAATTCCCATTTTCGAGGTCTTTCGTTTTTTTCCTCGTCTTTGCATTATTTAAAAAAATCGTATTTATTATTATTATTATCATTATTATTATTATTATTATTATTATTATTATTTTATTATCTGCCAAAATATCTTCGGAGATATCTTGAGAGATCGGGGCATGAATATTCCATTCGCCGCGCCTGGACAAAACCCCTCAACCCCCGAGGCTGCTCGCGAGCCGAGACTCCCCACCACAGTTCCTCGCAACCCCTGCGTATCGAGTTCGTTACAGATCCCCGTAGCGCGAGATCGCCGCCGCTCGTCCCTTACCTCCCTTCGCCCGCTCTACGACTCGCCGTGTCCTGCGCGTTTCTCGCTCTCGCTCTCCGTAGCGGCCGTCCGAGCACCCCCTGAAACACGGATCGACTCGCGCAACACCGTCCCGAAACGCGACTGTTTTACCCTCGTCCCTGCAACACACCAAGGCGCCCCGAGGAAACGAAACCCGCGATCATTCGTTTCATTCAAATTTGCGTCTTATAAAAATTAAAAAAAAAATCAACAATCTATCCCGAAAACTATTTCGCTTAGAAGTGCTTTTACTACAGAAAAAAAAAAAAAAAAAAAATTAAATGTATCATAAAATCCTATAGTCTATAACCACGGAGGAACCACCGAAGCAGCAATGGACGTTAATTCAGAAGTAACAGCGCACATAACCCGAGAAAATAATTCAAAATGAATCTAACCTGAATTAACAGTAATATAAAAAAATTGCATCTCCGAGAGAAAATAAATGATAAAAATTGTTATAATTAGCACGGACGGTTCTATAGTTGTCCATTGCCGCTCTGCGCTCGGCGAGCGGCGCTAATCGTGCAATCGGGCGATCGAAGAGTTTCCCACGATGACTGCCGGACGGTATCGTAGGAGCGAAAATTCCGGTCATTGATTTATATATTGACGCTTCGAGCGTGGTTCTCTCGGCGGCGTCGCGCTTCTGCGACGACTCCATCTCATCCCCCTTCGTATCTCTATATACGCGGGGCGTGAAGCAGTGTGAGTCGAGTGGTTCGCGGGGGTGCCCTCTTGTACGTGTGTGTACGTGGAGGATGGCGGAGTAGCGTGTGTTTCTCCCCGTTGCGCCAGCGTAGTAACGTTCCCGGAGCAATATGGCGGCGTCGTAACGTCCCTCTTCGGTACCTCATTGATTCTACGATTGACGTTCGATTTAAGGCACACCGTCGGGCGAGAGCGGGGTTATACGCGCGTTGTGCGAGTCCGAGAGCTGCAGGCAACCGCGTGCTTGCGGACCTTCGAACGTTTATCGAACCGATGAGGCGGCCACTCGTTTGCGGGATTCCGTCATCGAGTTTTCGATCGTAAATTGTAGACGGTGACACGACCGAGAGTGTTGAAACACGCTATACGCACGGTTCGTACGGTTAAACGGTGGTGCAAACGGACAATGGAGACTCGCAGTTGAGACTTTGTGACTATAAAAAAATAACAATAAAAATATATCAAAGAAAGAGGGAAACTAAACGACGATGTAAAGCGTCGATAAGAACTAATTTGTTTTGTTCGCGTGAACAAAGTTATTGTGCTATAAGCCTATCGAATTATCCACGATGATATCTCGAAGGAAAGAGTTTCATTCTTACGAAGCTCGAGTGACTGATTTGTCAAAAAAAAGGACTTAATTGTTGATTTTTTTGTTTTGCGATTGAGACGATTTCTCGAGGCGCATCGATTGCATCGATTGGTCGAAGTATCGTTGTCGAGGAAATCGGGAGAAGGTCGCGACGCCGCGTCGTTCCTCGTCGTTCGGGATTATTTTGTTTCGCTTCTTTGTTAATTCTTCGATTCGAAATCGAGACGAAGAGGTGCCCGCAGTCTGCGAAAGAGTATACAGAGAAGAGAAGGAGGATAATTGGAGCGTGAGGTGGGTGGCTCAGGTGTCGTCGTCGCAGAGGGCACAGAGGCCGGACAGCGTGTGTTTATGATTCGCTATCCTCGTCCGTCGCTGACTCCTCGTCACTCTCGGCAGCAGTGAGTCGTAGTCGTATATCGTCGGGCATCGAGCGAGCACGGTCACGAGGTATCGGAAAATCGATAGAAACCTGACTGACGCTAGAGCCGGTAGGGGAAATTTTCAACAGCTATAGGCCGACGTGAAAGCAGTGTTTCGGCGACGGTGGTGGAGGATTCGTCGGGGAAGAGGAGCGGCGGAGAAACGACGTCGCGGCGTCACTGGCTCGCCCCCCTCCATCCCCTCGGAGACGCTCCGTCGGGGGGTTTCGAATCTCCCCTCATTCGGCAGATCCTCGTGTCAATTTAATTTTTTTTTAATTCAAAATTCCCTCGCAATTTACAATTTTTTAAAAGTCTCACGTGAATCGGTGTAAAAATATATATCGGACGAAGCTCCTACACCGGAGATGAACTAAAAAATAAAAATAAACTTGAACAAAAAAAAAAAAAAAAAAAACGGAACAAAACATTGTATCGTAAGCGAGAGAAAGAATCGCGCGGGACAAAGTAGGAGAAGAAGGGTTGCGCGCGCGCGCGAGCGCGCTCACTCGCGCTCTTTGGTTTCTGCTCGGGTTGATTTTTTTTTCCGACCACGCCGTTCGCGTTCTCTCGGTTCCCTTCTTAACTCCAGCAAAGTGAGAAAAAAGAACAAAAAAAAACCACACATATGTATATATATATATATATCCATACTCGTGAAACAGGACTCTAAAAATCGTGTGAGAAAAGTTTATTCCTCTATAAGGGAAGTGAGAGAAAAAAAGAAGAGAGGCATCAACGAGGAGCCGCGCGGAGGTACACCTGGACCGGAGAGGAACGGCACGCGCTGCGCGTCGGGTAGTGAGAGAGCATCGGGTGTCTCGGTGTACTGCCGTCGGTGCACACACGTGCGCTCTCCCGTGCGTACGTGTTTTCTCCGCGTCAAGACACGCGGTTGCAGGGGTCGTTGCGAAGTGGCTGTGTGCGCGTTTCGGTGCCTGAGAACTTGTCGGACAACGGAGTGTGCGTGCGTGCGTGTGTGTGTGAGTGTGTGTGTGTCGAACAGTTGGGTGGGAAGGTTTTTGCAGCAAGGGGTTGTTCGTACGACCGTCCGTGGGGCGAGGAGGGAGGAGTCGGTCTCTCACACATCCCGCACGTTAGTACTTTGAGAGTTTTAGCGAAGGTTAGATCGAGCGGGCAGAATGTAGTTGTGTAGAGGTTATAACACTGACGCGAGGGAAAGCCGGGGTTCTATCCTACGTTCGGCCGTTTCACTCGCTCGGCCCGAACGCAATCGTTCTCGCTCGCTCCTTCGTCCTTCCCGGGTCACCGAGGCCCGCTCTTCGCTATGGGCGGCAGTGTGCTCACTCGCTCCGCGTATGTCACGGGCGAACGGTGCTAGTCGAAAAACGACGACCAACCAAGAGGAACGCATGGCACGCGACACACCGAGTACGTCGTAACGTTTTTTTAATTCGGCGCACTAGAGAATTTTCAACTTTCGAGGTTAAAGAAAAAAAAAAAAAAAAAGAAACGATTCGGCATCGCTATATCCTGTACGACGGAGAGTCCCCGTGGCACCAGACCGGCGAGCGGTCTGTCAGTCGCGACGTGTGCGAAGGAATCCGATCGGTGTGAAGTCCCTCGTTTGGACCGCGACAGTGCAGTTTTCTCGGCTTGACATCGCTGAGCGTGCTCGATTGTACATTGTACATTAGCGAGGACTCTTAATCGCGTTTGGATATCGCCTCGAGGAGAGCTCCACTTCGCGTCAGCGACGACGAGCCGTGAAGCGCGTTACGCCGTCGCAGCAGCACCGGCGACAGCATCCCTCGCATACGTTCCAGAGCCGGCTTGCGCGACGTCGCGACGCACGAAACTCGTAACGGCCGTTACGACAAACCGCGCTGCAGGTCTCACCGTGACACGTCGTTTCGCTATACCCGGTCCAAAGGGCTGCTGCAGATCGCGAAGAAGAGGAAGAAGAAGAAGAAGAAGAGCGAACGTCCGGTTTCATTGCTGTCCGTTCGCGTTCTCCCTCGTACAGCGAGGCAGGAATCCCCCGTGAGCATAGTCGTCGATTCCGTTTGCAGTGATACAAAAAAAGACAACAACAACAACAACAACAACAAGAACGAGAACTAAAAAAACCACGATCCGAAAGTGTTTTCACTGATTCTTCGTTGCTCCGTCAGTGAAGGTGTTTTTGTTCGCGTCCAGTTAACTTTTGTTTCATCGAACGTGCTTTCGATAAAGATAATCGTGCGTCGCAAAACAAAATTAAAAAAAAAACACACACCCACACGCGTCTGCACGATAAGCACGAGCGTCGCTTTTAACGGAAATAGAATAAAGTAAATAACTTACATTTTAAAAAGGAAGAAAGAACCTAAACTACCCTCGCGAACGTAGAGTCGTTGTAACCCCGAACTAGATGTGCGTAAATGGAAGGTATAGGGGACATAACCGATCATCGGTCGCATAGCGAGCAATTGTTGGACTCGGTCGATTCTCCGGTTGCGGTCACTACGCATGGCCGGGGTGGAAGTGGGGTTGGCTCGAATGGGAACTGTCGTGGGATCGGGGGCGGCGGTAGCAGCAACAGCAGCAGCAGCAGTAGCGCGAGCAGTTCGAGTAACATCAGCAGCGTCGGGAGCGGTATCGCCGGCTGCGGCCGCAGTGGCAGTGTTGCTGCTGGAAGCGGCAACGGCTGCGACGTTAGCAGGGGTAGGGGCGACGGTAGTATTATCGGTATCGGTAATACAGTTGGGAGTGTTGGTGTCAGTGGTGGCGTTAGCGGCGGTCTCGTCGCTCGTATACGTACGAGCACCGTCGTCGGAGGAGGTGGCGGTGGTGGAGGAGGGGGGGGAGTCAGGTTGCATCGTAACCGAAGAGACCACGAGGTGCGCGGCATTATCGGCAGTGGTGGGGGTATCGCGGAGCTCGACGAAGCAGAAGCCGAAGCGGAGGGAGTCGAAGAGCCGAGGGAAGGAGAAGGAAGTGGAGGAAGCCGTTGTGGAGGTGGCGACGGCGTCGGCGGCGTTGAGGGTGCTTGCATCGCCGAGGGTATGTCATCGTCGGCATCGCAAAGTCCCGACATCGCGTGCGCGAGCCTCCCGCTGGAACTACTCGGGGCTGGCGGGCTCGGCGGTGTCAAGCAGGAGGTGGATCACTACCAGCAGCAGCAGCAGCACCAGCAGCAACAGCAGCAACAGCAGCAGCAACAGCAGCAGCAGCAGCAGCAGCAGCAGCAGCATCATCATCATCATCAGCAGCAGCAGCAGCAACGAGGCGGAGGAGGCAACAGCGGAGGTGAGCATCACCACCATCATCATCATCATCATCAGCAGCAGCAACAGCAGCAGCACCTTGCCGCTGTCGTCGCTGCCGCCGCCGCTGCCGAGGATCTATCGTCGTCCCAGGAAACATCGGGCACCGTCAGGGCAACGAGCGGCCGCGAAACACTCTCGGTAATCGTTCCGCCGCAGGACGTCGACGTTGACTCGCGGGACGACGCCGATTCCGAGCTGCTCAGTCCCGGTAAGCTCACGCCGACTTCCGGTATAAGTGTCTCGGTCGCGAGTATGATAGACGCGACGGACTTCAGGGCTATGCAGCCCGAGCCCACATACCAGACACTCACATCGGTAGCCGAGAGGATGTCGCCTCCTGGTTTCAGTCCCGGCTCGTCTTACGCGACTCTAACACCGCTGCAGCCTCTGCCACCGATATCCACTATGAGCGACAAATTCGCTTACGGTCACACGGGCGGCGGTGTTTCCGGCAGTTTCGCCGTTATGCAGAACAACGGTCTTGGGAATATCGGTCTCGGAATGGGTGGCTCGCCTTACGCTTACGACAAACTACCGTCTATGGGCATGTCGCCGCCGCACAATTATCCGTCGCCCGGTGCCGGACTCCAGCCGAGTCCGCTATCACCGCAGAGTGCGTACAGTCAGAGCGGCTTGAATTCGCCTCACAAGTCCGCAAGTCCTCACTACGAGCCCGCTTTTCTGCCGAGGTTACAGCAAAGTCCGGCGGCGCTTAGTCCACCGTCGCCGCCGGTTTCGGCGGCCACAAGTTTCGCGCCTTCCCATCACTCGCCCCCGACCCTCTCCGTACCGGCCGCTTCACCGCCGCCGATACAGAGCCAGCTGCAACAGCAGCAGCAACAACAACAGCAACAGCAACAGCAGCAACAGTCGATCCAGCAACAGACGATATCGCACACGCAGCAACACGTTCAGCACACATCGGTAGTGATGAAGACCGTGTCGTCGGCGGGCAACGGTGCCGGTGAGGTCGAGGAGATCAACACCAAGGAACTCGCTCAGAGAATAAGCGCCGAATTGAAGAGATACAGCATACCGCAGGCGATATTCGCCCAGAGGGTACTGTGCCGTAGCCAAGGGACACTCAGCGATCTCCTGAGGAATCCTAAACCGTGGTCGAAACTCAAGAGCGGCAGGGAAACGTTTAGAAGGATGTGGAAGTGGCTGCAGGAGCCGGAGTTTCAGAGAATGTCGGCGTTGAGAATAGCAGGTTAGTTAGTTTTTTTTTTTTGGGTTGCTTTTTTTCTGGCGCAATGGAGAGAAAAATCGCGTCACGTTTCGCACGCTGATTTTTTTTTTTAATTCATAAATTGGTGCGTGACGAGATAACGTAACTTTGTCTTACGAAAGAAAACCTGATATCCGAGATACAACCAAAAAAGAAATAACCCTTCACACCGCTATCCACAATTACACTACCCTGCATCTGTTATTCACATAATCCAGAGGCAATTGGCGAAAAATAATGCGAGAAAAAAAAAATGTATTCATACGGTCGTACTTCGTACAATCTTGGTTTCGCGAAAGGAAAAAAAAAAAAACTTACACGCTTCGCACTGAATATTCTTTTCGTCTTCGTGTATCGAATGAAAAGAATTCTCTACCATCGTAAAAATTACCCACGGACTTCACGCCCTTCCTCAACAAAAAATTACCCATCGCAAGAATCGTATCAACGATCTTTCTCGTCCTCGAAATGATTAGAAGTACCCAAAAAAAAAAATCCCCCACTCAACGATAAAGATCGCACGTGCCATTAAAAAAAAAAAGGAAAGAAAAAACTTAAAAATTCGCCAGTCGCGTTGTACATCCAGTTCCCTCGTGATAACAACAAACTCGAGCGCGTGCCGCGACGGCCTCGCCAGCGGAGGGGGGGGGGAAGGGGTCTTCAGTTCGCCGGAAGTGGAGTGTGAGTGTGTTATTGTGCGTAAACGCGTGTGCGGCGTTGGCGCCGTGAGGATTTTCGAATCCGGTAGCCGCGAGCGGCGTCGAGGATTGGCCACCGGTGCACCCCCGCGGCTTCGTTTCGCCGGAGAGCAGCGCGAGAGAATAAGAGACGAGATGAAACGAGAGGCGCGAAGCGAGAGAGCGGGCGCCAGGGGAGCGATACGCGCGCGTTCGGAAGATTCGCCGCAGGAGGACGGGAGGGGTGAGGGGAGGGGGGGGGGGGGAGGAGGAGGAGAGCAACGCGCGGACTGGTGCTGCTGCGGCGCACACGTGCTATCCACGTGGAGAGGCGTTCCCCGTGCTCGTTCCATATCATTCAGAGATAGACGCGCGGAATAACACTTTTCGAATTCAACATCCTTCGCGCTGGGGTGGGTTGAGGCGTCGAACGGCAGCGCCGCGGGGCGGCGAGCGGAGGGGAGCGGGGAGGGGGAACGGAGAACGGATGGTCGACGCTGCTCGCCGCGTTGGTGGAACAAGGACCGAACTAGAGCGAGGAGCGGGAATACGACACGGTCAGAGCACGTAGTATTGATCGTTATGGTCACGCGGTGTTGGTCGCTCTGCGCATGCGCGACCTCGGACGGACGCCATCGCCATGCCGCCGAAGCGACCACCTTCTCTCCGCTCCCTCTCTCTCTCTCTCTCTGGCCACGACTCTCTCGTCATCCCACCCCACTCTGTATCTTACATCCTTCCCGTCTTTCTCGTTTTTGTCTATTCGCCACGTCGAACCGGCGCTCCTCTGCCGCTGCCGGACCGCACGCTCTTCTTCCCGTTTCCCCGCTCTTTCGACTCTTCGGCGACACGCCGAGTCGAACCTTATCTCTTGCCGCCAACGGGAACGCGCGCGCTCTCCTTCCGCGTGCGACGCTCTTACAACACTCGATATTCATATATATATATCCATATATCCATATATATTTTATATGTGTATATACATATATATATAATAGGATCGGGCTCTCTATGTTACAACCCACTTTACGTATTTCTCGCGATATAACGAACGACGCAGACTCCGGATGGTCGCATCAACCTCGCGTCTGGCCGCCAACGCGAGAGTTTTCATACTTTCCAGACGAGGGGGATGATTATATATATGAAAGAAAGAAAAACATTGCATTGAAATATAATAGAAATAATTGTCGACTGGGGCTTAGTGGGTCGCAGTCGTTATTGAAGGAATGTTTGTCCTACGTGGAACAAGCGTGGGAACTTTCCCGCAAATTTTTTTTTTTTTTTTTTTCAAGGTATAAAAAGTTTGTTGCATCTTTTTGTTTTTGTTCCTTTTTTTCCGGTTGTCTGATCCGGTGAGTCTGGCAGATAATCTCGAGGAGTTCGGGGAATGGGCTTCGGGCTTGGATGTCGCCGAGACTATTGTAGCGCGAAACACTCGGGAAATAGTATATAGAGAGTGTTGTGAAAAAAAAAAGGAAGAGGAAGAAAATAATAATAAAGGAGAAGAGGTGACGGTGGCGAGATGCAGCGGCGCACGATAGGTACGGGGCACACGGAGAGGGACAATGCTCGTCGGCAGAAGGGTTCGATCCAGTGCCCTTCAGATTGGAGACCCAGCTAGCGAGAGCTCCATTGTTCCACGCTTTCTCTATCTATCTATTCTCTCTCTGCCCGCCCCCCTCCCGTTCATTTTCGTTCGCGAAGCTTCGAAACTCTTCGGAGGTGGAATCTCCGAAAGCCACCTCGACATCTCGTTAAGGGGGTTCGATCTTCCGGCGAATTGGAAAATACAAATGAACTTCGCCAGAAATGTATCGATGTACGAAATTTAAAGGGCTTCGAACGACAAATATTTTCACCCATCTAATAATTAGTATCTCGAATTTCGTTTAAAATATTTTTTTTTTTTTATCTTTGTCTTAGGTGAGATTTTGTTATTTCTTTTCATCTCTACCTTTTCGTTTCTGCTAACCCTTTTGTTTAGAAGATTTAAAAAAATTCATCGCTTTAAAAAAAAAGTACGAAATTTAAAGGGCATTGAATGAGCAATATTTTCACCCATTTAATAATTAGTATCTCGAATTTCGTTTAAAATATTTATTTTTTTTATCTCTATCTTAGGTGAGATTTTGTTATTTCTTTTCATCTCTACCTTTTCGTTTCTGTTAACCCTTTTGTTTAGAATATTTAAAAAAATGCATCGCTTTAAAAAAAAAGTACGAAATTTAAAGGGCATTGAATGAGCAATATTTTCACCCACCTAATAATTAGTATCTCGAATTTCGTTTAAAATATTTATTTTTTTTATCTCTATCTTAGGTGAGATTTTGTTATTTCTTTTCATCTCTACCTTTTCGTTTCTGTTAACCCTTTTGTTTAGAAGATTTTAAAAAAATGCATCGCTTTAAAAAAAAAGTACGAAATTTAAAGGGCATTGAATGAGCAATATTTTCACCCACCTAATAATTAGTATCTCGAATTGCGTTTAAAATATTTTTTTTTTTTATCTTTATCTTAGGTGAGATTTTGTTATTTCTTTTCATCTCTACCTTTTCGTTTCTGCTAACCCTTTTGTTTAGAAGATTTAAAAAAATGCATCGCTTTAAAAAAAAAGTACGAAATTTAAAGGGCATTGAATGAGCAATATTTTCACCCACCTAATAATTAGTATCTCGAATTTCGTTTAAAATATTTATTTTTTTTATCTCTATCTTAGGTGAGATTTTGTTATTTCTTTTCATCTCTACCTTTTCGTTTCTGTTAACCCTTTTGTTTAGAAGATTTTAAAAAATGCATCGCTTTAAAAAAAAAAGTACGAAATTTAAAGGGCATTGAATGAGCAATATTTTTATCCATCTAATAATTAGTGGCAGTAAAAGAGTTTCATTGCCAAAGTTAATATTTACAGTTATCTTCTTATACTACATTTTATACTCAATGCTAACTGTATACCTTGGTAAAGGGCCATCGACCTGGGTCACTCAGCCCTCCAATAATTATTATCTTATATTTCATTTAAAATATTTATTTAAAAAAAATTTTATCTTCGGTACTGTTTTGTTATTTCTTTTCATCTCTAATTGTTCGCTGTCGTTAACCCTTTTGTTTAGAAGATTAAAAAAAATACATCTCTTACAAAAAGTGCGAAATTTAAAAACCATCGAACGAGCAATATTTTCACCCATCAAATAATTATTACATCGCACTTCGTCAAAAATATTTCATTTTTTTAAATCGTCACCTTCGGTGAGATTTTGTTATTCAATTTATCTCTATCTTTTCGCAGTTGTTAACCCTTTTCTTTAGCCGATATAAAAAAAAAATTAAATCGCTTCAATAAAAAGTCACATCAAAATTGGAGCCAACTGAAGTGAGGATCTGTTCGTTGCGGCGAAATCAATTATATTAGTCGGCGTTTATTGATTTTGTTTATTCCCGCGATTGGTGAGATTCGAGCTGGGACAAACTCTAGACTCACTTCAATTACAACCTTCGCGTTTAATATTTTTCCTCTCATTAAGTATAATGTATCCGATATAATTTTCCTCCCTCTCGGCCCCCTCTTTTTATTATGCGTTCTCGAAAGTCAAAAATTTATAGTCAGTTAAAGTTTAAAAGGACAGCCGTCTCGCATTATAAGTGGGAAAAGAACAAACCAGAGGGGGAATCGAGAGGTTTTTCCGACAGTTACCGAGCGAGGAAAGTTCATTTGCAGACAATCGAGTCGAGTGTTTCCCCCGCTCTGCATGAGAGTGTTTGTCGCCAGTCGGTTTCCTCTTCCTCCCCCGCGGCCCTTTCTCGGTGCCTTCGTATTTAGTACTCCCGTATCGTTTCTCGACGATCGCGTGCACCGTGTGTTCCGCGACGACGGCAGTCGCTTCTCTCCTATTGATCGGCACAATGCCGGGTTGGATGCACCAGTTAGTGAAGTCACGGAGGGGCGAGGGGGAGGGGGACTAGATAAACTTTTACTTTTACCGTGAAACAGACTCGTATACTTTATACGAATGGAGGACTGCGCGTGGCCGTATCACCTGGCCTATACGCGCGGGAAAATAAGCACGAAAGAAAAGAAAAAGAAAAAGAACATTACGAAACAAAAGTCCGACAAAATTATCCACCTTATTTTCCCAGGCCTGCAATTTAATTCTTTCTTTGCATATTACAAATCGCGCATCCCCGGATAAAAATTTTTACTGCCAGTTCATCAAATTCTACCCCTATGCGTTCATTTTATTTTATTTTATTTTATTTTATTTTATTTTATTTTATTTTATTTTATTTCATTTTATTTTATTTTATTTTATTTTATTTTATTTTATTTTATTTTATTTTATTTTATTTTATTTTATTTTATTTTATTTTATTTTATTTTATTTTATTAGTAAAATATATTTATTGACCTCACATACATTAATACCATATGGTGGGCCAATCGGCCATTGACCGAAGTCCTTCAGCCTGGATGCTCACGCTACATTCAGCAGTTTTACAGTTTGACACGTAGATATATACAAAGGTAGCTTACAATTAGTTGAGCACAACATATTTTATTTTATTTTATTTTATTTTATTTTATTTTATTTTATTTTATTTTATTTTATTTTATTTTATTTTATTTTATTTTATTTTATTTTATTTTATTTTATTTTATTTTATTTTATTTTATTTTATCGTCGGAAGAAAATCCGCTTTAACGTTATCGAGTCGTCGTGACCTTAAGCGTTGGCGGGTGAAATTTATTGCAAATCAATACCTCGTGCGCGATGTGAGGTCAGTCTCTGCACATGTGATCTTTCGAGCTCCCAAGGGTCGTTACACGAGACGTTCGGCGTACGTAAAAATCGATGGGTGAGGTAGAGAGAGCGTCTGCTACATCGCCGCGTGGTTTTCCCGCCGCGACCGAGCCGTCCCTCCCCCTCGTCGCCGGCAAATAGTACTCTCTTTCTCGCCTCCGGTATATCTTCTCGAGAAACTAAAGCCAAACATCCGTACGTCCCTTCGACTCGCGCGCATTTGCGAGTCATAATTTCCGCTAGAATCCGCGTTGGGGTCTCGTACGTACACTCGGCAAAACGAAAATGCACTGGTGAGCCTTGCCGTGTACAACGTAAGGACACAAACACACACACCTGCCGAAGTAGGGTTGTTACGCAAACGCCATGACTAGACCGTGCTACCCTGTGTCAGCGATGGACGTTACGTGCAGAAACGGAGGACGAGGAGACGAGAAAGAGAGAAACCGCGTAAAAAAATCAATACCACTAAACTCCTGCTCTACGTTATTTTTTTTTTATTTTTTTTTTTTTTCGTTTCTCGTTCGCGATATTTAGTTGAAGTTTGGTCGAGATTACTCGAATTCTCAATTGTCTATTTTTTGTTAAATAATTTTTTATTGTTTTATTTCGTTTTTTTAATTTTGTTTAAATTTCTTTTTTTCGTTTCTCGTTCGCGATATTTAGTTGAAGTTTGGTCGAGATTACTCGAATTCTCAATTGTCTATTTTTTGTTAAATTATTTTTTATTGTTTTATTTCGTTTTTTTAATTTTGTTTAAATTTCTTTTTTTCGTTTCTCGTTCGCGATATTTAGTTGAAGTTTGGTCGAGATTACTCGAATTCTCAATTGTCTATTTTTTGTTAAATAATTTTTTATTGTTTTATTTCGTTTTTTTAATTTTGTTTAAATTTCTTTTTTTCGTTTCTCGTTCGCGATATTTAGTTGAAGTTTGGTCGAGATTACTCGAATTCTCAATTGTCTATTTTTTGTTAAATCATTTTTTATTGATTTATTTCGTTTTTTTAATTTTGTTTAAATTTCTTTTTTTCGTTTCTCGTTCGCGATATTTAGTTGAAGTTTGGTCGAGATTACTCGAATTCTCAATTGTCTATTTTTTTGTTAAATAATTTTTTATTGTTTTATTTCGTTTTTCAAATTTTGTTTAAATTTCTTTTTTTCGTTTGTCGTTCGCGATATTTAGTTGAAGTTTGGTCGAGATTACTCGAGTCCTCAATTGTCTATTTTTTGTTAAATTATTTTTTATTGTTTCATTTCGTTTTTTAAATTTTGTTTAAATTTCTTTTTTCCTTTCTCGTTCCCGATATTTAGTTGAAGGTTCGTCAAGGTGTACTCGAGTCCTTAATTGTGTATTCTCTTGTTAATTTTATTTTTATTTTCTTACTTCGTTTTTATTTATTTATTTATTTAGGGGACATGCCCTTTTACACAGAAATTCCGATAACACAGCAAATATGTGAAATTAATTATTTTGTAGTTTCGTACACTACATTCGAAAATAGTCTTCGCGAATAATATAACTTTCATCGTAGTATTTGATAAGATATTTTGAAGAGCTCGTGAGTCACTTATTAAAAAAAAAAAATAAAAAAAAAATAGTTTCTCGTTCCCGATATATAGTTGAAGTCCAAGCTGTACTCGAGTCCTTAATTGTGTATTTTTTGTTAAATTATTTTTTATTTTTTTTAACTTCGTTTAATTTTTTTTTTTCATTTCTTTTTGTCGAGAAAGAAAAAACTGTCGGGAACGTCGGTAGGCATTAAGGTGATGTTCCTATCACGGCTGTGTATAGGCGAAAGCTCGGCGAGCAAGGGCCCGATTGTTCGACGAGCGAACGCATATGTTCCGACGTATACACAGCGACGACTATACCTGTGTCGTCCCGCTGGCGTCCCTCTCGACGCGAAGTCGAGGAGAATTCTCTGGGCTTCCGCCGCTCCGAGCGGCGACCGGCCCTGTGCTACACACGTCGATGCACACGCTCGTACACTTGGCCGAGGTCACACTCAGACGCACCCGATGGGAATTTATATATAGGAGAGAAACGGGGAAATATGAGACGGTCCGCGATTGAAATATTGCGATTAAAAAAAATTCAAATAATACAATTAGCTTTAATCGTGATACCGATTATTGCGTTGCCTGAATAATAATATACTTAAAATTGCAGAATGGAAATGTAAAAATATTAAATGAGTAAAAAATTTAATATTAAATATGGAGCTTGAGAAGTAAAAAAGAGCCTGTGTTTTTTGGGTACGGACCTGACGGAACGGTCGAGGATGCAATTTTATCGATGAATATACTCGGGAAAACGTGCCCTTAAATTCGATAAGTTAAATTATGGTGAAAAATTAAAAAAGCAAAGTTTTGGTTTTTGTTCGAAATTGCGATTGGGGTCGGGAAAAATCCGCATTACGGTTCGAGGCCGTTTCAGCCATCCAACCGTCGAAGGGTTCGACGGTTGGATGAGACACGGGAAAATTTTCACTGCCGGCCATTAAGTAGCAACCCCTTTACTCCCAGTTCGAGCGCAAAGCGTTGTTACCGTTATTCCGAAAGGGTTAACTTGGCTCGACATCCGAACCAGTTTCTCGCCTTCCTGTATCATTTGGACTAGCTTTATTTAACTCCATCTCCAAATCTACATTTTAATCTAAAACTATTTTTTTTCCTCCCGGCCGTTAAATGGCAAGCCCTTTACTCCCAGTTTGAGCGCAAAGCGTTGTTGCCTTTATTGCGAAAGGGTTAACTTAACTCGGCATCCGAAGCAGTTTCTCGCTTTCCTATGTCATGTCGTGTAGATTTCTTAAACACCTTCAAGTCTAAATTTTAATCAAATTTTTTTTTTTTACATCTCCATATTTCTTAAGTTTTTAATAAATTTTTTAATCCTCATGAAAAATATAAATGGATTTAAAATTGTCGAACATTATTATTATTATTATTATTATTATTTCCTTAGGTATTTCATTTTGCCCCGTTTTCTTCTTCGCAGAACGTGCGTTTATATTGCCAACGTGAGAATGACGATAGAGCATTGATAACACTATAACGCGGAATAACATTGTACACGTGGACCGACAGACAGAGCGTGTACACATCGTTAAATATAGTGTACCTCGAGGTACCGCGCTCGCGTACACACCTTTGCTGTACACGCGCTACGTACCCAACGAACAGGCATAACGGCCTATGGCCGATCCACACACGCGTCTATAGATATCTGTGAACCTATGCGCCTCGCCACCGAATGACGTAGGCAAAAACCTCCGGCCTACCCCGATCCCTCCCCGGTCCACATACAGTAGGCATACCCGCGCATCATCTGCTCGGTGTCGGGTATAAACGCCCGACCCGAGGCCTATTCGCCATTCCACCCCGCGCACCTTTCGTGCGGTCCTCCAGCAGTCCCTTTCCGGCAATAAAATTTTAAACTACACCCAGAAAAAATATTTATTAAAATCAAATAAATTTCGATCTTCGAATGACGTTTATTAAGATAAAAGAAATGTTTACTTGCATTAACAAAATTCTTATTAGATTCAAATAACGGCTATTCTTTAGCATAAGGAAAAAAAATTTCAAACTACACCCAGAAAAAAATATTTATTAAAATCAAATAAATTTCGATCTTCGAATGACGTTTATTAAGATAAAAGAAATGTTTACTTGCATTAACAAAATTCTTATTAGATTCAAATAACGGCTATTCTTTAGCATAAGGAAAAAAAATTTCAAACTACACCCAGAAAAAAATATTTATTAAAATCAAATAAATTTTGATCTTCAAATGACGTTTATTGAGATAAAAGAAATGTTTACTTGCCTTAACAAAATTGTTATTAGATTCAAATAACGGCTATTCTTTAGCATAAGGAAAAAAAATTTCAAACTACACCCAGAAAAAAATATTTATTAAAATCAAATAAATTTTGATCTTCAAATGACGTTTATTGAGATAAAAGAAATGTTTACTTGCCTTAACAAAATTGTTATTAGATGCAAATAACGGCCATTCTTTAGCATAAGGAAAAAAAATTTCAAACTACACCCAGAAAAAAATATTTATTAAAATCAAATAAATTTTGATCTTCAAATGACGTTTATTGAGATAAAAGAAATGTTTACTTGCCTTAACAAAATTGTTATTAGATTCAAATAACGGCTATTCTTTAGCATAAGGAAAAAAAATTTCAAACTACACCCAGAAAAAAATATTTATTAAAATCAAATAAATTTTGATCTTCAAATGACGTTTATTGAGATAAAAGAAATGTTTACTTGCCTTAACAAAATTGTTATTGGATGCAAATAACGGCTATTCTTTAGCATAAGGGAAAAAAAATTTCAAACTACACCCAGAAAAAAATATTTATTAAAATCAAATAAATTTTGATCTTCAAATGACGTTTATTGAGATAAAAGAAATGTTTACTTGCATTAACAAAATTCTTATTAGATACAAATAACGGCTATTATTTATCATAAGGGAAACAAAATTTCAAACTGAACAGCCAGAAAAAATATTTATTAAAATCAAATAAATTTCGATCTTCGAATGACGTTTATTAAGATAAAAGAAATGTTTACTTGCCTTAACAAAATTATTATTGGATGCAAATAACGGCTATTATTTATCATAAGGGAAAAAAAAATTCAAACTGTATAGCCAGAAAAAATATTTATTAAAATCAAATAAATTTCGATCTTCGAATGACGTTTATTAAGACAAAAGAAATGTTTACTTGCCTTAACAAAATTGTTATTAGATTCAAATAATGGCTATTCTTTAGTGTAAGGAAAAAAATTATTCAACGATTTATATTCTTCAAAATAAAGGTTTGTTCACGCCAGAGAAATCATATATTTGACGTCAAGATAAACGCGCGCATTACAGTTGATAACAGATCTGTATGCTTATTTAACAATGAAACATTGCTTGTTGATGCTTCGTTGATGGTAAAAATGACTTATTCAAGAAAATCTGCGTCATTCATGTATCACATTATTCCCATACGATCAAAAGGAGCAGGTCTGTCACGAAGTAAATAAAAAAAATTATTTCACATAAATATCTGTTTATTAGATGCAAATTAACATCATTAAATAATAAGAATGATGCTACCAAACAAATAAATATATTAGAAATTAATAAACGTTCTATTAGGTTATGAAGCAAATAAACATTTTTTTTCATCTTTAATAAATTTTCTTTGGCTGAAATAAACTTTTTTTTGGGTGTACACAGTAAAAAATATTTTCGTAAAATTGAAATGCGAAGTTTCGTAAAAATAATCATGGTAAATAAGTGACCAACTCGTCTGCTCGGGTTTGAATATACAAAACTGTCCCTTTATTTTCCGTGTCATTGACAACTTTAGTTTGTACTTTTGTTTGTAAAACTAGAGTCGGATGGTGCGATCGGAAAATCAATAAATCTATTATTTACTTTCGAGCGGCAAAAGGCGAAATCCGTCAATAACGTATCACTATCACTATCAATGTCAATATCAAATAAAAAATTGTGGGCGTTTGTTGACAATGTGTTGTTGTAAAAAGTACAAACTTATTTTTTACTGTTTAAGAGAAGAAAAATTACGAAATGTGAAATTTTCAAAAATCTCAAGATTAAGTTTTTTTTTTTCAAACTTCATTGTTCGCACTCCATGTAAAATGGCGGTCTTTCTTTTCCCCGACAGTTCGGATCGCGCGTAACGTCGAAGCTAAGGGCCGCGTACTGAACATAGCGAGCTGCGCGGTAGAGCGGAGCTTTCGACGGTAAGAGCTCCGTTCCAGCAAAAATAAATCCTTGTTTACTATCGACAGCGACTCGACATCGACGTATATACGAGACGAGCTCGCGAAGAATGAAACATCGTTATTGATATCGTGAAAATTTAACGAAAAGTATGTTTATACACTGCAGCTCGGGGCTGTTTTTTTACCTGTTGGTTGTATTCGAAATTCGAAATGTTCCTCTTGCTCCTGCACGGTGCTCAATGCGATGCGAAATACCGCGGTCGGTAATAAAAACTAATCCATTTTTTTTCAACCACGTCAATCATTTGCGCCCAAAAGCAAATTCCTTACATCGGATAAGGCATTCATGTCCCCTTCGCGTAAGAATTTTCTCTTCGAACCGAGCACGCGATTACCGTTTATCCAGAGACGTTTTTACCAACATCCGGTATAATCCCAAAAATAAATTCATTGAACTTTTTTCCTATAAATTCCTGTGAATTCATACACTTTTTTCCTGTAAACTCCTGTAAATTCATAAACTTATTTCCTATAAATTCCTGTAAATTCATAAACTGTTTTCCTGTAAACTCCTGCAAATTGATAAACTTTTTTCCCGTAAATTCCTGTAAATTGATAGACGTTTTTTTCCTGTAAATGAATAATTTTCTTTTCCTGTAAATTCATAAAGTGTTTTCCTCTAAATTCCCAAAGTATTTTCCTGAAGATTTATTAAAGTTCGTGCTCGACCGGACAAGTGTTACCGCATTGGTGCCGTTAGTGCCCTCACCGAAAGTGAGAGTTTCGTCTTGGTTCCCGATAGCCTAGCGTTTCCTCGACCGGAAGTTTTGCGGAGGGGAGGAACCCCCTGGCTGGCCGAATCCGCCGTAAAGCGCCTATACCGCTCGGACTACAGCGACGCGCATGCGCGTGCGCGTACGGAAATGCGTGCGCGCGACCGCGCATGCGCAGTGTGCGCCGGTGTAGTTTTCAGTCCGTTGTCACAGCACGCGCCACTGAAACGCGACACCGCGGCACCGATCCTTTATCTCTCTTTCTCCTCGAGGTGAGGCCCTAGGCGGGTTCCCACCTCGTGTACACACACACACACTCGAGTTGCACACGATGCCGCAACATCCGCACGCGGTTCATGTATGTCACTCCGCACTCCGCACGTGTATGGAGCTGCAAAACGTCATACGTGTCGGATGGCCTGTTCTTGCGCATTGGCCTCTCACCCTCCGACACGGCCTTACTCTCGCTCCAATATCCCTCGGAAAGTTTGACGATCCGAGGTGAGGCGGCGTTGTATCGGTGTACCTCACTTCCACGGGATATCCTGTCGCCCCATGGGATTCGCCCGAAGTTGACACGCTCTCCTGGCCCGTTCCGTGCCATCCGGCGCATCCGCGAGTTGCGAAACCTTCCGGATCTTGCCAAAGGGAGAGAGGGTGGGCGGTGTGACGCTGCACCAGACTGCGCCTGCTGAACAAAATAATAAACATATATATATATTGTTTTGTACATATTACGTACGTATATACATACACTGAGAAAAAAAAATTGTTGGATTAACCAAAGCGCGGTGAGATAATGCAAAAAAAAAAAATTGTAATTTTTTGATGCACCGGAATGGAAGTATTTATGCAAAAACTGGTACATTAAATTTAATGTAGAATTGTGATGAGAAATTAACATACTTTTTCATTGAAATTAATGTAAATTATTTTTAATAATGTATTTCCAATGTTTTTAATACTCTGAACATAATTTTTTTTTACCCCAATTGTACATGAAATTAAATGTAGCAGTTTTTGCATAAAAACTTCCAGTCCGGACATTAAATTTCATACGAATTTTTTTTACAGTGTACGTTCAATGGTGTTATTTGGTTGGTAGAAGAAAGATGTTTGAATCAACGAATTTTAAATCGATTGACGAAACAATTATTTATTTGTACCAAACAATCAGTAGCTTCGTCACCCGCGACTTGTGGTTAATCCAACTTTTTTCTCGGTGCATATGCATATTTTTTCCTAACGCATGCTCGTAAAATCCCGCTTTCCGTTCCTGTGAAGTAAGCGCAGAGAGGCATTTTTTCGCATCGCGTGCGAGAAAGATACTGCGCATGCGTACAAACGGAATATAGTATTTTTTCTCGCACTAGTGCGAGAATAATACTGCGCATGCGTACAAATGGAATATGGTAGTTTTACTCACACTAGTGCGAGAAAAATACTGCGCATGCGTACAATCGCAATATGGTATTTTTCTCGCACTAGTGCGAGAAAAATACTGCGCATGCGTACAATCGCAATATGGTATTTTTCTCGCACTAGTGTGAGAAACTGCCTTTTCGCGCACGTTTCCCAAAAACGAAAAGCGTGATTTTCGTGAATTTATTAGGAACAATTATGTGAATGGCAGACTATTGTGAATGCCGCACCCGCCATCGGCTCGTGTGGCATTTTCATACTCGTCAAGAACTCCCTTTCTACGCCCTTGCCATAAAAATAACTATTGTATATAGTATATATAATATTATTTGCCTGACTGTGTGGAGAGAACGGCTCGGATTCGACTCGTCCTCGAGGCAGGTCTCGTTGATAAACGAAACACAAGACAACGGTATGTCTTGCCACATACAGAGAACGATAAGAGCCGGCCGGGATCGTCGCAATGCGTACAAATTTACAACCAATTTTTTTTTTTTTTTTTTTCTGTCTCAAGTTTTTTTCCTTCGCTGTATTCAGTCAATCGCTTCATTTTTGACACTCGAATATATTTCGACCACTACCGTCCTTTTATTTTTACTTTTTTTTTCTTATCGGACACCAACACACGCACACACAAACACACACACATGGGAGTTTCAAAGATTAACGGTCGAGACTATGTATAAATGAATATTTATATCATTAAAGTAATTATATGATATATATACTATATATAAGTGTATTTGTATCAGAGCTGGGCAGTAGATGAAGTACAGATGTATTTTTTAGTACTTCAAGTACTTTTTTACAATTTTGTGTACCAAGTACAAGTACTTTTTGAGTACATGCTCGCATTAGGGATACACGATGGGTAGCATGACATCCTGTTTCTATTATTATATAATTATCTGTCTAAAGTTTTTCAATAAGCATCATTTTTAAAAGACATTTTTTAAATTTATTTTTAAAAAATTCGATAAAAAAACGAGAAAGTACAAGAAGGAACCTTGTTTCAACAGATATAAAGACTCTGTTTTTATGATTTTTCTTTTGCTTACAAAAAGTGAAGAATAGATTGAAAATAGCCTCGAATTTTTAACAATGAGGGACCCGTGTGTAATTTACTTTGCACCTTTTTTTTAAAGCCCAGATAACGCTTAACACTACGAACCTAATAGCGAAAAGTACTTGGGAAACATTTCAAGTACAAAAAGTACTCGATACTTCGAGTACTTGTGATACTCTGTACTTTGTACTTGAAGTATTTTTTGGTACTTCGCCCAGCTCGATTTGTAACAGACACGAAAATACACACTGAGAGAGGGAGTAAATATGACTATATCGCTTGAGAGATATTACCATAGCACATAGTAATACGGAACTAGGGCGCCACCTATGTCAGGACATATAAGAATTTTTCGTAGATATCATGGTAAAAATTCTCGGAAAATTCGGGCCTTTTTGCCACAGGTGGCATCCTAGTTGCGCACTACCATGTGTATGGTAATTTTTCTCAAATGACCGGTAGTTTTCACTATATCCCTCTCTCAGTGCACGCACACACGTGCACGAAAAGACAATAGTCGTCAACTTCGAAGATGAAAGAGCGAAACCAACAATAATCTACACGGAAGATCGTGAGAGCCCGAGGACGCATCGACCTGCAAAACTTGTATCGATAAGTCATGCATTATCTATTCTTTTTTTTCTGACATTGAAAAGAATTTGAAATAAACAAAAAAACAAGAATTTAATGAAAAAAATAAAAAACCAAACGGATAGACAAATGCACCGAAAATCGTGACGGTTGTGTAGGACAAAAAAAAATAATTGGCACGGAGGAAACAATTGAGAAGACGATAAAGAGAGAAGTTTCAAAAGGGACAAAAAATAAAATGAAAAAAGAAAAAAAAAAAAAACCATTGATATATCGCTGCGATTGGACACTCTGGATTTTGTTGGTTTCCCTTGTTTTCATTTCAGTTGAGTAGGATTGAAACGTCCCCGTCTCCCCGTATCGATACATTGCATCCGTTAACCCTCTCCGCCCGTTAAACGATTTTTTTTCCTATCGAATACTGTCCGTTGATCTCGTTTAACCCCCCGTTTGTATCCTAGTCGTGCGATCCAAAGGTACTGATTGACGAATCGACGGTGCAACGTCATTGGCTTGTTATCTTCTTGAAGCAATTTGAAAATAATGCAGCACAATCGGCCAAACACGTTGTACAATCGTCACCAATTAATTGAATTAATTACTTTGTTAAACTAAAGTCAATTGCGTGATGTTCTTTCGTGCCTGTGTGTGTTTTTGTGTGCCGCTATGCCCTTAATTAATTTGTATTGTTTGTCTTATTCATCACTCGTCAAAAGATCTTCCGTTCAGTGTACTCGTGTTATAATTATATTTACTTTGATCGTATGTATCGTATCGAAATAATTGATATTATTCCAGTATAGTTTCCATAAATGCGATCGCTCTCGCACCGAACTCGCTAATACTGTGCAGCTAGAGGCTCTTTGTGATTTTATTTTTCACGATGCGGTCGGAACCGTCCACGATCGGGTAAATTGTAATTCGATAATGGCAAAGGGCTTCCCTTTGTCCCTATTTTTTTTTTTGTTTCAAAATATTTTGCCTGCTCGAAACGAAAGGTCATGCGGTCAAATAATTTTTTTTTTTTGTTAAATATCTGTGAAAAAGAGCTCGGTTTCACTGTACAGAGAGGGCGGGTTTGATGCGGAGCAAACTATTCGAAACTGATACGCGTCAAAGTCGAGGGACAGAGAACGGAAAGATTGAACGATAAAAAAACGAGAAAAAATAAAAATAAAAAAAAACGAAAAATATTCTGAATTTTAGTGAAAACGCAAGGTGTGTGTCTATCGGTTTGGTTTTAGCCCTGAGCAACTGCTCTGAGAGTGGCGGCGACCCGGAAGCCATGCTGGATATTCATCACCAAGGAACCGGAATCGACACTCATCATCAACAGTTTCACAACTCATATGGTAATATCAAAATCAATCATTACACCTAAACCGACCGTGATCTATACCCAATATATATATATATATATATATATACATTCATATATATATATATATATGAAAATTGCATATTTAATTAGCAACATAATTATTGCTGCCCTTCGATCACCGAACTTGATTCCTTTGCTTGTAAAGGACAATTGTGTATTTTTTTTAACAATATTTCCATTAGCTTAAAATCGCACCTTCTTCGAATTATCGATTAACGTTTTTATATCCACGAGGAAGAAGAAAAAAACCTCGTCCACTTTACAACACAGTGTGTGCTTTAGAGCAGAGTGAGATTTATTCGAGCACCAACCCTCTCACGCCATAAACCACTGTGTGCGATTTGTACAAAGAAACAAGTCGGTGATGTAATTAGTATCTAGGCAATTGACTATTCCAGCGATTCAACAAAGAATCTGTAGCACAATCGTCGATAATAATTATATTTTTATAAAAGAAGGGTTTTACAGCAATGAGATTAGTTTTCGAAATACTGACTTTTCCGGGCCTTCGGTTTTCAACGTGTTTTTCAATATATTCGATACCCCTGAATTTCGCCCGAAAGCCTCACCTGATATTTTGTCCCAAGTACTCGAGAACTATCCGAAAACCATCGGTCGACATTCATAAAGTGGTCTACGATATTCCCAGCTGAATTCCAAACAGAGAAAAAAAAAAAGCAACAGCAATTCCAATCAGAATTGCCATCGCCTAGCTCTCCGCCCTAACAAGCAAAAGTTTCTTCGTCGAGAGATCGAAGTCAAGTGAAAACTCTCCTCTTCCAGCAGACACACAACCGTCAACATCGAGGTACCGGGCCGGGGGAGGGAGAGGGGGTGGGAGAGGGGGAGGGATGGGGGGGAGGAGGACGAGGAGGATGGAGGAACCGATATAGTCGAGAGCATTAGGGTTTTGACCCAAGTTAGTCTTCCACGCTATTTTCCGCTCCTTCCCCCTCCCCCCCTTCCTTCGAGAACTACCCAGATTACCTCGCCCGACTTCTTCTCCTTCATCATCCCCCGACACATAGTCGAACCCCTCGGCTATATAACTCCGCACGCTAAATTTCAATCCCGACGCGTACAAAAGTCGTCGGGCTCTAACTCCGTCCTAACGGTAGAATTCCGCCTTTCCCGAGGACGACTACGACAAGTACGACGAGATACCTCCCAGTTATATCCGGAAGCCGAGTAGGAGAGTAGTCGGGCTACAAACTGCGCACACCCTGCACGGATGCCGCGCTTCCCTCGGTCGTTCTTCCTGCAGCCTCCGCCGCGACTCCTCATCCGAGGCGGCGGTCCGTTTCTCCGGGTCCGCGACTGGGAGCGAGGAGACCCCGTTGCAGCCCGTTGCTACAGCCGCGAAGAGAACACCGCTCCTTCCACGGGGCGGTCGGCCACCCCTTCCGCGTCCTTTCGCTCGAACCATCTTCCTCCTTTGCGCGCATTCCCTCTCGTCTCTTTCCGCCCTTCGCTGGCGTCTTCCCTCGCACGGCTCTCCCCCCGCGACGTCCTCCCTTTCCTCGCCGTCGTCGTCGTCCACCTCATTCTCCGATACAACGGCAATAGGTATCGGTTTGTATACAACTCGGCTGGGTTACTCTCTGGTTCTTCTATAGCTCCCGCTGGCGGAGTCTGCAACGCTATGTACCGGCACCACTAGAGGCGTACCTAATTAAACTTGGGTGGAAACGATACCCGCCGCGCATCTCTGCTCATCCGCGTGTGTGTCTGTATATACAGGTATACATATATATATGTTTATATGCGGAAATTTATGTATATATGTTTATGTGCATAAATGTATGTATATATGTTTATGTGCATAAATGTATATATATATGTATGTGTATATATGTTCATATGCATATATGTATGTATATATGTTTATATGCATATATGTATGTATATATGTTTATATGCATATATGTATGTATATATGTTTATATGCATATATGTATGTATATATGTTCATGTGCATATATGTATGTATATATGTTTATATGCATATATGTATATATGTTCATATGCATATATGTATGTATATATGTTTATGTGTATGTATGTATGTTTTTGTGCATATATGTATGTGTGGGTGTATTAGACTCGACGGCGATTTTCATTTGCCGTGGATGTACCTACGGTTACATGTATATGTATCGCGGACTATGAATCAGCCATGCTGCGGGCACGGTCCCTTTCCCAACGAGAAACTCCTCGAGGGTCGCGCGACAAAATCGCCCCGGCTCGCGAGCCTCCAGCCGAGATTTTCCCAGCAAGACGAAATTTAAGGCGATCGGTCGCTCGAGCGAGTTACACTCGGTTTATCGAACGGGGTCGGAAGCGGGTTCACCTCTTGTCATGTCGGAAGGAAGGATTCCATTCTAAATTACCTCTCGCCGGAAGTCGTTATAGCTTGTCGGCAAGCTTTTTTTTTGTCGGTTAAAGAGTTGAAGTACAACTTTTTTCACCATTTTTTTTTCCGTAACTGAATCGCTCAGAGACTCCGGTAATTACGAAATATTGTGATAGGGAGCGTTTAATGTCAGAGCAATTTTATTAAAAATATGATAATGATAATGATAATAACATCGGAAATGAGAAACTGTGCGCAGCCGATTAAACTTTTCTGCGCGGCTTTTCCGTAAATACCAAAAGAATGTTTTTCGTATTAAAAAATATTTAAAAAAATAATAATAATAATAATAATGATGAACGAAGTAATTATAATATAACAGTAACACCGTTTATATATATAAATATATATTCTTTATTATTAATATTGTATTAAACTGTCGGGCAGTCGGGAGTAAAAATAAGAGAATCTACGGACAATGAAAAAAAAAAAATTCGTAGTTCCATTGGCTCATCGATATGACACCGTGAACTATTAATTTGTTTATCGGAATATGGTTTATTTACGTGTGTTCACACCTTAAGTTAATTTTTTTTTTGGTCACAAACATAGGATCGTTTATACAAAGAATCAATATGCCAATTTTGGTTAAGTAATATTTTGTCGTTTCGACAAACACTCGCGCCTTCGAAAAGACGTCAACGTGGGTCATCGCAGTTAAACGCATAACTCTCGTTTTACCCGGGCGGCAGTCGGGAGTTAAAAATAATTTTTTAAAATACTATATGACTAAAAAATGTGCGAATACTTGCAATTAACTGGCTGGGAGATATTTTAATATTGATTACTGCCGTTTAATTTTTTTTGCGTTATTTTCGATATTATCGGGATCGATAGAGCGAATTATTTATTTCACTTTTGCCGAGACGTCGGAACAGTGCCCGAAGCGATTTCCCACCGTAGTACATTACCGAGAGAGGGGAGATATAGAGGATTCTCGATCGTTTCGGGATAACGAGGCAAAATATCGAAGTTCTTCGACGCCGCGGGAAGGTTGCGCGCACGGGAAAACTAATTATAGCTTCGCACTAATGCAATTAATGGGTATCGTGGGTTGTTCCTTTGGGTCTTTGATGTCGCGTTGCTTAAAATTCCGTTAGAGGCGATGCCACCGCCGTGTGCGGTAACAAACAACGAAACCGTGCCTGGGGACGGTTTCACTTCGATAGACGCGATGCACCTGTCCGTGCCAGAAATCATCTTTGCAAACTAGCGTCGTAACAAAAATATTTCGACAATTTACCAACAAAAATGTTATCGACCTGCCCGTGACGGAAGGCATCTTGGCAAACTAGCGTTGTAACAAAACTATTTCAATAATTGATCAAACAAATTTGTCAACCTGTTCGTGCCGGAAGTAATCTTGCCAAACTAGCGTTTTAACAAAAATATTTCGACAATTTACCAACAAAAATGTTACCAACCTGCCCGTGACGGAAGGCATCTTGGCAAACTAGCGTTGTAACAAAACTATTTCGATAATTGATCAAACAAATTTGTCAACCTGTTCGTGCCGGAAGTAATCTTGCCAAACTGGCGCTGTAACCAAAATATTTCGATAATTTACCAACAAAAATGTTACCAACCTGCCCGCGACGGAAGGCATCTTGGCAAACTAGCGTTGTAACAAAACTATTTCAATAATTGATCAAACAAATTTGTCAACCTGTTCGTGCCGGAAGTAATCTTGCCAAACTGGCGCTGTAACAAAAATATTTCGATAATTTACCAACAAAAATGTTACCAACCTGCCCGTGACGGAAGGCATCTTGGCAAACTAGCGTTGTAACAAAACTATTTCAATAATTGATCAAACAAATTTGTCAACCTGTTCGTGCCGGAAGTAATCTTGCCAAACTGGCGCTGTAACAAAAATATTTCGATAATTTACCAACAAAAATGTTACCAACCTGTCCGTGACGGAAGGCAGCTTGTCAAACTTGCGCCGTAACGAAACTATTTCGATAATTTACCAATAAAATTTGTCAATCTGTTCGTGCCCGAAATTATCTCGGCAAACTAGCGTTGTAAGAAAAATATTTCGATAATTTACCAACAAAAATGTTATCAACCTGCCCGTGCGAGAAATCATCTTTGCAAACTAGCGTTGTGACAAAACTATTTCGATAATTGATCAAACAAATTTGTCAACCTGTTCGTGCCAGAAATTATCTCAGCAAACTAGCGTCGTAAGAAAAATATTTCGATAATTGATCAAACAAATTTGTCAACCTGCCCGCGCCGGAAGTCATCTTTGCAAACTAGCGCCGTAACAAAAATATTTTGATAATATTTCATCAAAAATTGTATTAACCTGCACGAACAAGAAGTCATCTTGAAAAACTAGCGCTGTAACGAAAATATTTCGATAATTGATCAAACAAATTTGTCAACGTGCCAGCGCCGGAAGTCATCTTGGCAAACTGGCGCCGTAACAAAAATATATCGATAATTTACTAACAAAAATGTTATCAACCGGCCGTGCCAGAAGTCATCTTGTTAAACTGGCGCCGTAACAAAACTATTTCAATGATTTACCAACAAAAATGATCAACTGTCCGTACCAGAAATTATTTCGGCGAACTAGCACCGTAAAAAAACATTTCTATAATTTATCCAAAATATTATCAACTGTCCGTACCAGAAGTCATCTTTGCAAACTAGCGCCGTAATAAAAATATTTTGCCAATATATCATCAAAAATTGTATTAACTTGCACGTGCCAAAATTCATCTTGAAAAACTAGCGCCGTAAAAAAAATATTTCGATAAGGTACCAAAAAAAATGTTATAAACCTGCCCGTGCCAGAAATCGTCTTTGCAAACTAGCGTTGTGACAAAACCATTTCGATAATTGATCAAACAAATTTGTCAACCTGTTCGTGCCAGAAATTATCTCAACAAACTAGCGTCGTAAGAAAAATATTTCGATAACTGATCAAACAAATTTGTCAACGTGCCCGTGCCGGAAGTCATCTCAGCAAACTAGCGCCGTAACAAAAACATTTGGATAATTAAAAAAAAAAATTATTAGTTAATAATTTTTTTTTTTTAATTATCGAAATGTTTCGATAATTAATGTTTTAATTAATGTTTTAATTATCGAAATATTTCGATAACTCACCAACAAAATTTACCCGATGCGAAACTCGACGCCCATTATGAAATTTCATCATGCCATTTACCCTGCACGAAGTCGCGTTGAAAGAAACTATCTAGAAAATCTCTGTCCGCCAACATGGACGTTGATAAAAAAAAAAATTCTTCGCTATCAAAGAAAGTACACATCGAGGTACCTCTCGAAAATTGATTCGTAATTTTTCCACCCGTCTTTATCGTTGAACGAACGGCTCGAACTTCATAGCTGACAAATTCTCGCACCTCGCTGGATCCCGTGCGAGAAGCCTCAAAGTTTGGAACGAGCGTTCTCGAATTAATCAAAACTCGCCGTCATTAACAACTCCTGCTCTTTGAAACTTCGTGCTAACAATTTTTGTTTTCTAATTTCACTACTAGTTCGATAATATTGTAGTGTCGGGACCGCCTCGGACGTTACCCGGGGATCGCGTTGTATCGAAAACTTCTCAGGGAACAAACTCGACGCGGTTGATAGAAATCACGACCCTTTTTCGTTTTATTCTGGCAGGGTTTCGAGTGTAAGGAATCGTCGGGGTGGAGATGGGGAGGAAAACGTTGAGGGAACGATGAGGGATCGGAGGAATGTTTTTGGCGAGCTTCCAAGTGTACCCTATGCGGTCCCTAATAAGATCAATTTCTCGATAATGAAGTCGTGTATACTGTTCGGGCGTCTAGCGTGGAAGACAGTTTCCCGGAGTCGAATGTGAAATGGCGATGGAAGAACCGAAGAAAAAAAAAAAAACATTCTTGGGCAAGAGGTCCCCGGCGTGGGAATCTCGTTCCCATCGACTGACTGTTTTAAAATGTTTTAAAAGTCGTTAATGCCTTTCGAGTGTCTTCAGCCGGCTCTGTCTTCAGTGCAAACTTCTCTCCCTCGATATCTTGCGGTTTCGGGCGTTGAAAAATAAAAGGGTCCATCCAAGAAAGTTGGCATTTGTAAAACGTTATCGGCTATCGGACCTCGAACGGACGGCGAATTATTATCCGGACAGATCGTCGTGGTTAAGGTAGTCCTCGCGAGTAGTGTTCACTTCGCATAAGTTTGAGAGAAATGGGAAGGAATTGTAAACACTTCTCGATGGTATAAAAATCTGAAAAAAAAATCAAGCGTTTTAAAGGTGTTGAAAAGATTCATTTTTGCATAATAATAATAATTCCAAAATTTTATTAACAGATTGATGAAAAATAAAATTCTTCAACAAATCTCCCGGAAACATAACTTTTTTAAAAATGAAAATGATTCGTTCAATTTTTCTGAATGCGTATAAATTTTTCGGATTTTCAAATTCACTTTGAATTTTGTGACTTTCCACACGTTTTTCTCATAAAAAAAATTTCAAAGTGAATTTAAAAATCCGAAAAAATTCATACGTATTCAGAAAAATGAAGGAAAAATGTTTATTTTTTAAAACTTATGTTTTCGGGAGATATGTTAAAAAATTGTATTTTTCATCAATTTGTTAATAACATTTTGGAATTATTATGCAAAATTAATCTTTTCAGGATTTTTAATACGCTTGATTTTTTTCAGATTTTTATACCATCGAGAAGTGTTTGCGATTCCCTGTCATCACTTATGCGAAGTGAACACTATTTGCAACGACTACGGTAAACGGCCCAGTTTCCGCCATCTTCAATTGTCAAATGGAACATTTTATATTGAAAAAAATATACGCATTGCGGCCTTAATTAAGAGTAAAATCCGCTCTTCAACATGCCGTCAATTTCTTTTCACTGAGAAAAAAAAATTGGTTGGATTAACCAAAAGTCGCGGTCACATACGTTCAAAGCTGTTATTTGTTTGGTACAAATAAAGCATTGTTTTGTTAAACGATTATTTGCTTCAATTTATTCAAAAATTTGTCAATTGAAACAAACATTTTTTTTTGTACCAATAAAATACACCATTGAACGTATGTCACCACGCATTTTCCAATTTCCATTTTTCATTTTCCAATTTTCATTTTCCATTTTTCCATTCCATTCCATTTTTCCATTTTCCATTTTTTATTTGCTTAATCCAACCATTTCTTTTTCTCAGTGTTGTATTAAACAAAAACTGTGTTTCTTATTAGTATAAATTGCGTTCGATGGCGGTTACTGGGACAGCGGCAGAAACTGGGCCATTTACCTCACCTTAAATTACAGGTACAGATTCTCGGATAGTAAGGACAGTCTCCAGATTCAAGTAGTCATCAGCCGGTCCGCGTCAGCTTTCACCTCTGACTCATCCGTGCGTCTTAGAACAAAGTTGCAACCATGCAATAATCCGTAATATTTTTTAAATTCAAACTAATGGATTATTCGGAATACGATTTAAAGCGTAAATTTTCAGTCAGTGATTTTTAAATTCGTAATAAGCCCGAACACCGAGTGCATAAATATTGAATATGAACTGGAGCTATTTCGACGATTAAGGTCCCTGGAATCTCCCCTATGGATCGTTCCGGGAACACACTATTCATCTATTACCGTTAATTCAACGTCTCGTCAGTTTCTTTTTTTTTTTTTTTCTATTATCCTCAATGAGATTAAGTCAGTCTCGTGCTAGGAATAGAACAACGCCGCCCGGTGTGAAACGGTCGTTGAATTATTATTGGAGTTCGTAACGGCTGTACATTAGACATCTCTTTACGAAAGTTGCTCCGCCGCCGTCTCCCCCGGTTAGCCGAATAAATTGTTGAATTGGCGAGAGGGTCGAAGCGTCAACGGGGAGTTATAACGATTTGCCCGACTTGAGCTTAATTCTCGAAGGCTGACCCGTCCCGACTCGGCTGGTCCCGAGCCAAAGCAGAGTTACCGTGTGATAAGTGGCACTTCCGGTTCTCGTTATTACGACGATCACGACCACCGGCTTCCACCGAGACGCGGCCACGACTTTCGCGATTATATTTGTACAATGCACCTTCGACCGCGTTTTGTTTTCCACCTTCGTGGGATCCGAATTCAAGCTCTTATCTGACTCGCTTCAGTGAATACAAATGCAACGAAACGGATATAGTGTAAAACACATTCGGGTCATTAGACCTTAGACATAAAATAAGAATTCGATTCTCTCACCGCGCTGGCTTCTCCGGGCATGTTCGTTGAAATGTGTCGTCCACAAATCCGGTGATTTGTCCAACGGTGGGGGACAGCGGGGCAATACGGAACCTGCTAAAACCGAACCGTGACCTGATTTCGATACGAAAAGTCTTATTTTATGTCCCTTCAGACATTCCCAAAAATAGTCCCTCGTGGCCGGGTTTCCGTTTTAATCTGCTCTCCTCAAATTATTTAAAAAATATATTTACAGCCCTTTAAATTAAAATTAAAAAAAAATGATATTGCTGACATTTTTTCATTGCCATGATTTAATTAAATTTTTCAATTAAAGCACACTAAATCTTTTTAAAAAATCCATACATATAATATAACAAAAAATTTCGCAATCCTGCACCTTCGTTTTACACCTCTGGTAAAATATTTCTTTAATTGGAGGAGAGTGAATCGGAAAAAAAAATTATACGATGAAAACAATTTTTTTCGTCAAAAATTGCGTGAAGAAAATAAATCTCGATCGAGGGTATCGCGAAGTGACTGTGCGGCGTCAAAGTAGTGTGTCTCGCGAAGCGTTGACTGTTACCCCTTCGCGTCCGCCCGATCCGTTCCGCGACTTTTAATTTGCTCTCCTCAAATTATTTAAAAAATATATTTACAGCCCTTTAAATTAAAATAAAAAAAAGATGATTTTGCTGACATTTTTTCATTGTCATGATTTAATTAAATTTTTCAATTAAAGCACACTAAATCTTTTTAAAAAATCCATACATATAATATAACAAAAAATTTCGCAATCCTGCACCTTCGTTTTACACCTCTGGTAAAATATTTCTTTAATTGGAGGAGAGTGAATCGGAAAAAAAAATTATACGATGAAAACAATTTGTTTCGTCAAAAATTGCGTGAAGAAAATAAATCTCGATCGAGGGTATCGCGAAGTGACTGTGCGGCGTCAAAGTAGTGTGTCTCGCGAAGCGTTGACTGCTACCCCTTCGCGTCCGCCCGATCCGTTCCGCGACTTTCAATCTGCTTCCCTCAAATTATTTAAAAAATATATTTTTAGCCTTTTAAATTAAAATTAAAAAAGATGATTTTGCTGACATTTTTTCATTGTCACGATTCAATTAAATTTTTCAATTAAAGAACACTGAATCTTGAAAAAAAAATACATACATGTAATATAACAAAAAAATTCCGCAATCCTGCACCTTCGTTTTACACCTCTGGTAAAATATTTCTTTAATTGGAGGAAAATGAATTGGAAAAGAATATCCGATGGAAACAATTCGTTTCGTCAAAAATTGCGTAAAGAAAATAAATCTCGATCGAGGGTATCGCGAAGTGACTGTGCGGCGTCAAAGTAGTGTGACTCGCGAAGCGCTGACTGTTACCCCTTCGCGTCCGCCCGATCCGCTCCGCGACTTTTAATCTGCTTTCCTTAAATTATTTAACAAATACATTTTTAGCCCTTTAAATTAGAATTAAAAAAAATGATCTTGCTGAAATTTTTTCAGTGTCATTATTTAATTAAATTTTTCAAATAAAGAACACTGAATCTTGAAAAAAATAGATACGTATAATATAACAAAAAAATTTCGAAATCCTGCACCTTCGTTTTACACCTTTGGTAAAATATTTCTTCAATTAGAGGAAAATAAATCGGAAAAAAAAATTATACGATGAAAACAATTTATTTCGTCGAAAAATGGCCTAAAGAAAATAAATCTCGTTCGAGGGGATCGCGAAGTGACTGTGCGGCGTCAAAGTAGTGTGTCTCGCGAAGCGTTGACTGTTACCCCTGCGCGTCCGCCCGATCCGTTCCGCGACTTTTAATCTGCTTTCCTCAAATTATTTAGAAAACATATTTTTAGCTTTTTAAATTAAAATTAAAAAAATGATTTTGCTGACATTTTTTCATTGTCATGATTCAATTAAATTTTTCAATTAAAGAACACCGAATCTTGAAAAAAAATACTCACATATAACATACATACATATAATATAACAAAAAAATTCCTCAACCCTGCACCTTCGTTTTACACCTCTGGTAAAATATTTCTTTAATTGGAGGAAAATAAATCGGAAAAAAAAATTATACGATGAAAACAATTTGTTTCGTCGAAAAATGGCCTAAAGAAAATAAATCTCGATCGAGGGTATCGCGAAGTGGCTGTGCAGCGTCAAAGTAGTGTGTCTCGCGAAGCGTTGACTGTTACCCCTTCGCGTCCGCCCGATCCGTTCCGCGACTACTCGCGTTACGCCCGACTACCGGCCAGAGGCGCACCAGCGCTGTAACGCACGCCGGTGTTCTCGGTGTCTCGCGAGGCTCCTTCGAGAGAGTTCCTCGTCCTCGTCGTCGCACCGACGTTGCAGCCTCCTGCAGCGGTGTGTCCTCCGGCTCCGCGGAGTGAGCTGCAGCGAGATGGGGGGAGGGAAAGTCGCGCGGCTGGCATAGCGGACGGCTCGTGCATGTAACGAGTTTCCGATAATGGCTCAGCTGCGTCACCGCACGCTTGCTCGCTCCCGCGTTCCTGGCAACGATTTCGCTGCGACGCTAAACCGCCCCTGCCACCGTGAGCTCGCGCGACGGGCCGCAAGAGTCGTGACCGACTCTTGCGGCCCTTCTCGCACGCTGAGAAAGGAGTTTGTTTAATGTTATCGAATCTTCCGTCGGATGTGGCCAAATAAGTATTCATAATTTTCGGTGAATTAAATTTAATCTGGCTCAGTTAACATTTTTTTTTTTATCAACAAATGATTATTGTTAACAAATTTTTGTTGAGGCAAGTAAAAATAAATCGATTAAAAAAACTGTTCAATCATTTGATGGTATAGAAGAATATTTGGATCCGTTAAAATTTGTTAACAATAAATTATTGTTGTTAACACACTTTAGTTGAGGCACGTAAAAGTTAATTAATTTGATAACATTAAATAAAGTTCTTTCTCAGTGGGAGAGAAGTTTATTTAATGTTATCGAATCTTTCGTCGGATATGGCCCAATAAATATTCATCATTTTCGATCAATTCAATTTTATTTGGCTGAACTACCATTTTTTTTTATCAATAAACGATTATTGTTAACAAATCTTTGTTGAGCCAAGTGACATTTTTTTAATTGATAAATAAAACCGTTAGATCATTTGATGGTAACGAAGAATATTTGGTGCAACAAAAATTTGTTAAGAACAAACTAATATTGTTAACAACTTTTAGTCGAACCAAGTCGATCTTAATTGATAAAAAAAAACTGTTAGACTATTTGGTGATAAAAAAAAAATAACTTGGCTCAACAAAATTTTTGTAGTAATAAGTAAACATCTAGTTTGCGATGCCCAACAATAGATTTGTTAACATTAAGCAAACTCTTTTCTCAGTGCCCACGCGTGTAATCAAATGCAACCCTCACACTTCGCCGAGTGTTTCTCCCTTCCGAGAAGCCTTTTCGTCCGGATTCGCTCGCATTCCCCTCGGGACCAGAAACTCGCTTTTCTCGCGATGTTCGAACTCCCCCCCGAGGATACCGATAGAGACTATTCGATTTGACGATTCGCGCGTTAGATTACCGTCCCACTTGCCCGGCGCGCGTTATCGCTATCGCGGTTATATAACGTCGTCACCGGAGAAGATACTTTTCTCATTGGAGCCTCTTTGGACAATGATAAGCTCGCGAGATACCGCGTGATTTGTGAATTCATTCGGCTTTGAGGAAAACTACATCGAAGTTGGAAGATTTTAACTGTAGGAGCGCCCGAGCCGTTTGGGACGATGGGAAAAAATTTCAGGCTCAGTCGATAAAGAAAACTGGCATCCATTTCTTTAAGGCCTGCGACACTATCAGGTGATCGAAAGTTATCAGTGTCTTCGCACGACAGTTCAGCGGACGGTAAGAATCCTCGTCCTGGAAAAGTTTAGCGACTGTGAATGAAAAATGGATTGCAGTTTTCATTGCCGACCGGACGGGGACGTTTTTGGATCGCCTGGAACCGTTCTGATCGTCACTTTTTTTCATCAATTATAAAAAAAATAGTACTGCGCAGCAGATTTCAGCTCCATCGATGCATTTGTTGCGAAGCTGTATTATGACACGTACGTCCGATGGGCTTAAAATGTGTAAAAAAGTGATTTCAATAGGCACTTTTTACGTGTAAGGAGTGAGTGCCTAAAAACTTAAAAACATTCATTGGCCAGGTATTTATCAATGTTTTCGGTACTTAACCCTTCCGTCCAAGTGTCCCTTACCTCCGGAAATAGGGGATTCAGGCCAAACTTTTTAGTGGTTCGTATTCTCCAATTTTATCCCCTACGGAAGAGTTATTTTCTCCCGGAAAAGTTGTACGGTAAAGAAACACCGGTACTTATTCTCACGGTCTTTGCACTTGGATCCATGTCGTCGTTCGTCGTATCCTCTTCGATCCTTCTCGTCTTCGCTAGTCGCTTGATACGTTCGTGACATACAGCTTGGTTTGTGAATTCATTTGGATTTGAGGAAAACTACACAGAAGTTGGATGTACGAAGGGTTAAACTGTACGAGCGCCATTTGAGGTGATGGGAAAGTGTTCCAAGCTCAGTCGAGAAAGTAAACTGCAATCAATTTTTTTAAGGCCTGCGACATTTTCGGGCGATCGAGAGTTATCAGTTTCACACATGGAACATCAGTTTGGACATGTAATCGGCACGGCGTTCAAGAAATGGAAAAAACTCAGCCTGAAACGACTGGAATTCTTCCACCAACTCAAATTATTACTGAAATGTGGCCATGAAGGCTTAGTTGCTAGACATATTAGTAGCTCAAAGAGCTTTCATATCGAGAACATTTATCAGTGTCTTCATCCGACGGTTCAGCAGACGCCAATAATTCAGATCTTGGACAAGTTTAGCGACCTTGCCCAACAAAATGGATTGCAGTTTTCATTGCCAACCGGACGGGGAGGTTTTCGGATCGTCTTGAACCATTTTCATCGTCACTTCACTCTAAAAACAAGCGCGTTGTTGCAACACGCTTTACGCGTGTAAATCGTGTAGTAACTTTTTACATGCTTCATGATGTGTTGATTCTCAACACATGTCCAAGTGTGTGAATTTTACACGCTTCACTTGCACTCTTTTAACACGCTCTAAACGCATTCACGCCTGTAATTACTTTTTACACGGTTCTATGTGTGTTCAATTCTCTCCCCACCACCCAACGCATCATAAAGTGTTTATACATCATAAAAAAAATATTAAAAGAATGTGCATTAAATGAATTAGTATTTATTCTTCTGATGCGTAATCGCTTATTACAGCCTCTTATAAATTACTTGCAATGATTTACCTTCCACCTAAACCACGTTATATCTCTTCACATCAGGAATATTTGCAGTTTCTTCTTTAAGTTCGACGAGAGGATGCTTTCGAAAGACATGTTGCCCGAAAGGCTTCCGATTCACACACGTTGCTCCGCATCCATTTTCAAGGCACTGCACTTTAAACGACGCATCAAATCGGTGCACATTTAAATTAGCACATACAACACTTGAAAATATTGGGCGGCCTGTCCACGAGCGTGCCATGCGATATACGAATCCGCCATATTGCGATCGATTCAAACGCATATGCAAGCGTGTTCTTTTCCTGGTGTTTTGGTTTATTAAGTGTGCATTATACCTAGCGTCTTCCTGCACACCAAGTCAGTGGCTCGGCCTTAAACGCGTGAAACGATGCACATAGCGTGTATTCCAATAAGCGTGTTCTGCAGGTAAACACTAAAAATTGTGTTGTACAGAGAATCCAAGAAAATTGCAGTGCAAGTGTGTTGACTCAACACACAAGCTGGCCAACACGTGTTTGTTAATGCATTTGGGTGGCACAACACATGTGATGTGTATGTTGTGAGTTGTTTTAAAACGCTTGTTTTTCATACCTAGCGTCTACCTGCACACCAAGTGAGTGGTTTGGCCGTAAACGCATTGAAACAATACACATAGCGTGTATTTCAATAAGCGTGTTCTGCAGGAAAACACTAAAAAGTGTGTTGTACAGAAAACCCCAAAAAATTGCAGTGCGACTGTGTTGACTCCACACGCAAGCCGGTCAACACGAATTTTCTCAATGCATTTGGATGGCACAACACATGTAATGTGTGTGTTGTGAGTTGCTTTAACACGCTTGTTTTTAGAGTGTCCTTTACATCGATTGACCAGGTATTTGTCAAGGATCTTTCCGGTACTTACCCCTTCCACCCAAGTGTGCTTCACCTCCGGAAAGAGGAAATACAGGGGATTTGGGTGGCACAACACATGTAATGTGTGTGTTCTGAGTTGCTTTAACACGCTTGTTTTTCATATCTAGCGTCTACCTGCGCACCAAGTGAGTGGTTCGGCCCTAAACGCCTCGAAACAATACACATAACGTGTATTCCAATAAGCGTGTTCTGCAGCAAAACACTAAAAAGTGTGTTGCACAGAGAATCCAGGAAAGATGCAGTGCAAGTGTGTTGACTGAACACGCAAGCCGGCCAACACGCATTTCATTAATGCATTTGGATGGCACAACACATGTAATGTGTATATGTGGGTTGTTTTAACACGCAAGCCGGCCAACACGCATTTCATTAATGCATTTGGATGGCACAACACATGTAATGTGTATATGTGGGTTGTTTTAACACGCAAGCCGGCCAACACGCATTTCATTAATGCATTTGGATGGCACAACACATGTAATGTGTATATGTGGGTTGTTTTAACACGAAAGCCGGCCAACACGCATTTCATTAATGCATTTGGATGGCACAACACATGTAATGTGTATATGTGGGTTGTTTTAACACGCTTGTTTTTCATATCTAGCGTCTACCTGCGCACCAAGTGAGTGGTTCGGCCCTAAACGCCTCGAAACAATACACATAACGTGTATTCCAATAAGCGTGTTCTGCAGCAAAACGCTAAAAAGTGTGTTGCACAGAGAATCCAGGAAAGATGCAGTGCAAGTGTGTTGACTGAACACGCGAGTCTTTCAACACGTATTTTATTAATGCATTTGGATGGCACAACACATGTAACATGTGTGTGCGTGTTGTTTCAACACGCTTGTTTTTAGAGTGTTCTTTACATCGATTCACCAGGTATTTACCAAGGATCTTTTCGGTACTTAACCCTTCCACACAAGTGTGCTTCACCTCCGGAAAGAGGGAATACAGGCCCAAACTTTTTAGTGGTTCGTATTCGCTGATTTTATCCTACACGAAAGTCTTATTTTTTCCCGGAAAGGTTGCACGGTAAAGAAACACCGGTACTCATCCTCACGGTCTTTGCACTCGGACCCGCGTCGTCGTTCGTCTCTCCCCTTGGCCCTTCCCGTCGTCTTCGCTAGTCGCTTTACTTGTTTCCCAGGTAGTCAAGTTTTCTCCCTCGCGTTGTATGCCCCCTAGTCAACATTCCGTATCCTCTCGCCGCAGAGTACAAGTAGAATAGTCCATGCTTCAGCGGTACTTGACTGTACCGTCGGTGTTTCAACGAGGGTGTGTATATATATATATATATAGAGGAGCGCGGGGGGTGGGAGGAAAGCTCCTCTTCTCGTACCTACGAACAACTCCCAGGGAGGAGTTTATAAAACCGTGCCTACAGTACTCGCGGCTCTTCTCTACCAGTGGTCCCTCAGCGACTGTTCTATATCCAAGGGTGACTACCGGTAATACACAGAGGCACGAAGAGCGTCTTATTCCGTCCTCGGTGCGCCTCGGAACACGCTCCCAACCGAAGAATTATCGATTCGTCAGCTCCTGTCGAAGTGTTTTAGTCTCTCGAACCCCCTCGCCAATCATATCTTACGCTGATAAACTAAAGGTCGTTCGCGTTTCGCCGAATCGATTAGGTATTATTTTGGGAGAGACTGTCAAAGATTTGCCGGCTATTCGCATCGGACGGTGTTTTTTCGAAGGGAAAGGGCGAGGAAAAAAATTATATGCGTAAATATGTTATACGTATATATATTTTTATATTTATTAATAGCGAATATGTTTCAATATTTATCGATTGGGCGTTTCACCCAATCAATTCGCGACGCGGTATTATTTTGAGAGAGACTGTCAAAGATTTGCCGGCGAGACGCATCGGACGGTGTTTTTTCGACGGGAAATCGCGAGGAAAAAAATCATATTTGCGAAAATATGCTATACGTATATATATTTTTATATTTATTAATAGCGAGTATAGTTCAATATTTATCGATTGAGCGTTTCACCCAATCGATTCGCAACGCGGTATTGTTTTTAGAGAGACTGTCAAAGATTTGCCGGCGATTCACATCGGGCGGTGGTTTTTCGCCGGGAAACCGCATGGAAAAAAAAAAATGATATGCGAAACTATGTTTTTCGTATATTTCATATATTTTAATATTCATTAATAGCCAATAAATAATATATATATATATATATATATATATATATATATATATATATATATATATATATATATATATATATATATATATAAGTATATTTTCGCGTCTATAAAAAAAATATGATGTATATACGGAACATATTTGCGCGCGAAAAATGTGTTATTTTTACTAATATTAGTTTCGGTGGATACTTTTTCCGCGCGAGGGGGCGGGGGGATAATCGATACGGGTGATCGTCGATGGTAATATTATGAAAATTTACGAGGGTACTTGCAAAAGTTGAGTTTTTGCCTCCCCTCCGGGGGAGCAACGTTTCATCCGGCAGGCAACGTCATGTGCAGCGCGTAGGGTCAGTTTATATCGATTTCCACTTGCCCACTCGCGCCGGACTGTTGGGTTAGTCCTATCGTACACAACATCCTGACTACCATGTGACCGAGCACGGGGATCCTTACGTATAACCAGATACGGTTCTGTTAAGGCGACGTGAATTACCGCGGTCGGTAATGAAATCTGTAATCTATTTTTTTTTCAACCATTCCGACCATTCACGATCAAACGCAAATTCTTTCATGAACATGCATCGATGTCCGCTTCATGTAAGAATTGGCTTTCAACGGAAAATGCTTCTGTTAAGACGATGTGAATTACCGCGGTCGGTAATGAAAACTGTAATCAATTTTTTTCAACCATGCCAACCATTTACGTTCGAACGCAATTCTTTCATGAACATGTGTCGATATCCGCTGCATGTGAGAATTCGCTTTCAACCGGAAGTGGTCTGCACCAGTGCAAAAAAATAATAATAATAATAATTACAGTTTCCATTACCGACCGGGCCCGAGTCGAGCGGGGATATCGCCTTAAAAAAAGGTTGTCGACAACCCTCCAGCATCTCGAGGATTGTCTCAAGGACAAATACACCTAGAACCATCCGGAAGTCGGGTTTTTTATCCGTGTAAAAATAAGTAAATCCGTTCTAACATTGATTTGCGATAGGTGTGTCTCGTGCTTTCACCGGAAGTCTTACCGGGACAATTGTAGACTTATATGTTTCGATTCATAACTGTTAAGTCTAACATTTTTCTGTTTAACGCCTTTACCGTCGCATGAATACTCGAGAGCATTGGGGCGGCGTAAAACAATAATAATAAAAAAAATATTCGTAACGCGCGCCAAGCCCCTTAATTATCATAACTAATAGCTGCGGAGGTGTCGTGCAGGAGCCAGAGGCTGACCAGAGCCTGGCCAGAGCTTACGTTATGGTGGTAATATGCACCCCAACTAGTCCTTGAGTTATTGCCCTAATCAATAATCTATATGTAGTACCAACATGCTGCTTATATACATATATATGTATATATATGTGTATATCTATATGTGTATATACAAGGTACAAGCCGGAGAGACAGAGCGAGAGAACCCGGTGTTCGCCTAGCCAGGAGCCCCATTGGGTAAGCTCCTCCGGTGAATATTGCAGCTGTGCCATCACGATCAAGGGAGACGCCAGTTCGGTGGAGAGGAAGATCTAGCCACTGCTTAATTTACCAAGGAGAAATCGGTGATTCTAGTGCGCCGTTAACGTTGTCACGAAAATAAACGGAAATCCCATTGATCTGCCCGACACGTCGTAGTGATAATTCGTTCTAAACGGCACGCTGTAAAAAAGACAATTATAAAAAAATCGTAATATTGGAGTGTTAAGGGGACATCGTTTTTTTTTTTTTTTTTAATTTAAAAACTTGTCGGTCTGTCAGTTGTGTCCTTAACGATTTCCCTTGCAAAAATAAGAAGAAAAACTGATAGTTTTTTGACAACGAATTTAGAAGCAAAGTAGAATGTAGACTGATAAAAAGGTTTGGTAATATCAACTAAGCTGCAGTAGCGGGTGGCGAAAAAATGTTTGGTCGATCGAACAAAATATTTTTTACAATCAATAACACTCAATTCGACTAAATATTCGGTCACACGACTAAATATTCGTTCAATCGAGTAAATATTTCTTTCAGTCGATCCAAATATTTCCTTCGCCAGCCGCAACCGCAGCTCAGTTGATATTACGAAACCTTTTTATCAGTGTGGAATGTTTTATCGCGTACTTATTTCTATTTGATGAATTTTAACTGGCCGTGAATAAAAAAGTGACAAATGGGTTGAGAACTCGACGGAGAGAAGGGTCAAGGTTCTGCCTAATTAATCGACAAGAGTTTTTCACGAAGACGACACTTTGCAACGATGATTTATTTTAGACGATAGCTCTTCTCTACTTTGCAAATTCGATTTGGCGCAAGTTGTGGAAAAAAAGGGCAGTGGCTTGAAATTACTCTCTCGAGGATTTTCTCCGATTGATCCGATAATAACTGATTTCTCTGGAGAAAGACAGAGAGGCGTCATCCTTGAAGCGCTGTTTCCGCAATCGTGTCTCCTAATTCCGCCACGGTCTTCTCTTCCGACCTCCCTCTCAGACCTTCGCTGAACTGATACTTCTCTCCACTTCCCGCTACTATTTTGGGCGTCTCTGCACCGATTTCCGTTCGCGATTCTGCATCGGCCCGCGTCGCGTTTGTTCTCCGTTATTGATACAATTATATCGATTGCAACGAGACGGAGAGGGAATAATTGGACTTCTCCGGGCATACCTACAAAATTTATACCGAATTAGTGTTCCGTCGCTGTAGAACCGTGTAAGCATTCACCTCTTTCGGCTAAGAGGTCATCGACCCGTCGATTCTTCCAAAACCCCGTGACATCCCTAGTCTCTGAGACAGGGAAATTCCTCAAGACCAAGGACGAACGTATAGGGTCGACTGGGTCAAAACGGTCCGGTGTCCTCGATCTGAGATCAGAAAACCTTAATGTCCCTATGAGTTCATCGACCTCGATTGTTCTAAAACTAAGAGATATTCCTAGTCTTGCAGACAGAGAAACTCTCAAGACCAAGGATCAGATGTAAAAAGTAAACTTGGTCAAAACGAAACCATGGGGCAAAACGGTCCGGTGTCCTCGATCTGAGATGAGAAAACCTTAATGTCCCGCGAAAGAATGGTTAAAGTAATTGCTATGGAACTTCATAAGTCTTCATCAGTTTCACCCATGAGTTCATCGACCCCGCGATTGTTCCGAAACTAAGAGATATTCGTAGTCTCTCAGACAGAGAAGCCATCAAGGTGAAGGATCGAACGTATAGAGTCAACTTGGTCAAAACGGCCTGGCGTCTTCGATTTGAGTTCAGAAAAATCTTAATGGTAACAACAATTGCTATGGAACAATGTAAATCTTCATCCCTTTCGCCCATGAGTTCATCGACCTCGCGATTATTCCAAAACTAAGAGATATTCCTAGTCTTGCAGACAGAGAAACTCTCAAGACCAAGAATCAGATGTAAAAAAAAGTAAACTCGGTCAAACCGAAACCACGGGGCAAAACGGTCCGGCGTCCTCGATCTGAGATGAGAAAACCTTAATGTCCCGCGAAAGAATGGTAAAAGCAATTGCTATGGAACTTCATAAGTCTTCATCAGTTTCACCCATGAGTTCATCGACCCCGCGATTGTCCCGAAACTACGAGATATTCCTAGTCTCTCAGACAGAGAAACAACCCTCAAGACCAAGGATCGAACTTATAGAGTCAACTTGGTCAAAACGAAATCATGGGGCAAAACGGCCTGGCGTCTTCGATTTGAGTTCAGAAAAACCTTAACGGTAACAACAATTGCTATGGAACGATGTAAATCTTCATCCCTTTCGCCCATGAGTTCATCGACGTCGCAATTGTTCCGAAACTGAGAGATATTCCTAGTCTTGCAGACAGAGAAACTCTCAAAACCAAGGATCAGATGGAAAAGTAAACTTGGTCAAACCGAAACCATGGGGCAAAACGGTCCGGTGTCCTCGATCTGAGATGAGAAAACCTTAATGTCCCGCGAAAGAATGGTAAAAGCAATTGCTATGGAACTTCATAAGTCTTCATCAGTTTCACCCATGAGTTCATCGACCCCGCGATTGTTCCGAAACTAAGAGATATTCCTACTCTCTTAGACAGAGAAACCATCAAGGTCAAGGATCGAACGTATAGAGTCAACTTGGTCAAAACGGCCTGGCGTCTTCGATTTGAGTTCAGAAAAATCTTAATGGTAACAATTGCTATGGAACAATGTAAATCTTCATCCCTTTCGCCCATGAGTTCATCGACCTCGCGATTGTTCCAAAACTAAGAGATATTCCTAGTCTTGCAGACAGAGAAACTCTCAAGACCAAGGATCAGATGTAAAAAGTAAACTTGGTCAAAACGAAACCATGGGGCAAAACGGTCCGGTGTCCTCGATCTGAGATGAGAAAGCCTTAATGTCCCGCGAAAGAATGGTAAAAGTAATTGCTATGGAACTTCATAAGTCTTCATCAGTTTCACCCATGAGTTCATCAACCCCGCGATTGTTCCGAAACTAAGAGATATTCCTAGTCTCTCAGACAGAGAAACCATCAAGATTAAGGATCGAACGTATAGAGTCAACTTGGTCAAAACGAAATCAGGGGGCAAAACGGCCTGGCGTCCTCGATTTGAGATCAGAAAAACCTCAATGGTAACAACAATTGCTATGAAACAATGTAAATCTTCATCCCTTTCGCCAATGAGTTCATCGACGTCGCAATTGTTCCGAAACCGAGAGATATTCCTAGTCTTGCAGACAGAGAAACTCTCAAGACCAAGGATCAGATGTAGAAAGTAAACTTGGTCAAACCGAAACCATGGGGCAAAATGGTCCGGTGTCCTCGATCTGAGATGAGAAAACCTTAATGTCCCGCGAAAGAATGGTTAAAGTAATTGCTATGGAACTTCATAAGTCTTCATCAGTTTCACCCATGAGTTCATCGACCCCGCGATTGTCCCGAAACTAAGAGATATTCCTAGTCTCTCAGACAGAGAAACAACCCTCAAGACCAAGGATCGAACTTACAGAGTCAACTTGGTCAAAACGAAATCATGGGGCAAAACGGCCTGGCGTCCTCGATTTGAGATCAGAAAACCTTAATGTCCAGCAAACGAATAGTAGAGATGATCGCTATGGAACTGTCTAAACTTTCATCCCTTCCGCCCATGAGTCCATCGACCCGTCGATTCTTCCAAACCCGACTGATATTCCAGTCTCCCAAGACAGGGAAACTCCTCAATACCAGGGATCGACCTCATAGGATCAACCGGTTAAAAACACGACCGTGGGGCAAAACGGTCCAGCTGTCCGTATCTGAGACAAAACCTCAACGTCCCGCGAAAGAATGGCTAAGATTCTCTTTCCGCCTCGCTGTTCCATCTTACCCCGCTCTCGCCTACCGGCCTCGATCCCGACTGCAGACCCAAACCTCTCTTGTCCCGCTCGACACGGATCTCCGGTTCGGAAAATCAATTTGAAAACTCATAAAAAATTAAGACCCGAATCTCGCGTTACGGGAGTGCGTGTCCGATCGTTTCCTCGCGGTCGGGGTGTTGCTCCGGTTCGCGTATCGGCGTACAGCCCGCGGTCGGGAGGAGGCAGTACCACCAGTGCCAGAGCACCAGGACAGCCTAGCCTAGTGGTAGTACGCTCTGGCAGATTAAAGAGAAATGGCTACACGTTCATATTGATTTTTGTCCTCAGTTCGTGGGTGGACGCGGTGGCGGTACTGGAGGGTGGTCGTCGAGGGGGAGACCGCCAATCTTTACAGCTCCCTCCCGCTCTCTTTCGTACTCTTCCCTGTAACCTTCTCTCTCTCCACCCTCCTACTCCGCCTCCTCGTCCTTCTCTCTGCTCTCGTCCTTTTTCACTCTCTCTCCCTTCCGTCCTTCGCCATATTCGACCGTCTCGCTTCACCCTTCGTTCGTCCATACCTTCCAACCTACCGCGCGATTCATCTTTCCTCTCGCTCGTTCTGCGCCACCACCGGCAGCAGCAAGAGAGCACCAGTGCCACCCACTTTCATCGCGCCCACCTATAGCCGTCTATATTCCTGTTTTTTTTTTTCTTTCTTCTTTTTTTTTTTCTTTTTTTTCTCTCCTCCCGTCCTGTCTGTGCTCGGCCTCCTGTCACTGTTTCCTACCCTTCTCTCTTTCCTTCTCGATGCATTCACTGTACGAATACCCTGCCCCGAGTAGCGGCCCAGCCAGGCAGCCCGAACGCAGCTCCTGCATCCAGCACGGTGAGAACGGGCGACTTCGCAGCCCTTCCACGTCATTCTGGTACCGGATCGTTCGCGGCATCTCCGTCTTTCTGGTCGTTCCACCCGTTCGCTCGACGATATCGGGACGCTACGCCCGGTGTACCCAACGGTGGAATATGTCTGGGCGTCCTTCTCGGTTCCTCTGATTCGAATCGTTAAAAAAAAATTCGATCCTCTCTTTTTTTTTTCTTTCATTGGACGCCAAACAGGCGACATGACTATGGCCGAATGACGTCGTGGATGTCGATGGAATGGATAGTATGCGTAATGCGATAAGAAAGCAGAGGATGTTGACTTTAATGGGGGGGGGGGGGGGGGGGGGGGGGGTGGAGACGCGATGCTAGACATTTTTGGGAGGGGGGCGAGGTCCCAACTATCAAATTTCACGCCTGAATATTAAAAATTATTAAAAATTAAAAAAATATACGTATAATAATACTATATTCATATAATATTATAGATAAATGTATGCTATAATATGAAAAGATTTCGGGGTCAAATGAAACACTTTGACAAGGGTCAAATGAAACAGGGGGTGCAATTTTCTAAATCCCCTTGGGGGGGGGGGAATATTCTAAGTCCTCTTGGGTGTCCTCTCAGTCTGAAATATTATAAGTTCTTTCAGAGAAGGGGGGGGGGGGGGGGTCGAGAACAGTGATGCAAGATTGGAGGGCAATTTTCCTCGGAAGGAATTTTTGAACACGGTATGAGATAGGCGAGGGAGAAAAAGAGTGGGGGAATCTGACATCACTGGTCGAGAAGTGTCGGGTCGAGATGAAACTGATGTGTCATTTTACACAGATAAAAAAATATGGTTAAATCAACTAAAGATTTGGGTGGGGACATTAAAATAGATATTTTTTTCGTGCAGCTGAAAGATTGGTTAATTCAACAATTTTTTTGATGATTTCACCAAAACATTATTGAGGCATTAAAATATTTTCTTTCGACCAATGAAATATTTATTTCAACGTCCCTGCCCGAATGTTTAGATGATTCAACAGCATTTTTTTTATCAGTGTAATATTGCTTATTCATGGTGGACGCGGTCGGGGGAAACCAGGAAAAGTCAGGGAAAAAAAATCTTGATCAGGGAAAAAGTAAATCGTCGCTGAACTTTGTACAAATAAATAAGAAGTTCATAAAAGGGAGCATTAAAAAAAAAAAAAGGAATATTTTGCAAAAAAAAAAAAAAAAATAGAATTAAACATTAATACATGTTACGTCTCAGCGGTCTATTTAAATACGAGACGTGTGCTCGTCGAGTCAAGGGCGTGCGAATGATTTGTCCGCAGCGATAAGAGGTACCTTTAAACTTTATCGCTCGCGGCTCAGAGGTAGGAGCCCGCTCGAGAGCCTCAGAGGTCTAGGAAATAGGAGACGCGTACGCAACAAGATCGACGGGTCCGTTCTCCAAACGGAATAATTATTCTGTTCCGTGATGAATTAAATGAATTAAGATTGTAGGTTTATTTAAATTGCGGTTGAACAAAGATTGTGAAGTGAATTACCGTTTCAAAACAATAATCAATGATATTAATTTTAATCGAGCTTCTCTCGATAATAAAACGTTCGATTAGGATGTGCGAGTACAATGTTTCTTTCGATTTAGATTTACAATTTATTTAACCGTCGGTCGAGGGCCGATCAGTTATAAGTTTTTCGTTAAGACTTATTAATCGCTGGATTTATTGTAGTGGACTGGTGGAAGACCAGTGGAAGGATGACAAACATAGACTCACTGCCTTAGGCTGCCGGTAGAAGACCGGTCAGTTCGAGAGTTCGATATAGACTGAATAATTTTTGTAAAACTAATTGCCGTGAAGCGGCCTAAAAATGCCGAGCTCGCGTGGCAGCGCGAGCGTCGGAAAGATCCGAAAAGTGGGAAAAGTAAAAGGTGGACGTTAGCGTCTGGCGCGAGCGGACGTGGATTTGCAGAGATTCGATTCCACGTCCGGTGGCGTGATTTTGAGTCTGTATTTAGACGACGAAATAATTCAATCGTGAGAAAGTCAAACGCTCGCGTCTGGCGCGAGCGGATACGAATTGACGAAATTAAATATTAACATTCGGTGATGGTTTTTCGGAAACGCAAAGAATAGAAATAGTAAAATAACTCGATCGTGGGAACGATTGAGTGTAAAGAGTTTTATAAAATATAGACTATTTTAAGGTAGTCCTTGCGGACAGCCTGAGCCCACGTGAGTTCAGAGCGAATTAAGAGTGGAATTGCGAATACTTCGCGATGAGATAAAAATCTGAAAAAAAATCAACCATATGGAAGGTACTGAAAAGATTGATTTTGCATAATAATAATTTCAAAATGTTATTAACAAATGAATGAAAAAAAAATTGTTCAACAAATCTTCCGGCAACTTAATTTTTTGTTCATATAAAAACAATAAGTTAATCTTTTTGAATACGTATGAATTTTTTCAGAATTTTGTCTAATTTTCGAAAATTGCGTTTTTAGTTAATAAAAAAACGTGATTTTCAAAAATTAGATAAAATTCTGAAAAAATTCATACGTATTCAAAAAGATTAACCAATTGTTTTTATATGAACAAAAAGTTAAGTTGCCGGGGAATTTGTTGAACAATTTTTTTTTAATGCATTTGTTAATAATATTTTGGAGTTATTATTATGTAAAATCAATATTTTCAGCACCTTCCATATGCTTGATTTTTTTCGAATTTTTATCCCATCGAGAAGTGTTCGCAATTCTCTCTCAATTCTCTCTGAACTCATGTGGGCTCAGGCTGTCCGCTAGGACTACCTTAATTAGGTATAATATAGATTATCGAGGAGGAGAGGCAGGACGTAACAATACAATAATCAGGCATTTTCATTTGCATCATTAATTTTGTTTATATACACGTCGTTAGAAGTGTAAGCAGAGAAAGTTTTTAATTGGTCACTGAAAAGTCATCGAAAAGTTACGAGGGCATTTTTTTCCGGGGAAAAAACGGCCACCATCTTATCAGTTACTTTACGGAAAATGCCATGTGCCTTTTGACTCCTGCTCCTGGTCTTGATTATCCTAAGTCGCCATTCTAAGTAAGGTTTGGGGACACTCGAAGGCAGCGCGCGACAACCAAAAGCCTTGCCAATATAATATTACATATACTATTTATTATTTATTATACATAGGGTATGAAAAGCGGTGAATGTGACCCAGTCCACATGTCACTGATCCTACACTGATGAAAAAATACGGTTCAATCAACTAAAATTCGGGCAGGGACGTTCAACTAAATATTTTGTTGGTACAGCTAAAAAATTGGTTAGTTCAACAATTTTTTGGGTGATTTCACAAAAATATTTTTGAGTCATTCAAATATTTGGTTCGACCAACAAAATATTTATTTGAACGTCCCTGCCCGAATCTTAGTTGATTCAACTGAACTTTTGTATCAGTGTACGTCGTATCGAGTCCACTTTACAGTTTTTTCACTCCGCCCCACTCCCCCCCGTTCGTCGCGTTCACTTACCCTCGTCGATTAAGAAACTACCGGTTCTCATGAGCGTTACGGAGCGTTTTCCCCACAAAAATTGTTACCTTCCCCGTACAATAAAATTGTGCCTGTGCACAGAGAACCACCTCACAGCTGTACGATTGTTAGGTCGCGCGGTACAACTGCGGGTCGCCGGTAGCGAAGAGACGATTCGAAAGGGATTCGCGGGGGCTGGAACGGCCGCGAGTCAGGCTGGAAGAGGGTGGCGCCGGGGCCAGCGCGGCTCGATGGAATAAACCACAAATACGCGAACCGTACCGCGGCCGCTCTATGTGCTCGAGTGAGAAGGTATACTGAAAAGAGAGAATTTTACCGAGGTTTCTCTCTGCCATCCCTGATATATACATATATTATATATATATATATATATATACATATATATATATATAAATATATATATATATATATACACACCCATCCGTACTATAACGTTCTATATATAGTCAGTGGCTAAACCAAACTGACGGAATGCCAAAACTTTTTTGTAATTAAATTTTTCCGAACAGCGGTAGTGAGCGAGGGGTGTGGAGGGCGGGGGGGTGGGAGATTGGTCGGAGGTGCAGCGTCGCTCCCGAGGAGGCAGAGATCGGCAGAGTGAGAGGAAAGCGAGGAAAACGAGCCGAGTTACGTGAGCCATTCGGGGGGGGGGTGGGGTAGGTCGGGGGTGGGTTTGGGAGGGACCTTTTCCACCCTCTATAACGCTCGTCGTCGTCCACCTACTATTCCTCCTCATACCCCACGACTCAAACCTATACGATCCAGCGAGGCTATCGAGCCTCAATATTTTTAACCATCCATACGTCCAACGCCGACGTTATTCGCCGCGCGCTATTTCTCCCTCGTATACGTATCGCCCGTTCTTTCGTCGGTTTCCCATCGCTCCGCGGAGCACCCTCCTCTCACCCTCGTACATCCCTCCCCCGTACGTACATCGATGCAACTCTTTCGCCTCTCTGGCCTCGTCCGCGGCAGCCGCTCGTTCGTCGTCGCGGTTGCGCGGGGAATTTTTTATTTTTATTTAAATTTTTTTTTTTTTTTTTCTTTATCATATATCGCTTTGCTTCTTTTTTGCGTTTTTACATATACACGGATGAAAAATGAAAATAATAAAAAAAAAAATAGGGTGGAAACTGCGACGGGTAATATCGGAGGGAGTTGAGACGACGATATTCGTGGATTAACTTTGAACTGTAATGACGGACGGTAAATATCCGATAGGCTCTGCGTTTTTTTTTTTTAATTTTGTATTTTTATTATTGATTGTTATCAATAAAACGCGGAAACGAATTCATTGTGCGGGTTAGTTCGGAACTACATTGGTGAAAAAAAAATTAAAATAAAAACATTTGTCTGGTTAGTACAAAAATTTACATCTGTCGAACGGATTTCGTGTGTTTCGCGGATGCGGACTAGAGAGGCAAAAAACCGATTCTAACTAATTTTAACGGAGATCCAGAAAAAAATGACTTCGATTATTTTCATTATTGTTGATGTGATAAATAATACATCGTGAATTAAGTTTGGATACTAATGACGGACGGTAAATATCCGATAGCGCCTGGATGCTTTTTTTTGTTTTTTCTTTATCGATCTTTATCAATAACACGAGGAAACGAATTTATTATGCGATATAGTTCGAAATTACATTGCCGAAAAAGTACAAATAAAAAAGAAATAAAAACCTTCATCTGGGTGGTACAAAATTTACATTTGTCGAACGAATTTCCTATGTTTCGCGATGCGGACGAGAGACGCAAAAAACCAATTTTAACTCATCTTGAAGCGATATACAAACAAAGAAATATTTTCCGATTTTCCGATGTGATAAATATTAAAGGAGAGCGAATTCGCGAATTTCGAGAAGGTCTAACAATGTCACGTGCATGAAAAATGTATAGTTGCCTTAAAAAGCAAAACAAAAAACGTCTCGATTAAATATTCAATATTCCGCGATACAGACGGTACGAGCGATAATAATTCATCTTTCGAAGCTTACGTTTTCGAAAACGTACTCGATAATTCTCCACGGCATATCAGCGACCACCAGGCTCGACACACATTTAAAAACCAATTTTACATCGACGAATAAAAATTTCGTTTGGATCAAGTCGTTTTAATTATTATTGGTCCAACAGATGAAAAAGAAAAGGAAGAACGAAACGCAAAGATAAAAATCTGAACACATCCCTGAGAAATATAACTTAAAAGCTTCAAAAAACCTTCAACACTTAAAACCTTAAAATCTTAAAACCTTAAAATCTTAAAACCTTAAAATCTTAAAACCTTAAAAACTTAAAAACTTAAAAACTTAAAAACTTAAAAACTTAATAACTTAAAACCTTAAAAACTTAAAAACTTAAAAACTTAAAAACTTAAAAACTTAAAAACTTAAAAACTTAAAAACTTAAAACCTTAAAAACTTAAAAACTTAAAAACTTAAAAACTTAAAAACTTAAAAACTTAAAAACTTAAAAACTTAAAAACTTAAAAACTTAAAAACTTAAAAACTTAAAAACTTAAAAACTTAAAAACTTAAAAACTTAAAAACTTAAAAACTTAAAAACTTAAAAACTTAAAAACTTAAAAACTTAAAAACTTAAAAACTTAAAAACTTAAAAACTTAAAAACTTAAAAACTTAAAAACTTAAAAACTTAAAAACTTAAAAACTTAAAAACTTAAAAACTTAAAAACTTAAAAACTTAAAAACTTAAAAACTTAAAAACTTAAGAAACCTTTAGAAAATTACAAAAATTAAATTAGAAACCTACTTCAGTGTCAAAAAATCTCAAATTTGTCGTACAAATAATCTTCGAAACATCTCGCGATCCAGACGCGACGATGATAATTTATTTCTCGTCGGTCGGGCTCCCGGGCGCCGGTAGTTCTTCGGAGCGCATCGGAGGGCAACAGGCTGAGCACGTGCTGTCGCGGCCAGTGACGTAAAATATAATATCGCAAAAGTTTCCGATTGATCGGCCAGCAGGGGGATCGATCGGGGGTTCCGTCGGGTTCGATACATGCCCCGCTGGGTGTAGATACTCAAGGGAGGCTATACAGGGTTACGCCGGTAAGGCTCGGGCAGTGCGAATAGTACGTGTATACCGGGATGGACGTGCATCCGCAGGCGTGTCTGACGGGAATATAGCCTGGCCTGCCCAGCTAGGTTGTCTTTATGCATCGGCGGTACTTACGACTATAAAGCCCTTCCATAGCTGCCGCGTGTCCGGGGTTTCCGGACGGGGCGATGAAAACGTTGCCGCGGATGGACGAACGGGGAAGGTCGACGGGTGAGCAGAGTAACTCAATTTTCGGCCCGAAAGTGGTGACACCCTTCCTTCCTATCCGTCTCTCGCTCCCGCCTATCGGGGGCTTGCACTCTGCGCCCGTACCCGTTCGGTTCTCTACACCACGAGGCTTCCATCACTCGCGCAATTTACATACGGCTCCATGCACGATACCCGGCCCAGTCAAACGTGTACAAAGGACAGTGTATTTTTACGTGGGTGAGCCACTCGACGTGGTCTGCGGCAGTAGCATCAACCGGCTCGCACAAAGAGGGAGACGCTGACGTCGTTGGCTCGGCGAAAGAACCGTTTGCACCACCGCTGCGAACTTGTTTCTGCACGCACTCGGCTCTCCAAACTTTCGAAAAAAACAATCAACTCCCTACCGTTCTCGAGCTCCGAAGTCTGTACTCTTGATAAAAAAAATGTTGTAAAAATTTTTAATAATTTTTTTTTTTTTTTAACCGTTCGGTGAATTTCCCGACGAGAAGTTTTACGGAAAAAACGAGGTTCTACCGGTCGAGTGCAAAGGTCTCTTCTGTTGCAAATGAAAAGTTGTAAAAATTGCAAATAATTTTCTTTTTCTTAACCGTTCGATGAGTTTCTCGACGAGACGTCGCAAAGAACGAGGTTCTACCGGTCGGATTCAAAGTCTCTTCTGTTGAAAATAAAAATAATAATAAAAATTGAATATTAGCTCTGTTGAATGTCCGACGATTCTCCGGACGAGGGTGTTTGAGGGGATTTAAACGTTCGAAGAAAAATCCACTTAAATTTTTTGTTCCAGAAATAATTGCAAATGCTGCTATGAAATGATTTTTGAAGAGCTTTGATTGCGATGCTTTCGTGGTTCGTAGAATTTTTATATCGAAAGTTACGAGGATATTTTCGAGAATAAATGAAGAATTGTCGGAGTTAACTATTGGCTCATTTCGATTCAGTGAATTGACCGTATCTTTAGAAACGAACGTTTCAGAGAGTCCGGCGATACTACGAAATACGTTTATCGAGTGTTTGTTCTGCTAAAAAAAAAAAAAAAAAAAAAAAAAATTGCCGGATAAAAATTGTTTCACAAATTCATCCTCTGCGAGGAAATATAACGTATGCTTGATCCGGCCCGCGATTTCCTCTCCGAGGTCTTCTCCGCGAACGGTCAATTTCGTCGGCGGAAATACCATCCGTACGAAACAACGTAAAAGCCTCGTGTAAAAATCGTCCGTAACTCCGTTAAAATCCAATAACTCATCAGTCGTTTGCCTCGTCGAAAAATTAACGTTTATCTAACGCTACAACGAAAAAAAAAAAAAAAAAAAAAAAAAAAATAGAATAAAAAAACGTAATATTGATTGAGAAAAATTCTTTCCTCCTGCAATTGCGAGCCATATATAGCCTGATATAATATTGGAAGAGAAGCGAACGCGGGAGATAAAAATCCCTCCTGAAAATGCCGTTGCGAGCTATATCGTGGACGGGGTGGCTACGAAGAAAGAAGGAGGGGGGGGGGGGGGAAGGGGGTAGAAATCCGGGGATGCGGAGGAGGCTGGCCGGGCGGTGGAGGGGGGGGGGGGGCGGAAGACCGTAGAGCTAATAGGTAGTACGGAATGAAAAAACGAAGTGAAAGAAATGAACTCGAAAAAAATCCACGGTGTGCTCGCGCCATTCGCTCCACCCCCGTCCCCACCCGCCCCCCCACTCTTCGACCGGTCGCCACCCCCTCCCTCCGCGCCACCCCCGCCGAGCCACCGATAGATGAAAAATATGTAATTTTTATTAATTGTACCTTTATTAATTTTCACGTTGCGGGCCACCCTCTCCAACCTGCCAGTACGTTCTCTATCGGTATATGATATATATGTATGTCATATACATATATATATATATAATATTTATATATAGGTGTATATATATATTTTGTAGAGTTTAAGCCCGAACGGCGCACTGGGAACGAGTGACGGTGTGAGGGTTCGGTCAGGACCGCGGTGCACCACTGCAGCTCGCGCGTCCGCTGCGCTGGCTCGCCTCCTGCACCCCGTTTTCCAACCCTTGGACTACGAGCGTCCTCGCTCACCGCCTCCTTCTCCTCGGCCCCTTCGCGTATGCAGCGCATATGCACACGCACATGCATAGGCAACACGTATTTATGCGGCGGGTTGTGTACGTGCACGTGGTTATAGTCGCTGTCGTGGCGATCCTTTGCGTTATTATTATGTACAAGTATGAACGTTAGCTCGGTAGCAGAGGCGAATAACAGGCAGGAACTCGGGCGAGGAGCTCGGACGTCTCGGCGAGTATAGACATTATGGCGTTTGCTGCAATAGAGGCGAGTGCTTATTTTTTATGTTTACGCGACTAGAGAACGAAACTGAAAATTCGCATGCGGACTGCGGAAGAAAAAAATACTTTAGATTCTTACAATTCCATGTGTTATCGAAACAACGAAGGAAAGACTGGGAAGGTGACATGTTATCGTTTCAATCTGCACTGTAAGAAATCTGCGGAGTAAGCTGGGATGCCGTGAGTGGTAAAAAAAAACCGGTTTTAAAATTAACACCATTTCGCAGTGAAAAGTACACCGGACATGTGGTAAACCGGTAACGAGGTGTACTGTAATAAATCCTAACACCAAATTGTGTGATGAATCACGATATGACTTAATGGTGTTATTTTCTTAGACATCAACACCGATTCGGTGTCTTCAACCCCTAAACGCTATTTTTAATCGAGCAGCGTCTTCTATTTTGGATTTTGGATTTTTTGAACGGTGAACTGAAAATCTTCGAAATATTAGATTTAAAGTACATCCGTACTTAAGGAAAAACATATACTTTAAAAACGTGATAATTATCATTTAATTAATTGGATTTTGGATTTTTTGAACGGTGAACTGAAAATCTTCCAAATATTAGATTTAAAGTACATCTGTACTTAAGGAAAAACATATACTTTAAAAAGGTGATAATTATCATTTAATTGATTACCAATTGTTAATATGAAGACAAAAAAAATGATGATGTTTCTTTTTAATAGTACAGTAAAAGAATATACAAGTACATAATCATGCGGTGTAATCATCTCAATGACAGTAATGTATCACCATTAATAACCGAAGTAGCTTAAACAGAATCCGAATAAGTGACATTCACAAGTTAGCAATAGCGTAGTCGGTAGCGTGTTAGGTAGTAGGCATAGGTAGGTACGAATGAGCATTAGGTAGGTAATTCGAATCCCATCTCAAGTCATTCGCCATCATAGATTTTCGTGATCCCTTTTTGTAATTAATATTCTTTTTTTATTTATAATTATCACGATGTACAACGTAATTACTTTGTTGGGCAATTATTAGTTACGATTCATTGTATTAAAACTTTTACAACTGCTTCAAGCGCTTAAACCCTTCTTACGCAATTGGGAGTAAGGTTCGGTGTTACTGTACACCGTTACAGTGTTAGAATGTACGTTCTGAAAGTACTACTGATTTTACACCGCATTTTAACACCAAATTAATGGACCTATATGGACCACGTGGCGGTGTTAAAGCGGTGTTGAATTTAACACCGTTTTTTTTACAGTGTGGTATGAAATTGTACGAATTGAAAGTAGATTTGAAACATTTTCTTTTACTTCGGCAGCCCGCAAGCAAATTTTACTTGTATAATTGATATTTTTTTGTTTGTGCGGCGAGAACCCTTGGGTCGAGAGAAAGGGCAATGCGGAGTTGTAATGTTTTAAATTTAATTACATTTTTGGAGGACCTAAAATCATTTTTGTGTCTAAGTGATCACATCAAAAATGATTTTAGGATCTAAAATTCGTTTTTTAAGTACTTTAACGAATATTGAGATGAGGATGGACCGAGACACACGATATTACACAGATGATCGGAATAGCTCGGTATGACAAATGAGAAACGGAGAGATTATCGATTCACCGAATCACTTCAGTCTTGATCGGAGTTTCAGAGAGAAGAGACGTTTGACAGTTCGTGCTCGAGATATTTAGCTGGCGATTGCACTTAATAATATCCGACCGAAAACCTAGGGGAGAGCGGGGCAGAATGAGACTGTGGGGCAAAACGGGACAGTGAGGGCAGAAGTCAATTTTCCAATAATGGTTGGATGCCCCATTTTGTCCCAACGGTTCGTCCAGATTTTCAACCCTGTTTTGCCCCACGGGCCACTATCGCCAGCATCCAAAAGTCATTGGAAAATCCCGTTTTGCCCCACTGTGCCATTTTGCCCCGCTCTCCCCTAATACGCGCCTTATTTATTTCACGAGAACGTAACGATACTTTGAGTCTGCAGGGTTTAGGGTTGTTCCGGGTGATGGAGCAACTTTTCTTAAAGCGGGGAACGGAAGTTTATTATAGGATATTAAAAAATTATTATTATTATTATTATTATGTGCGAGTATAAATGTTAGCTCGAGAGTAGAGGGAATGACACGTGGGAACTCGCACGAGGGGCTCGGATATCTCGGTGAGCATAGATACGTACATTATGTAGTGTTTACTGCAATACCGCTGAGTGCTTGTTTTCAATATTTGCACCACTACAGCGAGAACTCTTGGGTCGAGAGAAAGGGCAATGTGGAGTAATGTTTTTTAATTTAATTTCATTTTTGGAGAATCTAAAATCCATTTTTTTTTAAATACTCTGGGTCTGCAGGGTTTAGGGTTGTTCCGGGTGATAGAGCAACTTTTTTTAAAGCGAATTTTTTATATTTGCGCGACTACAACGAGAACCCTTGGGCCGAGAGAAAGGGCAATGTGGAGTTGTAATGTTTTTTAAAATTAAAATTCATTTTTTTAGGATCTAAAATCAATTTTTTTAAGTACTTTGGGTCTGCAGGGTTTAGGTTTGTTCCGGGTGATAGAGCAACTTTTTTTAAAGCGAATTTTTTATATTTGCGTGACTACAGCGAGAACCCTTGGGCCGAGAGAAAGGGCAATGTGGAGTTGTAATGTTTTTTAATTTAATTTCATTTTTGGAGGATCTAAAATCCATTTTTTTTAAATACTCTGGGTCTGCAGGGTTTAGGGTTGTTCCGGGTGATGGAGCAACTTTTTTAAAGCGAATTTTTAATAGTTGCACTAGTACAGCGAGAACCCTTGGGCCGAGAGAAAGGGCAATGTGGAGTTGTAATGTTTTTTAAAATTAAAATTCATTTTTTTAGGATCTAAAATCAATTTTTTTAATCACTTTCGGTCTGCAGGGTTTAGAGTTGTTCCGGGTGATAGAGCAACTTTTTTTAAAGCGAGTTTTTTATATTTGCGCGACTACAACGAGAACCCTTGGGCCGAGAGAAAGGGCAATGTGGAGTTGTAATGTTTTTTAATTTAATTTCATTTTTGGAGGATCTAAAATCCATTTTTTTTAAATACTCTGGGTCTGCAGGGTTTAGGGTTGTTCCGGGTGATGGAGCAACTTTTTTAAAGCGAATTTTTAATAGTTGCACTAGTACAGCGAGAACCCTTGGGCCGAGAGAAAGGGCAATGTGGAGTTGAAATGTTTTTAAAAATAATAATTCATTTTTCTAGGATCTAAAATCAATTTTTTTAATCACTTTCGGTCTGCAGGGTTTAGGGTTGTTCCGGGTGATAGAGCAACTTTTTTTAAAGCGAATGTTTTATATTTGCGCGACTACAGCGAGAACCCTTGGGCCGAGAGAAAGGGCAATGTGGAGTTGTAATGTTTTTTAAAATTAAAATTCATTTTTTTAGGATCTAAAATCAATTTTTTTAAGTACTTTGGGTCTGCAGGGTTTAGGTTTGTTCCGGGTGATAGAGCAACTTTTTTTAAAGCGAATTTTTTATATTTCCGTGACTACAGCGAGAACCCTTGGGCCGAGAGAAAGGGCAATGTGGAGTTGTAATGTTTTTTAATTTAATTTCATTTTTGGAGGATCTAAAATCCATTTTTTTAAAATACTCTGGGTCTGCAGGGTTTAGGGTTGTTCCGGGTGATGGAGCAACTTTTTTAAAGCGAATTTTTAATAGTTGCACTAGTACAGCGAGAACCCTTGGGCCTAGAGAAAGGGCAATGTGGAGTTGTAAAGTTTTTTAAAATTAAAATTCATTTTTCTAGGATCTAAAATCAATTTTTTTAATCACTTTGGATCTGCAGGGTTTAGATGTGTTCCGCGCGATAGAACAACTTTTTTAAGGCGAAGAACGGAAGTTTATGTGATGATATTAAAAAATTATTACTATTATGTACGAGTATGAATGTTAGCTCGAGGGTAGAGCGGATAACTAGCGGAAACCCGCACGAGAAGTTCAGGCGTCTCGGTGAGCATAGACACGTGTATTGTAGCGTTTACTGTAATGCTCGGACGGTTAAGAGCATTCTCAGATTCCAGCAGTTATTGATTGGTCGGTAACACAGCTTTCGTGAAAATAACTGAAACCATCGTCAAGCTGATAGATTCTAGTTTCCGAAACACATCGGTTAACCCGTCAAGTGCGGGAGCCTCGCGCCGAGCGTAACTACGCAGTCCGGGGGCTCCGCGATCCGAGATCTAAATATAAATTTCAAATAACTGTATATTGATGATAAAAATATTATTTTACACAGATGTATAATATCGTGAACATTATTCTTCAGAGTATTTTTCCGAGTTTTTATATCATCAATATTTTTTGAGATATAGCGATTTTTATGCCGCGCAATGTAAACACTCACTGAGCGAGAATCCTTGGCAAAACGTCTGGAATCGTACATGAAATGTTAATTACAAAAAGATACATATTTTTTTAATTGCGAAAGAAAATAACAAGAATCCAAATGTACGTTTGCGGACGCGGTTTTTCTGTCGGAACACTGTATGTCCCAATGTTTCGGACAATCATAGATTTCGAGAATTGTGATTTGCAAACCCAACTAGTTCATATTAACCATTTTACCCAACTTTGCCATTTATTGATTAATGAAAATATCATATTTACACGAAACGGTACTGAAGATAAGCTACGTAGAAAGCTGGCTAATCTGACTTCTTTGAACTATCCGATTATTGGGTCGCGCGTGTGGTAATGATTGTTCCAATTTCCGGACACTATATAGTCTGTCTTTTAACGAAATGCAACAATTGACAATAATTTAGGTTCAAACCTTGTCTAAGTTTTTTCTGTCCATAAAATAATGTTTGTTGATACGATTACAAGTGTCATATTGGATTTTGAATAGTTAAGTTCGGAATAAATAAAATCTGCATAGGAGTGTCCGACGACTGGGACTTGTCCGAGCCTCGGCATTATTCATGTTTGCGTGCCTGCAGCGACAACCCTCGAGACGGTAGAAAGGACACAATGTGCAGTTGTAATAATATGTTTTTTATTTAACCACATTTTTGGACAATATGATATCAATTTTTTTTTTTACTTTGAGTCTTCACCGCTTAGGATTATTCCGAATGATGGAACATCTTTATTAATGCGAAAAACGGAAGTTTATTTATGATAAAAAAAATTCATTGAAAATTCGTAGTGATTGGGTAATCAATGTTAAGTATTTCGTGCAAGATGCTCGACAAATTTGACCGAGGAATTTCGTACCAAGTAACAAATGACAACCATGATAAAAAAAATCAATGTTGATGTTAAGTTTTTAAATTTTGTATTCGTTATTTAAATAATAAAGAATATTTAAATGAATCAAAATTCCGTCTTTGCTCTCCGACGAGTCGCGATAACAGCCCTAATAAAATATTTTTTAATGTCGCTTGTGACGATACTTTCGCCGTTCTCTAGTCGTGCGGAGGGAACAAGGGGAGTAAAAAGAAATCTAAATAAGAAATGACTCGGCAACTTAAAACGTACCGAATATTTATGATTTTGGCGAACGAAAGAAAATTCATACGTCATTCACACTTTATAACTTCATACATTAATAAATTATTCGTACTCTTTATTCGCGTAACAAAAATACCGCACTACACAACAACAATCGTCTCGCCTCATCGCGTAAGAAAAAAAAAAAAAATGTCGATCCACGGTCGAAAAGACGTTAATTTTTTCAGCCCTTTCGGGTTGTCGCGAATCCGAAGGTGTCCGGCTCTTCCGCCCTCGCAGACGCTTCTGTATCTCGCGCCTCCGCGTCGTTAACGACATAACTCAATAACGATCGATCCGATTCCATCCACGGTCCGGCAGGGTTGGTCGTCTGCATACGCGGATAACCGAGTCGCAGGCGCGGCCCGGTCCCGCGGTAACCGAAACCGGAAGCTCGAGTAAATGAGGAAACCCTACTACCGTGACGCGGACTGCCAGGGCAGATGGAGAAAAAGAAAACGAAAAAAAAAAAAAAAAAAAAAATGTACACTGGAAGGGTTAGTGACGTCCAGCATGAGCATCGACAACATTCTCGTAATACATATACACCGTTCACTATCCGTCACAGCGACCGGATGCCCACACGGTACGAGCGAAAAAAAAAAAAAAAAGAATGAAAAGAAGTCTCGATTCTCCGGTTTTCCGGAGTTCGACGTGAGAGGCGTTGTCGCCGCCAGGACAGAGATTCCCGCGTGCTCTGTCATCCCTCGATGCATATTAATCACGTCCAGCCGCAACCCCATCATCCCCCATCAGAAACTGCATCAGCGACGCGAATGCAACCCCCAGCCCGAAGCCGGCGCCGTAGCGCATTCATCAAATCAAGGGATTTGGAAAAAAAAGGAAAAACCTAGAAAATAGAAAATAGAAAAACAACAAAAAAATTGCACGTGCTGGCAAATTAAAAAGCTCGGGTTTTGCTTTTCTCACGCACCTGCCTTGCTTTCTTCTTTTTTCCCCACCGCCATCCACCATCGCCTCTGCTCCGCGTTGGCTTCTCCGCCCCCCCCCCCCCCCCCCCACCCCCCTCACCGCCTCTCGACGTGCATACCCACTGACGCACACACGTATCGATGCGCCGTCCGGTAATAAAAAGAATGAGATATTTGAGAGGAAAAGAGCGAGAACCGATCGGGAATATAGTGTGTTGACGCGCATTGCATCCTCCGCGATCTCCGCCTCTTCCTATATCGGCTTGTACGCGACCATCACCGATGCGCGAGAGCTCTCGCGGGTTCATTCATTTACCACCTACCCGTCCACCCTCTCGCACCCTCGTCGACGGCCTCGACACTCCCAGCCATATTTTTATTCGCATAATTAGATAGCCATCAATCCTGCGGCTATCCGTTTCTCGCGTGGAACTCGCCAGCACGCGCTCCCCCCCCCCCCCCCCCCCCCCACCCTCCTACCAACTTCGGATATTCGCCGCATGCCGTTACCCGCCGGTATGCATCAGTCCTCGATCCTGCCTCGCCACCCATCCGGCGAGCGACCGCTACGATGAAACAATTTTTTAATTTTTAATACTTTTTTTTTTTTTTTTTTTTTTTAATACACCTTTTTCATCTGCACCAGTTTCCGCAACCGGGATGCTTCGCGAAATATTATAAATTATTAATGCCCGAGCTTCCGATGATAGCTGATCGAGCTCGTCTCTATATATTTCCTGGTTCCATTTCCTCGTGCATACTCGGGCGCTAACGCGATAATGAACGTATCTCGAGGCCGTGGGCTCGATTAGTTTATCAAAAAATTTCTTACTCACGGTATTCCGCGCTCGGATTTTTCTGTACTTCTCCGATATATATGAAAATTGGGGCGGATCGGGGCAATGTGGGTGAAATTATTCGGTAGTTGTTCGGAAGTTGGTCTACACCGATGAAAAGGTTTGGCGATATCAACCAAGCTGCGGTTGCGGGTGGCGAAGGAAATGTTTGGTCGATTGTACAAAATGTTTTTTACAGTCAATAACAGAACAGTCAATTCAACTTAACATTTCGTTCAGTCGATCTAAATATTTTCTTCGCCACTCGCAACCGCAGCTTAGTTGATATTACCAAACCTTTTGGTAATATCAACTACCCGTGTATCATTTATCGAAGGTGTTGAGAGAACGAGATTTTTGTTTGATTCGATTTTTAAATACGCGGGAATTTTATCACACTGAAAAAAAAAATATCATTGATTCAAGTGAAATTTGCTTGTGCACACAGAAAAATAATTTATTTGACGGCCACCGTTTATTTGGTTAAAGTAAAATATTTATTTGATTTCAATAAATATTTATTTGATTTCAATAAATATTTATTTGATTTCAATAAATATTTATTTGATTTCAATAAATATTTATTTGATTTCAATAAATATTTATTTGATTTATGGAACTTTTTACTTAATTTAAATAAATATTTATTTGATTTATGGAACTTTTTACTTAATTTAAATAAATATTTATTTAAATCAAATAAATTGATTTCAAACAAATAAATTTAAATCAAATAAATTTAAATCAAATAAATTTATTTAAATCAAATATATTTATTTAAATCAAATAAACGAAATAAACGGTGGCCGTCAAATAAATTTTTTTTTCTGGGTGTGGACTGCCAAAGAAAAAAAAATGGTGTTTCGATTCTACTGTCAATTCGTGCAATTTCATAGCGGACTGAAACGATAATATGTCACCTTGACAGTCTTGCCTTCGTTGTTTCAATATCATATGGAATGGTAAGAATTAAAAGTGGAATTGAAACAAACATTTTTTTCTTCGGCAGTCCGCAAGCGAATTTTTTTTTCAGTGCATTGATGCTTGTTGCATTTATTTTTTAACATTAATAAAAAAAACATCGTTTTTTCGTTAATTTTTTCTTCAACCCCAAGTTATATACATATATAGATGTATATGCGTACTTGCCGGTGTAAATCGTCGACCTCAGTTCAGCTCCGGGCCGGCAACTTAGACGGCCCGGTTAACGAGCGTGAATTATTGATTCTTAAGCTTCGACTTTGCCAATGCGAACTCCCGTCTTCCACGCCTCTGCATCTTTAATCGCTGACGGACTAATCGTTGTAGTACGGTGCGGAGCTTCGAACCATTCGGGAAGCAAAAATGTATAACGGATTTCCGGATTACATCGGTTTTTCGTTTTTCGATTTGCCGCTAATCGATAGCGCGTACGGAAGTGCCGGGCACTCGAATTGTTTTCCTCGCGCTCTTTCGTTCGCGGTAACGAATAACCCGTTCGATGGGTCGATCACGTTTATTTATTTATTTATTTATTGAGTAATTACGGGCCCAATTACAAGACGATAGGCAGACCTATCGTCAAATCGTACAATGGTAGTTGAGTCTGTTCGAAAATACAAGTATAATTTACCCGTTAAGGATGTTTGGGCCAAAACGCGTTTCTGTTCGATCGCTATAAAACGTTGCTACATTGTAAGGAAAGACCCACTGAATCGTTTGCAATTTTTTCAGATTTTTTGACCGTGTAGGTTTTTAGTAATGCGTGGTACAAAGCTACATAAGGTACCATGTAAACTTTTCGGAAATCGGTCGGTAATGATAGAACTTAGCGATTTTCGCCGCCGATTTCTGTTAGATTCGAATTAAAAATCTACCACAGCGAAGGGCATACTATTGGACAGATTCTGGCAAAATTTAAAGAAGATTCACCGTTTTGTTTCTGAGATAAATTCAATAAACGTAATACCGTATCTCTGCTAGTCGCTTGCTTTGTCGGCGTTTCTCACTCGCACACTGACTAACGCGGTCAGCGGAGCCCCTCTTCTGTTTCCGTCCCGCGATTTTGGCCGAAACATCCTTAAATACATATCGAGAATACACAAAGAATTGCAGGCAATCAATGGAACTAGCAAAAACAAAAAAAAACACGATCAATCGTTCAATTAGCTGATAACTCCGGTTTATGAATGTCTACACAGAAAAATAATTTTCATCACTCGGTGCGGAAATGGCCACTTTTCCGCCCGCTTCGAGTGCGTAAAACCGCCATTTTCGCACCATGTGATGAAAAATTTCGTACATCCCTCGTGCGAACCACTTTTTCTAACTCGTGTGATTACAGCACTCGCCTTCGGCTCGTGCTGCAAACTCACATTCGTTAGTTTGCACGGTTTTTACGATACTCGGGAATCCACTCCGAAACTTGAAAGTTAGGCCCTTTTCGTCATTCTTCTTCCGACGTTCTAACTCTGCTCTCGCCACTCATAGTTGATTCCGTTGCATCAGCACTGATAAAAAAGTACAGTAGAATCAACTAAGATTTGGGCAGGGACGTTCAAACAAATATTTAGTTGGTCGAACAAAATATTTTAATGACTCGAAAATATTTTAATGACTCGAAAATATTTTAATGACTCGAAAATATTTTGGTGAAATCGCCCAACGAATTGTTGAACTAACCAATTTTTTTAGCTGTAACCAACAAAATACTTAGTTGAACGTCCCTGCCCGAATCTTAGTTGATTCCACCGTATTTTTTTTTATCAGTGAGGGTCTGATCACTCTTTATCTGAATTGGGCGATCAATGAATACAAGTTGTGAACGATTCTTTACGTTCACGTTAATTTATATTCGTAAATTCACCGATCACGGATGCGAAAATCTGCAAACAAAAAAAAATAGAAAAATGAGTTTATAAATAAATACATAAATACATAAATACATAAATACATAAATACATAAATACATAAATACATAAATACATAAATACATAAATACATAAATACATAAATACATAAATACATAAATAAATAAATGAAACGGTACGGAATGTTAATTTATTCATGTGCAACTTGCCGAGCTGATTTTTTCAACATAGACTATGAAAAACACGAGAACACGAAGCATCCATACACAGTAGTCAAAACATATCGCGAATAAATATTTTTTTCCCAAGCAAAAAAGAATCAGAGTGGGACTTCGGATACGTATACATGCAGCCTATAGAAATTTCGCCCGCGTTTTTCCCCGTTCGGATTACCTTTCGCCGGGAGGTAGTACGACAAAAAAAGTCTTCTTCACAGTAGAGAAAAAAGAGAGGAAATACGCCCATCTGCCCGATGATCAAACGCGAAGTATACATAAGAACCGTTGACTCAAAACATTTCCGTATCGAATCCGGTACGACGATAATAACGAATCGCAGCACCGAGCTCGAATCGTCATCGTCCCTTCGATCAGGCTTAACTTCGATCATTGTCGTTGCGCAGAGATTCTTAAACGTATTCAAATAATTTTATCATCTGTAAATATTCATAAAAAGAACAAAATTACATTGAAAAAAGGTTTTTCCTTAACTATATAAATAAAAATGAATTTAAACCATAAAATTTAGAATCAGGAAATTTATCTCAACATAATCATTGAATATCACAACAATACAAATTTTCTAATATAAACCACCAGGTATTTGGTTTTTTATTTTTTTACTTTTATGGATAAAATGTCATTTTCTACGAAAAACGATACACGTGGCAATAAATAGCCGATGCAGTGTTTTACCACCCATACAATTTTACCACACAACTGTTAAACGCACACCCAGAAAAATAATTTATTTGACGCCCACCGTTTATTTAATTAAAGTAAAATATTTAGTTGATGTAAATAAATATTTATTTCATTTAAATAACTATTTACTTAGTATAAATAAATATTTATTTCATTTAAGTAACTATTTACTTAATATAAATAAATATCTATTTAAATCAAATGAACGGTGGTCGTCAAATAATTTTTTTTCTGGCTGCATGGTCTGGTTTACTCGACTGAAATTGGTAACGGAACCACTCCGGCCAATCAGGAAGCACTTCTTAAGCGACAAAAACACACATCCAAAACACGAGTAACTTTGACCCCGGATCTTTCGACGACATAAAAAATCAACCCAAAGAATAAAAATAATAATCTTAATACATATACCTAATGCGCCAGCTAATATACCCCCGACATGTACAAATTTCAGTTATAGACGGACGTTTTCATATACCGTGAGTATTGTGCCTATAACCAGAGCGCCCTCAGGCTCGAGCGTCCTGGTCCATACATATACGGATGTTCGGGGGTTTGGATTAGCTTCGGCTTCGCCGGACGGTTCTCTCTAGCTTCCTCTTCCACTCTCCTCCCCCCCTCTCTCTCTCCGCCTTCCTACTCGGTGCTCGATATAAAATATTCACGTACGTAGATATTCTGACTGGCTGCTTCCTCCCCCGTGTATGCACCGACCGCGAGGAAAACGTGTGAGCAGCTTGCACATACAAGCAGATCGAACTTGTCCATACATCCAGCCATATACACAAATACACATGCACACATCGCATCCGTACCGCCACATACATGTGCATCGCGCTCTCTATGTACATCCACGTCCGTGTGCCTCAGTCCACCGAGTGCAGGATCGAGGTAGGAAGGTATTGTGTTTATATGCATATCGAACCTCCCGACTATCTCCTTCCCTGCCCGTTCCTCCCTCTCGAAGCTCCACCGAGCGTTTTCCTCTACTTCGGAACCATCGTGCGCCTCTCTCGCTTTTCCCGGCTTCTCCGACTCGGCATTTTCCAATATTCGAACCGAACTCTATATCCCCGTCGCTCCTCTCTCATCTCCTCTCACTCGCGAGAGCAACGAAAGCTTCTCGGCTCTCGCGAGCGCGCACTGCCCGTACACGCGATATACCGTCCCTGCGCCCGCGGTCCGCTACCACTTGTACATCCGACGTATCGTCTCTCTCTCGGTATCGCTCGCCGACCGTTATATTTGGAAAGAATCGAACAGCGGACGAACGAACTAGCCGGCTTGTGCCCGTCCGATGGCGAGCCAGAAACGGGGCACGGCGCGGGACGGAGATGACTGGTGGAGAGAGGAGAGAGGCGAGTACCTCCACCTAAACGGTGCGCCTCTCAAACATTTATTATAAGCTTTAGCCCGGACGGAGGCATTATTTTTCGGAATAGCTGGGAGCCCCGGAGCTCTCTCTATATCCTGCCATGTGCAACTCGTTCTCTTCGGTCTCCGCCCCTTCCAACCCACTGCCCATCCACGACCGAATTCCCTGTGCTTCAGTGTGTCCGTGCCTAAATTCCGTACTCGCGCGAGGTTTCATCGAGTCCTCGAGGGTCCGAGAGCCGGAGATATCCATGGATATATGTATATTTAGGTACGGAGGGAGCTTTTCGCTACCGGATTCGACGTCGGCGAGCCGTTCGACTGGACACTCGCGGATCTCTGTTTTGTCCTTATTTTTTTTTTAGTTTTTGTAATGGAAGTTTCCGAAGCCTCTCGATAGGTCCGGTGTTGAAAAATGTTCGTAGTTGGGAGAGGGATGGTGGATGGGCTGCACTGAGCGGAGTGTCCATCGCCGGTCATCCCGGGCTGCAGTGCTTTGTGGAGAACTGAGAGTCCCGAGGAGATGTGGCAAGATGGAACTACTGATCTTTTGTGCGGAGATCAGTTGGGATTGGACAATGTATTGAAAGGTAGAGAGAGGGAAAGGAATGTTTGTTCCGTGCTCTGGAGTAATCTGCCTAAGAGAATTGTGCTGACATACGCATGAGAATACAAAATGGAAATAGCGAACCATAAAATCAGCAGGCAAAAAAGAAAGCCTGATCTTTTGTACGAAGATCAGTTGGGATTGGACAATGTATTGAAAGGGAGAGAGAGGGAAAGGAATGTTTGTTCCGTGCTCTGGAGTAAACTGCCTAAGAGAATTGTGCTGACATACGCATGAGAATACAAAATGGAGATAGCGAACCATAAAATCAGCAGGCAAAAAATAAAGCCTGATCTTTTGTACGGAGATCAGTTGGGATTGGACAATGTATTGAAAGGTAGAGAGAGGGAAAGGAATGTTTGTTCCGTGCTCTGGAGTAATCTGCCTAAGAGAATTGTGCTGACATACGCATGAGAATACAAAATGGAGATAGCGAACCATAAAATCAGCAGGCAAAAAATAAAGCCTGATCTTTTGTACGGAGATCAGTTGGGATTGGACAATGTATTGAAAGGTAGAGAGAGGGAAAGGAATGTTTGTTCCGTGCTCTGGAGTAATCTGCCTAAGAGAATTGTGCTGACATACGCATGAGAATACAAAATGGAGATAGCGAACCATAAAATCAGCAGGCAAAAAAGAAAGCCTGATCTTTTGTACGGAGATCAGTTGGGATTGGACAATTTATTGAAAGGTAGAGAGAGGGAAAAGAATGTTTGTTCCGTGCTCTGGAGTAATCTGCCTAAGAGAATTGTGCTGACATACGCATGAGAATACAAAATGGAGATAGCGAACCATAAAATCAGCAGGCAAAAAAGAAAGCCTGATCTTTTGTACGGAGATCAGTTGGGATTGGACAATGTATTGAAAGGTAGAGAGAGGGAAAAGAATGTTTGTTCCGTGCTCTGGAGTAATCTGCCTAAGAGAATTGTGGTGACATACGCATGAGAATACAAAATGGAGATAGCGAACCATAAAATCAGCAGGCAAAAAAGAAAGCCTTAATGATTCCTTAACACTACCCAATATTACGTATAGGAAGCACATTAAAAACATTGATTGTTATATTGCGATTGGAGGTTGTAACTAAGGTGAAAGGCCCAGTTTGTGGCACTTCTACGCAGCTCTCTCACTTGAAGCGTGTAAAATCATGGGGATAAACGAGGAGGAACAAGTGTCGCAGTTTGTGAGCCCCAAACGCGTCCTACCCATTGGCTGCATATCAAGTGGTGGGGGGAGCCGACTATGCTAGAGGTTCCCTTATCACAAACTGGGACAGTGCAATCAGAAAAATAATTTATTTGACTGCCACCGTCTATGTGGTTTAAGTGAAACATTTATTTGATTTAAATAAATATTTATTTCATTTCAGGAACTATTTACTTAATTTGAATAAATATTTATTTAAATCAAATAAATATTTTACTTCAACCAAATAAAAGGTGGCCGTCAAATAAATTTTTTTCCGGTCGTGTCGAAAACTGGGCCGTTTACCTTACGTTGTGTATTTACCTTATGTTGAGTTTTCGACCCGTTGTCGACCCAAGGGCGGGAATCGACCTTATCCCAAATAGTATCGCGCGAGGCCGGAGTGATTGATTGTCGGATCGAAAACTTGTATTGTTTTGCAATTTTGTAGTACTTTATTGAAGTATCCTTTCGACGAATTCTCGAATCGTCCGTTAACTTTAGCTCTATCGAAATCGATCGTTACAAACAACAACAAAAATTATACCCTCTATAAATTTACGCAAAAGTACAGTACACGACCGCGTTTCACCGATCCTCGGGAGCCAATCCAATTAAGCACGACCGCGCAAGTTGGATACCCCACTACTTGCCCAAGTACCTGCCCACCGTCCCTTTCCATACCCAAAATTCCCTTTCCGAGCGCCGTTACGCTTTGCGCGTGGAGATACGTATAGCCGCAGAAATGACCGTAATATAAGCGTGCAGAAATATACTCTACACTGTAAAAATTAATTGTAAATTTAATGTACTGGAACTTGAAATTTGCTAACATTACTCATATTAATTAAACATTAATGTACTTTGCTTGTAAAATAAAAATACCAGATATTAAAGTTACAAATCGTTTGCCTGAAATTTACAAAATTGTTCATGAAAAATACAAATTTTACTGTAAAATTGCAACGCGCATGTGTTTGGAATTTCAGAAACGGTTTATGTAAAAAAGCTTCCAACACTGTTCATTAATTTTCAAACAAATTTTTTTTACAGTGTATGTATTTCGCAGCTCAAGTCATAGTTCGAAACTGACTTTTTGATTTGAATATGAAATGCATTCTGTCGTTTAAGGAAGACCCATAAAAATCCCGTTTTATAAATTACGCATTTTATATTTATTTGATTTGTTGCTTTGCTAGTTAAGAAGCCTTTGTCTATGATAGATATATTGCTTTCTCATAGAGGAAGCTATGATTCCGTAAAAAAAAAAAAAAATGCGACATTTTAACGTCAGAGTGCTTAAAATAGTCTAAGACATCGAGTAATGCGATGACTAGCTGACGTCTGGATGTATGTGTGTGTGTACGTATGATCACATGGCTTCGTTCGGAAAAATAAGCTTTTTATCAGAGGAAATATTTCATAAATAAAAAAAATTTGAGCATATTGAGGCTATCGGACGGGATAGCTTCTCCTTTATGGTAAAATGATGGAATATATCCGATGCTCGAATATGAGAAAATGTAGAGGAGGAATAATTCATCGATCTTTGTCTCATATCAAGCTTGCCGCCGCATTCCCTCTTTGTCGGATTTACAGGAGCGACGATTTCATTCGCAGGTAGCAAAAGGGAAGGAGTCGTTTGTTTCCCCACCAAGCAGGTAACGGACCTTGAGAAGGGGCCGAATTGGACTTACGCGGTCGTCATTTTCGGAAATACGCGGTCGTTCGGAATTATGCGGTTGGGAAAAACGCGGTCGTGTACTGTACATATTTTTTCAAAATTCACGTGATCCTAATAAATTCATCAATAACAACAAAACAAAAAGAAAAAAAAAATCTCTCCCCGACGAATGAAACTTAACGCACGCCGTACAATTTTTTTTTTGCATCTATACGTCACAGGCGATTGACGTTTTCCGTTTTGCCCCACCTTTCCATGCACCCCGCTGGGGTAGTCGATACGGATAGGTAGGCTTATCGCTCGGCCGTGCTCCGAACAAATCGTCCAAGAGACCCGAAGCGCCCGTTCGACCCCTCCTAGCGCGAGCTTTACGGTCTCCGAGAGGTCGAGAGGATTTCGTGGTGTATACAGTAAAAATTGGTGTATACAGTGAAAAAAAAGACAAAAGTAAAAAAAAAAAAAAAGAATCAACTCGACGCTCTATGCCCATCCACCGTAGAGGCTCCGTGCTTTTGAGATGGAGTTTTATCCATATACATGTATACGAACCCTCCATCGAATAAATTAGTCGACTCGAGGTATCCGAGCCAACTTCAGCGGTGAGCCTCTCGACGCACAGTGGTTTCGCAAATCTCCCAAACATTTACATATCCGTAATGTTAAAAGTTACTGTATGCATACACCGATAACGAATCGTCGTTTCATCATTCGACAGTCGATGGCCCGAACCGATTCTCAGAGACGTTTTGCGCGTTCGCCGGATGGAAAATACCGAGTCGATGAGGGCGACGAATTGAAACGAATAATATGTTATCGATACGCTGCGGCCTCCTCTATCGGGAAATCTCTCTCTCTCTCCATATCCACTTATCCTTTGCTTTCGCCGGGCCGGAGTATCAATAAATTTCATAGACAGGTTAACGAACCATCGACGATCGGAGAATTTACTTCGCGTGTACGACCGACTCTCTCCATCCTCTCTCCCGTGACTCGCGCGCGATCGAACACCAGAGATAAAAGATGGGGACGGAAACAGCCGGTCACAGGACCTTCTATCGCCTCCAAAAAAAAAAAAAAAAAAAAAAAAAAATACGTCGACTTCGAGGGCTTTTAATTCGCCGATCAAAGGGACGATCTCGTTACGATTCCGATGCTCCGGGCCTGTGTGTAAGCCCTCATGGAACCTTCTGTGCCGTCTCGCTATCCTGTACTCCTCCCTTCCCGGCAATCTACCCGCACTATATCACTCGAGGACACCGATCCTTCGAACCCGGCGACTCGACGTTCAAATTACTTTTTTCAATTCTACATCAAGACTGGAGTGCATACCTGTAATAAAGCAAAGGGTTATCCGGGCGCGCGTGCGACAAACCCTTTGCATGGCTACTCCGCGGTACTCGACTTCGATTCGTGTCCGCTTTGTCGCTTCCACTACCCCCTCCGCCCTTCATGATATTACGGATGCGGAGGACACGCCAAGGGAGTTTTTACAGGCTAATCATCTTTTTGATTTTTGATTTTTTTTTTTTTTACATTTTTTATATTCTATTTCAGAGTAAATAACTGCGACGAGAGAATACGACAGTGCGAAGCGGACGATTGTAGACGCGAGACGAATCTTCGAAACTTTTTAGGCTCTGATCTCAACGCTATTTGCTAATTTTATCGAATTTTATCGATTACCATGGACAGATTTTTCGAGTTATTTTTAACGAATTTTTTTATTTATATTTTGCGAAGTAGGTTTAGGGTGAAAAGTGGCGAATATAGCCCAGTAAATGTATCGTTGATTCAGGTTTAATCGTGGCGGCTAATTTTCACCAGTTTTGCTCTAGGGGAGAGCGCGGCAAAATGGCACATCGGGACAAAACGGGGTTGAAAAATACGGATGTATCGTTAGGACAAAACGGGGCATCAAAAAATTATTGGAAAATTGAGTTTTGCCCTCGATGTCCCATTTTGCCCCACTGTCCCATTTTCCCCCGCTCTCCCCTATAGATACAGTAAGTCGATCGGTAAAAAATAATAATAATAATAACAGTATATATACATATATATTTATATATTTATATATTTTTTAAATCGATTCCATCCAGTCCCAAAATCTAAAATTGCCTGGGATCGAGAGCCTCTCAACACCACCTTACAGACAATAACTCCCGAACTATTTAATATCTCTCCCGTAGAGCCACGCGATTGCGTGTGACCAATTGTTTCCGAGAGGTTCGATCACATTTCAGGTCAATCGGGAGCCCAAAACGCTCTGTGGATATCGACGACCCATGTATGTGTACATCTATATACACAAATCTCACAAGATTAATCCTCTTCTTTTCAGGAAAAAAATAAAATAAAATAAAAAAAAATACAAAAAAAAAAAGAAAAAAGGACAAGGGACATATATAAAACGCCTCGAGTACCCTCCCGGCGAATTATACAGTCATTGTGTGCCCCTTTGCCGTGTATAATTAAAACGTCACGCATCCCTGCGAGCGTTCAATGCGAGCCTTGAGCGGGACACCGCGGGTTTCTCCCTCGGCTCTCCCCGTCGTCGTTTTCATTATCGATGCCGAGCAATGCAATCTTTCCCCCTCCGCTCTTTCGCACTCCGTCGGCCGTGCTGGATGTGCATCCTCCTCGGCGCGGTTCAACCTCTCGGGCGCCTATCGTTATCGTCGCACCGACGCCCGGCGCTTCCTCCTCGCGCCTCGGAAAAACCTACGCGCGCATGTGTGCGCACACACTCGAATCTCGCGCGCTCGCGCGAATCCCTCTCCTCGTTCTAATTAAACGATACGCCTCGATGCCCCCGCGACTTTATAATTTTCTTTCAATCATTATTGTCACCGATTTCGTTTTTTTTTTTTTTTTTTTTTTTTTTTTTTCATTCCAATTGTTCGTCACCATTGGCGCTTCGGGGATGCTCAAGAGCCATCGAGAATCGCGCTTCGGATGTGTACTCGAGGCCTTTTTTTTATTTCCCCGACGGGGAAAATCCACCCGACGCCGGCAAAAGACGGCACGCAGACACGAGACTGATTTCAACGAGTTTCGATGTTTTTAGTCATATCGGCACGCTAAATTTCGCAGTGACCCTTGGGTGAATTAGAAAGAAAAAAAAATATTAAAACTGACTACAGTATATTTATATTAATGTGTAATTTATAATAATTTATCGTAAATAAAAACCTAATTTATTATTAGTTAAAAAAAAAAATGGAAAAGAGAATTAACGAATAACGGACAGCGAACGACACCGGTCTCGTGATCGCCAGTGCCGTGTTCCGCCTAACTCGCCTAAAATACAAAAAAAAAAACGTACATATATATATTTTCGTTTCGAATTTAGAGTGGACTCTATTCGTAGTTGGCAACGGGGTAAGAGAGCGACAGGTTTGCTGACATAGGGTGTTGAAACAAACGTAAATGCTCTTAGAACGAGTCCCTTCGTCGAGGAGAAAAAAAAAAAAAATGAAAAAAAAAAAAAAATTGCGCACAATTTATAGAGGCGAAGAAAGTTAGCGACGGTCATCGAGAACCACGAAAGTATGAACAAGCGGATACTCTGGGTTTGAGATGGCTTCGAGAATTAAAAAAAAGACAAAACAGGACAATTAAAAGAAAAGAAATGGTGACCAACCTGTCGTTTCCGAAGGCCGCCCGTTATTTGAACATCCCAATGTGTTTTGCATTGCAGACTGCCAGATGCGCAATGTTAACGTGAGATCAGTCAACTCTAAAAGAAGGAAAACACCCTCCTCTTCCTGCTTGTGAGTCTCTCAGTTTCGGTGTTCGTAATAATTCCATATAACCTATTAATAATAACCAATTAACCATTTGTTGTAATTAAATTGTTCGAGGATTTATGACATATAATGATACATATGTTATACATTATTTGCCATATTATATATATATATAAAAAAAATTACCATATATATATGATATATATATTTTTTTCTTTAAATAACCTGAAACCTCTATACTTTGTATAATTGCCGATTAACTTATTGCCTTTGCATACTACTGTTACTACTACTATTAATACCACTAAACTACGCTATATACTACTACTGTTATATTACCTATATTCCGTTACGGTTCCGTTTTTCGTTCAAACTCATCATATTGGTTAATTGTTTTTGTTTATTTATTTTTATAAATTTTTTGTTTTATTGAAATTTGTAACAATGATGGATGGATCGATCGATCGACTCGTGCACCAAACACACAAGCACAGAACCACGAACACTGCATCTCCGTTATGTATTATCGAAAATCTATATATCCATGTACACACGCTCGACACTTTCGTGTATACATGGATTTTATTTTTTTATTTTTAATACAATGTGCAAGTAACGTCGCGTTGAAAATATCGTTGTTCGTTACTGTCGTACACCGAAAGAAAAGTTCGGGCCGATAAAAATAAAAACCGATACACGATCGTTTTTATTGGCACAAAATTTTCTCTCGATGAAAAAAAAAAAAAAAAAAAAAAAAAAACACGTATGCGCGCTCGTGTTCCGATTGCAGTGGTCTCGAGAACAGACGGGCGGAATTTGGTGCAAACATTTGCGAGTGAAGTATTTAATTTTTTCCAATTCAGAGACCCACTGAGCGGCTAACGGCGCGGATCGCTCTACATACAAAAATTGTCGATAGTAGAAAAAAAAAAAGAAAGCCTAAAATGTGTACGCACTCCTTTATATAATAAGCTTTCCTCTTCGCCCAGTTTTTCCTCTGCACAATCGTGACGATAGTTTCTCGTGTCGAATCGTCGATTGCCGCGGTAAATTGCCCGCGAGGCATTGGCACTTTCGTTCTAAAAATTCGCGGCAATGTCGCACGAAAACGTTCGAGTTGCCGCCTGCGCAGACGTACGCTGCGCATCGCAGCCACTCGAACGAGAATTCTTTTCTTACAATTTCGCGGTTATTTACCATAGTATGTATTCATGTACTATACGCATATCGTCCTCAAGCGGAAATCGAGAAGCCCGGGTAGCTCGTGTACGGAGTTTTCGATGTCCTACGAGCGCAGGCCTCGCTCGCAGGACATCTCGACTCGACACGCTGCGATCCTTTGGCGCATCTCGTCCGTACCGGGACTTTCGGGCGTTTGTTTAATTTTTTTATTTTTCGTTTCCGAACAAATAAATTAATATTTTCGAATCGCGCAATCGACGATTTGACCGAGTCGGGTACCGATTTTTTTTTTTTTTTCTAAGATAACAAGTCGCATACGCGTGAGAATTCGATAAATAAATACGAATGAAATCTCGGATCTGTTCGCGATAATTCGAAGATCGGTAGACGAGGCAATTTGGATATTAAAAATTCCGAAATTTTTCCGAAATGAATTAATATTTTCGAATCGCGCAATCGACGATTTGACCGAGTCGGGTACCGATTTTTATTTTTTTTAAAGATAACAAATCGCATACGCGTGAGAATTTGATAAATAAATACGAACGAAATCTCGGACCTGTTCGCGATAATTCGAAGATCGGTAGACGAGGTGAATTGATTACTGAAAATTCCGAAATTTTGCCGAAATATAAATCAATATTTTTGAATCGCGCAATCGACGATTTGACTGAATCGGGTACTGATTTTTTTTGTTTTCAAAGATAAATCACATACGCGTGAGAATTCGACAAATAAATACGAACGAAATCTCGGATCTGTTCGCGAAAATTCGCAGCTCGGTAGACGAGGCGAATTGATTATTAAAAATTCGTAATGTGCCGGTGAGTGACGTATCCGGTCGGTACGATAGCTCGGACATAAATCTCATAAATGCACCATTCCTGGACGATAATAGTGGTCCACGGGAGCGAGTAATAATTCAGGACTCTTAGACGCAACCTACATTTTTTATTAATTTTTTTTTCGAGATATTGAATTTATTAATCTTGCATTAATCCTGAGCGAACAGATCCGTCGTGTGATTGGATGTCTCACGAGATTCCACGTCGAGCCAATTTTCACGAACAAATAAAAAAAAAAATGCACTTTAAATTATTTTTTTCCGTTGATTCGTACTATAATTTCGATCGTCGGCAAGATTGAAAAAAAAAAACACAGATAAACATACACGAATCCACGAAACACGATAAGATTCCCAATGCACGCTCGCTGTACCTTGTATGAGTCGTATATACATTTCATAGCCTATTTATCTCGCATAAAACACGTACTTTTGCTGCTGCTGCTGATGCTGCTTCTTTATACGTAAGCTTTAGATTAATCGAGAAAGAGAGATGAGGGAATAAGGAGAGGAGAGAGCCACGAGGGAAGAAATGAGCTGAAATAAAAATCTTGAAGCGTAAAAAAAAAAAAAAAAAAAAAAAAACGGAGGCATTTTATTGAGAAGCCGCTCGTTCACGAAAGTTCGGATCTCGCTCACTCCGGACCGTCTCACTACCTGGGTAGATAACACTCTAAATTCGAAACCTGCATTGATTAAAATCGAACAAAAAATTCAATATCCACGACGAAGGCGACACGTTGATCGTGTGTTCGGATAAAGCGTGTACCGAGTAACGCAAAAAGCTTTCCATCAATCGCCCAGATCCATCGAAAGTCGATTGTATTTCGATTCTTTACCGGAGGACATTCAACGCATGCGAATAATTCTTTGAAGTGAAGTAAAAAAAAAAATCATACAAAAAGGCTCCAATTTTTTAATTTTTATTTTTTATTTCACAAATCTGTTATTTTTATATTATAAAATGTATACATTATAATTTAATAAATAAAATGATACATTATTTTAATAAACATTCGAAAAGATAAATTGACTTCAAAGAGTTAAGGAAACGTAATTCTCTCGAACGACCCGGAATTACAATCGACTTTCGTAATGTCATCAAGGCAACGGCTCGCTCGGTTCTCTCGAGTGTAGCCAGTCTTCCATATATTGCACAATTAAATAATAATTTTATTTAAACAAAAAAAAAAAACAAACACAAATCGGTTAAGAATTGAAGAGAGAAAAAAAAACAAGAAATCGTAAAAGACAAAAAAAAACGGAACTGTAAGGGGTCAGTGTCCTGGCGGATCGAGTATGATGTTCACGATTAACCCTAGAAGCCGTACCAGCGCCGGCAGAACACGTTATTTTTCGTCCACCCTCGATGACTCGTTGTGTCGAGATACCCGGGGTGGGTTGCGTTATACACACACACAAATATATATATATATATATATATATATATATATATAGTACACATATATGTATAGTACACATATATGTATAGTTCACATATATGTATAGTACACATATATGTATAGTTCACATATATGTATGGTTCACATATATGTATAGTTCACATATATATATTTTTGTATATATATATATAAATATATACTGTGCGAGGTCGCGAGAACCTCGCCGCTTCCGGTCAGCCGCGGTGCCGGTTCTCACTTTACGGACTTCCGTAGCGGTCTTGCCGACCCCCCGGTCGTACAGCACAACGTGTTACCAGTGGATCGTGCTCGAGGCTCGGCTTCTGGGGTTCACCGAGTGAGCGCAAACTTTACGAACGGACGATCGAACTAATGTTTGTCTTGTTTCTTTTTCCAATGACCCCAAAGGTGTACAAAGAGTTAATGGCAATGTTTATACAATGTTAGAGTAGTGTTCAAGAAAAAAAAAAAAGAAAGAACAATCATAAAGTAAAAATATGAAAAAAGACTTAACAAATCATTGTTTCTGGAAGACTCGACTACCTTTACGATGAGACTCGCCCGTCGATGTATTTCAAGGCAGGCGAACTGGCGATCCAAATTCGGAAAAAAAATCATTATAAAAATTTATACCGATTAGTATTAAGAAACGAATTGGCACACATATTTGATATTGGGCGACGTTTATGCGTGCGGTTGTATCCGTCGCTCCAGAGCGGCGTAGGGGAGGGCGGGGCAAAACGGGACAATGAGACAAAACGCACACTGAGAAAAAATTTAATAATAAAAGCAACAATACTTACTTTTTACGATAAAAAATAGTTCCCAAGGGGAACGTCTACATTTTGTAGTTACGACGATGATAAAAATTCATGGTTGCAACCATAATTATAGTTTCACCAATTAAATATAGACTATCAGAAGCTATCTATACACCCATAAAAAAAAAAATTATTTGACGGCCACCGTGTATTTGGTTTAAGTAAAATATCTATTTCATTTAAGTAACTATTTACCTAATTTAAATAAATATTTATTTTAATAATATAAATATTTTACTTAAACCGAATAAACGATGGCCGTCAAATAATTTTTTTTTCTGGGTGTATAGACGTTCCCCCTCGGAACTATTCGTCATAGTAGGAAGTACTATCCTTTTTCTCAGTGCAATTTTCCAATAACTTTTGAATGGTGGGAATGGCGGTCCGCGGGGCAAAACGGGCTTGAAAATCCGGATGTATCGTTGGCCCAAAGTGGAGTATCGAAAAATTATTGGAAAATTGAGTTTCGCCCTCACTGTCCCGTTTTGCCCCACTGTCCCATTTTGCCCCGCTCTCCCCTACATTTCGTCGTCTCGGACAATTGGCTTACGGTGAACTTTCGCGAAGAGTCTCGTTCGCCGTACACACTCCGTCGAATCTCCCTCAGCTTCCACAATCATTACCATCCAAATTGATGCGAATCTCAAGGAGGCAACCCTTGCCGTCGCACGACGAGAGAATCGGAGAGACGCAAAGAGGAAGGGGAGAGAGAGAAAGAGAGAGACGGGGAGAGAAAGGGGAGAGAGAGAGAGATAGACATAACAAGAGACGATTGAAATACATCGACGAAGTTTATGTTTCACCGAACGTGTCATTGTCTCAATGGCAGGGTCCACAAGCTTCTCCTAAGTTCGAGACGCTCATGGTACTCGTTTCATTTGGTGAGAGATATTCGAAGCAAAAAGAGGGGGGATGGATGCAAATACGGTTCAAATAATAAAGCAAAACAGAAAGAAATACATATATTTAATTTCTCAATAAAACGCCACCGGGCTCGAGTAGATGCATGGCCGAGGTACCAAAAAAAAAAAAAGGTTGAGATGAAAGTTGGAAAAAAATTAAATTAATTTTCCAAGACGCTTCTTCAACTCTCCCCGGTAATTGGCGTCTTCGCGTCATTTTAGCGGCGTCGACGCCCTCGGAACGACATCGTGTTGGGAGTCGCTTGATTGTCCATGAAAAAAAAAAAAAAAAAAAAAAAAAAAAAAAAAAAAAACAGAAATAAAAAAGTTCAATCGCAACGACGTCAGTGCCTCGAAACGACACGAAGACGTACATGGGGAATGGAGAACAATAAAAATTATGATTTTCTCGAGAAGCCCGAACATTAGCGAGCATCGTCGATCGGCAGTTGAAAAAAAAAAAGCGACAAAGGTTTTTAACTGTTATTTCCCGATCGTTCGAACTAACTCGCGAATGTTTGTTGCTGATTATTTAAAAAAAAAAAAGAAAAAAAGCGCTGTCTTACGAACGTGAGCATCTTGTTGCGATATCAGAACCCCCTGGCAGAAAAATCCCACGCCTGTTAACCCCGAACAAGCCCGATATAGCTATGTTGATTGACTCGAAATCCTGTCGCAGATATACGTACTGATAAATACTATAATATAACGTTACATACATAAATTTACATATCTATATTTATTTTTAATATACTAGAATATAATCATAACCATAATAAAACCCATAGACCCCTCTCGCCCGCCCAGTACTCTTAGATCGAGCCCTGTAAAAACGAAAGCATGTGTGCATACTATACCGTTATACTCGTTAAGTCTGACACTCCATCCATAGATATGTGACAATATATTACTTATATATAACTCATCAAACTAAAACAACAAAAATATCCACTTTTACAACTATACTGTAAAAAAAAAAAAAAAACCATCACTACCACTCCAAAACCCCCTCGACCGATCGGCGATAGCGGATTCCCGGATGAAAAGTCCGGGTCGGAATAAAAAGAACCGTCGTTTGCGGTACGACCGCGCAAATCGACGTTTAATCGATGACGCGTACCGGCGCATATCGCGTGACTGCAATCCGAACGATCTATCGTCTATGTTCCCACGTAGCAAATAGGCCCTTCCGATTTTAATCGAAAGCCTCGCAGATCCTTATTTTTTTTCGCCACGAATGGGAGAATTAAAAAAAAAATATATTTATTTTACGGTATGAAACATCGCCTATCGAGAAAGACACCGAAACTGCGGCCGGTAAGCGGAAACTGTTCGCTGCTACCGAAAAAAATGAAGTTTTTTTTTTCGCCTACTGATACGTAACTTCGATCAAACGTCGATTTGCGCGGTCGAACCGCAAAGGAAAGGTTTTTATTTTTTATTTTTTAATCAAGCCCAGTGTCCGTTCGCCTACGATGACACGTCCTCCGTATCGAAACGATATTCGGATTGCGCGCGGTAAATCGCCGCGTACAAACAACGAGGACAGAAGGAAAGAGAACCAAAGAGATTTGGGACAAAAAAAAAAGGAATCGAGCACCCAGTAAAATAATTTATCTGACGCCCACTCTTTATTTGGTTTAAGTAAAATATTCATTTGATATTAATCAATATTTATTTCATTTAAGTAACTATTTATTTAAATCGAATAAATATTTTACTTAAACCAAATAAAGAGGTGGTCGTCAAATAATTTTTTTTCTGGTCGAGAGAGTAAAAAAGTCGCAGTAGAAAATGAACAGTCTCGAATAAATCGTACTCGGAGGAGCCCGTGAAATTAGGGTGGCAGCCGGAAGCTCGGATGTCCCCGTGTCAGGCTAACTCGGCGGCCGTCAAAGGGTAACGTGCGCGCGCACACACACACGGTACGAATCGCGACTCGGGAGTCACCGGAGTTCGCACGATCCGGATACACGTGTTCGACGTCATCTCTTACTCTTCTACTTTATATTATTATTGTTATTATAATAATAATATAATATACACACATGTATATGTATATATATATATATATATATATATATACACATATATATGTGTACTAGTTTATCGTGGGCTATTGGAAGCACGTGACGCCCCCGCGGCTCTCGTACATCGGCCGGAGAACACCGGTGCATAACCCATGGCCTATACAAGCCGCGCAATCGTTTTTGAGTTATTCTAAACAGTACACGCCCGGCTGGTTCCACGAGCGAGCGGCGCGACCGTTTTCCTCAAACCCTTTGCCTCGTTTCTCATCGTATTTCCAGACGAGAGAAAAGCTTGAATACCTAAAAAAAAAAAAAAAATCTCCATTCCTCTCGCAGCCCGGCACGGCATCGTGACAAACACGATTTTGATGCTCCCTCGACCCGGAGAAAACACTTACCAAAACGGGTTTTCACTCGATGGCTGACAGAGATGGGCATTGAAAAACATTTTTAAATGCATTGCATTTTGAGGATCGAATCGTGGAATTTCGGAGATTAAGCGGAAGTGAAATATCGCGGTCGGTCATGAAAACTGTAATGAACTTTTATCAAGGGTGCTATTTTTTTAAAAGAGAAAGCTAACGCGAACCGGATGCGCACGGTAATTTCGCATCCGGCCCGAATTCATTTTTTTCTCAAAAAAATTAACACCACTTAAAAAATGTAATTTGAAAATTGCAAGTATCTCTTCCGTACGCACAGCTGTTTCACTTCCCCTTAAAGTACGGAAGGGTAAAAAGGTTAAAAGGGTTCATTGTGACGTTATTTTTGAAAGGATTATCCACTGCATACATGGCTGGAGGACCAAATTTAAATCTGCGATGAACTTTTTTCTTTTCATTTTTTGTGAAAGGGCTAAATACGAAAAATGCCTTATTGATGGATTATTATAGATGGAAAATGTTATTTCGGGGATCGAATTAATTAGTATAAAAAATCAACTACCGTGCGAATAACGAAAGTGCCATTTTGATGTCCTCCGGTCTAAATAATTCACAAAAATTAATTTAATCCACATGGGAGACAAAATTTGAACTCTGTTGGCAAGATTTTTCATACAAGTACCGTTTTTTGATGCTCCAAGCTAATTGATTACAATCCATGTACAGATAAGTCCCGAAAAAGCAATGCGATTCGATAGCGTCGGAAGTAACGAAAACGTCTTTGCGATACCTTTTGTTGGTCCGGAGATACCAATTATCGAAATAAGCACGAAATTATTAATTCCGCGTTCGCGTAAGGACAAAGCTAAACGATTTGCCAATCTCTGCCAGCCGTTTTATACAAATGGCACTTTTTTTCAACGTTCCTCACCTCAGCTCTTCATTTCAATCCAATATTTTTTTGTTCTACGACTTACCTTTTTTTTTCATTCGTTTACCCCGCCGTCCAGACCTCGGTAAATGGGCTTCGATTGCCATCGGGTTACCGGGGAAACGACGGCTGCACGCGAGCGCGCGGGCCTTTATAGTCAGTAATCGTCGCGCAATAAGAGCCGACGGGTGACACTCGATTTACCGTGAGCGGAAAAGAAGAAACCCAGGAAAAAGAAGAAAAAAAAAAACGGAAAAAATCGTAAAGCCCGGCGACAATGTCGTCGTCGAGAATTTCAAAAAAGGTCCACTCGCGTTTTCGTTCCGCGTTCAACGGCAGATCGCAAAGAGAAAATTAATCGGTTTCAATGCCGAAGGTTCCACTTCGTTTTATAGACGAATCGAGGGGGAAAAAAAAACTTGTCATTTGAAAAATCCGCGATTCATGCATGATTAACTTGAACCTCCATCAGCACATTATAAATAATCACATTTACAGAATATCATAATAATCAGTCAACAACTCGACCTCAAACGCCAACAAACATATTCAACATCAACAATATATATACTATTTACAATATATAACAATACAATACTATATAGTTCGCCCTCCCCCCCAAACCCCCACCCCTTGTATAACCCCTTAGTGGAAATGTTTGATGACTGTAGTTTCAAGTTGAGATTCGTTTATGCAATTATCAGTTATATCTTTATAATGGACTGTACATGTTATGTTGTTAATGTATATCTGTATCTAATTAAAGATTAAGTTAAATTATGACAACAACAACAAAAAAAAAAGCTCGGAACATCGTAAACGCGACGTTTGATAACGTCTCGTTAAGCACTGATATCGTTCATGTCGACTTACATCCCTTTTCTTTTTCTGTTTCCAGCTGCACAGATTCCACAACGAGGAAGTAAGTATAAAAGAGATATTTGTCTCGGCTTTGATTACAGTCCATTAAATTTTCGTACAGTAATCGATGATACTTTTTTTTTTAATCGCACTTAGTTTGAGGTAGATACTTATTTGTTTTTTTTTTTTAGACTTGGCAAAGAAATTTACATAAAACAATTGGTCGAGATCACGGCTTGGTCTAGAGGATCTATTATAACTATCAATATATTTAAATATTTCGTGTGTACTAATCGTTGAAAAAAATAAAATAATTTCAGCATGCAAGAGGAAAGACGAGATGGCGACTCAGGCAGAACACCAACAGCCCGCGCCCAAGAAACCACGACTGGTTTTCACAGACCTTCAGCGCCGTACTCTACAGGCTATTTTTAAAGTAAGTCGTACGCTTTTGCGTTATATTTTATAGATAATGTCACCAATCAATGAAATAATTAAAAAACGGGAAAGAAAAAAAGCTCAATATTTTATTAGAAAATCAGCGAAAACCAGCTTTCAAGAAAATCAGAAAAAGTAGGCATTAAAAAAATTAATATGGACATCGAGCTACGATAAGTCGGGGGTTTACATCGAAAAAGTGGATTATTCATTGTTTCCATGATGACAATTTTTTATTTTCAGTCCTAAAATATTGCCTAAAGTACTATTATTGTACACTGTAAAAAAAAAATTGACATTTTCATATAGCTTCCTCATAAGAGTTAAAAATTGAAATTGTCATATGGCTTCCTCATAAAAGTTGAAAATTGAAATTTTCATATCGCTTTCTCATATGGAATATTCCATTATTCGCAAAGCTTCTGCAATGAGAAAGCCTTTTCTATATTTTCTTTTGGCTTCCTCATAGAGCAAGCTTTGCGAATAATGGAATATTATGAGAAATATATGAACATTTTTATTTTCAACTTTTATGAGGAAGTCATATGAAAATGTCAATTTTCAACTTTATTGAAAATTATTATGTTAAAATAACGTCGCTTTTCACTTTGTCCGATTTGTGCTCGGCGCGAAAAAATACAAGGAATTTTGCGCTCGCGAATTTTTTTTTCAACCCGATTTTTACACAAGAAATCCAAATGATACCTCTTTATATAGCTTTTTCAATCCCGTTATATACTTCATATTATGTATTCCTTGCCGTAGAATATTATAGACACCTGAGTTTTCCAGCGATTCCATAGAGAAGCAAAGAAAACTTTTTTTTTTAATAGGTAAAATCACTCATTTTTGTAATATTGTTTATCAAAATTCCCGAAAAAGTTTTTCTTTGCTCGTCGCTCAGGGACTATATTTAATCTATAAATATATTTAAGATCCTAAGGCTCATGATTACATAATTTCGGCACTACCTACGCATTTTTCTTCTCTCACTGATCATGGATCTGCTACTTATTTAGTTTCTACATGAATATTTGAAGCGGATACGTACGTCAGTTGCGAAGTACGAATGAAAAAAATTATAGAGTGACTCGTCGCTGAGGGACTATGTTTATTCTATTTCTCTCACTGATCCCGAATCTACCACTTATTTAGCTTCTTTCTCAATATTCGAAACGGAAACGGGCGTCAGTTGGGAGGTACGATTTTTCTGAGTTTTTTTTCAAAATTTTGTAAAATTTAAACGGGTGGATCGATTCTTGCCAAATTTAATATGGAACATGAGTCCATAATAATTGATTTATGTCGGTTTTTTAGGCAAATATCTCAAAAAATATAAGAGCTAGAGTGGAAATTATATTTTTCGAAAAATTGAAAAAGTCACAGACCCGAGACCCCTCGACCGATTCTTACCAAATTCAATAGGAAACATTGTTTGATGTTGGTCTACTTCTATAGAAAGTTTCAGCGCGAAAACTCAAAATTTGCGAAAGCTAGAGCGCGAACACACTTTTTTCAAAAATTTCAAAATCTGATACAATCTGAACGCATGATTCAATTATTCCCTAAATTGTAACAAACATAGGCACTCAACTGCTCTCCATGCCTGCCAAATTTCAACCAGATTGATAGAACCGTTCTTGAGTTTCTTGAGTTACACACACACACACACACACACACACACACGCACGCACGCACGCACGCACGCACGCACGCACGCACGCACGCACGCACGCACGCACGCACGCACGCACGCACGCACGCACGCACGCACGCACGCACGCACGCACGCACGCACGCACGCACGCACGCACGCACGCACGCACGCACGCACGCACGCACGCACGCACGCACGCACGCACGCACGCACGCACGCACGCACGCACGCACGCACGCACGCACGCACGCACGCACGCACGCACGCACGCACGCACGCACGCACGCACACACACACACACACACAGACACACACACACACACACACACACACACACACACATTTTTTCAAAATGTAATTTTTCGACGTTTTGGAACATTCTGAACACCTTTTCATTAAAAACTCGATTCTTTTTTTCATCAAAACAAAGCTTCCTCTATGAGGAAGCAAAAAAGAATTCGTATAAAATTTAATGTACTGGTACTGGAAGTTTTTATGCATAAACTGATATGATCAATTTCATGTACAATTATGATGAAAAATTTATGTATAGTATATTAAAGAAGTTAAAAATGCTTTGCTTTCATTTCACTATAAAAGTACTTTAAATCCAATAATTTACTTTAATTTCGCTGTAAAAGTCCATTAATTTTTCATTGTAATTATACATTAACCCTTCACGTGCTGGATCCTTGTTCAACGAGGACCTAGAATTTGCCGAGACGCAATCTTCGACCGATTCGAATAACAAGTTAATGGCCAAACAAAAGTCTAAAAATTAATAAACGTACCTTGAAGAGTTGCGTTTTTTGACAACGCAATTTTTGTGCTTAAGGTAGTCCGAGCGGTACAGTCCCGCCAAACGAGAGTTTCAGAGAACATTTCAAACACTTCTTGATGGGATAAAAATCTGAAAAAAATCAAGCATATGGGAGGTGCTACGAAGATTGTTTTTGTGAAATATTAATTCCAATTTGTTATTAACAAATGGAAGATAAAAATCATTATTCAACAAATTACGCGGCAACTTAACTATTTCCTTTCATACAAATAATTTGTTTATTTTTTGAATACGTATGAATTTTTTCAGAATTTTTCGTAATCTTTGAAAATTGTGTTTTTTCACAGCTTGAACATATAAAAAACGCGATTTTCAAAGATTATAAAAAATTCTGAAAAAGTTCCTACGTATTCAGAAAGACAAATGAATAATTTGTATGGAAACTAATAAATAAAAATAGTTAAGTTGCCGGGTAATTGGTTGAACAATTATTTTTATCGTTAATTTGTCAATGACATTTCGGAATTATTCCATAAAAACACTATTTGCACCGCCTCCCATATGATTGATTTTTTTGCAGATTTTTATCCCATCGAGAAATATTTGAATCTTTTTCTGAAACTCACGATTGACTTGATTGTACAGCTCGAACCACCTTAAAAGAAGGCATTGTCATTTGCGATCGACAAAAATTCCCCAGTACTTGACCGATTAAATTGAATGTACCAATTTCTGCACAAAAACTTCCAGTTCCGTGTATTAACCTTACAATTTTTTGTTTGAACAGTCTATGATTTTTCTATGTGTCAACGAAGAGGGGAGTGGCGCAAAACTCACAGCACAAACGCACTCGTCGGGCTTCCAATGCTCCGTCAGAAATTCGATTCACCTGTTGCTCTGGCACACGCCACTCTCGCGAACAATGTTAAGCTATGCGACACTCCAACAGCGCGCACTGCATATCGCCCTCTATACCGTATCACACGGTCCAGAGAGTCTGAATTCCTTCCAAAATTGTTTCGCATGCGAGATTCGAGCCGGGCGTCCCGAATTGGCCTGACAATAATAACGCTCGCGATATCGCTCAGCTTCCTTCATTTTTTTCGAATAAAAAGTTGATAATGACAATTGAAACACAAAAAGCTCTTTCTTTATTGGAGTTAAAAAAAAAAATGATAATAAACAATAGAGCTTGAATTCAATGCCCGTAGAATGAGTCATCGCATTCGTGCCGCATAGACGTCGCGGCGCGGGTGAGCTCCCCTAGCTCACCGGCGTCTGACTCAACCCGCGACAGTCACTACTGGCTGATAACTAATTCCGCAACCACAGCGCGCGTTGCTTCGCCCCCGGCCGACCGACACGCAACGGCGTCGGGCGTGTGCCGCAGAGGGGAAAAAACGCGAACCCTCGTTATAAAAAAAAAATGTTAATAAAAGAGATAAAATTCTGACGACCACGGGCCTCCAATTCGCTCATTCGAACATTTGGCCTGACCACTTAAAACATCGTTTCGGGGCAGAACATTTTTTGAGGGGAAGTGAAATATCGCGGTCGGTAATGAAAACTGTAATGAACTTTTCTCAAAGGTGCTCATTTTTTTTTTTTTTTTTTTTTTTTTTTTTTTTTTTTTTTTTTTTTGGAAAAGCAAATCCGCGCCGGATGCGCACGATAATTTCGCATCCGGCACGAATACACTTTTTTCTCAAAAAAATTAGCACCAGTGAATAAAGTTAACTTGAAAATTGCAACTATCTCTCCCGCACGCACAGCTGTTTCACGTCCCCTTAAGGACATGTGAAACGACTCAGTCGGTAACCAAAATCTGTAATGAATGCGATTCGGAGACCGTGGACTTTTCGGGAAAAAGCAAAGCATTAGCGGATGTACAATTTAATAGCGGGTCCGACGATGCTTCCGTTTTATCTGAAACGTCAACAGGTTTTAAATGGCATTGATTCGAAAAAATGCATCTATCTCTCTCGCACTCATATGTCACGTGGTACATCATTCGCATGGCCTTAAGAGAAGAAATCGCCAGTATTCAATCTTGGAGGGAAGGGGGAGACATTCGACCGGCCCTCGATTACACTTAACCCAGTTAGAACGAATTCAATCGCACAAAATTTGAGCCATTATTTTGATTTTATTTTACACTGAGAAAAAGGATAGTATTTCATACTATATCGAATAGTTCCCAGGGGGAACGTGTACAGAGATAGTTTCTGATGGTGCATATTCAATTGGTCAAATCATAATTGTCGTTGCAACGATGATTTTTTGTCATAGTCGTAACTATAAAATATAGACGTTCCCCGTGGGAAATATTTTTTATGGTAAAATGTCAGTATTGTTGCTTTTACTATGTCATTTTTTCTCGGTGTACGTGCTAATTAAAACTCGGTAGCATTTTTCGAACCCACCTAGTCGCCGGTGTTAAGCTTGATGTGTGGCTGAGTCAGGGGAGGTGAGTGCCCTGTGCTTATACATTGGGTCGACTCGCTGTTGCCACACGTCAAAGACAAAATAGTAGCTGTTGTTGAACGAACAGGGACCTTAAGATAAGCGAAAAAACGAATGGAGTTTTTTGTTTTTGGAAAACGACTTGACGACGTTTTTGTTTATTCTGTCTGTTGACTGTTTTCTGAACGGACGCGATCGGGAGAATTATCAATAAAGAATTTATTTATAATCTGAATAAATATTATTGAACGTGAGAGCTCGTAAGGGAGCACGAGAACGGGAGAGAATTCGCAAGAAAATACGACGACGAGCTCGCGAGAGAGAGCGTGACCGTCGCAAGAGACGATCCTGATATAATTCTTTTAGCATAATCATTGTGACAGATAACACGGTGGCCAAAAAGTAGCAATATTTACGTGATTTTTTTCGGTGATTTTCTTAGAGATATTAAATAAAATATAGGTTTATTACTGATTGGACAGCGTAAAAGGTGTTATGCAAATTTTACATAATACATTTTTGGCATATTAATTTATCAACAGTATTTAGTTAGCAGCAATGCCGCCTCGTGTTTAGAAATTAACCTAACTTCTGACCATCACTGCCGGGATTGTATATCTATATTTTTATCGGTAATGTAGGTACCTGTAGCAATTTGGGTATATTGATACGGTAGGTAGTGCCATTTTTGATAATTTTTTCTCACATGTCCGAAATTTCCTACCAGTATTTCTTTTTGTTTAATCAATAATCAATAAATGATGCTGTAAATCGTCATGCAGAAGGTGCCAAACTTTGAAGCGATTATCCGTTCAACTTTACATACTTTTCCGCGTACTTGGTAGCATTTTCTTAGAAGATATCAACTACATACAACGGGATGGTCGGGAATTCTCCATAAGAGTAGTGCAATCAGTGCACGAAACCTGATGACTTTCTGATTTTTTTTTTCTCAAAGATTGTGCTGTGGATCCGTTCCAAATTTTACAAGACCCTCGGAAAAGCGATTATGTACATTCGTTTAAATTTTTATGATGATGGTAGGATTTTGATGTTGCCTCACAACAACCTTAAGGTAGTACTTGCGGACAGCCTGAGCCCACGTGAGTTCAGAGAGAACGTAGAGAGGAATTGCGAACACTTCTCGACGGGATAAAAATCTGAAAAAAATCAACCATATAGACGGTGCTGAAAATATTGATTTCGTATAATAATAATTGCAAAATATTATTAACAAATGAACGAAAAAAAAAAATTCCAACAAATCACCCGCCAACCTAACTTTTTGTTTTATGAAAACAATTTGTTAATTTTTCCGAATACGTATGGATTTTTTCGAAATTTCGTGTAACCTTTCAAAATTGCCTTTTTAGTTAATAAAAAAGCGTAATGTTCACAAAGTACACAAAATTCTGAAAAAATTCATACGTGTTCAAAAAGATTAACAAATTGTTTTTATATGAACAAAAAGTTAAGTTTCCGGGGGATTTGTTGAACAATTTTGTTTTCCTTCATTTGTTAATAACATTTTGGAATTATTATTGTGCGAAATCAATGTTTTCAGCACCTTCCATATGCTTGATTTTTTCAGATTTTTATCCCATCGAGAAGTGTTTTCAATTCTCTCCGAACTCACGTGAGGTCGAACTGTCCTCTGGTACTACCTTAACGCCATGTGAAACACTCTCTCGCACTTTCTTTCTCACTCCACTGCAAACGCCAATAACGGCATATTTCTCGCTCTCGTCGCGCGGTCACGTGACTTTCACATGGCGTTAAGGCCATGTGAAACATATGGAGTGCGAGAGAGATCGCATCAGTGGCGCTCTCGGCGGGCGAGAGACACGTGTTTCACATGCTCTTGAGGCCATGTGAAAGATATACCACGTGACATATGAGTACGAGAGAGATATATGGATTTTTCGAATCAATGCCATTTAAAACCGGTTGACGTTTCGGATAAAACGGAAGCATCATCGGCCGCGGCATTAAATTGTACATCCGCTAATGCGTTGCTTTTTCCCGAAAAGTCTATGGTCTCTGAATCGCATTCATTACAGATTTTGGTTACCGACAGAGTCGTTTTACATGTCCTTAAGCGTAGATCGAGCGAGTAAAAAACTCGGCATAATCACTGGTCGGTTTACCTTGCTGCAGATAATGTAAAAATTTAATTAACCTCGGCGATTTGCCATTCGGAGCCGTCTACGATCTTTCCGGGAGCGTTGAACCGCGTTGTTTTATTTTTATTGTTCAGTTATTTTTAGAATTTCTTAATGAACAGACTGATTCAACGTACCGACCAATTGGTAGAAGTTTGTTTACCATGGACCCATCTTCCATCTTACATTATATTATTCACTGGTCGGTTACTCGGCCACAGAAAATATTACGATTTAATTTATCTCGTCGATTTTTCATTCGGAACCGTCTACGGTGTTTCAGGGCCCGTCGAAACCGCATTTATATTTTTATTTATTTATTTCTAGAATTTCTTAACGAACAGACTGATTCAGCGTACCGATCGATTGGCAGACGTTTGCTTGCCATGGACTCTGTATTACTCATTTTGGTTTCAACTTACATTATTTTGCTTTTCTTTAAATTTTAATTATGTCTCGACAGAACTTTTCCAACCCAATTAGTTTCCAGTGTTAAACGTAGATCGAGCTAGTAAAAAAAAACTTGGCAAACTCACTAGTCGATTTACATTGCTGCAGAAAATATAAAAATTCAATTTACCGCGTCGATTTGTCGTTCGGAGCCGTCTACGATGTTTCCGAAACCTTCAAACCGCATTCTTATATTTTAATTCATTTTTTTTATTTCTAGAATTAATGGACAGACTGATTCAACGTACCGATCAAATGGCAGACATTTGTTTACCATGAAGCCGATATAATTTTTTTTTAAAATAATCCTCACTGTCCTTAGTTAGAAATTTGCTCGATCGCCGTTGACACTTTTTGGAGATTTCCCCTGCAATGGAAAATCCACTACACTGTAAAAAGAAATTGTAAATTTAATGTACCGGACTGAAAGTTTTTATGCAACAACTGGCATGTCAAATTTAATGTACAATTATGATGAAAAATGTATATACTTTTTCATTGATATGAATAAAAATTATAAAAATTAAAGTACTTTCATAGTAAAATCAAAGTACATTATTAAAATAAAGTATTCCCAATGTTTTTATTGCACTGAACATTAATTTTTCATCACAATTATATATGAAATTTAATATACCTGTTTTTGCCTAATAACTTTCGATTCGGTACTTTTAATTTCATACGAATTTTTTTACAGTGTAACTGTTAGAAATTTGTTCGATGGTCCCTTTCGGAGATTTCCCCTGCAGTTGAAAATTCATTACCGTACCTTCTGTACACTGTGAAAAAATTTTGTTTGAAAATTAATGAACGGTATTGGAAGCTCTTTTACATTACCTGTTTCTGAAATGTCAAACACATGTGCGTTGCAATGTTACAGCAAATGCTCGTAAATTTCGAGCAAAAGATTTGTAATTTTAATATCTCATAGTATAATTTTACAAAAAAAGTACGTTAAGGGAGTCTTCTAGTGTGTTTGGTCAAATTTTTTTTTTTCATATTCTTATTCTTATAGTTTGGGGTCTTAATATTGAATTAATGTAAGTAATGGACGCAAATTTCAAGTTCCAGTACATTAAATTTACAATTTATTTGTACAGTGTAGTATTATCATTCACGCGATAATTATTGAATGATACTCTAAAGCCTTACCGTCGTTATTGCTCGCCAATTCATTCCTCTTTTAGACAGTCGAGTTTATACTATCTGGAATCGAGTGCAATGCGTCCTGAAGAGAACTGCTCGCAGAGAGGGAGTGAACCGAGTCAGAAAATGTTATAAACAAAATTTACCCCCATCATCCGTAGTTAGAAATTTGGTCGATGGCCCGAAACCCTTTCGGAGATTTTCCCTGCACTTGACAATTCACAAACCTACCCTCTGTAGTTTTATCAATCATGTGATAATTATTGAATGATACGCGAAATCCTTACTGCTCGCTAATTCATTCGTTTTAGAGACAGTCGAGTTCATACTATCTAGAATCGAGTGCAACTCGTCCTGAAGAAAACGCCTCGCAGAGAGGGAGTGAACGAGTCCGAAAGTGTTATAAACAAAATTTACCCCCATCATCCGTAGTTAGAAAATTGGTCGATGGCCCGAAACCTTTTCGGAGATTTTCCCTGCACTTGACAATTCACAAACCTACCCTCTGTAGTTGTATCATTCATGTGATAATTATTGAATGATACGCGAAATCCTTACTGATCCCTAATTCATTCGTTTTATAGATAGTAGAGTTTCTTTTTTTTATATTTGTTCAATTTTTTCCACCGTATACCCTTCTGGGTTTTTACGGAACCCCATCCCGATTCCCCCCTAGCACTCCCTACCCGCACCCAGCTGAGCTACCTAACTTCCAGTGCGTCCATAGCCGACTTAGCTACACTGTACCGCATTTGCCGGGGACACGGGGAAACTACGGAAAACGCGTGCCGGTACAGACAGCCATATTCTACTGATCCTCCGGTATTTTTGCACTTTGAGTAAAGTGCAGAAACACCAAAGTTTCAGAAGAAAGCGCCTCCCGCTCAACGGTCGATGCGCCAGCTAGCGCACGGCTAAGCGGTCACCCATCCAAGCACTGACCGCGAACGATCTTGCTTGACTTGGGAGACCACCGGAGCCGTGCGCCAACCGCGCATCAACCGCTGTCGGTCAGTGGAGTTTATACTATCTAGAATCGAGTGCAACTCGTCCTGAAGAAAACGCCTCGAAGAGAGAGAGTGAACGGGTCCGAAAATGTTATAAAAAATGTTACCCCTATCGTCCTTAGTTGGAAATTTAGCCGATGGCCCGAAACCCTTTCGGAGATTTCCCCTGCAGTTGACACTTCACAAACCTACCCTCTGTAGTTTTATCAATCATGTGATAATTATTGAATGATACGCGAAATCCTTACTGCTCGCTAATTCATTCGTTTTAGAGACAATTGAGTTTATACTATCTAGAATCGAGTGCAACTCGTCCTGAAGAAAACGCCTCGCAGAGAGAGAGTGAACGGGTCCGAAAATGTTATAAAAAAATGTTACCCCTATCGTCCTTAGTTGGAAATTTGGTCGAGGGCCCGAAACCCTTTCGGAGATTTCCCCTGCAGTTGACAATTCACAAACCTACCCTCTGTAGTTGTATCATTCATGTGATAATTATAGAATGATACGCGAAATGCTTACTGCTCGCTAATTCATTCGTTTTAGAGACAATTGAGTTTATACTATCTAGAATCGAGTGCAACTCGTCCTGAAGAAAACGCCTCGAAGAGAGAGAGTGAACGGGTCCGAAAATGTTATAAAAAAAATGTTACCCCTATCGTCCTTAGTTGGAAATTTAGCCGATGGCCCGAAACCCTTTCGGAGATTTCCCCTGCAGTTGACACTTCACAAACCTACCCTCTGTAGTTCTATCAATCATGTGATAATTATTGAATGATACGCGAAATCCTTACTGCTCGCTAATTCATTCGTTTTAGAGACAGTCGAGTTCATACTATCTAGAATCGAGTGCAATTTGCCCTGAAGAGAACTCCTCGCAGAGAGGGAGTGAAACGGGTTCGAAAATGTTATTAAAAAAATGGTACCCCTACCGTCCTTAGTTGGAAATTTGGTCGAGGGCCCGAAACCCTTTCGGAGATTTCCCCTGCAGTTGACAATTCACAAACCCACCCTCTGTAGTTGTATCATTCATGTGATAATTATTGAATGATACGCGAAATCCTTACTGCTCGCTAATTCATTCGTTTTAGAGACAGAATCGAGTGCAACTTGCCTGAAGAGAACTCCTCGCATAGAGGGAGTGAAACGGGTTCGAAAATGTTATAAAAAATGTTACCCCTACCGTCCTTAGTTGGAAATTTGGTCGAGGGCCCGAAACCCTTTCGGAGATTTCCCCTGCAGTTGACAATTCACAAACCCACCCTCTGTAGTTGTATCATTCATGTGATAATTATTGAATGATACGCGAAATCCTTACTGCTCGCTAATTCATTCGTTTTAGAGAGAATCGAGTGCAACTTGCCTGAAGAGAACTCCTCGGATAGAGGGAGTGAAACGGGTTCGAAAATGTTATAAAAAATGTTACCCCTACCGTCCTTAGTTGGAAATTTGGTCGAGGGCCCGAAACCCTTTCGGAGATTTCCCCTGCAGTTGACAATTCACAAACCCACCCTCTGTAGTTGTATCATTCATGTGATAATTATTGAATGATACGCGAAATGCTTACCGTCGTTACTGCTCGCTAACTCATTCTTCTTATAGACAGTGGAGTTTATAGTATCTAGAATCGAGTGCAACTCGTCGTGAAGAGAGCTCGTCGCGGAGAGGGAGAGAGCCGGGTCCGACTATCGATCGAGGCTTGAATAATTTCGCGAGGAGCTCTTTACCCACGCTGCACATTTCAGTTACTGATTGTACGTGAACGTGAAGAGCTCACGACGGTGTGCCTGCAACTTGCTACCGGGCCGCGGTGCGGTATCATCTCTCGATTCGCTCATTACTATTCAACGTAACCCAGATCGGAATAGGAGCGCTCGACCCTATGCTGCTCTCTCCCACTGTCTCTATTTTTTTTAGTCTGATCAGTTTGACGCGTGACACACGAGAATGAAAAAAAAGACATAGAATTCGCGACGGTGATGTTTCGCGATAATACATGATTTTCTTTTTCTTAACAGGGCTTTCAAAGAATTTATCCGAGAAATTATATTGAAAAATAAATTTTACCATTGAGAAGCAAATCGAAATACGTCGGGAGATCTGTGCAAGCCAACGAAGATTTTTTTTGTCTTTTTCAATCAAAAAGCGTCTGCACGGAATTATTTAGGAGACCGCAGTCGAGATTATTTTCGGGATATCAACACGACGAAAATTTTGTACGTGATCGATTCGGGGAATCGGGAATGTCTGTTGAATTATGGATGTAAATTTAATTTGGGGAAAACCATTATCAGATATTGATTCGATGGGTTTTGTATTATTATTTTTTATTTTGCAAGAAATCTATTTCAGTTGCATTTTATCGAGTGATCGTTTCATATTAAATTAGTCGGCTCCAAAAGTCGAAATTCGTTAGTTCTGGTCTATAAATTGAATTTCATATATTTGCCGTTAAGATGTATTTTATCCTTTTATATTGTATTAATCTTGGATTTTATTTTGTTTTTTTTTTTTTCATTTTTGCAGGAGACGAAGAGGCCATCGAAGGAGATGCAGGTGACAATCGCACGACAGTTGGGCCTCGAGCCAACGACAGTCGGTAACTTCTTCATGAACGCGCGACGACGCTCGATGGACAAGTGGAAAGACGAGGATCCGAAAAATCAGTCCGTCGACGAGGGACAATTGTCGCCGAGCCTCGGGATAAGTCCACGCCAAGCGACCGACGTTTTGTGACATACGTCCGACCACGAGGAATATCACGACGAGTCACCCGAGGAGGATCTTCCCTTCTCGTAAATTATTTCTTTCGTTTCGTCGAACGAAACGTCGTCGGGAAGCTTCGCATTGACAGTGAATTCTGATCGAGCGAGCGTTCAGCACCGAAGAAAAACAAAAAAAGAGAGCGAAGCGGGAGGCCTTAGATTTCAGGTTTTTTACACGTTCGTCAGAACAATCGCAATAAGGAGCCTCTCCGCATGCTGTTCGTAAGAAAGAGAGAGAGAAAAAAAAAAATAAGAGACAACAAAATATCGGTCAGAACGCCACGGTCAATGTTGAGCTCCAAGCTGCCACGAAAGACTGCTCGTACATTTGTAAATCTCTCGAGCGAGTGAGAAAACTCTCGATCATCTCCATGCTTCTAAAGTTACTAGAGTAGTGCCATAATTTGCCATAGTAGGCTGTGTAAGTTTAATCCTCGTACTGTTCGTCATCGACTCGTGACGACGAAATTGTTTTACGTATCGTTCTAGTCTGTACAGCTCGATTTTTTTTTAAATCTTGATCGTCACCGGTGAATTTCTTTTTAATCGTCAGATCGACGATCACAAACATGTTCTAGTCAAAATTCGATTAAGACGTTCTTTTCAGTGGTTGCAATTTTTCAATTCGCAAGCGGAGAGGATTAACGCGTGGTTTTCTTTTTTGTTGTTGTTGCGGGGACGCGAGCATATCCGGTAGTTCCTATATACGACGGGTGGAAAAACTATTGACAGAGCTGCGCGAATTGAAATAATGCCGTTGTTCAGCACGCAATAATTATGAAGTTTTTTTTTTTAAGTAAGTTTCCTCTTTTTGCGATAAGCCTAGTTGTCCGTAGTCTTATTTGTATAGTTCTGTTTGTTATGCATGTGAACGATGATCGGGAGACGTAGAGAGAGATGTGGGAAAAAAAATGGCCGAGCAACTAGTGGCAGCGGGCGATATAAACGAAAGCAATAAAAGACTCGTCAATTCCTCGCTGGTCACCCAACACAGTGAAACAATTATAAAAAAAAACAAACAAACAAACAAAAATCACACGTGCGATCACGGTGCTACCACGGACGTCGCACGTGTGTAAACCAAGTGATATATTTAAAAAAAAATACTAATTTATCAACGTGGACGCTGCAAGGTGCGAGAGTTAAATTTTTAATAGGCTCGCGAGTGTTGACCGGTGAGAGACACTGCGCTCCTCGCTCCACCGCACTTCAGCATAGTGTGCCGGTGCCATGCTGTGCTATTGTAAATACCAAAACTTTTATTACGTAAAAATAACAAAACAAAAAAAATAACAAAGAATTAACAAATGAATGAAACGCGGCGTTGTTGTTTTAGCTAGATCAAAGTACGAATGATGAGAAATTATTACGTACGTAACGGCGGCATCACCCCGAAACGGAGGGGCATGGCTCGTCTGGAAGCACAATTTTTTTTAATCGACTCGATTCGCTTCGGAGCAAAAACGACCATGAAAAAAAAAAATAATCAATTTTTATGTACCGTGTTACGAATGTTAATTTTAATTTTTAGATGCTTCGAGCTAATTCTTTGTAATCGTTAGTAAGTTTTTGTCACTGGCGAAAGCATTTTTTTTTTTTTTTTCTTGAGAAAACGTAGTGTCCAGACTGAGTCCCAAGCTTCTGGGTCTCGAGGGATGATGGCGATACCGGTGAATATCCGATGAAACGTGATGCCCGATGCTCGTGAGAGTGAAATACTCAGTATAAATAAAAGTTTATTAAATCGTTCGCAGCACCAAACCAAATTCGAGAAGAAATCAATGAGAGCGAAGAGAAGAAGAGTGTGCGAATTGAATAATGTTTGAATATGAGCTGTTTTGCATGGTTGGATGATGTGGTAAGAAACAAGCGAGACGGGGATCGTCGTGTCACTGTAAAGAAAAATAATAATAATAAAAAAAAAAATAAGACAAGAAAACAAAATTCATCGTACCAAAACGCGGCCGTCTTGGCCGACGGATTAAGATCATATATAGTACAAAGTAAACATATACTAATTGTAACGTTGGTTTAATTAGTAATAAGAGACAAAAATATGGGCGGGTCGTCGCTGTTCGTGAAGTTGTGAGAGAAAAAAAAAAAAAAAAAAAAAAAAAAAAAAAACAAGTGCTATTTAATGAAGACAACGGAATTTCGGATCTGCGAACTAGGCTCCTTCATTGTTATAACCACGAAACTCATGGAAAAGTGTTCTTGTAAAGACGAATGGGTTTACGGTAGGAATTGAGCAATAAAATGAAGAAGATAAGGCAAGCTCCGTGACGAGTCGAGAAAAATGTTGCCCTGCGGTCGCGTCGTGTGCCTCACTTTCATTTATACTCGTCAATATAGCAAAGTTGCATACATTTTTATTTTAATCGATAAAACTCAGTTCCACTAGACAATTCGTTTATTTTTGTAAAAAAATTAGATTTTCAATTCAATTTTTAACTGAGCCACGATACTCTTGCGGTATCCTTGCAAATACTGTTAATATATTTTCCGTCAATTTCAACTCGAGAGCAAAACAAAAAAAAAACAAAAAAAACATTTGTATGCCACCTCCTCTGTTAGCACGCAGCCCATGTTCGATCGAAGTTGATCGAGACCACAAGCGCGCGGATTCGTAACGCGCAAAATCCGGGATTACAAACACGATGACACGCACACGGAAGCGTCGCGTGTGACTCAATTTAGCAAACACGCAACCACACACATACAGAACGTCACAAGGACATGATAAATAAAAAAAAAAAAAAACGAAGAGAAAGGTCGCGAAGCGAAAAATGCGGCGTCTCGTCGCCTCATATGTAATTGTATAATATTCTGTAAATACAATTAATTGCGAGAAAGAAGTTTATTATTATTATTATATAATTGCGAATATTATTGCCATTATTACTATTATCGAACGATCATGATTAATATATAAATATATATTAACACGAGATGTTTTTTGTTAAGTGACAAAAAGATAAACGTAGGTAGTTCAACACTCCCGACACACGTACATAGAGACTCGAAAGATCACACGAGAGAGACGCAGTAAAAATGGTAGAAACAGATAAATAAAAATCTTGTATTAACTTATTGACAAACTGGACATACACACACACACACTCAGATACACAACATAAAAGTTAAACGACAAGAAAAAAAAAAACATAGTATTTAATATATTGATAATGATTAATATATAAATATTAAATGAATAATATATTAAATGATTATATAAAAACAAACGACGGAAGGATGGATGAGAATGGTGAGGATAGACGCGATAGAGACGCGTCGAGCCGATCAACCATCCTTCGGGGGGAACAGATTGACGTGACGTCAACAATTAATTAATTGAACAATTAATTAATAGTATTGATTACGTTGTAATAAAAATTGATAATCTATTTATATATATTATTGGTAAAAGTACGTGAATTACGTGAGAGGTTTGAAAGAAGTGAAAGAAAAATAAAAAATAAAAAAATTAACGAGAGAAAAACAGAGTTTCGCGAACGGGAGCTCGGAACGATGATTGTTTAGTCGACGCTCCTGGATTTCATAGGGGAAAAATCTATTTCTGATCCGTGTGTGTATACGTGTGTTTTTTATATGCAATGGGATATATAACTGAAACTTATTATTGCCGCAAATTTTACGACGGAGATGAAAAAAAAAAAAAACCATAAGAACACTAAGACTTAACGCCGAGGTTTCGAGATTGATCGTCGATGACGTTTGGTCGCGTTGCGTTTCACTGCTCGCTAAATCACCGGCTGCTAAAATCATTATTACCCTAGGAGATTGACGAATTTAGAGAATTAAAAAAAAATGTTTCGATAACCTTTAGTCGTTATATTCCAGGTGGAAAAAAAGATTAGTTACAAATCTATCATATCTGTGCATTTGGTCATATTGAGATAGTGTAAGGTCCGATATATAGTTTAACTATTTATAAACAGCAGTTTATTGGTGCTCTCGCGCGCTCAAAGTGGTTTCGTAATACTTTTGTTTTTATTTTATTTTATTTGGTTTCATGTTCGAAAGTAAAAAAAAAAAAAATTCGTACAGGAAAATATCCCATTTTCTCTTCTCTATTCTTCTCTTTTGTATGTAAACGAAAATCATAAAATTTGAGCGATGTTCGTTTGCGGCCCGATTGCAGACACTGACAGACAGATAGAGGTAGACCATCAATTAGTGAATTGTCTCCTCGATATTGTATTCGTTTAATAATACATTGAAAATTGTTATTTTCCCGTCTGTCCGACGCGCAACGCCGAGCGTCCCTCATAGTTATCTTATGAGGAGTCTGCGAGTGTCGAGTGAAGAGAAAATATTCGTCTATGACCAAAGCCCATATATGGTGTAATGGAACTAATTTTTTTTTTCTTCGATCTCGAATTTCGACGATATTTTAATACTCGCGATCGATTAGGCAATACTTAAAAAGCTTCTCGCATTCCAAGAAACGCTACATTCCAGTATGGGACTGAAAAGAAAAAGAAAAATACCTTTTAATAGTTTACCGCGAATTTAATGATCGTTTTTTTTTTATTATTGTGCGGTGGTCTGTACAGTCATCCAACCGCGTTCCGGACAATACAAAAGTTTTGAGACACAGTTTCTCGATGCTTTGTATTATTCGTGAAGATAAGATATTTTTCTAAGCTCGTTGGTTCGCCGGTTAATTCAATCTCCATCTGTTCAATGAAAACTCGGCTCCGTTAATCGATGCATGTAAAAAAAAGAGAGAAAAAGTGACAACAAATTGTAAAGATTAAAGGTATATTTATATTGATACTTAAACACATATCCAACGGATTAGAGACTAACGACGACAACGTACAATACGATTTTTCTTCGAATTGTTAGAATCCGCGTCTTGTGTCACGCAGATGTTCTTTTAATTAATTATTTCGGTAAACGGCCATTGTTTTTTTTTTTTTTTATTTTCTTAATTTCTCACACTCGTCACCTCGAATTTTATATCCAATCGAGCAACAGATTCCTGAGAGAAAGGGGTGTCCGAGAGTGGATTGAATGAGTTTGATGAAGAGGAAAAAAAAAAAAAACAAAGGGGCAACTAACAGACCGGAAATCAGAGGGAAATTTCGAAATGTCGCTACACTCAGTGTGCCGTATTAAATGTGGTATAACATTCGGTTTGTAGATCTTCATTGGAGCAACACGGCGGTAAAACAAGGATTAAAAAAAAAACAATGAGAAGTAACAGTTCGCACGACAATAAGGTATCGAATAGTTAACGAGAGGAAAAATAATGTAAAATACAAATGCAAACCAAGGTATACATTATTATATTTATTATATTACGAGAATCATCGTACAGACGCGCAGGGCGATGTATGCGAGGGGGGCTGTTGAGATGAGTGGACGAAGAGATTGAGATTAAGCGAAATACAAATGTGAACTCTTGTGCTTTTCGCTTACGATCAAGGGCCATGACAAGTGTGGGGTATCCAAAAAAACTATCTCTCTCTCGTATGTGTTGAAAGAAAAAAAAAATAGAACAAATGAAAAGGAGAATGAAGAACACGAGCAAAACGACTCGCTGTAGATTTATAAATAAAAAAAAAAAACTATAAATAAATAAATACTAGAGCGCGACAGTACCAAAGAATTTGCGAATGGGTGACTGGCCGTTTTAGTGGAGACTACACGGTAGGTGAGATCGAATCGGTGGAGAGTTCACGTGAAGATAAAAAAAATACCAAAGGATACATAAAAGTAGCGTACTCGAGATATCCATTATTTATTATTGTTTGTATGAATTGTCTACCGATGAGAGAACGTGGTTATGAACCAGGCATTTATTGAGAAAAAAAAAACAAACTATTATTATTATTATTATTATTATTATTTCTTGTACTTAGACGAAATTTGTACATGCTGGAATCGGATTAGAAAATATTTGTTCATTGAGATTATCATTCGGAATCGATCATTAGTAATCTCGAGTTATCTCCGAGTCGGGAGGGTCACGGCGTATCTCAAAACTATTTTCACATAAATTATGATTTTTGAAGAAAAAAAAAAAAAAAGAAAGAGAGCAAAGAAATTTCTCTCGTCACTGTCGTCGACGTGAGAGAGGAAAGCTCGTCAAGCGAACGCGATGACTCTCCCGTGGGATTAACGATTTCGATTCGATTCCAACATAAATAATGTGTACCTATGTAATAGACACATTGATGAATTCAAGACGTGAACAACTGTAAACTACTGTAAACTACAATGTTACTTACGTTTTACGAAGAGCTTATTGTAGTCAAGAATTATTAAACACAATTTAAGACGTAAAGGTATATTTGAGTGTAGCACTGAACAAAACAAACAAGCAAGCGAAGAAGAAAAAGTAACTTGAAAAAAAAAAAAAAAAGAAGAAGAAAACCTCTTTACACTTTTGCACGAAACGTGTGTTGTACTTAACTGAACTATTGACGAAAGAAAAAAAAATTGTAATTAACGTTTTATTACTTAGCAATTAAAACTTAATTTATTTATGATTCGTCGAGTCGCCTGTGTTACCTTCGCAATTTTTATTCTTACTTTTCCGCTCTCATTTTTCTCGGATCATTTTTTTATTGTCGGGATATAACAATCGTTTGGGCGAGTGGTATCGATGAAAATGTAACGAGCGGAGTAGAGATAACGATTTTATTTTCCGAAACTCTCGTGACAATGTGTAATATATAGATTTTTTTTAAAATACGTTTGTGGATTTTTTTAAAAGGGGCGATTTAATTACGATCGTTCAGCCGGCGAAGGCGGGAATACCGGTTATCGCTCTGCCGAGAATTAGAGCGTGGACGTCGTCCGTTCCTTCGTAGGTCACGACTGATTCCAAATTTGTCATGTGTCTTATTATGTGGTATTCGTCGGAGATGCCATTCGCGCCGAGCATTTCACGCGCCACTCTTGCAATGTTCAAAGCTTTGCTAGCTGAATTTCTCTTTATCAGAGATATCATTTCTGGAGTTACTCTGAAACATAAAATACGTACGAATATTTGGTATAGATATTTTTAAACATTCATCTATTAATAATCGACGAGCATGAGATTCGCCAATTCGACAAATATAAAAAAAAATCGTTTTAGATATTGAAGGATTTAGATATCGAACGTGTACCTTCCCTCGTCTTTGAGCCTTCCGACTCGAAGACACGCCTGGAAACCCGTAGCTATTTCCATCATCATATCAGCCAATTTTTTTTGCACCAATTGATTCGCTGCCAATGGCCTGTTGAATTGTCTTCTGTCGAGAGTGTATTGCGCCGCCAATTTCATACAAGTTTCCGCGGCTCCCAGAGCGCCCCAGGCGATCCCGTAACGTGCGCCGTTTAGACATCCGAAGGGTCCCTTGAAAAAAGTGGGAATAATAATTTTACATCTCGAGAATAATAATTGTACATCTCAAGAATAATAATTGTACATCTCAAGAATAATAATTTTCCATCCCCAGAATAATAATTTTACATCCCAAGAATAATAATTTTACATTTCGAGAATAATAATTGTACATCTCAAGAATAATAATTTTCCATCCCCAGAATAATAATTTTACATCCCAAGAATAATAATTTTACATTTCGCGAATAATAATTGTACATCTCAAGAATAATAATTTTCCATCTCAAGAATAATAATTTTCCATCCCCAGAATAATAATTTTACATCCCAAGAATAATAATTTTACATTTCGAGAATAATAATTGTACATCTCAAGAATAATAATTTTACATCGCAAACTAGTAATTTATCATCTCGAGGAATAATAATTTTACCGCACTGTAAATATTGTAACAAATTGTATTGTAGTGACTGGTGTTGGGTAGATGTGAAGATGGACTAGTGACGAAAGGCACAGTCGACAATGTCTGACGAAATTATTTTTGTAGACTTAGCGGATTGTAATTTTTTTCGTTTAAATCTTGAATTATGGAGAGCACGAGTCAGCGACAATTTGGTGTCGGATAGTTAGTGTATTGGATGGTACGATTGGAAAATTGTTACTTGCTTTCAGACCCTCGACATTGGGCAAAAGATTCTCAACCGGCACGACGACGTCATCCATGAGAATCATTCCGGTCGTCGAGGCCCTTAAGGACAGTTTTCCCCGAATAACCGGAGTGCTCAGACGATCCCCGCTTTCCTTTCTCTCGACGATGAATCCTCGAATTTTGCCGTCTTCGCACTTTGCCCAAACCACCGCGACATCGGCCACCGGAGAATTCGTGATCCTACATTTTTTTATCACAAAATTTAGAGCCTCTGCTTCAAAATCTTTTTTATTCCAGAAGCCAGTGGAACAGTTTTTTTAAAAATCTATCCGTAAAAAAATACTAGCCATGTCTTGCTGCCACGGAGTTTGTAAACTTTTTTATCGGCGTCATAGGTCGCTCGGCTTTCCATAGATCCGGGATCGCTACCGTGATTCGGTTCGGTAAGTCCGAAACAGCCGATCAAATCACCGCTGACTAAATTTGTTTTTAGTTGCATTAATGGAAATATTAAATTAACGAATATTAAATTAAGGTAGTCGGAGCGGTACAATCCCGCCAAACGTGAGTTTCAGGGAAAAATTCAAACATTTCTCGATGGGATAAAAATCTGAGAAAAATCAACCATACGGGAGGTGCTGCAAATACTGTTTTTATGTAATAATAATTCAAAAGTGTTATTGACAAATTAACGATAAAAATAATTGTTCAACAAATTACCCGGCAACTGAACTATTTTTTTCCATAAAAATGTTTCGTTTATTTTTCTAAATACTTTGAAAATAATCTGTGAAAATCGCGTTTATTCAATGTTCAAGCTGTAAAGAAACGCAATTTCACAGATAACAAGTAAATAAATAATTATAAAAAATTCTGAAAAAATGCATACGTATTCAGAAAAATAAACCAATCATTTTCACGAAGGAAAAGTAGTTAAGGTGCCAAGTAATTTGTTTAATAATAATCCTTACCTCCAACTTGTTAATAAGAAATTGGAATCATTATTTCACAAAAACAATCTTTGCAGCACCTCCCATATACCTGATTTTTGTTTTTCAAATTTTTATCCCATCGAGAAGTATTCGAAATTTTCTCTCAAACTCACGTTTGGCGGGACTGTACAGCTCAGACTACCTTCAGAGAATACGTCACACAACGGATTTTTTACGTTTGAAACTAAAAATCACAAGTGTTATAAAGCAATGAATACGGTTTTTTAAGAGAATTTCTAATAATTTTTTCCCCGCATGGATTCCGAGATACATGAGCTTAAAATTGTGTCAAAGTGAAATGTTTGAAAAGCAACATTTTTTTTTAAATATACATTTCCAGACTACTGTATTAGATTTTTTTCCAAAATAAAATTGCAACATTATTACGGAAGCATTTAAAAAAAAATCGAGATGTGCCCATAAATTTTCGAAGATATTACGAGTTGAAGGAGCTTCGAACCTGGATATGATTAGATACCTAGGCCTCAACCATTGCTAGCGAAATGCCCCCCCACCAGCTCCCACCATTATGAAACGGCGATCTGTGACGTATTCCCTTAAGGTATCACTTGCGGACAGCCTGAGCCCACGTGGGTTCGGAGAGAATTGAAAGAGGAATTGCAAACACTTCTCTAATAAAGATTGATTTTGCATAATAATTGCAAAATGTTATTAACAAATTAACGAAAAAAAAAAAATTCCCAATAAATCACTAGGCACCTAACTTTATTTTTTATGAAAACGATTTGTTAATTTTTCTGAATACGTATGAATTTTTTCAGAATTTCGTGTAATTTTTGTAAATCGCGTTTTCACTTAATAAAAAAACCTAATTTTCAAAAATTACACAAAATTCTGAAAAAATGCATACGTATTCAAAAAGATTAACAAATTGTTTTTACATGAACTACTTTACTTTAACTTAATAAACTACTTAACTTTAACTAAAAGTTAAGTTGCCGAGGGATTTGTAGAACAACTTTGTTTAAATTCATTTGTTAATAACATTTTGTAATTATTATTATGGAAAATCAATCTTTTCAGCACCGTCCATATGCTTGATTATTTTTCAGATTTTTATCCCGTCGAGAAGTGTTCGCAATTCTCTCTGAACTCACGTGGGCTCAGGCGATCCGCCAGTACTACCTTGACTCGTTGAATAAATTTAATCTCACTCAGTTTCGGTAAGAATCGATCTTTCTGTTCCGCGCTTCCGTACGCGTCTATCGCGTGGGCCGCAAGCGATTGCACCGAAAAGGCAGATCTGTACCCGCTGTCGACCGATTCGACTTCCCTCATGAGCAGACCATAAGCGACGGAGGACACTTCAGCCGAGCCGTATCCCTTTACCGTGCTCGCCAACACTCCCAACTGTCCGAACTCCTTCATTATCGCCTTGTCGAAAAATTCGTTCCTGTAACCCTCGGTGACCCTCGGCATGAGTTTCTCCTGGCAATAAGATCTGAACTGATCTCTAACCATTATCTCGTCTTGAGTGAATTGTCCTTCCATATTCAGAGGATCCTGCCAGTCGAACGAACCTGCAATCACACGTCGATCATTAAAGCTAAGCAAATAACAAATTTCTACCTTACCGACGGATCTATGGATCACAAAATCCAGCTATGGCGATCGTCGCGCCATCTGCAGGCGAATAGGCTTGTTCTTTACAAAACTCCCAATGTATCTTCGTAAGATAAGAGGCTCAGACTGAATTGCAAAACCCACAGTGGCCTCTTTGTTTTCGTGGAGATTGGATCGATCAAACAATGATCTAGAGATACCCTAAAAAAAGGAATTAACGATTCGACTTACTTTTTCCTCCGAGGCAAGTAGAAACTGAGATCGCTGATGGGCCAGAGGGGGACATTTAAGAAAAATATAGTGACAGTGAGAGATTCGATCATTTTATTTAAAATATCCATGATCCATGGATCAGATGATTGTTTATCGATATTAAAAATTATAACTTTCACTATCTTATCTATACACGTATAAATATATTTTTTTTAAGGATACATCTCGTAGATTCGAGCCGGCTAATTTTTCCGAACTTCAGCAGCAAAGCATGAGTGCGTAACGCCATGTTGAGGCCAGAAAAAATGTGTGAAAGAATTCGACTCGTCGACTCTTATCGTCCGGGCGCTTCGCGAGAAACTGAACAGTCTCTGCGGGCTCGACGGAACGCTCGCCGTTATCACATGACCCTCCGAACCTCCAGATTGCGTTGGTGTATGTCAGTTTTGATCATTGTTAACACAGGATTACACGTCGTATCGCTACGGTAGACGACGATCAACAAGAGTCGGAGTAAGTCCACGGTATTAAAATAGCTGCTGGGAACGAGGTTTAGAGAAAGGAGAGAGCGTGGATAATTCATTGGAAAGCCTTGTCGATATTTCGCATCTCTGCAAAACACTATTTTTTTTTTTTTTTTTTTTTTGCAGACCTTAATAACATTTCTAAGGAACAACGTCGAATTTCGGGGTTTCAGTCATACTTGAATTTCCAGAGTCTCGTACTTTAATATTTTAATTAGAGCAGTAACAATACGCTCCGGGCATGACAAAAAAACAACTTGTTTTTTTTATTCCAGTGTTCGTTTGAATAATTATAATTAGATTTCGATCCGGCATATTGCCTAGGGAGCTTAAGTTTCCGTTTGATGTCATTTACATCAACAACACGGAGATTATTATCTACTCGCCGAGGGAATTCGACTGCAGGTATGCTACAAAACAACAGAGCGACTTTTCTTCTAATTAAAACTGTATTTCACCGAACACTCTTTACCCTTTGTATTCCCATGACAAATTCATGATTAAATAACATTGAAACATTGCACGCTTGCTTTGCTCGACTGTCTGCGAGTCTCTGATTACATCGCGTTCAAGTACAGCGTTTGTCGTTATAATTTAATATTCTATATCGTCACCTATACATTTTCTACAAATTCTCAATAGAATTAAATAAGAGCACTGTGATTGCACTATAGTTTTTTTTTGGACAAGATTTTTATTATTAGGATCTATAGATCGTAACCGGTCGCGAGTCGCTGATTACATCGAGTTCAATTAGAGCATTCGTCGTTGTAATTTAATATTCTATATTGTCACCTACACATTTTCTACAAATTCTCAATAGAATTAAATAAGAGCACTGAGATTGCACTATAGTTTTTTTGGACAAGATTTTTATTATTACGATCTATAGATCATAACCGGTCGCGAGACGCTGATTACATCGAGTTCAATTAGAGCATTTGTCGTAATTTTATATTTTATATTGTCACCTATACATTTTCTACAAATTCTTAATAGAATTAAAAAAGAGCACTGAGATTGCACTATAGTTTTTTTGGACAAGATTTTTATTATTACGATCTATAGATCATAACTGGTCGCGAGTCGCTGATTACATCGAGTTCAATTAGAGCATTCGTCGTTGTAATTTAATATTCTATATTGTCACCTATACATTTTCTACAAATTCTCAATAGAATTAAAAAAGAGCACTGAGATTGCACTACAGTTTTTTTTGGACAAGATTTTTATTATTACGATCTATAGATCGTAACCGGTCGCGAGTCGCTGATTACATCGAGTTCAATTAGAGCATTCGTCGTTGTAATTTAATATTCTATATTGTCACCTACACATTTTCTACAAATTCTCAATAGAATTAAATAAGAGCACTGAGATTGCACTATAGTTTTTTTGGACAAGATTTTTATTATTACGATCTATAGATCATAACCGGTCGCGAGACGCTGATTACATCGAGTTCAATTAGAGCATTTGTCGTAATTTAATATTTTATATTGTCACCTATACATTTTCTACAAATTCTTAATAGAATTAAAAAAGAGCACTGAGATTGCACTATAGTTTTTTTGGACAAGATTTTTATTATTACGATCTATAGATCATAACTGGTCGCGAGTCGCTGATTACATCGAGTTCAATTAGAGCATTCGTCGTTGTAATTTAATATTCTATATTGTCACCTATACATTTTCTACAAATTCTCAATAGAATTAAAAAAGAGCACTGAGATTGCACTATAGTTTTTTTGGACAAGATTTTTATTATTACGATCTATAGATCATAACTGGTCGCGAGTCGCTGATTACATCGAGTTCAATTAGAGCATTCGTCGTTGTAATTTAATATTCTATATTGTCACCTATACATTTTCTACAAATTCTCAATAGAATTAAAAAAGAGCACTGAGATTGCACTATAGTTTTTTTGGACAATATTTTTATTATTACGATCTATAGATCATAACCGGTCGCGAGACGCTGATTACATCGAGTTCAATTAGAGCATTCGTCGTTGTAATTTAATATTCTATATTGTCACCCATACATTTTCTACAAATTCTCAATAGAATTAAATAAGAGCACTGTGATTGCACTATAGTTTTTTTGGACAAGATTTTTATTATTACGATCTATAGATCATAACCGGTCGCGAGACGCTGATTACATCGAGTTCAATTAGAGCATTCGTCGTTGTAATTTAATATTCTATATTGTCACCCATACATTTTCTACAAATTCTCAATAGAATTAAATAAGAGCACTGTGATTGCACTATAGTTTTTTTGGACAAGATTTTTATTATTACGATCTATAGATCATAACCGGTCGCGATTCGCTGATTACATCGAGTTCAATTAGAGCATTCGTCGTTGTAATTTAATATTCTATATTGTCACCTATACATTTTCTACACATTCTAAATAGAATTAAATAAGAGCACTGAGATTGCACTGTAGTTTGTTTGGACAAGATTTGTATTATTACGATCTATAGATCATAACCGGTCGCGATTCGCTGATTACATCGAGTTCAATTAGAGCATTCGTCGTTGTAATTTAATATTCTATATTGTCACCTATACATTTTCTACAAATTCTCAATAGAATTAAATAAGAGCACTGTGGTTGCACTGCAGTTTGTTTGGACAAGATTTTTGTTATTACGATCCATAGATCGTAACCGGTCGCCAGTCGCTGATTACATCGAGTTAAATTAGAGCATTCGTCATTGTAATTAAATATTCTATATTGTCACCTATACATTTTCTACAAATTCTCAATAGAATTAAATAAGAGCACTGTGGTTGCACTGTAATTTGTTTGGACAAGATTTTTATTATTACAATCGATAAATCGTAACCGGTCGCTCGTCGAGTCGGTGTATAGTCGCAACATCTATTTCGCGCGTGGCAAATTAGGCACCATTGGTATTGTATAGTAAGACTAAAAAATAAAACGTTTTTACACCAATAATTCAATCGAAAACTGAACCCACAGGCTTCCAGCATATCGATCGTTTCCATTGCGTTACGATTTTTATAATTACGATCGATAGATGGTAACCGATCCGTAACGAGTCTATATATATATAGTCACAACAGGTATTCTGTAGGTGGGAAATTAGGCACCGTTGGTATTTTATAGTGAGACTAAAAAATAAAAAGTTTTTTGACCAAAAGTTCAATCGAAAACTGAACCCACATTCTTCCAACATATCGATCGTTTCGATTGTCTTACGATCGATTACAAATCGATCTGCGATTGTCTTACGATCGATTACAAATCGATCTGCGATTGTCTTACGATCGATTACAAATCGATCTGCGATTGTCTTACGATCGATTACAAATCGATCTGCGATTGTCTTACGATCGATTACAAATCGATCTGCGATTGTCTTACGATCGATTACAAATCGATCTGCGATTGTCTTACGATCGATAACAAATCGATCTGCGATTGTCTTACGATCGATTACAAATCGATCTGCGATTGTCTTACGATCGATTACAAATCGATCTGCGATTGTCACAGTACATACATTTTTTTTATTCGGTACATCGATTCACTTAAACAGTTAAAATATCGATTTATCGTTCATCGTGTAGACAAAGGAACTACTTTTCTAGATATTGCCATGTAGTATAACTTTTGTACAGCCATAAATGTCGGATGGTTGGATCGTATGCGCCCCTAGTGCGTGGGTCGACTGCGCATTCTCCGTTATCGATCCTTCCTCGCCGCGTTCGCGTGGCACGAGGAAAATTAACCAATGTTTCTTTAGGCACACGCACGAAGGGGTGTCGCGGAAACGATGGCATACTTTAACTCTTTGTTCCGACTCGCCGCATAGTTGTCAATCGGAAAGAGAGTTATTAGGGCCTTTTCGGCGAGCGTGTACGTTTGCACTCTGTAGCTTTTTTTTTCTTTCTAATAACACGGTCATGTTTCCTTTATGATCGATTGGACGATATATTTCGTGTACACGCCGATCCACGAGGCCTCGAAGTACATGCGGTACGATTTAACTCGACTGTGCAGGAGCCCATACGCCACTCTTGCGGAATTTCTCTCACACTATCAACGCGTCGTCCTTCGCGTCGGGTCCATCCGGCAGTCGCTGACTGAAAACCCGAACGTTGTAACATACGTATCCCAACGCTTCCGTGCAGGGTCGAACAATAGCGTGGACGAAGGCCGTGAAAAATGTTCTCGTTGCCGCGCAAGTGATCTTCCAGACACGCAAGCACGGAGCCATGCACCATATATGCTGCAATTAATCAATTAATCGATTAACACATTGTATATGTCATAAAAATTATAATTGTAATGATAATTATAAAATTATAATTGTAATGATGATTATAAAAATTATAATTATAATGATGATTATAAAAATTATAATTATAATGATATTTATGAAAATTATAATTATAATTATAATTATAATTATAATTATAATTATAATTATAATTATAATTATAATTATAATTATAAATTATTTAGATGATTAGGGTAAAAGTGGTGAACATGGCCCAACGCAATTATCGTGTAAATAAATTAGTTACCGACCGAGGAACATTCACAAGTTTGACCCTGTAAAGTATTGGTTTGTGCGATTGATTAGATACGAGCAGCGGCATCGACTTACCTGAAACGACAGACAGGCAAAGGTGCAACCGAGAAAGAGCGCCAGCAGCGGTGCGATGAGAACCGAGAGGAATATGTAGCAACATCCCCTGGACAATCTAAAACAGTGGCTGCTCAGTCGCCAGGCGCACTCAGGACTGCGAATTCCCTCAGGTTCGCCGATGACGTCATCCCACATTACCTGCTCAGGATTTAAAAAAAAAATGGCGTCAACAATATTTTACAACGTACATTACGATGTCTAAAGCGATAAATAAACTTTATCTTTTTGATCAAAATATTTGAAAAGTTTCCAGACACTTATCATTTTTTTTCTGCTTTATCGACCGTACAAACCTGCAGATGCTGATTGAGATTGTTTGGGTCCCGATCCTCGAAATCGACGGCGGTCTCGGCCCCCGTCGATGACTCCGGTTTGTCCATTACTCGGCGATGAAAGTTCGTCAAGGCTGGTGTTGTGCATGAGAAAACATTTTTTAAACGACCGAACATTATATTAATTCGACGGATACTTTTATCTTCTTGCCGATAATGATGTTTTTTAGTTGAAATTTTTTGTATTATTTTTTATTTTCAAGTTAGAGGGTATTGTGAAAAATCGCTCGCGACAAAGTCCACGGCCATCGCGAACGCTCGACTGACTACGCGGGAGAGTCTATAAGTCGGGAGCGTACGAGGCCGGAAACGTTTCATTGATTGGGCTGTACATTAAATAATAAAGCTTATAGCAACCCGCCTCTCTTCAGAGTCAAGAATCAAACGGTATGCGCGCAACTTTGCACTTTCATCATAATGTTTCACGATAGCTCACGAGGTCGTGGTTATAAGCGTTCCTTCATTGGTTGACATTGGTCGAACATTTGCACTTTCGCCCGTTTATTTACGCGCAACGAGGGACGAAAATATACCCTGTGATCAAAAACGCTATTAATTATCCCTTTCGAAGTTGATACGAAAGTTACATAGCTTCTTCCGGTTATAAACCTTTACATAATTATTGTACAAGTCTGTGTATTCAGTCTTTGAACTATGACGAATTCTTAAACTTTGTCGCTGTGTGAATTCTCAGTTCCACAAAAAAAAAAAAAAAAAAAAAAAAAAAATACAAAAGAGTTATGTGAGTGAATTCCCTCATTATTATTCATTTGCAATTCTGATTAATTGTGGTCGCAGGCAAACCAAGAATGTTTGCATTTCAATTTCAAAGAATCATTATCATTGACAATAAGACTTTGTTATTTCTTGTCAGTAAAGTGCGCGATCGTCAGTATTTTTTATCAGTCACGACGTCTTAAGTTTGGAACAACTGTTGCTGGTAAAAATAGCTATGAATGTTGGTGATTCAAGAGACAAATGTTAGCCGACAGTGCCACGAAACAGATTTAACACAATAGTTGAAAAGTTTTTCAATGGTAGTAACTTACGAAAAAAAACTCGTTTATTTCGTGTCTCTGGACAAAGTGATCGCACTTACCAGTATCCTCGATTGAATTTTACGATCTTCGTTTCCCTCAATCAAAACACCATTGAAAATTGGACGATTCTGTACGTGTACCCGACAACAGTTTCATTTGTTGTAAGAGTAGTTCAAGAAAATAAATTTAACGTGAATATGTATTTTTTTTATTCTTGACGAATGGTAGTAATGAGCTGTAGCTCATTGAGTCCGGACGTACGGTGAGCCGGTATAGGCTGGAAGGTCCGGCAAAGGTGGTACAAGTGGTCAGCGGTCAGCGCGGCTGCGCGTTCGTGCGGACCCACGCGTTTTTCCACCTGGGGGTTGTTTCCACCCTCTTTCATCCAGCGTGTACATCCACTCCAGTAAATAAACTTACGTGCCCACATCGCGCTACGAGCGCGCATGATTTTTACCCTCGTGTAAAAACGATTTTTGTCCCGCAAGGTACAACGCTACGGCTATTACGTGTATATACATATACGTACCTGTATTCGGATAGATCATTGCCGGATAAGGGAAGTCGAGGTACGAAGCTACGCCGGACTTTGGTCGGGGTATAGATCACATTGAATAATTGAAATAACGGGCAGAAAGTACTTTCTCGTACTTGTTGGCTAAACAAATTTGAACAAGTGCCAAATTGCCACTGCGGAGGAAACGATAGAATAGTAACGAAGCCGTTTTTATGTAGATCGTTCAATTGTCCAAACAGTAATTCGCGTTATTGAGTTTGTAAATTGAAAAAAAAATCTACAAATAATATCGATAATTGTGGTAAAAAAATTTGAGGATTCGAGTACACGGGCCTTTTGGACGACGACGGCGAGACGAAAGATGAGAGTCATTGACAAATTTGATTAAAACAAAGTATATTCAATTAAAAAAATTAAAACCGAATGAATTACACTATACATTTTTGCCGTAGATCGTTCAATTGTCCAAACAGTAATTCGCGTTATTGACTTTGTACATGAAAAAAAAAAAACTACAATTAATATCGCTAATTGTGGTAAAAAGATTAGAGGGTTCGAGTACACGGGCCTTTGACAAAATTTAATTAAATCAAATTATATTTAATTTAAAAAATAAAAATGGAATCAATTGTACTATAAACCATTATCTGCACGATCAGTTCAGTTACCGGGGGGAAAAATGATCGATTTTTGCTTCGAACCACTGTAGTTGGAAAATGAGCTAGATGGCGCCACGATGGTGTCTCGAGGACACCTCGAGCGCTGTTTTACCGACCGAGCTCTCGAGAGCCGACGAAGCTTGAGGGCTGCGGATTCCAGAGGGCGGAAGTCGTATCGAAATAATCGAATCTATTAAAAACTGCCGATGTCTGAGTAACAAAGCACGCATTGTCCTGCTATTGACCTCGGCCGCCAACATCGACGTCAAGGAGCCGTGAATGATCGTGACAATTATAGACCTCGATGCATTGACTCAACCTTATGAATTTAGACGCCACCTCTAAGAAATTTTGAAAATAAACTAATATCGCAAGAAACAACAGATTGCACTGACGCAACGATCATTGCAGCGATCAGATTGGATCTGCTTGATCAGCGGTCAAAGGCAACGAATTAATTAGGATTCGAACAAATGACGTTTAAAAATCTTTGCTTACTTTTCAATCACTAAAATATTTATTTTTTAAAGTCATTTTCATTTACTTACCCAATTAAAACTTGATTAATTAATTTTTTTTTAATTTAATATGTTAATAAACCATTTTAATGAATCATCAATTATTTATGTACAAGTTATTATATTTATATTTATATTTCGTATCATCTAAATAAAATATATATTGGTCAATTTTAAATGCGCCTTTGGCGGCGATTCGAACCGCGAGATTCCAATGACGTTGATACAGCAAGTTCATCGAATGCAGGCGTTTCAACCCCAGGACAAAGATAGCCCGGCCCCCTTTCCTTTATCCCTTCTTCCCTTCCGCCGTTTTACCTCGCAAAATGCATATCCACTTACAAAATGATTACATGCAAATCTTTACTTACTTTCAATCCCTGAAATATTTATTTTTAAAAATCATTTTCATTTAATTACCTAATTAAAACTTGATCAATTGATTTTGTTTTAAATTTAATAAACCAATTTAATGTATCATAAATTATTTATTTACAAATTATCACATTTATATTTAGTATATTTGAATGAGATATATATTTGTTAATTTTGAATGCTCCTTCGGCGGCGATCCGGACCCGCCATTCTCCCGACGCGAAATTATATCAATGACGTTGATACAGCAAGTTCATCGAATGCAGGCGTTTCGACCCTAGGACAAAGATAGCCGGGGGGCCCCCTTTGGTTCATCCCTTCTTCCCTTCCGCCGTTTTACCTCGCATAATGCATACCCACCGCACCTTGATGTTGTTCTATGAATAATAATCGATTTTCGATCATCCGCAAGAGGATTCATGGTCAGGCCTTTATCCCGAAAGCGCTGTCTTTGCTAATCTACCGAAGTATTATGCTGCGGCACGTGCACTCTCGGCGGGTGCCCCTTTCGTACCTGTTGGCCTACACGTGCGCGGCCGCACCTGTAAACTCCGCCGAGTTTGTCTGTACATCCAGCGTGAACGTCATTTCTTTGTGGACGGCGGACAGACTCGTGTACCAAATAGCACGTGAGATTGAGGAGTCACATTGCTCCGCGGCTGAGCGGCTTAAACGCGCGAGGACGAAGAGTATCGAAGGAAAGTACAGTCGTTTTGTTCGCGAGGAAATTTTCCATGCCGTAAGTTTCGTCCCGATTTTCGACGGAGGACTCTAAAACACAAAAGTGTCCAATATTTAACGCAGAGCTGGATTCATTATATCTAATGCTATGCAGATTGTTGACCTTATAAGATAAAAGTTCGTAGCAGCAGTAACGAAGTTTTTTTCCCGACAACGCTGAAATAACCACATTCGTTGCATGCAATACGGCCGGAAAATAGCTTATTATTAACCAATGTTCATTATTAACTGGTGCGCATTCGCGGAGGACTCTAAAACACAAAAGTGTCCAATATTTAACGCAGAGCTGGATTCATTATATCTAATGCTATGCAGATTGTTGACCTTATAAGATAAAAGTTCGTAGCAGCAGTAACGAAGTTTTTTTCCCGATATCGCTGAAATAACCACATTCGTTGCATGCAATACGGCCGGAAAATAGCTTATTATTGACCAATGTTCATTATTAACTGGTGCGCATTCGCGGAGGACTCTAAAACACAAAAGTGTCCAATATTTAACGCAGAGCTGGATTCATTATATCTAATGCTATGCAGATTGTTGACCTTATAAGATAAAAGTTCGTAGCAGCAGTAACGAAGTTTTTTTCCCGACAACGCTGAAATAACCACATTCGTTGCATGCAATACGGCCGGAAAATAGCTTATTATTAACCAATGTTCATTATTAACTGGTGCGCATTCGCGGAGGACTCTAAAACACAAAAGTGTCCAACATTTAACGCAGAGCTGGATTCATTATATCTAATGCTATGCAGATTGTTGACCTTATAAGATAAAAGTTCGTAGCAGCAGTAACGAAGTTTTTTTCCCGACAACGCTGAAATAACCACATTCGTTGCATGCAATACGGCAGGAAAATAGCTTATTATTGACCAATGTTCATTATTAACTGGTGCGCATTCGCGGAGGACTCTAAAACACAAAAGTGTCCAATATTTAACGCAGAGCTGGATTCATTATATCTAATGCTATGCAGATTGTTGACCTTATAAGATAAAAGTTCGTAGCAGCAGTAACGAAGTTTTTTTCCCGACAACGCTGAAATAACCACATTCGTTGCATGCAATACGGCAGGAAAATAGCTTATTATTGACCAATGTTCATTATTAACTGGTGCGCATTCGCGGAGGACTCTAAAACACAAAAGTGTCCAATATTTAACGCAGAGCTGGATTCATTATATCTAATGCTATGCAGATTGTTGACCTTATAAGATAAAAGTTCGTAGCAGCAGTAACGAAGTTTTTTTCCCGATATCGCTGAAATAACCACATTCGTTGCATGCAATACGGCCGGAAAATAGCTTATTATTAACCAATGTTCATTATTAACTGGTGCGCATTCGCGGAGGACTCTAAAACACAAAAGTGTCCAATATTTAACGCAGAGCTGGATTCATTATATCTAATGCTATGCAGATTGTTGACCTTATAAGATAAAAGTTCGTAGCAGCAGTAACGAAGTTTTTTTCCCGACAACGCTGAAATAACCACATTCGTTGCATGCAATACGGCCGGAAAATAGCTTATTATTAACCAATGTTCATTATTAACTGGTGCGCATTCGCGGAACTGTTTCACTACTCCCTGGATAGTATTGGGCTCGTTACCCCCTAGGGAGTAATAGGGCTCGTTACTTCCTAGGGGGTAATGGAGCTCGTTACGCCCTAGGGAGTAATAGGGCTCGCTACTACCCAGGGAGGAATGGGGTCCATTATTCCCTAGGGAGTAATAGGGCTCATTACTCACTAGGGAGGAATGGGGTCCATTATTCCCTAGGGAGTAATAGGGCTCATTACTCACTAGGGAGTAATGAGGCTAATCACTCCTTAGGTAGTAATAGGGCTCATTACTCCCTACGGAAGCCCTGTTACTCTCGGGGAGTAATGGTAACTGGCGAATATGACAATTTTGCGACGCAAGAAATGTGGTTATTGTAACGAAGTCGGAAAAAAAGTGTTGTATGCTACATAGGAGGGAGCGCGTTTTCACTTCGGGTGATTTCCGTAAATTTCACACTCAGCAACAACCGCGCACTTCCCTCCCTTGTAGCATAATATACAATTTCATCACTCGGTGCGGAAATGGCCACTTTTCCGCCCGCTTCGCGTGCGTAAAACCGCAATTTTCGCACCTTGTGATGAAAAAATTCGTACATCCCTCGTGCGAAACACTTTTTCGCCCTCGTGGAGTAATGTACTATTATTAGCGTTCCTTTCGACATTGAAAAGGGGTTTACGCTTTAGGGATATTTAATGTACAGTATTTTGTTGTACATAAACGTATACATCTATCTCGTTAAGATTAGATTGATAAAACTTCAAAGCGAATCGTCGTTTTCCGCCGCCGTAACCTTCATCGCTGATTCGACTGTTTCTTGGGCATTGCGTGCTGCGGCATTTGTAACAAGCCTGGAGATAAAAAGAAAACTCGAAAAGTATCGGTGGACGCTGCTACCGTTATGCTCGTTATGCTCACGGGGGAAATTTGCCACATCGTAAATTTTGACACGATGTTCGACGGAGGACTTTAAAACGCAAAAGTATGCAATGTTGAACGCACAGCTGGATTCACTATATTGAATTCTGTACTGGTTGTTGACCTTGTTAGATAAAACTTGGAAGCAATCGTAATGAAGTTCATTCTCGTGCCTTCCGGCATTGAAGTGGAATTTAACACTTCACGGATACTTCACGGATACTTCACGGATACTTCACGGATACTTCACGGATACTTCACGGATACTTCACGGATACTTCACGGATACTTCACGGATACTTCACGGATACTTCACGGATACTTCACGGATACTTCACGGATACTTCACGGATACTTCACGGATACTTCACGGATACTTCACGGATACTTCACGGATACTTCACGGATACTTCACGGATACTTCACGGATACTTCACGGATACTTCACGGATACTTCACGGATACTTCACGGATACTTCACGGATACTTCACGGATACTTCACGGATACTTCACGGATACTTCACGGATACTTCACGGATACTTCACGGATACTTCACGGATACTTCACGGATACTTCACGGATACTTCACGGATACTTCACGGATACTTCACGGATACTTCACGGGTACTTCACGGATACTTCACGGATACTTCACGGATACTCAATACACAGTATTTTGTTGTACATATATATCTATCTAATTAAGATTCGATTGATAAAACTTCAAAGCGATACATAGTTTTCCGCCGTGGTAACCTTCATCGCTGATTCGACTGTTTCCAGGGCATTGCGTGCAGCAGCCTCCATCTGAACCAAGCCTGGAGATAAAAAGAAAACTTGAAAAGTATCGAAGGACGCTGCTGCCGTTATTCTCGTTACGCTCGTGGGGAAATTTGCCAGGCCGTCAATTTTGACCCGATGTTTGACGGAGGACTTTAAAACCCAAAAGTGTCCGATCTTGAACGCACATCTGAATTCATTGTATTTAATTCCATACTGATTGTCGACCTTATTGGATGAAACTCGGTAGCAGTAATGAAGTTTATTTTCGTGCCATTCGGCATTGAAAGGGAGTTTACACTTCACGGATATTTAATATACAGTATTTAGTTACCCATATGCAACTATCTAATCAAGATTAGATAGATAAGACTTCAAAGATACGCGTCGCTTTCCGCCGTCGTAGCCTTAATAGCCGATTCGACAGTTTCCAGGGCATTGCGTGCTGCGGCCTCCATCTGGACCAAGCCTGGGCCAGTCATGGAGCGTCTCAGCTCCCCTGCACTCGTTATCGGCATCTCCGTGTCCATCGATTTCCGGATATGCGTATGTACGAGTCAGTCCTTTGATGGTCCTTTTTCTTAATCATCGATATTTCAATACTATCAATTTATCTCAGCAAAGATTTGATAATCGTAGGCAGACATACATGGCGATCTTTCTTGCGACTCGTAAAGGTTCAAAAAAATCTTGCGGCAATTACGTAATTAACTGTATGCATTGAAATAAATTCCAACGAGGATTTCGTTCCAAGATTTGTAATCGACACGTTACAGGCGAAGTGGGATGCAACATGATTGTAATTGCATCGGGAGTGTTGCGCACCGAGTCTATAGAATATAGGAGCTCCAATACACGTTTTCTCGAGAGGCCGCGGACTGTCTATTACCGCGAGAACGGCCCCCCGAGGGGCTCTTGCAGCGGTAAAAAAAAAAAAAAAAAAAAAAAAATACAGCAAACTGCATAGCTGATATTACGCAAGGTTGGTCACGAAATGATCTTGTCACTACTAATTAAACGAAGGCTCTCTTTCTCCGTCTCTGCGTCTCGAGTGTAGATTTTATCGCGTTTACCGGCAACGCCGCGAGAAGAATTCGAGAGACATACATTCATGGCTCGTACACACCAATGTTGTACCGAAAGACCTCGTTCTCGTCCCACGTACGTATATGCATCTAACGGACTAACGGGTTGCGAGCTGATATCTGTTGCACCGTACAAGTGGGTTCGTCCACTTGATCGCGACGTCACGCAATACCGTGCACCAGACTATAACGCTGATAACACCGATATAACACGAACATTGGTAGAACAAAAATTCGAAAACAACTTTATCAAAAATAAATATTAAATATTTTTATATTTATTTATTTATTTATTTATTTATTTATCAACTCGCAATGCCCTTTTACACATATAAATAGTCTTAGAAATTTGAAACATTCAATATAAGTACATATTAAATTCACACATTAATATTTTATAATAATATAATAATATTTATTGTGGCTGCCCAAATGTATACATTGCTTTGTATTTTTTGGCTTTTACAAAAAAATAATATACAACGTCATATAGTTGATTTGTTTGAAAATTATTCATAAATACTGCCCTCTTGAGCTGGCCGCTGAAGCCAATGCCCCAGCCTAACTTACTTACTAAATTTCATAGACATAGAATCTGTACATAACATTTCAATTTTCTAAGAGGCGCTGATCCATTTAAATACTATAAAAATGCAGTCTTTATTCGCGAGAAGAGAGCAGTTCTCTGTTTGACGTCTTTTTAACTTCTTTACGAGCCCACACTTTCCTTATATTCGCTGGAAGCTTATCAAAAAACTTTGTTCCTATAAAATCGTAAGCTTTCCTTCCCACCTGTTTTTTCCCATTGACTTGCTTAACGCTAAAATGTTGGGCATTTCTTCTCGTTCCTTCATAACACCTTAATTCCTTATTCTTAACTAGTGATATTAACAATAATAAATGATTAATTAGTAATGATACTAAATATTTAATAACAATAACAGTAAGTTAGTTATTACATATTAATCATGTTTTTTATTCCTTATCGTTCCTTCATAAAACCTTAATTCCTTATTCTTAACTAGTGATATTAACAATAATAAATGATTAATTAGTAATGATATCAAATATTTAATGACAATAACAGTAAGTTAGTTATTACATATTAATCATGTTTTTTATTTATTTCAGTTGAATGTATCGTCAAAACGACTGGATGAAAAATTTGCAAATTCTACATAATATTCTCGGCTGGTTAATACTTGCATTCGATTTTTTTTTCTTTTTCAAATATTTTTTCTCGTGAGTTTTTTCATTATTTTTAGTCAAGGGTCTCGGCGAAGTGCATCGACGGTTTTCCAAGTGTGTCGGTGTAACACGACCCAACGCCCTGCAAGGCAGGTTGACTCAGGATCGAGAATTTACCGTTGCCCGTTCATAGCGCTTTAGCCGAAGCAGCCAGTCCAACGACCACCCTCGCCCTTCGACCGGTCCGACGAACCCCCGGCTCGACATTGCGTCATCGAGGCTGACGCAAGACCGCAGATTACGCCGACTCACGTCATCTCTCTGCTCTGCACCCCGCACGTCGTCGACAAGCAGTCACAAACCTGCGCCTACTACGAGTACATTATTCTTTTCAATTTGAAATCAATTGCTCCTTAATTCGCACGTTTCTGTTGATGGTTGCATTGAAGAAACATTCCAGAGGAAAATAAAAAATATTCTCTGTAACGTTACTTCGGTTTGAAAATCCAACTTTTAAAGCGAAATTCATAGCGGAAATACATGACTTCCGATTTGGGCATCTCATTTTTCAACCGGAAGTGACGTAATCTAGGTCGAACGTTAACTTCCTGGTGGAAAATCTCAATTTTCGACCGGAAGTGACGTCATCTAGGGGAAACATAAGTTTTGGGTTGAAAATCTCAATTTTCAACCAGAAGTGACGGTTCCCTTAGATGATCTCGCTTCCGATTTGAAAATCTCATTTTTTTTTCGCCCGTAAATGATGTTTACCCTAAATGACGTCGTTTCTGGTGCAAAAATTTGATTTTCCAACCGCAAGTGACGTTTCCCCTAGATGACGTCACTTGCAGTTGAAAAATGAGATTTTCGGGTGCGTGGGGCAGAATAATTGTTATATTTGAAAACGTTCATAACTATGGTTACTTATTCCCTTGTTATGCTCATTTTCACACCACCATGAAGTAGAATAACTGGTGCGTTATTGATTATAGTTGGTCCCCAGTAGGTCTACCACGCTTAAACAGCTAAAAGTAAATTATACATGTATCTCCGATCATATTTATAGCATGGACGATGTGTGCGATAAGCCCACAGTGCTCGTAAAAATGTGGAAAAAATCGGGAAATGTGCTTATAAAAAGAGAAAAATTAATGGATGGAATGCATCAAAGCGTAGACTGAATAATATATGGATCGTTATTTATGTACAAAGTATATGTATGGAGAATCACTCCATCAACCCTGCGATATTTTTACCTGAACAACTAAGATACGTAAAAAACATACGGGTGATATCCGCGTACGAGCTTTAAAGCTTCTGCGGACAGAAAATTCAATATATGTAAAATAGTTTGTATCTAATCAATTAATAATAAATGAAATAAAATGAAATGGAATGAAGGTGAAAACGATTTAGGAACTCAAGCGCAAACATGTTTAATTGGTATAAGCCTCTTACGGGATAGCAGGTCTCAAAAACTTGTCACTAATCTACTACATGATTTTGATAACATTTAGCCAAGGTTAGATCGAATTAAAGGGACTGGCGAAGCCGAAAATGTGAAAATAGCATATTTCGACACAAGAGGCCAAACGAGCGTTTTGCGCACTGCGAGTCGAAAAGACAGCACGAAGCCGAGGCGAAGGGCTGTCCTTCACACGAGCAGTGCGCAAGAAGCGAGATTGGCCTCATGTATCGAACCATATTTTTCTTTACGAATGCAATGCCAAATCCGAGTTGCCCACCGTTCACAGGACATGCACAATGGGGTTAGCCTCGGTGTTACTATTCGCTATGTGCGTGACTTACACAGAGCTTCCAGGTGAGCATGTGTTGCTGTTGCATGCATGTGCATGCATGTGTGTGTGTGTGTGTGTGTGTGCGTTGCTGGGTACATGCATTCTATCAGTGCCGTCTACAGGCCAGCTCCGGCCCAACTTGCACACCGAGCCCTTCGCATGTATACGCAATACACACTCGTCCGGTGAGCTTGTGTAGGTCGTGCACATAGCGAATAGCAACCGTCTGTTAATACAGTAACCGTTTGCTACGTTAGATGGCACTAGTAGCAAGACCTTATTTTTCACACCGATGACCAGTGCGCAAAGTACTTTGCACACTGGTGAACCAGTGCGCAAAGTGTTTTGCCCACTGGTGAAGCCGCATCGTGCGGCAATCAGCCATTTTGCATGTCTGTGAGCGGTGGGCAAACGAGGATTTTGCATGCATGAGTAAAGAAAAAATATTTGTCACTATTGCCGATATATATATTTTTTTTTTTTATTAAACAACAAAGCGGTCTCATCGGTTCGGGTCTTCGACTATACAACGTTGGGTTATCGCGATGCTAGTTGCAACAACAGCGTTCCAGCGGATAAGTAATGCTCCCTCGTCGCTCGTCGTCTATCTAATGCGTTTTATCAGCGATCAAAGCTTATTTATTATTATCACGTGTAAACTCCCATCGATAGATGTCCGTGCGCTTGAGCCAGAGACGTCGATAAAAAAAAAAAGCTTCTTCGGTCACGCGCAACGATCTCTCGCGCTTCGCATACATACTTTACGTAAGTCGAGTCAGCGCATCGAGGGCGATATCACGTCGTCGCGGGTGCGAGGCATTATTCATCGTAGCACGTGCATAATCGACAATGTTATATGCGCACGCGTGCGACGAATCACGTATAACACTGTTAACAATTCTCGAGCTTTATTGACGGACCGAGCTCTCTTACGTGGGCGAGAGTGACATAAACGATCGATCGATAATAACGCTCCTCATAACGACTACGAGTGGCCGAATGTTTTTTTTTTTTTTTTCTTTTTTTTGATCCATGTAAATATTCTTAGCATTCGGTTGACGTGCGCAGTTCGCTCTATGAGGAAGTCATTCCGCGCACGTTTTTCTTTCTTCTTCAAAACAACATTGGAACGCAAACACTTTTATTTATTGATAAGCTTGTTACATTGCGCGTTTGCACACACAAGTACCTCGTTTATTAAATTTTTAGTGCTTTTTGTTTAACCCAGGGAAAAATATGAAATGCGAGAAAAATTTGACATATCTTACGAAACGCTTTGGCTGATTTCTATGCTCTTACTTCGACGCCGGCGAGCCTGATAGGAACGACGAAACATTGTTTTATTAAAATTATGGGTATTTTGCTTCCTTGTGGAGGAAGCTTTTTTTTGATGAACATTTTTTTTCGGGATTTTAATGAATACGTTTTTAGGATGTTCCAAAACATCGAAAGGTCATATGTAGAAAAAATGTCCGGATGTATGTGTGTGTATGAATCAGACGCGAAAAACTCAAAGAACTATGTCTCGTGAATGCTTCGATCGATCAAACTGAAATTTCACACAGAGTATGTGCAGTTAACGGTCAATGATTGATAAAAATTTCATTAATAAATGTGCAGTCATTTTTTTATTGTATGCAATTTTTAATTTCTTTAAAAATATTTGTTCGTTCAAAAATTATAAACGCTCGACCGTTTACAATTTTTTGAGCTATCCGGCTGAAAAGTGTACACAGACAGAATATGATCGCCAGCTTAGCCCTATTAAATACGGGGAGAATAGATCGAACCGTTAAAATTTTATGTCAATTTAAATTTATTAAATTTCATTAAAAATTAGCAATTTATTTTGGACGCAATTTTTTTGGTTTAATTTTGGAAAAAATAAGAAAGGGTGAGAAAAATTGACCCGATCTTATAAACCGTTTTGGCTGATTTAGATAGAAGTTCTTACTTCGATGCTCGCGAGTCTGAGAGAAACGACGAAACATTGTTTTATTAAAGTGAATTTCATCCGTCAATTTAGTGAATTATTATTTCGCGAAATCGTCGTATTTCGCAACGCAGTGATTTTCGACAGGGCAACAGATATCCACGTATCCACTCAGCGAACGAGGTATATATCATATAGGATAGATAGATTGCACGCTATTCCGGATTTCCCAGGATAAGCTAGCCTCGTTTGCGTCGATTGCATCTGAGTTGCGTGAATGTTCACGGTTGCATAATGGATAGAGCCGGCTTGTATGTTAGATGTAGTGTTGGTGTGTGTGCGATTCCGACGTTCGCGCCGGCGGGACCGACGTAATGTGGCACAACTTTGCCACTACCACTAGTCACTATCGGCGTTGCTTGTTCACGCCCATTCTCTATTTCGCGCTCATTGCAAAATTTAATTCAACGGGGTCATCGATACGAGGGATCAATGAACGATTGTACGCGTTACAAAAGAGCGATAGTGCACCGGCTCGGGGGGAGATATTATGCAATATTGTTTATTGCGCTGATAAACGTTTGAACCGTACGAGCTCAAAGGTTTCGAGGCAGACTGAAAAACAGCCATTGCCGATAATCAACATGTATATTTATTTATATCGCAAGCGAATGTCCCAAAAAATCGTAAACAGTAAAAAATAATTTCGTAAAATAAAAATACGAGGTTTCGTAAAAATAATTTTGTTAAATAAGTGACAAACTCTTTTCTCCAGGTACGAGTATAGAAACCTGGGCTTTTATTACCCGTACTATTAACAATTTTTGTTTGGGAAACTTAATCGGAAAATTAACAAATAAAAAATTGTGGACGGTTGTGGGCAATAAGTTGTTGTAAAATGTACAAACTTTTTTTATTGTGTACTTATATCAGTTCTATAGTTTCTTCACGATTATCTGATTCTTCGATTTATTGTCGAAAAACGTTCCTAAGTTTTTTCTCGTTTTTTTTTTTTTGCAAATGTACAAACCTTCTTTTTCTAGTTTTCGTACCGATAATCGACTAATAAAAAGTCATCATTCGCTTAGATAACATTTTATTCACAACAAATATCCAATAGTATCGATTCTCGTTCGCACGATCGATTAGAAGTTAATGGATTTCGAAAAAAACTAGAATAATAATCGTGAAGAAACAATAGGATAATCGTGAAGAAACTATAGCATAATCGTGAAGGAACTATAGCATAATCGTAAAGAAACTATAGCATAATCGTGAAAAAACTATAGCACAATCGTCAAGAAACCATAGCACAATCGTGAAGAAACTATAGCATAATCGTGAAGAAACTATAGAATAATCGTGAAGAAACTATAGCATAATCATGAAGAAACTATAGCATAATCGTGAAGAAACTATAGCATAATCGTGAAGAAACTATAGCATAATCGTGAAGAAACTATAGCATAATCGTGAAGAAACTATAGCATAATCGTGAAGAAACTATAGCATAATCGTGAAGAAACTATAGCATAATCATGAAGAAACTATAGCATAATCGTGAAGAAACTATAGCATAATCATGAAGAAACTATAGCATAATCGTGAAGAAACTATTTTCTTCACGATTATCCTATAGTTTGTTCACGATTATTATTCTTGTTTTTTTTTCGATATCCATTAACTTCTAATCGATTGTGCGAACGAGAATCGATACTATTGAATATTTGTTACGAATAAAATTTTATCTAAGTGAATGACGACTTTTTATTAGTCGATTATCGGCACGAAAACTACAAAACGAAGGTTTGTACATGTGCAAAAAAAAAAGAGAAAAAAAACTTAGGAACGTTTTTCGACGATAAATGTTTACTGCATATGTAAAAAATAATAACCGAGCAGGTTTGTTCGATTTGTATGTACGCGCCAAATAATGCGTCCAATAATTCACGCTCGTGTCGAATCCTCGGCGAACAGAAGCGCCACGCTATTGTCACGTGAGCAGCGCTTCACCGAAACAAACAAAATCACAGCTCTCGGTGAGGATTCAGTATTCGACGCGAAGCTTTTGGAGAAACAAGGAGAAACCCACCTCAAAGTTGAATTCTTTTTTTGCTCAAACCGTTTCTCTCTATTCCATTGTTCACGAGTATTCTCAATTATCATTATCACTATCACTGTCGTTATTCTGGAAATTCCAATCCGTTAAATCTTCTCGAATAACGATCGGCTGCGAATAACCAAACGACATAATCGAACATACAGCATTTCGTACCATATCGAGAATAATTTATCGGAGAACGTGGCCGAGTAGCGGCACGGAGGGAGCTCGCTGAAGGCAGAAATAAAGGTAAGAAATCGGTATCGTTTAATTACTTGAAATTCGATAATTCCGTTAAATTTACGTTAAATTTTATCTCTCGAAAAAATTATATTTCAGTCGTGTTCGAGACGAGAAATCGGTAGGCGATAGCGTTCTTGCTGTAACCGTCTCGAGTCGGCGAAGCCAGTTCTTTTTTTTTTTTTTTTTTTTTTTTCTTCGGCAAAAACATTCCGTTCAATATCAAGTGACGGTCAAACGCTTCGGAAACGTATTACGGTTGCTTGTATAGGTATTATTATCGAATTTTTTTTTCGACAGTACAGTAGTCATGCCACCGATGAAGAAGCAACCTGCGAAGACGACGAAGGCCAAGAGGACGACGAAGACCCCGTTGAGGAAGCCCAGAAGCAAATGCTGCGATAGCAGTTCCTCGAGCTCATCGAGCTCCGAGTCTTCGTCGGAATCGTCCGATTCCTCGTTCACGTCGAGCAGCTCGTACTCGGACTCGGACACCGAATCATCCGACGAGTACGAATGCGTGTGCGTGCCCGCGAGGAAACGCGGCGGCAAAAACAAGAAACCAGTCAACAAGAGCGCGAAAACCACTGCGAAAGCCCCTCGCAAGGGAAAGAAGAAGAATTCTCGTCATGGCAGTGAGTATTTTTTTTTTGTTCACACCCAGAAAAAAAATTTATTTGACGGCCACCGTTTATTTGGTTCAAGTAAAATATTTATTTGATTTAAATAAATATTTATTTAATTAAAATAAATATTTAATTAATTAAAATAAATATTTATCTAATTAAAATAAATATTTATTTAAATTAAGTGAATAGTTACTAAAGTGAAATAAATGTTTATTCAAATCAAATAAATATTTTACTTAAACCGAATAAATGGTGGCCATCAAATAAATTATTTTTCTAAGTGCATAAAAGTATTTCATGAATTCGGACTCTATTGGATCTCCCGACGATTAATAAATATCATACTGTTTTTTTAGTTTTTAATATTTTGCAGTGTGCGTTGATAAATAAATGACAATTTATTTTCTGCTGTCTGATTTCAGAGTACATGTCCTCCTGCGACGGATCTTCTTCCTGCGACAGTAGCGACGATTGCTACGACTGCGTTCCCAAGAAGGTTGGCAGAAAAGCGCGAGTATAAATGAAACATTAAACGATGAAGCATAGCGTAAGTGAATAGAGCAGCGCTCCGAATAATTTTACGAATCATGTATTAAAAATTAACGATTATTTATTTACCTTAATTTATTAAAATATTCTGCGGTTCCGGCACCGGCCATAGAGTGAGCCGACCGCGATGTTCTGTCTAGTGTCTAAGCTTAAATTTTTCCCTCTACCCTATCCTCTCCGTAAATTTGTGTGAAAAATCACGTTTTTATACGATTACCATTACAATGATCGAATACAATACAATATTATACAATGCAATACGATACTATTACAATGATCTAATGATAAAAAAAATGTGTCTCGAAGAAAAATGAATAAATGTAACATTTTAATAAAGAAACAATTATTGCTACAAATACGCTACTGCCGATGACTATTTACGAACTGATGTTTTGTCTATTTTTTAAGCTTACATTTTTCCCTCTACCCTATCCACTCCGTAAATTTGTGTGAAAAATCGTTTTTTTTATACGATTACCATTACAATAATCGAATACAATACAACATTATGCAATGCAATATGATACTATTAAAATGATCTCATGATAAAAAATGTGCCTCGAAGAAAAATTAATAAATGTAACATTTCAATAAAGAAACAATTATCGCTACAAATACGCTACTGCCGATGACTATTTACGAACGGATGTTTTGTCTATTTTTTTTAAGCTTAAATTTTTCCCTCTACGCTACCCTGTCCATAAATTTGTGTCAAAAATCGCTTTTTTATACGATTACCATTACAATAATCGAATACAATACAACATTATGCAATGCAATATGATACTATTAAAATGATCTCATGATAAAAAATGTGCCTCGAAGAAAAATTAATAAATGTAACATTTTAATAAAGAAACAATTATCGCTACAAATACGCTACTGCCGATGACTATTTACGAACGGATGTTTTGTCTATTTTTTTGAGGCTTAAGTTTTTCCCTCTACGCTATCCTGTCCATAAATTCGTGTCAAAAATCGCTTTTTTATACGATTACCATTACAATGATCGAAAACAATACATTACAATATTACACAATGCAACACGATACTATTACAATGATCTAATGTTAAAAAAATGTGTCTCGAAGAAAAATGAATAAATGTAAGATTTCAATAAACTATTATTGTTACAAATACGCTACTGCCGATGACTATTTACGAACGGATGTTTTATGTATTTTTCAAGCTTACATTTTTTCCTCTACGCTATCCTGTCCATAAATTCGTGTCAAAAATCGCTTTTTTATACGATTACCATTACAATGATCGAAAACAATACAATACAATATTACACAATGCATCACGATACTATTACAATAATCTAATGTTAAAAAAATGTGTCTCGAAGAAAAATGAATAAATGTAACATTTTAATAAACAATTATTGTTACAAATACGCTACTGCCGATGACTATTTACGAACGGATGTTTTATGTATTTTTTAAGCTTACATTTTTTCCTCTACGCTATCCTGTCCATAAATTCGTGTCAAAAATCGCTTTTTTATACGATTACCATTCCAATGATCGAAAACAATACATTACAATATTACACAATGCAACACGATACTATTACAATGATCTAATGTTAAAAAAATGTGTCTCAAAGAAAAATGAATAAATGTAACATTTCAATAAACAATTATTGTTACAAATACGCTACTGCCGATGACTATTTACGAACGGATGCTTTATGTATTTTTTAAGCTTACATTTTTTCCTCTACGCTATCCTGTCCATAAATTCGTGTCAAAAATTGCTTTTTTATACGATTACCATTACAACGATCGAAAACAATACATTACAATATTACACAATGCAACACGATACTATTACAATGATCTAATGTTAAAAAAATGTGTCTCGAAGAAAAATGAATAAATGTAACATTTCAATAAACAATTATTGTTACAAATACGCTACTGCCGATGACTATTTACGAACGGATGTTTTATGTATTTTTCAAGCTTACATTTTTTCCTCTACGCTATCCTGTCCATAAGTTCGTGTCAAAAATTGCTTTTTTATACGATTACCATTACAATGATCGAAAACAATACAATACAATATTACACAATGCAACACGATACTATTACAATGATCTAATGTTAAAAAAATGTGTCTCGAAGAAAAATGAATAAATGTAACATTTCAATAAAGAAACAATTATCGCTACAAATACGCTACTGCCGATGACTATTTACGAACGGTGATAAATATTTTGTGGCCAAACCCGTTGACATCGCGGCTGTACATACGAACCGGTGCCTTACCCAACAGTGCCGCAGTAGGTGAGTCGCGTGTGAGCGACACACTCAACGGAGCGGCTGAGTTTAACGTACACCACATGCACGTAAAAGTGTGCATGCGCTAGCGAAGCGCCCACGTGACTCGGCGATCTCTCGATCATAAACTTCGTGATTGACGCGTAATGACTCTCGTTGGGTTAGGTTCAGGCAGAAGCGAGGAGGACGGTTCCATCGAGTCCTATGAACATGCATCATCGGCGAATGCGCCAGGAGCATGCAAACCACTCGGCGAGTTCATGGACAGTCGCTCGTTGTTCCGAGAAGCCGTGATTCTCATGCCAAGGAACGAGAAGCCAGATGGAAAACTCGTCACCTCGCTGTATCATGGAATTCGCAGGAAACTGTCGATCTGAGGTGATGTAAACATCGTCACGCAAAGATCATCGATAAGCAATTTGGTTGAGTAATATTTAGGATCGATAGACGTTTGTTTGGTAGGGTATCGTTTACGTAAAACTAATTGCAGCCAAAAGTCAGTTCATACAAAAAGTATCTGCGAGGAGAAAAAAAAAAATTGTTGGGACAGCAAGAATTTTGTTACTATAACTCATTTACCTGCTTAACATAGGGACAACAAAATATTTTGCTGCGGTAGGAAATATTTTGCTGTGGCAGAAAATATTTTGCTGTGGCAGAAAATATTTTGCTGTGGCAGAAAATATTTTGCTGTGGCAGAAAATATTTTGCTGTGGCAGAAAATATTTTGCTGTGGCAGAAAATATTTTGCTGTGGCAGAAAATATTTTGCTGTGGCAGAAAATATTTTGCTGTGGCAGAAAATATTTTGCTGTGGCAGCAAATATTTTGCTGTGGCAGCAAATATTTTGCTGTGGCAGCAAATATTTTTGCTGCCACAACAATAAATTATTACCGATCTACATTTTGTTGGAGAAACCGAACTATTTTTCTCCGTGTGGGCCGCAGAAAAACCGGGAATGAGTTTCAATATTAGCTGCAAGAGTTCGCAACTTACGACTTGAAGTTACGTCATTCGGGGAAACGTCACTTCCGATTTCACAATTAAATTTTTCGACCGGAAGTGACGTCATACCGGAAATACTTTGCTTCCGGTTTCAGAATTTAATTTCTCGAAAGGACGTGACGCCATATCGAAAGTGCATCACTTCCGTTTAAAAAATCTCATTATTCGACCGGAACTGACGTCATACGGGGAAACGTCACTTCCGATTTCACAATTAAATTTTTCGACCGGAAGTGACGTCATACCGGAAATACTTTGCTTCCGGTTTCAGAATTTAATTTCTCGAAAGGACGTGACGCCATATCGAAAGTGCATCACTTCCGTTTAAAAAATCTCATTATTCGACCGGAACTGACGTCATACGGGAAAACGTCAATTCTCGTCGAAAAATGAGATATTCATAACGGAAGTGACGTATTTCCGGTATTACGTCACTTCGGCTCAAAACATCTGATTTTCAAACGAACCGATTGAAGCTTGTTGAAAATATATTGCTTTTAATGTATGTACTCGATCGAGGACATATCACGAATCAACTATTGAAAACAAAATAGTAATCATGTGACTGGAGTAGAGCGTTTTAATCACCTTAAGGAGGTTAGAGCGCTTCACATTAGTCAAATGAGTGCTACATTTTTAAAGTCGTTTATACAAACTTTTATACATCTATTGATTATAGTTAATCGTTGTTTATATTGCCGCAGATGTCATCAACCTAGAAAAACATTAATTGCACTGGATTTGCAAAAATATTAACTGGTTTGTGCCGATTTACGAAAAGGTACATGTTCGTTCAGTTTTTTCAAAGAATAATCCCTAATTTTTACTCGTTTTTGATGAATCACGGCGATAGGATTTTCGATAGTATTTTCCGTTAAAAAATTACAGCCTGTTTATCCATCGACGAAATTCCTTCATAAACAAACAGTTGTAATTTTTAAACGGAAGTTACTATCGAATATCTAGACGACAAATTCGTAGAGCATCTTTCAAGAAAGAGAATGAGCCGTGATACATAAAAATCGAACAAAAATTACGGATTATTCTTTGAAAAAACTGGACGAATATGTGTCTTTTCGGAAATTAGCGCAAACCAGTTAATATCTGTGCAAATTCATTGCAATTAATGTTTTTCTACGTTAAGGACATCCGCTTTGATACAAATAACCATCCACTATAATCAATGGATGCGTAAAAGTTTGTATAAACGACTTGAAAAATTGACCACTCATTCGTCTAGCATGAGGCGCTCCAACCTCCTTAAAACTGCCGGGATACACAAGAGCGTAGAATCTCTATATAGGGTCAACTTCGTTGCTTTCTCTAATAATTATGCGATCCAATATCTATTATTCGAGCAATAGTGCATCCCGTTTTTCCGCGTAGCCGATACGCCATTCCGATTTTTCTATTCGTCCGATATGTATTGCCAATCGGTTTAACAAGTGTGCAGAATGCAAAACAAAAAATCATTACTTTATAAGACATCGACGCTTTACATTGTACGTTTAGGACACCTTAAATAATCACAATAAATATTGGAAGCGATGTACAATATCGATTACAATTAATAAGCATTAAACACCATGAGGAGCAGCTGTAATAACGAACCGATGTGATATTCATAAAGGCAGATTGTAATTCCCGATAGAGATCCGCCTCTTAGCATGTTGTACAGTACCAGTACGCGTATTATATATCGGCCGGTTAACCGCTATAAATAGAATTGACGCCGTTAGAATGCCGTTATGTCACGTAAGTATATTACAATAATAAGCTATCTGCTATTGAGGAGATGAGCCGTGTTTATAAATAAGATTGCGAGATATCGACTCGGCGAGAACGTTTTCATCATGATTATTTTCGATTTTTTTTTCTTCTTTTTATCTCACAATTATTTTTCACGTTTGCGTGGGAACTACGAAATTAGACTTTGAAAAGTTTGTTTTAGATGGAAAAGAGAAGAACCAAAATATTCTCATTAAAACTCCAGCAGAAGGTTTTGATTCGGGAGTCCAGGAAACAGGAAGTCGCACGTCCGTCTGAGTTCTCGAAAAGGAAGTTCTCGCAGCCCGACGAAGAAAACGAGGGAAGAAACCATAAGTCTACGATATTTTTACTCGCTTCGAGGACCATCTGTCCTACGGCGTTTCCCGTCTCTTACGACCGATCTATCGCAAGATTCTATCATAAACCGATTTGCCGAGTCAAAGTTGGAAGTCGGGACGGTGTCAGATCCTACGTGGCGCAGTCAGGTGTCGATTTCTCGATGTGTGCGACACTCGCATCGATCCACCGAGTCGATTGATCCACCACGACGGTAAATGTGTGCTTGATTTATTCCTCGGGAGCACTGAGAGAGAGATAAATCGATGCATGTTTGTGTAACAACGTTTTACGCAACTCCCCGCGCTTCCGAGAAGGAGAATAAGATGAGGAAAAAAAAAAATGAAAAAAAAAAAAACGCTCTACGCGGCAGACACGAGACACGGATGCGATCGTATATTTTTGCATTCGGACGCCGTCCGAGACGTTCCTTTAGATTCTCGAACGATAAATCTCGTTATCGTGACTTTGATTGACTATCCGATGAATTTGCAAGTGTTTTTCGCGAATTTCTTTCAATACCTCAAATAACCAAGAATAATCGCGCGAACGGTCCGTGATTGACAAGCAGTGAACATTTTTATCCGAACGAAAGGTTCGAAAGCTTCGATTTCAATTCTTTGTTTTGGGTCCCTCTCGCGTTTTCGCCGAAGGGGAGACCTTACGAGAAAATCACGTATCTGCAAAAAATATATTCCATAATGTATGCGAGATATAACATTTTTCAACGCAAATATGTATCCATATATAGACAGTTAAAAAAATGTATTTTTTACAACAATTTATTGTCCATAAGCGTCCACAATTTTTTATTCGTTATTTTTCTAGTTTTACAAACAAAAGTACAAACTAAAATTGTCAATAAGACGGGAATGGAAGGACAGGTTCGTATATTCAATGAAGTGACAAACGAGTTTGTCACTTATTTAACAATATTATTTTTACGAAATTTCGAATTCCGACTTTCCGAAATTATTTTTTACTGTGTATCACAGACATATATTATTCCATATATATATATACCACATTGTAATTTTTTTTCCACGCGAGGATGTTTATAGCGTACGAGAACAACTGTAGTTAGTTGAACACTATCGAACGAGCTATAGGCAGAGATTTATGCACGGACTCGGGGAGCGAGTCACATGCTCGTATGCAACGTGCGGCCGCCGGTTGTTCTTGGGTTCACGGCCTGGCTCTATGCAACTATAATATAGTTACCGCGTATCCTCCGCCCCGTCCCTCCGCGCAACTAGGCGAGCGTTCGCGCCCGTTGTGACATAACAGACACCACCGCTTACGTGTAAAAGCCAGTTCGCGCTCGCGCGCTCCTTCGCCGCCGGACGGTTCGTGCTAATAAACCGTCCGAGCCTCGATGTATATGCAATAGCTCCGCAAACGTTTCTCTCCCACCGCGATCATTGCGTCCCGGCATCGACTGCGCTCCCGCCGTCGCAGCTGCTCGTTGCAATCTTGTAACGCCCAGTGACTCGATCGCTCGGTTGCATCCCTCGTTAAAAGCGATTGGCAAAAAAAAAAAAAAAAAAAAAACAATCTGTCTCGCTTGGAAATCACTGCTGCGTGGTGGCATCTCAATTATTTACAGATTTCGGTGTTGCGATAGGGTACGAAAAAGAAATTGAATAAAAAATAAAAAAAATCTATTTTAAAGTAACGAATTTCACCAAAATGAAGTTTTTTTAAAAAGGATACCTAGAGGTCGATGATAAACAGAGGTAGATCGCCTAATTGGCGATGAATAATTAAAGCCTTTCGCATCCTGGTTACATTGGGCGTTATCTCGTAATGAGGGAGCGAAGATCAGTATAGTGCTCGGCGATGTTGCGTTCTACCCTGATGGTGCTCTTGTTATCTCTCTCCTTTCCTTTAGATATATATATATATATATACATATATATCTCCGTCTTTCATACCGAAACACGAGGGGTGCAAACGAGTTATTTTTACACACGCCAGTCTACTCTCGTGCACGTGGTATTTACGGCACGCGAGTGGGACCCGCGCGAGCTGTACGAGCTTCTCATAGTACCTCGTACGCGAAGCGTCGCCGCAGTTGCATCCGTAATAGTGCACTTCGGTCACGCAATCAGCGATCGCAATCAATCCAGTGAAAAACTATACGACAAGTATATATTATAACATTATAAGCCAGTCCCTGTCCAGCGCAATTCTTCGGGATAATTACGAACCGCTCGCCCGAGTGGACTCCCGGAGCCTTGAATACGTAATCGGCTATCTTCGATAATCAACCGAGACCTTCTTATAAATGATGAGGAAGAATAAAAAAAAGTCTAAAATGAAATAACCAATTAACAAAAATACCTATGTGTCCCAGTCGTTCATTATATATCGAGAACACCATTTAATCAAAAATCATGGTTCCTTCCTTGCGACAACGAGACAACGAGACAACGAGACAACGAGACAACGAGACAACGAGCCAACGAGACAACGAGACAACGAGACAACGAGACAACGAGACAACGAGACAACGAGACAACGAGACAACGAGACAACGAGACAACGAGACAACGAGACAACGAGGCAACGAGACAACGAGACAACGAGACAACGAGACAACGAGGCAACGAGGCAACGAGACAACGAGACAACGAGACAACGAGACAACGAGACAACGAGGCAACGAGACAACGAGACAACGAGACAACGAGGCAACGAGACAACGAGGCAACGAGGCAACGAGGCAACGAGGCAACGAGACAACGAGACAACGAGGCAACGAGGCAACGAGGCAACGAGACAACGAGACAACGAGACAACGAGGCAACGAGGCAACGAGGCAACGAGACAACGAGACAACGAGACAACGAGACAACGAGACAGCGAGACAACGAGACAACGAGACAACGAGGCAACGAGGCAACGAGACAACGAGACAACGAGGCAACGAGGCAACGAGACAACGAGGCAACGAGACAACGAGACAACGAGACAACGAGACAACGAGACAACGAGACAACGAGACAAAGAGACAACGAGGCAACGAGGCAACGAGGCAACGAGGCAACGAGGCAACGAGACAACGAGGCAACGAGGCAACGAGGCAACGAGGCAACGAGACAACGAGACAACGAGACAACGAGACAACGAGACAACGAGACAACGAGACAACGAGGCAACGAGGCAACGAGGCAACGAGGCAACGAGACAACGAGGCAACGAGGCAACGAGACAACGAGGCAACGAGGCAACGAGGCAACGAGACAACGAGACAACGAGACAACGAGGCAGCGAGACAGCGAGACAGCGAGACAGCGAGACAGCGAGACAGCGAGACAGCGAGACAGCGAGACAACGAGACAACGAGACAGCGAGACAACGAGACAACGACAACGACAGCGATCGGATACATACGGTCAGTAATGAGATATTAAAAAATCGACGTTTTTTTAATCTAAAGTTTTTGAAAATTGTCCACGAAAGTGGCGTCGTTTTGCTCGTGTTCATAAACGTGAGAACCTCTCGGGCGAATTAACCGTGATGAATCCGTGATGCAACGGGCAAGGTATGCTATATAGAAACGCTATAATAAAAAGCATCAATGACCACTGATTGACGCTCAGTGATGAGCGTCGTAGCAGGTCGCTGTGTATCCTCGCACACCGTGAGGCTTCTTCTCTCCGGTCGATTCTTCTTCTTCCCACGAGACTCCACAGCTCGTACCGACGATGACTCGCCCGCTCGTCGACACTCTTACGTGATCATCTTCGCGGGCGTCCTCCGCAATCTCGCGGTCGCGTGGCCTTCGACGACTTAAGTCGATTTACCGCTACCCCTCGTCACCCACCATCCCTCCCTCCTCCTCCTCCCTCTATTTACTGCTCGCCAGCCTCATCACGTTTACAATACTCCTTCGCTATGGATGCAATTCAAGTGCAATCCGCTTGAGAAATACCGAATATTCACCGTTACTAGCTACTGCCTATCCATTAACGGAATAGAGGGATAGCATTTTGTATGCTATGAGAAAAAGTCATTTCGGGGAAAAAACCGAGATTTTAAAAGCAAAAATGACGTTATCCCGTACGACGTCACGTCAAATCGATAACGAGATTCTGAAACCGGAAGTGACGTTTTCCCCTGCGACGTCACTTCATATCGAATACCGAGATTTGAAAATTGGAAGTGACGTTTTCCCGTACGACGTCACTTCATATCCAATACTGAGATTTTTTAACCGGAAGTGACGTTTTCCCCTACGACGTCACTTCATATCGAATGCCGAGATTTTTAAACCGGAAGTGACGTTTTCCCGTACTTTCGGTCGAAAACTGAAATTTTTAAACCGGAAAGTAACGTTCTCCCGTATGACGTCACTTCCGGTCAAAAACCGAGATTCTTAAGTTTTTTTTACCTCGAACGTGGATATTTTTTTTTTTATTCCACACAAGGCATGATGTAATCTCAGCAAGTCTCAGATTGGGATTTCGGATCGCGTACGAGCGATACACATTCACGGTACGATACACATTCGCGATGTGCGGCTATCTCCGCTTTCGCGGTGACACGGTGAACAAAAGCGGAGAGTGTTACGCGGGTCGCAGGAAACACGGATCGTACTGGACACCAGGCTGTACCGTTTCGTGTACCACATTGGTTTCAGGCTCGCGTTCACGTACGGAACGGACGATGGATCCCGTGTCTCGCTTCGTGATGTACTATGTACAGCGGCGAGCCGGCGATGCGTGGTCCAAAGCAACGGTACATCTCGCTGCTGCATCCACCTTCCCGTACCTTTTCGTTGTCGTAACGCCGGAAATTAAACGTTACGCGGGATAAAGCTGTCTCTCCGCGGGTCGCTAAGATTTCGTTAAAAAAAAAAAAGGATCAAAACGGACCATTTATTACCACTGTACACTGAGAGAAGGATCTAGTAAAAATTACCGATGATCTAAGAAAAATCACCATAGCACATAGTAGTAGGACGCCAGAGCGTCACCTACACCCAGAAAAAAAAACATTTATTTGACGACCGCCGTTTATTTGGTTTAAGGGAAAGTGAAACAGCTGTGCGTGCGAGAGAGACAGTTGCAATTTTCAAATTAACTTTATTCAGTGGTGCTAATTTTTTTTTGCAAAAAAATGAATTCGAGTCTGATGCGAAATTGCCGTGCGCATCCGGCTCGAATTTGCTTTTTCCTCAAAAAAATGAGCACCCTTGAGAAAAGTTCATTACAGTTTTCATTACCGACCGCGATATTTCACTTCCCCTTAAGGCCATACGAAAGATGTACCACGTGACATATGAGTGCGAGAGAGACAGGCGCATTTTTCGAATCAATGCCATTTAAAACCGGTTGACGTTTCAGATAAAACGGAAGCATCGTCGTACGCGGTATTAAATTGTACATCCGCTAATGCTTTGCTTTTTCCCGAAAAGTCTACGGTCTCTGAATCGCATTCTTTACAGATTTTCTTACCGACTGAGACGTTTCACATGTCCTTAAGTAAAACATTTATTTGATTTAAATAAATATTTATTTGAATTAAGTAAATGAAATGAAATGAAATGAAGTTACTTAAATGAAATGAATATGTATTTAAAACAAATAAATATTTTACTTAAAGCAAATAAAAGGTGGCCGTCAAATAAATTATTTATTTGGGTGTATGGCAGAGAGTATCATATTATGCAAGAATTTTTACCATAACCACACCAAATTGTCTTCAGAATTTCAGAATTTCAGAATTTCAGAATTTCAGAATTTCAGAATTTTTCTTAGATATTTCTACGAAAAATCCTTATAAATCCGGTACTTCGTACCATAGGTGGCGCCCTAGCGCCCTACTAGTATGTGCCACGGTAACATATTTCAAGCGATATAGTCATTTTTACTAGATCCTTCTCTCAGTGTGCACGTGAAATAAAAAAATCACCACGAATTGTAGACGCGGCTCCGTTTTGCCCCCTCCCTCTCTCCGCCCCTCATAATACGGATGGCCGTAACGAAATTTTGTTTGATCCATCGTGGAAACCCGTTTCACGGTTAATCTGCAATTTTTTCCTTTCAGATTTTCCTTGAACCATTTTACGATTCATTTCAACTGCCGTCCGGATAATTTGAAGCTAGTGACGGGTCTAAAAAGAATTCTCGACCGTACATGCGCACAGGCTCGCCCCGACGCGAGGTGTTAATCGATCATGATGTAGTATCACAAATCATCTGGCCATTTAAATTTTTTCTCAATAAACTTGACCCGGATTGTCCTCATTTTCTCTCGGGCATGTGCGTCTTGTTATCGGGGCGAGTAGTTACGGCGTCGCTCTTCCAGCGGCGCGTAACTCGCTCGCACGCGCCTGACGTAATAGCGGGACTCGATAGCCCAGAAACTTGAAACGTTCGCGAGGCCGCGGAAACGCTCGGGAGTTTAAGCGTATGTACATATATACACATGAGCACATACACGGATAAGGCGAGAAGATCGAGGAGCGGACCGCGAGAGTCAAAGTAGGTTTCTGGAGCAAGCGCGCTCGCGCGCATGCGCCCGCGACCGTCGAGGCCCGATCGAGTGAATACGTACACGTACGGGTACAGTACACTCTATACTATATGGAAAATGTAATATACGTACTGTATATGTGTGTATATACAGACGGGGCTTTTAAGAGGTGGAAGAGTCACAGGCGGGCTAGGAGGACGCGTAGGTACGTCCGGCGCTCGAAGGCCTCGCTGACCGTTTCTCGATCGCCTCTCGAGCTCTCAGCGTATAACTATATATAACTATGTGGAGCATTATCACGAAAAAAAGAAGAAAAAAATTTATAATGGAGTGGGATTCGTGCGACCACAGCCGGAATATAGCTGAGATAAGTCGTTCGACGAATAGACGATGATTCCTGTTGGGTTTCTAGCCGTCCATAGCGATATCGGCAACGTGTGTGAGATAACTTCTGGCGAGCTTGAGGCATACTCGAGGCAAGGGCGAAATTACGCGATTGTCTGCTTGTGTCGAAGTGGGCCAAGAGAACGAGGAAACCTCGAGTCGGGCTCCGCCCCCCCCCCCCCCCCCCCTCTCGTGTCCCTCGATTATGTAGTGTAACACACTATATCGGGTGAGGATTTACAGTAAAACTATGTAAAACTTTCGGTACGGAACATTTGTTCTGAAAACATTAGTGTGGCAAAAACCAAGGCGTGATCGATGGGTTAATCTTATCGTACGGAATACAGATCGATCTTCGATCATTTTGATCACACGAACTGTTAATTAATGTTTCATTATGTTTACCATAGAAAAATATAAATCAATATTTAATTAGATCGACCATACACAATGTAAATCAGTATTCGATTAGATTAATCGTGCACAATCTAAATTAATTGTTTATTACATCGAACGTACAAAATGTACATCAATATTTGATCGGATCAACCATACAAAGTTTAAATCTATATTCGATTAGATTGATCGTAAACATTACACAATGTAAATTAATTTTTTATTACATCGATCGTACAGAATGTAAATCGGTATTTGTTTACATTGAACACACAATATGTAATATTTCGTTAGATTGATTATAGAAAATGTAAGTCAATATTTGATTGGCTTGATCTTCCACGATGTAAATCAATACTCGATTAGACTCACAATACAAACTGGAAATCAACATTTAATTTGGTCGTACGGATCGTAGATCATGCAAAAGCTTGTCGAAACAGAGGTACGATGAAGCGTAAGTCCAAGATTCAAAGAAACGTACGATAGCAACGACTAAGCGCTTTTTATTCCAGCGCTCATCAACACGATGATTCTACGATTCGTAGTTAGCGTCGTTGATTGATACAATTGCGCACAGATTCCCTCTTGCGGGCGCACGTGACCCTCTAATTATAATTTCCAAGAATCACGTGTTCCCCTTTATGCGCGAATCTCTGCGCAAGCGAGAGAAAAAAAAAAATCCTTTTATAATGTCTACGGCAAACACAGGCTATAGCGCGTCGTGCGCGGAGGGAAAATTGTATAACACGACGCGCGAACGATTAGTCGGTTGTCGTTTCGAGGTCTCTGCATAACGTGCACAGCACGAGTCCGAGATGTCATAACGCATTATCGACTGGGGGCTCTTGCGCAAAACTGGTAGGGGAGACTGTGGCAAAACCGGCTGGGGTGCGAAGCAGGCAACGAGGTGAAAGGTCTTGTCCTTCTTAATAATGATTATTTAACGGTCTTCCGAAGTTCGTTAAATACGAAAAGTGCGAAAAAATCAGGCAAAAATTTCGATTACAAAATAAGCATACGTTTACAACATTTTTTTTATAATTCGTTTTTTTGCTTCAAAGACAAGTTATTAAATTGCATAATTACCGAGTCAGCTCAGATATGATGAAATTATGTTTTTTTTTTTTCTCCTATCGTCGTTGAATAAATTATGTACTTTTCGTGCATGCATTCAGAAGTAAGCGCGTCCATATTATGTACATAATCATACAAAGTGTAATAAAAAATGTAATTCAGCTAACCAATAAAAAATAATAAATCAGATCTGTAATGATAATTATTATTATAAAAAAAAATAATTAAAGAACGTAAAAATTCAAGAATAAATCGATCGGACAATAAATCATGAAGTAAAGGAATGACATTTTCCGTATCTCTTTACGAGTTAAGCTTAACATCTCGATGTGTCTGTGACTCGCGAGTGTACGAGCCTGCCAGCCGGCAGTGCATCGACTATGCATGTGGTAGAGTTACGTCACGTTTGTAGTGTAATTACGCAACGCGTTATGTCCCGTAAGAAGAGTTAATGCGTGAATGGCTCGTAGCCGCGCAGTGCACACGGTCTATAGCGTGCGCGATTCCTAGGTATTCCGTTCGACGGAAGCACGACGTAAAAAATTTAATATCTCGTCCGATAAGAATGACACTTCGTCGATATCAACTAACCATCGCATCGACCACCGATTACTTAATGAACGGTGTCCGGGCCTTCTTGAAAGATTCAGTGTTGAACTATGACGCGTATATCGGCGGACTGTCTGCAGAAGTGCGCATGCGCATAGCTTGTGCACGCTCCATACGCCCGTTTCACTTTGATCGACATACGCGCTTTTTATCGGTAGCCCAGATTCAATATCGTCCTTATTCAAGTTTTACCGATTTCTCGGTTGATTAATCGTCTCTGGGATTAAATCAATTTCTTTTAATTTTCTAATAAATCAATGCATGAGATAAAATGATTTGCATAATTTGCAGGTGGCAGCTGAAGGGGACATAATTAATTAAATGTACGTTGGCCGAAAAAAAGGGTATTTAAGAAAAAAAAAAAAAACACTTAATGTTTATAAAATGATAAAACAGCTTATCACTGAATGTTCTTTAATTTAATTATTTTTCGACGTTATATAGTAATGAGTTGCTTGTGTTTTTGAATTGTGTCTTAAATTTCGTCTGGCATGAGTTCACGGTCAATATGCACCGTCCGTACCACCTGTAAAATCGTTTTTCAGCTTTGTCGCCTCTCTCGCCACTCGATTATCGTTTCTTCCGTCGCTAATTTTGCTCTTATCGACGATTTGGCTGACTCCTCGGTTATTCGACCGTCTGGGAGAGGTCGAGGCGAGCGATGATATACGAGTTTCAACTATCCCATTATCTCATCGTCTGCTCGATTAAATGGGAGTGAAGATCAAATAATTTCGATGCGACATATATAAATAATTTTAAAAGGAGCAGGATTCCGACCGATTCTTCGCCGGCCAATTCTTTTTTTGTCTTTGCAACTATAATACGATAACGTCCCTGTTGACTTATGTGTGCACAGATGATGTAAGACGATCGGTGCATTAATTGCAACGTAAATAAAATTATCACTGTCAGACGATGACAAAGAATATTTTGTTTTCTGAACCGGATGTCCATTGTAGGAGCAGGTGTTTTAGTAGCTTCTCGTTTTTGTTTTTTTTTTTTTTTTTCATGTCCATCCTCTAGCCCCTTCGCCCCTTTTGTCTCGTCCCTTCCGCTCCGCCAAGCTGCGCGCACTACCTTGGCCAAGTATTCGAGCGTGGAATGCGTCATTATCGATGGGGGGAATGGACAAAAAAACATGGGTAAACACACATACACACATGGAGGAGAAAACGCGTCATAGCCGATGGACGCAGTTGGGCTAGGTCGGGACTACGAATTTAGAACGACGACCACAGCAACGTGCTCCACAGCGAACGGACGATATCGAATTTTCTTATCCTCCGGTCGTGGCTCGAGAAATTTAAATAATGTAATGTAATGTAATGTAATGTAATGTAATGTAATGTAATGTAATGTAATGTAATGTAATGTAATGTAATGTAATGTAATGTAATGTAATGTAATGTAATGTAATGTAATGTAATGTAATGTAATGTAATGTAATGTAATGTAATGTAATGTAATGTAATGTAATGTAATGTAATGTAATGTAATGTAATGTAATGTAATGTAATGTAATGTAATGTAATGTAATGTAATGTAATGTAATGTAATGTAATGTAATGTAATGTAATGTAATGTAATGTAATGTAATGTAATGTAATGTAATGTAATGTAATGTAATGTAATGTAATGTAATGTAATGTAATGTAATGTAATGTAATGTAATGTAATGTAATGTAATGTAATGTAATGTAATGTAATGTAATGTAATGTAATGTAATGTAATGTAATGTAATGTAATGTAATGTAATGTAATGTAATGTAATGTAATGTAATGTAATGTAATGTAATGTAATGTAATGTAATGTAATGTAATGTAATGTAATGTAATGTAATGTAATGTAATGTAATGTAATGTAATGTAATGTAATGTAATGTAATGTAATGTAATGTAATGTAATGTAATGTAATGTAATGTAATGTAATGTAATGTAATGTAATGTAATGTAATGTAATGTAATGTAATGTAATGTAATGTAATGTAATGTAATGTAATGTAATGTAATGTAATGTAATGTAATGTAATGTAATGTAATGTAATGTAATGTAATGTAATGTAATGTAATGTAATGTAATGTAATGTAATGTAATGTAATGTAATGTAATGTAATGTAATGTAATGTAATGTAATGTAATGTAATGTAATGTAATGTAATGTAATGTAATGTAATGTAATGTAATGTAATGTAATGTAATGTAATGTAATGTAATGTAATGTAATGTAATGTAATGTAATGTAATGTAATGTAATGTAATGTAATGTAATGTAATGTAATGTAATGTAATGTAATGTAATGTAATGTAATGTAATGTAATGTAATGTAATGTAATGTTAAATAGTTCATTCGGTAAATGAAAAATCTTCGCACAATAATTAAAACGGTTAATCGGATTTTGGGTTATCAATGTTACACGATAATCGACCCTTTGTAAAATTAAGAACTGGATCCTCCCGGCGCTTACCTAGGAATGGACTAGTTCCCCTTTGCACTTTCGACCAGACAACATCATATCTTATATTCGGGTCGGATAAACTTGACGGAAAATCGTTAATTTTTTTTTCGTTTTACCATTAACTGGATAAACCAACATAAATTATATTATTATTAATATTATAATTAGTATATTGCTTCATTATATTGTGGATACCGATGAAACGCCTCTTTCACATGGTTCGAAATTTTTTAAAAATACTCTATATTTATTGATCACGAATCCTCGTTGATTTTTCGTCTGATTGAGAAATAAAACAAAAAATCATCGCTAAACCGCGAATCCTCGTACATTTTTCACGTGATGGGAAATTAAAAAAAAATCCCTATCTTCGTTGACCGCTTTCTGCGTAAACGCAGCGAAAGATTGGAAATATTGCACAGTCGGCGTCGAGGACCGTCACGCGTCTGTGCAAATTGTTATTTATCGCGGAGTTATGCAAGCACATGTTATACGGTAGGCGTCGCAAGGTGCCATTCGCGGTGCACCGAAATAATTATTTAAAACAAAATGGAAAAAAAATGAAGCTATTATAATTTGCGATGAGGTCGAAAGTCCATTCCCTCTTCGTCGTTTACTTTAGGTCAGCCCGGCGAATTTAGCCGTTTACGTCACACACAACGAGTCGATACTGCGCACGAAATATGCAATCTGGCCCGAGTCGCCTCGAAACAAACAAGAGCTTCGAGATAATTAATTACCCATCACAATAATCATAATAATAATAACAAATAGTGTTAACAAGAGCGAGGCAAAGACCGAACGGAATGTGATTAAAAAATTAGTATCGCGAGGGGTTCGAGGATACGACGATGATTAAGAAGAATAATAAATAAAATAAAAACATGTTTCCATGGCGGCGACTTGTTTTTCTCGTCGCATTTGCGCTCATGTTTTCAATCTTTCCTGGGAATATTTTGCGATAACTCGCAGCCTCATATTATTACGGAGGAGAATGACTTCTAGGTATTCTTCAGACGCGATACGCTTCTTTGGCAATGTTTACTCCATACAGATATTTTTCTGTTCCTAGAGCAATAAATCGTTATCATAATGCGAGAAACGCTATCGGTGAATGAAACGAAAATAATGCATTGAACTTTGACGCCTGTCGTCGTCATCGACGAGAGACGAATAACAAGTCTTTCAGTGAGGTAGGTTCGAGAGCCGTAAACGAAATTCTACTTTTCTGTTTTTTTTTTCTTCTTTTTTTTTCCCGCATTTTTTTTCGTCCAGCTATTGGCTCGTTAAGTAGCGTATCTATATTCATTAGCATTCGTAGCATCTATTTTATCGTGGGTCGAGGCTACAGTTACTATGTGAATCGCGCTATCATCGTGACTGGGGGCTGAGTTTTTTTTTTTTTTTTTTATATTCCGAACTGGTTACCAAAGGCAATTTATAGATCGAACAATCGATCGATTCCAGCTTTAGCTGTAAAAAGAAATCTGGATTCTTACACCGGCAAAAATGTTCTGATATTTTTCACGAATCGATTATTCATGCCACGGCCAAAATCACACGTGTGATACATGCAAACGCAGGGCCTTCGGCTCGAGAAACGTTTATTTTCGATTATTTTATGATTCGAGCAAGTGACGTTGGAGCGTCGTCCGCCTTCTGCAATGACGCTGTGTCTTATAAATAGAGAAGATAAACCCAACGACGGCAGTCGTACGGACGACACAAGGATGATCGATGTTAACTTCATCGTAAAGGAATTTGGCGAAGGTGTTGTATTTTATGTCTAGGTAATAAAAAATTGGTTTGTAAATTCACCACGATTGATTATTCGGTAACGGTGTCAAAAAACTAGGTTTCGTAATAATATTTTCCTATCGCATGCACGTAAAATTCCGCTTTCCGTTCCTCTGAAGTGTGCGCAGAGATGCACTTTTTAGCATCGCCTGCGGGAAAAATATTGCGCATGCGTGCAAACGCAATACGGCATTTTTTTCTGCACTAGTGCGATAAAGTGCCTGTCTATGCACACTTCACGGGAACGGAAAGTGTGATTTTCGTGAATTTGTTAGGAAAAATGGTGTGAATGGAATGGAGTAGAAAAGAGAGTTCTAACTCGTGTGAATTCCGCACTCGTTAAGAACTCCCTTTTATGCCCTTGCCATACAAATAAGTATTTCGTAACGCATGCACGTAAAATCCCGCTTTCCGTTCCTGTGAAGTGTGCGCAGAAAGGCAATTTTTCGCATCGCGTGCGGGAAAAATACTGCGCATGCGTACAAACGCAGTACGGTCTTTTTCCCGCACTAGTGCGGTAAACTGCCTTTCTATGCACACTTCACGGGAACGGAAAACGTGATTTTCGTGAATTTGTTAGGACGAATTATGCGAATGGCGCGGGCGTAGGAAAAGATAGGAAATGTTCACACCCATCAGGAACTCCCTTTTTACGCCCTTGCCATACAAATAACTATAGTATCGACCTAATAAAAAAATCGGGACTACGATTTCATCGAGAAATATAGATAAATTAAATTATAATTGAAAATGACAACAAAAAAAAATGATGGCTATTACTCGGAATTGCGTTTGGGGCCGGTTGAAGGGTTAAGCGTGTACATTGGAGTGAAATAAACATAACAGCTATATTTTTGTATTCCTTGCAATTGCCGGTGAAAAATTGTAAAAACGGGGGAGGAAACGGAAATGGCAAGTGGCGAAGAAGCGACGAGAATTGTTCTCGCTCTGCTAGGATCGACGTCACAGCTGCCCTCGAGATTTATTTATAGTTCTAACGACGGATGGATTCGTGCAGTTTATTGATTTTGAGAGAATGAAAATGTCGAAGGGCATACGAGGCAACGAAGGCAAAGGGTCCTACGAAGTTTCGACTATTCGAGAAATATACAATTTTTGAATTATTTAAAAAAAAATAGTTTTAACAAAAAAAAATGGAAAAATGAGAATAAAAATTTGTAAACACTGTGCGAGGATGGAGATAATCGCGGAGAACGAATCTCAATTTACTATAATGAAATGAGTAAAAAAAACAGAAAGAATAAAAAGGATAAAGTAAGCGTAAGCGAGATATAATGATAGTCGAAGAGTGAACGGTCAGCTATTGGAACTGCACGTTAGCATATGGTAATGATCTGGCGCGTATACACATCGTGCTTACGTAATTTAACGCTCGGCCGATGCTTTTAATTTATTACTAAATCGTTAATCGACTGCACCGCGAGGCAGTATCAATAGCGTAACGAGAGGCCAAACCAGTAACTGTAATTGACTAACGTGCCGAGACCTTCGTCGGTTTGTTTTACACTGTTAGATCCGCACGGCAAGTCCGTTAATTTATTCATCACCGGTTGATCGATAATCGCGAGATAACAGGTGCGGGGACGAATTTTTTCTAATTTTCTCCCTGAACCGAGTGCCACTTGCGACAAAGCGGCGTATACGGATAAAATATATTGAACTGTAGAAATATTTAAGACTAAAAAACAAAAACGTCAATCAGAATTTATCGAAAAAAAATGAAATATAATAATATAATAATGATATATTTATTGGATGCATACATTCAAAAAAGTCCAAAATCATGGTAAAACTTAACATCTGAAATGATTAATTTTTCATTGGCTAGCGCCAATCTCATAGTGCAGAGTTCTCGTTTCGCAGAATACAATATTTCTTTTCCTTTCAGCACCTTGTGCGGGTCGCATAAGCCCTATGATAGGCTTATTCGCAATCGCGATCCTTCTACCACTCCTAGAATCAACATATCCTAAATAATAATATAAATAAAAAGAAGAAGTAATATTATTAAAGATCTCGGCAATTTAATTATATATTCTGTTCCGAAAAACGTACCACCTTCGTATTCGTGAAACGAAGGTAAAATACTAGTTTGCATCTAGAGAATATTTGGTAACTTCTTCTATAAAATATTTTTGCTCCCATTTCCGGTGCAAAAAGATTTTATAAAAGAAGTTACCAAATATTTTCTAGATGCAAACTAGTATATATATCTAGTAAATATCGCTGTTGATTTCGTTAACTGATATTCCAGCTACTCGGGAATTTTTCATCTAATTTACTCCCAGCTCAATATTTTATGTAAAAAGAATCACGCTAGAAGCGAGAAAAAATAGTTTTTCCAAAAAATTAGTTAAGTCGACACTACCAATCAAAAATTACTTTGCTAATTATATTTTTTTATGCGTTATTAATTGATAGTAAATTGTTTGTCTCTCACGAGCAAAAAAACTCGATCCTTACTGCAATGAACAATAATTTCTGATCAACACAAAGTGGTAGTAATTTATTATAAATTTTTTTCGTGCACGAATGTCCAAACTGTTTAGGAACGTGTCATTATTTTCGCGGTCTTTGCACGTTGCACGCAGTAATTTACGAAGTTACCGATTACGGTAATTTGGTAAATGATTGAATGCAACGTGCAAACACCGCTAAAATAATGCGCATAATTAATAAAAATATGAATTACGAGTGACGATCTAGCAGGTCACGTGACTCGGAATGCGCGCCAATCGATTCCCCTCGCCTCTCCCCCTCACCCCTGGTAGCGGACGTTGAACTCGTCGCCGTTGCTCGCGGTATGCAAGATAGAATATTACCGTCCACTGCGGGAACGCCGCCGCATCGTATATCAGCAAGTGGATCGGTGTCTCGTGTGTGCGTGTGTGTGTGTGTGAGCCTCGATGAAAGATTCGCGAGAGCGCGGGGTGTGCGCGCGACTTTGAAACGCCTTCGCCAATCGGACTTCCCCTGCATTGAAATGCAACGCGATCGTCAAGCTTCGGCGCAGTTCCCTCGTTCGCAGCCGCGGGCCTGATAACGGGTTCGATTGCGTCACGTTGCGCAATCATTGTTTACGCCCTCGCCGACGTAAGCAATATCAAAATCGCGAGCCAGCCGCGGTTGCAACGTCGTAATAGTCGAATCTGCGCCGAGAATTTTTTTTTAAATATAGAGAAATTTCGTCGCACGTGTATGCAATCGTCATTTTGTTTTTTAAGTCAATTCCCTCCTACACGGACCCGTTTTGCTTCCCGAGTTTGCAAAACTATTTATCTACGAGTTGTGGCAAAATTTTACTTTGACAGTAGACGGACAAAATGGTAACAACTTTTCTTGTCCACAAACGTCCACAATTCTTGTTAATTTTACAAAAAAATCTTGTCCTTTTTACAAGAATGCCTGTCAATTTTACGAATGCTTTTTGTAATATTAACAACCAAATAATTGTGGACGTTTGTGGACAAAAAAGGTTCGTTAAATGTACGAATTATTTTTACTGTGTACGCTAAACACCGCGGTCGGTAATAAAAACTGCAATCTATTTTTTTAACGATGCGGACCATCTATTATGAGAAGAAAATTCTCGAGTGAAACGGATGTCGATACAGCTTCGTTCAAGAATGTTGTTTTTAGTCGTAGATGGTCAGCATTTCATAAAAAATAATTCGTTACAGTTTTTATTGCCGATCGGGTAACTTTATGTACGGGACATGAACTTTACACAAATTATACCCGACTTTTATGGTGATTTATGGCTCGATACAGTAGAACCCCGATTTACCGGGATGCTCGGGACCGAAGAGTCCCCGCACTGAGAAAAAAATTGTAGGATTAACCAAATTCACGGTCACATACGTTCAAAGCTGTTATTTGGTTAGTACAACTAAATCATTATTTTGTTGAACGATTATTTGCTTCAGCCGATTCAAAATATTTCGAATGAGACAAAAAAATTTATTGTAGCATAACGCCTTTGAACGCAGGTGAACGCGCCTTGGTTAATCCAACAATTTTTTTTTTCTCAGTGCGGATACTCGAAATCCCGGACACCAAAAGTATATAAGTCAATAATGGCTAATGATTCAACTTTATTTTGACTAATTACAATGACATTTGGTACAACTTGCACTTAATTCTTAAATTAAATTAAATTCTTAAATAGTGTGAACTAGAATGTAAAGTCTTTGGATTTTTCTTTTTTTTTTATCGTACGTAGGCTAGTATTATTTTCAAGGACTCAATTACTTTGGTTTGCTCCGCGCATAAAAAAAGAACCTCGGAAGACGCACGGTTAATCCGCTTCCCAGTTAATCCAACCCCGGTTAATCGGGATTCTACTGTACATGTATCTCGTCATGCGGCATGACAAAAAATAATTCATTACAGTTTTTATTACCGACCGAGTAACTTTATTTATAGACCGTGCACTGTAAAAAAAATATCATTGACTCAAGTAAAATTCGCTTGCCGGTTGACAAAGAAAAAAATTGTTATTTCAATTTAACATTTAATTCTTACAATTCCATACGGGATTGAAACGACAAAATGTCACCTTGACAGTCTTGCCGTCGTTGTTTCAATGTCACATGGAATTGTAAGAATTGAAAGTAGAATCGAAATAACAATTTTTTTCATTAGCAGCCCGCAAGCGATTTTTTTCCGTGTGCCCTTTGCACAAATTATGCGCAACGTTCATGCAAATTTGGGCCTCGATACAGTGGAGCATGACATTAGCGAACTGTGACGGGACGAAAAATTGTTTTCGCCATTGAGAAACAAATGCCCGATCGAAGTCGCGAGGCCGACGACGCGGTTAGGAGAAGCTCGGAATCACTGGCGGGTAACGTCACGTAATGGAGTAATCTTCCGATAGTCCAGTGTTTGCATTGCGTCGTTGAAAAATAATAAAGCGCGAGAGGGTAGATAGCCTCGGGTTCTGCAGCGGCACAAAGCAAACCTGATATCATGGCTCATTGGCCATGACTTTGACTTTGAGCTCGAGAGCGTTTCGTCCTTTGGTGGTCCGCGCCTCCGCCTCGTCGCCTCGAATGTCTCATTATTGCGTTTAAAGAAACAAAAGGAAGAAGCAAAAAAATTAAAACGAGAAAAAAAAATGCGTATCTACCTATATCGCGCCGAACAAATCGAAGCGTTCAAGCGCGAAGTCTGCCGAGCGAATTTCGTCTGCGCATGCGCGACTCGGCGTTGTGCAACTCGGCGATCTTTAGCTCGGCGGTCTCGCGTCGGCTAGCTCGTCTTCTTTGTTTGCACTTCGTACGTGTAACTCCTCGGGTTTATATATAGACGGAACGTACGATATGATATGCCGCCGAGAGTGGTTACATGCCATTCTTTATTTCTCTCTCCCTGCCGGTCTGCGCGGTGAAAATTTTCGTTGTCGTTGACTCGGTCCCTCGCGCGAGTGTGGGTGTTATAACTGAGTCTGCGCGCGGGGGCGGCGGGGGCTCTGGTTCGTCGCGCCGACATCGCCCCCCCCCCCCCCCCCCTCCCTCCCGAAAGCGTGCGACCGAACTCGCGTCACGTATTTTTTGACCCTGAAATACGACGGAGTTCGACGGCCGCTGCACTCGACAAGGTCGTCGCCATTCGTGATGCAAGAGAGCCGCGCACCTCGCGCGCATCCACGGCACCACCTCCATCTCCGTCTGTAGCCCCGCGGCTGCACGCCTTCATTCCCCGCGCCTAGCTGCGCGATATACGGTCCAACGTCGATAATACAACGGGCTCTCTAGCTTATTGCCCTGATGCCTGTTATGCGCTATCTGTCGGTGCCGAAACGACCGCGACGGACTTCAATTAGCCGGAATATGTCGGGATAAGGGAACAAATGGTAATTCGATAAGTATTACTCTTATCGTAACCGGCCTGACCCTGGCCGACGATAAAAATGATTATTGGTAATGGGGTCGAAGAGAAACGAAATTATGTATTTATCAAGAATGTAGAGACTGGACGCCATATTACTTGATAAACATAAACATAATAATAATAATAATAATAATAATAATAATAATAATAATAATAATAATTATTATTATTATTATTATTATTATTATTATTATTATTATTATTATTATTATTATTATTATTATTATTATTATTATTATTATTATTATTATTATTATTCAATGATAATGTCCTTTTCAAAATAGATTTACGGTTTATAGTGTGACATAATCATAATGAGAATGCAGTTGGAATTACTAATGCCTAGAGCGGAGGAGAGCCGAAAAAAAGAGCGTGGGATGCCAAAGTCAGCCTCGATTGCCGAAAATTCGTTCGCGTAAGGAATTAAAATATTAAAGACTTTATTATGTAGGACATTTAACAATTTAATAATTTACATTTGAACAATATATGTTTGCAATATCCAGAGCTACGAAAAACCATTGTTGTTTCGTTTTTATATTTTTGTGCATTCATAGCGATTTCAATTTGTCTCTTAGAATTCTCGTTACGTAAGGCGAGACTCTCGAGGCCGATTTTTCGTTTTTCTGCTGCATCCCACCTACGCGGTTTTTAAAAACTTTTATCTCATTCCGTCGGCGTTTGTAATACGTAGCTGCGCGCTCGCAACCGCAAAGCGGTCGTAGGCTGCGATGCTCTCCCGGCGCTGTTGCTGGATTATACTTATATTCTTGCGGCCTCAACGAGTTACTCTCGCCCGACGGGGGCCCACTCTGTCTGTGTTCTTTTTGCCGCTGCCCTCGCGGTCTCTTACGAAACTTTCGGGGAAAACGGGACTAGGTCAGATATTCGAACTGAATTGAGATTATTCGATCGAGTGTCTCGTCGATGCACGCAACGGGACGGAAAAAAAGGACGTGCAAGGACGACCGATCTACACGAGCTTCAACGGAAAAGGCCTCCTCTCTCAGTTTTCGGTCTCACATGCCGAATCTTTTTAGCATATATATCTATTTATTAATATCTTCCATTGTTACGTTCGTTAAAACAAAAATTAATAAATAAATAGTACATTACTCCACGAGGGCGAAAAACGTTTTTCTAACGAGTGTGAGTTTGCGGCACGAGCCGATGGCGAGTGCTGTAATCACAAGAGTTAGAAAAAGTGTTTCGCACGAGAGATGTACGAAATTTTTCATCAAAAGGTGCGAAAATGGCGGTTTTACGCACGCGAAGCGGGTGGATATGGCCACTTTTCCGCCCGCTTCGCGTGCGTAAAACCGTCATTTTCGCACCTTGTAATGAAAAATTTCGTACATCTCTCGTGCGAAACACCTTTTCTAACTCGTGTGATTACAGCACTCGTTAGAAAAACGCTTTTCGCCCTCGTGGAGTAATGTACTATTTTGTAACACGTGCATAAGAAACGGTGCTTTTCATGGCAGTTTTACGGCCCGAAAGTGGCTAATTTCAAAGCAGTATAGAAAAGGTGCGTCGCGCATGCGCCGTTCACGATTGGTTCACTTTCGTTCCTTGGGATTCCACTTTTGTCCCTAGGGAGGAAAAGTTATAACCACACTTTTCACTGTTCGTCCCGCAAAACTACTATTGCAAACACCACTATTCATGCACTCGTTGCAAAAAGTATGATGTGGAACGAGGACCGAATTGGCAATTGCGACTCGTGTGATTGCCGCCCTCGCTTCGATCGGGTAGCAAACCTCACACTCGTCATAATCGCCAACTTTCGGCCCTTGTTGAACAATATACGATACCCTGATAGACAAGCGCCACGAAAAGTAGCAGTTGGCGCAATATTTGCGACGTGTGCAGCACATGTCGCTATTATCGCCTCAACTGCTACTTTTCGTGGCGCTTGTCTATCTGGGTAGTTCCCCACGCACACCATATACGAAACCATCGAAAGAATGTACAACGAAACGCCATAGGCAAAACCGTCTCTCATCTACAATAACCAATGTTTCTTCACACAATTACCGTTTTGAATTTGGCGAAAATTGTTCTAATCGTTTAAGTTTTATGAGATTTTGAATTTTTTTTGTTTTTTTGACGAAGTTGTATTTTTTGTCCGACACGAGTTTATGTATCAAGTGTCGCCCTAGGAGTAAAATAATTCGGAGACTCGTCGTCGGTGGGGGAAAAATACATTAGACGTGTGGCCACAAAACGGTGAATATTGGATAATTGACTTAATAATAAAAAAAAAAATCTTTTTCCAAAACCCTGTATTTTCGTTAACTGACGTAGGTGCACGGATCTAACAAAACGAAGACATCGGTGTATTTTTTCGCCCTGAACCTGAATCGGCCAGTCGTTTTGCATAAAAGGCAAAGACTACGTTGACGTTAAAACAAGTTTTTTATACTAAAAACCAAAGAGAAACTCGAGCTGAAGGACTACGGTCGATGACTCATTGACACTTTTGTTATTTTGTTCCTTGTATGATCTACAATATGTATGTAAAAGTGATTATGTATCGTCAATATTTATAACTAAATGTCAATGAATGCACGTACTACTACTAGCATTAGTTATCGAAGACCGAGAGCTTGGGGGTGTTACGTCCCGACGAGTTCTCGGTGTGCTCGCGCTGAGGAAAAAGTAACGGCGGTCTCGCTTTCGAGTCAAGGCGTTGGTTCTTTACATCAGGGACGGAGACTTCGCCTAACGCTGCCGTAGATATGAGCGATAAGTTGAGAGGGTACTTGAGACTTCGTAGCCCCGCGTACGTGGTAGAGCATGCAGAACAAATGTAGACTCGATTATTCTTTTTAGTACTCATGGAAATTATATTTTATTTTCTCGTAGCCAGGTGATGTGCAGGTTCTCGTACTACAATCGACCAAATTATGTCATATATATATATATATATATATACAATTGGCCGGAGATTATATATACAAAGCGTTGCTCGCTCTTCGGAGTCTCGTAAATTATGTAGCAGCTCGGTGGGTCGGTAGGAATAACTGAATTGGACGTAATGCGTACGCGTTTTACTCTACATCTCTCCTATGCTACATATGGAGTTGTTTTTTTACTATGATTCTTAGAAAACTATCTTCAAGGGGGTAGAAGGTGCGCATTGGCGTGGTCCTTATTAAATTGAAGACTTTTGATTTTTCTGGGGGCCACCACGTATTATTGTGAGGTATAAAATAAAAACATGAATGCATTTTTAGAGGTCGCTACCGGCTATTTAAAAAATAAAAAACTTCGGACAATCTAAATTTAAAGTCAAAATGAAAAATTCTATATTTCCTTGGTACTACCCGGCACTTCAATTATAGCTAATTATATAATTCAATTATAGCTAATAGTTACAATATATTGTAAAAGGTGAAAATCCGCCGCCGAAAAATAACCGAATATTTTATTCGAAAAGACATGTTTGTTGGAAGAAAAGTGAAATAAAAAAAAACCGAAGGTTTGTCGTTTCTGGTAAAGGGAGTCGACGAATTCCTGCAATGGTCAAAAGGTATAAAATATCTCTATCGACGAACGAACGAAACATTTTATTAAACTACTTCTCTTCAACAGCTGAAACGAGAGGACTCTTTTTTTCAACTGTTTTGCGGATGTTATTGCGGTACCGAAGGGGACCAACGCGTAATTGGCACTGAGTTTTAGCCTATGGAAAATGGTACTCTCGAGAAGATGCGACAGTTTCCCGTATCTTTACGTTCAACTCTATGGGGTGTAGGAACTCGTAGCAAAAGACTGTGCATTTAACCCTGCAACTCACGACTGGGGTCCGAACGCACCCCACGCGAACGCGAAAAACTGAGCATTTTGCTGATTTGCTTCCGGTTTTCAGTCTTCGAATGGGGTTTTCATTAACTAAATGTAAATAAAATCAGACTACTCGTACACCATTCTCTTCCTTATGAAAAATCGAAGAAAACCATGTATGAGAAAGTGTGTTTATCACCATAGGACCGGTTTTACAATCAAGAAAAGCGTGGGGTGCGTTGGGACCCCAGTCATGCGTTTGAAGCTGAAAAAATTAAGTCATGAGTAGAATTAAGTCATGTAAGTCATGTAAGAATGAGCAAAATTAAGTCATGTAGGGTTAAAAATAAGTTTTCTTCTAGGCGGTAGGTTACGCAAGATGTAACAGGGTCGAAGTCCCGCACCATTTCGCTCAGTGATTTCGGGGTCAGAGCGACCCCGTGCACTCGAAGGGTCACGTGTCGAGATAAAACGGCGGCGGCACCGACACAGGAACGAGTTTGATTGAGCGCCGTCGGGACAGTGTAGTGGGTCAGAGGGAGGTCGAAATTTCTAACGGCGAACGTGATCCGGAGAGACTCGTCGCGCTCGACCGATCGGATCCTCGATGGATGGAAGTTTGACGAACCCGGTAACGCGGGTCCATGACGAAATTTTTTCGGTCGATGCCCAACCGTAAATTTCAACGGTCGGTCGGTACATAGGTTTACTCCGAAACTCGTCTATAGGTACAGTACGGTGGAATATACAGTACCAAATCTTACCGAAGAACGAACGAGACCGACGAACGTCTACGCTCGTAGCCGTTCTCGTAGCCGACTAAGAATTACGGTATAATATACGCCACGTGCTTTTCCGCGCCCGTGGACTCGCTTCTAATGGTCACGTTCACACGCCTCGATCCGTTCTCTCGCAAAGATATAAACCGTTATGAGGCCAGTGGACCCCCCATTTTAGCCTCGACGACTGCGTTGACCCCTGCTGAATGTTTGAATAATACTTACGTCCCGTTCGGACCACCTCGTCTGGTCCTGACGCCAGTTCATTCCAACATATTTTCCTCGAAGATGGAAAGACGTTCCCCGGAATCTCAACGGAAGAGTCGGAAGATCCATCCATTTATCTGCAGCAACGATATAAATGCATAAACAATATTTTTTCTGTACCATCGAAGAATCATTTTTTTCGTACTTTTTGGGCGACATTTTACCGACATTTGAAAAATATGAGGATTAAAAAGAATCGCGAGGGAACGGCTTTGGAACGTGTCTGAAATATTCTGGAAAATACATTCGGAAGTAATTTTTGGGCAATTTTTTAATGGATACAATTCTGTGAATTATCGAGGTGAATTCGCAGTGCTTTGGGAAAAAAAAACGTGAACCGTGAACCCACATCAAATTCGAGCACAAAAAATTGATTATTAATTTAATAAAACCGAGGGAACATGTATAATAAAATTGCCAAAAACCAATTAATGGCTGTTATTATTTTCGCAGGTTAACGACATATGCTGTGACGCAGATACTATCCACTGTAGTCTATGTAAGCATAAAAATGTATATAAACGATTTTTTTCATGCAACTCCTTTAACCCTTTTAACACGTGAAAATAATAAAAATATAAGCTTCAAAGAGTTAAGGCCTACATGAAATTTATGTACTGTTTCTACCACTCATTTTCCTCCCAGCCCAATAATGACCCTGAAGATATCTGCATGAGACTGAAGTTCATCAAGTTCTAACGGTAGTGTTTTGCATCGCACAAACTTCACTCGGGGAAGTTCACTTAGAGAATAAAATTCTTGAAGTGAACAATTTTTTTTTTTCGTAAAAATTCATTGACAGAGGCAATTGACAAAGATGAAAATTGAAAAAGATAAAATGAAATCATGCAGATATCTGCAGGTTCAGGCCCAATATCTGGACAATAGCTGACATTAAAATCCGTGAGAACGAGAATTTAAGTTAAATAACGTTTTGTCTGATTGACGAAAAAAAAAAAAACATTCTGCAATCGTCGCCGTGCGCGCCGACGTCTCTAGTTCGTTCCAGTTTATATAACGTTAATTGCGTCGCCAATTTTGCCACCGTCCGCGTGATTTTTCCGTCGGCCATGTGTACGTACGCCTGAACGGGGCATGTGATTGTCGCGGAAAAAACGTGAGCGTTACACAACCCCGCCGACGGCCGCTCGGATGCGCGGACAAGTGTTTGCGACACTCCGAAGAGGGACAGTGTATAATTGCGATCGAATAATCGATAAACGGCTCCGTCGCGGAGACCGTGGCCGAAATACGAATTTCAAACTCATCGATCAAACTCCTTCATCTCTCATCCGCGACAAATATAATGTAAGTTATTTCTCGCAAATTGGAATGACCATTCAGCTATTGAAATGAGTTTGCAAATTCGTTTAACCCTGACACGCATGCGGTCTCGACACAGTGCTGTGTACAGTCCTGTAATTTTTTTCTGTTTTTATTTTCGTTCCTTTTTCTTCTCCGTCATTTCGTGTTGCAGACATTGGTCGTCGTCAGCGTCGCTCGAAATTAGCGCGATCAAAACTGCTCCGACGAGATGAACGATGTGCGCATGCGCGCGAGAGAGGGATGAAACAAAAGCACTGTGGAGCGCATGCGCGGGTTAAAAAAAAAAAAAAAAAAAAAAAAAAAAAAAAAAAAAAAAAAAAAAAACTCACGGGAGAATGAAACGTGGATCTCTTCGGTGTAAGCTCGTGGACTTTATTTTTAAGATCGCTCGCCTACACGGCTCGACCGTAGGGGCTGCACCAACCTTTATTATTAAATCAAGGTTGTTGGCTTTCACTCCGCGGCGACGGTCCGCCCCGCGATTCCCGCGAACTACCACACGCACACAACTGCCGCTGTTCGTCTGTCCGTGTGCGTGTTTTGTGCACGCTATGCGGACCTCTTTCGCTGAATGGCTTCGAAGCGAATCGTTGCAGTCACTAATAGCTGCCTGCACCCGAGATCTGTATTACACCATTATTGCATGCTACATTCGCTCGCTTACTTGCACCACGGCGAAACAAGGGGATACACGGTGACGCGAATGTACTCTCGCACACTGCAATTTTATCCCGCATTAAGCGATCGTAACTCGACGAATTTTTTCAGTCACGCGATGCCACGCTGTAGAGAGCATTTTTTGTTTGTTTGCTTGTCCATTACTCATGTTTACCCTCCACTTTCAGTTACTTATTTATTTATTTATGTATTTATTTACTTATTTAGTAGTTGTAGTAGTAATAGTGAGGTTATTGACAAAACATAACATGTAACAGATTTCTTTGTACCTTTTTCTCTTTAGACTTTTCTCTTTACACCTATATTGTATATTGCCAACTGGCCATCGACCGCAGTCCGTCAGCCATTACTTACTTATTTACTTATTTATTTACGTATTAATTTATGGTATGTATTCGTGTATGTAAGTGTTTTTTTGCTTTTAAGAATACAATTGATTCTGTAGCAAGGGATAGCTTAGCCTTTTACATCCGTTGATAACAAAGTGGAAGATTGCATTTACCGAGTTACTGTCGCAGCTTACCAGCAAGTCTGACATAGTGTGATTTGCCGAGCTAAGCAATGCTTAGTGGCTCGAGAATTGGGCATTTCATTACAAAATGTTCTGCCGTATCTGCTCTCTATGTGTAACACATTGGGCAGTTTCCATTTAGGTCGAACTTGAAGCTGTTTCTGTTTACTATGATCCTAATGGAGTACTTGTTCGCAAGACTTAATTGGGATATGACTCTGAGTACTGGCCAGATGATTTTAACATTGAAATATTCTGCAGTGGTTTCTGCGGCTATTCTAGCGAGTGGAATTTTCAGCGAGTATGTGGATATTATTTATTATTTATTATTTATTATTTATTATTTATTATTTATTATTTATTATTTATTATTTATTATTTATTATTTATTATTTATTATTTATTATTTATTATTTATTATTTATTATTTATTATTTATTATTTATTATTTATTATTTATTATTTATTATTTATTATTTATTCAAAGAGAATTTATGAATGAATTTACTCTGTACGGGCGGATAAATTTGCTATTAAAAAAAATATACAAAAAACTGCCAACTGCAGCACAATTTAATCGTGTGATCCGAGTAAGTAGGAGCAAAAAGCCGTCCGAATTTCGTTAATTTAATCGTGTTTCAAAAAATGTTTAACTGTATTTGATTATTTTCGATGTTCTTCGAATATACAAAACAGCCTCATTTGGTAACTGAGAACGTAATGCATTTTTGTTATTTTCAATGAAGTATCTTCAAAATGACTGAGCCCATGTCAGGCAGGGAGCGCTGGTTGCACGAGGTTGTTTAACATCGCCTAACACTGTTCGATTCGACTGAATCCAGTAATGCATCGAGAGCTCGGCTCACCTTTTTAAATCGTCAGGAGCGCGCGCGGCCTTTGCCCCGAGCTGGCTCGGCGCTGCCGATTGACCCCCGTGAATGCAAGCAATTGAAGAAACGAGCGTAAGACAGCGGAGGGAGACAAGACAGATAGAAGAATGGATTTATTACGCAGCAGCACTCCCCGGCACATTAAGCGTACGCGAGAAGAAATCTTGCTCCCAGTTATCCCTCACTGCGCGGACCGCGGTACTCCAGCATTGTCTAACTCCCCTATGTTACGCAACGTCAGCTATGCAACTACATTCACCGATGCACCCCGTTGACAGACTCTTCTCCGTTTTTTTTTTTTCCAATTCTTCAATTCCCCAGTCATTTCCAACAATTCAATATCGACTCTCTTACCATTATCTCCACAATTGTCATTATTATTATTATATTATTATTATATTAATACACCGATTAAGAGCAGAAGATTCTTAAAAGTGGGTTACAAAAACATTCAAGAATTCGAGAGATAATATAATTGTTTCCCCTTGGGCTCTTGACTTTATTTACGTGTATCTTCGTAACGTAACAAAGAGGGTTGACTGGCTTTTTTTTTCAACTCTTTTAAACGAGGCGACGACGTCCCCCTTTTTCTTCCATTTCGGAGCACGAGCCGCGCTCGACGAAGGCGAATGTCTCTCCGTGGGCGTTCGGGACTCGGTGATTTTTGGACGATTTTTGTCTGGCTCTGGCGATGTTTGCTGACGGTGCTGCTGTCGCTGGAAGGGTTGAACCGAGAGTATCTCCGAGAGGAAAAGGAGAGGCAACGGTGATTTATCCATCCGTCCGTATGTTGCGTCTGCGTGACGCTCTATGGACCCAAAGTTTGCGAGACTGCTAACTGCGCTCATTCGACGACTCTTTGGATCTTCTTTGTCGCCGAGGGCTCTACTCGCTTACGCTCTGTAAGACACTCTTGCGTTATCCATTTCGTTCCATCCTCGTCGTCTCGCTCTCGCGGACTATTTATTTTCGTCCCCGCGCACGCCGGTTAACGATGTACGCGAAAGAGAGCCTCTCGCGAAATTATTTTTAACGGCTTGTCTTTTTCGTTTCTTTTTGACACTTTTTGTTTCCACCTTCTCTCGACGACAGCGGCGAAAGAGAGAAATAGGTGGACAACGAATTCCTGACCACAGCTATTCGTTTCAGGGTCGAACGAATTTTTTTCCCACACGATTTTACTTGCGTAAAACCACGTTAATATCTCAGCCGTAAAAACAAGATTTTGTAACAATTTGTAGGAGACACACTTTTGGATGTCGACCGGTCAATAGGGCTTTACGCTAAAAAATTGTTCCCAGCTAAATGGAATTAATAACCCAAAAACGCATCATTCTACGAATCATCCATTTTTTTTTTTCTCTAACGTAAAAATTAAGTCGGGACTCATTCCGACATCGTTTTTCTTCCCTAGTCCATATATATGTATAAACATAGTATATAGCATCACAAGATGTTCCGTACGGCTGCCGAGAACATGTAACGTGCATCTTACTTGAGTAAAACTACGTTAATATCTCATCTGTAAAATCAAGATTTTATGACATTTTTTGGGAAACACTTTTGGATGCCGTCCAGTGAATAGCGTTTTATGCTATAAAATTGTTTCCAGCTAAATGTCATCAACGACTAAAAATCCCATTATTCCGGAAATCATCAATTTTTTTTCTCTAACGTAAAAATACACAGAGAAAAAAAAATCAATTGAGTCAACAACATGTGCGCTTACGGGTGGCGAAACAAATGTTTGGTTGATCGAAAGGAATACCTCGTTGATCGAACTAACAGGCCATCGATTCAAATTTTTCTTTACTTAATACAACAATTATTTCGTTCGATCAACCAAAAATTTATTTCGCCACCCGTAAGCGCCTATTTTGTTGACTCAATCGATTTTTTTTCTCAGTGTACACTCGAGACTCATTTCAGCATCATTGCTCTTCCTTAGACCATATATATGTATATACACAGTATATAGCATCACAAGATGTTCCGTACATCTGCCTAGATTATGTAATATGCATTTTACTTGAGTAAAACTCCGTTAATATATCATTTGTAAAATCAAGATTTTGTAACATTTTTTAGGAGACACCCTTTTGCATGCCGACCGGTAAATAGCGTTTTACGCTACAATATTGTTCCCAGCTAAATGTAATTAACAACTCAAAAACCCATTATTCTACGAATCATCAATTTTTCCCCCCCTCCAACGTAAAAATACAAGTCGGGACTCGTTCCGACATCATTGATCTTCCTTAGTCTATATATATGTATATTCACAGTATATAGCATCACAAGATGTTCCGTACATCTGCCTAGATTATGTAATATGCATTTTACTTGAGTAAAACTCCGTTAATATATCATCTGTAAAATCAAGATTTTGTAACATTTTTTAGGAGACACACTATTGCATGCCGACCGGTGAATAGCGTTTTACGCTACAATATTGTTCCCAGCTAAATGTAATTAACAACTCAAAAACCCATTATTCTACGAATCATCAATTTTGCTCCCCTCCAACGTAAAAATACAAGTCGGGACTCGTTCCGACATCATTGATCTTCCTTAGTCTATATATATGTATATTCACAATATATAGCATCACAAGATGTTCCGTACATCTGCCTAGATTATGTAATATGCATTTTACTTGAGTAAAACTCCGTTAATATATCATCTGTAAAATCAAGATTTTGTAACATATTGTAGGAGACACTTTTGGATGCCAATCGGTGAATAGCGTTTTACGCTACAATATTGTTCCCAGCTAAATGTAATTAACAACTCAAAAACCCATTATTCTACGAATCATCAATTTTTCCCCCCCTCTAACGTAAAAGTAAAGTCGGGACTCGTTCCGACATCATTGCTCTTCCTCAGTCTATATTTATGTATATACACAGTATATAGGATCACAAGATGTTCTGTACATCTGCCTAGAGTATGTAATATGCATTTTACTTGAATAAAACTACGTTAATATATCATTTGTAAAATCAAGATTTTGTAACATTTTTTAGGAGACACACTATTGCATGCCGACCGGTGAATAGCGTTTTACGCTACAATATTGTTCCCAGCTAAATGTAATTAACAACTCAAAAACCCATTATTCTACGAATCATCAATTTTTCCCCCCCTCCAACGTAAAAATACAAGTCGGGACTCGTTCCGACATCATTGATCTTCCTTAGTCTATATATATGTATATTCACAGTATATAGCATCACAAGATGTTCTGTACATCTGCCTAGAGTATGTAATATGCATTTTACTTGAGTAAAACTACGTTAATATATCATCTGTAAAATCAAGATTTTGTAACATTTTTTAGGAGACACACTTTTGCATGCCGACCGGTGAATAGCGTTTTACGCTACAATATTGTTCCCAGCTAAATGTAATTAACAACTCAAAAACCCATTATTCTACGAATCATCAATTTTGCTCCCCTCCAACGTAAAAATACAAGTCGGGACTCCTTCCGACATCTTTGCTCTTCCTTAGTCTACATATATGTCTATACACAGTATATAGGATCACAAGATGTTCCGTACATCTGCCTAGAGTATGTAATATGCATTTTACTTGAATAAAACTACGTTAATATATCATTTGTAAAATCAAGATTTTGTAACATTTTTTAGGAGACACACTATTGCATGCCGACCGGTGAATAGCGTTTTACGCTACAATATTGTTCCCAGCTAAATGTAATTAACAACTCAAAAACCCATTATTCTACGAATCATCAATTTTTCCCCCCCTCCAACGTAAAAATACAAGTCGGGACTCGTTCCGACATCATTGATCTTCCTTAGTCTATATATATGTATATTCACAGTATATAGCATCACAAGATGTTCTGTACATCTGCCTAGAGTATGTAATATGCATTTTACTTGAGTAAAACTCCGTTAATATATCATCTGTAAAATCAAGATTTTGTAACATATTGTAGGAGACACACTTTTGGATGCCAATCGGTGAATAGCGTTTTACGCTACAATATTGTTCCCAGCTAAATGTAATTAACAACTCAAAAACCCATTATTCTACGAATCATCAATTTTTCCCCCCCTCTAACGTAAAAGTAAAGTCGGGACTCGTTCCGACATCATTGCTCTTCCTCAGTCTATATATATGTATATACACAGTATATAGGATCACAAGATGTTCCGTACATCTGCCTAGAGTATGTAATATGCATTTTACTTGAGTAAAACTACGTTAATATATCATTTGTAAAATCAAGATTTTGTAACATTTTTTAGGAGACACACTTTTGCATGCCGACCGGTGAATAGCGTTTTACGCTACAATATTGTTCCCAGCTAAATGTAATTAACAACTCAAAAACCCATTATTCTACGAATCATCAATTTTCATCCTAAGTCCATATATACATATATACGTAGTATACAGCATCACAAGATGTTCCGTACACCTGCCAAGCGTATGTAATGTGCATTACGGTACAATGACGAATGATAAAAAAAAAAAAAATGGAAAAGCAACCTCAAAGACAATAGCGCCGATGCGAGTGAGATCGCGGTAAAATCTGCGCGCGCAAGTCTGTGCGCCGTTCGATTGCGTAATAAAATAATGGAGCTATCTAACGGTAAAGTAAAACGATAGATCGGCGCGGGGCTGCAGGAACGCCGCGGCCATTAGCGTATGGTAATCGACTTTGTACTTGGTCGTTGTATCATCGAGAGAAAGAGATAGGCTGTTCGGAGTTAAACGGGGGGGGGGAGGGGGGGGGGGAGGGGATAAAGCGGGACTAACGGAATTTGAGAAAGAGAGAAAAGAACCGAGCGGCGGCAACGGCACGAGGCAAGCCTCTATTTATCAGGAGGACACCGTGTGTAGTTATATGTACGAGAGAATACGTCCAGGTACGGCGAAGATAAAGACGGAAAATTGAGAATGAAAGAGAATGAGAGGGAGAATTCCAACTCCGCTAGAGAAAGAGCGGAATCGCGTGGGCATCGGAATCGTATCGAAACCGCGAGAGGAGAGAGGAGGAAGGGGGGGGGGGGGGAGAGAGAGAGAGCCTCAAAGATCGATGCTGAATCGGATCGGGACGTCATTTGTAACGGTAAGTGGCCGGCCGTTATGTTCGTGCAGACGGCGGGAGCACAAACACATACACAGCATTCGGTCGAATTGGTCCAGTCCGCGACACCGAAAGAAGGACCGCCAGGATACTCAGTTTGGATCGTTACCGGCAATTCGAGGGTTATTTTTTTTTATGTATTTTCATTACACTGAGAAAAAGAAATGGTTGGATTAAACAAATGCGCGGTGACATACGTTCAAAGGTGTATTTTGTTGTTACAACAAAAATGGTTGTTTCGATCGACAAATTTTGAATAAATTAAAACAAATAAATGTTTAACAAAATAATGCTTTATTTGTACCAAACAAATAACAGCTTTGAACGTATGTTACCGCGACTTTTGGTTAATTTTTTTTTTCTCAGTGTGGTTGCTTCCTATAGGTCGGTAGGGACCCGTGCAGAAATTTAGTTGGGCGGCCAAGATAAACTATAGGGCCATTACAGGCATACTCGTTGAATCCATAATAGGGAATCCAAACTGGGACTCTACAGGGCCCAATATAGGAGTCCACAATAGAATGATAAGGGATAGTCAAGGAAACCATTGAAGGGCACCCATATTTCGCCTTGCTGGGTCCTATAAAGGAAAACTAAGCTTCAATCGAACAATCTACCGTGAGGATTACAACAGAAGCCCTATTTAGATTTGTTGGAGATTCCATAATAGGAATTAAAAATTAGAAACTTAGTGCTGGACTCTTATTAAACATAATGCTGTGACGCCGTATTTTTGGCACGTCAGAAAAATTATTATCAGCGTAATGCATAAATCATTTATCAGGAAAAATATTAACAATGGCATTTATAAATCAGAAATTGAATCAATTATTTTCCCGGAATTTTTTATATTTGTATTTATTTATGACGACTATGCGAAAAATGCAGTTAATAATTTGTTTACACGTATATGCATTATTGTGCAATTGTTATTTATTTCGTCAAGGATTATCGATACTGGGGACTTTTTAATATTCGGTTATACCAACTATCGAATTGTTCATCAGCGATTGTTAATTAATTGTTAATTAACAATCGTTAATCATATATCGATAAACAATTTTTCAACCTTATTCTCTTATGAATAGTGCTCAGTGCACAATATCTACAAACGTTTTATTCGATTTATAATTAAAAAGCAACGATTGTTAATTAAATGTTATTAACAAAAGGCACAATGTCGATAACAAAAAATTATTTTAACTGTTCACGAATAAATAGTTCCTATTCCAATCATTTTAATCACATTCATATAAGTGTAGCCGTAACACCTTCTTTTAATTCAAATAGACAATAAAAAAGAAATCTAATAAGATGTCAACAGCCGAGTGAGCTAAGGCGCAGAGCAGCAAACACAGAGACCCAGGTTCAAAACCCACCAACAGCGAAATAATTTACAATGTGTTTTTTCGGCAATCTAAATTGACTACTATCTTCAATAAGTAAGAATCCCTAATGAACAATGCGCAACAATCCAAGAAAGAGCCGCAAATAAATGTTTTTCAATTTAATGTATGTACTTATTTAGTAGGGGCTTAATGAGGAAGCCTTCATGGGGCCTAACAAGGAAATTTATAAAGGCCCCATACTTCAAAGTGTGACAAGCCTAGTCGGGCCCCGTAAAAAGTCGGGGAAGGCTAGAAGGGCCCAAACAACACCCCTGACTAAATTTCTGCACGGGGAAGGACGTCTTAGGAACGCATCTGGTCCACCGGAAGGAATGCTGCAGAGACAATGGACTGTAAAAAATGTATTACTAATGAATTAACCGACAGCGGTGGATGCGCGGTTGGCGCCCGGCTCCGGTGGTCTCCCAAGTCAAGCAAGATCGTTCGCGGTCAGTGCTTGGATGGGTGACCGCTTGGCCATGCGCTAGGTGGCGGATCGACCGTTGAGCGGGAGGCGCTTTCTTCTGAAACTTTGGTGTTTCTGCACTTTACTCAAAGTGCAAAAATACCGGAGTATCGGTAGAATATGGCCGTCTGTACCGGCACGGGTTTTCCGTAGTTTCCCCGTGTCCCCGGCAAATGCGGTACAGTGTAGCTAAGACGGCTACGGACGCACTGGAAGTTAGGTAGCTTAGCTGAGTGCGGGTAGGGAGTGCTAGGGGGGTATCGGGATGGGATTCCGTAAACCCAGTAGGGTATACAGTGGAAAAAATGGAACAATACTAATGAATTAATTTTTCGGAAAAATAAAGAAAAATAATAGTACAGGCACCCAGAAAAAAAATTTATTTAACGGACATCTGCAAATAAATATTCATTTCGTTTAAATGAAGATTTTTTATTGATTTAAATAAATATTTATTTTTATCAAATAGATGTTTATTTAAACCAAATAAATATTTATTTGCACCCCCGCAAAAATTATTTTTCTGGGTGTGGAAGTGGTGGTCGCCGAGCGCACTCTCATTGCTGGGGAAAATAACGGAAGTAACCATTTCTATTGGTGTTTGTATGAAAAAAAAAAGCAATCGATGTTTTTCAACCGGTGATTCACACACGCTATATGATTCCCAATGAGGAATCATATAGAGGGTGTGAATCACCAGTTACAGTGGTTTTTCGGGGGAAAAAAAAACATTTAAAAACGACTGGCACGTCTTCTTTGACGGCGGAAAATGGCGAACTGGTATTTCACAATTCTCTTCGGATGTTGTTTGAAGAAGAAAAAAAAGACAAGAAAAAATAATTAAAAACGCAAGAGATCCGAGCTTCTTCAGCTTCCAGAGTGAGGAGGAGGCCCGTGTAGGCCGAAAGATTGAATTCCACCAGCCCGAGAGTATAACGGCACCTCACGGTGGGCCCCGTAAGACAGTTTGGGACTTTCTTCAAGCCCCCCCAAACCAAGAGCCCATGAACTTGCGCATTATTTTTCGTTGACGTTCCGACGCGTCATCCGACTGTCGCCTCACGGACCGTGACTCTTTGCACCGATGCGGTTCCCGCGCAACAGTTACGATTATGCGAGACTGGCTTTTTTGCTTTCTTCCTCTTAAGCTTCCACCTCGTCTCCTGTTCTTTTTCGTCACCTTTATTTATTTATTTTTGTTAGTTCTTTTTTTACCCTTTTTTTTTATTTCGAACCGTCGTTGCGTGAGGTAACCGTTTTAACGGGTGAGTGCTAATTCCGCGTGTACAGTATACAGCGTGCTGTAGCTCACTTGGACGCCGAATATCGAAGGTACCGCAGGCCCGGGTCCCGTTTCGGAATCTCGGATGAGCCATCGCACAGCTGTGCGCAACGCGTTGCTGGCGTATTAACACGAACGCAATTTCTTCGGCCGATCGTCGGTCGACGTTTCGTCTTCGTAAACGGGACATCGTCGCTGTATATTAATCATACAATTACCGGCGCTTCGACGGCTCCTCAATAAGACTCTTCCATCACAGGAGGTAGTTCATAGAAGCGATTGAACTTCACTAACAAGTACTTTTGCCGGGAGCGCGCCGAGCTGCTCCTTGTAGTTACAGCCATGGAATCTAATTTTTGATCAATTTTGTTCTGGGCCATAAAAAAAACTACTCTCCAACCCTCCAGTACCTTATTTGCCCTGTCGGTAAAACAGCTACATAAAAAAATATATTTATTTATTCCTATTTTTTTAAATACTGGAAAGTGTTGACGAATTATTACGAATTATTACGAATTATTACGAATTATTACGAATTATTACGAATTATTACGAATTATTACGAATTATTACGAATTATTACGAATTATTACGAATTATTACGAATTATTACGAATTATTACGAATTATTACGAATTATTACGAATTATTACGAATTATTACGAATTATTACGAATTATTACGAATTATTACGAATTATTACGAATTATTACGAATTATTACGAATTATTACGAATTATTACGAATTATTACGAATTATTACGAATTATTACGAATTATTACGAATTATTACGAATTATTACGAATTATTACGAATTATTACGAATTATTACGAATTATTACGAATTATTACGAATTATTACGAATTATTACGAATTATTACGAATTATTACGAATTATTACGAATTATTACGAATTATTACGAATTATTACGAATTATTACGAATTATTACGAATTATTACGAATTATTACGAATTATTACGAATTATTACGAATTATTACGAATTATTACGAATTATTACGAATTATTACGAATTATTACGAATTATTACGAATTATTGTCAAGAAAATTTATCAAGGTCACTTTTGTCATAACATTTTTTGTTTCTTATTTCATCCGACTACGTTACTGAGCATTCGGATCCAAGCTGCCGGACGACTTGGCGATGATCCACTTTTTGCCTCTCAAACCCCATCGAGATCATCTCAGCTAATAGAAACCTGGCGCAACATTGTACAGCTTAGACTTCTGAGGATATGTATAACCAGTAGCTATCAGTGCATAGCTCGACCGAGTACGCGTGTTAACGGTAATTCATCGCCCGCACAACATCCAATCTCTGTAGTCACGATACTCAAGTACTGTGTTAAGAGATTGCGGGTGCGGCAGCTCATGGACTTCTCTTCTCGTACGTAAGAGATTCGTCCATTCAACAAACGTTTCTCGTCCACGAAGATCCACCGTTCGGTTTTTTTTTTTTAACAACTCTGCAGTTTAACAATTTATTCATTAAGTCGACAAATTTTATTTTTATTTTTATCAAACACACCGAGAAAAATAATTTCTTAGACGGCCACCGTTTATTTGGTTTAAGTAAAATATTTATTTGATTTAAATAAATATTTATTTTAATCAAATAAATATTTTACTTAAACCAAATAAATGGTGGCCGTCAAATAAATTTTTTGTCTGGGTGCAGTACACCTTTGTGGATAAGAAATGTCCATTTAGATATTCAACCGTCTCTTGTTCACAAAAGGCCGCAATCTTTTGTGTCTTATAAACCTTACAATTCAACAACTTTACAATTCAGTTGCCAAAAAAATTACAAAATTAATTAAGGAAAAAACAAATTGTCGATTTTTAGGAACAAGAAATATTCCGTAAGAGCATGTGAAACACTATGGAGTGCGAGAGAGATAGCATCAGTGTCGCTCTCGGCGGAGTGAGAGAGACAAGCTGCGAACGTGTTTCACATGCTTTTAAATGCATAGGTCACTTTAACCGTGCAGACTTATATATGCACGGCTGGAACGTCTCAGTGCGCTTGAAAATTCGACGTCGATGGTGTTTGCTTTTACGCATTTTCCCCTTTAGATCTTGGTCGTATGCATCTCCCGCGTTAATACCACACACGATAGGAAACATCGTACGAGACATCGTCTCGTTCGCTCCGGGCTCCATCCTTCTTTCTCTCTTCCCTGTAAAGGGGTCTCACCTTTGCTCCAGATTGCACGGCTCGGCGGTGCAAGATGTGGAACGCCATCGAGCGTATCCGGGGCACGCTGCATTAATTTTAATGCGCGAGCCAGAGCAGGCAGTCTTGCAACGTGTTGGACGTTCGAGTCTCGCGAAACCCCGTACTATACCACACACATACATACGCTCGCACGCGGTACATATAGCGAATTACATTACAGCTAGATTCGCTATTTTGCGTGACACGCGAGGTAGCCATAAAAAAAAATTATCAATCGATTATTATGTACACGACAATGTAACAACATTATGCAGCGAATACCTAACCACACGTGCCCAACATGCCTACACCTTCTGTCGCTGTCGCTGTCGCTGTCGCTGTCGCTGTCGCTGTCGCTGTCGCTGTCGCTGTCGCTGTCGCTGTCGCTGTCGCTGTCGCTGTCGCTGTCGCTGTCGCTGTCGCTGTCGCTGTCGCTGTCGCTGTCGCTGTCGCTGTCGCTGTCGCTGTCGCTGTCGCTGTCGCTGTCGCTGTCGCTGTCGCTGTCGCTGTCGCTGTCGCTGTCGCTGTCGCTGTCGCTGTCGCTGTCGCTGTCGCTGTCGCTGTCGCTGTCGCTGTCGCTGTCGCTGTCGCTGTCGCTGTCGCTGTCGCTGTCGCTGTCGCTGTCGCTGTCGCTGTCGCTGTCGCTGTCGCTGTCGCTGTCGCTGTCGCTGTCGCTGTCGCTGTCGCTGTCGCTGTCGCTGTCGCTGTCGCTGTCGCTGTCGCTGTCGCTGTCGCTGTCGCTGTCGCTGTCGCTGTCGCTGTCGCTGTCGCTGTCGCTGTCGCTGTCGCTGTCGCTGTCGCTGTCGCTGTCGCTGTCGCTGTCGCTGTTACAAATTATTATCCCATAATTATCCGTCTGGCGCTCTACAGTCGTAAATTATGGTGAGAGTAGGCGATCGGTATGCCATAGTTCTACGAGATATTTTTGTTACGGTGCCACAGAGCGAATGAGAATAAACGGTGTGTCTACAGATGTTTTGTATCGAACGAGATTCGCCCGTGCCGTCGACGAGATAACCGGGAACGCGGAGGCCGTGCGGTCTCGCGACTATAATCGCTTATAAACCGGGCAAAAGCTACGCCGTATTACGGCATAGTTCAATCTCGGCGCGAACTGCAGCGCAGCTGAATTGCATCAATGACATTATATGCACTTCTCGGGAAGTCTCGGCTCGTTCGGGTGTACTACTCGTGTATACCTGTGTGAAAATTGCTCAGCCTCCCGGTTACTCAATTTCTCTGTGTCTTGCACGATGCCTTCGCTCGGAGACGCCGTTTTTCACATCGTCGTCGGTGTTCCGTTACGTCTCTCGGTTGCGCCACGAATACCGTCTTCGCTACGAACGGATTGCAACTCCATCGGGCCAGCGAATCAGCGAAGTTCGACACTCGATGCAACCGAGGCATGCTGGGAGCCAGGAAGTCGACGGCGCGATAATCTCTTAGGAACGATCATCGCGAACTCAGTTGATCGTGCGGCTCAACTGGACGGCAAATGGGGAAGGTCAAGTCGGGAGAGAAAAATAGGAAAATTACGTTCGGTTGATATAATATTCATGTGGCCGTGTAATGCGCATGCGCACGGATATCTGTGGTGGAGGTGAAGGCATTTGTGACAAATTGCGAACTCGCGTGCACACATGAACGGGGAGGGGGGGGTACAGAGTCGGACGCGGGCTGCGGGGTCAAACGGGAAACTCACTCGTGTGACCCAATGCCCCAGATAGAGGAGAGAAGGCAGCGGTACCACACGCCACTTCGCTTCGTTATATCTTCGCGCGGTTCTCTTTTTTCATTCTTATTTTTATTCAAAAATATAAATAGTTTCTTCTCTAATTATCCTCTAATTACCATCGAACCGACAGATATTTATTTCGATCGTTCGACCTCCTTTCGCATTAACATGATATGACATTGTTTAATCACAGTAATGTTGATCTCGAATTTTTACTCGACACTCTTTGTTATTTTTAAGAATATTGCACGGTAATTTATACTAGAAACTGTACATGATAACGTTAAGATAAATTCGTGTAATTAAATAATCAAATGGTTTGAAAGGGGTTCGTAAAAATTAAATGCAACGATTGCGAAATAATTTTTTTTAAATAGAATAATTTTAAAAAATGGAATTAAATTGAAATTAAATAGATAAAAGTGTATCCGCAAATGTGTAAAAATAATAATTCACTGGTAAGTTATCTTCCCACTGACCCTCGGTGGATTAACTGGCGTACAGGTTGTACAAATTCGTAAAGGGTTCGTAAAAATTAAATGCAACGATTGCGAAATAATTTTTTTTTTTTAATGGAACAATAAAAAAAATAGAATTAAATTGAAATTAGATGGATAAAAATGTATCCGCAAGTGTGTAAAAAATAATAATTCACTGGTAAGTTATCTTCCCACTGACCCTCGGTGGATTAACTGGCGTACAGGTTGTAAAAACTCGTGAAGGGTTCGTAAAAATTAAATGCAACGATTGCGAAATAATTTTTTTTTTTTTAATGGAACAATAAAAAAAAAAAAAAAAAAATTGAAATTAGATGGATAAAAATGTATCCGCAAGTGTGTAAAAAATAATAATTCACTGGTAAGTTATCTTCCCACTGACCCTCGGTGGATTAACTGGCGTACAGGTTGTACAAATTCGTAAAGGGTTCGTAAAAATTAAATGCAACGATTGCGAAATAATTTTTTTTTTTTATGGAACAATAAAAAAAATAGAATTAAATTGAAATTAGATGGATAAAAATGTATCCGCAAGTGTGTAAAAAATAATAATTCACTGGTAAGTTATCTTCCCACTGACCCTCGGTGGGTTGACTGGCGTACAGGTTGCCATTTGCGTTTTATGGATGCAGAGCGGTCGGGAATTGACGGAGTCGCTCGGAAATTCATTGGATAACTAGGATGCACAGCGACGATAATAGTTAAATATACGAGGAACCCCGGCGAGAACGCTATTTGCGCCGACCACGATCGCGTGTCTTGGTGACGATCTCTTTGCGCGTGGTGCTCTACTTACGGTCCATTAGCCTTCGGCGACGCAAATGCAATACGTATGTATCGCTCGGTCGATATTGATCGGTATCCCAAGCTAGCACGCACGCGCTCACTCAACGAGAGAGCTTCGTCCACATATTTTTTTTTTTACCATTTTTTTTTTTTTACTTTTTACCCCGATCGCTATTTCGATCGCGGACACGAATTGCCGATTATACCGGGGACTACGTAGCATCGGCTGGATGCAACAGCAATTGCATGCAACAGCGCTGATTCAGCGACGATCGAATAGAGTCGCGGAACTCTCGATCGACATTTCTCTCGTGTATTATTTTTATCGCGTGTAATTTCTTATTTTTTTTCCCCTTTTCATTTTCTGAATAATGTAGAGTATTACGCGACCGAATGCCCGTCGAGCGGCACGAGCTCGGAAGCATTAGCGGAATTACGATATATTATTAAAGGGATCGAGTCACGTAAACACATTGTAAAAATTAAGAGGTCGTTATCTAAGTGTGTGTCTGGAAATAAGCTCGCGAGAGAGACGAATGGCCCATCCGTGTGCACGACTTTTTTTAATGACTTTTCACATTACATGTAACGTGATTGTCGGTGTTGTAGAAGCTCGCTGAAAAAAATTAAAAATATTCTACAGCTCGTAAGATTTAAGTAATTTAACCTGTATTAAGTTCGTTTTGCAGCATTTATTTTACAATCACAATTTTTTTTTTTTTTTTGATTCGTCATACAATTAATTGAAAAAAACAATGCATCTGTTGTCTCTTATTAAGATTTCTTATTATTAATAATAAACAACAGACACATTGTTTTTCGATCATTTATCGGACGAACAGAAAAAAATTATTACGAGTATAAAATAAATTCCGCACAATTTATTCTTATACTGGTTCGCTAGCGAGGCTCTTTACTTATCGGGCCGTTAACTACCAGGGTGGAAATAATCGATTCCGCAGCATCGTAACATTGTGGAAATTGTTGCCGAACTATTGGCGCTCAACGTCTTTCAATTGTATTTCATAGTTTTTGGAGCGAATCGACCTCTTTTAAGGTAGTCCTTGCGGACAGCCTGAGCCAACGTGAGTTCAGAGCGAATTGAGAGTGGAATTGCGAATACTTCGCGATGAGATAAAAATCTGAAAAAAATCAACCATATGGAAGGTACTGAAAAGATTGATTTTGCATAATAATAATTCCAAAATGTTATTAACAAATGAATGAAAAAAAAAATTGTTCAACAAATATTCCGGCAACTTAACTTTTTGTTCATATAAAAACAATAAGTTAATCTTTTTGAATACGTATGAATTTTTTCAGAATTTTGACTAATTTTTGAAAATTGCGTTTTTAGTTAATAAAAAAAACGTGATTTTCAAAAATTAGATAAAATTCTGAAAAAATGCATACGTATTCAAAAATATTAACAAATTGTTTTTATATGAACAAAAAGTTAAGTTGCCGGAAAATTTGTTGAACAATTTTTTTTTTAATGCATTTGTTAATAATATTTTGGAGTTATTATTATGTAAAATCAATCTTTTCAGCACCTTCCATATGCTTGATTTTTTTCGAATTTTTATCCCATCGAGAAGTGTTCGCAATTCTCTCTCAATTCTCTCTGAACTCATGTGGGCTCAGGCTGTCCGCTAGGACTACCTTAAATAGCTTTCCTCTAATAATCGAAAACCTCGTCGTCACGTTCCTCTTTTCGTCGTGATGCTTCTCTCCTACTAGCCTAGATCCCAAAACTGTCTCCTCTACAGCCCAAACTTCCAATATATTTTTTTCTTATATTTGTTCCATTTTTTCCACCGTATACCCTTCTGGGTTTTTACGGAACCCCATCCCTATTCCCCCCTAGCACTCCCGACCCGCACTCAGCTAAGCTACCTAACTTCCAGTGCGTCCGCAGCCGACTTAGCTACACTGTACCGCATTTTGCCGGGGACACAGGGAAACTACGGAAAACCCGTGCCGGTACAGACGGCCATATTCTACCGATCCTCCGGTATTTTTGCACTTTGATTAAAGTGCAGAAACACCAAAGTTTCAGAAGAAAGCGCCTCCCGCTCAACGGTTAATGCGCCAGTTACCGCACGGCTAAGCGGTCACCCATCCAGGCACTGAACGCGGCCGATCTTGCTTGACTTGCGAGACCACCGGAGCCGTGCGCCAACCGCGCATCCACCACTGTCGGTCAAACTTCTAATATTTAGTTTAAAAAAAAAAACCTAAATTCGCCAAAACAAATATACAAAAAATTCTTATTCGAAGTAAAAAAAAATGCACCAACGCGCAGCATTCGAGAAGTGAGATACATTCACACCCAACTGTTTCACGGTCACGAATTTCCATACGTCGCAACCTCAGGGACTCGCTCCGTCGTTTTCCTGTATTGCGCAATTTTTACCGCCCGCTCATGCAAACCCGCACGAGCTTATGACACCTTTGTATTCCGTGGCTGTGCGAAACGCACCCGATTAACCAAACACAATGTCGCGTCAATGGAGGCTACAGAAGAAGAGGCTCAGACACACACAGGCACAGACGCTTGTCAGCCGGCCAACTCCGTGATCCTTGAAAGAAATCAACGAACCTAATTATTCCCACGCGCTTGGACTACGACGATCCACCTGTTCTTTGTTCCTCGACGTCGGAGCCTCGCAAGCAAAATATATCCGGGGTCGCGGATAATTCCAACTCCTGCGGATTAAAAAGAAGCCGCCCGGTATCGGAGCTTGTCCCGGCTATCCTTGACGATCTCGGCTCCATGAACTCGTCCAGCGTTCCTGCACTGAGAAAAAAATACGTTTCAGTCAACTAAAATTCGGGCAGGGACGTTGAACTAAATATTTTGTTGGTGCAGCTAAAAAATTGGTTAGTTCAACAATTCGTTGGGTGATTTCACAAAAATATTTTTGAGCCATTAAAATATTTTGTTCGACCAACAGTTTTGCCGAGCTTCCCGTTAAGGAACGATAAAAGATCAACTGTCAGTGGCGAGAGCAGAGTCGGAACGTCGGAAGAAGAACAACGAAAAGGGCCTAACTATCAAGTTTCGGAGTGAATTCCCGAGTATCGTGAAAACCGTTCCAGATTAGACATTCAAACCGGAGTTATCAGCTAATTGGACAATTGATCAATGAAACTTAGTAAAAACTCGTTTCATTGATCGCCTGTAATTTTTTGTGTATTTTCGATATGTATTCAGCGGGCTAATTATACTTGTTTATTCTCAAACAGACTCACACTGATAAAAAGAAAATGCGGTTGAATCAACTAAAGATTCGGACAGAGACGTTCAAATAAATATTTTGCTGGTCGAACAAAATATTTTAATGCCGCAGAAAATTATTTGGTGAAAACGCCCAGAAAATTAGTGAACCAACCAACCTTTTTGCTGTACCAACAATATATTCATTTGAACGTCCCTGCCCGAACTTTACTTGTTTCAACTGTATTTTTTTTATCGGTGCAACTACTGTTGTACGATTTGACGATAGGCCTGCCTACACCATAAAAAATAATTTCGTAAAATTAGGATACAAAGTTTCGTGAAAATAATTTTGTTAAACAATTGACAAATTTGTTTGTCCAGGTTTGAGATATCACAAACTTGCTCGTTTGTATCTCGTACAATTAACAATTTTAGTTTGTACTTTTGTTCGTAAAACTATAAAATTAACAAATAAAAAATTGTGGACGTTTGTGGACAGTTGTGAAAAGTACAAACTTTTTTTTACTGTGTATCGTCGTGTAATTGGACCCAGCCCATAATTACGCAATAAATAAATAAATAAATAAATAAATAAAAGGTAACCGTAAATTAACGTACCTAAGGTCTATAATCGTTGTTCAGCGAAAATATGAGGAAAAATAAATATAAATGTGCGCATGCGCATGCGACTCGGAATTGCTAAAACAGGGCTCTCGACTCGGAAATCGATGAGCAGATATCCGTTGTATTATTTTGGTCAGGGAACAATCGTCCGGAAACTGCAAGCTTCGAACAAACGTGTCGTTGTGATTTCTCTCTCGCTCCGCCTCGTGTATCAATTAGCGACATAAATAACGAGCTGAATAGCCTGGGCAAACCTTCATTTTCTTCGGTCACTCGGGGCCGACACGAGACTTGGAGATTTGCACATGTTTATGGCCAACGCAGAGCCCTGTCTGGGATGCACACGTTTTACTTCGAATGGGGAAATAACAATTGCCGTTTATAATTGACGGACGGAGGCAGAGATTTGCATGAATTGCTCCGTCGCAGGATGTTCGAAGTTACTTCCGGTAAAACATGAAATAAATAAAAATATATGGGACTATGAAGATATAGTTCTCGGGCTATATCGAACTACATAGTCGTAGTAACAACTTTCATCTTATTGGTGAATAATAAACTATAATAATGTTGAGCTATTGTTAGTAATTGTACTTATGATTGCAAGAACGAAAGTTTCTTGGAAAAAAATAAAATAAATGATTTGATAATTTTACCCTATTCCGATAAAAAAAATACAAACATGTATAATATGAATATACAATTTTCAGAAATATTGTGCTCTTGATAACTGTATTAATGATTATAAGTAAAAAAAAAGTTTATTCGAAAAAAGGAATGGGACCTATGAAGATATAAACTTCGTGGTCAGAGTAATATCTGTCGTCTTATTAATAACTAATAAACTATAAAAATATTGAGCTTTTGATAATAATTGGATTTATGATTGTAACTAAAAAAAAGTTTTTTTGAGAAAAGTAAAATAAATTATTCGAAAATGCCACCTTCCGATAAAAAATAAAAATATGTATAATATTAATATACTATTATATTGTATTACAATACAATACAATATACTAGTAGTAGTAGTAGTAGTTTTATTTTCCATGTATACCCTATCGGGTTTTCACATACCTCAGCCCTTATAATACCCGTCTTAAAACTAATAATGTCTTCCATTCACTCACATATTCCCAACAATATACATTTTGCTCCTTACACACTATGCCTTCGATTTTCTCACCCACTTCTCAAACTCTGCCACGTACTTACACAGAGGTACAATCGGTCCCCCTTTTAAACTAATATCAATTTTCCGTTCCAAGTCTACTCCTTGTAAATTACCCTTCCACGCAATCAGACCATCTACCAGCTCCCCTTTCACTTTCCGTTTTAATTCCTCACACTCCAAGATATGAACGAACGTTCCCTCCTTTTTACCACAAAGGTCGCAGCTCGTTACCTTAAATCCCTTACTTTTGGCTTTCCCTATGTTCCGACACCTCAATCTAGCCCACGTTTCCTTAATCTTCCCTCTCAAATTCTTGTCTTCCCAGTATTCCTCCATTTCCACTGTCACTTTCCTATCCTTGTATCCTCTGCAAAAGTTCGATTTATCTATCCTATTTCAATCCCATTGGATCTCTTGATCAATCTCAGTTCTTACAATACAATATACTATTTTCAGAAATATTGTGCTCTTGATAATTGTATTAATGATTGTAAGAAAAAAACAGTTTTTTCGAAAAAAGAAATGGAGACTGTGAAGATATAGTTTACAGGCTATATCGAACTTCGTGATCAGAGTAATAACAACTTTTATCTTATTAATGCATAATAAACTACAACAATATTGAGCTTTTGTCAGCAATTGAATGTATTATTGCAAGAAAAAAAGGTTTCTTGGAGAAAAATAAAACAAATTACTCGAAAATTCCACCCTACTTCCGGTAAAAAAAAATAAAAATATGTATAATATGAATATACAATTGTCAGTAATATTGTGCTCTTGATAACTGTATTAATGATTGTAAGTAAAAAAAAAGTTGCAACTAAAAAAAAAAGTTTCATAAAAAAGAAAAAACCGAACTCGTTCAAGGTTCCGAAAGACCGTCAAGACTTCGAGAGCCGGTAGCACGTAACACAATCCGTTATCGCGATGTAAAACCTCCGCCTCCTTCGAGCGAAGACATAAGAATCACCGCCCCCCCCCCCCTTCCCTTTTTTCGGCCGTACGACTTATATTATGTAACGAGATGTTAACTGTAAATATTTACTGTAGGCCGCGGGAGGTACAGCCGCATTATGTGCGTGTGTGCGTGTGTGCGTGTGTGCGTGTGTGCGTGCGTGCGTGCGTGCGTGCGTGCGTGCGTGCGTGCGTGCGTGCGTGCGTGCGTGCGTGCGTGCGTGCGTGCGTGCGTGCGTGCGTGCGTGCGTGCGTGCGTGCGTGTGCGTGCGTGCGTGCGTGCGTGTGCGTGTATGTGGGTTTGAGTGTGTGCGTGTGTGCGTGTGTGCGTGTGTGCGTGTGTGCGTGTGTGCGTGTGGGCGTGTGTGCGTGTGTGCGTGTGTGCGTGTGTGCGTGTGTGCGTGTGTGCGTGTGTGCGTGTGTGCGTGTGTGCGTGTGTGCGTGTGTGCGTGTGTGCGTGTGTGCGTGTGTGCGTGTGTGCGTGTGTGCGTGTGTGCGTGTGTGCGTGTGTGCGTGTGTGCGTGTGTGCGTGTGTGCGTGTGTGCGTGTGTGCGTGTGTGCGTGTGTGCGTGTGTGCGTGTGTGCGTGTGTGCGTGTGTGCGTGTGTGCGTGTGTGCGTGTGTGCGTGTGTGCGTGTGTGCGTGTGTGCGTGTGTGCGTGTGTGCGTGTGTGCGTGTGTGTATTTGTGCGACGGGGGCACGTAAAGTAGACCGAAGGAAGGTGACGAAGAGCACTGCGAGCGAAGAGATGGAGAGAGGGAATTGAGAGAACAGTGGGAGAGGAAAGGAGCTCGAGGAAGCGTTAAAAATATAAAAGTGGAACGAGTCCCCCCCCCCCCCTGACCCGTTCCACCGTAATGCTGCAGACCGGATCATCGCCGTCCTCTTCGTTTGAAGTACGCAAATTTGAGCTCCTTATTTATCTTGAGAATCACCTTATTATCGATCAGCCTTATATCGTTACGTTAAAAAATATCGTACAAAAAAAAAATTGAATTCGATTAAGGAAAATAAAACTTGTTTGATAAATAACGAATGGCGACCTCGTGGAGGACAGGAAGGAGGATCCAAGGAGAAAGGACGCGGGCGAAAGAGGCCCGATTCAGCGCGTTAAACTCGTAACGGTAAATTATACTCCGGATCGAGAAGCGTCGCGCGCTAGCGTAACCGATTCCGGAATTGGGATTTTGGGACGAACGGGCGCTCGATCGTTTCTCCGCACGACGCCTACGTTACGTCAGAGGACAATGGGAAATTTTCGCCACTTCCTGTCTTGCCACTCGCTCGATTCTTCGGCCCACGCGAGACTGGATTGTCGGATCGTTTTTCTTTTTTTTTTGTTTCTTACCACAGAGCCGAACGGTAAATGAAATTGTGTACGACTTCGTTACACTGTCGAGCCGCTTCGCTTCCGCTACAGCGGATTTACTTATTTATTTCAATAATCCTTTTCGAGACTAGACTACGAATCAAATTTAAATTGCTTGAATTACGTAAATTAAAGAAACGTGGAATAAAAAGATTGTTCCATTAGTTGCCGGCTTTGCGTATTCGTCACGTCGGTAAAACAGGAATTTTCCAAAATATAATCTTCATTATTCAGTAAAAAAAAATTGAAATAATTCGACCAATAATCGTGGAACAAAGTCTTTCCATCGCTATTCTTGAAAATTTCATTCGCCCGGTTCTAAATATTTGAAAACTGATTTTTCTCAAAAGTGACATTATTCACCTCTTTCGAAACAGAGAAGTTTCGAATGCTTCAAAAAAAATCAATTTTTTATAGAATTCTATAAAAAAGCGGGTTTATTTTATTAAATTTTTTTTAAAATAAAATAAACCCGCTTTTACGATAGTAAAAGAAAAAATGCTCGAGAGATCGGACCCGAGAGTCGTAATTATAAAAACACGATTTTTTTTTAGGTCCACTTACCGACATGTGTTTCGCGGTCGGCCGTTGACATTGGCATTGACACTGACGAAATGACGAGGGCGCCGCGGGTATAATACAGTCGTGCTCGCTCGGTACATAATTCTTTCTCGCTCTCTTCCGCGCATTCACAATTCGCCGAGGCCGCGGCCGAAAGCTTCTCATCGCGAAACGAAACACACGCACTCACGCACACGTACACACGAGAGATGCTCGCTCGCTCGCTCTCGGGTTACGTTGCTCATCCGTCGCTCTGTAATGTAAGTGTTACATGTGCACTTTCTTACGCGTCCGTGCGAACGAGCAAGGGAGATGGCTCGTAATGTGAAAGTTCCTCCCCCCTCCTTGCCCCCCCCCCCCCCCTTCGTCGGCCCGTGAAAGAACTCGCAGCGATATTACGATGCTCAGTGTGGAGGACAAAACGGAACGCGAGAATAAGATGGCAATCTGTAAGTCCCTCTGAAACTGTTAATTCCACAGGGATAGAAAGAGCGGATATTTCGCTCGCGACCCAGATTATTAAACTTCATCGAATTTATTTAAGTTACCTCCGGATCCTCGTCAGACCCTTTCGGACGTTTTCTCAATATCCTCGGCCCAGCGGTCGCCAAATTCGTTCCGAGGCTTCGCAATCGTCGAAATTTATTTAAAATGTATTTGCACCGGAAGTTGAAAGGCTCGTGTCGGAGCGGTAAAATAATGGTAGATCGGTACCGTTATGACAACTTATTTATATTCCATTGATAAAAATATTTATCTTTGAACTCATGAAATAGAATTAAAGCACCTTATATATAATATATAATATATAATATATAATATATAATATATAATATATAATATATAATATATAATATATAATATATAATATATAATATATAATATATAATATATAATATATAATATATAATATATAATATATTAGGCCAAAATATATAAAAGTATATGTAGACCTATAATAGAGTATGGCCACCCGATACTTCTAAACTTAAGAAAACGGGAATAAAAAAAAAAAAAAACAGTCGAAACTTGTGCTATCCGTAACCTGACACGAATAAGACATCCAAACAACCCCTAACACAGTACTCTACGAAGAAACGAAAATCACCCCCATAATGACAAGAACACAAATACTCACCAAGAGGTTCGCCTCCGCAAAAATTCTGAACATTCAACTGTTCTGTATACAACCCACACAAAATATAAACCCCAGACGCGAACCCCCTACACGCACCACATACCAACAACTCGAGAGAATGGCAAACGAAGATGCAAACTAAACATAAGCATTTAATTTAAATAATACTTTCCCACCGAAAACGAACGCACCTGTACAAAAAAGAAAGCGAATCAGGGTCTGAAGGACTTAGGTCGATGGTCGAAGGATGGGTCGATGGCCCGTTGGCAATAGAAATTCAAATGCATACTGTTAATATTATCCTACATGTATCGATGACCGCACCATGCAAAACATTGCCAATAAATACAATTACTAGTACTGAAATAGTATAAATATCGATATCGGAATTCGTTATCTTTAAGATAACACAGTACTATTTCGTTAATAATTGGACGTAAATGAAAAAAAAAAAAAATAATAATATTAAAGTTATATGCTCCCAGACTACCTGCCTTCTTATACACCCAGAATAAAAGTGTTGAATATGGCGTATATTATATATATTAATATTACATGGTCCGAGGCTTTCTTCCTTCGTATCGAAATTAAAAAATAAAATATATATTTTTTAAAATAAAATAAAAGTTTTGAAAATCGTTTATTATTAACCCACAAATAAATTATATATAAACACACTACAATTTCGTTGATAATTGAATGTAAATGAAGAAAAAATATAATATTAATATTATATGCTCCCAGACTTCCTCCCTTCGTATACACGCAGAATAAAAGTGTTGAATATGGGGTATATTATATATATTAATATTACATGGTCCGAGGCTTTCTTCCTTCGTATCGAAATTAAAAAATAAAATATATATTTTTTTAAAGAAAATGAAAGTGTGGAAAATCGTTTATTATTAGCCCACAAATAAATTATATATAAACACACTACTATTTCGTTGATAATTGAATGTAAATGAAGAAAGAAAATAATATTAATATTATATGCTCCCAGACTTCCTCCCTTCGTATACACGCAGAATAAAAGTGTTGAATATGGGGTATATTATATATATTAATATTACATGGTCCCAGGCTTTCTCCCTTCGTATCGAAATAAAAAAATAAAATATATATTTTTTTAAATAAAATGAAAGTGTGGAAAATCGTTTATTATTAGCCCACAAATAAATTATATATAAACCGAGGCACACTCGCGCCTTTTGCCCTAAAGGCTATCGGAGTAGTTGCAGAAAAACAAATTTCGTCCTCATTCTGCTGAAAGGATGTCTGAAAACCTGCGAAACAATTAGCGACGTTTTTGGCTCCCAAGCTGTTGCTACGCTGATACGATCACGTGTCGGCGGTCGGACCGAAAACGTGAATTCGAAGCGCCGATACTGCGCGAGCGTCACGATCGTCTTCGTCGTCACGGCGTACCGCTAGACGTTTCAGTTATGAAACGGGGTATGTGTTACGAAACGCACGAGGACGTAATATCGCGAGGTTGTCGGGCAGCGACGTCAATGCAGGCGAGCCGGCTCGACTCCCTGGAGTACCGTTAGATTTTCTCTCGGAGAGTCGGGACCAGCAGCGAGGACACGGCAACTGCCACGGCTCAACGCTTCGCTGGCTCGCTGTCACACTTATCGCCGGAACGCTGAACTGCGAGAACACCGCGAACGGCAATGGCCCTGATGGTGCCGTGCTCGAGAGCTCTACTCCACATCGTAATCCGGACACACAACTCCATAATATCCTGAATCATAAAACACCGAGAGAGCACCGCGGCTCGCGCACCGGGATGCGATAAATCAAACAACTCAACTAACGGCTCTCTTCGCGGTCAAACTTGGAAATAAAAAAAAAAAAAAACGATAAATCAGATCGTAAATATTTCTAAGACCAATTGTCCAGGGAGCCAATTATCCGATAATTAATCACGTATTAATATGATTTAATAATTAATTATCAATATCGGTAATTATTAATAATATCGGTAGTGATTTATATCAATAATAATTACGAGGAGTATCAATAATTTTTTATATAACAGACAGTAAGTAGCAATCGGTAATTATTGCCGTTGATTATTTACTAATTTTATTGCCAAAAAAAATGATAATTGCTTTTATAGCCTTCGAGTGCTATAAAACCATCAAACCATGAACTCCTATTCGCACTGTTTTATTGGGTACATTCGATCTACGGACGTTGAATCTTTTAAACTCCTCTCGCTACTCTTTATAGCCCCGTTTAATCGATCGCCGTCACGGTCCATCGGTGCACTCTGCCCGATGCCCATCGCTCGTACGAAGTATCGCAACAACTATACAGATATCCCGTTCGATCCTCGTAATCGCGTCCCGTTACTATCGTCAACGCGTGAGCGACGAGGAGATAAGGAGGCTCAGCTCGTTTTCTCCAATTCGACCCACCATACCAATAGATATATACATACACATATATGCACATATGTATACATACATACACATATGTATACATGCATAGACATATGTATACATACATACACATATGTATACATACATACACATATGTATACATACATACACATATGTATACATACATACACATATGTATACATACATACACATATATGCACATATGTATGCATACATATAAATATATGAAAATGAATCTACCAATGTGCGCTCGAAGAAAAAAAAAAGCGCACACGGAGCCGAAGAGAAGAGTGCGAGCAGTGTAAGAGAGGAGTTCGAGCTTCTCGATCCACGGGTCTCACATCGATGGTACGACGTTTCCTCGTGTGCACATATATATAGACAGATACACATATATGCACATATATATACATACATATAAATATATAAACGAAGCTACCAATGTGCGCCCGAAGAAGAAAAAAGAGCGCGCACGGGGCCGAAGAGAAGAGTGCGAGAAGTGTAAGAGAGGAGTGCGAGCTTCTCGATCCTCGGTTCTTACATCGGTGGTACGACGGCCAAGGCAAAGCCTGTTTTCGAACGGTTCGCCTGGAGAAAGTGGTGGACGATCGCGAGAGAGGAGCGGGAGCGTTTACTGACCTACATTACCCTCGCCCTTCCTCCGCCGATGTCGGCCCGTTTGCTCTCCTCCTCCTTCTCCTTCGCGGCGCTGTCTTTATCGCTCTCGCTTTACTCCTTCAGCCGTTATACCGTTCCGTTGAACGGTTTACTGTAGTAGTCGTAGGCATAGATAGTATACAGGGTCTACAGCCGGCGCTCGTCCTCCGCGCGTCTCTCTTTCGCCTATCCAGCGATACTGCTAGCGACACCCACGAGCGACGGCAGCGGTGAGACTAGAGTAGCGGGACACCGAGACGGAAGACGAGGCTCGGGAAAGAGCGGGAGGTTGGTGCTCGCCTGGTGACCCACAAACTCTCCGGCGCTAGGAGAAGGAGACCGAAATTATGTCATTAGCCAAGTTCAAGCCCGATCAGCCTCGGGGCTTGTACCCGTCGGGCGAGCGAACGAGCACGTGGCAACGGCTTCGTCGGCCTTTCAACTTGCTCCCAAAGTTGAATGACGCGAGAGATCTGTTGTTGTGGTTTTAAGTGAGCGAGGGATTCTTGGAGTGACAGTCGAGATTGTCCAATCGTGTTTTTTTTTTTTTTTTGCACACGTAATACGGAATTCGGAATCGGTTTTCGAATTACGTAATACGACATTCCTTTTTTCTCTGCGAGTAGTAATATTTTGGATAAAAGTAAATTAGGCTTTTTCCTAACTTCGCTATAATAAGCACATTGCTTGTGGATTATATGGGCGGATAATCGCCTGTTATTGACGAATGATCATTATTATTCTGTGCGCATGCGCGGTACATCGAGAAAAATAATTTAATGACTGGCGCCCCGCAATTAAATATTTGTTTAGTATAGATAAATATTTCGTTGATTTAAATAAATAGTAGTAGTAAAAGAGATTTAATGCCAAAGTTAATGTTTACCAGTCGCCTTCTGATACTAAATTTAATATCTAATGCTGATTATACCCCTTGGCAAAGGGCCATCGATCTGGGTCCTTCAGCCAATCAAATAAAAATTTCTTTGATTTTCATTAAATATTTTATATATTTATTTAAAACAAATAAATATTTATTTGCTCGGAGCCCGTCAAGTAAATTGTTTTTTACCACTCGGTGCGGAAATGGCCACTTTTCCGCCCGCTTCGCGTGCGTAAAACCGCAATTTTCGCACCTTGTGATGAAAAATTTCGTACATCCCTCGTGCGAAACACTTTTTCTAACTCGTGTGATTACAGCACTCGCTTTCGGCTCGTGCTGCAAACTCACACTCGTTAGAAAAACGGTTTTCGCCCTCGTGGAGTAATGTACTATTTCTGAGTGTCCTGTCTCATTACTCGCGCTGAAAGCCCTGTTACTCACGGGGGAATGATGGTCATTGACGAATATGACGACGCGATTGCGACGCCAGAAATGTGGTTATTTCTCCGAATTCGGAAAGAAAAGTATCGTATGCTACACCGGAGTGAGCGGGTTTTCACCTCGTGTAATTTCTGCCCTCGTTTCGCTCGGGCAGCAAACTTCACACTCGGGGAAAATCCCACACTTCCCTCCTTTTATAGCATAAATATACTATTTGATGGGAGGCGCCACGAGCGTTGGAAAGGAGCAGTCGTGCCCGTAGCGAGCTCGCAGGTTTTTTGAAAGTATTCATAAAATTGGTCGAGAAGCCTTCGGAAAAGTTTATTAAAACGTGAGGAATAGGCATGGGAACAAGTGGAAATGTTGGTGACAAAAAGGATTCACTGAGAAAGGAATGTTTGACCATCTCGTGTTGGCGAGCCCTGCAGAGGTTAATCCAGGGGGAAAAAGATGGCGGATCAGCATGGAAAGTGGAAGAACCTAGCGACGGGAGTGCAAGATTGCAGTGATGTAGAGGAAGTTGACGGAAGATGACGGTAGATGGCGTGGAAGATTCTCGGGTGGTTCGGTCGGTACAATCGGCGTTAGAGCATGGCAACAGCTAACTACTGGGCAGCAAGGAAGAGCTGCAATGGTAGTGAAAGGATCGAGGAAAAGGAACGGCGGAAATGACGACAATGGTCAGAATAAGGAAGTGGAATGGCGGTACGTTAGCCTCCGGAAAAGTTAATTAAAACGTGAGGAATAGACATTGAAACAAGTCGAAATATTGGTGACGGAAAGGGTTGACTGAGAAGGGAATGTTTTGAACATTTCGTGTTGGTGAGCCCCGGAGAGGTTAGTCCAGGGAAAAAGATGGTGGATCAGCATGGAAAGTGGAAGAACCTGGCGTCGGGACTGCAAGATTTCAGTGATGCAAAGGAAGTTGGCGGAAGATGACGGTAGATGGCGTGGAAGATGACTGACAATGGGCGGAATACGAAAGCGGAATGACGGAACGTTAAAAGTTAAAAACCAGTGACGGAAGGCAACTTTACATTCTACCGAGCTTTGTGTTAATATAAGCCGCTGGACGAGCGCGGCAACCACGACGAACTAGGGTTGTACAGTTGAGCCGGCTTGGCCGGCTAAAAAATCTTATCCGGCTAATTGACATTATAGTTTGGCCGGCTAAGCCGTCTTAGCCGGCTAACGTGGTTTGGCCGGCTAAAATTTATCCGCAGTTTAGCCGGCTATTAATTTTTATTGTGACTTACGAGGAAACTAATGAAATTAATGAGACATTTATCTTTGGCACATTACTTGTTGGATATTATTAATTTCTGTACTATCAGTAGATTCGACTACGTTTGAGATCTTTAAAATCTTATTGCCACGATCTAATTTTTATTGCCAACATTAATAAAAATTAATAGCCGGCTAAACTGCGGCTAATTTTTAGCCGGCCAAACGATCGTAGCCGGCTAAGCCGCGGCTAATTTTTAGCCGGCCAAAGCATCTTTGCCGGCTAAGACAGCTAAGCCGGCCAAACTATAATGCCCATTAGCCGGATAAGATTTTTTAGCCGGCCAAGACGGCTCAACTGTACAGCCCTACGACGAACGGTGTTTTGTGAAGAAAGGGATATCAGAGACGATTATGTATACGGATTTAGTTGGAATGTAATGGAATATTGTGTTTGAAATATCTGGAAATGGTTATATGTTCTTTACATGTATATTATTTTCTAGGATTTTTGGAATGGGGTTATTATAAGGGCTGGGGTATGTAAAAACCCGACAGGGTATACATGGAAATAAAACTACTACTACTACTACTACTAGTACTATTTGATGCATCTACGTGTAGCTCATAAAAACCTAACTTCCTTTTGTTCGAAATATTAACAGTCGCGGAGATAATTGGAACACCGATTTGTTACTGACTGAGTCTGCATCGTATTCCCTTTAAGCCTTAGGACTGTTCTGTTTTTTTTTAATGGTTTTGGAGCCGCCGTCCAGATTCTCGAATGATTTTTTTTCTTACACGAGTAATACGATCTTTAATTAGGAGAAACGAGAAAAACGACTTGGAAGTAAAGAATCTCACAGTTGTAGGGAAGCGGGGCAAAATGGCACAGCGGGGCAAGACGGGATTATGAGGCAAAACGCAATTTTCCAATAACTTTTGGATGGTGGCAATGGTCGTCCGTGGGGCAAAACGGGGTTGAAAATCCGGATGTCTCGTTGGAACAAAATGGGGCATTCAAAAATATTGGAAAATTGAGTTTTGCCTTCAGTGTCCAGTTTTGCCCCACTGTTCCATTTTGCCCCGCTCTCCCCTATTTACTCGAGGGATTGCGATGCAGACTCAGTCGGTAACAAATCGGCTTCGCCATTTTCTCCACGACTATCAATATTTCGAACAAAAGCAAAATGGGTTTAATGCATCCTATGAATAGACCACGAAAACCAAATTTCCTTTTGTCCTAAATGTTTATAGTAGAAGGAGAGAACAGAGAAACCGATTTGTTACCGAATGAGTGTGCATCGCATGCCATATAAGCCTTAAGAGTGTTCTGTTTTCTTGTAATTGGATTCTGGTAAAATAAAACGATCGTGAAATAATGTCACATGAAAACAAAAATTATGAGTTTCAAAGGGTCAACGGTAAGCCAGATAGCCAACCGTAGCACAGGCAAAGAAGGGTAATTGCTTGCCACCAAGCTTTGTTGTTTTCTTGTCAGCAATATTGCAACAATAGTTTCCAGCACGAGATTGCAGCATATTGGTAACGAAAATCCATTAACGGTTGCTATAAGCTGATTTCTTATTCTTAACAGCCGTGAAAGAGATCAAAATTCCTCCTCATCAGAAGCCGTTATTGCTAACGATAATAAAAGTTTATTTTTTTCATGCGATGAATGAGTTCGATAATGGGTTGATAATGAATTACGTTACATGATAATGAGTTATTTCAGAGTTTGTTTGCCTAAGTTCCTTAGATTTCATGCAAAATAATCGTGACTCGAGCAAATTAATCATCGTAATGAGTCGCAAAGCACCAGAAAGCCTTGCTGACAACTTGTTGATAATATGCTCCTAAGAATTTTCGGCATTGAATGCTGGCAAAACCATAAATAAATGCGGACGCACACGCAGCAATTTTACCGCCATCGCGTGCTGCCCATTTACTGGTAGGTTCTTGGCAAAATGCTATCTGGGTGGGTGTGGAAAAGTAAAAAAAGATGTCAATGTCTCAGGTAAAAGGTATATCATGGTGGCCGCGGTCAAGGAAAACCGGGAACAGTCAGGGAAAACAAATCATGGTCAGGGAATCAGGGAAAATTCAGGATATTTGAAAATTGGTCAGGAAAAAAGTAAATTGTCGCCGAATCTTCTATACATAAATAAGAAGTATATAAAAAGGAGCCTTAAAAAAAAATTGGGAACATTTTGAAAAAAAAATATAATTAAACATTAATATAATAATTAGGCATTTTCATTTGCATCATTGATTTTTTTTAATAGAAGTCATTAGAAATTTGGTCAGGGAACATTTTTAATTAGTCAGTGAAAAGTCAGGGAATTTTTTCTGGGAAAAAACGGCCACCATGTATATGTTTTCACTAGACAATGTCTTCGAAGAATGAAAAATGAAAAAAAAAATAAGAATAGGATAAATGGGAAAGAATTAAAGGTTTTCGAGAATGGAAAATATCCTACGGCTTCTGTCGATAATTCGCCGAAAGACGTGCTTGGAAAACGAAACTCCATAGTGCCGCTTAGACGACGAAGAAGTATCGTGGAACACGATATCGTCGTGCTAGATATTACGAGCTCGTGTGTCCCACGTTACGAATCGTGACGAAACAATGACCTACGGAGTGTGTCACGATTGGAGGATGTACGCACGGTCGAATCGTACATAATACTGTCGGGGCCACGTGCGTCCCGATATCGTTACAACGGCTCGGCATTTGCTCCGTTATCTGTACACGAGATGAGTAACGCCGAAAAGGCCTTGGCATTATAATTTCATCCCGACGACTGTGCAACGTCAAATTTACTTAAACAACGAAGAAAAAAAATTAACAAAATTACACTGTCAAAAGATTCGTATGAAAGTTAATGTACCGGACTGGAAGTTTTTTTTGCAAAAACTGGTATATTAAATTTCATGTAAGATTGCTATAAAAAATTAATGATCAATACATTAAAAACATTGGAGATTCTTGATTTTTAATAGTTTATCTTAATTTTAATATAAAAAAGTATAATCATTTTTCGTCATAATTGTACATTAAATTGAATGTACAAGTTTTCGCATAAAAACTTCCAGTCTACTACATTAAATTTACAATTTCTTTTTGCAGTCAGTTAAACTATAAAAAAATTGTAATTTGAATGTACCGAACTGGAAGTTTTTATGCAAAAACTGGTGCATTAAATTTAATGTACAATTGTGATGGAAAATAATATACTTTTTCATCACTCGGTGCGGAATTGGCCACTTTTCCGCCCGTTTCGCGTGCGTGAAAAACCGCAATTTTCGCACCTTGTGATGAAAAATTTCGTACATCCCTCGTGCGAAACACTTTTTCGCCCTCGTGGAGTAACGAACTATTTCATTGAAATTAAGGTAAATTATGAAAATTAAAGTACTGTCATAGTTAAATTAAAGAAAATTATTAAAAATAAAGTATCCCCAATGTTTTCAATACACGGAACATTAATTTTTCATCACAGTTGTACATGCAACTTAATATAACAGTTTTTGCATTAAAAATTTCCAGTTCGGTACATTAAATTATGAAATTACATTTCGTTTACAATTACGGTTATAAAACAATATGTATATGTGTGTGCCCGAGCCATTTAACAATTACTCCTCGAGATAAAGCTCGCCGCGGCCATGAACAATGTCCGACAGTCGTATTATCTACCGCTGCAGCATAATTGATTAAATCCCATTACATTCATTTTTTCTTCTTCTTTTTTCATACCTCGTTTTACCCCACAGTCACGAGAGCCGTAATAGTCGGGTAGAGTTTCGAGGTCGATCGGAAGAGAGTCACGGTTGACGTTGCAGAAGTTAGAAGTTCTTGGCTACTCTCGCCGGTACACTCGCGGTCGCATAGTAGCACCAGGCGAGCGCACTTTCTCCTCAGCTGCGCCGCCGCTGCTGCTGATGTTGCAGAACGGAGAACGTGCCAGCACAACGAGCTATATAATACGCATACACACACCGCAACCGCACATCGCTCTCGTTCCCGTTTCTACTGCGACGACTTCGATCTCGATATTTTTCATTAAAAAAACATAATAATAATAATAATAATTTTTTTTCTGTTCAGCGTATCGTATTCGATACAGACGTCAGATAATTAGCGGAGCAGGGCGGCGCGATCGGTGGTGAGAAATTCGAAAGTTCCGATGCAATTTTTGCATCCGACAAACGGTTCTTCATTGGCGCTGAAACATTTTTTTTTCATTTGGTTAATCCTTGGATGAAATTACACTGTAAGTGATTTGCATCAGTTACACTTGCTACTTTGTTGCTATCGCCGTGTTTTTGCGGCAAGACGGATTAGATCATTCTCTAGGAAACTTTCACAAAACCTCGGGAGAGAATGCAACTTTGCGGGGAGTCGTCCTTACAGCGGGCGAGCTATCCTTCGGTCGTTCATTGTAATTTCAGCGCAGCACTTATCGGAGCACCGTTGAACGCGTGCGGGAGAAAGCAGTAACCTCAATTTTCTAGGACTATTCGGATAATTGACAATGTACTTTTTCTTTTCTTTCGTCTCCTCTGCAGCCAACGGATATGCACTTTCCCCTGTGCGAGTTCCTTTTTTTATTTTATTTTTTTTTTTCTGCAAATCGCAGCAGAGAGTATCACTGCGAATGCGGTGGTTTGCTTTCGTTAACCCTTTCACGAGCGGGAAAATATCGGAGGCGCGACGAAAGTAGTATTGCCGTTTCGGATATTTCAGATATTTCTGGTATTGCGGAGCGGAGCGATATGTATCTCAGTTTTATCTAAACTTTTTATTTTTAAAGTTGTACGTACAATTTAACCCACCTTAATAATGATCTGGCAATACTGTCCGCTTGGAAGATGTTACCTTTAAAAAATGTTACATCGATAGATTAATGTGACATTAAATCAATTGAGTAATTCGACCTTAAATCCATTGATTAATTCAACCTGAAATCGATTGATAAATTCGATCTTAATTTGATTGATTAATTCGGCATTAAATCGATTGATTAATTCGATCTTACACTGATTAATTAATTCGATCTTAAACTGATTGATTAATTCGATTTTAAATTGAATGATTAATTCGATCTTGAACTGATTGATTAATTCGGTCTTAAATTGATTGATTAATTCGATCTTAAATTGATTGATTAATCCGATCGTAAATTGATTGATTAATTCGATCTTAAATTGATTGATTAATCCGATCGTAAATTGATTGATTAACTCGATCTTAAATTGATGGATTAATGCGATCTTAAATTGATGGATTAATGCGATCTTAAATTGATTGATTAATTCGATCTTAAATTGATTGATTAATTCGGCATTAAATCTACTGATTCATTCGACCTTAAATAATTGATTAATTCAACCGTAAATCTACGAATTAATTTAGAAGCGTTAATTTCCGTGATCTCTTGTCTGAGATAAACACAGTGATTCCAAGTACCCAGTAAAATGTTCCATCGACTTTGCTTCGCGGCGAAAAATTTTATCGAACAAACACCCTCGGAGCACGCCTCGCATAAACCATCGACACGTGCTTTCGGACTAGAGTCGATATATGTACCGTATACCGCGAAATCCCTCGAAATAAACCTCCTCTATTTAACAAACTACGAAGAGTGAATCATCCGATGATACCAGCCACCCACGGGCTTGCCAACTTCCGCTCGACCTGTCGCGGGTCCCCTCGGGAATTCCCCCCGAGTGTTCGAACGGAGCGTGGCGCTATAACCTCCTCGTCACGAATATCCCTCTTTCACATTCTAATTGTCGATCGACCGCTTAACCAAAGCACGCGAATAATAACTATTATTATTATTATTATTATTATTATTATTATTATTATTATTATTATTATTATTATTATTATTATTATTATTATTATTATTATTATTATTATTATTATTATTATTATTATTATTATTATTATTATTATTATTATTAAAAACCAATTAATACTATATAAAAGTAACAAAGTAAATAAGAATGGTCGAGGAAATTGCGTGAACTAATGGACCGGAAGGGAGGTCGGAGCTGAACGCTCAACGAGGCAGCTGCGCGATGGACGGGACGTAAGGAGTTCACGGATGATCGGTTAATCTCGAACGGGTTTAATGGGCTCGATTGTGCCGAGAAAATGGTGAATACCGTTTTACCGGTGTCACGTAACACTTAGACAACGATTTAAGCTGCCGTACGACGATAGAATGACGAAGGTGTAACGAAGAAGGATAATTCTTTCGGGCCGGACGACGAAACAGGCCATCCGATTAGAAAGGTCTCTCCCGACAGTCACGGCCAAGAGACGATATTACGATGGCGGGATCGCGCGAGGAGCGCCGGCGTTTCTGCTCCGCGCTTCGTTTCGAGTTTCGCTCAACTTCCTTGTCCGTCTCCGACCTATCGCTATACATTTATCTCCGTTCGAGCTAAGTAGGACTCTCTATATACTCTCCGTACATCTGCGCACCGCGGCCCGAGGAGGAGAATTGCGCGCGAGCACTTGACCCCGATATTCCACGAGGCTCTCTTTCACCGTCGCCCGAGACTACTCATGCTCACCCTTCCTTCCTCCTACTCTATCCTACCTGCTTCCTTTAAGTCCGTGAATACACCTTTCGCTTATGGTTGTAAAAAAAAAATGGTTTAGTTAGTCTATTTTATGCATCAGTTGATTTTTAAATTTTATTTAAAAATTTTATTCATTTATTTTTTTTCATCCTCCGAGAGGAAATTTTTGTACGCGTCACGTGTTTGTGTATAGTGCGATAAGGGATGGAAATGCGTGATTTTCCCCCAGTGTGAGGCTTGCTGCGAGCATGGAGAAACTGAGTTAGTTGGACTAACAAAAAAAAAATAGTTTATTCAAACAATTGTCCTAGTGCTCTGAGCGCCAGACGATAAGTTGGTTGAGTCAACTCTTCTAAGTTGGTTACTTTGCTATTCGTTAGACCAATTAATATGTTAGTTGGACTAAATGCTAGTGAAATTGTTGGATTAGCCATTTATTTGCTTGCTTGAATAATTTACTAACTTGTTGCAATCACTTGACTTGGTTGATCCAACAGCACAGGTTACCAAAAATATTAATAAACCACTAACACAAAACATTGATCTGCGCGACCGCGTAATGCTGTTTATCACTCGAAATTCCTTTATTATCGTTTTTTTTTTACCTTCATACCATAGAAACATCGGAATTAGGTCATTAATGAGAATTCGAACCTGCGACTCTGCGATTAGTAGTCCACGATCTCATTCACTCGGCTAAGCTTATTTCAAACATATATTTTTTAAACGTGTATTTATATATTATATACACTGTAAAAAATGTTATGAAATTTACAACACGTTTAATATACAAAGTTATATGAAACATACAACCTCGGTATATGAAATTAGAATTCATATACACTGTATTTGAATTTTAATAATTTAATCTTAAATGCGATACTTGGATATTAAAATTACCGGTGATGGCATTGAAAATTAAGACATCCGTATATGAAAATTGTATTATTATTCAAAATATTATACAAATAATATTGTTTTTAATCTGCCGGTAACGCAATATTCTTCCATACGTGTCAATAAAATTGCATATACTGGATATGCATAAAACTTCATATACTTTTATGAATTTTCAAACAGAAAGTTTTTACAGTGACACGTTTCACGAGGAGTTCACGCGATGTTCACGCAGAAGTGAATCTTATGATTCACTTCTGCATGAACATTATCGTGAAAACTATTTATATGGATGATTCTTTAAGGGAACTGGTAAGTTACAAAACACGTTTTGTTCAAGTGGCGTGAGCTGAAATGTGCTCTTTTTTCCATTCTGCTCCATTTCTCCCTTTCAATAAGTGAATATACGTTCATTAATTAGGTAAGTAATTAAGCCCGTTTATCTCTCGTAAGCCTTCACGATTTCCGATATTACTAAAATAGCAACTGACTTTCATCTATATCTGTAAGGGTGTCATGCTTGGGTTCGCAGCAACTACGACACGTGCTTCGAGCTTGGTTTCACTAACAACTATTAGGGTGCCCTTAATATTAGTTGTCCATCCTTTACCATCCTAAATACTATTTTAGTTAGACTATTTTAGTTAGACTATTTTAGTTAGACTATTTTAGTTAGACTATTTTAGTTAGACTATTTTAGTTAGACTATTTTAGTTAGACTATTTTAGTTAGACTATTTTAGTTAGACTATTTTAGTTAGACTATTTTAGTTAGACTATTTTAGTTAGACTATTTTAGTTAGACTATTTTAGTTAGACTATTTTAGTTAGACTATTTTAGTTAGACTATTTTAGTTAGACTATTTAAGTTAGACTATTTTAGTTAGACTATTTTAGTTAGACTATTTTAGTTAGACTATTTTAGGTAGATTATTTCAGTTAGACTATTTCAGTTAGACTATTTCAGTTAGACTATTTCAGTTAGACTATTTCAGTTAGACTATTTCAGTTAGACTATTTCAGTTAGACTATTTCAGTTAGACTATTTCAGTTAGACTATTTCAGTTAGACTATTTCAGTTAGACTATTTCAGTTAGACTATTTCAGTTAGACTATTTCAGTTAGACTATTTCAGTTAGACTATTTCAGTTAGACTATTTCAGTTAGACTATTTCAGTTAGACTATTTCAGTTAGACTATTTCAGTTAGACTATTTCAGTTAGACTATTTCAGTTAGACTATTTCAGTTAGACTATTTCAGTTAGACTATTTCAGTTAGACTATTTCAGTTAGTCTATTTCAGTTAGACTATTTCAGTTAGACTATTTCAGTTAGACTATTTCAGTTAGACTATTTCAGTTAGACTATTTCAGTTAGACTACTTTAGTTAGACTATTTTAGTTAGACTAACTAATAATACTAACGGATACTAATTTTGTTAGACTAACTAATTCAGTTAGTTGAGTTCATTATTCGCGTCAACAAACTACTTATGATGTACGGGACTAACGCTAGGTCGTTATTCTAACGCAACAGATCGTTATGGTAACCAAATTATACCGAACTAATAAACAGTTACTTGACCCAATCAAGCATTTTTCCGTGCGAGCTTAGCAAGGGCAAAAATCACAAGATGTCAAAATCCGCTCCCTCCCGTGTAGCATACGATACTTTTTTCCAACATCATTGAAAAATCCACATTTGTTGCGTCGCAAAATCGTCATATACGCTAATGACGATTACACCCCCGGGAGTAATAGGGCTTTCAGAGGGAACCCTATTATTCCCTAGGGAGTAATGAGACAGTGCTGCGCATGCGCGCAGGTTAATAACGATCATTGTTCTATAATAGGCGCTTTTCGCCAGTGTATGTTATTTTAGCGAAGTCGGGGAAAAATAGTACATTACTCCACGAGGGCGAAAAAGTGTTTCGCACGAGGGATGTACGAAATTTTCCATCACAAGGTGCGAAAATTGCGGTTTTACGCACGCGAAGCGGGCGGAAAAGTGGCAATTTCCTCACCGAGTGATGAAAACTTTTTTTTTACCCTTCTCACAGAATTTTGTACGAAAAAAAAATCATAGAATTTTGTACGAAAAAAAAATCATAGAATTTTGTACGAAAGATCAATTTTATTTAGCGAGAGCTATGTCTTGATACGCGAATGGCGAGGCTGTAGAGTGAGTCGTGAATTGGCCCTGAACTTGTGTAACACCCAATCCCGGTCTGTTACACAGCAGCGGTAAGTTCACCTCGTCTTGTTTCGGCAATACGTCCGAATCCGTTCCAGTCTTACCTACTGGCGAAGAGGTTCAACGACTTGGAAAGTTTTGCCCGGAGGAGGAGAATGGGGAGGGGCAGCTCTCGAAATTCTTCCGATGCGCGACCTCCCCGAGGACACGGAAATTACGAAAGAAGCCCCGAGGAACACCGGAGCGATATATACCTTGCTCGACGTGTAATACAACGATTTCGAAAGTTTCGAGGTGACCGGACCGGAGTTCATTGCCACAAACTTATTATTCATAACGCACGCGGGACTATTACAATAGCGTAACTCACGCCGATAATATGCCTGATGTATTACCGTTAATTGCACAATGGGCGATCGTACGAAATCACTTATCAAATGTTTTATTGAATAATAAAACATTTGAATATTAGTTAATATTGAAATAATGCATTTTTATTATCTCAGTACTTAACAATAAAAATATTTAATATTGAAATATTTTATTGAAATATTTAACAATACAAATTCCGCGATGGTTTTCTCTTTCGAGTGATTTTCGGATGCTGATCGGCGGTCTGAGAATTATTATATGGATTCGGGAACGAGCGTTTGAACTCTCGACCGAGTTCTCGAGATCTCTCGACGCGTGACAACGTGTACTCGATATGACAGGGACGAGAGTATCCCGGTTGTTATAGATCGCACGCGCACGTACGAATACCGTGAAAATCTCTCACCCGGCCCTCGTGCCGGAGATCTCCCGCTGTGCGGGAACTCCGATGATGCCCGGGACTCGACTTTCTCTCTCGAAAGCACACTTTCGTCGCGATTATTTTGCTGAGCGCAGTGGAGCGTGACTCGATACATCCGTCGGATAGGAAAACCGACTTTTTTACGAAAAAAAAAAAGAAAAAATCTCTTAATCGATAATTTGAATGACCTGCGGGATAATGCGTACTCTCGTCCGGAAGATTTTTTATTAATAAATAAATTTTCGCGTATACATTGATTCATTGATCGATGATCGATTTTGGAGTATGGGGCTGTTGGATCGTTTACTGAACGAGTTAACGTGTATTATAAAATATCTAAAAGGTTTTTAAGTACATGACATTAAAAAAAATGAGACATTCGTCAAAAATTCAAATGTATTGATAAATGTATTGATAAATGTATTGATAAATGTATTGATAAATGTATTGATAAATGTATCGATAAATGTATCGATAAATGTATCGATAAATGTATCGATAAATGTATCGATAAATGTATCGATAAATGTATCGATGAATGTATCGATGAATGTATCGATGAATGTATTGATAAATGTATTGATAAATGTATTGATAAATGTATCGATAAATGTATTGATAAATGTATTGATAAATGTATTGATAAATGTATTGATAAATGTATTGATAAATGTATTGATAAATGTATTGATAAATGTATTGATAAATGTATTGATAAATGTATTGATAAATGTATTGATAAATGTATTGATAAATGTATTGATAAATGTATTGATAAATGTATTGATAAATGTATTGATAAATGTATTGATAAATGTATTGATAAATGTATTGATAAATGTATTGATAAATGTATTGATAAATGTATTGATAAATGTATTGATAAATGTATTGATAAATGTATTGATAAATGTATTGATAAATGTATTGATAAATGTATTGATAAATGTATTGATAAATGTATTGATAAATGTATTGATAAATGTATTGATAAATGTATTGATACATTTATTGATACATTTATTGATCCATTTATTGATCCATTTATTGATAAAGCTAGCCGGACCAATAAGTATACTATATTTTTATGAATACAAAAGTAGACAAACCATTTGGAATTTTTAGCGACAATATTTTTTTATCAATAACGTGGATTCAAAAATGTACGAGCCCACTCTTTTTTGTAGTCGAATTCGATGCAACAATCAAATTCAACTTCTAAATTTAATAGACTCGTGAACATTTTATAATTCCATAAAATTCGATTTCATAAAAAAATGAGCCGGCGGATGCGAAACCTTGGCGCGATTAATTATCGAAGTGAGATTTATTGTTCCACGCTCTTTCCGAGTTTTCTCCGTTCCCCTTATAATTTAGCACCAGAGGCTTCTTTCACCAGCGGGGCGTGCGATTGTCTCATAGCGATTACCGAAGTGCAGCTCTCGCAAGTATTATAACAGGCGCACTTTCATCGCCGCGCGAGTGTTAACGATATGGAAGCGCTGGTTGCGCATTTTGTTTGCACGACCGCTATAACACAAGCGATGTGTCTGTGTCTATGTTTATGCGTTCGAATCGTCGTAGTTTGCGTGGATGATGAGGCCCCGTTTTTCTCGTCTCGTTACTAACGGCTAACGCGCCTCGGTTGCCGATTGCAACCTCCTCTCTCGAGCCGACAAATGCGTAACGACCAGCGGCACGCGATGCACTTTCATAAAACTTTCAGCTTTCCATTGCTGGCCGGGATTGCCGGAGAGCAGAGGTTTTTTGCACGGGCGAAAAAAAAAAAGAACTGTTTCTCTCCCACGGGCGTATAAGGCGCGCAGCCACGTCGGAGCCTCTAATCTTCCACTCCATTTTTAGCGCGCACCGACGCTTCGCTTTTTCTCACTGTTCTTAATACACAGTTCAAACCGGCAATTTGTACACTTCCCGAGGTGCCGTATTCATAAAAGTATCTTCCACCGTTAATCAAAATAGACGCACCAAAAAAAAAACGATGATTGTGTCGGATGCATAGTTTAGATCGGTTAAATGTACTTTCGCCGCGTAAAATGGGATTCACCGACAATCATTGTTTCTTGTTTTTTCTTTTTTCAGTAATTTTTTGTTTTTACTCTTTCACCGTTATACATCAGTATAAGCGAATGGAAAATATTTTTTGGACTTAAAAATGAGAGGATGAGACTTCCCGAGGTGCCGTATTCATAAAAGTATTTCCCTCAGTTAATCAAAATGGACGGACCAAAAAAACGATGATTGTGTCGGATGCATAGTTTAGATCGGTTAAATGTACTTTCGCCGCGTAAAGTGGGCTTCACCGACAATCATTGTTTCTTTTTTTTTCTTTCTGCAGTAATTTTTTTTTTAATCTTTCACCCGTTATACATCAGTATAAGCGAATGGAAAATATTTTTTGGACTTAAAAATGAGAGGATGAGACTTCCCGAGGTGCCGTATTCATAAAAGTATTTCCCTCAGTTAATCAAAATGGACGGACCAAAAAAACGATGATTGTCTCGGATGCATAGTTTAGATCGGTTAAATGTACTTTCGCCGCGTAAAGTGGGCTTCACCGACAATGATTGTTTCTTTTTTTTTCTTTCTGCAGTAATTTTTTTTTTAATCTTTCACCCGTTATACATCAGTATTAGCGAATGGAAAATATTTTTTGGACTTAAAAATGAGAGAATGGGACTTTCCGAGGTGCCGTATTCATAAAAGTATCTTCCACCGTTAATTAAAATGACCGCACCAAAAAAACGATGATTGTGTCGGATGCATAGTCTAGATCGGTTAAATGTACTTTCGCCGCGTAAAGTGGGCTTCACCGACAATCATTGTTTCTTTTTTTTTCTTTCTGCAGTAATTTTTTTTTAATCTTTCACCCATTATACATCAGTATTAGCGAATGGAAAATATTTTTTGGACTTAAAAATGAGAGAATGGAACTTTCCGAGGTGCCGTATTCATAAAAGTATCTTCCACCGTTAATTAAAATGACCGCACCAAAAAAACGATGATTGTGTCGGATGCATAGTCTAGATCGGTTAAATGTACTTTCGCCGCGTAAAGTGGGCTTCACCGACAATCATTGTTTCTTTTTTTTTCTTTCTGCAGTAATTTTTTTTTAAATCTTTCACCCATTATACATCAGTATTAGCGAATGGAAAATATTTTTTGGACTTAAAAATGAGAGAATGGAACTTTCCGAGGTGCCGTATTCATAAAAGTATCTTCCACCGTTAATTAAAATGACCGCACCAAAAAAACGATGATTGTGTCGGATGCATAGTCTAGATCGGTTAAATGTACTTTCGCCGCGTAAAGTGGGCTTCACCGACAATCATTGTTTCTTTTTTTTCTTTTTGCAGTAATTTTTTTTTAATCTTTCACCCGTTATACATCAGTACTAGCGAATGGCAAATATTTTTTGGACTTAAAAATGAGAGAATGGGACTTTCCGAGGTGCGGTATTCATAAAAGTATCTTCCACCGTTAATTAAAATGAACGCACCAAAAAAACGATGATTGTGTCGGATGCATAGTTTAGAACGGTTGAATGTACTTTCGCCGCGCAAAGTGGGCTTCACTGAGAATAATTGTTTCTTGTTTTTTTCTTTTTTCAGTAAAAACATTTTTTTCATTCTTTCACCGCCACTCATTAGTATTAGTGAATGGAAAATATTTTTTCGACTTAAAAATGAGAGAATGGGTTGCGAAATGTTTAATTCATTATTTTGATTATAGATGTTTCTTTTTCTTAACGATGTGAATATTTCAGAGGTGACGATCACATGCTCGGCGAAAGTGTTGTCAAAAGTTTTTTTTTTTTCTTTCCAGACGGTATTATAAACCGGCGCGTGCAAGAGGATCGCTGAACTCGCGAGAACGCGAGCGCCTGTTTTACCTCTTATTAGGCTAAAAAGAAAAAAAAAACGTTACCGAGCGGTTATAGATGCAACGAGCCACCTGCGTTGCGCACGGGGTGCACCTAGTACATACGGAGGCATTAATGATAGCGTGACCGAAGCCTCTTCTGCTGATCGGTAATAATGTGAGACGTAGAAAACGAGAGGCAGCTGCGTCTGTGGAAACGTAAACGTCCTCGTGTTACAACGATAAATAAAAAAAAAAACTAAAAAATACGAGGCTTCGTATATCCTACTTTTTTGCAATTAATAATAATAATAAATATATATACTATATATAAAAATAAATATATACACTGAGAAAAAAAAAATCAATTGCGTCAACAAAATGAGCGCTTACGGATGGCGAAATAAATGTTTGATTGATCGAACGAAATAATTGTCTCCATAAGTAAAGAAACGTTTGATTCGACGGCCTGTTAGTTCGATCAACGAGGTATTCCTTCCGATCAACCAAACATTTGTTTCGTCACCCGTAAGCGCACATTTTGTTGATTCAATTGATTTTTTTTCTGTGTATAGCATATATAAAAATAAATATATATAGCATATATAAGTAGTTGTGACCCGATTTGGGACAGTAAATGAGAAGCAAAAAAATGACGCTGTACAATTATTTGGACGAGAAATAATTGACAAATCAAACCGACCGGAAGGGCTTTCTATCACCAAGGTTAATCCCAAAAACTGCGAACAGTATTGTTCTTTCCGATGAAAGGGGAAACTCCTTTCGCGTCGGTCACGCACTTTCGCAATTGAGCTCTTTAACTCGGTGCTATCATTGTCGGGTATCGCGATGCGTCCTCACGAGTTTCCCGAGCACAGGATGAACCCGAGCTCGTTGCGCGGGCGCTCCTCGCGACGTGCCCGTAATTGACGTGACATTGTCTGTCGGAAGCTGTCAGGGACAATCCCGGGGAGTATGAAGCCGAGGCGGAGAAAGAGAAAGGTGAAGTGCACGCACGTCGCACGGTCGCCCTCTTTTCCGCGGGCCCCGCATGCGGGTACGGGCAACGCGAAGAAAGTGCAACGACGATGACTCGACGACCCGACGATTCCCACCACTGCGCTCAACAAACTATCTTCCAAGCTCGTTTCTTCTTTCCTCTAAATCTATTCCACGTCTATATCCAACGTACTCCTTAATTCCACTCGATAAGTCATGAAAACGTAAAATATGTCTTTGAAATAAATTTGAAAATCGAGATTATTTACAGTGTTAAAAAAAATGGTACATTTAATGCACCGATATTGGAAGCCTTTATGCATAAACCAGTATATTAAATTTAATGTACAAATATTATGTAACATTAAATACTTTTGAAGTAGTTTTTAAATACTTCGAGTACTATTAAAGAACTTTTATTAAAAATACCACTCTTTTATAATTTTTTATTTACCGTACATTCATTTTACACAACATTTGTATATTAAATGTAATATACTAGTTTGTGCATAAAAGCTTCCAATACAGGTAGATTAATTTCTAGGCAGACATTTTTTACAGTGTAAGCACAATTCAATAAATTTAAAAAAGCTAGCAGTCGCGGTCGCAGTCATGATTCAAAGTGAATTTATGTATAAAATAATTGTATCCTGTTTCATTTTCTCGTAAGCCTCGATTAGAGAGTACATTGTACTTCATGCCTAAAAAAAATGTGCGGTGAAAGGGTAAAATGAATTTTTGTTTGCCATCGATCCTCGGACTTCGAAGATTCCCCTTCGCCGTTTCCCTTGCAGCAACTTCATATCTATTCGAATCCTAGCTTCGAATCTACGCACGTTTCGCCCGGTAACTTCGCCAACTTCCACCTTCACCTCGAGATCGCTTTCACGATCGCAATAGTCGACTATATCGTGACTGTGGGCCGGTCGTTCGTTTCCGTTTCACCCGTCGATGCCCCGCCGGGATCGCCGTGGCTTGGAAAACTGGTCGAGACCTACCTCAAGCCAGTGGCGAGGTCCCCCGAAGAGTACACACACACACACGCACAAGAGCGTTTAGATATACACGGACAGTCTTCTATTTCGCTCCGATCGTTGCCCGGATGTAACGTTCTTGTAACGAGCAAGGTGAGAGCCGCGAAGCTCCCCTCCCCACACGCTTGCAGTTGAAAACGTTACTCTACCATCAGTTATATATAACTCGCACCGCGAAACGAATCGCCGATGTGTGGGTGGATATAACGATCGTTATTATACGCTCGCGAACGTTGCGGTCTTGTAATTTGCGCAATACCTTTCTCCCGTTCAGTTTACTCGCAAGAAAGTTGTTGTTTAATGAACACCCGGGAGGAGGGGGGGGGGGGGGGGGGGGAGGGGGGGCAGGGAAGATCATTACTGAGTAATAATCCGTCCGGATGGACGCGCAAGGCTGCAAGGAAAGCGTAATTCGTTTTACCGACTAATCTGAAAATCTCCTTGAAATTATTGAAATAAAAAAAAAATGGCTCAAAAAGCGCAATTCGTTTTATCGACCTATGCGAAAATTTTCTTGAAATCATAGCGATAACGAAGAGACAAAGCTTTTGTAAAAACAAAAAAAAAATGCATCAGAAAGGACTTGTAACGTTTTGTTACATTTTATTCAATAATGTTTACGCCCGATGTATCGAGCACGGACGGCGCGCGGGTATGTACTTATAAATGTAATTTCGAGGTAAACGCTCCCTCGAGATATTACGATCACAGAGTTTGTGGCTTTTGCACGGAGAAAGACCCGGAGAAAGAGGCCTCTCCGGATCTCGCGCACAGCCTTCGAATACCGACTTTCTAACGGGCCTAAGACCGCCGATGTATTTTTATGGAGAGCCTCCACGCCGGCTCGCTTATCCTCGGCGCACCGATCCGCGTGTGTGCGTGCGTTCTCTTTATCGCGTGCAAACGGGAGCGGGATTGAGTGTCGAAGAAAACTGCACCGGCGAGACGCGCGGCAGTTACACAATGTCGAGTTTTCCCTCTTCGCTTATCGAGCGAAAGAAAGCCAGCTGCGAGCCTGAATAAACGAGAGCATTTTTTTTTTTTTCTTCCTATTTGATTTTTTTATTATCATTTTTTTTTTTTTTTTTTATCTACCTCCGTCGTCCGAAGGTTCGACCGGTTAATTATCGGAGTCGCATCTAGATATCCCGGGAGGAAAGAGACGGAGAGCCTTCGGCTCGGGAAAACGCGCCATCAAGGTCGCAGTCGTCATCGCGTATGCATTAAATTTAATCGCTGATAGTCGGAGAAACATAATTCACCCGGGAGTGACGTGGATTTTTTTTTTTATAAACTCTCACTGGCGAGCAAAGGCGGGTAACTGAGCCGAAGGATGTAATGTCATACCAAACTGGTTGCGAAACACGCACGAGCGTTTATCGTTCGCAAATTGTTTGATCTAATTGTTTCATTGTCGGGTGGCTGAGCGCGTGTGCGCATGCGCGCGCGCCTGCGCATCGAGGCCCGCGCCGCTCGGCAGTTGCAGTAATGAATCATGCGTGCCCTGATAACGAGGAGCGAGCGGATTGTTATTTATTAGACAAAACGATCGACAGGCTCGACGAATTAATCATCACCGGTTACGCGCACTGGAGAAACTTGGCCAGTTGAATCGTCATCGGCGAATCGGAAACTGCAACACCGAGTCCGACCGTTAGGAAGATCGTTATTCATGATCGCTCGGAAGCTCCGGTGACGGAATTAAACAGGGAAGAAAAGAAACTTCTGCGGGTGAGAGCGATGCGTCAGCGAGGTCTAATTAACTCTATAGAGGCATCGGTGCGCAAAAGAAGCAAGATTGAAGGTGCCGGATATAGACGGGGAGGATCGCGAGGAACGTGGAATCGGTTACCAAGCTTTTCTCGCCCGATGGGGGCTCGGGAGCTTTTCGACGAGGTCCTTTTATGTCGGTACCCGATGGATGGACGAGTATTTATGTAACTGTAGATTTAGACGGTGAGTGGACCAGTGGGACATGGAATCGCGGTAGGGAATTAGAAATCGAAGAGAACGATCGCTGAACGACGAATCGCAGCCGCCAGAGGAACTTCAACCCCTGATCCGAGACGGAGGATCGTTACGTTCTTGGGCTTGTTCCCCGGCTCGGAATAGACGAGGGTGGTAACGGGGAGATCGTTGCCGATCGACTGCCGAGAAATTGCGAGAAACTGCTCGTCGCAAAGCGCTTTTGTTATAACATTACCGGCTGGAATTGAGTTGTTACATCCTATGTAGTCCGTAATATTTAAATAATCCACTCCTTTACTTAGTATTATTGAGGGTGAGCGTGGCCGAGTGGATCGGAGCGCGACTCACACGCAGTGACCCGGGTTCGATTTCCGGCAAGCACCAAGAATTTTCTGTGGTGTTTTTTCTGCGAAAAAGTGGTTCGGAACCCACTATAACAAGTAGGTCCAGAGGAAACCAGTGCCTCGGTATGGGAAACCGAATGGCTGGAAAGTGTCACGGGTTCGATTCCCGAGACTGAAGTCCCGTGGGTGGAAGGAAAACGGACGAGGACATAGCTCCGGAGATAGGACGTACGACCTACGACTGCATCCGTATGTGCGAGACTACTGACACCCGACGAGGCGCGACGAAGCTCCGGACCCAAGAATCGAACTGGTGACAACGGATAAGGAAGGAGGAAGAGAGAAGTGAAAGGAGCCCGTAACCCTTAGGGGATCGGTGTAACCACACAATACTTAGTATTATTGATCTGCTCCTATATAGCAAGCGCCATGAGTACACTTATGTCAAATGTAGAGCAAATAATTAAATCCGCATCACTAGTCGAATATGCCCAATCAACTTCAGGGTTGGTTGCGTCTTATTACTCGCGGCTCCATCCAAAGGCGCCGTGAATCATTAACGTTCCCGTATTACCCCAATGGGGCACATAGTTCCCTACCCGTGGATCTGTTTCCGCAAGGGTAGCAGTCTATCTCAACCCCAACTAGTGTATAAGATGAGCCACCTCGGCATCATCCTATAACCATAAAGCTATCAGTGTAAAGGCGGGATCTCCCGGCGTAAAGTGCCGGGGGGGGGGAGCGGCGGGGGGGGGGGGGGGGGGGGGGGGGGTGTTCCCGGTGTAAAGCACTGCCCGGCGTTGTACCGAAAAAAGAGATCGTCTCCCGTGCAGAAATTTGCGTAGGGATCCAGCTGGATTCTTACTAGACTCCCTACTTGCAACTCGGGATCCAGTTAGATATCCAGTCAGATTCCCAAAGTGAGATGTAATGGTCGCAAATTGGATTCTGATCGGGATTCCAGACGAGGATCCTGATCTGGAATGCCGATCAGAATCCAGTTTGAATCTCATCTAAAAAGTTTAAAAATTAAGTAAACGGTACCTTAAACTGTACTTTTCAGAAGTAATTTTCACGTTTAATAATAATGCTTATGAACGTAAAATGTATGCACAGAGCGCAAAGGGTTTTTCATATTCGTATACAGTGAGGCACATTTGTCAGTTTACTATAGTCAATAATTACTTATCTACTATGATTAGATCAACTGTCGGTGATTAATTATATTTGCTGTCAGATTATGAATTAGTTAACAGTTAACAACCTGTTACGCATTATTATGTAACAGTTTTAGTGACAATTAATTAAATAACAATTGGTTTAACCAGAATTAATTTACAGTTTTTCTTTGTTATCAACTAATGGAATTTTGTTTATATTTTTTAAAGTTGATACAAATTTTCGTATAACTCTTAATCTCGTTGAGTTGTTAAATGGATGCATCACCTTGCACACTAAAAAGTTAAATGGATGCATCACCTTGCTCACTAAAAAGTTAAATGGGTGTCTTATCGGAAAGATCTAAAAACAAATGTTTCCTAACAAAAGCTAACTATAAGTTGGTCGAGGAGTAAAGTTCCAATCGGGATCCAGCTGGATTCTTATAAGAACGCCCTGTTTAGGGTTTCCCCGCAATGTCCCTAACTGCATTGATAACCGATTTGAACTTCCAAATCAGGATCCGTCTGGATTCTTACGAGGATGACCTCTTTGGGGAATCCCTAACAAATCCCGATCGGAATCCAATCGTAAGTCGGGACTCCCTAACGAATTTCTTCACGGGCTGTGCTATTGACTTCATTACACTCTAACTAGTTGGAAAGAACGTAACAGTGTCAGGACCAATAAAAAAGATGACAGTGTTACAATAGAGAATCTATCTGGTCGTTGTAGTTGTTTTGGAATTATTTTAGCGTATAATCGTCACAGGCAAAAGATCCACCGGAAGGAAGGGCAACATCTCTTTAAGGAGGATCGATTATCAGACCAAATCCAACTTAAGGCCTCGATTTTTTTTTATATCTTTTATATGAACACTCTACACATCTATTCTCGAAGTCTGGGTAAATTGAACCGTATAGTATATTTGTAATATAATTTAGAAGTTGACTACTTTGACCGTATCATCCTATATTCTACCATTGCAGACGGTCGCTTCCGGGACAAAAGATCATTAATTTACTAGTAACCAAGCAAACTTAGAGTTTTGAAAAACTAGCTTCGCGTAGACGAAGCATCAATGATTACCTATGTAAAAAATGCGAAATCTACACTTTACCGTGCAAACTCAATGATTCATCGAAGCGAAGTTTATTTTGGCATCGCAGCCTATCAATTTACCGAATAATCAGTGCCAGGCTCGCCAACCTTTCCGGTCAAAAGCTGCTCAGTTCAGAGAACCAATCATAACCTCACTTCAGGTTAATTTTAATACGCGTCCAATTCGAAGTGTTTTATCACACATTACGATTCCACGATATAAAATTATCAATCTATCAACCATTTCATGTCTAAAATATTCATTAAAAATTGTTCATATAAGTTTTGGGAAATTGTCATTTCGATTTTTCGTTCTGTAATGTTGGTCAGCGGTGCGTATCGACGATTCCGAAGTCGTTGAGATTCTTAAACAGGACTACATAATTTTCTTAATCTTCGATAAACGGATAATTTTTGCGAATTATAACCCACGAATGGCGTGCATGACTCATTTTACTAATATTGCATGCGATTCGAGACAGCTGAGATGAATTTTCTTTCTGTCCAATTTTTGACTCCAAATAAACAGTCGATCCTCCTTAAACAACAATTAAATATCATAAAAGCAAGAATCAACCGAACAATAATTTATTTTTTTCTCGAAATTTCCTTCCCTCGATAGCATCGATTAGCATCACTCCCGAGTGCTGCGCTCCATCGCAATCAAGAGTGCGATGCTGTCTATACCTATGCGCGTTTCGCATAAGAGACTATTCGGCGAAGTGCGAAGTTAATCGGCACGTGTGCGTCCTCGGCCGCCGCGAGGGACAGAAATCTCGACATTAGTGTAAGTGTATACAGAAAACCACGTGCGTAATACATATTTATGTGTATGTGTGGTCGGGTGTGCCTCTCCAAGGGCCCCCTCCCGTAGAGTGAACAGATTCGCAAAGTATTTCCGGTCGGGATTTGAGCGCCCGTGCCAAACTACGATGCCGAAGCAGATGCGACGGTGGAAACCTCCCTCGTTGCATCGTAAAGTGAGCATCCGCGGCCCGGAGTTGGCGGTAGGTGGCGATTCTCGTTAGAACTAATTGCATAACTCCGAAAAGTAAACATCGTGCTAGCTCGCGAATTCGCCGGACGACCACCGCCTCTCCGCAGCATCGTCTGGTCTATTTGTTCGTCTGGCGATTGGAACCAAAAACGCTTAACGAACCGTATGGTGAACTGCAGTCTGCATATAGATTATTTGACCGAGTGTGTACGGTCGAAACTACGCGGCACGATGAGGAGACATATTTTTCGTAAACCTAATGAAATAACAACTTCGAAATAGAATTTCAACTTTTTGTGCAATAGAATTGAGAAGCGAGGCGTGCGCGAGGCGATTCGCCAACGCGCATGCGCAAGGGCATGCGCGCCGGGGTATTATTATGCGCTATGATTATACGGTGATTTAGAGACATGGGCAATCTTACCCGTTTACCCTGGGGCAGTCAGGGTCGTCACGATCGAATGACGAATGCACACCTGCATTCGTCGAGTACACTGATGCACGTGTTCATATATTAATGTATATAAACGGACGTACGTGTAGTCGCCATTTGCTCGGCCCTAGGTAACACAGTTAAACAGAGTCCACGCTTACCGGTGCGCCCGCGCGCGCTACCGATAACCGAGATTCGTTCTATGTACTTACGGTTATCGCGATCGCATACCGTCGAGACCGCAAGCGATGTTATATAAAACGGTTAAAACAGTTAAAAAAAGTTTCTCTTTCATTCTGCACGATTTTTTTTCCCTCTCGTTACTTTGGACAAACGAATCGTACTTATAAAAAAATATGTAAAATTAATAATTAAATGAAAGTTGTGGTTTATTGCAATCAAGTATTTTCTGCTACAATTTTCCGCACTATTTTCGGACAGTTCGTCCGTGTTCGGCCTCCTGGTTGCTAAGGGGGCGGGCACGACCTACTTATTATAAGCTTTATCCGGTGTAATTTAAGTTCGATTTTATATAAGACGTTATTCTTGTGTTCTGGCGATTCTTGATTATATGTTGAATTCGATGACGGTTTTACCATTTATAAAAAGAAAAAAAAATGTTTTATTAATAATAAAATGAAAATTGTCGTTGATTGTAAAAAGGACATTATTTTCTGCTACAATTTTCTGCACTATTTTCGGCTAGTTGGTCCGTGTTCGGTCTCCTGATTGCTAGTGGCGGGCACGACCTACTTATTATAAGCTTTATCCGGTGTAATTTAAGTTCGATTTTATATAAGACGTTATTCTTGTGTTCTGGCGATTCTTGATTATATGTTGAATTCGATGACGGTTTTACCATTTATAAAAAGAAAAAAAAATGTAATATATAATAAGATGAAAATTATCGTTGATTGTAAACAGAACATTATTTTCTGCTACAATTTTCCGCCCTATTTTTGGCTAGTTGGTCCGTGTTCGGTCTCCTGATTGCCAGTGACGCGCACAACCTACTTATTATAAGCTTTATCCTGTGTAATTTAAGTTCGATTCTATATAAGACGTTATTGTTGTGTCCTGACGATTCTTGATTATATGTTGGTTTCGAAGACGGTTTTACCATTTATTAAAAGAAAAAAATTAAAAATTAATAATAAAATGAAAATTGTGGTTGATTGTAAACAGGACATTATTTTCTGCTACAATTTTCCGCCCTATTTTTGGCTAGTTGGTCCATGTTCGGTCTCCTGATTGCCAGTGACGCGCACAACCTACTTATTATAAGCTTTATCCTGTGTAATTTAAGTTCGATTCTATATAAAACGTTATTGTTGTGTCCTGACGATTCTTGATTATATGTTGGTTTCGATGATGGTTTCACCATTGTCTTGTAATTGGCTACAAACTCGTAATAATTCAATAAATAAAGAAATTTTCAATTATCATAATTATTATTATTAGTTTCCGGTATTATTATTATTTCTCGTTGACGAGGCACCGACGTAGCTTGGACAAAGAAAAGGCTTAAAAAATTATCTCCGATGAGAGACGCGACCTAGCGAGTTTCAATGACTGTGCGATTGATTATCGTGCGTTGTGACAATAAAAGTCGGCAATTGTGCGGGTATACCGGAAGGCCCTGAAACTCTTTCCTTCTTTCAATAGCGTCGCATTGACCTTGCGAATTTTAATTACGACTCAACGAATTCCGGATTCTCGGCGCGTATCTCCCGCGTAGCCTCCAGTTTGCCGCTTTGCCCTCGGGTGTTTGACTACCGCGCCGAGAGAATCGCGCCTAGACGACGATTCACAATGCCGCGCAAAAATAACGCCTCTTCTTTTTTTTTTCATTTTATTTTTTACGCCTATCTCTCCTTCGCGTTTCTATTGCATAACGTTAACGCGTATTATTATAAAAGAACCCGACGCGTTGCGCACGCAAACAAGCTCGGTCGGATCAGGGCCAACTTATACCATACTACGTAGTAAATTTTATGCTCTACAGTACAATCTGGGATTCGCCAAACGCGATGACACTGGCCGCTGTTTAGGCGGAAAGAGCTTTTATATATATATCTGTTGACGGCAAGGCCGGGTTCATGACATAGACTATTTTTTAGCTTTGGTGTGCAACAATCTCGCACGCGTTGTTTTTATATTGTTTTCGTTTGTAACTAAATTTAGTGACTCAGCGCTGTGCTATGATCGAAATGTAAAAAAGTTATTGTTACGCTACTACGTTTTTACTTTGATTTATTCGATTAAGTTTTTAACGCGGTTTTTCATAATGTGTGATTTATTAATATCTTTTGTTTGGCAGATGTGCTATTATTACTGCGTCGGTTCTTGACCGCGAGTTCCATTTTATATCACTATTACGGAGAGCAAGTGGTATTATGAAAAAATACGTTTTTAATAATTGAAGCGGTCAAAACTTACCGCAAAACTTAATATAGAAAATTGCTCACTAATTTTAATCTACTCTTCACCGCTGATTACAAAACTGTAAGTCAGTTTATTCTTTGTATGATATTTGATTCAGGAACTCGTGTCAGGCGTAAAAAAATTGTTTATAGCAGAATTCAGAAATTTTCAAACTTCATAGAATTTAGATGATTGAGGTATTTTTTCCAAATTTCATACCATACATTGTGCAGTGTTAGTCCATTCCCATGTCAAATTTGAGCTCGATACGTCCATATTTACTCGAATTATACCGTTTTTAATAATGTATCAAAAAAACTCAAAATCCCATAAAATCTGACCATTTGGATACATCTTTACCAAATTAATTATCAAAGGTTTTTGTTCAAACATTATATTTGTGTGCAGTTTTAGGACGACAGCTCAGCATTTACGTAAGTTGGAGCTACCACGGCGAATTTTCAAAAAATTCAAAATCGCGTAAAATCTCCAATCGGGCCTTAATCTTCACAAACATTGAACTGAACGAAGCGACGTGACTAGTGTACCAAACTTCAACTCGCTGCTTCAAGCCGTTTCCAAGTTATAACCATTTTAAACTATGCAAATCTGATACACACACATACATCCGGAAGCCAGCTAAAAATCACATTTCTCGACATTTTAGACTACTTTAAGTGGTCCGAAATAAAAAATCTTGAAGTTTTTTTTTCACCAAAACAGCCTCCTCTATGAGGAAGGGAATTTCGTATATTTATAGTAATTTTCCCCTCTCTAACGTCAAAGAAATGATGCTTTACGATTTAACTTTTTTTCCTCGATTTGACAGGGATGACTATTATTTTTTCCTCCGTGTTATTCAACGTCTTGATCGGAGGAATTATTGAACGAGGAAATTTTCCTCGAGCATATTAAAAAGAAAACAGCCCAGAGTTCAAAAGTAACATTCTCTCGAGCTTATTAATATCCCGGTGCGACATTCCCGCACGGCGTGACGCTGGATGTACCGACGGGTTTTACGGAATAACAGTTGTTTTTTTTATTTCACTTTTTTTTTTTTAACGTCAACCATTGCAATGACAGCTGAGATAACGACTCCGTACGGAAACAACAAGTTGAATAGCCGCGCATCCCCTCGCACCACTCTCCTCCTCACCATCTCGGGTATTACATGCGATTTCTCGAAAGTATACGCCGATAACCGCGATTCCCGATACCCGCGGAATGTTCATTGTGGATTACAAAGCCGGTTATCTCGCTTCCAAACTTATATATAGAATTCATATATAACAAGCGAACTTGTACACTGCAGTCACGCATAGTGCAATAAAGAAAATATCTTAGACCTTGTCTCGCTCAAGTGGACGTAATTTTTTTTACATACGATAATGAGAATGTCGTCCGTCTGTAGGGGTAGGTCGCGTCATTTAGCGATTAGAAACTTGTTCGACAACTCACTATAAATATAAACTATGCAATCGCTCTTCTTCCAGGTACTTTTTTTTCACGGGAATACAAAATTGGGTCGAAAATCCCGCGCCATCGGATCGTTCGCAAGGGTGTTACGAGCACGTTAAAAAAATGCTCAGTGGCAAATGATAAAAAAAAAAGTTAAATAAAAAAAAAATTAAATAAAAACACTTACCTCAATATTATTTTTGAATAGATAAATTAATTAATTAAAAAGAACTTTATAAAATTTATTTTTATAAAGTTCTTTTTTATTTATTTCATTTTTATAAATATTAAGCCAAAGACAAGCCTAAGTACAACACAGTAAGCCAAAATCAAGAATTGATTGGATCAAAGTGCAAAAAAAGCATGTCTTGAGTCAAATTGGTGATTTCTCGTGCAACAAAATTCGCTAAAAAAAAGAAAACAAATCAAACAAAAAAGGTCTTTAACTCATAATATGCTAAAGAATTCTCCCGATTAAATTCGACTTTGTCCGATGCAGTTGAGCAATCGAATTTCATGCGAAGCCGGGACCCGCAAATATTGTAACTGCGTCGTCGTTTGTGCCACGCGCTAATGCATATATGTATGTACATATATATACACAAGACTTTTTTACTGATAAATTATCGGTCGAGTGCCAGAACATCCGAGGGCGAAAAAAAAAAATTCACAGCCAATGTCATTGACACCCACGCCTCTGTACGTGTATGTGTGTATGCTCCCGGCCGTGACATTTGGCTGATTAGAGACGGGAGCTCGGTACACACCTAGCCGTTGCATCAAGCTTTCTCGTGCAATTGAGCTCGCTTTCTCCGCGACCGTTAATTCCTTTATGACTCCGAACAATGAGTGCTGGAGAGGTGACGAAGAGGCTTCAGTTTTTTTCCAAGAGCGAGGAAAAATTGCGTGGATGTATAACTGTACACCGTGTCATATATTTAAACAATGTTTAACGACGAGTAACGTATCCGATGGCGGCTTAAGCCGGGCAGAGGGTAACGAACGATATTACGCGTTTGGCGACGTTGCATGATTCGAACACGACGTGTGATCTCATTATCGTGAACAACCTCCCGCCTCGGCGAGATAAAGAGGAAAAAAAAAACATTCGCGGAAGGAGAGAGAAAGAAAAATTCTAAGCGGACGGAGACGGGAAGGAAATAAAGGCTAACACGCACACTTTCGTAACCGGACTGGGTTCCTATTTTTTTAGAATTATAGGTTACCGAGCGAATTTGAAATGGAAAACTTCAGACTCACTTAACATAAAAATGCAAGCTCATTTTTTTAGGAGGATTTTAAGAGAATTAAATTCGACTCGATCCAACGTACATTGATAAAACTTCTGAGCGGACTGAGACGGGAAGGAAATAAAGGCTAACACGCACACTTTCATAACCAGACTGTGCTCTTATTTTTTAGAATTATAGGTTACCGAGCGAATTTGAAATGGAAAATTTCAGACTTACTGAAAACAAAAATGCAAGATCATTTTTTTTAGAGAATTTAAGAGAGTTTTAAGAGAATTAAATTCGACTCAATCCAACGTACTTTAATAAAACTTCTGAGCGGACGGAGACGGGAAGGAAATAAAGGCTAACACGCACACTTTCATAACCAGACTGTGCTCTTATTTTTTAGAATTATAGCTTACCGAGCGAATTTGAAATGGAAAACTTCAGACTCACTGAAAACAAAAATGCAAGCTCATTTTTTTTTTTAGAGAATTTAAGAGAGTTTTAAGAGAATTAAATTCGACTCGATCCAACGTACTTTAATAAAACTTCTGAGCGGACGGAGACGGAAAGGAAATAAAGGCGAACACGCACTCTTTTGTCACCGGAATGCGCGCCTATTTTTCAGAATTATGGATTACCGAGTGAATTTGATATAGAAAACTTCAGCCGCACAAAAAACAAAAATGCAAGCTCATTTTTTTTAGAGAATTTAAGAGAGTTTTAAGTGAATTAAATTAATCTCGATCCAACGTACATTAATAACAATTCTGAGCGGACGGAGACGGGCAGGAAATAACGGCAAACACGCACACTTTCGTATCCAGACTGCGCTCCTATTTTTCAGAATTATGCGTTCCCGAGGGAATTTGACGTAGAGAACTTTATATTCACTGAAAAAAAAATGCAAGCTCATTTTTAAAGAGAAAATGTAAGAGGGTTTTAAGATAATTGAATTTGACTCGATCCAACATACATTAATAAAACCGTGTCTACCACCCAATTGTGTGACTCGGTAGAATTTTTTGAATAGAGATAACAAAACATTCGTAACCATTGAACTTTACTAAATTTGCGTCCAATGCTTAGGAAAAAAGTTACTAAGAATAAAAATAAAAATCTTCAACAGATATATTCAGTCCACCGAAGTCGTACAGATCTGGTATTTCATCGAGCACTTTGCAGGGGACACGGAATCTTTTTGAGGTATTAAAAATATATAACCGTGCCTCGGAGGGCGCGTGAAAATGTATTAATTTTTCACCATTTCCACACTAAAGATGTCGGTGATAAATTTTTTGTCGCTGATGCAAATTTTTGCAACGCAATTTTCACGAGCGAATAATTTTTGTAATCTCGTTGACCAGAGCGAACTTTGCCGGTCTGTAACGCAGTCGACGATATAATGGTGGTGGCGGAGACGCGGTAGGTAGGGCCTTGGGCGGACTGTCCTTGACTCAGCACAGTTACCCCGGCTCGCGTTCGCTGTATGACGTCATTCTGCATAACTCGCCTAATTGCATCGTTGCTGTTGCTGCTGCATCGCCGCCGCCGATTCTTCCCCTGCCCCGCTCTTCGGCTATCCTTCGTTCCTCTTTCTCCCCCCACCAGCCCTCTGTCGCTCTCTTCTGCGTTTCCTTTTTCTCCCTCTCGCGCTTTAAGTTTCTCTTTATCCGCGTAGTTACTCCCTCCACTATACCACTTCTTTTTATTTCTCTCCTTCCTTTTCTTCTTTTCAACCCCACACCACAACCACCATCCCCCCCCCCCCCCCCCCCCTCCGCCCCGCCCCCGATCACGGCCATCACCTTCTGGTTCGCCTTCTCCCCGCTGGTTTGCCTTCTGGCCCATCTCTCCCACTCCTTATTTCTTCACCTCTTTCTCGTCGTCTTCCCTGTCGCGTTACACTCGTAGTTGTTTCTTCGTTCTTTCTTTCTTCTTTTTCTTCTTCTTATTCTGCTTCTTTTATTTTTATTTAAAATTGTTTTATTTTTTTTCACTCTGTTGTTTCACCTATACCAGCGCCCTGTTGTCTCCTTTGTTTGTTACAATCGCTCGGCATGCCCGCTGCCTCAATCCACACTTGCAGCATCCACTTTACAGGATTTTTTTCTTTTTTTTTTTTTTTGGAAATTATGTTGTGGCAAAAGAAAATAACTCCAACTTGGATTTTAAGCTGTCGTTCAAAAAATTTCTCGCGAACCGTATTACGTGGTCATAAAAAATGGGGAGACAATTCGCAAATTATATTTTGTTGTTGTTTTTTTTTTTTTCTTCAATCTCGATTCCCTGCTAACTAGCTCGAACTATACGTTTTTCTCGAACACACTCACAACTGTTTTTTTTTTCTCCCTTCTCTTCGTACTCCTCGTCGCCGCTTCGCTACTTATCCGTCTTATTTTCATTGCGAGTCTCTCGTTACATGCCTCCCTCGTCACACTTCTTCGCCCTCGTTCGCGCGCGAGCGCGCTCGTGATGTCATAATTAAATTTGCTCGGCGTTCCATCGACGTCATTCCAACCCTTGCCTTTATTTTTTTTTTTCCCCTTGTTTCTCAATCCGAAAAGGATAACGACGTCCGAACTTCGACGTCTGCCTGACGGCAATTCGGAGGAAACATTTTTCGTAATGCTCGCGGAAGTCACGAGAAAAAAAATTTTAAGCCATCACTTTCATAATTGTCATTAGCGATGATTTAATTATTTATTTATTTATTTATTTATTTATTGGGTATAGAATCATACGGGCAGAACCCAATTACATAGTTGTTAGGAAGCCCTAACAACTGAAGAAAACATACAGACATTTAGTGTGCGTAGATGCTAGATATGATAGATATGCAGTGATATAGTTATTATTATTAATAATAATAATATTATATAATATAATAATAATATAATATAATATAATAATAATATTATTATATTACAATATAATAGTAATTATTAATTATTGTTATTAGCGATAATTATTATTATCTTAAGAAATAATAATAATTCTTAATTAATTATTATCGAATCATTTAATTTGTCTTTCGACTACAAATTTCGATAAACAAAAAAAAAAAATATTAAAATAATGAATAACCTCCAAGATTGCGAAAAATTTCAGAGCCTGCACAATTTTCGTGTAAAATCTCGATCTTTGGATTTTTATATTCGAAGCTTCGATTCCGCTCCCGGAACTCGTTTTCTCTATCGATCTTTCGATTTTACGCTAAGTGCACGGCTCCGCAACGCGCCGGAGATAAAGCCCCGGCGAGAAAACGAAGGACACCGGGGAATAATAAATGTTAATAGTTTTTCGAATTTTTGCCCCCGATCCGAGAAACCGGAAAAATGCGTCTCACGCTCGTCGGGCTGCGCAGCCGAGGTGCGCATGCGTGACCCTGGCTGTACGCGCGCGCACCTTCAACCCGACCGCAGTTCGAGAGATAGAGAAAGAGAAAGAGGGATTACAAAGAGAGAATGAAACTAAAAGGAAATAACAAGAAATAAAATAGTTGACCCTGGGTGGATATCGTTGCAACTCGAGTTGCAACGTATATTGTGTGTAGCGTTGCCATACAGCTCGCGGCGCGCATGAGACACACGGGTCTACACAGATGCGCACATGTGTGCGCACACGAGATACAAGTAGCAGGCGCCTCCGCCAAGAGTCATCGACTCGCATTTGGCTTGGCCTTCGACTATTAGCGCGACGACGACGGGAACTCGCTGGCCCGGCGTTGCACTCTGCACCCCCCCTCCCCCCTCCCTCCCTCTCCGCCACCCCTCTTCATCGGTAAAATAAACGCCCGACGCCTCTAATTCTTACACACAATCGGGTTCGAATGCATCTCTCGACACGAGGCGCTAATCTTTCGTAATAGACACATCGCAATAATCGTTACGCACGCGTCAATGTAAACCGACGCACCATTCTAATTATAAACGATAGTTTATCGTCGGTTCATCCCCGGCATGTACTTTCAGAGCACCCGATGAGTAATTAACGAGCATAGGGGTGGAGATCGGTAGATGCGACGACGAAGATCAATTTCTTATTACGATGATTTTTGTTTTTTTTTTATGACATAAATTGTGCATTGAATTTTTACATTGAAACCGATGCGCTGTTCTAATTATAAACGATAGTTTATCGGTTCATTGTCGGCATGTACTTTTGAAGTACCCGATGAGTAAGTAAAGAGTTAAGGGGTGGAAATCGGTAGATGCGACGGCGAAGACCAATTTCTTATTACGATGATTTTTTTTTTTTTGCGAAATAAAATTTTGCATTAAATTTTTACATTGAAACCAATGAGCCATTTAAATTATAAGCGATAGTTTATCGGTTCATCGTCGGCATGTACTTTTGAAGTACCCGATGAGTAAGTAAAGAGTTAAGGGGTGGAAATCGGTAGATGCGACGAAGAAGACCAATTTCTTATTACGATGATTTTTTTTTTTGCGAAATAAAATTTTGCATTAAATTTTTACATTGAAACCAATGCGCCATTTAAATTATAAACGATAGTTTATCGGTTCATCGTCGGCATGTACTTTTAGATTACCCGATGAGTAAGTAACGAGTTAAAGGGTAGAAATCGGTAGATCCGACGACGAAGACCAATTTCTTATTACGACGATTTTTTTTGGCGAAATAAATTTTGCATTAAAAGCACGTTTTGTAATGTTCGGTCGTCAGCGTGTGTGTCATATTTTGTGGGGAGTTTCGACGACCGAAACCCGTGTTATAGTCGTTGAAATTTTTTTGAGAATTTTTAAACCAGGAAATACATTTTTTTAATCAAGCTCGATCGTAAACGAGAAAATACACCTTCTTAATTAACCACGATCTTAAACCAGAAAATAAATGTTTGCTTAAATTGGATCTTCAACTGATTTCGACGAGAGTTCAAACTTTAATTCAAACGCAGGACAACAAATTTGTCCCTCGATCTCCGACAAGTAAACGAAAAAGAAAAATAATTTCATGTTTTAAAATGTTTGCACATCATTCCAACAGTGCATGTACTTTTCATTGCCCGACGGTTTCGCTGTAATGAAGCTGTAAATACACGAACGCGTGGCGTTACGGGAACGAGATTTTTGCATAGCGGCTGCTAATAAGGGTATCAAAGTCTCGCAGAATCGTCGATAAACTTTCGCGCTTGCCCGAGACTCGTGCCGAGAAGGGCGGAAAAAAAAAAAAAAATACGTTTGAATTTTTCTCGAAGGCAACGAAGTTGCGGCGGTCGCCCTTGGGAGCCGAAGGGTCGTCGTCATCGACGATTCCGGCGATCGTGTAAGAGGACGCCTTGTTTTCGCATCGAGACTCGAGTATCGGGAGGGCTCGGGCAGTATTTAGCGAGCGGGCAGTCGGACTCCCCGGTCCGGGGAGCGGCAGCACCATCGGCGCGGAGAGACGTTCTTCCATGTGTGGATCCCTCTCCCGGCGAGCCGCGCGTCTCTCACGGCGCAGTGGGAAGGAGCGATTCAATAGGTGACCTTGACGGGTGCAATCCTTTAAGAGAGTCGCATGGTCAACGTTCCAGGGACCTTCGGGCCGGCTTGCATCGTCTCGTAGTCACGGACGGCCAAACTCTCTTCGGGCTCTCTCGCGGGCAGGCGGGTAGGCAGGCGCGGACAGCCGAGCTGAGAGGCAAAGCATACGAGAAGGCAAGCGAGCGAGCGGGCAGCACGCGGTTCCCAGACGCTCCCAATAAAGCTCGCCCGGCTCACCCCATCGCATCTGCCTGCACACATGCAACGAGCGCCCGTTCGACGAGTGCCCACACACCTGCACCACCGACAATATTTCGATACTGTATCGCCGAACGACACGACATGATACGATACGTCGAGGATACACTGAGAGATGGATCTAGTGAAAATGACCGATCATGTAAGATAAATTACCATAGCACATAGTAGTAAAGCGCCAAGGCGCCACCTATGGCAGAAAGTCTCAGATTATTCAAGAATTTTTACTATAATATCTAAGAAAAAATCTTATAAATCCGGTACTTCCTACCATAGGTGGCGCCCTAGCGCCCTAGTACTATGTGCTGTGGTAATATCGCTTGAGAGATATAGTCATTTTTACTAGATACTCTCCCAGTGTATCTCCCGACAATCTTTCGATACTGTATCGCCGAACGACACGACATGTTACGATACGTCGAGGATACACTGAGAGATGGATCTAGTGAAAATGACCGATCATGTAAGATAAATTACCATAGCACATAGTAGTAAAGCGCCAAGGCGCCACCTATGGCAGAAAGTCTCAGATTATTCAAGAATTTTTACTATAATATCTAAGAAAAAATCTTATAAATCCGGTACTTCCTACCATAGGTGGCGCCCTAGCGCCCTAGTACTATGTGCTGTGGTAATATCGCTTGAGAGATATAGTCATTTTTACTAGATACTCTCCCAGTGTATCGCCCGACAATCTTTCGATACTGTATCGCCGAACGACACGACATGATACGATACGTCGAGGATACACTGAGAGATGGATCTAGTGAAAATGACCGATCATGTAAGATAAATTACCATAGCACATAGTAGTAAAGCGCCAAGGCGCCACCTATGGCAGAAAGTCTCAGATTATTCAAGAATTTTTACTATAATATCTAAGAAAAAATCTTATAAATCCGGTACTTCCTACCATAGGTGGCGCCCTAGCGCCCTAGTACTATGTGCTGTGGTAATATCGCTTGAGAGATATAGTCATTTTTACTAGATACTCTCCCAGTGTATCTCCCGACAATCTTTCGATACTGTATCGCCGAACGACACGACATGTTACGATACGTCGAGGATACACTGAGAGATGGATCTAGTGAAAATGACCGATCATGTAAGATAAATTACCATAGCACATAGTAGTAGGGCGCCGGGGCGCCACCTATGGCAGAAAGTCTCAGATTATTCAAGAATGTTTACTATAATATCTAAGAAAAAATCTTATAAATCCGGTACTTCCTACCATAGGTGGCGCCCTAGCGCCCTAGTACTATGTGCTGTGGTAATATCGCTTGAGAGATATAGTCATTTTTACTAGATACTCTCCCAGTGTATCTCCCGACAATCTTTCGATACTGTATCGCCGAACGACACGACATGTTACGATACGTCGAGGATACACTGAGAGATGGATCTAGTGAAAATGACCGATCATGTAAGAGAAATTACCATAGCACATAGTAGTAAAGCGCCAAGGCGCCACCTATGGCAGAAAGTCTCAGATTATTCAAGAATTTTTACTATAATATCTAAGAAAAAATCTTATAAATCCGGTACTTCCTACCATAGGTGGCGCCCTAGCGCCCTAGTACTATGTGCTGTGGTAATATCGCTTGAGAGATATAGTCATTTTTACTAGATACTCTCCCAGTGTATCTCCCGACAATCTTTCGATACTGTATCGCCGAACGACACGACATGTTACGATACGTCGAGGATACACTGAGAGATGGATCTAGTGAAAATGACCGATCATGTAAGAGAAATTGCCATAGCACATAGTAGTAAAGCGCCAAGGCGCCACCTATGGCAGAAAGTCTCAGATTATTCAAGAATGTTTACTATAATATCTAAGAAAAAATCTTATAAATCCGGTACTTCCTACCATAGGTGGCGCCCTAGCGCCCTAGTACTATGTGCTGTGGTAATATCGCTTGAGAGATATAGTCATTTTTACTAGATCCTTCTCTCAGTGTATCTCTCGGAGAAGTGTCGCTAGAGAAAACTACACTAGGGCCTCGACTTCACGCACAGCGGCGGGACCGGCTCCCGCTGGCACGCACGAAAATCGAGGCAGCGCATGCCCCGCTCATACCAACTGTCGAGCATGGCAAATAGCTTACTGCGTCGATCGATATTCGCTCCGTGGTGGGGACTGTTGCGGAAACCGAGGCCGCACAAATCGAGGCCCTAATGTACTCGGATTTGTGTAATGCAGGCGCGGTGTATTTACTTCGTCGAGGGACGGGGAAACATTTTCGAGAGCGGTGGTTCGGAGGGTCGAAAAATGTGTCGATCGTAAGCATGATCTTGAAGAGGCTTGATGGGAGGGCCGTTGGTGCGGAAATATGCCATTTAGAAACAATGACCGCGGCAACATTTTTTTATTTTTAAATTTTTCAAAAAAAGTTATAGTTTATGTCGTTTATTGATAAAAAATCAATACTTCGGGGTATCGAAAATTGATCAACATTTTGTTCAATCGACCAAATATTTCTTTCGCCACCCACAACCGCAGCTTAGTTTGATATTACGAAACCTTTTTTTTGCGTGTACCGAGCGTACTATAAGTAGACAGCTGAGACGTAGACCAGCACCCGTTTACGTGTAACGCGTACATGGGTGCTGGGGCTCATTCATCGCGCACACCACACCACCCCACCCCCCCCCCCCCCCCCCTCTCCCCTGCACCTATGCAACCCAAATTTTATACACTATGACTGTCATTTACGATTCCGAGCTCCACCTATAAACGATGCAATCCTTATGAATTTCGAACCCGTTCGCGAGTTCTCCGCTCGTTCGACTTCTATCGACTTCGTTCGACTTCTATCGCCTACATACATTTTTAACGAGGTTTGCAGCGCTTCACGCTGCTCCAATGAGTGCTACATTTTTACAGTCGTTTATGCAAACTTTTAGGCCTCTATTGATTATAGTGGATGGTTATTTGCATTGCAACAGATGTTCTTAAGGTGAAGTGCAACTCCTCGATTGGTAACAAAAATCGCAATCCAAAATTCTCCAAGACGGTTAATTTTTAGGAAAATATACGAGAACTGTAAACTATGCGCAGTAATTCTGCAGTTCACTATTCTTATCATTTTGCCAAGAAATAAACGGCTTGGGAGACTTTTATTGGGTTGCGAAATTGCAGCTGTCTTTCTCGCACCCATAGCGGTTACACTTCACCTCAAGGAGCTGCTGGATCTTCCTGTTTTACCGACGGAGCAAGGCAATTTCGTATAATCAACTTTACATAATTAATACGCTACACATATGCTCAAAATTTTTGGGACGAGTCATAAACGCTTCAGCGTGCACTTGAACTTTGGTTGAAAACGTAAAAGTTTTTTTTTAAATCGACTATTACAGATTGTGGTGAAAACCAAAATAGTGGCTCAAAATGTCAACAATATGTATTCTGTAGGATAGAAAATATTCGTAAACTCACATACGTAAAACGAGAATGCACGCCGTTCTCTTAAATTTCTTAAATATCCTAAAATCCTCACAAAGTCCGCACAAAAGAAATCCATGTAAAGTGTATTCTACGTTTACGTTTACTGTTCACTTGTGACAAGTGATCAAAGCCGATAAAAAGCGCATGAATGTGATGCAGAGCACGATGTGAAGCCACCGGTGAGTCAATCGTGGGACTACTTTTTCATTCTTTTTCGTTTATGCTTTTTCACAGACGATTCGATTTTCTTAATTCCGTGTACTGTGTGTGTGTGTGTTAATGAAAACGCACGATCGAAACATATGCGTACCATATTAATAGTTCTAAATTGAAACTAAAAAATCGCCTAGTTCTATCGGTAAAAAAGATAAGTAAGGAGTTAAAAACGGGTCCAGCGACCCCGTAACATAGAAAAACGTTAATTGCAATGGATTTGAAAAAAATTTACTGGTCTGTGCAAGTTTTCGAAAAGGTACACATTCGTTCAATTGTTTCAAAGAATGATCCGTCATTTTTGCTCGATTTTGATGTATTACGTCTCATTCCCTTCCTTGAAGGGAATGAGCCGTAAAACGACAGTTTGTTTATGAAGGAACATCAATGGATAAACAATGGATAAACAAAAGGTTGTGATTACTGAACGGAAAAAACTATCGAATATCTAGACGGTGAGTTCCTCGAGCATCTTTCAAGAAAGCGAATGAACCGTCATATATCAAAATAGAGAAAAAATTGCGAATTATTCTTTGAAAAAACTGAACGAACAAGTACCTTTCAAAAAATCAGCACGAACCAGTTAGTATTCTTTCAAATCCATTGCAATTAATTTTTTTCTACGTTAAAGACATCTGCTGTAACACAAATAACCATCGGTACGATCAATGGATGCGTAAAAATTTATATAAACGACTTTTAAAATGTAGCACACATTTGACTAGTGCGAAGTGCTCCAAACTCCTTAAGGTAGTCCTTGCGGACAGCCTGAGCCCACGTGAGTTCAGAGCGAATTGAGAGTGGAATTGCGAATACTTCGCGATGAGATAAAAATCTGAAAAAAATCAACCATATGGAAGGTACTAAAAAGATTGATTTTGCATAATAATAATTCCAAAATGTTATTAACAAATGACTGAAAAAAAAATTGTTCAACAAATCATCCGGCAACTTAACTTTTTGTTCATATAAAAACAATAAATTAATCTTTTTGAATACGTATGAATTTTTTCAGAATTTTGTCTGATTTTTGAAAATTGCGTTTTTAGTTAATAAAAAAACGTGATTTTCAAAACGTAGATAAAATTCTGAAAAAATTCATACGTATTCAAAAAGATTAACAAATTGTTTTTATATCAACAAAAAGTTAAGTTGCCCTGGAATTTGTTGAACAAATTTTTTTTTCATGCATTTGTTAATCATATTTTGGAGTTATTATTATGTAAAATCAATATTTTCAGCACCTTCGATATGCTTGATTTTTTTCGAATTTTTATCCCATCGAGAAGTATTCGCAATTCTCTCTCAATTCTCTCTGAACTCATGTGGGCTCAGGCTGTCCGCTAGGACTACCTTTACATATCCGTCCGTCCGTCCACTGAGAGAAAAATTGGTTGAATTAACCAAAAGTCGCGGTGACATACGTTCAAAGCTATTACTTGTTTGGTACAAATATTTTTATAAAATATCCATATTTTATAAAATATAAAAAAAAAATAAAGTTACCGGGACTCCTCCGGTAACTCTAAAAATACATATATTTTATTTGTCAATTGAAACAAACATTTTTATTGTATCAACAAAATACACCTCTGAACGTATGTCACCGCGTATTTGCTTAATCCAACCATTTTTTTTTTTTCTCAGTGTCCCGAGATTGCGCAAGTGCAGCGCCTTTCTGCAATCCGTTATTTTTCCATCGAATATTAATCTACGAGATTTTGCTAGCCGGGCCGAGTTCTCGAAATGCCGAAGCAGAAAAAAAAATACATAAAGACGAATGAGCGCGAGAGGAAACGAAGGGGCGAGAGCCGGATGGCGGGTGGTATTTTCGGGATTTTTAGTACCGCCTAAAAATGCATCGACTATCGCACCGCCGGTCTTTCTGAAGAAAGAAAGAGTTCGTCGGCGAGATTCGAATTTGCGGTGCGCTGCTCGGCTGGTCCGTGGATGTTTTGCCGCGGGGCGAACGGAGGCGAGAAGTGAAAAGGGTGAGAACGCGAGATATGTACGGAGAGAGCGGGCGAAAGAGATGAGAGAATGTGGCGCGCGACGACGAGCGAGTTCGGTTCAACGAGGGTCATTCCTGAGTCATAGACCGGACGCCCGTGCTGATGCTCCTCTCCTCGGGCCAACGCGCCCTCTCCCCGGGAGCCAACGATTCCAGAAATTTCCGATGACGAATTCCCCGCGGATAACGCCCGCGGTTCAGATCCGGACGAATTTTGCCGGCGAGCTCGCGAACGCCGGAGAGAAGCGCCAAAAAATTTGGGAAAAATGTGTGTAAATTTAATTTCGAGAAATTTCAAGCCTTTTGGGTATAATTTGTGTTCGATTCTACCGGAAATTATTTAAAAGTGAAAAAACAAATTCATGGCTGACTACGACTGAGACTAAATGCCATGCAAGATGATTTTTTTTCAGTAATAATATTAATAATAACAACCGGGGATAATTAATCCATTAACTGTCAGTAGAACATGATGGCCGTTTTTTCGGAAAACAATTCCCTGACTTTTCACTGACCAAACTTCTAACGACGTCTATTAAAAAAAATTTATGATGCATATGAAAATACCGAATTATTGTATGTTCAATTCTATTTTTTTTTTTTTTTTTTTTTTCAAAATGTTCCAAATTTTTTTTTGTTTTAAGGCTCCCATTCGTGTACTTATTTTTTATTTATAGAAGGTTCGGCGACAATTTACTTTTTCCCTGACCAATTTTGAAATTCCATGACATTTCTCTGATTCCCTGACCAACATTTTTTCCCTGACTTTTCCCAGTTTTCTCGGTTTTTCCTGACCGCGGCCACCATGAAAAAGGAAAGAAATATCTGCTTATAATTATAGTTTTTTTTCCGACATAAATATTTGTATACTTAAAATATCTGAGAGAAAAAAGATTTTTTTTTTTTTTTGCTTTTTTGTACAGAAGAAATAATAATCTGAAAAAATAACTTTGGCCTGACGTTTACAAAGGTTAAAAATAAAATTGATTCCAGCGGAGTGTCGAAATGCAAATACCAAATAATTGCCTTTCTTGTGGAACGTAACAAGGGAACAATGCCCGTGCGAGTTATTTATATTAATAATTCCTCGATCAACGGAAAGCGTCACGGTCCAATTTCATAAACGACCGAGAGAATTGTCCGTATCAGTGCGCGCAACCCCGCACCGCGCGTTATCAGACTCCTGCTGCCCTCGCGTACGATAATCGGAACCGTTGTCGCCGCTGTGGGATGTCTGCACCGGGTTGCAACAACACGTTTGCAGGACATTGGAATGTACCGGAAACGTGCACTTACGCAAGTGATGCGCACGCCGGCGGCGGGCAATGCAGCGGCTAATAGCCGAAGGAGGGTCGAGCGCCGAGTAGACGAGTAACACGGGAGTGTGTTGGAAACCCAAGTGAACGTCGTACGGAGCCCTCGAAATATTTTATTTTATTTTATTTTATTTTATTTTATTTTATTTTATTTTATTTTATTTTATTTTATTTTATTTTATTTTATTTTATTTTATTTTATTTTATTTTATTTTATTTTATTCACTGTATTTAGTTTTGCAAATTCCGCTTCGAAAACTCGAATTGTAATTTTTATTTAACAACGCACCTTTCATTAAAATTAGAAAGGAGCAGTCTACGATAATGTGCCTTAAAAAGTACTGATTTAAGATCTCGAATAAAAAATGTTGTTCCTGCTTCTCAAGAAGATTTTTTTTCTTTTTTTTTCCCGATCGAATAAAAGAAACCTGACAAATGTATTCTCGATTGCTCGTTACAAAGCGGCTTTCGCAATGCAGGATACTCGACCGGTGTCAACGACCGCAACCGTCCACCTCGACGGTAAACAGGTGACTAAATATCGATAAGAAATGTAAATAACTTTTTATTTTTCCGTACTTCACAAAGCACCCATTTAAGAACGCCCAGATTTTTTTTATTCCATCAAATTATAGAAACGCGACGAGTGGAGGAATCCTCGCGTCGCTCGTTACAAAGCAGCTTTCGCAATGCAGGATACTCGACGATGTCAACGACTGCAACGTCCACCTCGCCGATAAACAAGTGACTAAATATCGATAACGAAAGTGAATAAACATTTTTTTTTTTTTGTAACCCTTATCGAAAATGGGTCAATCGCAAAGGTGACTTTAAAAAGGATGGGAGCACATGTAGTGCGGAAATATCCCACTTAGAAACAATGATCGTTGCAAATTTTTATATTTTGAAATAAAAAAGTGGTCGTTTCTGTAGTTTATCGATCGAAAATCAATACCTCGGGGAACCGAAAATTGATCGACCGCGAAAATGCCATTAAAAATGTTAATTCCGAACTTTATTTAATAACCCCAACCTTGAAGGCTCGCATAATAATTCACAGAAGAACAAAAAAAAATACTATTTTATTTCACGCTTCTCATATTAACAAAAATAATAAATTTTATGTAAGCTTTCGCAATGGAGGCAACTCGACCGATGTCAACGACTGCAACGTCCACTTCGCCGATAAACAAGTGACTAAATATCGATAACCAAAGTAAATAATCATTCATATATTTTTTTTCCTTTTTTTTTTGTAACCCCGATAAGATCACTATAAATTGAATGCCGGAGCTCGAGAGAGAGAGAGAGAGAGAGTTGCGGGGGTGAAGCGTACATTACCGCGCCCGACTATGCCCCGCTGGAGGAGTCCGAGGCGAGTCAAGGGGGCGGCTGCGGCGATGCCGCCGGAGGGGCGAAGGGAGGTCGGTGGCGGCAGCCGCCGCCGCCGCCGCTCTGCCTTGAACCCCGCACGGTGCATTGCCCGTCGCTCAAGGGCGTCCGCCGTTTTTCTCCCCACCCGCTCTCCGGCTATCCTATATACCTCTGCTGTCCTCCTTTGACTCTCTCCCGAGCTTACCACATCCGACGCAACCTTTCCTTCGCTCTCGGCTGTTCGCTCGATCGCGAACGAGCTTCGCCCCCCCCCCCCCCCCCCTGACCCGCTCCCCACCCCGTCGCCGTCCATCTTGTCCCACTACGTCCCCTCGGAGCTAAAGCTAAAGCCGCCGCCCTCGCGATTTCTGCACCACTACTTCGCACTCTTTCGCGACCCAAACCGACCCGCTCGCCTGCTCGATTCGGGGGCGCTACACTCTCGCTGTGTTCTGTATTATTCCCCCCCCCCCCCCCCCCCGGCTCCGGCCACAGCTTCGGGATCAAACATTGGTTACTCTCATCCGTTCGAGGATTTTTCTCTCTCTCGCTAGGTTCGATCCGTTCGACTTGTCGCGTTTCAATTTCTCTCTTCTCTCCCCCCCCCCCCCCCCTCTCCCCCCATCGTTCTCTTTCTCTCGTACTTCTAGACTCTTTCTAAGCCGGGCGAAAGCGGGCGCACCGACCGCTGAGAACTGAGATCCAACGACCCCGAACTGCACGGTTCCCCGAAAACTCGAGACGGGGTTACTGCGCCGTACGACTTTCAGAAACGATTGGGAAGCCATTCGGAGACTCTCGGTCATTCGCCAAAATATCGGTGCTCATTATGGCTGGAGGGTTTAAACGGTAAAAGTACTTTTGCACGTTTGACAAATATTTGTTTGTACACGAAGGGCCACGATTCTTTTTTTTAAAGTTATCTTGCAATTTTTTTTTAAATTTAATTGATCGTTTTTTTATTAATAATACTGTGAAATTAAAAAGAAAAATGTTAAGATTACCAGCAAGAGAAATTGTAAAATTGAAAAAACGATAAAAGTTTTGACATTTTTGTTGTTTCTTCTACAACTTTTTGCAAAAGTTTTACAAACTTTTTTTAACCGTGCACATTTGACAAACATCTGTTGTACACCAACGACCCTTTTTTTTATCAATTTTACAATAAAAAAAATTAATTAATTTTTTGTTAACAAGACTGTAAAATTGCCAAGAAAAATGTCAACATTACCAGCATCAAGAAATTGTAAAATGAAAAAATAATAATAATACAAAACCACAGATGCAAATATCCAGCACTCACCATATACCAACACCACGAAAGAATGGCAAATGAAGATATAACCTCAACATAACCAAACATAACTCGAAGCAATTTAACCCACATAAAAATGAATGGACTAACTTGTATTAAAAAAAAGTTAATCAAGGTCTGAAGGACTTAGGTCGATGGCCTGTTGGCGATAGCAATAGGAATATGAGATGTAAATAATCTTCTAAATGAAACAGCATCAATATCGTGTAAAATATTGTCAATAAATACATTTACTACTGCTGCTAATAATACAACAATGTACAAAGCTTTGTAAGCCTTTGCTTTCTAAGCACTTTTTTTTAGACCGGAGCATCGAAGCCTAATGGTCTTCTTCTATATCGACCCAATAAAATCGATGTTATCGAATATTTTTTTCGAGAAAGATAATTAAAATTAGGACGTTCGTAGCCCGGATATTTTTGCCTACTCGATTTACATGATGAAAAAATAGGTTTGTACATTCAAAAAACATTTCACGTCTGTGAGATTCGACAAAGTTCTTTGTCCCTAAATTTGCAATTAAAAAATTTTTAACGACTCGTTTTTTCAACAACGTAAAATTTAAATATCATCCAAAAATTCACAATAAAAATATAATAATAGTATAAACCTTTATTTCTGTATACCCTTCAAGGGTTTTTACACTGAGCCCCCCCTCTCAATTTTTGCCCGTATCTACTAATGTCCTCATACTAATCTCCTATCACTTATCTCGTTACTTCTCAAAATAAAAAATAAATTACAATATAAAAATAAATAAATAATCTTCTAAATGAACCAGCATCAATATCGTGTAAAATATTGTCAATAAATACATTTACTACTACTGCTAATAATACAACAATGTACAAAGCTTTGTAAGCCTTTGCTTTCTAAGCACTTTTTTTTAGACTGGAGCATCGAAGCCTAATGGTCTTCTTCTATAGCGAGACAATAAAATCGAGGTTATCGAATATTTTTTCGAGAAAGATAATTAAAATTAGGACGTTCGTAGCCCGGATACCGTCGCAGCGATAATAGACGAGTCGTTATAATAGAGGCATAAAAAAAATCTATCCGAAGAGCGCACAATGAATGGAAGTTACAATGTATCGTCGATCGATAAATCACCCGGAGAGGTAATAATTTCGACGGAATTTCGTCTGTCATCGTTTTATAATTAATCGATATCCGAATGAACCTGCCAGCAGTGTATTTCTCTCGGCGGCGCCAAGAGAGCGAACATGTTGTGTATAAAGAAAATTCCTCCCGGGACGCGGAGAGGGAATGTTGCAGCTATTGCCGGTGCACTCTCGCCTTCGACCGGTTCCCCCGGTTGTGCTACCCGTGTGTATATAGTACATTTTACACGGTTTATATAGTACATATATAACACCACGCCTCGCGTGTCCGCGAGCGACGCGAGCCGGCTCCAACTTTTAATTATTTTTTAAACGTATCGGCAAACTTTTCGCGATTACTCGAACAATAAAAAAAGAGCCAAGGACATTCGGGAAACAAGATCCCGCGTCTGCGTGCATATATCTTTTATTCTGTGCGTGTATATATATATATATATATATATATATGTATGTATGTATATATCGATAATGGACGCAAGCTGGTACCATTCCGGATGCAGCGAGGCTCTCTCGCATTATATCTCCCCCGATTCACCTTAATATACTATATATACATCCTCCGCACCTTTCTGGACAACCTTGGTGTTTTTCTGTTCTCGCGACAACGAGGGGACGATCCAACGAACCGAGTAAATCATCGAGGACCGAGGCAATGCGGCTCCGACTAGGAAGAGGGTAGGGGAGGCGGTTACCAAAATAGAAATTTTGCATCGACCCCGAAACGAGGGTCAATTTATCCTGGAACTTGGTAGTATTGTGCTTCGTTTGGCAACTACCGGGAGTTACGATAATTTAAGACTGATGACGGCAATATTTGTTTAAAAAATAAAATTAAATACGACATTAAAATAAAATAAAAAATACGCGGAAAATATGATTCGGACATGGCTGTGAAACGATGAAGGACAATAAAATACAATAGCAAACTATCTTCAGAGTATTTTGCGAAAATTAAAGATATTAAGGCTGTAGTACTTCGGTCGATGGCCCGTTGACATTATGTGGATGCAATTATAATGTTATAATTATGTATTATGTTATTATAATTATGTGGATGTATAAATGTTTAAAAACTGTAACGTTCGTCAATGCATCGTATGTATTGTTAATAAATACACAATTACTACGACTTACATATATAACCGGGGAGGGGGTCGATTTTTGAAAAAAAAGGTCCCAAAACAATATGATTTTATTTATCAACGATTTCCGTAATCGTTCAGTGACAAAAACGTTACTACGATCCAACGAGCCGAGTAAATGATCGAAGACCGCGGTTCCGACAACTAGGAAGGGGGAGGGGGGAGGGGTGACGGTGTACGAAAATAGACATTTTGCGTCGAGCCCGAAACGGGTGTCAATTAATCCTAGAACTTCGCGATTTAATCCTCCTTTTTGCAACTACCGGGAGAAACGATAATTTAAGACCGATGACGGCGATATTCATTTTTTTAAATACACTAAAGTAAATCATAAAAATAAATAACAAATATGCGGAAAAATGCATCGAAAAAAGCTCTGAAAAGATGAAGGACAATAAAAAATAATGGCGAACTATTTTCAGAGTATTTTGGAAAAATTAAAGACATTACCGGAGGCGGGAGGGGGTTTAATTTCTGAGAAAAAAAAGGTCCCAAAAAAATATAATTTTATTTATCAACGATTTCCATAATCGTTCAGTGACAAAAATGTCACCATCCTCAAAACGTGTTACCAAAAAGCGTTTCAACAAAAAAAAAAAAAAAATCGAATTTTTTTTATTCCAAAAATGATCTCATAGTTGAACCGCATTGTCCGTCAAACATCTCCGCTGTACACACGTGCTCGCACACCAAGTATCGCCAGTGGTGCACTGTGTCGTTGCACAAAGCCTGTGCGGAGTCGCGTGGGCGGTTATGATATCCCCCCTCCCGCCCCTCCTCGGTAAACGTGAGGATAGAACGATACGTGTGTATAGTGCAAATGTTGAGGTACCTGCTCGTCTGGCCCCGAGCGTTTGCAACACAACCTTACGGAATACACAAAGTACTGAATCTCATGCCGGTGCGCGCGTATCCGTGGCGGGCGTGTATGTACGACATATCGCACAAAAGCGTCGAGCAGTTCCATCGGTATGAAGGTCGCCGCGGCGGGCCGCCGGGAGACAGCAGGAGGGAGGTCAGCAGCACAAAGAGCATTCCAGGAATCGCACACAGGCGAGACCAGAGGGGGTGTGTTTCGCTGGCAATGAACACCGGCAGCGGTATAAGTGCGGCCGGTGAGGAAGCCGCGATACGGCTTTAGATACGGGACGAGCCGCCGCCGCTGGGTCCTTCGAACGTTTCGAGTATTAATGCACGGGCTACTATCCGAGAGAAACCCGTCGAGTGCGCGCATCAAAACAATTGCGTAATCGTCTGAAAGACTCAACGGTAGTTTTCTGTACTCTTACGGTCCGGGCATAATTCGAACCTACTGTGCGAAATACAATTTTGATTTTGGGCTCTCGAAATCGAAAATGCAAGCTCCCAGGACATTTTCGGGTAAAACTTGAGTGATTGGTCTTTGATACAACAATCGGTCGGGTGGACTTTCGAAGTCAGTGGGCGACAGGTTTTTGCTTCCTCATAGAGGAAGCTATGTTTTTTAAATGCATTTTTGCCTACTCGATTTACATGATGAAAAAATAGGTTTGTACATTCAAAAAAACATTTCACGTCTGCGAGATTCGACAAAGTTCTTTGTCCCTAAATTTGCAATTAAAAAATTTTTAACGACTCGCTTTTTCAACAACGTAAAATTTAAATATAATCCAAAAATTCACAATAAAAATATAATAATAGTATAGACCTTTATTTTTGTATACCCTTTAAGGGTTTTTACACTGAGCCCCCCCTCTCCATTTTTGCCCGTATCTACTAATGTCCTCATACTAATCTCATATCACTTATCTCGTTACTTCTCAAAATAAAAAATAAATTACAATATTAAAATCTAACAAAACAAAACTAAAATAGTAACCAATTTTCGACAACAAATAATCGTCAAACGTACAAACTTAAATCTATTCCTACTCGGAACTAAATTTAAAAAATCCCAAGTACCTAAGAAAAAAACATTCCCACAAAATCCTCAATTACAGCATACGGTTTCAACCCGGACCTAACAATAGATGCAAAAGAGCTTCCGAAGTTAAATAATTCTCCGGTGCATTCGAGCCGCAGGGAAGGAGGAAAGTAGTATAGAAGGGAGACGAAGGGGCGTATTGCATCCTCGCTCTTCTCAGCACGTACGAGCCATCCACGCAACCGCCGCGTCGTTCCATGACACAAGAACCTAGCAGTGCAACTAGTTGCATAATCTTTGCATTCCCGGTACCTCGGTAGGGTCGCCGGGAGAGCCCGTGCGGTTAGCCGCAGATACGAGGAGGACGCACCGGCAGCGGCAACAACGTCGGCGACAGGGCCCGGTCATAGGGGCACGTGTGTGCGAGTTGCGCTACTATTACGCCTCCGCGCCCCCCCCCCCCCCCCCCCCCCGTCCCCCCGTATACGTCGGATGCACGCACACACGATTTATGAAACAGAGCTCGGGTGGTAGGGCTGTTTTGTTCGTGAGAGCGTTTAATCGCGCATCGCGGCGTCGGCCGGCGACGGCGCGCATGCGCAGGGGACGCGCATGCGCAGAGGGAGCGCGGCGCAGGGATGTCGAGAGGTGCATCGTTCGGAACGAAGGGTAAGAGCGACAGAGAACATGGCGAGAGGGGGGAGGGGGGGAGGGGTAAAGACGGATTATACGAGCGTTAGGAGAAAACGGCGGGAGGAACAGCAGCGGGCCGAGAGGATCGCCGGACGGTCGACCGGGCAAGGGGGAGCCGGGGGGGGGGGGCTGGAGGTTAGTACCATTGGAGCGGTGGCCGTGTGACCTTGTGCATATGCGCTGAGTGCGTCTGGGCCGATGCGCCGGTCGACGCTCGTCCGCTACTACTACCAACTACTACCGATGCCGGTGTAAGAGATGCGGATGAAGGGGAGGGGAGAGCATCCGCGAAGGTCCGCGAGACGGCTGTATCGCCCTCGTCGAGTCTCCTACCGACTATGCATATTTATATTTATAAATAACCTCATGGTGGTCTGTCTGTTCTCTGTGCCCTGCTTGCTGCTCGCTCTGTCCCTCGCAATGAGATATACGGCGAGGATGGAAGGGGGAGAGTATGAGAGAGATGTGTGTTATAATAGTTATTGGCTCCGTAGGGGCGCGAAGGACCATGCGGGAGACCACCGGAGGCCACGAACAGACTCTTGGAGATTGGTCCGGTGATTGTTTATGTCGCGGTGAAGTTGATTATGTTCTTTTTTTTTTCATTTTTTTTTTTTTTAGGTAATGATTGGTTGCAACGTGTCACACAAGGTGGCACGCTGATTGATCTAATGTTCTCAACGGCCGTGTAAATAAAAAAAGAAGATTGTAAAAATATTTTAAATGGATGTCAACAAAAAAAAAAAAAGTCGTACATTCATTATCGTTATGTTTCTTTCCCTCTTTAGCTTCGCAGGATGCTATAAGAATTCTTTTGTGATGGAGGACGTAAGGCACACAGAGTAAAAATAAACGTCGTTTGTTTCATACAACGCAAATCTTTAAGCAAGCTTCACAATGTATCCAAGTTTTGCGATAATTCGGAATCGTTGGAGCGATGTGCTACGTCGAAGATTTCAGTGAAGACTAAAATTAGGAAATTTATTTTCTATTTCTTTGCAAATATTCTTTATTCTTATGGGTTAAAATAGTGGGGAGGAGTGTGGTGTGTGCGTTATTTGGGATCGCCTTCATGATTTCGAGGCGTTGGGGTGGGGTGGCTCGGCTTGGGCAATAAGCCTCAAGTGCGACGCGACGGCGTTTTTCCGTCAGAGTGTTCGGCTGACTATTTAAAATAAACAGACGGACGCTCTTTTGTTTAAAATAAAGTCTCAGAAAGTCGCTTTTTTTCTATAAATTCTAAAGAAGATAACTGTTTGGGGGATCAGCAAGTGTCCGTGTTTTGTCCATGTATTGTTTGAGCACATGGGCTAGTAAGGGTCGAGAGTCTATCTACGCGATAATAAATGCGGAGTCCTAAGATGTACGATTGGAAGACTACGAAACATTCGTTGGGTTTTTTCTTTCGGGTATTACGGATGGGTATTTCTGCAGAGTACCACGAAGTCTGGAGCTGGGACACTACACTTTTGTATTTTGTTATATTTTTCTTACTTCAGTTTATTTTTTGGTTGTAATATATTTTAATGTTAAGTTTATGATTCGTTATTTTCGTTGTTCAATTTTCTATTGCGACATCATGTTGTCTGGCCACGTTGTATGTTTTGCACAGTATCGAATAAAACAACACTGTCCTATTCTCTCTTGCTGCATAGGATATACGAATAATGCTTAATACAGGCATACTTTTTTAATGCTACAGAAATTGCAAACTTTGCATCGAATTCCTGACACTGGAGAGCCTATAAAAATTTATCGCTCACAATTTCCTGCGATAATTGCGCATACTCCTATAATAATATATATGTATTTATATAAATGTATACATATCACTGTTATTACCAAGTAATCGCGTCGTTTTCTTCGAGCCAATCACTGATTAGCTCACCTCGCGCAGGCTGGTTAAACTTGATGCGTTGCATCAGACCCGACGTTGATACTCTTTCCGTTGCTGATGCACTCACCGAACGAATTCTTTTTCTTCGTCCGAACATATACATGTATGTTTATACATGTGTGTAATATATTTCCAAGAGTTTCCTATCGCCCACCTAAAGAGTGCGCGGAGCAGGACGCCAAACCCGAGCCGAGAGTCCCGGCTCAAGGAGCCGAAGGGGATGATCTCACATTCGAAGAATGTGGTCCGGACGTTTGGCCTTCTCGTCCCGAAAGTGCATCGCGCTCTCGGCAACCGTGTCGTCGCTCTCCGTCGGCAGCGATACCTTGTCTCGGATCCGTCCCCACCGTCGACCCCTCGTCATCGACGCCTTCGCCAACTTATCGAACTGTTTACGCTCTCGATTTTTCTCCCTAATCGCTTGTTACAACTACCAACTCGTTCCCGAACGACAATGACGTTGGACGTGTTGCGTAAAAATTATTATTCGGTGGAAACACATCCGATCGAAGCAAACTCGTTTATCGAGAAGAGTTTCGAACTTTTTTTTTTTCTCTTTGTTTCAAATTCTCTCGCGCATGGGAAAAAGCGCCTCGGACAAAGAATATCTCAGAGGTTGTCTCTCCCTCTTGCACTTTATAAAAAATAATAATAATAATGTAGATTGGGTTATAAATCATATTTAGTGTACCATATATAAAGAAAAATCTTTAAGTCCCGAAGCGAAGATTTTTATTCAAAGCATTCAAAGTCTCCAATGAATCAACTTTTTGTCCATCGACAAATTTTTTTTTCAATATATTTCAATTGTATAATCGTGCCAATAATTGACTTTTTTTTACCGTCACCGATACTCCGCTAAACAGTGAAAAATAATTTCGTAAGATCGGAATACGAAGTTTCGTGTCAAATAATTTTCTTAAATAAGTGACTAACTTGTTTGTTCACATTTGAATATACAAACCTGCGCTTTTATTTGCCGTGTCATTAACGATGTTAATTTGTACTTTTGTTTGCAAAACCAAAGCAGGATTGCGCGATCGGAAAATTAACCAATAACAAATTGTTTGTGGACAATAAGTTGTTGTAAAAGATAAAAACTTTTTTCACTGTCTATATTGTTTTTTTTCTAGTTCCTAGTAAAAAGTCTACGGTCCGAGATTCGACAAATGAATCGTCAATTAAAATTAATTCCGGGAAAGCGTGTTTTTAATCGACTGCGTAGTTGCAACTATAGTGTTACAATATATATATATACAACGTCGTGCAATCTGGAGTTGGTTCCCAGGACGAGTCGGCAATCGAGCCCGATATGTGTGTGCGCGAGCGCGCGGGTGTGCGGAGAGGGGGGGGGGGGGGGGGGGGGGGGGCAGACGGCTCGACAAACATCGTTCTCGAAGCGCGAAGCGAGTGTCTGTTGCATAGAACATCGCATCGGTGTGTTTCGGTATAGAGGCGATGGGTAGCTTCGGACGTCGACGTGGTTGTTGCAGGAGAGATATTTTAACGTGTTGCGACGATGCCCGAGAAAGAACGGACGGGGGATAGCGAGAGCGAGAGACGGACAGAGCCGAGGCGCGTCGGTAAAACAGAGACGAGAAAAAGAGCGAGCGAACGGCTTTGCCGCTTACGATAGAGCAAGGTGCAATGCTCGGAGGCGCGACCGCGCGCGCACGCTCGTTCGTTCGATGCACAAACAGCCGAGCCGGGCGCGACTCCGAGCGCGATCCACCAGCCAAGGTCACCCGGGTAATGTCCCGATGCCCCCTAAGCAGGACAAATTCAGCGGCGCGCGCGCTCTTCTTTCTCCTCACCGCGCCCGACGCCTCGGGGCTTCTCGCTTGTACGAGAGAGAACGCTCGCGCGCGCACACACACGGCCAGAAAGGCACGTTTCGAGCTCTCCTTGTTCGCCGCTCGAACGAGAGCGAGAGCTGCACCGAAACGGAGAACGGAGAAGCGGATGGACGAGAGAAAACATTTTATTCGAGACTGGGAGCAGATCTTGGTTATAATTCGAAATCGGATTTGGTTGAAAATAGAAGTGGATTCGGTTCGTTATTATTATTTTTATTTATTTTTCACCGATCGGTTACACCTTTCGCTGCTGGTTTAAATTGATCAGATGTTCCGAGTATAGAATTTTTTTCATACCCGTATCGTCAGTCGGATTTGTCAAACCTTTTATCCGAAAGATCGTCAGGGGAATTTTTGATAAATTATTCTCGGTACATTAAAACAATTTCAAATAATGATAAACAAAAGGAAATGGGATAAATTTTGACGTAATTGTTAAAAAATTTGGATTCAAAATACAATTATTGTAATAAAAATTGGATTCAAAATACAATTATTGTAATAAAAATTGGATTCAAAATAGAATTATTGTAATAAAAATTGTATTGAAAATAAAATTGATTCGTCTTGGAGAGGGAACTTCAGAAAATATATGTCGTAGAGCGAAGGTGGTGGAAAATTGGACAATTAACTTCGGAGGGAATCGTACGTTTAGTTTCGTTTACGGCTAATCGCATCGGCAGTGCAGACACGCACGAGAGACGGACAGCCCGAGCGAACGAGAGGGAAAGGGATCGAGAGAGCCGCGCAGAAGAAGACGCGCTATCGGCGTTATGCAACGGCGCGCCATGAATAACGAGACATCGAGCTCACGCCGATGCGCCACCAATACCGCTCGCTTTCTTTGTGCGCTCTCGCAAACACATGCGGCGATACACGAACGCAGCAAAACGCTCCGCCGACGCCGCCCGGTGACCCTCGACGAGGCGAATGCTCTGCCCGGCTCTCTTCGCGGAATCGCATTATGGAAGCCGAGATGAACATCGAAATCGCCGAATAGGCCACTGATGATTATGATTTCTTTGCCAAACTAAAAAAAATAATCGTAACAAAAAAATATATATATATACATTTCTTTTTTTTCGAAGAATCCATCGCCTCCATGGTTTGTTATTGCGGCAAAAGTTCTGACGGTGATGGGACCCGTTAACGTCAGGAAGCTTCGAGTCCGTTTGGACGAGTGGAGTTTCTGCCGGCAGTGGGACGAGGTGAGAGAGTATGAGACGAAAAAAAAATGCCGTTTGATCTTATTCCACGATGTACCCACGCGACGCCCTTGGTGTGACTAGCAACATTTTTTCGATTCTTTCCCACCCAATACGGGCTGGTCAGGTAACAAAAAATTGTAATGAACTTTTATCACTACTTGAAACAATGAAAACATGGCCTAATAAACAAAAGCGTCTGTGTTCTGTTTAGGTGACAAATAAATAAAATATTTAATAAAGATGGCTTCTCACGCGACAAACGACAATCGAGAAACTTGTCTAACCGGTAAAACAGAATAAACCACATAATCAGCTGACACACATTGTCGAGAAATACAATAGAACACATCATAGAGGATCGCAGACAAGCGATAGTCGGTTTAATAAGAACGCCGTGCGTGCCCAAAAAGAAAGAAAAAATCATAATGAAAAGAAACCGACCAAATAAACATCGTTCTGAAGAGGGCCTCGACCAGGGTCGGAAAGTAATTGAGACTTTTCATTGAAAACCAAAAAGAAGAGGATTCCGAAATTAGACCTTCTGTAAACCGCACCAAATCAAAGAAATACATTTTATCACTACCTATTGTCGTTTATGGTCGAAAAAGAAATGTCACCGGAAACTGTCACGATGTCCACTTCCGGTGAGATTTTTCTTTCGACCATACGTGCTACCATCCGTAAAAACATTTTTACAGTTTTCATTATCGACCGCGATTTATTAATTTAAATCATTAATTCACACGTTCTCAACCAAACGCAACTTTTGTCCGCTCTCGGTATTCGTCACCGTTATTGAACCTCGAGTCATCGGCAACGATTGAATTTTGGACGTGACTCAAGACCCGTTCCCATGAAAAATTTGTTTCTCTTTCAAACATTTTTATTACAAATATTTAGTGATTAATTTTTAATAAATTTCCCGAGGGTTTTTAGTAAAAGGTAAGAAGTGCTTATTGAAATCACTTTTTTACACATTTTGGTTCCATCGGACGTTCGTATCATGGTACATCTTCGCCATGAATGAACCACTGCAGCTAAAATTGATTACGTAGTATTCTTGAACCGTTGACTTGAAGTGAATTTGAAACCAATTAGTCACGTATGAATATATGATTATAGGCTTAATAGCGAAAAAAGTGCCTTTTTTCAAGTTTTTCGGCCATCGGACGTCCGTATCGTGCTCAAACTTAAAAACTTGCGAACGAATCAAAATATCTTTCGCAGACTTGTTATTTATCTTGTACGTAATTTTTTTTTTTCTGATCGCGTAATCTTCAGTTATCCGACCGTTACGGCGAACAGTACGGAGGATCGAAAATAGAAAGCCTTTGTATTCATTTCATTAGCGCACTTATGAAGTCAGACGTAATTGGACGACCGCCAAAAGTCGCTTGGTACTCAGTCGCCGACGAGATCCGTAGAAATTCATTCACTTCCACGAATCCCCCCCCCCCCCCCCCCCCCCCCCCTTCTCGGATCATCCTCGCACCGGCGACTCGAAAGGAACAAACAAAAATCTGCAATTTTAATTTATCACCCAATGATTTTTCTACTCGACGATATGTGATTCATACATTAAAAATTGCATGACGCGTTTGTCGTTTGATATCCGATAATCGACCTTCCTATTCCGAGATATCCGCTTCGAGAGGGATCGACGAACAGCGCGTGAGACTAAGCGGATGTGCGATTCCGGAAGCTGACGTAGTTTTTCTCGGAAGAGATGAGAGATCAGGAAAGAAAATAAAAAATATTGAAAAAAAAAAATAAAAAAAAAATCAATTGTATTTACCGATAAACCACGACTGGTCTGACGTTCATTCGAGCCACAGTGGCGATTATCGCGAAGAGAAGAAAAAATCTCGCGTCTCGTTGCGTCGACGAGAGAAGCGTTGCGTAACGGCGTATACAAGACAATGAGTCATCGCCCACCTCGGAGATCGATATGACTAACGTTCCGATCGATGATGACAGAGAAAGAGAAAGATCAAAGCTGGCGATAGAGCTCGAAGATTCGCGGATAAAATAATATACAGCTATGTGTACTCGAAGGTTGTTCAACGTCGAGGCGATAATTGCATCGTCTCAATTGCCAACGAGGCTATGTAATATATTATTTTCACAACGAGCTCCGCGATAAATTGTCTCTTTAAACGTACCCGATATCTACAGGCAGTCGTGATACTTTCTTTGGGCGAAGCATTATTATTACTTTTTTTTTTTCTTGATAATATTTTTTTTAAATATAAATATGATACAGTGTAGGACGTATGGAGACTATAAAATGAAATGACGAGGATTGGGTGCAGTTTGCGTTGCACATGTTTCCTCGGGGCTACTGCGACGTTAGCGAGCAAACAACCATTTGCATAATCCCCTGTCTCACGTACGGACCCACACCAGGCTATTGTCCCGATGTTATTGCGTCAATATAAAAGACAGTACGTTTCGGAAAGAAAAAATCGATTTTATTGTCGGGATAAATATTGTTAAATCTCGAACGCAATACGGTTTGTTATTGCGGGTCCGCGGAATCCCCAGTCGCGTATACAAACGAGTCTCATCTCCGACGCGAGACTTGATTATTTAACCGACGCGCAGTTAGATTGGAAATTACGGACGAAGGCGCTTCGCGATTCGCGACGGCACGTCGAACGGAATTTTATTTGCTTAGTGTTTTTTTTTTTTCGATGTAAACTTCACTATCGCATTTTTTTTAACGCTTGGAATCTGAATTAGATGTCTGAATTCGGCATCAGGATTAAAATAAAACAAATATTAATTGTTAATAAATTGTCTTTTGTAGCTGATCAACTCGACCCTAAAAGAAGAAACTCTCAGGGTTACTTTCGTAATTTTTTCAAAAGATCGGCTCTTCGTAAACAATATTTCGTCCCGTGTACACGAAAAGGCATTTTTTAAATTAAATCTTCACGAATTTCAATCAATAAAAAAACCAACGATTTCCGTAGCGTTTCGTCGCAATAATGTCTTCTGCGCCTGCGCAGCAGAAACAATTTTTTTCTCCAGGTCGCGACAACAGATCCGATCCGATCGGATTGCGGCAACAAACGTGATCGGATAATGACGACAATATATAATCGTAAAATTATAACTACATCGCAGAAAGCATCGACCGCTCCTTTCCTTTATGACCTATGTATTTCTCTCGGTACATAAACTCGCGACGAAAGCGCCAAAAGTTATTTCCGTCCCGTGGCAATTCGTCGATGCGCGTTCCTCGACGTCCGACGACCCCATTCGTGTGCAAAATTTCCAAGTGTGTTTCTACACTCCGAACGATATCAACACAAAACTGCCTCATACAAATCGTAACGAAAAAAAAAGAATAATATTTAGTGTTTTTTTTTTATGAATACCATATTATTTCTAGCTGATGCAACCCTATTGTAATAATGTAAACTGTACCGTAATTTTACAAAAAAATGTATCATGACGAGACTATCTATCTGCCTCTCGAAGTCCGTTTGCCCGTTGGCCTCTCCTCTTTTATTCTTCCTGCCCCTCCCCCTTCCTCTTCCTTCTCCTCATCGTCTTTTCCATCGTCGCCAACGAGGCGGCCGCAGACCGGGCGAGCAGCTTGACGTGACCTTGCTTTGTCACTGACCTGTCCTAGCCGGCAACTGCGCCGGTGGTCACGGCGTTCATGGACGAACGAGAGGGATCCACACGAACGGGTCGCCGACGGCTCACACCAGAAAGAGCACTTTGTCGAGCGCGCCCCACGCAGCCTCCCCGTCCCGTCTGATCTCCGGCTCTCACACACTCTCGAAGAATTCGAATAATCGAGAGTGCAGCTCGCAATTTTATTACTTTTATTATTATTATTATTATTATTATTATTATTATTATTTTTTTTTTGCTGACGTTGGTATAAATCCGAGAATTCTAATAACTCAAGGAACGCACGCATAAAAGTAAAATCCACGGATTTTTATTTTTACATTTTTATTTATTTATTTTTATTTCGCTTGAGATGATTTTTTTTTCAAAGTTGGAAGAACCTGCCATGCAGCGAGCCATATATCATAGCCCTTCGGAGCCGCGAGGTTCATTTTATTTTTTTGTTTGGGCGTATATATCCAAACATCCTTCTGGATCGGAGGATGAGAGCCGGCGAGGCTCCAGCGGAGACTCCCCGTTTCGTCGATTCGATGAAGTGCTGGACCGATGTTGCCCGTTGCGTCTCTCTCTGATCCGAGAAGATTTGCCTCTCGGTGCAATAAAAATATCTGCGGGGGCTTGCACTCTCTCGCGGCGTCGAGTGCAGCACTCTCACTCAAATCCCTCCTCCTCCCGGCTTCTTCTTTATCCGCCTTCTTCTTCTTTTTTCCTCTTCTTCTTCTTCTTCCTGATCTTTACGAGCTCGTTGGCATGTTACGGTCGTTATGCCTCGCCAGAAACGAGACAATTCACGCACTACCGACATCCGACAAAGAGATGCGTCTTTCCGCTCGTTCATACGTTTCCCGGTGTAAATACGTCCGTCGATATATTTTTTTTTTCTTTGCTTCTTTACACTATTCACCGATACGGTAAATACTTTTTTTTAACACTCTAACTACCTTTTTAACAGTCTAGTTACTGTTTCGCGCGCTTTCGCCGCGCTACAGGCATAAGAAAGGGGAGTTTTTGTGCATCTGTTACAAAATTAGTACATTTCGATACGAGTGCGAAAAAACTTTTTCTGACGAGTGTCAGTAGTTTGCAGCACGAGCCGAAGGCGAGTGTTGCAATCAGACGAGTTCAGAAAACGTTTTTTCGCACGAGTATCGAATAAAATTTTATTTCACAAGGTGTGAAAGTGCGGTTTTTTCGCAAGCGTGCGATAAAACCGGCATTTTCCCACCGAGTGACATAATAGTAGAATAGAATTTTTATTTCCACTGTATGGCTTTCGCCTTTTACACAACCCGCCTCTCCACTTCTTACAGGCTGATACAATAATTTTCTTTAGACAGAAACTTAAACTTAAACTCACAATCAACATTCCTTCCCAACATCCGGTATCCGCCGCTTTATCACATCTCAGAGAAATAACACACTTCCATGACTTTACATCTTTGGCACTCGTGTCTTACAAACTACCGGTATTGATGCGTTTCGTATACCCAGTGAGTGACATAATAGTAATTTATTTCACTCGGTTTGGAAATGGCCGTTTTGCGCACGCTTCACGTGCGGAAAACCCACATTTTCACACCTTGTGAAATAAACTTTTGTACGATACTTATGCGAAGAACGTTTTCTCAACTCGTGTGACTGCAACACTCGCCTTCGGCTCGTGCTACAAACACACACTCGTCAGAAGAAGTTTTTTCGCACGAGTATCGTACCAAAACAGTATGCTACACTTGTACGAAAAAGCGGACTCCCGACGGCGGTTGGGAAGCAGGGAACACTCGCCTTTGGCTCTTACCACAGACAATACTTGCCTTCGGCTCGGTGCACTATATGGTACGCTTCAGACTCGTGCAAGCAACTTCAGAACATTCGCGAAAGTTCGATTTTTCGTATTATATCACAAAGTACTAATTTGTAACACATGCGCAAAAAGTGTGGTGAAAATTGTGCTTTTTAGTAAGGCGTGCGAGAAAAATACTGCCCATGCGCAGATCACACTAGGTACTTTTTCGCCCACTTTTTTAACACTCTAGCTATTTTTTTGTCCGATTTTTCAACACCCTACTTACTTTTTCGCGCGCTTTCGCCACGCTACAGGTTTAGAAAGGCGGCGTTTTTGTGCATCTGTTCCAAAAAACAGTATCCGATACTTTTACAAAAATGCGGACATCCGATGGCGGTAGGGAAGCACGGAACACTCACCTTCAGCTCTTACCATACACAGCACTCGCCTTCGGCTCCTGCTATTATGGTACGCTTACGGCTCGTGCGCTTCTTCGCACTAGTATTGCAAAGTACTAATTTCACGCTTCGAGAATGTAAAAAAAATAGCAACAGACTGGATTTTTTTGTTTAATGTTATTTATTTTCTTTTAATATAGAGAAAATGCAAGAAGTCAATTGTAATTGCACCGAGAATCGCTCTACCCCTTTGCAAAATTGCCCACTAATTAATTTAGTCCGATATAACGAATTTCGCCGCGATGGTACGTCGAAGGCGGAGCTCGAGGAACGTAAACATTTTTAGGGAGTTTCCAGCTCAAGAAACCTGAAGACGTCGGGTCGTCAACACGGCTTCTGGGTGAACTGTAATTTAACTATCTCACGCCTGAGGCAGGTGACACGTGGTTCAAATAATTAATTAATTAAATTCATTCATTAATTAGATTAATTAGAACGTGAGTTCGCAGATCTAATGCGAAACTCCGGGATATTCTGATAAACGATTAAACTTTAGCCGTCGACGATACTACGCGATGTCTGTGACGTACCTCGAGAGATACGCCGACTTTCAAGTTTAACTAATAAATTATTCTAGCCTTCATTCACCATTCTCCGTGACCGGAAGAACGGTGAAAAGGCAAAAAATAGCAAAAAAAAAGGCAACCAAAATAAGCTACCCTGTAAAAAAGAAAAAGGCTTGGAAACGCGTGCCTCTCAAAACCCACAGCTGCAGGGAATCAATAGGGTTTGCTTCCTTACAGGCGATGCTTTGGGATTGTAGTGTTTTGTGAATTGATATTGAAATCGTGTTTACCTAAAAAGTTTTAAATAGTAAGAATTATCAGGAGCTCTATACCTATAGGTGGTAAGTTATTGCTATGTTTTAGGAATTTTTTTACTATAGTTACTGTAGTTTTCGTATTTTTTTTTCATCATAGAGGCTTTGTTTTGGTGAAAAAGATAGTTTAATGAAAATGTGTTCAGAATGTTCGAAAACCTCAAATAATCACATTTTGAAAAAATGTCCGGATGTATGTGTGTGCGTATGTGCGTATGTATGTATGTGTGTGTGACTCAGACGCGAAAAATTTGAATCTCTGTAACTGGAGAATGCTTTGACCGATCATTCTGAAATTTCACACATAGCATTCGCGGTTAATAGTCAATGTATCTTGAAAATTTCATACAAACATTTTCAATTGTTTTTTTTTGTACACGATTATCAATTTCTTCAAAAATGACTGTGCGCACTCCAGGTCGTAAATTTGTTTAGCTATCGGGGCAAAAAGTTGTACATAGTTGGAGTATAAACGTCCGATGATCGATATGAAATTTGGGGAGAATGGATCGAACCGTTCACATTTTATGGTATTTTGAATTTTTTGCATTTCATGAAAAATTAGTTCTTTATTTTAGACGCAATTTTCCGTACTAAATATTCATCTATGAATAAAATAAGTGGCAGATTCGTGATCAGCGTGGAAAAATACATTTAATATTTTTCCGCGCTGTTATATTTTTTAAATATAATCACATTAAATCAAATCTTTTGAAAAAGCTTATCTAGCTTTTTCAAAAGAGGTATCATTTGAATTTATTGAGTAAAAATCGAAAGTGCGAAAAAAACGTCAAGAGCGCATAATTCCATGTACTTTTTTGCGAAGAGCACAGATTCGACAAAGTGAAGCGTGACGTTCGTGTATTTTCTTGCGCTGAAACTGGATCGGCCAGCCGTTTTGCACAAAAGTCAAACACGACATTGTCGTTGAAAAAAGGTAAAAATTGAAACTTTCATATTGCTTCCTCATAAAAGGTGAAAATTGACATTTTTTGTAATGTCTTTAATTATCATTGGTTTCACTTTGTCCGACTTTTTCCCCTAAATTCGCACGTGCTTATATATATGACGAACATATAATTAATTTTAGATTACTTACCGGCGTACGTGCGTCACCCGTTTCTACGACGAACCTTGTCAGGCGTAGAATTTCGGTCTGTCGCTGACGTGGACGCTGGATCGCTCCACGTGACCGAGAGAACCGCAGGCAAATGACGTTAGTGGTACGCAAGAAATATCCTGCATTCATCCTCAGCCATTCCCACCATTCCTGTCTCTCCCCGCGTACTCCTCGAATGCTTCCAGCAAGCCTGGAACAACAATGGATATGATCAATACCAATAAAATTGTGGAATATGTAATATGTGGAAAAAAAAAAATTGCAAAAACAAAAATACGGTACAAAAATCTTATATTCGAACTGTTTAATCTGTGTTTTTTTTAAATATCGACAATCGCACATTACTTCACTGTCGTGAACCCCCGGTGCGATTCGTCATCGCGTCCTTACGTCAGCGAAGAAGTACGTAAGAATGACGGCGAGAGAGTTCGTAATAGTTGCTCGAACGTGCCGCTCGTCGGTTTGTCAATCTCGAAAATCCATGGGTGCCAGGAGAACGAGGCTGAAGATGGGACGGGTAGGGCAGAAGGGAAAGGGGATAAAGCTCGGTTGTGGAAAGTAGTTCATCGCCCGAGTGGAATTTGGCATTGGCAGTGAGGAGGATACTCCTCTCTCACAGCCTCGAACTCTCGAGAAAGGCCGCAACCACCACCATTCCTACTTTTGCCACTGTTTGCTCACCTCGCGGAGGTTTCACTGGAGTGTTCGCCTCATGTGCGTATACTACTGTAGAGCGTGCAACACGCTTTTATTTCGTTCTTTTTTTTTTTTAGAGAGGATGTCTTGCGCGTACGACGGTGGGGCGGAAACGGGCAGTTGTTATTCCATTTCTGAAGCCGTCAGATAGGAAGTCGATGAGGGACGAAGAAGTAACAGGCTCGGACGAGCGTCGGAGCTCGCGAGTGAAAGTTTTCCACCTCGAGAGTTTCGTCGCTTGCGAACTCGCGAGAATTTCGTTACAAACAACAAGACGCAAGGGGTCAACGACACGACATGGATTCTAAGATATACTCGCCTTACCCCGATCTAATTCTACCGACGAAAATAATGGAAATCGTAAACCGCGGCGCGGAGGTGACTCACCTGACAAACCTTCGAGAACCTACTAGGCATAAGTAGATGGGGATCTGATGCCTTTCAAACTACCCGACGCAAAAATTCGGCAATTTTTATGACATTCTCCGACGATTGATACTTTTTCTTGGGCCTTTTTTTTATTTTCTCAATTCTTTAGATTGATTTGTTTTTGCTTAGAAAAATGGTTCAGGAATTTACAACGGTACCGGCTTCGCAGAGGCCAATTTTTTTAATTTTTAATTTTCAATTTTCAATTTTCAATTTTCAATTTTCAATTTTCAATTTTCAATTTTTAATTTTTAATTTTTAATTTTTAATTTTTAATTTTTAATTTTTAATTTTTAATTTTTAATTTTTAATTTTTAATTTTTAATTTTTAATTTTTAATTTTTAATTTTTAATTTTTAATTTTTAATTTTTAATTTTTAATTTTTAATTTTTAATTTTTAATTTTTAATTTTTAATTTTTAATTTTTAATTTTTAATTTTTAATTTTTAATTTTTAATTTTTAATTTTTAATTTTTAATTTTTAATTTTTAATTTTTAATTTTTAATTTTTAATTTTTAATTTTTAATTTTTAATTTATCAAGTGTATTTATTGACGATATCAATTAGTCCATACAACATGCTATACATCTCTGTATGTAGTAGTTACAACGCTTTCAATGACGTTGCCAACGGGCAATCGACCGGAGTCCATCAGCCCTTAATTTTATACTTTATGATAAATAATTAATTATCTACACGAGCGTTCATTCAATCACCGGTGCATTAACTCCGTAACAGGACGTAATTCGATGACGATTCCTACCAGCGAGAATCTCATCGCCGAGCTACCCGGAATTTCTTTCAAACTTCCGCACTTCGAAATCGTTGATTCCAGAGATCCCTGTTTCCCGATAAAATTACGATGACATCACGTTGCAAGACCGCTCTCTGCGGTCGTCAACCGAGCAAGATCGATGAACTCGAGTTTCTCCGATATGTAATTTTTAATTTTTTTTGCAAAACAATAAAAAGGAGAACGGCAAAAACGTCCTCATCAAAAGTGATTACCCATGATTCATCCGCGCGGACTTTTGGTCCCCTGGCCAAAGTGCATTACGCACGTTATTTCGTACGAATTCGTGACGCAACAGCGTCACGGACGAGCGACCCGTCGCTCGGGCGAATCTCCGCCGGGCATTTTCACCCACCGTAGTTTTACGGGATATTGCGGTGCATAGGGGTGGAGAGGAACGGAGGTTTCGCGATTCGGTCGCGACCGTCAGTGACACTGTCCGCGGTGCGTAACGGCGAGAGAGTCCGTCGGCTAACTTCGCCACTGCTGCTGCTGTTCTCAACAGGAGGTGACGTGAATGGGGAAGAGAGGGATAAAGAGTCGAACGAAATTACGTTCATTGTTCGACGGGAATGAGACAGAGGAGGAGAGAAAGCAGAAGGTTCGAGGGAGAGAGACGAGATTCAACGGCTCTCTCGGGCGCTGCGGCCAGTGTCAGTGGCCTTGCTTTCTGCGACCCACTTTCCCATAGGTAACAGAGCAACCGAGCTCACGCCATTCGTATACCTCCGTAATTTTTTTTCAATTTTTTTTTTTTTCTCAACCATCTACAACCGCGGTTGTATTATAGTTCTCGAAAGAGTTTCGTACAACAAACCGCGAATCTTCCATCGTGGAAGTAAAATCATAGGAGTTGAACGAATCGCACCGTCTAATCTCGATAAATCGACGGAGTAACCAATTAATCCGGCTATCGCAAAACAATTTGCGTGAGATTGCGTAGATTCGCAACTGCAGTTAGACATTGAAATTACGCTCTCCGGGTATAAATTTGTGTGTTTTTTTTTATTTTCTTTTCTTTTTAAGTTAATATGTTTATCTGCTCCGGGTACAATTTACTTTCTCGCTGTAAGTACCGAGCGGGTTTGAACTTTTGTGACTCGGTGCGTCGTTCCGTCCTGTCCCGTCCTACGGCCATTATACCGCAGCGATTGTGTTCTCCTCCGGGCAATGTCAATCACATTGACAATTACATTTGACCCCTTCAATTTTGCTCGGGCAAATATCGTTTTGTTCCAATTTCCGGTTGACACTCGGGCGCATGCGCAGTACGAGCGATGCAGTTCAGAGCTGTCGTTGCTTTTTTGTTATGTTTTGTTTCTTTCTATGTACAAGACACGAGCACGCAACGTCGTAAAATGGGGATCCGGGGACTCGTCGACGTCCTCGTAACTTGTAACTGCCTCGAGCGAGTTCTCGTAACGTAATCAGGCAAGAGTGCAACTCTGCTCCGTTCCGAGAGGCGCCCAACGTGCAAAGTAGCTGGGTGGGTGTGTGCACACCAGTTAACGCGAAATGACCATTCATCGTCCGCCATCCATGCTGGAAAAAGAACAAAAAAAAAATGTATGCTCGAACCTTTTCCCAGACAAAAAAGGCCTGGTGCAGTGCAAATTGACTTTTTTAGAGGAAGAAAGAATTGAAGGAGTACAGAATGGACCATGAGTCAATTTTGCTTGCTCATGGAGGAATCTTTGTTTTCGTGAAATAAATATCGCTTCTGATATTTCGAAGCGATATGAAAATTTCAACTTTCAATTTTTATGGGGAAGAGATAAAAAAAATTCAATGTTCAACTTTTATGAGAAAGCGATATGAAAATTTCGAAGTTCAACTTTTATGAGGAAGCGATATGCAACTTTCATTTTTCAACTTTTATGAAGTAGCGACATGAAACTTTCAATTTTCGACATTTTTTCTTTTCGCAGCTACACGAATACGACGGGAGGAAAACTCGTCGAAACGTTCGCTGCGTGATAGATGGAAGTGTGGGGGGGAAGAGTTATGTAAAAGCAGTAACTACGTGAACGATGTGGCGAGGAAGGCCAATGTCCGGCTTGTTGACGTGTGTCCCGGTCTCTTGGCTACATGCACAACTCGAAAAAAAGTATGCATTGAAAGAATTCAAAAAAAATAAATTATTTCTCCAAGTACTCATTCGATAATAAGTTTGATAATTTCGATGATGCTTTCGAGCTGTAACTTTCAGTAAATTTTACTGCAAACTTTTTGCCTTCTTCTTCAACTATTCTAAACACGAGTTATCGAAAGCCGTTCAATCTCACACGGTGGTCGTTGGACCTCGCAGCATTCGGTCAATTATTTTCTTCAGTTTTTCTTTTCGCTCGTTTTCCCATCCCGTTTTATTTATGCACGAGTCCGAATTCGTTCGGTGAGCCGAAACTGGCAGGCGAACGAGCGGATTTTGCAATTGTTCTTACATTGTAGCTTGCCAAATTCGTCGACGCAATTGCCGGAATATCTTTGCGCCGTTTTCGTAGCGTTGCATTCTCGGGCAAACGAGTCCGGTCACTTTCGTATGTTCCGAGTGAAGCGGTGATTAGCTCCGAGCGAGGAACTGCCCGATGAAGGAGGGGGAGGAGGCAAAGAACTATTAGCTCGGGTCCGGAGCTCGTGGACTCTCGCACGGTGAAGGCTAAACCGCGAGACGGCCTCCCAGCTCGTCAGTCGGATTGAATAGAATTGCGCCGGGGAGTTGCGAGAAAATTCGAGACCGGCGGGACGGGGGAGGGAGGGGAAGCGAGATTGCAACGGACTTTCCAATGTGTATATACCGTACCTCGCGAATGCACTTGCTATGCTCTCGGTACTGGAAACTTTCTTCGTGAGCGCTCTCTCGCCGTGAAAGCAGCGCCGGTAGCTCCCTCGATCCCTTATAAGCGCATTTCATAACTGGTTAACGTTCCGTAACGTGGGAATACCGCGAGTCCTGATACACCACAGAGCAGCTGGACTTTGGTGGGAGATACCTGTGAAAAAATAAAAAATATTTAAAACATTAATCGGTAATTCGAAGGCTCAATTTTGAGAAATGACCTCAGCTACGAATTCTTTTACGATTTTTCATAATTCATACAGCAGCTCAACAACAAAAAGAACCCAAAAAGAATTCTGCAGAACACTTTGTAAATGTTTCTAAAATTTTACCAAAATATCACATTAATATTTTTATTAATTTTTAATTAGTCGATCAATCTCCGATTACAAACAAACTTTTTTTCTTTCTAATAGAGACCGCGAACTCGTAGCAAGCGAGCTTATAGCGACTGTCCAGGCTAGTAAGTCATGAAATTAAACTGCTTACGCTTGAATCGCTTATTTTCATATCACTTCGTACCAAACAGAAAAAAAAAAACTAAAAATACGGTATAAAATGTCTAAGTAATTTTTGCCCCGGCAATGAGAAGAAAAAAAAAAAGTATAATCGCAAGGTCGATGCACGATCGCAGTGGTTGCGACACACTCGGTAGCGATTTGTCGTTAGCGATCGCGCTTCCTTTCCGCAACGTCGGCGTAAATTTCTTTCGGTGCTGGTAGCTCTAGGCTCTTTTCTTCCCCCCCCCCCCCTGCTCCCCCCAAAGTGGTCGCGACTCTCCTTCGCGTTACATCGAGGGTCAACGACTTTCTCCGATTACCTGCTGCGGTGCTCGAAGCGCCCGAGCCTTCTTCGACGCTTTTCTCGCGAGTCTCGCTACCCGTCTCATTCTCGCTCGCACTCGAGGAGCGTGTGTGCACGTGCTAATAGCTTTCGCTCACTCGACGAGCAGCACCCTGCCCATTGCCAAGGAACACCATCGAGAGACTTCCATGGATCTTACGTCCGAATCCGTTGCAATAATAATTACCGAGCGCCGCGCATGCACGGTAGGAAACAAGAGATTTAATGGCTTCCCGATGCCGTTGACACTGGGGTGCTGTGATGTAATGAGATAAACGCAACGGACACACAAACTCTTGTTGGTTACTATGCAACAAGCAATATGCAACAAGCAACAAGCAACAAGCAACAAGCAACATGCAATATGCAATATGCAATATGCAATATGCAATATGCAACGAGCAACGGGCAACGGGCAACGGGCAACGGGCAACGAGCAACGGGCAACGGGCAACGGGCAACGAGCAACGAGCAACGAGCAACGAGCAACGAGCAACGAGCAACGAGCAACGAGCAACGAGCAACGAGCAACGAGCAACGAGCAACGAGCAACGAGCAACGAGCAACGAGCAACGAGCAACGAGCAACGAGCAACGAGCAACGAGCAACGAGCAACGAGCAACGAGCAACGAGCAACGAGCAACGAGCAACGAGCAACGAGCAACGAGCAACGAGCAACGAGCAACGAGCAACGAGCAACGAGCAACGAGCAACGAGCAACGAGCAACGAGCAACGAGCAACGAGCAACGAGCAACGAGCAACGAGCAACGAGCAACGAGCAACGAGCAACGAGCAACGAGCAACGAGCAACGAGCAACGAGCAACGAGCAACGAGCGTGTTAAAAAGAAATTGGTTAAAATCAATTAAATGTTTTGTTCCAAGGGTTGCTATATAACACTACAAATGTTTCTTTGGTACGAGGATCTCTAAACTGAGACCTATCTCGTATCGAGCATAAATGATGAATAAGTGATCATGCAAATCGGCAATAACAATGAATTTGATTGAATCGACGAGAAACATTAATTGACCGTTGTTTGCTCTCCTCGTCCGCGAGCATGAGTGAAAAGTGGTGTCTTCTGTTAACACTGTTGCGAACGCGGATTTTCCTCGCTGGAGAGATTAGTCAGCGCGCATGCGCGGTTAGCGGGGAAGTCTTTCGATGGACGGCTCGGCTCGGCGAGAATTACAGAGCGCCCGCGCAACTTTCTAGATAGATTAGACACGAGAGTACACGCTGCCGTGTAACATGCATGCACACCGTGTGCTATTATAGGCGTACACGTCCGTGAACTACAGGGTGAGAGCTGCGAATTCCAGAAGCGAAGCTGCCACTCGTCAATCAATGTACAAGCTGATCGAAAAAAAAAAATAGGAAAAATGCACTAAGTCGACAATGCAGTGTCGAGTGTGCTTCGGCCATACTCGCTTACTTTCTAATGACAAATCAATAAATAAATATCCACAAACAAATATCAAGCAATATTTTTCCCGAAATTAAAAAAAAGGACTGAGTTGCCATTTCGGTGTCAAGCATTTCGGCTTCAGCTATACTCGCGTACTTTCTACTGACAAATAAATTAATGAATATTCATAGACGAATATCGAAAGACATTTTTCTCGATCGTTAAAAAAAAAATGGCAATGTCTATTTTGTTCTTCATTCAATTGGTCGCAATGGCATTCTCTATGATATGGCGACGTGATGAACTAAACAAATATCTACAAAAAAAAGTCGAAAAATATTTTTTTTCAAAATTGAGAAGAAAAGAAAAATGCACGATGTCGACAATTCGGAGTCAAGCACATTTCCGCCATATTTGCATACTTGCTATTGACAAATAAATATATTAATGCATAAACCAAATTCATATCTATAAGCGAATATAGAAAAACATATTTCCCAAAGTTGTGAAAAAAAATGCAATGTCTATTTTGTTCTTCTTTCAATTGGTCGTAATGGTATTCTCTGTGATATATCGAAGTGATGAACTAAACAAATATCAACAAAAAAAAAGTCGAAAAATATTTTTTTCAAAATTGAGAAGAAAAGAAAAATGCACGATGTCGACAATTCGGTGTCAAGCACATTTCCGCCATATTCGCATACTTTCTATTGACTAATAAATATATTAATTCATAAACCAAATTCATATCTATAAGCGAATATAGAAAAACACATTTCCCAAAGTTGTGAAAAAAAATGCAATGTCTATTTTGTTCTTCTTTCAATTGGTCGAAATGGCATTCTCTATAATACGGTGTCGTTTCAGTGTCAGGATTGCGTTACAGCGATGCACTAGAAAAGTGTAACGGGAGAAGGGAATGACCCGGAAGGGTATGAAAGCGGAACGTCGCGAGTCCACCGACGGGGAGCATCGGTACGGTGAGAACTGCAGCACCGTTGGTGCGCAGGATAGTAAAGTTTCTGCGAGACTATCGCCCCGAGGAATTTCCACGTTTACGGAGCAGATGCAGCGCGACAGGAAGAGGACGGATTAAATCGCGGGGCGCGCGTTGTGAAAACGTGCGGGGGAGCCGAGAGGCGACGAGTAATTAAGGAATACAGAGTACGTCCCGTGAGCCGGAAGCGGGACTAGACGCGCGACGCACGACCGGGGGGTTTGTTTCACGAGCTCGGGTCGAAAAATTGGGGACGAAATGCCGGGTACGGACACGAGAGACGAAACTCGGCTGCAGTGTGAACAAGAAGGAATAATTAACGAGAGGAAGAAGAAGTCGGGAGGGATTTGGGGAGAAAAATTGTTTCGTTATACTTTCGGTAACAGCTGCGGACGGCCCACCTAATTATAGTAATGCCGCGTCCCTCTGTTTCACAGCTGGAAACGGGATTCAGTGAAGTACGGATGAAAGGCAGATTTTTCAATTTTTTAATCTTTTAATTTATTTTTTAAATGAAAAATAGAAGAAAATTTTTATCGGAAAAAAATTGTTAATAAATTTTTTCAATTTTTATCTCGATAGAAAAGTTATTCGTGTCGTCCGGGGGAGGCTGCGGCTCGGCCGCTGGTGCAGCATCCAGTTCGAGTCTGTTACTCGAGCGGACACTCTCCGCAGACCGGATCATGTTTTCCAGCGGCTCAGGGGTCGCGGTCAACTTTCTCCGTCGTTCCGGCCGGCTTTCCGTGCCGGATCGCGTGCCGCTCGCCTATTACCCGCGCCCGGCTACGTTGCCCCCGGCGGCTCGCTGCCACGGCCAGCCGGGCAGGTATGTAAGGTAATAGCGCTCGTTCGATTATGCGCGAGTGACAGCATCGAGGATAGCGAACCTCGAATTCGAAATTGACTCTTGCCAATTGACTTCTAAACCCCCCTTGTTTTTTTTTTTTTTTTTTTTTTTTTTTTTTATATTTGTTTTTCCAGTTCCACCGTATACCCTGTCGGGTTTTTACGGAACCCCATCCCGATTCCCCCCTAGCACTCCCTACCCGCACTCAGCTAAGCTACCTAACTTCCAGTGCGTCCGTAGTCGACTTAGCTACACTGTATCGCATTTGCCGGGGACACGGGGAAACTACGGAAAACCCGTGCCGGTACAGACGGCCATATTCTACTGATCCACTGGTATTTTTGCACTTGAGTAAAGTGCAGAAACACCAAAGTCTCAGAAGAAAGCGCCTCCCGCTCAACGGTCGATGCGCCAGCTAGCGCACGGCTAAGCGGTCACCCATCCAAGTACTGACCGCGAACGAATCAGCTTGACTTGGGGGACCACCAGAGCCGTGCGCCAACCGCGCATCCACCGCTGTCGGTAAACCCCCCTTGTTATTATTTTCGTAATGCCGGAGGACTTACGAATGGAACTGGTACACATTCCATATCGTGAGTTAAAATTCAATAATTAGAAAATGTTGCCCATACAATAGAACAAATTGCACCGATAGAAGAACTGTGTAGATACACCAAGGAATTTGGGAAGCTAGTAAACGAACGGTCGAGAGCCGTGGCAAATATAGGGAAATAAAGAAGGGATACTTGCGGGAAACTGGATGGTGGGGAAGAATGTAGCAAAAATATAAGAAATGTGAGTGTACGAATGTGTGAGCATATTATTAAATCCTAATCTTATACGCCGTGAGTGCCAAAGAGTACAATACCATAATATTAAGGATACATGTAAAAAGGATCTATGTACTAAAGGTGATACTAGGTTAAAACATGCACAGAAGCAGTATTAACTATCGTTCCTAAATTATGTGCCATGGTGCCTATAAGATAAGTTGTTTGTACTTTATAAGATGTTGTGAGGGATGGGTTGTAAAAGGCGACTGAAGCCGTACATTGGAAATAAACTACTACTACTACTAGAACAAATTGCATTTCATGAGCTAAAATTCACCCGTCAGCAAGTTTAGCCCATATAATGGAAAAAATTCAATTTCACGAACTGAAATTGAACACAGAAAGAATTACATAGTAAAAGCAGCAATACTGACTTTTTACCATAAAAAATAGTTCCCAAGGGGAAGGTCTACATTTTATAGTTACGACAATGACAAAAAATCATGGTTGCGACCATAATTATAGTTTAACCAATTGAATATATACTGTCAGAAACGATCTACATAGACGTTCCCCCTGGGAACTATTCGTTATGGTAGGAAATACTTTCCTTTTTCTCAGTGAACAATTAGAAAATTTTGCCCATGTGATGAAATAAATTCTATTCCATGAGCTAAAATTGATTCATTAGAAAATTTTTCCATATAATGAAATAAATTCCGTTCCAGGAACTACGATTCCAACATTAGCGAATGTTGCCCATAGAATGGAACAAATTCAATTTCAGAAGCTAAAATTCAATCGTTAGAAAATTTATCCCAGAACATGAAATAAACCCCAATCCACGTGTTAAAATGCTACCTTAAAAAAAATTAGTCCATATAATGGAAGAAATATAGTTATCCAAACAACAACAAAAATTATCAAAAAATAAAAGATATAGGAACTAGATTAAAAAAAAAAAGTGTATCGAAGTCATATTTACACCGGGGCTGCGGGATCCTTGCCCTCGGAATCTTTAACGAAACTCGCTCGGACGCATGTACGGTTGTTGAGGAAGGTTATGGTTGATCGGCTTCCCTTCTTCCTCCGGTTTCCTCACCCTCTCCCCCCTCGGGTGCATCGCAACGGAGTGACGTAAGTGATAGGAGCGCTCGCGCGCGCGCGCCCATGAGTTAAGTCCAGCGGAAGAAGGGACGACGATAGGGAAGGGAAAAGGGCCCGCCAGCCGCGCACCACCCGGTTTGAACCGTACGTGCGTGATGCTTTGGATGCGCGGTGCCTCGCGCACGCAGGCACGAACGAGCCATGAGGAGCTGCGCGGCGCTCGCTCGGTGCAAGCCTCCCGTATACACGTATATGTGTATATATATATATATATATATATATATATTATCGCGAGAGACGAAAGAGGCGAGAGGGAAGAGAACAGAAGGACGGCAGATACGTGACTACGTACGGAGACGGCTGACCCTCCGCGTGTTATACGGCCTACAGGAAAGAGGGTGTCGAGACGTAAATAGAAACGTTGTGCTGCAGTCTATGCGTCTCTCTCCCTTCTTTCCCTTTGGTTCTTTCATTTAAGTTTTTTTCCCCCCCTCTCTGACTACGTCCGTGAACCTCGGATAAAGCAACGTCATTTTTCCAACACCGAGGCCCTCGTGAGCGCACTTTAAATCTCGGGCAAAAAGAGCGCCAGATATCTGAAGCTGAATGCGGTAATGTAAAAAAAAAGATGGAGTTTGGAAACTGATTTTACGTCGTCTAAAATTTAATTGTCGTTTTTTTTTTTTTTTGTCAAACGGTACCGATTTTTTTGTACGGTTTGTACTGGCGGAGTTGGTACCGATGACATAAAAAAATCACGACAGTCCAACGTAATTTTTTTTTTGCATCGCATAATATGCTGATTAATCATAATTTATTATGATACGCTAATAATATATAAATATGATACTATATAGTATTATATAAATGATGTACTCGCAAAAGGACGCGATTATTTTTCTACCGAACTGCCCGGTAATGTAAAAAAAATAAGAATAACAAAGATGGAATTTGGAAACTGTGGTTTTATGTCGAGTCTAAAATTCAATTTTCGTTTATTTTTTTGTCAAACGTTACCGCTTTTTGTTTTACACACGTTGTTATTGGCCGATTTGGTACCGACGGCATAAAAAAATCACGACAGTCCAACGTAATTTTTTTTTTGCATCGCATAATATGCTGATTAATCATAATTCATTATGATACACTAATAATATATATAAATATGATAGTATATAGTATTATATAAATTATGTACTCGCAAAACAATGCGATTATTTTTATATCGAACTGACCGGTAATGTAAAAAAAAAAAGATGGAATTTGGAAATCGTGATTTTATGTCGAGTCTAAAATTCAATTTTCGTTTTTTTGTCAAACGTTACCACTTTTTTTACACGCTTTGTTATTGGCCGAGTTGATACCGACGACATAAAAAAATCACGACAGTCCATCTTATTTTCCATTTCATCGCATAATATGCTGATTGATCAAAATTAATTATGATACCCTAATAATATATAAATATAATACTATATAGTATTATATAAATGATGTACTTGCAAAACAACTCGATTATTTTTATACCGAACGACACTGCACGAGTTACGGCAAGAAAGAGGAGTTTCTTTTCTCTGACATAGAAACAGAGTTACCGATCGGTATAAAAAAATAATAATTAAAGAACCAAAAATGTTCTACCGAAGATACCGCAAGTTTTGCGAACTCAATTTTTAAATAAAAACAAAATTTTCTTACGATCGTCGAAAGGTGAAAGTCAGCGAAAGGGTTTCCGAGAAGCTGTTATACTCATCGTTCATCGATTCTCGAGAAAAAAAAAATATATATATCGTGTCGCTGGATCGCTATGAGTAACTGAATAACGCGTAAACACGATCCGATACTTTCGCAGTCGAGGAACGCTTGTTATGGTGTCACGCGAATATTTTTTTTTTTCCCCCTCTCTATCTTTCACTCTAAATCGTAAGCTCGTCCACATAACGGTTGACGTGTACGTTAAGCGGAAACGTAAGTGAGTTAAAGTAGCGTAACGCCAAGGTACGTATGCACGGCCGAGAGACGACGACCGAGCGGCAGAGGCGGCACAGTCATAGTGTATCGTGTGTAGCGACGAGGAGGAAGGCCCGGGTTCATCGTCCACTTTCTCTGGCCTCGATCATCGGTGCCCTCGTATGCGATATTGCTCCTACGTGTAGCGTACCTTCGTCAATCGCGAATCGACGCTCCACACTCGCAAGAAAGGTGCGCATCTACGGGCCGGGATAATATGTTTACTGTGACTCCCCCCCCCCCCCCCTCTCGCCCCTCTGTCGCTACAGTGCGGCCGTGGCCGTGTTCCTCGACAACCTCCAAGAAACTTACGAAACGAGTCAAAGACCCGTGAGATTATTATTATTTTTTCATTCGAGAAAGAATATTTTTTTAAATCGACGCTTTTATTGAAGCATAGCGACCTCGTTAAATTAATGGTTTTTTTTTTTTAATGACCGGATGAAAAGGCAAATTCGCATGGCGCCCCGCAGGGTTTTAATACTTTTTACACGGTAAATGATATTCGTATATTTAACAAACATTTTCCGTACATAAAGATAAAATTTAATATTCTCGTTAAATATACGACTTTTAAAATGTTGTATTTTGTACTTTTACTATTTTACCGTTTTAATATTTTGTACTTTTAATAGTAATAGCAGTAAAAGTGCATTTATTAACAATATCGTGTAGTTTATCCAATAGCTATCACATCTTTCTACGCAGTAATTATAACGTTCACATAGACAGTGCCAATGGGTCATCGACCGAAATCTTTCAGCCCTGGGTTTTTACCATATTCGGGTGGATTCGTGAATTAATTTTTTCTTTAGTTCATTAAAGTCATTGCTGTATTTTGTTATTTTATACTTTTACTCTTTTGTACATTTAATATTTCGTATTTTTTTTTTAAGTGCCGCATATCCTCAGTGGATCGGTAGGTTGAATATAGGCACCCCATTAAAAAATCTACGCGGACTAAAAAAGGGACTGAAAGTCTGATTTTGCCGGAGTCCATTTTTTTTTTTTTTTTTTCTTTTTTCAAGCCGGACATACGTAAGGCTCTCGTAATCTCCGCTACACTTCTCGAGCTTGTTCTCCCCACAGTTTCTCGGGACTATACCAACCCAAGAATTCCGACCCTGGACGGAGCGCTAAGACCCTCTTGGATATTCTTACGTATTCTGGTATACCCAAGAATGCAGATATTCTTAATCTTAACGAGGTTCGGAATGTACGAGCTCGTGTTCGTGTTCGAGACTTCGAAATGGACCGGTCGCACTCTCAAGGGGGGGGGGGGGGGGGGGGGAAGGACACTCGTGTGAGATAGGAGAATGGAGCAGAGACCTTAACACCACTTCTGGTTGTACGGAATTACTTCGAGAGCTTCTCGGGAATAATCGTGTTCTCTCCTCTCTCGTCGTACGTTTCTCATGTTTATTGTAATTTCTTTACGCATACGTGGCTCGTAAGGATCGCAATTATCCAACGTGGTATGACGCGTTCACCAACGCATTAGGACGATAATAGCCCTGGTTGATAGACCGTCGGTAGATTGGACTCGGCCAACGCGAGGAAACTAATAATGAAAGCCATAACAGCCTAGCAGCCAGGATACACTGGCGACGCGTTTCTCTATCTCCTTGCGGACATCCTGCTGCTGCCGTTGGACCCGCAGCATCAGTACGAGCCTCCTCCTCCTCTCGTACCCTACACGATGCGTACACACGAGAATCGTGTCGTTAACCCTCACTTCGAATAGAAATTATAACGACGCTCGGGAGAATGCGTTGGTGGTTGCTGATATTGCAATTGCAAGATTACGTCTCTCTGGCCGAGAGGGCGGGGAATTGTAAGCGAAGGACAAAAGGCTTTGAGTTAGTGAAGTTTTTTTTCGTTTTTTTGAAATTTCATTAAAAAGGATCTTAAAAAAATTACGGTTAATGTGTAACTGGACGGTTGTATGGATTTTTTTCCAGTCGCCCAACAGTACAAGAAAAAATGTACCTTCAAGAAAAAATGATTATTGGATGAAAAAATCAATAGTCAAGCAATGTTTTCGTCTCGAAAGAATTCAATCGATTTTCGAGCAAATCTCGTAGGCAACATTTTTTTTCTCATAGTATCGAAACTTATTTAAAAAAAAAAATTAATGGTTGTCTGGGTTGTTATTTCTAATTTCTAATAGGTATTTCTTCTCATTTTTTCATTTTGTCTCTAGAGCCGTGCCTAATCGTACCCTCCCGAAAAATAATTTATGAAGAAAAAAAGTCTGAATTATCGAAAAAATTGCATCAATTTTGTCACTCAAATGTGACGTGCGAATTTTTTTTCTCTCCTTGTACCAAAAGTTATTCTAAAAATAACAATTAATGTTTGTCTGGACCGATATTTCTAATGTCAAAGGTGAGTCTCCGTTCCTCATAAAATTCGTTATATATATATATATATCAACGCATTTACATAAAAACAGAGTTAATGTTTAACTGGGCTGTTACATAGAATTTTGTCCAGATAGCAGCGCCTAATAGAACCTCACAAAAAAAAGATGTTATTAAACAAAAATCTAAAGTATTAAATAAAAATCGTCGTCTCGAAATTTTTGATTAATTTTCGTTCAAATCTCACGACAAAAATTTATTTTTCTCCTGGTAGCAAAGCGTCCCTAAAAAAAAACAAAATAGCAATTAATGTTTGTCTGGACCGATATTTCTAATGTCAAAGGTGAGTCTCCGTTCCTCATAAAATTCGTTATATATATACATCAAAGCATTTACATAAAAAGAGTTGACGTTTAACTGGGCTGTTACATAGATTTTTGTCCAGATAGCAGCGCCTAATACAACCTCACAAAAAAAATATGTTATTAAACAAAAATCTTAAGTATTAAATAAAAATCGTCGCCTCGAAATTTTTGATCAATTTTCGTTCAAATCTCACGACAAAAATTTATTTTTCTCCTGGTAGCAAAGCGTCCCTAAAAAAAAACAAAATAGCAATTAATGTTTGTCTGGACCGATATTTCTAATGTCAAAGGTGAGTCTCCGTTCCTCATAAAATTCGTTATATATATATCAACGCATTTACATAAAAACAGAGTTGATGTTTAACTGGGCTGTTACATAGAATTTTGTCCAGATAGCAGCGCCTAATACAAACTCACAAAAAAGATATGTTATTAAACAAAAATCTTAAGTATTAAATAAAAATCGTCGCCTCGAAATCTTTGATCAATTTTCGTTCAAATCTCACGACAAAAATTTATTTTTCTCCTGGTAGCAAAGCGTCCCTAAAAAAAAACAAAATAGCAATTAATGTTTGTCTGGACCGATATTTCTAATGTCAAAGGTGAGTCTCCGTTCCTCATAAAATTCGTTATATATATACATCAAAGCATTTACATAAAAAGAGTTGACGTTTAACTGGGCTGTTACATAGATTTTTGTCCAGATAGCAGCGCCTAATACAAACTCACAAAAAAGATATGTTATTAAACAAAAAACTTAAGTATTAAATAAAAATCGTCGCCTCGAAATTTTTGATCAATTTTCGTTCAAATCTCACGACAAAAATTTATTTTTCTCCTGGTAGCAAAGCGTCCTTAAAAAAAAAAAAAACCAAAAAAGCAATTAATGTTTGGACCGATATTTTTAATGTCAAAGGTGAGTCTCTTTTTCTCATATAATATAATTCGTTATATATATATACGAAGGTGGGTACGTAAAAAGTACAATAGGCATGCGCGTGTAGGTGTTACTGCACACTGTCGGTGACCGGTGGGGGCTCTGGGTAACGCGAACGAAGGAACTAACGGTGCCCTGCCCTCGATATGCTATAGCCCAGACGACGTGCAGGCGTGTGTATACGCGGTCGCCATTGTGAAACTGCGTCTACACAAGTATTATGACAGAGAGAGAGGAGCGAGAGCGCGAGCGAGAAAGGATCTCGTCCGTGCTCGATGTGTTATATGCATTATGTGTTCCTCCGATGTCGGAGGGCCTCTCGTCTAACCGCCGAGCACGACACACTTACGCATCCCTCGCCACGTATCGTATTACCATCAGCCACGGCGTTACTTGAGATTTCCTCATCTTTTTTTTTCTACAAATTCACAACTTAATCTACTCAAAAAATTTACCGCTTAATTACTGTATTCCAATAATTCCGACGCGATATGATTATAATTATTGTATATTCAATGTTTTTTTTTCTGCTCTATCGCCCACCGATCGATACTGCGTTTGAGCCCGAATTTGCCTTGACTCTATGCAACAAACGGATACACAATAATTATCGAACCGGTTCGCTATTGGCGATAAAAATATTATTCAATTATATAATGTAATAATTTTTTTCAACCAAGTATATTATAAAATTTACCGCTTAATTACTGCGTAATAATTATGGAACGATTATCAATGTATTCTTTTTTTTTCCATTCTATCGCCCGCTGACGGGCATTATTCGCCATCAGAGCTCAAGTTCGCCTTTGTTCAATCGGACAAAAAAAATAACCAATAACGTCCGAATAATCTTCCCTGTCCCGACTGCATTTTATTTATTTATTATTTTTTTTATTTGTTAATTTTTATTTCCTTCGCAGATAAAGCACGTGCAATCGGACGTGAAAATATAAATCGCGGATAGCGTCGTTTACACGGATCCGCGATTATGACGAGATTTTTATCAGAATCCGCCGTCTCTCGAAGCACCTCGCGAAGCCTCTCTCAAGATCAATCGGAACAATCGTTCGAATATTTCGCAACGATAATTACCGGCATTAATCGACAAGATCTTCGATTGCAAAATTAATTCGCGGGAGAGTAAAAAAATAAAATAAAAGCCACGAAGAAAATACTTTCTTGGATCGTTATAATATTACTCAACGATTCTGTTAATCTGTGATGCCGATATGAGCTCGGAGAAAATTGTTTTTATGCCGCGATATTTATTACTTATATTTATCATCGCTCGTTCTTGGTTTCTTCAGGACACTGACCGATATAGGGTGAGCGTATCGGACTCGCGTCTTGTTTTCGTCCCATTTCGTTTAGCGAGGAACGGCCGTGGAAGGTCGACGGTTCATTAAATGAATATGCATCTGTGTAACGAATCGTCTCACGTCGATAATCCACGAATCTCTTACGATAGACTCGCGAGTATAGTTTCGAGTGAGTACAGCGCCAGAGCACCGGAGGGATCGGCCGCGACCGAGAGAGTACTGAGACCCGCGAGACTGTACGAACGAAGTGGCACGATTTACCGTAAGACATTTCACTTCGTTGATATTTCATTATTTCGTCACCGCGCATTGCTCTCAGGGCGAATAACGATCGTCGCAGACAGTGGATCTCATGACTTATTGGGAAATTTCCCAGCGTTTGCCACGCACCACTACTTGCATCGTGGAAGCTACAAAAATTCGATCGAACAACCGTTTTGCCCGGCACTGCCAGCTACAAACTACACTGGTTATGTTAATTTTTCTTACGCCCAAGCGCTCACAAATTTTTTTTATGTTACTCATGCGTGAAATGTGCTACTTTTCGTGCACACCGAGAGTGGCGTAAGTGACGCTTTACAGCGAAGTGTACTGGCATAAATGCAAATACCCGGCGCATGCGCACGTCGGGCCAATTTTACTTTACCGCACGCTTGTCGTACTTTACGCACGCTGAATGTACATCGCCACAATCAGCTGGCACGGAGTAGCACTTCTCCTGCATTTGTTCCCGAAAATATTATGCAATGCTAGTGCGGTTTAGCGAGCATCATACGCGGAATGTGAAGTTAGTCGCAGTCCGTCAGACCCACTTCACAGCGTGCGTACAAAATTCACTTTACCGCATACCGCTCATATCGCAAATTACTATAAAACAAGGTCTGTATTTTATTTTAGTGAAATTTCCTTTTTTTGTTTGTTTGTTTTTTACTCCCGACTGCCCACTAGGGTAAATACACGCGAGTTATGCGTTTTACGTGACTTTGCGTGTTTTCTTCGAGTCCAGTGTTCTCCGAATCGACGAAAAATAACTTGACAAAATTTGACAAGCGGTTTCTTTGACTCATGACCTGTGGCTTTTTCAACTTTTGTTACTTGTGGATGCAAATTCATAGAGATGAAGACTTTTCGGAAAAAAAAAAATGTTTGTCCTTATTGAGATTTCAATGATATATGCCGCCATCTTTTGCTTTTTCACCGCTTATCGCAGTTAATTTCGCAGTGGCTCAATACACGATCGCTCGAGCATTATGCGTTTCGCTACGAATGAGCTGTCAACACTATCACCTATTATGATTTTTTTGTTGTTAAATTACATTATCGGTGTTTAGTGCGTGATCGTGACGCGTGTCAAAAAAATTATTCGATGCATTGTCTCTATTAATATTTTGTGCAATAATCACCGAACACACTAATAAAAACAAATTATTATAATTTACGCACTTAAACTAATTGATTTTTTTTTTTGCCTACTGAATGTAATTATACAATTTTTTTCGAGACCAGTAGGATTTAAGTTTGTAGTGTGATAATCCTGAGGTTTGGTGTAATTACACAAAAGATAAATTATATTGAAATATAAATTGCATTCGAGTGTATATTCGTAGAATTTCTCCGAAGTGATTTTTCTTCCTGTTTGCAGTATCTCCCCGCAGCCTTCTACAAGACCATTCTCTATTCGTAGGATATATTGTATTATTATTGTTATTATTATTTACAGAAAGAAACTCTACAACTTACAATATCTGCATCATGTAGTTTACACTAAGTAGACAAGTGTTTATCGAGTCTATTTTTAAATTGATTGTCTCTGATTCGATTATTTCGGCTGGTAGTGCGTTCCACGCACTCACAACCCTGTTCAATAACGTATGTTTCCATGGGTTTCTTTGGTATGGTCTCGTCTCCAGTTTCGCCCTGTGTCCACGAAGTTGCGAATTCCCCCAGGGTTGGAAAATGTCGAACCCATTTATTGCATAATGCCCATTTAGTAGTATGTACGTCTCGATGAGGTCCCCCCCTCTTCCTTCTAGCCTCCAGTCATATATCTCTAGTCTTTTTACGATATAATTTTGCTGTACATAAATATATCGACCATGGGGTGACAGAACGACTGCGAGATAGGTCGACTAGCGGTGCGTAATCGCATTATAAATAATGCGATGTTGCGCAATTAAAAAAAAAAAAAAAAAAAAAATCAAGAGAATATGTGTCTGTCCATCTAAGAATAAACTTGCATAACTCAGAGCGTCTAACGGACCGTGAACAGTTCTCAGACTAACGGACAAATTTGTACCGAAAATATATACAGTTAACTCTGTTGTGCGTCATCATCGTGAAAGATGGGAGACGATCCGTTCGAGAAGTGATTCAGGTAGATGCTGCAGGTAACGCTCGGAGAACAGCTATGTGCAACGCGTGGGTGTAGCCGATACATATTCGCACATGTATTAACGGTTATTTTTCCGATTTTTTTGTGATGCACAAAGAGCGTAAAATACGTAGCTGCCCCCACCGGAATACAATCGAGGGATTCCTCAAGAGGCAGGAAATATTTCCGAAGGCGTGGAGCTGTTTATATACCTATACAGAGCACTGCTATCTTTTTTTTTTCCTCGCCGGGGGTGCTCTTCGCTTTTCCCCGGTGCGCAGGCTGTTCTTTGTTCCATACAGAAATGATATGTAAGCGAGGATACCGGGACACCCACTATTTTTTACCGATCCATTGAACCTCGTTATTGGGTCGTCTCAATTTTACCCTCGTGACCCCGATTCCGGTGCATATAACACTCGTTTCTCCGGAGCCATTGTGTCTCGAGGAACTCTCGGGTTCCTCTCGCATCTGCGAAAGATTTTTTCTTCTTCTTTTTTTTTTTTTAATAATTTTCTGTTCTTTTTTCTTTCTACTCGGTTAATCGGTCGTCATTGTTGCCCGTACGAGGAATAATAGAAGACTCGACGTGCAATCGTCGTTCGGCGTTTCTCGTTACAACACGTAGCGGTAATGAAATTTCGATTAATCATATTAAAAAAATATTATTTCCTCAATCAACTGTTGTCTCTTATCGCTCGACGGGCGTTTATCGTTCCTTGACTCGTCCCGCTCGTTCGCCGACCCGAAGTCCGACACATGTACTCGCACTTACACAAGGATTTTTTTTCCTCGGGCGTACAATGTTCGCCTGCATGCAGTCGAAACGATCGAGATCTATCGAGATTCCGTGACACGGAGCGATGCAACGAGTCTTATCGGCGAGTACGTTTGCTCTCGACGACATTTCGTTCGGTCGCCACTCGAATTCGAGGACTCGTTACTTTGTGCAAAGTATATAATTATTTAATATATTGAACATATATAATTATATTTTTAATATATTAAATATACAACTGTATCTTTAATATATTAAATATCAGTGTTTCTGGTGGGTCGCGCGCTTCGCACGCACCCTTTGAGTGTTTCCGAAACTTACTTAGAATAGGGACTCAAAGTAATCAAGACCCCTGTAATATTTCAGGCTGAGAGGCCAACCAAGGGGACTTTAAGATATTTTAGCCCTTTTTCATTTAACCCTAGTAAAAATGTTGCACTCAATCCCGGCCTTCTCGATTCTTAAATACGACAACGGGGACAAAATCTTTTAATATTATAGAGAGATATTATTTTTTAAATATTACCCGCGTTTACTTTTTCCGTGCTGCTTCGTGCAGAAAAAAAAAAATATCGTTTCCGGTCAATCGAACTTTCGGAGCTCCATAAAAATCGTGCATCTTTGATCTCTTTTGTATGCCAACGAATAAGCATAAAATAACTCTGAATGTTTCCAAGTTCGAACAGCCAAAAGACTCGTCGGAAGCATACTCAAAATTCAGACTTCCGGATCGAAACTGATCCAAGATTGGAGCCTTAGTATTTCAAAATCGGGTGTTCGGCTAGATAAAATCTTGTCGTGAGTAACGGTTGAGAAATCGCATGCTCGCTGCGACGGCACAGCGGAAGAGCGGAAGGAGTTACCGCTGTATTGATTGGATCGTGAATGCCATAGATTTTTCGTCTCTTCGTCGCGAAGTCCGACATGCCCCGCGACTACCGCGATAAGGCTCGACGGAGGCGGAGGTCGTGTTGCGTTCTGATACGTTCTCTCGTCGGAGGCGACGAGCCCGGTACTTGCATGGGCTATCTCCATCCCGTGGCGGGCATGTACGTTCTCGTGTACGTTCAACTGCGATTCTATTATTATCATCGCGGTCGTGCGCGTCCCGACGCCGGAGATCTCTCGCGCGACTCTCGTCGCGGGCACGGACGAGCCGCGGCTTCGTCACGACGATCATCCTCCTCCTCCTCTCCTCTGCGACGGGCTCGTGATATCTCAAACAGCGCGTTTGCACTGCGGCGTGCCCAGTGTCAGTCGGTATGCGATACTATTTATCCCACGCATAGTTTAACGGCTTAATCCTCAACCGCACGAGAGGCAATTGGCTGGAGGTATAATCGACTGCTGCCTTCCATATTCTGGGGTAAACGCAGAGTCGTTCGGAAATTAAGCCGGCGTGATCTCAATGTTTTTCTAGAACGCAGGGAAAAAAAAAAAAGAAAAGATATTAATATTCATCCTGCTCGCTGTTAAATGAATCAATTATCTGTCTCAGTGTCACGAATAATCTCCCGGTTTCGGAAATGATTTACGAAAGAGGAATTAAAATGTTTTAAGTAACGGTCACATGGTCAAAGTGTGGCGAAGAAAAAAGTGTCTACGACAGATAAACAATTTTTTACCCCAAATGTAGCCTCTATATTCTAGGGTAAACGCCGAGTCGTTCGGAAATTAAGCCGGCGTGATCTCAATGTTTTTCTAGAACGCAGAGGGGAAAAAAAAGAAAAGATATTAATATTCATCCTGCTCGCTGTTAAATGAATCAATTATCTGTCTCAGTGTCACGAATAATCTCCCGGTTTCTGAAATGATTTACGAAAGAGGAATTAAAATGTTTTAAGTAACGGTCACATGGTCAAAGTGTGGCGAAGAAAAAAGTGTCTACGACAGATATACAATTTTTTACCCCAAATTTAGCGTCTATATTCTAGGGTAAACGCAGAGTCGTTCGGAAATTAAGCCGGCGTGATCTCAATGTTTTTCTAGAACGCAGGGAAAAAAAAAAGAAAAGATATTAATATTCATCCTGCTCGCTGTTAAATGAATCAATTATCTGTCTCAGTGTCACGAATAATCTCCCGGTTTCGGAAATGATTTACGAAAGAGGAATTAAAATGTTTTAAGTAACGGTCACATGGTCAAAGTGTGGCGAAGAAAAAAGTGTCTACGACAGATATACAATTTTTTACCCCAAATTTAGCGTCTATATTCTAGGGTAAACGCAGAGTCGTTCGGAAATTAAGCCGGCGTGATCTCAATGTTTTTCTAGAACGCAAGGAAACAAAAGAAAAGATAGTAATCTTCATCCTGCTCGCTGCTAAATTAATCAATTTAGCTGTTCCAGTATCACGGATATGCTCCGAGCTTCGAAGAGTATTTGGAGAAGAGGAGTTATTTTTCGTTTAATTACTGCAAGTCACGTAGACAAAGTATTAAAAAGTGTGTACGACAGATACACAATTTTTTACCCCAAATGTAGCGTCCATATTCTAGGGTAAACGCAGTCGTTGGGATATTAAGCCGGCGTGATCTCAATGTTTTTCTAGAACGCAAGAAAAAAAAGATATTAATATTCATCCTGCTCGCTGCTAAATTAATCAATTATCTGTTCCAGTATCACAAATAATCTCCTGGCTTTGAAGATAATTTACGAAAGAGAAATTGAATTTGTTTTAATAACTGCGAGACACGTGGGCGAAGCACTAAACAGTGTGAAAGCCAGATATACAATTTTTTACCCCAAATTTACCTTCCATATTCTAGGGTAAATACAGAGTCGTTCGGAAATTACAGTAGTCCTTGCGAATAGTGTCCTTGCGCATAAATTTCAGAGAAATGAGAGGGAATTGCAATTACTTCTGGATGGTATTATTTATTTTTTATCAATTTGTTAATAACATTTTGGAATTTTTATTATACAAAATTAATCTTTTCAGCCCCTTCAATATGCTTGATTTTTTAGAAGATTTTTGTACCATCCAGAAGTGTTTGCAATTTCCTCTCATTTCCCTGAAACTTATGCGAAGTGAACAGCATTCGCAAAGACTACCTTAAGCCGATGTGATCTCAATGTCTTCCTAGAACGCAGGAAAACAAAAAGATATTAATATTCACCCTACCGGCTGCTAAATGATCGATTATCTGTTTCAGTGTCATGAATAATATCCTGGCTTCAAAGACTACTTACAGAAGAGGAGTTACATTTTTTTAAATTACTGCAAGCCTCGTCGACAATGTACTAAAAAGTCTGAACGGCAGATATAAAAAATGTTTCCCAAATTTACGAAACTCGGATGTTTCCGATTCCCAAATGATTTCCAAGGTTTCCTTCCTCGAAGAGTCCATTTTCTTTTGTTTACCGTTAAATGCAATGGTTATTCTTGGGATCCATTATTTATCTCGCCGTTTCTTACATTTCGTAGTAATTCAGTTGAGTTGCTTTTGGTCCTGTCTCTAGCGTTACGCGCGCCAGTGTAACATCGTGCTCGGTATGTCTAATGACTTCTCGAATCGTTGACCCTCTCCCCGCGGGAGTGCAAAGCATCACAGTAGTGCACACACAGTGCTACTGTAATAGCTGCGTACAACGAACGAGACGACGACCGGATCCCGCGGCTCGCGGGAGAGTTACGTCCAGCCGGCACGCACCGGCTCGGAAGTTTGTGCTGCGTGCGCGCTAGAGCCCTCCCGAGAGCGGTTCATCGACACCGCTGCGCGGGCACACTCGGCCCGCTGCGAGAACATTTCAGCGCAGGCAATACACAGCGCAAACACGAGAGTGACTAACCGCCCCCGATGCGATACGGGAGAGAAGTGCGCAAGAGAGCACCTGTTCGCATCCGATAAACAAACGCCTCGAACAAATTTACCGCTGAAACATCGCGGTCCTTTCTCCTTCTCCATAATGCAAGTGAAAAAAAAAAAATACTTTTTTTTTTTCTTCAAATCACTGCCCCCGATCTCTTTCGCTCGGATTTTACATGTTCCATGAAACTGTAAGCCAACGTGTGAGTGCGGAAAATCTTCCTTCAAAATACACCTCTATAAATACCTGATTTGTGCGAATTCGCGAAACAAGACGAGCATCCCGACAATAAAACTGTATGCGTGAAAGACGAGGTCTTCGTACCCGACGTAAAGCGCTGCCCGGCGTTGACCCGCGAGGAGAGACCGCCTCGCCGACTCCCTTACACTCCTGCGAGTCCGTAACTGCGCCTGCGGCGACCGCGAAAAATTCCCTCATAAGGTCACGGACCGGTTACGTGGGTGAAAATTAACCTGTAAAAATAAATTAAGTAATATAATTTGGCTGTTAACGACCCGGATGAATAATTTTTAAACGTCTGGGGGAAAACACACACAAGATAGGATGTAACTCTATCTTCGCTCTGAATACATAAAAAATAAAAAAAAATTCTTTTTTTTTTTGCAAAAAATCGAAATTTTTCTACATTTTTTAAATGTGAAATCGCTATCAATTTTCTTTTTAAGAAAAAAAATAACTGCCTGTTATTCGAAATAAAAGAAAAAATCGACCAAATGAAAAAAAAAGTGTTGTACGAACGAGTAAAAGAGTTAATAATTAGTCGTATCCCGATCCGGGTAAATAATTCTGAAACGTCTGGGGGGGAAATATACAAGATAGAATGTAACCCTATCTTCGGTCTGAATACATAAAAAATTGCAATTTTTTCTGATTTTTTTTTTTTTTTGCGAAAATCTCTATTTTCTTTTTATGGAAAAAAATAACTGCCTGTAATTCGAAATAAAAGAAAAAAACTGTCGAAATAGAATAAAAAGTGTTGTACGAACGAGCAAAAGAATTAATAATTAGTCGTATCCTTTTTCGACAAATTAATTAGTTAATAACAGTAATACTGAAGTTTTCGATATAATTGTCATCCTTTCAATTCCTCTTCCTGTTTTCGATAATAATTATCGAGATTACGATCGGCATCACGTACGCGTCGATTGAACACGTAAGCGTGTAGTTTCCTCTTCGGTATAATACGAAGTGTTATATATATAATATACATATATACATAATTTTTTTTTCTGCACCGCCATCGTTTCGACGCTGCCCTATCGTCACGACGCCCAAGAAATATGAAATATAACCTCGTCGTGCGCGATTATAAACATATATATATATATGTATAAACGTAAAGAGGCCAAAGCGTTGCGACGTCGAGCCTCGTGACACAGCGTAGAATCGAGGGACGATATGACTTAATCGTTTCGTGGCGCATAATGCAACAATTTAGCAATTACCATTGCGAACGCGAGTCCAGGAGATACAGATTGTTACGAGCTCATTCCGCACTTCGTAATCCGGCTCTTTCCTCTATCGCGCTCCCATGTTGCCAATGGCCGCTCGTTCAATGTAGGAATATATTTATAGAGTATTATTATGACTCGTACATTGCACGCGAATTGCGGAATATCAAGCTTTTATGGAGATACCCCCGGCTCATTCCATTTTTTTCCTTATTTTACAAAAATAAAATACCGGGGAGAGTGCAAGCAGTCCCAGAGATACGCAGGGACGCCGTTACGCTTCTCTCGAATGTTCTCGGCCAAACAACGACTCTCCCAAGTTTTCTGGTTGCCTTGACGACGCATTCCTGTTACTCTCGCCGTCGCGGATTTTCGATAGCCGAGAAACGCGAGGATCACATCCGGTTTACCGTTGAGTTGATAGACTAGCTGCACACTTCTGTCGACGCGACTAACGATACTCAAGGAGTACAAAAGGTTAGGTGACACTCGTCTGGGCACGGCGACGTAAAATATCGTGGTAGTTAACCGCTGACACCATCTTGGCGTCGATTACCGGACTGCGCGAACATAGGCGCGATTACGCGAGTTCGGTTATTGGTCGGACGAAGAAGTTCGACCAATAACGCGGCTGCATCGCGAACAATGCCTTATATGGCAAAATGCGGTCGTCTCTTGGGTAGAAAAATGTAGAGAATTCGTGGAAATACTTTTTCGCATAATGTGTTATCTGTATTTTATTTCGGGATCGAACTTCAATCGATTTTCAATCTGTGGCGCCGCTTCGGTTGAAACAATAGTGAAACGAAAACAATCGAAAAATGTGTCTTGCGAAGTTTCGAAAAAATGCTCAACTGGAGTTCTATTATTATTATTATTATTATTATTATTATTATATTTAAGGTCAAACTTGGATCAAACAGCTGAAAGTTTGAGAAATGTCGATAGTCATGTAAAATGAATGTTTCGGTATCAATAATATTACGGTAAGGGTCATCGTTACGTTATTCAATGGAGATTCGAGCGCAGCATAGTTGTGTATCCAAGCAACGACTCACCCATGTTTTCCGGCTGCCTTCGCAACGCATTTCTTTTACTCTGGCCGTTGCGAAGATTTCCAAGAATACGAAGATCACATCCGGCTTACCGTTTACACTTTAACGTGACTGATAATCGAAACGCACGCTTTTGTTGGCGCGATTAACTATTCTCAAGATGCACAATAAGTTGGCTTACGTTATCTTGGCGTCGATTACGGACTGGCTGAACGTAGTCGCAATTATGCGAGTTCGGTTATTGGTCGGACTTAAAAAAAATCCGACCAATAACGCGGCTGTAACAAGATATCATATATGACACAATACGGTTGTTTCTTGCATAACTGAGCGATTTAGAGAATTTGTTTAAATACTTTGTTTTGTATTCTTATCAGTATTTTATTTCGCTACCGAACTTGGATCGATTTTCAATCTACCGCTCGACATCGGCTGAAACAAATGGTCCGACAAAAAAAAAAATCGCTAAATGGGTAATGAAAAAAACAAGTGACGTAAGATTCCGAAAAAAGTTTGAAGTGTCTGCGTGTTTGTATTTGACACAACCCAGGCTCTATATTATTAGTATTATGATTATTTAATGCCAAACTTGGATGAAACAGCTGAAAGCTTGAGAAATATCGTTAGACATGTGAAATTAATGTTTCGATATTAATAGTATAACGGTGAGGTTCAACGTTACATTGATCGAAAAAGATTCAAGCTCGGCAGCGCCTTTGCATATCATTGACCTTAGTCTCCAGGCTCAAGGGCTCGCTCCCTTCCCTCGCGCCTCGTTTGTATACATCATCGTCTATTTGTTTCTCTTACTCTTTCGTTTCCCGGCGCAACACTCTCAAATGGGTCGACCGGTACACACGCACGTAACTCCTTCGTCTTTTTATCGTACATTTCACCTTTCTACTTTGCAATCAAGCACTTTCATATTGCTTTCACTCGGTCGATGAAAGTACCGTCCGTGTATACCCCGAGCTCGCGCGAGAGCCAAGTAGGCTCCCGCGCTCTTTTATACTGGGTGATTGAAAAAGTCTTGTGCCATTACCCCGATCGCGAAATCTACACTACTTCAAACATTCTCACCGAACGATTCGGGGCATCGAATCGACTACGCTCTACCTTATCGATCGAGCTTTTTACGATATTCAGACAATTGTGCTTCCTCACAGAGGAAGCTTTGTTTTGGTGAAAAAATTGTTTTTCGAGATTTTGATGAAAACGTGTTCGGAATATTCCAAAACATCAAAAAATCATATTTAGAACAAATGTTCGAATGTATGTGTGTGTGGGAAAACTATATGAAAATTTCAATTTTCTTTCTATATCTCACTCGAATTCAATAGAATATGATTTACAAAAATTATCTTTTCAAATACTATAAAACATGAAGAACAAAAACGCAAGTAGCGTATTTTTTTTGTCTCAAAGTTATTGACAATAAAATTTAAACTATCATTCGTATACATTTTTACGTAAATGATTTGTTATTTCTACGAGGGAAAGAAGGAAAAATAAAGACCGACGACCAATTACCACCGTGCCTCTAGTCCCATTGATTCTCATAGGCCGACAACCGCTCCGTGGCCAACGTTTGAACCGCTTTCGCCAGATATTTTCGTCGGGCAATGAACTCGACCGAGGAGCCCAGAAGTGTAAAGACCCGCGGTGATAGTATATTCCGCGCATGGCTCGTTCGATCATCGAAAAACTGTTACACGTATCTGCCTCACCTACTTAAGAGACACGGAAGTTATTTGGGCTGACTCCGTTGATTCGTCGAAAACTCGAATTTCAACCGATTGAAATTTCTGTTCACCAGCATCCCGGAATTACGAGCAAAGCTATTAGAGTCATCATCACCGTTTTCGCGCATCGCGTGCGCAATCTCTATTACACCTGCATCGTCACTACCCGACGTTACTTTAACCGTTATACTTTCTCCGCTGTGTATCTCCGACGCATTATTCCGCGCGAACATAGAACATCGGTTAGAGCCGATAATGTATCGAATGAGGTAAGAAAAATGTTTGGAGATAAAAGAAAAATAAATAAATATTGAAAAAATGGAGGTCAAACGGGACCACTGTTGCTTTTACGATGAAAAATTCGATGAACAAGCGACGCCCCGGACTTGGGAATTTTAAATTGCACGGGAGGTTCTGCGTGTATATAGAATATCGATTACACAGTAAATAGTTCCCAGGGGGGACGTCTACATTTTACAGTTACGACAATGACCAAAAATTGTAGTTGTAACTATAATTATAGTTCAATCAATTGAGATTATACTATCACAAACTATCTATATAGACGTCCCCCCTGGGAACTATTCGTTATAGTAGGAAATACCATACTTTTTCTCAGTGTAGAGCCTATAGCGTACTGACTGAGGTAAAAATAATGTTTAAATAACTGAAAATTTGGTAATAAAGGACATTATTTTTAAATTTCAGATACATTTTTTCGTTAGTCGTCGCTGCGGCACTGTATCTGTTCCACCTGCAGGGGGTCTTTCCCCTTTTTTTTTACACATCCCACCGCCCCCCCGGATTGCGTCCGTAGCCGACTTACCCCCTTACTGTGTGCTGCGGGACTATATTTCATGTATATTTTCCACGCCGATCACGAATCTACGACTTATTTTATTCATCGATGAATATTTAATACAGAAAATTGCGTCTAAAGTAAAGTACTCATTTTTCACGAAATTCAAAAAATTCAAAATGCCATACAATTTAAACGGTTCGATCGATTCTCCCCATATTTTAATAGCGATCATCAGGCGATCATACTTCATGTCTGTGTACAACTCTTTGCCCCGAAATTTCTTCAATATCGATTGAAGACATTGAAAATCGCGTATAAAAAAAAAACTGACATTTTTAAAATTAAACTTTGAAGAAGCATCGACCATTAACCACACATGCTGTGTGTGAAATTTCCGCTTGATCGCTCGAGGTATTCTCGAGTTATAGAGCTTTGAATTTTCCGCGTCCGATTCACACGCACGCACGCACGCACACACACACACACACACACATCCGGACATTTTTTCTAAGTGTGATTGTTCAATGTTTTGGAATGTTCTGAACACGTTTTCATTAAAAGTCCGAAATTTTTCTTCACCAAAACAAAGCTTTCCTCTATGAGGAAACAATAAAAAAATGGAACAAAAAAAAACGAAGGTCAGCGGAACAATTGTTACTCTGACGATGAGAAATTCGATGGACGATCGGCGCCCCGAACTTGGAAATCTTAAATTGCACGGGAGGATACGGCATACTACATTTATCGTGTGCATCGCAGATCGCGTGTTGTTTACACGGTGAAAGCATGCGCGCCGCGTATCGGAGAACAAACATCGGAGTCACTTACTTACGTGTAAGTTGTATGGTTGGAGTGCGAACGTCGGCCAAGTGCATCCGGCACCAGTATCAGTGAAATTTTTATTATCACACTGATAGCCCCCCCCCCCCCCCCCCTCGCTGTACGTGACTTCGTTCGTCGTTTGCTAAACGAACAAAAATTAATCCAGGAAATTCGACGCGATGCTTTAGCCACTGCGCAGACGAAGAACACCCGGAGTGCGGGATGTAATTCGACCGAGGCTGTCGAGAAATTTGACCTTGACGCTTCGAATCGAGCTGCCCAGTAAATTGATTATTATTTTCTTATTTATTTTGTGCATTTACGGGACAAGCCCTTTTACCATGATATCAACGAGTGTGCGCATACAGTGTATGATTTTCCCATGCAACAAACAGAAGCGATGGGGAAACGAAAAGAAAGATAAGATAGAGTATTATATACAGGGTATTTATAGATAATGTCCCGGAGGCAAAAGTAGTGCAGGACGAGATATTTGGCGGGTAACTCCAAAAATCTGATCTGACCAGATATATATAGAATTAGATAGATTTTCTGATCAGTTTTCCCGGAAAGTGTCCCAGGCTCCCGAATTTATTATTATATTATTATTATATTATTATTATATTATTATTATATTATTATTATGTTATTATATTATTACGCCGTGTCTCGGCTCGTCACACGAGGAGTCGAGAGCTTTTCAGAACGCAAACATATAGCACAAACTACGAGCACTATAGTTTAATCCCTCGCCTCATTCGCTTAGCCAATAAATTCGATAGCATAGAAGAACTGTTCGGGATCCCCCGTTCCGCATTGAGGAACACTTATAACACTTATAGTTATAGTTTCGTTTTATCAGGTCAGGTTTTCTAAGTTGTATGTTGGGAAATGCACTATACTCATATGAGCATGTAATCTCTGGTTATGTAAAAAGGGATTTTTTCCCGTTTATACAAATAAATAAATAAATAAATAATTGAATGATAATAATGATCATTATTATTTTTGCTGCAGCACAAGATTGGAGGGTCGAAAGCATCGAGCACTTAATTTTCATGCACAGGTGACGTCTCATTACCGGTAATATGCGTAATGGTGTTGAAACAAGCGAGATAGAGGGGGAGGAGGCCATTTTTTTCATCATAACATGATTTACAAGCTTCCTTATCGGACGATGAAAGGACTTTGAGGAGTTGCATCGCGAGTTTCGTGGAAACAGATAAGCCGCATTGAAAGAGTCATTCTCTTTTTTTTTTTCTTTTTTTTTTTCATGGAAAATTTGCCGATAAGGTCAATACACCGGTCATCGACACCGCGGGTGCAGTGACCTTCGTTCGAATAAATTTCAACGCCCGGGCGATCGAATTGTCGTGCAATCAACGGCAATCGTATAAATCGTGGTGTCCTTGTGAATTTAAATTAATCTTTTTCGCATTTACGAGGGCATTGTTATTGCTGCGATAACAATAGAGCCACGCGTAAATAATAACGAAAGAGTTGTCGCAAGAGCTTTAACTGTTTACGAGGTACAAAAATCTTTGTCCGTTTAACGAGCGTCGAACAAATTTAATCGGGTCTATTTAGAAGCGCGCGAAATTATTTTAATTACTCGGCTCTCGACGAGCCCAAGAGCGAACATTTTTCGTCAGCCTCTCGTTAATTGTTTACGCATCGCCGTTACCGCAATTAAATTAACATTGAGCAGCGAGTTTGTCGAGCCTCGAATAACATAATTGTATGAGTTGCGTCAAAAGAAAAAAATAATAATCATAATAATAAGTTTCGGTGTGAATGTACCGTCTTATTTATTCAATGTCGGTAAGTTCGGGAGGCGGCGGTTGGAGGGCGTTTCTTTCGTTGTCGCGATTCGTCGTCGTCCTAGTCGTAAAGTGCGGAGAAGCTGTGATAACAATAGAGCCACACGTAAACAATAACGAAAGAGTTGTCGCAAGAGCTTTGACTGTTTACAAGATACAAAAATCTTTGTGCGTTCAACGAGCATCGAACAAATCCAATGGGTTCCAAATAGACCCGATCTAAATAAAAGCGCGCTAAATTATTTCATTTACGCGGCTCTCGATTAGCCGCCGAACCCAAATATGGTCAGCCACTCATTAATTGTTCGCGGCATCGTCGTTACAGCAGCTAAATTAACATTGGGCAGCGAGTTTGTCGAGCCTCGAATAACATAATTGCATGGATTGCGTCAAACGAAAAAAATAACAATAATAATAATAAATTTCGGTGTGAATGCACCGTCTTATTTGTTCAATGTCGGTAAGTTTGGGAGGTCGCAGTGGGAGGGCGTTTGCTTCGTTGTCGCGATTCGTCGTCGTCGTAGTAGTAAAGTGCGGAGAAGCGAGTGTTAACGAAATTGCATAAAAAGTGAAGGTGACCCGGGCGGTGATTCATGGGGGCTGATGCCCTCGTTGTCTGGCCTCCGCTGCGAAGCAACAGCGGCAAGCTCGGTGCCGGAGAGAGAAAGAGCGATGGGGAGTGCGTGGGGCGGGATCGGGCGCGGGAACGCGACGGGGAGGGAAGGGAATCTCATCGCGAAGCTTCTCAACTCTAGACAACGAGAGAAGCGAATAAAACGCGTGCCGGAGCGAGCCTGTTTGTTCCACAACCACCACCGTCGCTGCGTCCGTTTCTTTCCTCGATCGATAAATTATTTCATACAGCCGTACATTTTTTAATCGACTGGCCGTGTCTCCTGCGATAACCGGAAAGACGAATTTCGATGATCAATATGACTCGAATGGTCAAAGAACATAAATAAATAAATACATCTGTAAACTTGTAACACCAATCAGAAATCGAATAGGATTGGTGATTGAAAACAAAAAAACGAAGATGGCGCCTATCCGCGAACTATAAAATTTCTTGCATAACCTCTTCGCATCGTCAAAGTCCCTCGGTCTTCAATCCAATCGAGTGCGAGAAGCAAGTGGATCCACGCAGTCCCGCGTCTCGAGCCGATCTAATTAGCAGTGTGAAACTTGTCGTTAGTCTGCCGCGGTTATACCTTCATTGAGTGGGGCGGGGAGGGATGTTGTTTCTGTCGCAGAGAAAATTGCCGCGAGGAGCTTCGACATCGGCGGAGCCTCGCTTCGCTGTGCGCGGGGAGAAGAGCGCGGCGATAGAGCCGGGCGCGTCGACGAGAGGAGATCATCCCCACTCGTATATTTTCTTTCTCCGCTGCGCGCTTACGAAGGACCACGACGAAACGTGTGTAACACCGTTTGTGTCCCCCACTCCGGCACTGAAAATCCACCCACCCACACGAGAGCGCATAAACGCGGACGGGTGGACGTCGCACGCGGCGGGGCAGCACTGAACGCGCTGTGGAAGATCTCTCTACTCCTCTAGGCACATATACTTATATACAACTTATACTTACACACCGCGCCGCCCGAGCCCGAGTGTGAAGCCCCCGGCTCGCCGCCGCGCTCACTCGCTCGTTTCACCAACACCGAACCAGCGAACTTCGTAACACAGAGAGGCGGCGCGCGCTCTCCGTCAGCCTTTTAGCATCACACGCGAGAGACTACCGACCGACGACATTGGGGCCAAGAGACAGAGTCCCGAGTTTCACGCGGCATCGAGTCAGTTTGCAGCGCGGCATCGAACCGAGTAGACGTGCCGTATCCGACTCTCAAAACTTTCTCTCGTTTCATCGAACGTTTACAATCTTTTTAAACAGACACGCTAACGACAAAGTAACCGAATCGCGTGTCCGAATGTCGTTCGGATTGTCTACCGTAACAGTGGAATAAAATACATCGTATTTCGGTAGCGAATAATACATTTTTTAAATACCGAAAAGATAACAACGTGAAAGTTAATCGGATTTCTTTCGTTCGCAAGAAATTCCGAGGGAAATTGTTTCGTTTTTTATTTGACATAATCGACGATTACCGTCGGAGTGATTTATTAAGCGTAACGAATCAACGGAGTACACCGGGGACCATCAGTGATTACACATTTACGATTTAAAACTATTAAAAATAATTTAAAAAAAATTATAATCGTATCATCGGTGGCCGGTGACCGCGGCGTTATGTTAACGTGCGTTCTGTCAGTTTGACGAACGACGGGATAATTGAATAAAAATAAAAGTGACGCCAACACCGTTGTCTGGACTATACGAGACTATTCCGATTGGACTTTCGTCTCATCTGGAGCTCATACTTCGGACTTCGATAGAATTTTGTTTTTCTCATCTGTCACTGAGGATCACACGAGGACAAAGTGGAGCACTGTAACGACGTGCGGTCGTGCTTGGAAGAACATTTAACCATTGGTGAGCATCGCCATCTCTTTTTTACTGATAGATTTTTTTTTTTTTTTCTCGTCGATACCCTCAGCGTTTCATTGTTCCGCCGTCACTTCCTCCCTTCCGCTATCTCTACGACGAACCTCCGAATCTATTAGTGCGACATTAACCAGCGATTAGATAGAATGCCAGACGCTTTCGGAGAATCTAAAAGATATCTCGAGTGTAACACGTGCGTACGCTCTAAGGAACTTTGGACCCTCCAACTAACCCTTGGCGTTGCCGCGACACGTATGGGATTTTGTAAGTCCGCCGTTATCGGATTCGCTACAAGGTTGCTACGGGTAAATAGAGAAATAACGTTTTACATGATTTTTTTTCTCGATTTTTTTTAATTCTTTTTTTTTTATCTTCGAAAGTTTAATCTTTGTCGAAGACTTTAGTTCGTCGACCTGAATTTTACAATTAACACTCGTGTCTCGTCCGTCGCTCGAATTCCACGGTAGGCGGCGACGAACTTGAAAATCGCGATTGCCCTCGCGCCGACTCTCTATTGCCGCCTTGACCACCAACGGCGGTGTGACGGCTCGGTTCGGCCACGTTGCGTCATACGAATTCGCGTAACACGAGACTGTCTCGGCTACCTCGCGAGATTCAGCGTGCAGATTATGTTCGGTCACGACTACAGCGGAGACACGCCGGGGCACGCCGGTTAATCCGTTTCTTATAGGACTCTAACGCCACTGCGCGAAACGAGTGACTAACGTGCGATACACGTTTGTGCAACCGCCGACACGCTCGAGGTATATTCGCTCGAGGGTCGTCCAGCTAATTGGGCGTTAGGCAAACCCACATTTCGTGACTCTAATATTTCTCGAGAGTGTGTGTGTGTATCACGCAATATTCTTCGCACGATTTTTTCAACACTCTCAACTAAACGAGACCGCTACTTTTCGAAATCGAAGTTTCGCACTTCGGCAAAGAAATTTACACGAACTACGGTCATAGAAATTAGGGCAGCGAACTAAAGAGGCCGTTAGTGACACGCGAAGGCCCGCAGCTGCTCGTTCGACTCGGATCTTTCCTCTCTTTCGACGACGTTACCTGCGCAAAGTTTATCTCGAACATCGATGAACGAATGTCGATAAACATTTCACATATATTGTCTGCCAAAAAAAATGTAATTCAAATTTCCCGCCAAATTGCATTTCGTCTATATCATCTTGAAAATCGTTCCAACGATCGGATTTTGGGACGAACGATCTCGGGACGACGTCAGAGTCTCCGGGTCTCGTTTTCCCCGCTTCGTCATCGAGTGCGAATCGGTTGCGGAGAGCGCCACTACACCAGTCCGATGCACCGGCTGGCCGAGCGTCGAGTGCACGTGGCTCGCCGCGCTCTAGCGTACGTGCGATCGTCAATCGGGGGATTCCCCCTCCCCCTCCACCGACTTTTTCTCGCGCTCGCGAAACGGGAACCCTCCCCACTCTTTCCATCGAAGCTTCTCTCTCCGGACTTCGCGCGACTTGCCCCCCCCCCCCCCCCCCACGCTTGCCTCTTTATCGGCACACTACCCCCTCCCCTCCCCCGCTTCCCCCTCCACAAAGTTCTTCTCGTACTCTTCGCGGTTAAAGCTGCACGTCTGCCACCGCCGTCGCGTAAACGGCATCGTCATTCTCTCCCACCCTCCAGCGAGGAGCACGCGGCCCTGCTGCCTCTATATCGCGTTCTGCAAAGGCTCACTCGCGAAGTGGGCCACGGCCCAATTTACAGAGCTCTCTCAGCCTCGCACTCACGCGGCGGATCTGTCTCTCTCGCTCTCTGTAAACTCGTACATTACTGTGCTATATAGATAGCCGTGAATCGTACGTATTCTCTGTATATATGTATATATATATATATATATATACGGATTGGTACGTAAAAGGTTTCACGGACGCTCGCGAATCCGAAGGGCAGACCGGCCACGTCCTTCGAATGCCCGACAGATGGATCGTTATTTTTATTATTATTATTATTATTATTATTATTATTAATATTGTTATTATTAATATTGTTATTGTTATTATGATTACAAACGGACATGAGAATAATGGCGGTAATAACGCAATTTCGCGGTGAATTATCGTAAAATGAGATTTTTCAATGAAATTGGAACGATTATAATTTTCATGTACCGATATTCGTTTGTGGTTATGAAATTGTTGGGAAATAATTGAGAGGAGGCAGGGGAAATTGGAGATTCCACTGTATCGAATTTCATTGCCGGTGAATACCGTTTTTTCTATATCAATCATCTCGGCATTCTTCGGAGGTTCCGAGTGTGTGCGTCGCGCGGTTGTTTGTGCGCATGCGCAGTCGATGGGATTAACGGTATAGAGGCAGTTCAGTGGGACACACGAGAGACGATGCACCTACTTTCTACAGTAGGTATACGGTCTCGGTGTATCCGAGAGACACACGAGTTATGTATAGACTGTTGCGAGAGAAGACGATGCTTTTTTTTTTTAACTTATGTACGGCGATTACAATGTACGGGTGACACGTGTAGCGGCGAGCGAGAGGGCGTTTCATAGACAGATATTGTGGACTGAAAGGAATTGCGTCACTGCTCGTCCATCGATCACGGAGTTAACCATCGACGCGTTACTTTTTTTCAACTACCTTCATTATCCGCGAACTCGATAACGGACCATCGCACAATTTTATTATGATTATTTCTTTTTCAAGTCCGTCCGGTCATTTTGGAAAATTCAACGCAATTGCGACGAACGAAGTTTGTGGGGTGCAAATTGAAAATTTGGGACGCAATTACGATAAGAGAAATTTACGGGGCAACACTTTTGTCGGATGCTTGTAATGTCTTAAACGAAACAAGCAAAAATTGAAAACAACCCTTACCGAATGAAATGACAAAATTGTCAAAGAGCTGATAACTAATGTCCAGATCATTTCTCATCGGTCGATGACGTGAAAATTTCTATAGCACTCGGAAAGTTAATCGTGAAAAATAATAAATTGATATTTTGAGTAAAAAAAAATCGATAATTTTTTTGAGTCAAAAATAAATAAAAAAAATGTCCGAGGCAAACAATTTTTTATAATACACAAAGCCGGCAATCCAGAACAACGCGTTCACGGTTTACTCGTCGCGCGAGTGACGAAAATCCTAACGCCGTCGGATTGTCATCGTCGTCGAGGTGAATGGTCCGCACCGGGGAGTATGCGCGCATTGCGACGAGTCACCCGCGATTCACACCGCCGTTATAATAATATACACCCAGTAAACACTCCGTCCTCGGCCGGGCGACGCGACACAAAGGTGCTCGGACTTGATATTATAATAATCATTATTATTATATCGCTGCGGTCGTAAAACGTGCGATTCACGAGCCGAGAATCGTATCATTGTCTGTTCCACTGACTGTTGGCGCGTCGTTCGAGGAAAATCGTTCGACGTTGCACGGACAGCGGAATATCGTATAGTCATACACGTTTAGCTTCTTTGTACTCGATGCGTCGAGGCAAGTGGAGCAATGCCGCATACGATATTTTATTGCCCCCCCCCCCCCCCCCCCCCCCCTATGGGCTCATTCTAGTTTTTCCTCAAATAAATTCGATCCCAGAAACTATTAGACTATTCCTGCTACGTATAACGAATAATCTTAAAAAAATCGAAATAAAAAAAAAAACAAAAATGACTCACGGTCTTTCATTTTATTTGAAATGTTTCTCGACCAATTAAATTATTTTTATTCTACGAACAAAAAGATTAAGAAACAGAAAACGAGTGACTCACCATCGGTCCGTGAGTTTCGCGAACTGTTAAATTGTTTTTATTATAGAAGCCAATGATTTCCGAATTAGATTAATTATTATCTTTTTATTTGTTACGCTTTTTTCCTGTTCTATTTTTTTTCTTTTTTTCCTGTTCTGGATTATGAAAAAGAAAGACAAAAGTGATTCGCCATCAGTCTACGTTTCTCGAACTGTTAAATTGTTTTTATTCTGCAAACCAATGGTATTTTCCGAATTGGATTGATTATTATCTTTTTCCCGTTCCGATTATTCGTCGCTATTTCAATTCGCGGTAATAAAACGCAGTTTTTCACGGCGAATCGTCGCCGATTTGCTTCAGCCATGGTACTCGGCTTTTTTTTTTTCTCTCGCGTTTTCCTCTTTTCAATAATCCAACGAACCTCCGTGTCCCGCCTACAGCCTGTTGACGCTAAGTGTACGTGACGTACGTTACGCTAGTTGCGTAACTATAAGCCAAACGCGGTTTGATCTTCACGGGCTTCTGAGGTTGTGTGCTCTCGCCTATCTATCTATTACGCTAACTTATGCGCGACCCAGTCCGGTTTCACATGTATTCCTGGCGTTCTTGGTACGAGTGAACGGAAATTGAATAACACGAATCACCGGACTTATTTGTGAGTCACGCTTGAGTACGTCGATCGATTAATTAAGCCGCCTGCGTGTCGACCGCTGAATAACTTATTGCAATAACTCGCAACTCAACATGTCGAATGACGACGGTTGCGTCCTTTACGTTGCGCAAAGCTTTCGATACGGGATTTTCCCGATATTTTTCTTGAAATTTTTTTTGTCCCGAACCCCAGTTGTTTGTGCGCGATGCACGACATTAGGAAAGTCTCGAGATGACGGCCGGATGAGCACGGAGTATAAGCTCGCGGAGATTTTTTTTTTTTTCTCCCCCTCTTCTTCCGACGAGTGGAAAACCCGCTGGGAGTTACGCGACTAAACAAACAATTTCAGGAAGCGGAGAACGCGCTCGCCCGCGGGGGGAGGAAACAATATCGAACCGAGATAGACGCTGAGCGTGTAAGCTGAAGTGTCGTAAAACACGGTGGGCTCGTGTAAACGAGACCTCCCGTTTTGTCGACATTTTTGTTTTCCTTCTCAACGTTCGAACAACACATTGTCGCTATTACTCGCGAAACATTGTGAAATATTGATAAGCATTTTTTTTTTTTCAATCTAAAAAATTGTTCACATGAAAAACAGAAAACAATTGCGAATTAAGGCTCGAGGGGGCTTTTCCGAATTTAGTAAGATGCTCGGAGATCTCGTTGTAATTCGAAGATCCTTTTTGTTACCGCAATGAATGGCATTGTTCCCTCTACCTTCGCGGCGGTTTCTCGGATTTCAGTTCCTATCTGTGGTATTATTATTATCATTATTGTTGCAGATATTATTATTTGGTGTATTATTATTATGATTCGGGGTTTTATGATTAATATTGTACGTATTATTATTATTCGTGGTATTATTATTGTCGGAGTTTAATACGGACAAAAGCGCGGGAAATTAACGCTTATCGAGGTTGAACACAAAACCGTCGCTACTTTATACGCATAATAGAATCGCGGTCAACGCTCACATAACAGCTCTCGGCACTGATACCGTTATCGCGAACTAACCAGGCTCCCCCCCCCCCCCCCTCCCCCTCCACTTGTCGCGACTGACACCTCGCTGGGTTTTATCCACCGCCATTATAATACGAAAGTACGCGAGTGACAAAACTATTTTCAACCCGATTCCGCTTTCAATTCGTCGTCAACACCGCACTCGTCGTTAACCCCTCATTATGCAATTGGTACACTAGCCGCGAGCTCGTGATAATTTCTGGTCACTTCTTTTTTTTTTTTTTTGCGACTTCATTACGTGTCAGAAAAAAAATAGCTCGCGAATGCCGCGAAAAAAACACGACGCGCATGCGCATCGCCGATTTCCTGCAACTATCTCGTTTCAATAGACATGTAACAGATGAGGAAAAAAAATGTGCCGTCTATTGACACCTGCAAACGACGGTGACATTTCGTCCGTTATATCGATTTTTTTTTTTTTTTTTTTGCATCTTTATCGCTATGGACACGCGGGCTTCATGTATGCGCCACTTTCAGACCATTTCGAACAAACGACCTCCGAACTTTGTACTATAGCATATTTTTCGATCTTTCCTATTAAAAAAATATATACTTATATTCAAAAACACAATTGTTCACTGTAAAAAAAATTATAAATTGATGTAGCGTACTGGAAGTTTTTATGCCAAAACTTGTACATTAAATTTTATGTAGAATTGTGATGAAAAATTAATATACTTTTTCATTGAAATTAAAGTAAATTATTAAAAAATAAAGTATTCCCAATGTTTTTAGTACACTGAACATCAATGTTTCATCACAATCGTACATAAAATTTAATATACCATTTTTTGCATAAAAAAGTAAAAGTTCAAATCAAACCCAAAACATTAAAAAACGTGTCTTTGTTCAAACCCAAGTTGGATATCTCGAGTTTCCGAATGCTAAAAAAAAAAAACTCCGATTTGAATTTCTTACGGTTTACGACAAAGCTTTTCGAGCAATACAGAATTGCTTTCAATACGCGATACGAAAAACAATGTGGTTCTGTCTGTCTTGCGACTCGCCCAAATCTCATTCGGTCAAGCGTAAAACAATACGTTTGATTTTTTTTTTGCCCGTAATTAATTCTCGAGCGTCATGTCGTGTCTGCGAACTTCGTAACAGGCAACTGTGTGGAAACAGCAGAGACAGGGAAAGAGGTGCGAGTGGCGGGCCACGTGTTTTATCCGAGAAGACACCACACGAGTATTGCGCAACGCCTCGGAACACGTGCGCCTGCACACGACGACCGAGCTTACCCGCGCTCCCGCAAGAGTTATGTCCGTAGCCGGGAGAGTATCCACCCGACTCCATCGTAGAAATTCGAGATCACGAGCTCCCCAATAGCCGAGAGACAACTGCTAAACGCGCCGGTCGAGTAATATCACGAGGCTGTTGCATGCTCTATAAATCCTGTTTTTTTTTTCTGTTACACACTCTGTGTACACACATTACAGCATGTCGATATCGTAATCTTTTCTAGACAGACCTCGCGCGTTATTAAATACTACGAATCTCACTATGTAAATAACAATATTTCGATAAGATTTTTCGACTCGCGCAATAGACTATTCGATCTCAGTGGGTCGTGAAATAACAGTAGAGAATTACTATTCGTATCGAGAATACTTTTGATCCACAAGTCTGTCATCGATGTCTATTTTTTTCTCTATTAGCGAAAAACAAGTAAAAAAAAATATGTCCTCATCTAAATTTTTTTGTTGTTGGAAATATAGTTTGTCTTTGACTTTTGTGTTTGCTAATTAGCGATCAATCGGACGGCAAATAACGCGCGTGATTTTATTCGAGAAATCGGAAGAACGTAAGAAACAGAGAAGCGTTGGGATTCCATCGAACGAACAAAAATTAATTTCCTCGGAAAAACAGTGCGTAGTTAGGTTAGCTTGGCTCTGCTGTAGCGGGTAGAATCGTTAGCCAGATATCTCTTTCTCCCGAGGCTGCTGATGATGCAGTTTTTTTTATGTTAAAATGCGCAGTTGTCGAGAGCTCGTTTCTCTAACGAAAAACACGTGGCTCCGTGGTTAACCCGAGGCGTCCTGCCGCGACGATAAAATAACAAACAAAAAAACAATATTATTTCCATCGAAGGCTTGCGTCGCACGCGCGAACGAGTTATCAGTGTTACGCGATAATGCCAAATTAGCGAAACTGCGACGAGAGGACAGGAAAAACTTGGAGAGAAAAAATATATGTAGAAAGGGAAAACTTGTGACGCGTCATTGGCGACATCGTCACAGCGTTGACCGAACGTTCCAAGTGCATTCAAGAACAACGACGACGAGGGTTTCCGCGTGCGTCACACGACGGCAAGCCCGCCGGGAGCTTTACTTGTACCGTTTGGTCGCGTCGCGTGGCGTCGAGAGACCCTCCTTCGCCGCTCGGCCGCCAGTGGTCGCTGTCGTCGCGGCGGAGAGAAATAGCAGCGAGGCCGCACACGTTGGAGTTCGAGCCAAACCAGCGGAATATCGATTAAGCGGTTGCTCTCGTATTGTCCTCATCGATTCAATAATATAAACACGCAATCGGCTTCGTCCGTGAGATAGGTCCAGCCTTCGTATTAAATTTATCTCGCGGCGGCAATTCATTCAAGTATAAAATCGCGAAATATCTACACGTATATATATGTATAATGCATGTATACTAGGATGTGTATAAAAGAGGACAAAGACAAAACGGCGCGTCATCGGTAGCCTCGGACAACAGTCGCATCTCGAAAAAGAAAAAAAAAACTAAAGCGTTAAAGCGCAACGAAGATGAGAAGAAAGAATATTGTTCAATGGAAAAAAAAAAGAAAATTCATATCGGATTAATCATCCTCCGACTGTTGTGCACGATAACGATAACCCGGCGATAGCGATGCTTTGTGACGCATAAACGTGAATCGTCATTGCGAGCGATTGGAGGCCTGACGAGAGCGAATTATGCCAATTTGCTGATTCGTCCGATTAATGCGTCATCGCGATCTGAGAAATAGGTACGCGTGGAAAAAATTATCCTTCGAGATCCATCTAGGCTATTTTCATATTCTTCTCATCGGAGTTGTGAAACTTAATAATCTCTGGTGTGATTAGTGTGTCCTGGATGTTATCTCAGTCGTCATTTTTTGCAAATAGCTTTAATTTTCCATTACTTTTATTCGCGCCTCATTCAGAACCCCAAAACGCAATAATTTTTCGTACTTTTCGTCGTGTGTCTTATGTATTCATTTATCGGTAGCGCTGAAACCTGCAATCACGCCATGACGACGAAACTGCGAGGTTGGTGGTAATATATTAGAACAAAAAAAGTGTTCTCGAACTGGACCAATCTCCGCCCTTTTTCATGTCTCGCAAGATCTCTTGGCACACGTAGTATAGTCATCGTATAATTATTATGTGTAAAGTACTCAACCCGAGCTACTCGAGCGTGCGCGATATAAATGTATATTTATATATACATAATATATATTTAGTATATACATACATGTATATGTGCGTGTGTACATGTACTATACAATATTTCTTCGTAGCGTGTAATCTCGACAGAAGCGTGCTCGCCGTGAGCGTAATACAGCGATAGCTAAATATGACTCACCGGGAACTAGGCGAACCTCTCGGTCAAGCGGCAAGAGCCTGCCCGAGACAAGAGCGGGTGCCGCAACCCATACTTCTCCGCTCGGCTACGGCATGCATATAGTATAGCGTAGCCGAAGCGTTAAATTCCGCGAAGCGGCGGCGAGCCCGAGCGGTCGGTCACCTTTGTAAGAAAACCGTCCGTTACATCGAATTAGAATACCCGGTAAAATGATGCGAGCAGCGAAACTCGCAATTGTCAGCGCCAAATTATTCACGACTTCCGGACTATCGAAATTTTGCCGGTCGGATCGTGCAATCGGATGAAATCCTCGCGATGACGAAGAATTTCGAGGTAAACGATAAAAAAAAAATTGTCTTCACAGAAATTTGCACACCGATCGGCAACGGTTGCGTGTGTAATTCGTTAATTGCGTTGCTTTCGTAAAACGAACTCGCCGGCCGCAGTTCCACGACAGTTTCCACATGGACACGCGTTGAAACTTAAGAGCAGTTGCACGGAAGTTACAGATGGCGCCACTGGACGTATCCATCCGCCGAAACGTCGTCAACAAGAGTGTTGGCGTGCGACGCAAGGACGAGCATATATTTACGTGCTAAACGCTGAATCGAGTTTCGAGAAAAATCCGAGTGTAGTTAGTGGGAAAACTCGTCGCTAGCAGAGCGTCCTCTCGCACGTGTACGAGCCTCAACGACGACGACGAGCTGCTGTTTCTCGGAAAAAGCTATCGGATCGCGTCGATGATTTAGACGATTTCGAGTGTACCGAAAAACTCGTCGACTAAAGGACGACACTATATGACATATCGGGGCAGTTTTTTTTTCTTATTAAAAGTTATGATTAGTTTTAATTAACGAACGAGGGAGGCCGAGGGGTGACTATGTGGAAGCCACGTGAGTCGTGGTGCTCGGGCTGACGACGATGAGCACGAGGCACGTTTCGCTGGACGCAAGCCCGTGATCGAAGCTACCCCCCCCCCCCCCCCCCCCCCTCCCTCCCCCCACCAAGCCGTTCGCTATATTTGAAACTCGTTACCGGGCCGGTTTACCCTGAACGTATGTACGCTAAGACTACACCGATAACATTGTCAAGTCTTGTCGGAATGGTTTTCGTTGTATCAAGAATTAGCAGCTGTTAGACATACTTTGCAACTTAAATTTAAAAGAAATCCAATTTTATCACCATCGAGTCTTCGGTATCTTAAATCTTGCCTGGCAAGTTCGAGAACGTGTTGAAGCTCTTCGTAAAAAATTGATATTTTTTCGCCCGTAACTGGAAAATGAATACATATCGCGTTTTTATAAATGATAGTTATCGACCTCTTAAAAATGTCCAGATAGAAGTAGAAAGGCGGATTTTTTTTTTTTTTTTTAATTCATCCACCTAAACGGATTGTCTCGCGGAGCTCTTTGTATCTCGGTGCCGAGGGCCTTCCGCGGTGTCTGACATTCACCGCTATAACGCAACATCAGCAGGCAAAGGCAGCACGTGGCGAGCTCGACTGGCCGGCGCTCTCGATACGCAGCCGCGCTTAACGCTCTTCGCACCCACACTAAAGCCACCGGCACACATATATCCGGCGATGTTTAGTAATATACTCGCAAGATCGCTTACGTAACAGCGTCTGTATAGTGCGGTATACATAAGAGCCCGGCAGGGCTCGTGCTCGCTGGCACCGCTGCATTATACAAGTATCCGATATACCTTGGTGTGATGTACGATGACGCAACTCCACTAAACTACTATAAAAGCACGATATCACTTACAGCTTACACGAGTCCCGGTAGTTAGCACTGTGCGGAAAGCCATATCTCATTCCGTTCTCAAAATGTTTCAATAAAACACGCAATCGGCTCGTACGACGCTTAATGCCAAACAGGAATCGGGTTCCAGTAGCTCTTGACAACCCGATGACTCGAAATAACTTAATGACTTTCCTTCTGAATTACATATTAGATTATATATATATAATTATTTTTATTTTATAGTATTATATATCATAATATATTTTCGATATGATGTAAAAACTATATATATATATATAAATTTTGTTTCCGAAAAATCTCATTTCGTTCTCAGAATGTTTTAATGAATATGGCGCGAGATGACTTCAGCCCTTTCTTTCCTAATTACATATTAGATATTATATATATTTATTTTATTGAAATATTATTATTTATTATCAAAAGTTTTTACCTAAACTATATCCGTAAAAATGTCCTTTTCGAAAAATAGACCCGTTGCAAATGAAAATGGTCAGTCGAGACTTTCGAATTAGCTTGAAGAAAAATAACTACCATTGTCATTGCGGAACACGATTGAAAAAATGTTAAATTGCTTATCCATAGTCGATTCAATTTCGGGATTGCGGGACGACGAAAGAATTGTGTTCGACGCGCGGTAAAAGATTCTCGAACTGGTTAAAAAATTGGAACATACGTATATATTAACGAAAACGTATCTCATCTGCACGAGCTATCGCTATTTTCTGTGCGCAACGAGTGATCGAAAACTAACAGAACGGCAGAGGCACAGCGAAAGATCTCTAAGGTCGAGTATCCGAGTCCGACGAACCCGAGCAATCCGAGCGCGAAATTTAATTTTATGCGTACATCGTACAAAAAAAAAGAAGGCAACGATCGTTCGCAAAGTTCGATGAGCTTCCGTGGCCTTGATTGCCGTTATTATCATTGTTATACACGCGGCCTTCCTCAAGGCTCCGCGAAGCTCTTGTGAGAACGGACTATTCGGGTGGCACACCTGAAAATTCTTATGTCTCTCAGCGGCCCGACCACGTAACAACGCTCACGGATTAAAGCCGGCGAGCGCCGCCGTGCAAGACCCCCCCCCCCTCTACCCCCATCGTCTCTCCCGTACTCTCTCGCCTCATTCCCCTCCCACGCAACGGCAAACAACTGAGCCGGCCCGCGACTGCAAGGCCCAAGGCAAAACGCTCTTGTGTAATCGCATAACAACTCTCCGGAGAATGCAACCCGCCAGCACGTGTTCTATCTCCACCGAGGGATTGTTCACGTTCGGTCCGTTGCGTCAGCTCTCGAGCGTGCGCACGGACACCGCGCCGCACGGAAAACTGCGCAGAGACAGATCTACGTAGATGATAAAGATTGCGACGCCCTTTAATTTTTTCCTTTTCTCCTTAATCCTCTATTCTGTTCCATTGTGTTTTGTTTTTTTTTCCTCTCTAATGCTCAACTTCGAGCCGTTTCGCAATTCGTGCCTGGCGACGAGGCGGCTAAGAGGGGGGAATTTTAATCGGGGGCACCGAGGCGATGAAACTAAATATTTCCATCAGCGGGTCCGTCTCGGTTGTGCAATTTTCAATTTTTTAATTATTAATTTATACATATATATATATACATATATATAATTATTAATAGTAATAAAATTAATTAATTTAAAAAGTGCATTCAATCCAATTATTTTATTTATTTATTTATTATGCAAGATTACAAGGAAAGAATAGGCTTTTAAACCTAAACAACCGTATGTCGCGACTATTTACGCTAACAAACTTTCGAAAAATAATGACACACTAACAGTAAGAATATATAAATGTAAATATGATAAAAAGTTATAAAAGTTATATATATTATAAAAAGATACAATATATATATAATTTTGAATTATTGCTCTTACTATTTATTGTATTTAATTGGAGATGAAAAGATGATTCGACTCTGTCGAGGCTCGTCGCTCGATTGTCCGTCGAGTGTCGCGACCGTGGCACGATTTTCGCTGATGGACAAATGCACACACGGCTCGTATTTACAAAGTTACCGGCCGCGAGGTCGTACGTATGAATAAAACTACTATAAACGGCTCTCCCTCCCTGTGTTTCTATTCCTAAGACGCGCGAGATGTTATTTCCTCGTTCCTGATTCCGCGTAATTCGTCGTACGTATACTATGTATGTACTGCGTAAGACACTATCGCGGAGATCTCGAACGTACGCCGCTGTGGCGTTCGCGACCTTCCCGTCGTCGTCTCTCACCCATCGATCACGCTCCACGCGCTCGCTCACCTCCGCTCGACTACGAGCTTGGATTTTCCGTCGCGAGAAAACCCTGATGAAATTCTCCTCTCCGAGACACTTCCGTATTTCCCCGCGGTTTCCACTTCCGTTTATAATAAACACCCGCGAGCGAAGAACATAAATATTTATCCGTCAAGTACGCTCGATTGATTGATTCTTTCTTCGATACTTCCTGTTTCCTCGATTGACGATACACTCGGGGATAAAAAAACACGAGAAACGATCATTCGATCTGAGGGAAAAAATAAAAAATTGAAAAGATCCACAGAGTGACTCTTGTTGAATATAACATTTTTTTTATCCCATGGTCGAATTTTTGAAATCATTTCTTTCGTTCAACTTTACGAAACGGCCGAACATAGTTCTAAAAACTAAATGGATTTTTTCAAATTAATAATATTAAATATTATGTATCGTGCCATGTATTGCAATTGAAAAGATCCACCAAGTGACTCTCTTACGGAATAAATAATTATTCAACCTACGATCGAATTTTCTAATAATTTCTATCGTTAAACTTTACGAACCGGTCGTGCATGTCGTGAAAACTGAACTATAAAAAGATGATTTATTTATTACTAAGATTAAATACTATATACTGTGCCAAGTACTGTAATTGAAAAGATCCACAGAGTGACTTTCTTACGGAATAAATAATTATTCAACCCATGATCGAATTTTCCAATAATTTCTATCGTTCAACTTTACGAACCGGTCGTGCACGTCGTCAAAACTGAACTATAAAAAAAAAGATTGATTTATTACTAAAATTAAATATTATGTACTGTGCCAAGTACTCTAATCGAAAAGATCCACAGAGTGACTCTCTTACGGAATAAATAATTATTCAACCCATGATCGAATTTTCCAATAATTTCGATCGTTCAACTTTACGAACCGGTCGTGCACGTCGTCAAAACTGAACTATAAAAAAAAAGATTGATTTATTACTAAAATTAAATATTATGTACTGTGCCAAGTACTCTAATCGAAAAGATCCACAGAGTGACTCTCTTACTTAATAAATAATTATTCAACCCATGATCGAATTTTCCAATAATTTCTATCGTTCAACTTCATGAACCGGTCGCGCATGTCGTCAAAACCGAATTATAAAAAAAAAAAAAATGATTTATTTATTCCTAAGATTAAATACTATCTACCGTATCTCAGCGATAAAAACCTTTGATCAATTGATCAAATTTTTCATAGAATTAAAAAATTTTTGTTGCAGATGTTCTAAGAAGACGAATTATGGTGGCAGAGTTTGTCGCCCGTCAGAGTGGATCGCCCATCAACGGTGAAACGGCCTGTTTGAACAGCAACATGCCGGCGAGCCACACGATGGCCCACGCCGGTCACGGGGGTGGCAACCACGGTGGTCACAATGGTCACGACGCCCACGGGCCGATGCCTCCCCTGACTCATCCGTCGCACCACGGTCCTCCGCCCTCGCAGCACCAGCAGCACCAACAGCAGCAGCAGCAGCAGCAACAACAGCAGCAGCAACAGCAGCAGCAGCAACAGCACCAACAGCATCAGCAGCATCAAGATCAGCAGCAACAGGCCCAGCATCATCATCACGACAGTCAAGGCTCCCATCCGGACAATTATTCCCAAAACTTCGACATAAGAAAGGAGCTCTTCTCGCAGCGCAAGCAGCGCGAGTTCATCCCCGACAACAAGAAGGACGACAGTTACTGGGACAGGCGCAGAAGGAACAACGAGGCCGCGAAGCGTTCGCGGGAGAAGCGAAGGTTCAACGACATGGTCCTGGAACAGCGGGTAATGGAGCTGAGCAAGGAGAACCACATACTGAAGGCCCAGCTCGACGCCATAAGGGAGAAGTTCGGTATATGCGGCGAGTCGGTGATAAGCACGGAGCACGTGCTCGCCGCGCTGCCAGCAGAGCCGCCGATAAGCGTGAAGAGGGCAAAATTACCGGCGTCAGCGGCGTTGATTTACGCGAGATCGCCGAGTCCGGTTCACACATCGGTGATACACCAGCCGGTCAGCGGGGCGAGATCACCGAGATCACCGGCCCAGCTCTACGTGCCCGAAACTACCGCCTATCCCGAGACCGAGAGCTTTCAGTATCCTTATCCACATCCGGCGATGCACTTCGACACGACGAGCGCGCTTAATCTCTCCCGCGGCCGGAGGCCTCAGTCGCCCTTCGAACTCTCCTCCGGCAGCGGCGACGAGAGCATGCAAGTCATAACCTCCCAGAACAACACCTCGAACAATTGTTTGCCACACAAACTGAGGCACAAGTCGAGGATCGGCGACAAGGACGCGGCCAGCGCGCTCCTCGCGCTTCAGGGCATAAAGCAGGAACCCGGACCGAGAGCGTCGCCACCCTGGGACAACGAGGGCTCCAGCGACGAGAGAGACTCCGGCATATCGCTCGGAACCGAATGGACCGGACCCAGCGTACAGCCCGTTCCCGAGACCGAGAGGGAAGTCAAGTCACGACTCGATCGTCTCGCATGCGAAGTCGCCTCCCTGCAAAACATCCTTCGGCTCGGCAAACCCGGCGACACCCACGTACCGCCGCAGATATTGCCCGGACCCGTCACAACCTCCTCCATCGGTGGCAGTCACGGATAACTGAAGACGAGCGGCATTCACGTCGCCTCCTGACTCACCTGACTCCTCTCTCCGTCTTCGTTACGATCGCGCCCCGCCCGGCATACTCGTAGGCCGACGAAACTCGACATTTTTTTTTTTTTTTTCTTCGTTCTCTTCATCGTCGTAATTATTGTGCGGGCGCAAAAAGAACAAAAAGGAAAGATCCGTGGGCGGGAACGAGAGTACAGAGACGGGGAGTGTGCGCATAATTATCCAGTCGCGGTGACTACCACGAAAAACCGCCCTCGTGAACATAGTAGCTTTTAGTACGACGCCTAAATTTTAAGTAAATTATGATTTAATTATTAGATTATTTCACTCGTTGTTATTATTATTATTATTACTATTATTAATATTATTAATGTGTATTATTGTATTATATTATTGCTATCGTGTTACGCGAATTGTTGTTCGAACGATGTTGACAACGCTGTTATTGCAACGAGAACGGTAGAAACAGCGGCGTTCAACTAGTTGAATATTTAAAACTTGATCGCGCAACCGGCTATCTCATCACCGCCAGATTATCCCTTAAGCGATTAATCACACTATTATCCAGCATTATCATCTGTAAATCTAGTGCGATAATATCTAGTGCTCCTCGCTTATTTGTTTTTTTTTTTTATTTTGTTATTATTTTCTATCGTTTTTCCTTTCGTCAAACTTGCTAATCGTGAAGTAATGATTTTAAAATCGAAATCGATAATTGATTTTTCTTCTCGCGTATTTAGAGCATTGTAAATATTGGATTTAAAAAAAAAAAACAAAAAACAAAGAAAGCTTATGTGTGCCGTGTGTTAAAAAAAAAATTCAAAGTGCAAAAAATTTAAACGTGAAAGTATTGAAGAAAAAAAAGCCTATAGGTGTATGTTGATATTTTTAGTGTACACTATCGCGAGAACATCTACGTAGTCTCTATCCAATATGTAATAACACACATTGCACACATAAATTCATCGTATATATATATACATACACACACACAAAAACAAATACACATATATAAGATATATTTTTCAAATTAATGTATTTTTCCAATATCGTGATTTAAGAACGATAGGGCGCTAATGTTTTACCGCACATGCTGTACGCAGAAGGGTTTTTCTTTTCGAAGTTGCGACGATCGAAATTCATCGAGCGGAAATATGTGGGTGTGTGTGAGAGAGAGAGAGAGAGCGTGTGTGATGGAGAGAGAGAGAGCGACACACGCAAAATCGTCCGAAAAGTTGTGCGCATTAAGTGTATTATTAGTAAAAGGGAATTTTTTTTTCGTGAAAGGATAATTTGGCTGCGTTATAAAATTCTATTTAAACTCAAAGCGACGTACCAATACGTTCGATGTACTGTTCAATTAATTGTCTATCAATGAGAAAGAAAAACAAAAAAATATATCCTGTCACGACTTAATTTTCCCGTACGGCCAATGATATTTATACATATAGCGAGTTGGTGTTGTTGGCCGATCGTTATGTATTATATAAACTACGTGATACGGCACGAAGCGCCGTTTATGAAGTGGGAAGACAGAGTCCACGTTAATTGTAAAAAAAGAAGAAAAAAAAACGCAAATAAGTAACATGCCAATCAGCGACAGCGATTAATAATTTTAAGCGTAATTCTCCCCCTTGAGCCCCCCCCCAAACTATTTATTACATTAATCGAAAAAAATGAAAAGAAAAAACATGGTGATGACGATTATTCGACATGTGTATTATAGCTTTGGTACTATTTATGTGGTGTTTACGAATATAACTATTCAAACAAACGAGAAAGAATTTAAAAACGTGATCCATGTTGAAAAAAAAAAAAAAAATGATACTATCGTGAATAGTATCGTGATAAGATTTTGTGAGATCATTTTCTTTTCCACGAAAAGATCTCGCAGCCCTATTAAACCCGACACAAGACTGTTTATTACTATTGGTGTTACGTGTGGAAGTTAAACGCGCCGAGCTTTTTACTTCCTCGTTGGTTTTTTTTTTTTTTTTTTATATCGATGATCACTCGAGAATGCTGAGATGCAGATACACTCGCGACTCGTCGCGATTCTTCGTAAGAGTCGAAAAATATTGTATAAACAAAAAAGAACAACTTACGAATAATATGATACATGACTGGTGAATAAATGTGCCCAGCAAAGAGATCGCATTATATTTTCTTTGAAATTTTATATCTTTCGATGGATTTCATTTTTTTTTTCGAGCATAGACCGACGTATCCTTTCCCTCTATCACAATTACGAATTTATCGATTGCGCAGTGCGTCTAAATAATTTTATGTTTCTTCGTCGATGCGAGGTTTTCTCGACTGTGCGAGCGAAATTTAAGATAAAACATTACCGCGAGTGCCTTAAATAAAGTCGGCTGCGATGCAGAGACAATTAACTGCGATTATAAATATACAACGGTAGGTTCTAGTCGCCGAGGGCTCGAATCGTATCGATAACGCGATTATCTCATTATATTCAGCACTGAGTGTAAACGATCACAAACACGCTCCTCGATCACATGTACATATATATATATATATATATAAAATGAAAAAGAAAATACGCTGAGCATATTGTACCCATACCAAAAAATTCGTATCCTCCGGGTACCGGGGAGCATACGGTCTCGAGAGCGAACAGAAGAACGAAAATATCGGACCGACAAAGAATCGTAAGACGATGCGAAATAATGTGTTTTTATTTGTCAAACTCGAATACAGTTCCTAATATATAAAACGAATGACGAATTGCGCGAAGGCGGTTGACTCGATATCTTTCTCCGGTTGCTCGATGTGCCGAACGAATTTGTGCGTATTTAGCTTCTAAGTACATATCAAACCAGCGTGTAGTTGTAATTGTACTATATCGGTATTGAAATAATAAATTTTCAATGTTTTTTGACAGTATATCGCAACAATGCTTTTATTTCAACATTCTCATTTCTCTTCCACAGCGTCGACTTGGTGATATACATAATCGTAGAATTTCATTACGTACACGATCGTTCGAAAACGGTTCGATCGAAGGTCGTATAGCTTTTTTTTTGTCATTGTAAAATATAAAAATTATGTTGTAGACATTGATTAAAAAAAAAAAGATTGATTGCTTCTGCGTATAATGCCCGTACTGCGATTGCATAGAATTAACAGTACACGGAGAGTAAATAATTAAATCTCGATGATAATTTTCAAAAAAATCTTGAATCCGTGAATTATTAAACAATTATCGTGTTACATGATTTCCAAGTATGAAGAATGAGGAGAATTATTGCTATGCTCTCCAAGTGTCACAGAATTCACGACCTGCGCAAAACTGTTGGATAATATTAGGCGAAGTGTGTCGCGATCCCCGCGAACGAGTCTCAATGTTTGTCAGTCGATTCGATAATTACGTTCACTTGCGTTTCTTGCATTTGGTTCTGCCGCGACGACGGCGCGAGGCGTTCGGTCGTGCGTCCGTTTTCTTCGAAGACCTGAAAATTCGCAAAGTCGTCGAAGAATTAAGAAATCGCTGTGATCGATCGAAAAAAAAGAAAATGAGTCGATTATAGAATTGACACTGACCTGTGCACTCTGTTGACGGTTACCGAAGTCGTATGTTTTTTCAGGGTCAAGTGCTGCTGCACAAGCTCAGCCAGTTTTCCCTGTTGCGCCAACATCGAGAGAAAAGTGCAAATAAATTCGTCGTAATTGTGGGTTCTTCTGCAGTCATCGATCTGGAAAGAAAAACGATGGATGTTAATATTTCGCCCAGCAAGTCTGCAAGTCTGCAAGTCTGCAAGTTGCAAGTTGCAAGTCTCCAAGTCTGTAGCCGACTTTACAAAAACATTTGTTCCTCTTCGCTCGCTCACTACATCAATCATTTTAATAGTAGACAATTCGATTGCTTGGCGTCAAATCACAGCGACGTCGACCTACTTTGTATTTGTTTCTCTTGTCGTTCTCATCTTTGAGGCTCGTTTCGCATATGTTTATCTCGTGCTCGAGATTTTTCAGAAGCGCGAGAAGATCCTTCGGTGCGAAAGTATGCGGCTCGAACAGTTCCGGATACTTGGAGCATAATTTTGGATCGATCTTCTCGACCTTCTTCTCCTCGGTAACGGTGTCACCGTTGCTCGTCTTCACTCTGGCGTGCGGTATCCTCACCTCGCCGGACAGACAAACCTTTTTGTGCAAATGACCGCTGTCGGAGACGAGCCTCTTGCCATTTATGTTTATGTTGCCCAACGATCGACCTGATGGAAAAAATATTTCATGTACAATGTGTTTAAGTACTTGCGAATTAATAAACTCTTAAATTTTACTCACTCAAACCCGCCTCGTGCTTTTCGTCCCCGGCCACTCGTATGACGACGAATTTTTTGAAGTCTTTCGTCGATGTGGGACTGCTCTGGCCGGAGTTCCATCCCCAAGCTGCGAACAAAAATTCAATAAAAAAGTAAATCCATTTGTAATAATTCTTCGGAGAGTTTACAAAAATTTGTATCGATAGTCGATCAACTGAGACGTGTGCTGCGACTTTGTCTGGAATGACCTGGAAGCAAATTTTCACTTGGCTACTAGAAATCTCTCCTCTGAAGATCGAGGTGGCTGTTCTCCAGCAACTTGACATAACTGTGACGCCAAAGTGCTAACGAAGCTGTGCGAGAGATCGGTAGGGGAATGTGTGAAAGATACATAAACCAAGTTCACGCCACCCCGGAGGTTCAGTAGCCCGAGCAACATCTCCGATAATGCATGTGCAACGAAAATTTTGTATTATTTTTCTGCTCTGTGGGTCGATCGCGTTTATCGGTGCATCGAAATGTCCCGAGCCAAGAAAGCCTCACGTCAGCAGCTGCACGATTTTTTACAATTGTGTAAATCTGCCCGATGGAGGATACGTCTGGGTGCCGGCAAAGTGCGCCGATGGTCTGGTAAATTCATCCAAACTCGACCAACTTTATTTTTATCATTGACAAAACAGCGTTACTAATTTAGTAGCCAGTCAGCGAACAATCGGTGAACCGTACAAGAATAAACTGCTAACTGTTCCCAATTTTGCTTCCTCATAGAGGAAGCGAATTTATGTTCCTTTATTCGCGAAGCTTTCTCTACGAGGAAGCCAAAAATACAGAAAAAATGCATGCTTTCTCATAGAAGAAGTTTCGCGAATAAAGAAACATTATGAGACAGCGATACGAAAATTTGAATTTTCAACTTTTATGAGAAAGCGATACGAAAATTTGAATGTTCAATTTTTATGAGAAAGCGATACGAAAATTTGATTTTTCGACATTTATGAGGAAGCAATATGGAAATAAAAAAAATAAAAATTGCAGGTGTTTCAGCCGTACTTGCGCTTATGCGTTTTACCGGGTGACGCATGGACATGCGACAATTTATCGACTGATTCACCCCCCGTTACGAAGAGCCACGAAAGTCCAGAGGTGATTGACCCCGCACAGACGAGCTACCTCGGAAACACCCAAGAGTCATCGCCGTTCGCTGGTAGCCTGTCGATCGGGCAATCCTATCCAATCGACGGGACCTCGGATCTCGGCAATCTACTCCCCGCAACCCCCTACCCTCTGATCGAGATCGTAGACGGTACTGAAAAAAATAGCAAGGACGACGATAAAAAAGGTACGAAGAACAGCGCGCTTCCACAGGCCATCGAGCACAGTGTAGAAAATTATCTGTATCAATTTTTCAACGAGCAAAAAAAAATCCCCACCAGTAACAATAATGGTATCGTCAACGGAGGGCAGGAAAATAATTTCACATGGCTCAGAGGATTCGTGAAGAAAATGCTGCTTTACGAAAATGTCAGAGTGCCCATCGAGCAGCGAGTATTTTCCGCTGTTGGGCCAATCGCACAATTCGGTAGCGCGACCTGCGAACCTGCCGCGGAGAACGCTCCCGGGAAGAGCGATTATCTACGCAACATTAACAACCATATTTTGAAGTACCTGGTTCAAAGTTACATTCTCGGTAGGAGACAATCTACGCTCGGGAAGACGAAGAAGAACACTAAAAAACCTCCGTCTATGACGACAAGCGGAACAACGGAAGTCAACCAGCTCGGGAATGATGAAATGGATTCAACCACTGTGAGCTCGGGCGAGCGAGAGGCTTCGATAAATTCGATAATCAATGGACTGAAAGACGACAACATCGTCGCTGTGAAGGGCAACTTAGGAGGGAAAGAATACGTGACGATAGAGAAGTACAAGTCACTCTCGACTCAAGTGAACGTCGAGGTGATCGATGTTGTCGTGTGCGCCAAAGGCATACGCCTGCCGAACCGTACCGACTGCACGAAATATTATACGTGCGATCCTGGGACCGCGACGGTCGTGGAATTTTCTTGCTCGTCGAGGACCGCCTTCAATGATTACAATCGCGTTTGCGAAGCTCAGAGGTACAAAGCATGTGCCAAGGAACGCCTGTCCGAGCACAAACTTTCTACTACTCTGCATTCGACTCGGTCTACCCAAGCTCCAGACTTGACCTCGGCTCGTACGGAAGTTCCTGCAAACAGGAATCCTTGTCAGAGTACAGGAAAATTCGTGGACGAAGTGTCGGAAAAACATTACTACGTATGTTACTCGTCGGTTGGAAATTCCGAAAGTATGGAGTCCATAAGAATGACGTGCCCGAAGGATTTGATATTTTGTCAGGGAAAAAGCGTGTGCACTGCTCGAAGCCGGTGTTACGAGTAATACAGCAGGCGGATTAAATTTGATAAAATCGCCATTATAGTCACACTGGCAGTTTTACAATTATTAATATTATTCGTTAATATTGTTCGTTGTTGACCTCAGTTCGAGCGGAAGATCCTGCAAACAGGAATCCTTGTCAGAGTACAGGAAAATTCGTGGACGAATTGTCGGAAAAACATTATTACGTCTAGTTGTCGAATGTGATCAATGAGAATAGTACATTACTACACGCGGGCGAAAAACGTTTTTCTAACGAGTGTGAGTTTGCAGCACGAGCCGAAGGCGAGTGCTGTAATCACACGAGTTAAAAAAAGTGTTTCGCACGAGGGATGTACGAAATTTTTCATCACAAGGTCCGAAAATGGCGGTTTTACGCACGCGAAGCTGGCGGAAAAGTGGCCATTTCCGCACCGAGTGATGAAAAATGTATTTCTTTGATTTGATGCGGCTTCGGAGTATTACTCGTCAGATCGAAATTCTGGAAGTATGGAGTCTATAAGAATGGCGTGCCCGAACGAGTTGATTTTTTGCCAGGGATACAGAATGTCCACCGCTCGAAGCCGTTGCTACGAGTAGTATAGACGGCTGATTAAATTTGATAAAATAGCCATTGCAGTTATACAGACAGTTTTACAATTATTATTATTATTGTGCGTTGTTCGAACTTTTCGCGCTCACCTTGCGTCGGCGAATTGAAAGCCGATCCAATTTCGGACGATGTGTCCGTGCTCGAAGAACTGTGAGCCGGCGATGTTTGGATTCTCAGTGGGGTTGCGTAATCCAGAGCGCACATCACTACCTTTTCCATGTTACTATAAAACGAGAAAATATTGTTCCCAAGAGAGTTACATGCTTAGTTCATTGGAAAATAAATTAATCATTTTTTTTTTCAATCAGTAAAATTGTTTGTTAATTCTGAAAAATCTCTCCCCGAAGACTTTTTTATTCTTAAAGCGCCACACATGAAAATTGCGTCGAAAACGAATTACCTCGCATCAGATTTTCCCATGTTAACGGAATTCTCCTCGTTCTCATTGTTGGTCTCGCTGGATCTTTCGACATTGACGCTCGGCACGTTCAGCGCTCCGTCGACTTCGTGCTTGCAATTGATTTCGTCTTCGGTTTTGTTTCTTCTGTCGTTCATCTTTTCATTTTTCTCGTAATCGACGTTACTCTTATCGATAACGCCTTCCTGATGGCTCAGCTTGACGAGCTGTTGCAGAGCTTCCAGGACAATCTGTCTATTTGTTTTCAGCATAGTGAGCTTGTGCGATATGGCGAGACGTCGATCGGGCACAACGGCCATCAGATTGAATCTAATGTCCTGCAGTTGTTCACCGGTAGCCATGCCTAGGCGATCGGTTATAACGCGTCTAAATTGCTCGGTCCACTCCTCGTGCTCCTTCCAAGGACCGTGATCCATCGGATAAGGTTTCAAGCCGTCCAGCTCAAAGAGCCTACCGTTTATCGGAACGTAACTGACGAAGTGAAAAGCTTCGCCTGTGAATCGTCCCGTCGATACACCGGTGTTTTTGTCCTGGCGTCTCTTCGCCTGCGGCATCGCGTGCGAATTGTGGGCACAGGCCAACTCGGGAGTGTTGCCGATCGCCCAACCTTTGTTCTCCGGACACATACCGGAAGTGTGAACCTTCAGCCGGGAAAGGGTCGTGCCCAGATGAATGCTCGGACAGTTCAGAAGAACCGAAAGTAAGGCGTGGGTCGCGCAACTGTTCGGAACGACCTGGAAAAATTGTGGTAACGAAATCGATAAATAAATCATTGTAAATTTGAAACGAAATATTCGAGAAATTCCGTTTTCGATCACTAAACGGCATTCTTTCTTACAGAAATGTGGTAATTCAGTAAGTTATAAGTAGAAGTTGCTATGATAATAAAAACTATGCAATGAAAAAAAGTTTATACATTTAACAAGCATTTTTTCAAATAAAGCTTCACAATACTTTTTCTTGTTAATTTTACCATTTATTTTTAAGTTTTAATTGGAAATTGCAACGATTATAATAACTGCACCATAAAAAAAGGTTTTTTTACATTTACCAGACATATTTGCAATCAAAAATGCAATTCTTTTTCTTCATAATTTTACAATTTCTGTTTATCGCCTAATTTTATTTATAATTAAAAAGAAAAAAAATTGTAAACTGAACAAGAAACCATTATGGATGTTTACGGACAAAAAATGATTGCTGAATGTGCAAAACTGTATTACTTGTGAACTTGTTTCTTTATTTTATATTCATTTAGTCAATGTAGGGTAAAATAAATGTACCTGTTGCGCAAAGAAAATGTTATTGACAATGTCCTCGTCTTTGACAAAGCTCTCATCCTGCTCGACGATTTTCCTTCGTGACCTGCGTTCCTCTATCCATCGGAAGAGAAATATGAAGCCATAGACAGGCCCTTCGAGAGATTTTTGGAGGTCGTATATCTCCTCCACCTGGACTCCTTTTACTCCGAAGTCTTCCAAAAGGAGAGTGAAGAGCCCTGCGCGCATACAAGGTCCATTAGTGATTGTATTTTTTTTGCATTTATTTAATTTTTTTTACAATAGTACTAGAATAAAAATTCTGAATAATGCCTCGGAAATAAAATTCCGTGAAAATAAAATAAATAATCGAATTCGTTACATAATTTTCAACAATATTGCAGAAACATTGTCTTGACTCGTAATTATTGTTGTTCTTACCTGGATCACTCTCGAGCTCGAGCCAGCCCTCGGTCAGTCGATTTATATCGACAGGCATCGCAGAATAAATAATTATCCTCTCATTTTTTCCGGAGCATCTTTTTTCACAGCTCTTCTGTCACATTCGCGACGCCATTATTATATTATCCCAAAACATCACGTGTCGTATGTGTGCGTGCGCGCAGTAAATAAAATACTGCGTATTGTTGCGACTTGAAGTTTTACGATTGGACGGAAATTTTAAAGCTTTGATGAATGAATGAGTAAATAATATTCTCCGGTTTCCCGTCGTTTTATGGGAATTATCAATTTTTTTTGTTGGTTTTTTAGTGAGGAATTATTAGATTTCGGGTTATGTATACCCGCTCGAATTTATGGTAGAGTATATTGGTATTGGTCGCGTCTGGCTAACTGTTTGACCGACGGTCGAAATGTACTTGTCTCGAGACGCTACCGCAGTCTTTTAATAAGTTCTTAATTTTTAAATTGAAGTCGTATGGCTCACTTTATTCAGCTTTGAGTGGCACGGTAAATATACAAGTAACTGGTAACGTAACCGGTAACTTTACCGGAAGCAATCGAAACTAATGTAATATACTGACAATATTTATAATTCATACAAATATACAAGTTCGATGATCGATAAAAAGATTGAACTAGCGTTAGATCTTATTAGCTTACCACATACGAAGCAGCCGCCTGCCCCGGAGTTAAATAGTAAATTATCATACATATCAGAAGACAATACCAGCGCACTGGCAATATACACGGCCTCGGACTTTTCCCGTCGAGCGACGACTCTACAGGTTCATTCAAAAATGAACATCACATTTTTTTCGTTCATTACAAAGTCAATGTCTTGCGCAATCACAATCACGCATTGAAAGCAGTAGGTGAATTTACAAAATAGCAACGATTAACTTTAAAAATCTTATATTTTGCAACAACTTTTTCGATCTTATTGGAACCCATTTTCATTATTATTATTATTATTATTTACGTATTAATTTTCATAAAATTCGCCGAAAGTAAATTATGGGGGGGCTTTTTTAATTCTACAAATTCTTTATTCACACGGTAACATTTATGTACAAATAAAATGGAAATATTTTTCTTCGTGCGGATAGTATTAAAAATTAACTTAAGCCTCGATTCATTGAAAAATACACCGTCGACAGGCCCTCTCGGTAGCAGCACAACCAGGATAAAAGAGACTAAAACTTATCGATGTACGATATATTGCAAAAAAAGAAGGAAGTAAAGAAACTAAAATGCCCACCTATCAAAGGGCTCTCGGGTGTTGCATACATTCACTATTGCCTATGTTTTTTTTTTCGATTCTGAGAGTAGCACATGCGCGCGGCCGGGGGTTACTGACCCCGTGATCGCATCTACATAATACTTGATTTGATATCGGAGATGTGGATAACGATCCATCTATATCCGGGTAACATAGTGTACAAATTGAAGCAAAGCAAAAAAGAATCCTCGAATCGCGAAGTACCATTCATCTTCCCGAAGGTACGAGAAAAGTTATCCAAATTAGTTAATTATCTTGAGACCTATTCATTCAGGCTTGACATTAAATCGCGCTCTTCTGTACATTATCGCTCGTAAAATTACATCCCGGTATTATTACGAGCCAGCGATTTGTATGTTAAAAAGAAAATTCAACAAAATCCTTTCGTATCTACGAAAGATATTCGTCCGTTTAAGCTGTGGTAAATATCTTGGTGCCCTCGGGCAGGATAACTTCCTCGTCGACGTCGGTGAGCGTGACAGTGAGGGGTAGAATGAGCGGCATAAGTATTTCCTGATGCTGCATCACTTGATGAGCGGTCATCTGATCGGTCGGCCTGGCGATCGTTATAGTTTTTATGCTCTGCGATTTTACGACTTGCATCTGGGTCGTCACGTGATCGTCGGTGATCTGATGTATCCTGATTGGTTGCGGTGCGCTCTGTACGATAGCATTCGCCATTTGGTTTTGATTGCGATTTTGATTCTGCAGTATATTCTGCTTGCACCTCTTGCTGTGAGCGTAGCGACTGCCGTTGTTGTTGAAACGCCGGTCGCAGGTCGGACACGCGTAAGGCCTCTGTCCCGTGTGAATGAAAACGTGCTCCTTCAGGGATTTCAGGCGTCGGAAGTTTTTCGGACAGTACTTGCAGTGATACTTGGCCTCGCCGGTGTGCGAGGTCAAGTGATTGGCAAGGGTGTCGGCTCGGGCGAAGGCCCTCGAGCAGTACTGGCAGCTGTAGGGTCGTTCCTGCGTGTGAGTCCTCATGTGCATCTTGAGATAAGCGTTCGTCGTGAACGGCCTGGCGCAGACCTCGCAAACGTACGGTTTTATGCCGTTGTGAGCTCTGAGATGAGCTATGAGGGTCGTCGATTGCGTGAAGCTCTTCGAGCATATCTCGCACAGGAATCTCTTCGAGCTGTCGGTCTCCTTGGTCTTCTTGAAGGTACGATCGTGCTTCGAGAGATGATTAGCCAGTTGATCCTCCTTTATGAATCTCTTGGTGCAACGGGTGCATTTGTATGGTTTTATCATGTTGTGTTTAGCGACGTGAATCTTGAGATGCTCGCGTCGATAAAATTTCTTCGGGCATATGTCGCACAGGTATTTCTTGCCCTCGTGAACCTGTATGTGCCTGAGGAGTCCCTTCCGCGAGGTGTAACGCTTGTTGCACTCCGTGCACTCGAGACCGACTATGTCGGTTCGACGCTTTCTCGCTACTTTGCCCGATTCGTTTCTGTCGTCGAGGCCCGGCTCGATCTCACGAAGATCCTCCTCGGTGAGTATTCCCTCGTCGACGTGCTTGCCCCGGTGCTCCTTGAGCATCTCGTTGTTCTCGAAGCTGTCCCCGCATATATTACATTTTCTCACCTGATCGGGATTTTTCTCCGAACATTTGTCGTAGTGAGCCTTAAGCTTGTCCTTACGGTAGAATTTAACGTTGCAGATGTCGCACTCGAAGTTCGGCTCCTCGTGGAGCAATTGGTGGCGAAGGAGAGATTTTTTCGTGCTGTATTTCTTCTTGCACGTAGGACACTCGTGATTGTCCATCGGCCAGTCGAGACCGCTCTCGAAGTCCGAATTGTTGTCGTCGTCGTCGTCATCGTCGTCCTCCGTTCTGTCCTCCTGCGCGATACCCGACGCTCTCTCGTATCCCTCCGAAATAATGTTTCTCGTTCCCTTCTCCACCTTCGGCGACAGATCGGACTTGTCGATTTTAACGTGCTGCTGCTCCATGTGCTTCGTCAACGACGCTTTCGAGCTGCACTTACGACCGCAAGTCTCGCACTCGAAATCGGATCTCCGGCGATTCCGGTGCTGAGCCTTTCTCGACGAAGCGGTGGGATGAACTTTCTCGTCGTTTCTCGCCCATCGCACGTTACCCTTGAAGTTTTTAATGTCGACGGCGTCCTCGTCCTCGTCACCGTATTCCTCCAGACCGTCCTCCGTTTTTATCTTGTCGATTATCTTCTGCGCCGCTTTGGCCGCCACGCGCTTCAGTCTCTTGTTCGGATCGTACTCCTGGCCGTGTACCATCGTCTTGTGGCTCGTCGCTATCAAATGGTTGCGCAGCGTTAGCTCGTTTCCGAAGATTTTGCTGCACTCCGTGCACTTGAACGACTTCGATCTCGCGTGCTGCTGCTCCTCGTGACGCTGAAGATAATCCTTCCGGGTGAATTTTTGTTTGCAAATTTTGCACGTGTATATCGTACCCTCGTGGCTCTCCATGTGCCGTGCGAGAGATTTTTTGTGCGAATAGCTCATCGGACAGTTTGGACATTTGAGTTCGGTCTCGGTTAGTTGGGCCGCTTGAACTTGCTCGCACTCCTTCTCGCTCTCGGACACCCCCAAATGCCACTCGTCATCGTCGTTGTCGTCCAGGAGTGCTTCGTCCACGCCTTCGCCCACTTGCTCCTGACTTCCGGTTTCCAGATGGCTCTCGGTAATTTCCGTGCCGTCGAACATAACATTTCCACCGTCATCCGGCGCTTCGGCGTTGAACTCCCTCTCGTAAACTTTGTCCTCGAGATCTTGCTCCGACAGAACTCCCTCCACGACGTGCTCCGAACGATGCCGACGAAGTTTGTCGAGATCGCCGAAATCTTGGTCGCAAGTGCTGCACTTGAAGCTCGTGTTGTGCTCGATCGTGTGCTCGCCGAGCGCTCGTTTCGTGGTGAATTTCTCGTTGCACTTGTCGCAAGAGTAAACCGTCTCGGATCGTCCGGTTTTTCTTCTACGTTTTTTTCTCTCGGGACTCGACTCGTCGTTGATATCGTCGTCGGCGTGCTCCACCCTGCTGCTCGCCTCGGAGGTCCGAGTGTCGTCGTAGCCGGCGAAATCCGACGAATCCTCGTCACCGTTCAGAGTATCATCCTGCGACCCGGAAGCGGCAGCGTCCTTCGACGAATCCTTGTTTCTCTCGTGTTGCTTCAGATGTTTGTTGAAAGATATTACGTAAAGATACTCTTTGCCGCAGTACGGACATTTGCTCGGGCGCTTGCCGGACGAGGAGGAGGAAGTTGAAGGACCAGCCGACGCGACAGCCGCGCTAGGTTTCGTCGGACTCGCGATACGCTTATCGACTTTTTCGCTCTTCTTCAGCGACAAAGTTCGTCTCACCTCCTCGTGCGAGTGCATGTGCTCCTTCAGTATGTCCTTCGACATAAATTGCTTGTCGCACAGGTAACACAGGAATACCTTTTCCGGTTTCTCGGACTGTGTCTTTTTCAACCTGCTGCTGAGATTCAGATTCTCGAAGTAATTCTCCTCGTCCGAGGTTCGGCAGCGTTTCGTCAATTTTCTTTTGCTCCGACGAGTCTCGCCGTGCGCGCTCTCGTGTTTGTCTTCCGTCACCGGCGCGTGCCGATCCTCCTCGATCTTCACGTCGTTCAACGCCTCGGTCTCGTTCGGATCTTCGTCCATGAGCGTCAGGTACTCGGCGGACTCGTGAGCGCCGGAATCGACGCTGTCCTGAGCCAGCTCCTCCTCGTTTCTCGTCAACGTGTAACCCTGTTGCATTATATAATTGTGCTCCTCGATCGTTATTCCCTCGGAGTCGTTCATGCCCTCGGCCTTCACCGATTGTCTGTAAACCTCCGCCATCTCCTCGGAACTCTCCTCGCCGTCGTGAAGATACTCCGCGTGATCTTCGGTCGACTCGAGAATGGCGGCCACGTTCGATTCCTCGACCAATTCCTCGGCCTCTTTTTGCTCCATGGCTGGAAAGATTTTTGAGGGTCAGTTATGGTAACTTTTTTTTTTTGTGTAAAAATCGTAAATTTTTCCGTTGCTGCAATATCCAACTAAATTAAATTCAAGATTCGACCCGTTCCATTTCTTTATAGAGCTTGACATTTTATACTTATTTTTTTTTATCAAAAAATGTAATGTTATATGAGATGCCAATTTATAACTATTAAATTAATTATATGCCTTTTAATAAAAGAAAAAATAATAGTAACAATAGCAACAATGATCAATAAAAATCATACATTTTTTCGATGCTTGAATCTCCGACTAAATTGAAATCAAGGCTCGACCCGTTTCAATTCTTCATGGAAATTTATATATTTTGGTTACTTTTGTGTTAAAAAATTTAATATTATATAAGATGCCGATTTATGGGTATTAGATCAATTATTTAACTATTAATAAAATTAAACAACAATAGTAACCATAGCAACAGTAATAAATAAAAATATTATAATTTTTCTATGGTTACCAGCTTCGGCGGAGCACTGCTCTTCCGCGAGTTTCTGCACTTGCAGCAGAGCCAAGTGGTCCTTGAGAAGCGAAGGTTTATCATCGTCTACGTGCCCAGCGGTCAAGCTATCCACGGTAGCTTGGTAGTGGGCATCGACCTCCAGAGTGTGTACATCCTGGCTTCGTTCTCCGTCGTCCAGATGGACTTCCACTTCGTTGAAGAACAATTCTTCCTTGATATTCAGAGAATCGTATCTCTGCCTCAGCACGTTATCGGCCTGCTCGACTTGCAGCTTAAACTCGTAAGCACTGTCTAATTTGTCCGCGCATTCACAGCACACCTGTCCAGGGAGGCCATCCCCGGGTAGCATCTAAAAAAATGAAATGAAAAAAAAAAAAAAAAAAAAAATTTAATGTTTTATATATTTGTCGTTTCAATTTTTTTTTCGGAGTCACAGCGAATTTCGCATGAATATCTTATCGACAAAGTATCGAACGAAATTAACCTCGAAGGAACTAACCTTCACACTGGCGAAGCTCATAGCCTTCGTCGAGAGGGAAACAACATCGTTCTCGACGAAAAGATCCCTCATCAACAAATTGCCGAGTAAACAAACGCGGCATACCTCCGGCACTGTCGTCTCAATGGCCTCGTCGTTCTGAGCATCGTCGGCCGTATCAATCTCGACGGCGTCCATGTTTTGTTATGTATGGATACGGGCCTGATCTGGGCGCCTTCGGGCACCTCTCCGGCAGAGCGGTGCTGATTCTCGAACGCCCCGAGAACCGCTGTCGCACCTTTTCCTCGTTTAACGAACTACTCGCCCGACGAGTATAATTTTCTCGGTGGTTTACAATAATTTCGAATATCGTTCGACCGAACAGTGTGCAAAGCTGCGTATGCACTCATCTGCAAACGAGCTCTGCACTGCCTCTCGCACGGAATCGACACCAGACGACCGTCGTGTGTACAGTGTAACTAAAACTGACCGTCACGGGGAGAGACCCCCCCCCCCTCCAGGATATCTCGACAATAATCTGTTTTTCTTTATTTCAACTTCCTCGATCCGACCTCGAATACATAGAACTCTAAACTTCGGTAAGGCTTATTCCCTTCGATCTTTCGATCGCTATATTATACGTTAAATCCGCGATAGACTCGTTTCGAGCGAAGAAAGCTCCCGGCGATTCTCGCGCTCTACCCCCCCCCCCCCCCCCCCCCCCCTTCAGCCCGCGTTCTCTCGTTCGATGTGCCTTCGAATCTAGATTGTGGGAGGGGTGAAGCGGCCAGTGTCACAGGGTGTGTAAACACGCGACGGCCACCAGCGACGTTTTGTTGTTCGGCCTCTCGGCATCGACCAACTGTACGTTCGATTATTTATTTAGTAATTTCTTTTATCAGCGTTACAAATCGTGCACACATATTCTCTCGCATATACGGGTCATTCGTCCCCTACTCCGTCGAGTTTCCCCGGAGAACAGTCGAGAAGTTCTTTTTTTAATACTATAGTTTACACCGCGTTTCGTGCATACGAGCCAAGCTCACACTGTATTGTCGTAGTGCACGCGAGCGAAGTTAACCGAACGCGCGTAGGTGCATCTCTCGCAGCTCCTCCAATTGGTCAGCATCTGGCTACTTGCCTAGAGAGGACAGTAAACGATATAGTGAGTACCGTCCCGAGGACGTGCACATTCAATTTCCACTGCCATCTTGTTTATGTACATTATTAACGAGGCTAAGTGTGCGAAACTCGCTCTCCGGTTTCGTTGTTTTGCAATCGTTTGCATCTGTCCCTCTTGCATTGTCGCTCGTTATTCCGACGCATCGCCGATTCAGCGGAACCTGTCAACGTCGAACCACATGACATTCGCCGACAAGGTCCGCGACTATGCGCAACGATTGTGCCCGACGAATTATTACTTTTGTCATGCCCATATACGCAATTCTTTTTGTTCTCTCTATTCGCCGTGTCGCAGATATGATTGGGCTCTGTCACTCGTGATTTTAGTGTTTCGCCCGGACGTGCCAATGTCCCGAGTTCCGAAGTTATGAAATGCGGACATTTTTGACGGTTCAGCTAAGATCGATTTTTCGTATCTCGCGACTCTGAGATTGTCCTCGGAGAGCGGTCGCGAATGTTACCAAGGATTATCGAGTGATCGTTAACAATTTTGCTTTGGTGATTTCCAGGCGTCCGGGCGAGCCCTGTAGGGTTGAAGAGACTCTGCGGACGGTATGAGTTCCCATCACCATCTCAATCCATCTTCAGGCGAGGTGGAGCACACAAACTTTCTCTCTGAGGACATCGGAGCTCTGTATCTGTTGGACGACTATTCCGACGTCACGCTCGTCGTTTGCGGTCAGAGGTTCAATGCCCATCGGGTGATACTCGCGGCCCGGAGCCAATACTTCAGAGCTCTCCTGTTCGGAGGATTGAAGGAATCTATGCAGGATGAAATTGAACTCAAAGGCACGACTCTACCCGCTTTCAAGGGATTGCTTAAATATATATATACCGGTCATATGTCACTGGCTAATCTACGCGAGGATGTGAGTATAAATTCATTCGAAACATTGCTCAAACATAGTCATTTATCTGTTTACTTATTTATTTGTTTATTTATGGGCCAAGCCCTTTTCCAAAGTAAGTGAAGATAAAATGTACGATTCCGTTGGTACAGTATATTCCAAAATGAAAGAGAAACTATAAATGAACGGCTAATATTAATCATTATATACAATTAATTATTATATTAATAATATTATAATTATTATATAGATAGATATACCTTTATTTCTTAAGGGTTTTTACACTGGCCCCCCCCCCCCCCCCATACATTTTTACCCTTATCTACTTATTTCCTTACACTAATCTCATACCACTTATCTCGTTACTTCTCATATTATCCTTCCCACTTCTTTCTCTTGACCAATTTTTCATACTGTCGAATATAACACAACTCAATCACAGGCTCTCCTTTCAATTTCTCATTAACATGTCCTCTCCTCTCCTGTCCTGTTCTCCAGGCATCGTTCCAAACTTTCCACCATTTCTTTCCTGATCCCTCTCTTAACTTCCTCACACTGACTATCATTATTATATATTATCGACTATCTATTTCTTATCTAAAAAAAAATAAAAAATGATGACCCTTTTATAGGAATGATAGTATTTTTGTCAATTTATTCGTTCGTCTGAATTCTATTCTTTGAAAAAAAAAAAAAAAAACGTTTGTCTGCTGCAATCACCGATGTTCAGCTTGACTTTGGTCCAAAACAAAAAACGAATAATGCATATGTTTGCTTTATCAAGGTAATTTTGGACATATTGGGCCTGGCGCATCAATATGGATTTCAACATCTCGAAGTCGCGATCTCCGACTATCTTCGAGAGATACTGAACATAAAAAACGTCTGTTTGATATTCGACGCAACGAGTCTCTATCAATTGGACCGTCTGACCAAGGTCTGTCAGGAATACATGGATAAGCATGCCCTCGAACTTATACAACACGAGAGCTTTCTGCAATTGAGTCCGAACGCTTTGACGGAACTTGTATCCAGAGACTCGTTCTATGCGCCGGAAATTGATATATTTACGGCGGTCCGGTCGTGGGTCAAAGCCAATTCCGATGTCGACGCAACAAATGTCCTAGGTTTGTTCTCATCTATCAGTGTAATTGTACACACACACACACACGATACAATCATGTATTGTACTGATAATTTTTTTATGCTGTGCACTTTCAACAATCGTAATTGATTCGGCAAATGTCAACCCTTAACTACACAGGTCCGATTTTTGCACCGTACTTGTCCAGGTGAGGTCTGTGAGAGCTCGAATACACAAACGCGATTGCAGTCTTTTAATAACGAATAAATTAACTCGTAAGTAGAGATTTTTATAAATCACGTTTGCTAAACTAAAAAAAATGTGTCATCTAAATGACAAATAATAACTCTCTAATGGATTTTTGTTTAGTTTGCTTAAAAAGTGTATCTAAACAAAAGGGTATATCAACGTTGTGGCGAGATACGCGAGACCTCACCTGTTCGGTTAAGGATTAAAATAATAAAAAAGAATCTGCTTCAAATATTACGATTTTACGTGATTTAAATATCCCAGTACATTGCACAATTAATACGTCATTTATTTTTGATAATATTCATAACAATACTTGTAGCGTTGTAATGGACAATGTTTATTGACAAAATTGTGTACCGCAAACAGGTCAAGTGAGGCTGTGCCTCATAGCAATAACGGATCTGCTGAACGTCGTACGACCCACTGGCCTAGTATCGCCCGAAGCGATTTTGGACGCAATTGCCGTTCGAACACAAACGAGAAATTCGGATCTCATTTATCGCGGTCGTTTGCTCGTCGACGAGAACGTCGCGCATCCGAGATACGGTGCTCAAGTTTTGCAAGGCGAGATGCGAAGTTACCTTCTCGACGGTGATACTCACAATTATGATATGGAGAGAGGGTAAATTTATTGATTTTTTTTTCCACCGATGACTTGTCCTTAGTGAACATGGAATTTTCTATTATTTACCATAATATAATTTCGTCAGGTACACTCGTCATGGCATATCGGATTTGCAAGATCACTGTATACTTATAAAACTGGGAACTCAGAGTATAATAAATCATATCAAGATGTTATTGTGGGATCGCGATGCTCGCGCGTACTGCTACTACTTAGAAGTAAGACGAATTTGAGGCTCTAAAAAACAGTTTATCGAATCGATTCATTTAATTTCTCTTCGTTATCTCGTTAAAGGTTTCCATCGACCAGAAAGACTGGGTGAGGATAATCGACCATGAGAAGTACTTTTGTCGTAGCTGGCAGTATTTGTACTTTGAACCGAGAGTTGCACTCTACGTACGCATCGTTGGTACCGATAACACCGTCAACAGAGTAAGTCCGAGCCGAGCATTATGGCTGCTGACGAATCATTGTAATTTTATACATAACGCGTTTTTTCAAGGTATTTCATGTCGTGAGTTTCGAAGCATATTACACGAACCATTCGGAAAAATTATGCAATGGCTTTGTCGTCCCAACTCAAAACGTTGCCACTATGGAACGAAGTGCCAGCGTCACGGAAGGAGTTTGCAGGTAATATTATGTCGATATTTCGCCTTTCTTTTGGAATAACGAGATATACATTTGATCGCAATTGATACCTAAATAATCTATTAAGGGTTTACGCCACAGTAGATGGATAAATAAGCATGCATATTCGGTGATTTTTTCTCGGTAAATGTTTACTTTATCGATTTTTTTTTTCGGGTGGAAAGAGGATATACCAAAGAACATTTAGACATTTTTCATTGAATTTTATTTTTATTATGTTTTTTTTATTGGTTGACTTAACCAATGGCGTAAACAATGTTTTTTTTGTAACACGTGCATGAAAAGTCCCACTTTTTGTGTCTGTAACGTGTTTCGAAAGTGGCGCTTCCCAGCAGAGGATGCGCGAAAAATGCTGTAGATACGATTTCTACACGCTAGTTTGTTTTTCGCACACTTTTTTCACACGCTAGTTCCTTTTCGCACACTTTTTTCACACTCTAGCTACTTTTGCGCACACTTTTTTAACACTCTAGTTACTTTTCGCGCTGACTTATCTGTCACTGTAGTTATTTTTCCGAACGCACTTTACAGGCACGAAAAGCGGGAATTTTCGTACACTTGTCACAAAAAGTAGTATGCGATACTTGTACGAAAAAGCGGTCTCCCGACGGCGGTTGGGAAGTAGGCAGCACTCGCCTCCTCTCGAGCTACAAACGTCACTCGGCTGAGCCTCGTGCCGTTGTAGCTCTCGATCCCGCGCGTGCAGCCAACTTCATAACCTTCGTCGAAAGACCGCTTTTCCGTACTAGTATCGCAAAGTACTATTGCGGTGTCCGTGATTTCAACTTGGCATTTTAAGTGAAACAAATGTTTTTTTTTTTAATTTTTAACAAATTATACCTAACGAGGTCTTTGACGGGCGAAAATAAAAATTTGCACGATGGTGGCTATTCGAAAAAGTCGGTTTTGACCCATTTTTCAACACCGAATTCATTTTTTTTAAATAAAAAAAAGTAATATGAGGTCGTCAACGACTAAAGAACCTGTTGGGGTATATCGGTACAAATTTTCATCAAAATCCATGAAGCCATTTTTAACATATCATGGAGACCGATCTTGAAAATCACGTTGAATTTCGACATAAAAATTTAACACCGTATTTTTGACAAATTATCCGAAAAAAAATCGAAACTTTACTCTTACGTAAGCTTTTGATTCTCCGGATATGCTTTTTTCCCGTCGGTAAATAGATCTCGTAACGCACTTTTAAACGGCGATACCTCGAATTACGACTGGGATAGCGGTTATACGTGTCACCAACTTGGATCTGGCTCTATACTTGTTCAGCTTGGCCAGCCATACATCATAGATTCTATGCGGTACGTTTATTTCTGTAAATTTTTAATGTTCATTTAAATAGCGATTTTATATAATGGTCTTGCCCGTTGCAGTTTGTTGCTTTGGGATTGCGACGATCGATCTTACTCGTACTACGTCGAGGTATCAAAAAATTGCAAGGAGTGGGTCCGCGTTGCCGACAAGACGAGAGAAGCGTGTCGGTCTTGGCAAACCTTGCGATTCCATCCACCGCGGCCGATAATATTCATACGCATCGTTGGTACTCACAATACAGCGAACGAGGTATGTAAAATGAATTTGTTTTCAGGAATTTAGAATCAATACAAGTTTTTTAGCTTCCGCATAGGCAGCTTTGTTTTGGTAAAAAAAAATTCGAGATTTTAATGAAAGCGTGTTCAGAATGTTCTAAAACGCCGAGAAAATCACATTTAGGAAAAATTTCTGGATGGATGGATATATGTGTGTGTGTGTGTGTGCGCGCGCGCGCGCGCGCGTGTGTGTGTGTGTGTGTGTGTGTGTGTGTGTGTGTGTGTGTGTGTGTGTGTGTGTCAGCGTGTGTGTGTGTCAGCCCGGCAAAATTGAACCATCTATAACTCAAGAACAGCTTTATCAATCGGATTGACATTGGGCACGCATGTAAAGCAGTTGGGTGCCTCTGTTTGTTACAATTTACGCAATAATTGAAACATTCGTTCTAATTTTATCAGATTTTCTAATTTTCGAAAAAAGTGTGTTCGTGTTGTAGCATTCGCACATTTTGAGTTATCGGGCTGAAACTTTCTACAGAAGTATACTTGTTAATCTACTTCTACTTGTTAGTCTACGAAAAAATGGATGCTTCAAACGATTTTCGCTATTGAATTTGGTAAGAATAGGTCGACGGTTCTCGGTTTTTGACATTTTCCATTTTTTTCTTCCTTTAAGGTGTTTCATTGCGTACACTTTGAGTGTCCAGCCCGACCGGATCCCGATAACGAGCGCAAATCGCCATTGCGAAAAGGCGAAAGAATGCATGAACTCGACGGCATTCCAACACCTCCACCTCCGGAAACTGCAACGGAGGCAGTCAATATCGATCACGACGATAATCGCTCGAGTCCCGACTCTACAGCATCTGCTGCGATTGCCTAGTTTATACGCACGTAACACTTACCCGTTTAGCCATTTAAAAAAACGTGCACGCAAAGACACGAACACACATTGAACGCATGCGTAATGTGCTAAACTTCCCAGTCACACCAGAAACGAGCGGCAACCTGGTGACGGCCAGAAACATTTGAGACTGACCCGTACAGGTGGAAATCTAGACAAACAACAAAAATTTGTATACGAAATTATTCTTCTATGTTTTGCGAATCTCGAATTCCAGTGTTCCTTGTTCTAATGAATTAATGTGAAGGAAAAAGAACGATAAATTCTCATCGATGTTACGCACGATATTTATTGCTCGAGGAGTTGCTTCGGATCATCAGTATTTCTCATTGTAAGCTTTCGTCGTCGCTTTAACTTTAAATCTGTGTAAGTTGTACTAGAAATTGTATTCAGACGCCGCGACGAAAAACATCTCTTTCCTGTAAATATAGAATAGGATCTTTATTTTTCTAGTCTTCTTTGTTACGATGAAGAAATTACGTTACCGAAATTGTGAAAATTTAATATAAAAAGGAAAATGAATTAAATTAATGTACGAATACTGTTGAGGAAAAGAAAATTAATAAAGAGTTTCATTAATTATCATGTGAATTGATAATCGTCTGGAAATCGTTGTTGGACAAATGAGAAAAGGGAGAATCGAAATAGCTTTAACGGTTAGGGGAAGAAATATTACTAGAAGCTGTAATAGATAGTAGATGTACTAGAAGAAAAGCGAGAGTAAAGCAGCGCACGAAGAGCAGGGTGGGAGATTCTTGGAGACGGGAGGTGTGATTTCGGTTTCAGGATCTTTCGGGATCTGCACGGCTCCTCTTTGTTTGCTCTTAATTACAATAAGACAGAATATATTGAATATATTTACCAGTTCGAAGAGAGTGTAACAAGCTTAAGTTTGTTATAAAAGATAAATACATTTGTTATTTAAATTCTCAGTGAATAAAATCTCAATTGTGAAATTCACTCGAGGAGTGAATTTCAATTCGCCAAATCAGCAGCGAATCACTTCCGGAAGCAGTGGCTCGCGAAGAGCCAATCAACGATACTGGCTCAACTCTACGGGGTGGCGGCGACAAATCAGAACTCGTGGGTTTTGATTTGTAAATCTCAGTTTTTAGGCGGAAGTAACGTCTTACGAGAAAATGTCATTTTCGGTTTGAAAATCTCATTTTTCAAACCGTTTTCGAAGTCACGTCACACTTTTTTTCATTTCAACGAATAAAAACAACCTTAATCGTTTGGTACTAACCAAGAAATGAACATTTTTTAAATCACCCAGTCATTAGATAGAAAATGTTGTAATGAAGGTTCTGTCCAAATTTCAAGTCAATAGGACGAATAGTTTTGAGATACGATATCTGTTTTCAACAGTGAATTAATAAGTCCATTCTTAATTGATATTTGTCGATTTAAAAAACTTAAAGTTCATAACACCTTGTACTAACTGTATGTAAAACTCCGTGATAATATCCGCGTTTAAAAAAAAAAACGAAATTTGACCTGTGTTTTGGACATTATCCTTATACTAGTGTCTTAAGGGCATGTGAAGCACATTCTCAGCGTGTCTCTATCGTTCCGCCGAGAGTGCCACTGATTCTATCTCTCTCGCACTCCATAGTGTTTCACATGCTTTCAGGAGCATGTGCAATATTGCGGTCGGTAATAAAAACGGTAATCAACTTTTCTTACGGATTCTGGAATTCACGATAAAAAAGTCTCAGCGAAAGCCGAGACGACATCCGCTTTCGATGTGAATTTTCTTTTGAGAACCGGTGAGAAAAGTTGATTACAGTTTTCGATACCGATTAAGTCCGGCATGGACGTGGAGGGAGGTGTTTCATAAAGAACATAAGAACATAGGTTTTAAGGGGAAGTGAAATATGGGGGTCGGTAATGAAAACTGTAATGAACTTTTCTCAAGGGTGCTTGCTCATTTCTTTGAGGAAAAAGCAAATTCGAGCCGGATGCGTACGGTAATTTCGCATGTGGCCCGAATTCATTTCTTTCTCGGCAACTGGGTGGCGCTTCTATCAGTCGTTTGATAGTCGATCTTAGCTTGGATGGGTGACCGCCTAACCGTGCACTAACTGACGCATCGGGTGCTAGAGGTCCGGGCAAAGTGTTAAGAAGAAGAAGAAGAGGAACTGATGCATGGGAACCGTTGACCGGGACGTCGAATTCTGAGGATTGGTGTTCCTACTCGAAGTACCCTAACAAGTTGATAGACCGCAAACGGGCCGAAAAACGGACACGTCCGTTGGGGAACAAAAGGGACCGTAAAAAACGACAAAACGGACTGTACATTTTTTGTTGGCATTTGGTCTTTTTTCTGTTGCGGAAACCGAAAACGGACCGAATGTTTTTTTTCATCACTCGGCGCGGATATGGCCAATTTTCCGCCCGCTTCGCGTGCGTAAAACCGCCATTTACGCACCTTGTGATGAAAAATGTCGTACATCCCTCGTGCGAAACACTTTTTCTAACTCGTGTGAATACAGCACTCGCCTTCGGCTCGTGCTGCAAACTCACACGCGTTAGAAAAACGTTTTTCGCCCTCGTGGAGTAATGTACTATTTTCGAAAAATTTGCTTTGGTCCGTTTTCGGTTCCCGCAACCGAAAAAGGACTAATCCAAACGTACGGTCCGTTTTACCATTTTTGTGGTCCGTTTCGTTTCGATCGCCTATGCGTCCGTATGTGATGGTTTTTTACGCATAAAATGATTTTGAATGTCATATTTAAATAATTTAGAAAAATGTTCACAACTTTTCAAAATTTATTTCTATAATATTAACCATAAACATCGGTACTATCAGATGCTTAAAAAATTATTGGTTGCGGAGTAGCGCGATATCTAAGTCTCTAGATGCAATCGACAATATCTATTTACATATTTCTCGGAGCAGTTTGAGTTTAGGCTATGCACAGTCACAGATGATACGCTGTTCTGTCAAACAAAGATATATATAAAAATACATCCAATTATATATAATTAATATATAGGAATATGTAAAATATTTAGATACATGTATTTATATGACGTATATAATATTTAGATACATGTATTTATATGACGTATATAATATATATATCTGAACATATATTAGTTAATATATGGAACATATAATGAGTATATATTAAAAATATAAAATTGTAATATATCCCTTTATATATGACGTATATAAATTATATATCTTTCTATATATTTGACATATACTTCATTTTCATGGGGGCATTGAATGTTGTCCATACTTTAACTCAAATTGGTTCACACAAGTGGGTTGAATATTGGTCCATTCACTTAATATTGACATGTTTGGTCAATATTAAGTAAATGGATCGCCCCATGAATGTTCATTGCACTAGGTCGCAATCTAGTCAACTATCTCGAAATCGACCACATATCGACCGAGAACATACCCATTGAAATGGGTCAACTGCAGTCGAATCAAGATCAAATTTTTGCACAAACCGACAGTCGATTTTCAGTCAACTTTCGATCAGACAGGTCGGCTAGGGTAATAGAGTAATCTTAACAGATCAGACGAACAACCGAACGAAAATACTAGCTCTCGTAATTCTGGTAAGAAGAAACCCCGTGACGGTACGAGTTGGTGGGGGACCTCCGAGCATTGAAACGCCGAGCTCTCGTGAGTTTTCATAACATGGATTCGGGAGTCCATGTTATGAACCCGGGATCTTCATGGATGAAGATACAAATCCATAGTATACATACACGCGATGCTTGCACATAACCATGAGAATACTGCAACGATGGTCCAGCTCGAGCATCACCTTTTCATTGTCCATACACTTCCGTCCTCTCGCTCTTATAATTTACGATGCCAGCCGCGCTCTGACTCCCGCCGCGGCACCTTTCCGCAAAGACGTGCATGTGCACTCTGCCCTTTTTCTGGAAGGCCTATTAACACCTATTTTCCATTTCTCAAAGATCTGCCCATACATTACGTAAACTTATGGCCAGCCGCGCTACTCCGCTTTTCTCAACGTCGACTGATCTTTAAAGAATCTCAGACAGCTGCTTCCAGCATCTTCCACAACACCTGCCTTTTCCAGAACGATCTGACTCCCAAATCCTCTCCCCACTGACTACACTGTCCCACCGTCAAACCTGTAAGAACCATCCGCTTCTAGGCTGGTTAGTGACTGAGTCGCAGAAATTCTGTACGACATCACTCTGCCAGTTTGTGCTTTAATAAACGGTTCGAGCAGTTCACCGAGCAGTAAACCGAGTCTTTCCGTCCTAAACGCGTGTTCTATCGCCGAGTTGGCTACTCGAAATAAAGAAACAAACATTAAATAATCAAGCGCGACGTCACAGTCCTAATTGGACTCGCACATATTGTTTTTGTGTAGTATTCATTAACGAAACGCTTAATGGTACAATGAATACTGTGCAACACTTATGTTCAGTCTCGGATGTATGGCTGAAGTTGGAAGGAATGTTTTACAACAAATTGAACGTCTTCCATTAGCACATCATCGACGACAAATAATTTTCTGACGCAAGCACATCATACTCCGGACTCTTAGCAAAGGGAGTTTATCATTCGACAGGTAGTGTATAAGGACTCCGGCACGACACCGTCATCTTATGGTCGACCCGAAGGTCTCGCGCCCATTAAGAGCAAACCCAACAAAACTATCCACAGTCTGCGTTACCCATCAAGAGTCGTGAGCTTGGACCCTCACCCTTTCTTGAGATCATTGAACAAATGGAACCTACCCGGCAGGGAAGCGAGTCCTTCAGTTTACGCTTCTGTTATAGATTCGAACAAATTGAAACCTCTTGAAGACGCATCCAGCAGGGACCACGGGAAGTCGTCGGCTGCTTTGCCCGGTTTCAGCAGGTTAACCCAGAAAATATCCAGGTTGTTATCGGGGTTCCGAGCTCCTTGTGACTGTCCTGGCGTGTCGCACTCTTCAGTGGACCCCCGTATGTGCAGAGTACAGACTCTTTATCATTCGCCAATGGTTGACATTGTGGCAGGCGTACGGAACTTCTACTAGTGACTTTCTCGTTACATTTGTTGTTGGCATAATTAACTGCTGATCTGCCAGACAGAAGTCCCATATATACCGAGATATTCGATAATTTGGTAACTCGGCAAATCCCAAGCTACGAATAGATCTTTATAGTGAACGCGAGCAAATTTACTGGCACGTCGGCTCCCGTTTGCGTTCCAGGAAACAATGGAAAGTAGGTACGTCATTCATTGTTCTCGCAAAGTTGGCTGCATCCGCGCGGTGAATTGGTTGCAATCATAAACGGATTAAGTTGTGCGAGCCAATCGACTCATTGCGCTTGGTACTGAAGCGGTCTCTGATCAACAAATCTTACGCAAACTTAGCGCTGTGTTGCATAAATAACGAATTGTGTTGCAAAACGAATTCCTCGCTCAGATTATTAAAGGTATATCCGAGGAAAAGGTTATTTCTATTCATTATTTAGATATTTCCATTTCGTTAGAAAAATAACATATAATGGTTATATATGCATTGTACGCACAAGCGTAAAGTAAGACATGCATGTCCTTGCTGCCTGGAATATAAAAATGAACAATAAATATACAACAATCTACATACAATGAATTCATTGTATGCAGATGACAATTTATTAGCCAACACACTATTTTTATGGCGTTTCTACAAAAGAATGATCGTTCTTACCTCCCCGAAAGTTCTCACGCACATGATAAAACGATTCCCAGCTGTTAGTTGGCAAGGTACGCTACAACGCATCGTCATCAATTGTATGAGTTTTTGAGCCTTAGGCGACAGTCTGTACCATTGGCTGTTGTGTCTGCGCAGAAGAAGACTTTTTATGAGGCCCCGCGATTAGTCTTCTCACTGTCTACTCACATATAAAAGTGAAGACCAATGCTGTGATCTATCAGAATTTGAGAAATGTAACACTCTATATAAAAGTGCAATATTCCACTCAATACATAAGGTATGAATCTTATGATTGCTTCGAGATCGCTTGTTTTTAGAAAAATCTGTATTTGCAGGCAATTTATTTGTCAGTTCGGAAGATTATTCATCGTTTGTCGCCACTTTTACCTGAAGCAATATTGCATTTATCATAATCATGCCAATCCCGGCGATAAAAAAGAAACTCCATGTGTGAGTTGCCTCGATGAGATTGGCAAATCTGACAACAGAGGAATTATTAATAACATTGATCAGTTTTACTTGATACATTCTCTAAAGTATCTCACTCTATAGCATCATTGTGTCTGTCGATACATGAAGCTAGATGGAACACATGCCTTTTTTCCACCGCGTATAGACTTTCCCCTTTTTTTACTGATATGTTACGAGTCCCGATTCCATCCAATTTATGTCTGAATGTTTTTTTTATTTCATAATACATGGGCATGCCCATTTAAATGAAGAGTAGTAGAACGGTAATTCAGCGAAATTAGTGAGATGTGTACAACAAGAATATGAACCAAGATGAGAAAATAATAAGACAGAACGGCTGTTTGTAGAAGTAGAAAAGGGAAACAAAAAATTTGTAGTCGGATATATTGTCATAACATCGGAGCTTTTACTGGATGAAGACTTAGACTTCCATAGAGCCATGTTGATGGAAGTAAAATGCTCGGAGGAAATCAGCAAACCCTTTGAAACGGTTGATTTTGATTTAAAAAACGGGGACATGAGAACCCTTGACGAATATCTGAAGCAGATAAACTGGGAAGTGGTACTGGAGGGAGACACGATAAAAGAAAAAGTCGCCGGGTTCTACGATATTCTGTATAGGGGCATGGACACTTTCAGAAGAGGACATCGGTAGGCGATGGGGAAAGAAGGAAGTATCGAGAACTCATGTCGTGTATTGCTCAAAAGAAGGCCGCGCACAAAAAGTACAAGGAGTAGAAACTCGAATCGGATCTGACGGAGTTTAAAACACTACGGGCGATGTGTAAGTTTCTATCAGCATTTGGACATGCGCGATATGTGGAATCTATCGAAAATGACATTCCGACAAACATAAAGGCGTTTTGGGGGTTCGTAAATGGTCGACGAAAGAGAGGGGGCTTCCTTAAAAAATGGTTCTTGACGACACCACATCCAGTACAGGACAGGAGTCCGTGGATTTTTTCATGAATTACTTCGAGTCAGTGTATACCGATTATGGAGATAGTGACGTACATGTTCTGCCAACTGCACGCACGGTCGATCTACAAACGCCAAGCTTACCTATAGGGGTTGTCAGGAAGAGACTCGGCGAGCTTGACGCATCAAAAGGACCAGGTCGGGATGGTATTCCGCCGTCCCTCCTGAAGTCCTGCATGGAGAGCCTTGCAGTACCACTACACGCGATGTTTGATTTGTCACTGAGGTCTGGGACCTTGCCCTCATCGTGGAAGCAGAGCTTCATAACACCAATCCACAAAAGCGGGTCGAAATCAAATGTCCGAAATTATAGGCCGATATCGATTATCAGTGCAATACCAAAATTACTGGACGATTTAGTAACTGGACACTTAGCATCAAACCTCAGAGACTCGTTGATCGAAGAGCAGCACGGGTTCATCGCGGGACGGTCGATAATCACAAATCTATTGAAGTATGAGAGCTATCTAGCAACGGAAATGGAGTCGGGGTACCAGGTGGATTCCATCTACACCGACTTCGCGAAAGCCTTTGACTCGGTCTGTCATGCGACACTCGTCAAGAAACTCTCGGCCATGGGAATTAGTGAAGCCGTTCTAAAGTGGCTATCGGACTACATCAGCAACAGAACCCAGCGAGTTCGCTACAAAAACTTTCGATCTAGGTCAATCCGGGTTACATCGGGAGTTCCCCAAGGATCACATCTCGGACCTCTTCTCTTCCTAATTTTCATAAACGACATTGCCTCGGCGCTGGTGTTCACGCGGTTCGTCCTATTTGCGGATGACTTGAAACTTTATCTGTCAATCAAATCTGAGGAAGACCAGCTGAGAATTCAGGAGGACCTGGACAATTTGTGGGCGTGGTGCAGGAGGAACAGGATGAATCTGAACATCGAAAAATGCAAATGTGTCTCTTTCTCAAGAGGTCGCACTCCTGCTCCCACGTTCTACACGATCGGGGGAAATCCGTTGGAAAAGGTACGGAAGATCAGAGACCTCGGAGTCATCTTCGACCCGAAGTTGAGCTTTGCTGAACACATCGAGACAACATCTAGAAAAGCGCTCCAATCGCTGGGCTTCATAAAAAGGTTCTCGGGGGAGTTCCGTAGAGTAGAGACCTTCAGATCGCTGTACCTAACACTGGTATGTCCGAGTCTCATGTACGCATCTGAGATCTGGAATGCGGTCTTTCTTGTGCAAGCCAAGAAATTAGAACGAGTACAGCATAAATTTCTTCGCATGGCTGCCTTCAAGATGGAAATGCCCCTACGACAGGAAGACCACGACTATGGGTCGGTATCAGGCTTACTGCAAATCTATACAATGATCAGAAGCTCCTGTTCAAAATACTGACGGGCAAAGTGGAATGCCCAACTATGTTGGCCAAGCTTCGAGAGGTCCTGCCAGAGCGCCCAAGAAGAGCGCAAACGGAATTTCGAACGCCAATAATACGCAGCACGCTGACAGAAAGATCGGCCCACCCTAGCAAGTTGACGGACGGCTGCTTTTAGGGAAAAACCTAAAAAACGGACCGAAAAACGGACACGTCCGTTGGGGAACGAAACGGACCACAAAAACGGTAAAACGGACCGTACGTTTGGATTGGTCCTCTTTCGGTTGCGGAAACCGAGGAAGGACCGAACGTTTTTTATTAAAATGTTTGGCTAAGTTTTTTAATTTTTTTGTTGTTTTTCTTTTAATTCTGTTTTTAATGAGAGGACAGAATAAAAATACGATCTTGGTCCTTTTTCGGTTGCGGGAACCAAAAATGGACCAAAGCAAATTTTTCGAAAAAAAAACGTTCGATCCGTTTTCGGTTTCCGCAACAGAAAAAAGACCAAATGCCAACAAAAAATGTACAGTCCGTTTTGTCGTTTTTTCCGGTCCGTTTTGTTCCCCAACGGACGTGTCCGTTTTTCGGTCCGTTTGCGGTCCATCACCTTGCTAGGACATTACCGTCTTACGAGCGTTGCAAATAGACTCGACTTGTCGCGTCTATTTGCTGGTCCAGCAACGGTCTACAATGTGCATCTTGGAGCGAGGGTTCTGAGATACGAATGATCAAAGTGGTTCGAACTATCAACAAAAGTTTACAAAAGAAAAAGAGAAAAATGAATTTATATTTTATATACTACGATGTTATTATGTTACATGTGCCACATGCTTTATATTGGTTCATACCAATATTGTTATTTGAACTGTAAAACTGTATATATGTAAAAGGGTTCGTCCCGTCAAATAAATAAATACATAAAAATAAATAAAGAAAACTAAATAATACAAAATGACATAGTATATAAAAAACAAGCAAATCATGAGTTGCATGTACAAACACAGCAAAGTAAACTCGCAGATTCCGATAGAATATTTGCTTAACTAATTTTAACCTAGTTTGGATTAGTTGTCAGTTAAATTTTCAGTTCGATGTTTCAGTGAAAACTTTATTATGCTAATTTTCATGACAAATTACTCATTGACTCACCCCAATGCCGCGAAAATACTACAGACGTGTTGCACGTAAGTGATTAACATAACATCACTGGCTACTAAGTCGACAAAGCCATATATACGCATACAGAACAATACATGATAATGTAAAAATAATATTTCTGCGCGTCAAGATAATAATAGTCGACAGGATATGGGAATTTTCCGGGTCTGCTACCGTTCTTCAACAAGACGTCGATTATTTTTGGTATGACCGGTTGGTTCATAAAGAGAAAGGAAGTTGAGTAGATCACAGCTGTACATAATAACAATAAGTCTATAGAACATCGGTCAAATTTTGAATGACCGATTGCCGTAGTTGATTTTAACCTGCATACACAATTATGATCTTTTCTCCCTGCTTAGCGTATTCGTGAAGAATGTTAACTTCTCTATCACGAGCCCACACTTTCCAATCCGTACGAATGCGATTTAGCAGCTTTAACGTCTGTACGTATCGAACAGATGTTCGTCAGTTATAGGGATTGATTAATTGGCACTTTTTCGCCATGATTATGATAGTATTGTAATTTATGAAAATATCCCTAGCGGACGCGACCACTGCGACAATCACCATGTTTTCTTGGTGGTTTTCACGACAGTGGTTTTGTGCAAAAATGTCATGGAGTATTTTGTCGGAACGGCTACGCGAACTATCGCCCCACGATATTCGATTTAAATGGTGATTTCCATTGTGGCGACGACGGAACAATGCACCAGACACTTTTTTTTTACGGTGTTTAGCACGTACCGAAAACCGATTTAGTAATATTGGTATGAATTATCAATTCAGGATGCATTTCTATTGTTATACGCCAGTATTATCCTCCTACATCGTTTTAAATTCCTCAGGCTACCATGGTAACTTTCAATGAATGACCGAAATCATTTATCTCGGCCTCACCCAGGTAGCACAAAAAAATTAGTTATCAGAAAGTGATCTAAATGGGTTACATATGTCCGTCCGGATGGTAACTATAAGCTACCCTACGTCCAAAAGTTAACTTTTTGGATGGGAGGTAACTTTCGGATACCGTTTAGACGGACATATGTAACCCATTTAGATCACTTTCTGATAACTAATTTTTTTATGCTACCTGGGCAGAGGCTTGATTGCAACTTTCTACGTTAAAATGCGTAAATTACGACTAAACAGTCATATTACCGGAAATCACCTCGGTCATTTAACCTCTTGCACAGTCCTTAGATGATCCCCTGCCTTCAATAGTAATTTTCGCACAAGTATCGTACCAAATTTTACTTGATCGGGTGTGAAAACAGGGGTTTTGCGCACGCGAGGCGTGCGTAAAACTGCCATTTTCACACCGAGTGTAACAAAATAATTAATTCCCGCGTTCAGTCTTTATTATTCACCTGTTTTACCTGCAAACATATGTAAAAAGGGACATGAAGCCCCTCGGTCGCAAAAACGGAAATTGTCAGTCGCTATCCTCAACTCATCGGAATAAATAGATCTTCATAGTCTAGTAACAACGAGTAAGAAATGTATTCTTTCAAGGATGACCAGTCTATTCCATTCCTCCTCTGGCGGACGCGGTCACATTTTGGCCCAAATGATAGATGGTAGCACAGCGTCAAGGTTCTAGACTAACATGCTTAAGGTTCCGGGTTCGAGCCCAACTTCTAGATCCTTAGGTTTTTCTTTCTCCGAAATGCGTAATATGGTATCCGAATATATTCTAATTTATTCTCATTTATGATAATGAATTATATCAATTTACTGATATAATTCATGGTGATAAATCAAATCAATTTTTTGCAATATTATCAAACCTTTTTTTCGGTACGTAAGCACCGTAAGCTAAGCGCCTTAAAAAAATGGTGTTATATTCTGTCATTTCGGCCGTCGGCATCATAATTTAACACGAGTATCGTCTCTGATAGACAAGCGGCACGAAAAGTAGCAGTTGCCGCAATAATTGCGACATGTGCTGCACATGTCGCAAATATCGCGCCAATATTACTACTTTTCATGGCGCTTGTCTATCTGGGGTGGAGGGGTGGTTTGCGTAATGGTTTCGACAAAATGCTTCGTACATTTTTTTCACAAAACCACCATGGTGTCGTAGGTGGTTCGGTCGGTGACCGAGTCTGGTAGGGATGACGAACCTTCTGGGAGTTCCACACAAAACTAATCAATTTCGTAACACAAACTGCCACAAGAAGGAATGCTATAATGGCCTCCAAAACGATTATCCCGTTGTTGCGATATTTTATGAGACCCAGTGTTTGGGGCACGATTGAACTTGTGATGAGAAAAATTAAAACGGCACGAATTATGCGTCGGGTACGGATGCTTTGATACGGCCATTGTCCAATCAGCGACATCAATGTTTTATTTAATCTGTAGTAACGATGTTGAAACAAGTCCATAGTGACTCTAACTGCTACCGACCCTGGTGTTCGGTCTACTAATGCTATCCCTTGCGGAATACAACCCGCCACGCTTCCTTTCCTTACTTTTTTGCTATATTCTTTTCTCAGAATAAATTTTCATCGAATTACGTCAAAATATCGCACCTCGATAGGTGTTTAAAGTGCCCCAAGTCAAAATTGACTGACAGCGATGCGAGGGTGTACAGTCACCCGTCCTTCACATGCGTCGTTACGTATTCATATCGTTTCCTCGCGAGCCTTACTAAGAATTGCAATATTGTTGAGAACTCGAGCTTATGTCGATGTTTGCTGTAAAAATATTCTTTCATGACAGTCAATTTAAATGAAAGTTACTTTCATCAGTAGCTTGGGATGAGAGGGTTGAAAAACGTGGACATGTTGGATGGTTTTCTTCTGTGTCTGACGCATTCGAACGGAACGTGAGGGAAACGCAAATCGATGGTGTACAGCCAACAACCACAGGAATGAAGTCATTCGAGCAAGGAGAGCATTGGAACCGAAAGAGTTGGCAATCGATACCCATTGCGTCCGTAATATTCAAGTGTGTGGATTATTTTCCTCTTGAGAAGGGGATACGTTATTGTTTTTTTTGTTCACAAATTCATCACTGAAGAGCTTAAAGGTATGACGAACGAGATAAAGCTGTTTCGTGATTATCGCCCAGGTATGATGCGCAGATATCGGGGTAGTACCTTTTTATTAACTTTTTCACCGATCTGTCGACAAAAACCCGATCATTCCTATCGAACAAGGAGCCAAGATCATTTATATTTTGCATACCAATATATATAGACTGCAACCACAATATATGTATGAGTTTAGTAGTATATTAGTGCTCGACTGAATAGGATTTGGAATCTTGACCCCTTCGGCAGAATGATAATATCTGTTAAGGTGATGTGAAATATCGCCGCCGATAAAAACTGTACTGAATGCCGTTTTGAAACCGCAGTCCGCCAACGAAAAAGAAAGTTGTCTTTACCTGGAGAATCGGTAGATGCAGAGAAAGACAATTTTCTTTCTTTTCGGTGGTTTGCGGTCTTAAAACGACATTCGGTACAGTTTTTGTTACGGCGGTGATATTTCACATCAGCTTGAGAGGAGATAAAAGTCACGTGAGTGCGCCGCGGAAGCGAGAGAAATGTGTTATTGGTGCTCTTGATGGAGTGAGAGAAACACCACGTATTGCACATGACGTTAAAGTATGCACCCCGGGCGCTTCCTCCCCCCTACAGCGTGAAACAACTCGCTCTCTCTCGTCCAAGGTTTACGCAGCGGGATTCCACACCGGTTCAAAAAGAAATGAGGAACTCCGGGTTTGTCGTGTAACTATTTAATTTGTAACACACCAATTCGCTCACATGACAATCGCAATTGATTGAACCGATACTAACTAAAGAAAACTAAACGAATGTAATATTCCATTCCGCAGGAATTAAGTTTACTGGTCGCATACGCACGCACGAATGCACGCATGCACGCACACAAATACATCCGGGCGGCATCTAAAAATCGCATTTATCGGCGTTTTAAATTATTTTAAGTACTCTGACACGAAAATCTCGAATGTTTTTTCTCTTTACGAAAACATTGCTTCCTCTATGTATTATTTTGGTATTTTGTTTCCTCATAAGGAAACAAAATATCAAAAAAATAATCCTTCGTTTCGGCACCGCCATATTTTGTTAAATGTATTTATGTATCCAGAAATACTGTTTTGTGCTTGTTCAAAATAAGCAATTTAAATCCAACAACAAGTAAGATTTCACTGAATTATCTGTTCAAGTAAATCAAACGAATGTTCTGTCAAATTAAGATGCATGTAATACTACGACATACTCATTATTCCGTTTTTCTTAATATTCATAACACAAATCGTCCGCGTATTGACTAAACATTTCGTTAATATCAACGAATACGTAGTGGCTTGAACCAATTGATTTATTCCGCTCAATCGAATAGCGAAACAATTTAAACTGAATCATTTTATTCCCCTTGACTGAATGGATTATTGATATAAACGTAATTTATTTTGGGTTTAATGAAAAAAAATTTATATAATCTTGTTCTTGGTTTAGAATGATGAAGAAAATAATAATTTCAAATTAAACACTAATTAGTTGAATCAACTCAAATTTAGTCGATTTATCACAATTTACGTTTAGATTACAGTTACCATGTTAACGTAATTATTTAGCTTTTTCAAATAAACTGCATTGATGGATTGTACTAACATACATTTGAACGAACTGAAGGAACCGAAATTAGTTTGAACGAAACCAAATGAACTTAACTAAATATAGGTAGTTGGTGTCACTAACCCTTTTTGTGAGTGTGGTAGTGTATGAAATCGGCATCAGGGCACTGCTCAAAGGTCGTAGATGTCCATGAATAGTCATATAAAGGTATATACATGGAATGGTACTGGCTGAACGATTGTAGAAAAATGAAAAGTCGACCAACTCTGATATAAACACAACTATTCTGCAATAACCGAGAAGCACCATAGTGCCACAGGGGATAATATTTCCACGTTTCCCTTTATTCAACAGAAGCTGGGTAACACGGAGTATGACAAACAACCACCTTTGTAATGAAGGTTTAGTGCGTTCACGAGGACGCGAAAAACATCAGAACAGCCGATTGAAACCGATGTAACAAGAGCCGAGACTTAAGGTTGTTATGGGGCTAAGTCAAAATGCTACCACTAGCATGACATTTTGCAAGATCATATATTATCCTCTTGCTTATCACCCTATGAAATTTGAGAACGATGCGTTATTTCCGAGAAAAAAGATCGGCAACTTGACATGGTTCGCATGGTTCGCACACTAATTGGTCTACTCTTTTGAAGAATATCCGACCATACTGCCGTATTTAGGGAATATCTCCTAAGAAAATGCCACCAACCATGTCAAAAAATAGTTAGAGGTGAAATAGCCATCGTTTTAACTTTTGACACCTTCTGAATGTCGGTTCATAGCACCATTACTTATTTATTGATTAATGAAAAAGCGAAACTGATCGAAAATCGCGTGCAAGTAAGAATGGGTGAACGAAACATGGTAACGTTGTTTCGCATCTAGTTGCGCTGCATTTCCACTTGTCACCATTATTTTTCCGCTTTTTGCCACTTTCCACTTGAGCACATCGTTTCTTATAATCGGCTTCAGTACACACTTTTTCGTTCGAACGAAAATTCTTTCTATTATGACCGGTATTCATTTTTGGGTACACGATATCGTTGCGAGATTTCATATGCTAAACCGGGCAAGCGTTTAGATTATAAACAGGGGGTGGCAATGCCAACCTTGATATTATCGCGTACCGTCCGACGATGGAAAATTATATCCAGTCAATTAATATGATAAAACAATTACAATCAATTACATAAGATTGTGAAATAGTCATACTCCATGGATGCACAGATGTTTTATGAATGTATATTTATGAAGATGTCTGTAAAAAATCATCCGAAAACGCACATGAAATATTACAATTATTTTGAATTAGATGGTAAACAACAGGAGGTTGGCGCAACGTATCCGCATAGGACACCCTACGTACTTCACCCCCGCAACCCTGTCGAGACGGGCGACCGCAATTTTGCGGTAATTCAACCGAACGAAAACGTCCAAAAAATAACTGCCAAAAACCGCAAATCGACCGAACGCAGCGCTGCGAAGCGGCGCCGCATGCGTCATTTTCACGACGTCTCTGAGGGGTTGTGGTCGTTTTACACATTGCGACCGCAAAATTACCGCTATTATAAGCTTTCGAAAAACGTTCCAGAGTGGGCGTTTTTCTTATTATGACTGTAAGCTTGCAGTTGATAAATCAGTATAAGGAGCATTCTGGTACGGTTGTTTTACTTGTTGCAACCGTAAAAGTGTCGGCAACCGAAGCGTCCTGATAGTTGTTTCACTTATAACAACCGCAAAACAACCGGTCATTAAACCGCTCGAAGAGCTCGAAGAGTTCCCGTTGTAGTACTCATAATGCTGCGGTTATAATGGGTGCAACAACCGGAAAACTCTTCGAAAGGTTGTATAACCGGTTATTTTGCGGTTATAATGACTACAACAACCGGAAAGCTCCTCAAACGGTTGTATTACTGGTTATTTTGCGGTTGTAATAAGTACTGCAACCACACCAGAACGCTCTTCGAATGCTTAAAATACCGTATATTTCTCGACAACAGTTCGCTGCGAACCGACACCAAATCTGGTAAATTAGCAGTTAATAGCGGTTATTTTTTCGCCGATATCAACCGGTTGTTTTTGTGGTCAATTCACAGTCGCCCGTCCCGACAGGGAATCTACGCCTTACACAACCTTACCATACTCTTTTCGGAACTACCGAATATGCAAGCTCCGCGATAGTCACACGAGAGGCTGATAAAATTTCCTGATCGAGACAAAGGGGCCTTTTTCTATACAAAGGCGAGCTGATGTGACTTGGAGGGCTTCGTCTTCATCTATCGGGCGATCGATGAGTATTCTGGATCGAGACCTCGACTTGTGCCGTCATACCTCCACCTACCAAATATTACAAAACATATTGTACTAGACGTATTGACATTTCTGTTCAAATATATATTCAACAAGGATATTTGTAATATTTGTTTGGCAATCCGCATCGCTAGACGTCGCGATGGACAGAGACGTGTTCCTCTACTGCGCCTATATAGCCCAGCGCAAGTTTCGCGTCGTCCTGGACGAGATAAATAACTCGTTTCCGCCGGATTCGCGTCAGTGACTTCTGGTCTTTCAAGAATAGTACACAGGATATGGTACCGTCACCGTAAGCTACCCGGGCTCTATTTGGATAGGAGGATTTAGGTTACCTTCTCGGCGTCACTGTCGAAAAAGAATGATTTTCTAGTGCCGCGCACGGCTTTATATACCCAATCAGCGGTGTTGCATCCGGCCTCACGGCGGCATCGCCACTACGGTATCCCTACTCAGGCAACCCGCTGCGCGCCGCGTGTAGCGCGCGTGTGGGCCAGACCCTCGAATGGTCGCGTCGCTCAAGCCCGGATGTTTCCAGGGTGCCAGAGTACACGTCTCAAACCATGAGCGTACTATTTGAACTCACACTTTTTTTCCAATATTTATCAGCGAAAAGCTTAATGGTACGACGAATATTTCACAACACTATTTTCCAGTCTGGAATATTGCTTAAGTTGGACGCAATGTCTGACAACAAATTGAACGTCTTGCAGTGGCACATCATTGACGACAAATCATTTTCATATATAATATGCACATCATAATATCCAAAATATGCACAGCATATTCGGGATTTTCGGCAAAAGGAGCTTATCATTCGAAAATGATGTACATTCCGGCCGGCGTACAGAAGGTCATCAGGTACTCCTGTCTCCGAGGCATACGCGTATTTTCGGAATTTAATACACCTGCTCACACTAAATCCTGGGCATTGGATCATCCCGAACGCTTGACTTCCCTGACGGAACTGAGGTGACCATCGGCAGACTTCAATAGACTAATGCACAATGTTCACTATCCTTCGTCTTATTTTCCTTCGCGTCAAACCGGCGCGGAATCCTACCCACGGGAACCGAGACGAGTGCGGGCGGGAGCCCGAGTATCCGGAGCATCGATAATGCCCCGGATTGCATAGTTAACAATTGTAACTTGCTATAGACTCGTAGATAACCTTTATTTTGACATCGTTTTTCTGTAACCCTTGCAACCATCGTTGTATAGTCTATTTATTTGATGTTTAGTTACATGGGGATTACCCGAGTCCATCAAAACAGAGTTGCATAAAGGTTAAAAGTTTGAACAAAGCGATCAGTCTTATTTCAGTATACCCGGATTCTCGTCATAGTCATTGCAACTCGTGGATGCATGTCTAGTCAACCCTAGTGCGACTGCTACTACGATGCAACCCCGAACCCGTGGTTGCACCAGTTCCACTAGGGTTAGCATTGTGGTAACTGTTTCTAGCATAGATTATTTATAATTTTTAAATAGTACACAGAAAAGAAGTTGCCTTCTCGTCACATTTATTGTTGGCACAAGTAACTGCCGATCTGTCAGACAGAAGTCTCATTTATATCGAGGTATTCGCTCATTTGATAAGTCGGCCAATCCTATGCTACGAATAGCTCTTTATAGTGACAATAGCGCTGATACGTCTGCTTTCGTTTGCATTCCAGCAAACAAAGATATGTACGTCGTTCATTGTTCCCGCACAGTTGACTGCATCGACTCGGTAAATTGGACGAAATCACAAACCGATTAAGTTGTGCGAGCCAAACGGCTAGTTGCGCGCAGTACTCAAGCGATCTCCGATCAAGGCATCTTACTCCAACTAAGCGCTCTGTTGCACAAATGACGAATTGTGTTGTATAACGAATTCCTCGCTGAGATTCGTAAAGGTGTATTTCTATTCATTATTATTAAAATCATGCCATTTCATTAGAAAAATAACGAGTAATCGCTTGCGTTTCTATATCTGCATCGTACGGACAAGCGCAAGGTAAGACATGCCTGTCCTGATTGTCTGGAATATAAAAAAAAGTTGAAAATTGAAATTTTCATATGGCTTCCTCATATAAGTTGCAAATTGAAATTTTCATGTGGCTTTCTCATAAAAGCTGCAAATTGAAATTTTCTTATGGCCTTCTCATAATGTTCCTTTATTCGCGAAGCTTTTTCTATGAGGAAGCATTTTCTGTATTGTTGGCTTCCTCATAGAGGAAGCCAACAATACAGAAAGTATGGGTTTAAGTGACTGCACAAGCGCGTGCATTCTCGGGACGGGAGTTCAGCAGATTTTTTTAATAATTTAGGGATATCGTACTGTAGTAGTTATCCTCGATATAGCCAATAGTTTCGTGCAGTTACGTAGAATAAAAATAAATGTAGTCGGACCAAAATTAACAATACTCTGAATACAAGAGCGTAAGTACGAGTGTTGGCGTTCGTGGAACGTTCGAGATATCGCATTGTACCATTCGTGGCGCACGGGCGCCCGTGTTACTTGCTTGTTAAAGAACCGAGGGCCCCGGAACATCATTCAGCTAAGATGGTACGTTAGCAAACCGATGTCGACGAGTTCGTTGTTCATCGGTAATGATCAACAATGCATCGACGAGGCGCAGAAAATCAAGGTGAGCTAATTTAGTATAGAGAAATCATTGAAGCAATATCGTTCTAGTCGCTTGCCTTCGAGGCGACGCGGAACGTCCCACCTTAACTACTCGCGAGTCGATTCAAAGTCCCCAGTATTAAAGCTCGATAGAAACACCTAAAAAAACTACGCTGATAACCATGCCCAATTAGAAGATTAGACGATTCGGTTAAATATATCTCTTTTCCGGAGGCGAAACATTACATTTTAAGATCTGTTTATTAAACCATTATTAAACCTTATTGTTCCCATATGAATATGTTTGTGATTATTCAATTATGATTATCACACTTCGTGTTTTACAATTTGTCTAATATTTCTACTTTGACTTTACTCATAAAAATAAAAAAATCGTTTTTTTAACCCTTCAGGTTCCGGGGACTTTTTGTAAATCGCAAACGACCATGCCTTCTTTTAAACACAAAAACGATACGGATGTTCATAATAAATTTTCTTCTGCGTTTAAAAAAAAAACAACCCTTCAAGGTACGTCTGTCTATTTTTTCAGCTTTTTTTTTAGCAAGTTAACTTGTTACTCGAATCGGTCGAAGATTGCGCCTTGGCAAGTTCTAGGTTCTCGCTGAGCGAGACACCGGTACATGAAGAGAGCCGAGACTTTTTCTTCATACTCTTCTCTGAACTACCAAATATACAAATTCCGCAATAGTACTCGGAGGGATTCATCATCATCAATGATGATGATGATGGTACGTGAGAATTATTTTTGCGGCGGTCCAATGCTCAGTGCTATAGCAATTGTTGAATTACCTAACGGAGCTTACGGCAAAGGCGATGTTGAGTTGTGTAGCTACGGCCAAGTACATTAGTGCGCCAATTAATTCCCTAGAAGGTATTTTTTCTTCACATTTGTCTTGCTCAGGCTCGGGTTTTGTTAATTCTTGATTGCAAACTTCTTTCCCATTATCGGATTGCAAGAATTTGATTTTCCTATCGGACAGATTTTCGACCGTCGCTTGGTATTCCTTGAACTTGGTGAGAACTGCACTTTTCTTCTACATGAATTTTATTTGACACCATCGAGTGCTACCGTCGATGAAAGTAACGAAATTTGCACCGTTCATCGATTCAGTCGTCATTGGACCGCACACGTCCGGGAGTTCCAAGAGGTTTCCAGAGTTTTCCGCGCAAGCAAGTTTTACATGACAGTAAATTATCCCCTTTTCCCAATTCGACACCCAGTACAGTTTTACTCTTTACTATTTCTTTGTCGTGATCATTTCCCGCTCTACCTTTATAATACTTTTTTTCAAATTGATGTAATTAAACGATTGAGCACCAAACGATTTAATTAGACTACGATTTACCACAAAACGACCACCAATATATTGCCCTGATAGACAAGCGCCACGAAAAGTAGCAATAATGGCGCGATATTTGCGGCACATGTCGCAATTATTGCGCCAACTGCTACTTTTTGTGCCGCTTGTCTATCAGGGTGGTATAAATTCCCAATTTTTAAATTAAATTCGTATGGCTAAGTCTATGAACTTGTGTTATTTTGCGCAACTACTTTATGGATTTATCGCGATCCTGCCTATACTCCTAAGCTTAGCCTAGATCTTGGTGCGACGTGGTGTGGCTTTCTCAGGGCAACATCACGAGTTCAGAAAAGCTTTATCTGGGGAGCTGGGCTAGCTCAAGACACACTGGCGTCGAAGCGGTATCGAGACCAGGTGTGGTTTGAGTTGGGCTATCTCAAGGATACGTAGGTGTGGAAACGGTATCAAGGCCTATGTAGTTGGGAGATGGGCTTTCTCGAAGGATATTCTCCAAGTGTCAGAGCAGTACCGAGGCTTGTTGAATTTGAGGATGTGTTACGAGTAAAGGTAGGATGATAAAAGGTGCTCTCGTACTCGGCGCGCGGGTTTATATAGCTGGTCCCCTCCCCTACGCGCTATCCGCGGTTCGTCGGTGGGAGTGGGAGCGGAATGGGAATCGCCGATGGCTCCCGTTCGTGGTGGGGGTTCCCGGTACTACGTTGCCGGAGAGACGTGCAATCGGTATTAGAAGTCTCAGTATTACCATCGCGGTGATTGGTTTCGTCGGTAATGGGGCACGCGAATTATTTGTGCATGAAATACTTCGGTTCCGTTACAATATATGTCGATGAAATATTGTAATTGTAAAATATATTATCCCTTTTGAGTTGCCGCCCCGGCAATTATATATACACGTTCAATAAAAGCACTGACTCTTTACACCGGCTTTCGTTGTACACAAATGTACTTTATTTTGTGCGAGACAATTGCGACTTAAAAAAATGCGGGAGAACACAATGCGGCTATAATAGCGAATTACTTCGAAAGAAAGACGACGCAGGACAGAGGCTCGGCCGAGTCGACAAGCGATCGTTCGAAGTGACCGTAGCTTATAGCTTCCATGAGTTCTCGCAGTAAGGTGGATTTGCTTGAAAGGATCCGCTGACCGGCTTAAAATCGAGGAGTCAATTCCAAATTCCTCGACAGTCTACTCAGGTCCGCCAACGAAAGAAGCACCTCCCCCGTGCTTGAAGGCTTGGACGCGTGGGTAAGCCGTGCTGGAGCCGTGCACAGACATGAGGGATTCTACTATCGCCATCTATGGACGGCATGCGTCTCTTCGTACCTACGGGAACTAACCTTGCTACAGCCACGGCATTGAAGTGTTAGCATTTTTTGAAAACCTTTGTTCTCGGATAATGTGGGTCTAGAGAATTTCAAAAAACTTACGAGTTCACTCTAGGATCTGCTTTTTCTGGCGTTCGTACGATTAGTAATCTTTCGTGCTCGTACGAACAGTAAACAGTAAATAATAATTTATGTATACTTTGCATGAGGAATTCAGCGAAAATTAGACTTTCAGAAGATAGTTTCTGAATATAGAAGAGAAACAGGCTTAGAATATCAACCGAGTTTTCAAAGACGTTAACAGGGAAAATCAGGGATTTTCGGAACAATTAGAAATATTTAGATTCAGAAAAATCTTTGACTTTTTCTGAAAAGTGCGAAAAGTGAGAGAAATTCAGAGCACTTTTCAGAGAAATTTTCCGACACTTTAGAGATATTCAGAGAAATATTTTCACCAGGGATGTGATGGGGATCCCACCCCTGTTCGCGCACGCTCTGATTTGGCTCCATTCTCGCCCGCGTCCGCACTCTACTGCTATTGCGGGCGCCACACACATACTCTCCTCGCTATGCTCTCGCGGTCGGTAAGGTAGGGCGCGTGGTCGTTGCATCGCCCTCGCTCTTCGCTCTCGTGGATATGTCGAATTTTCTAACATATCCTTGGTAGGACCTATGGGTAGATTGAGTTTTCCGGTAAAAATCCCATCCGTTGGAAATTCGGATTTAAGCGGGCCCCGCGAGTTCAAGAATTTGGAGAGGTGACGGCATTCCGCTCACTGCACAGGCGCGTGGATTCTCGGGACGGGAGTTGAGCAGGATTTTTTTATTCTAGAATTTAGGGATATCGTACTGCAGTAGTTATCCTCGACATAGTCAATAGTCTCGTGCAGTTACGTAAAATAAAAAGAAATGTAGTCGGACGAAAATTAACAATGCTCTGAATACAAGTGCATGCAGCTCGTAAGTACGGGAATTATTGTTCGTGGAACATTGGAGATATCGTACTGTAACGTTCGTGGCGCACGAGCGCCAGTGTTACTTGCTTGTTAAAGAACCGCGGCCCACGGAACGTCATTCGGCCAAGATGGCACGTCAGCAAACCGATGTCGACGAGTTGTTCGACGTTAAGAATCATTTTTACATCGGTAATTATCAACAATGTATCAACGAGGCGCAGAAAGTCAAGGTGAGCAAATTTAGCATCGAGATATCATTGAACCAATATCGTTCTAGTAGCTTGCCTTGACGGCGACGTGGGAACGTCCCACCCTACCTGCTCGCCCGTCTATTAAAATTCTCCGATATTAAATAGGGCTCGATAGGATTACCTAAAAAATAATTGCGCTGATAACCGCGACCAGTTAGAAGATTGGACGATGCACTTAATTATGTCTCTCTTTTCGGCGGCGAAAAATCAAATTTTGTTATCTGTTTATTAAACCAGTATCAGACCTTATTGTTCCCATATCAATTCGTTTTGAATTATTCAATCGTCATCGTCACAATTCGTGTATTAACATTTTTCGATAATTTCTGCTTTGGCTTTAGTGAAAAAAAAATCAAAAAATAAAAATACAGAAAATAAAGATTTTCTGCAATTCAACGTGAATTGTAGACGTACAGTATAACATGAGTTGTAGTCGTGCAATTCGAGCATGAGTTGTAAACGCTATTATTTGTGTACAAGGAGAAATGCATTAATGAACGATATACAAACATTTGAAAGGAGCAAATTTTATGATGACTGATAAAAACAAATTACTTTTGCAGTCCGCGTCGCCGGAAGTCGCGTTGGACAGAGACGTGTTTCTCTATCGCGCCTACATAGCGCAGCGCAAGTTCCGCGTCGTCCTGGACGAGATAAATAACTCCTCTCCGCCGGATCTGCAGCCGCTGAAGACGCTGGCCGAGTATTTTGCATTTCCCAATCGTCGCGAGGCAATACTGACCGAATTGGACAGAGCGGCTAACAACGCAGCCGCCGAAAATCACAACTTCATGATCGTGGCCGCGACGATTTACTATCACGAAAAGAATTTAGAGTCTGCACTGAGAATACTGCACAACACCGATCATCTCGAGTGTCTGGCTCTGACTCTGCAGATTTACCTGAAGATGGATCGTCTGGATCTGGCCAGAAAGGAGTTGAAAGCCATGCAGGACAAGGACGACGACGCCACGCTGACTCAGCTGGCCCAGGCCTGGGTGAACATAAGCAGCGGAGGTGAAAAGCTCCAGGACGCCTACTACATATTTCAGGAAATGATAGACAAGCACTCCAGCACGAGCATGCTGCTGAACGGCCAGGCTACCTGCTTCATAGGCCAGGCCAAGTACGAGGAGGCGGAAAACGCGCTGCAGGAGTCCCTGGACAAGGACAGCAACAATCCCGATACGCTTATAAACATGATAGTTCTGTCCCAGCACATGGGCAAGCCACCCGAAGTGGCGAACCGTTATCTGAGCCAGCTCAAAGATTCGAATCTCGATCACCCATTCGTGAAGGAATATCTGCAGAAGGAAGTCGAATTTCAGAGGCTCAGAAAGCAATACTCGTCGTCCGCCTGAAGGCATTCGGCCAATTAGATCCGAGTCTCGCGCGCTTAGATCTTAACACGGACGGTGCTAGATCCACACAATATCTTCCGACGATTTTTCGGAAACAATAAGAACATCGTGTCGAGTCGATTAAAGAGAAAAAAAAAGAACAGCAGCAACACGTTTAAGTTTGCAGTGTCGAATGCGATTGACATTTACCGATTTATGAAAGTTTCACATGATCTTTTTTTAATGAAACTTTTTTGTTCGTTTTTTTTTCATTTATATTCTACCAATTGTTCTGAACCTTACGATTTTTCTGTGTAGATAAAACTTTGAATAACTTGAATGCGGTTTACTTTTTCATTTCATTTCGCGGATTGTAATAACTCTGCGCGTATTCGTTGTCTCTCGTTATCGTCGTGTTTATCAACACGAGAAAACTATCTCCTCGTGGTCCATTCGCCGCTGGACGGACTGTCGAACTCTAAAAGAAAACGAGAAAAAAAAAAGAAATACCACCACACAAATATAACGATATGGCTGCCATTTTTTAATCAACTTAAGAAAAGATATATTTCATCTCACGTGTATCATGTTTTCTTATCATAAATCACGGTCCATTTTTTAACTGGAGAATACACGGTAACATCTGTTCGAAGCTGGCATCGGATCGTGGAAGGCATTGCACTGATTGCAAATAGAAAAGAAAAAGAAAACAAAATGAGAAGATCAATATTATCTTTTCGTTGATAAGAGAGTAGAAGTTTCTCTGAAAGATTTGATTCAGCACTTTAAAGGTGTAGCCCCAGAAGCGAGAACAGTTTACTGAATATTATACACGTAGAAACATATTATTCGATGGCGACAGCCTGTTTATGGTCAAACGTAACGTGCCGGTTGCCGGTTCGACGGAAAAACGATTACGAAATCTTTATTCGTGTGAGTTGGAAATCCGTTCGATCTTTAAACGTTTGCTCGAAAACAGACATTCGCCGTATTCAATTGCGATTGTATTTGCCGCAGTTATTTCACTATCAGATTCAGACTAACAATTACATAGTAATCTCAATCCTTGAGATGAGCGAAACAGTATTTCGCTAGATAGTAAACGAAAAAAAAAAAAAACGATTGACGAATATAATTAACAGCCAAAATGCATTTAATCCAGAAGAATTTTAATCATCAACTTACATTGCGTAATGTCTGCCGTGTGCCGAAGGATTTTTCGCAATTGATATTCCACATAAAAGAAAAGTGATAGAAACAGCTGAGATAATGTAGCGTATTGAATGCGTATTATGAGAAGTTTGCTTCGATCGAGACAATACGGAGTGATAGACAAATATAAATGAAAAAAAAAAAAAAATTATAAAAATGTTCGTTCCAGCTTTATTTTCAATGCCCTGACACCCTATGGACTGAAAACAATCGTGTAAGTAGGACACGAACGGTACATATAGTAGAATACTTGGAACCCCGAACGACCCTCAAAATTCAATGAAAAATCGGTGCCAATCAATTTGACGAGCAAACAGACGAGGGTTGCTATTTTTTGTCTTCATTATTTGTTCAGTCTCGAGACTAACACTCGACTGCGTTGTTTGTCCAATTGGTGAAATAGGTCACAGAAGATTGACCGAGCACTCAAAGCTCCGTAACAGCGTGCGACTTTTTCGCGTTACGAGATAGCGTGGAGCTGGTTTTAAAAGCTACTGTGTTTTTGCTTTGTTATAAATTATCTTCGATTTTTCACGAACACTAATATTTTCCTTGTTTGCGACAACAACAAAAAAGTTGGTAATCGAAATTTTCGCATCCCTTCCTCATAATATTTCTTCATTCGCAAAGCTTGTTCTAAGAGATAAATGTTTCTGTATTTTTGGTTTTGCGGAGGCGATATGAAAATTTCAAATCTCCGATTTTTTTAACGTCAACGTCGTGCATGACTTGCAGGCAAAAAGCGGCTGTTCGATTCAGGCTTATCGCGAAGAAAAACATGGAATTATGTGCTCAGCATTTTTGTTTTCGATTTTTACTTTTAAAAATCCAAAATACCGTTCTATCTGGTTTTTCAACCCCGTCGTATCCGTCATTTTATGAATTTCATGCCGTATAACATGATAGGCGCCGGTGTTTTTCCGCGATGCCATCGGGAAGCAAAGATATCACTGTTTGAAAATACGATAATCATTTATGTAATATTGGGGATAAAAATACCTGATAATCTTTTTTCGTTAGTCATCGTGGCGGGACAATATTGAATGTATTTTTTTTTACTCTGATCACGAACCTACCACTTCCTTTATTCATTGACGAATATTTTATACGCAAAATTGCGTCTAAAGTGAAGTACTAATTTTCCATGAAATAAAAAAATTCGAAATGGCATAAAACTTAAACGGTTCGGTCATAAGACGATAATATTCTATCTACCTACAAGTTTTTGGGCAGATAGCAAAACAATTGTAAGAGATAGAGCGCGAGGCGATATTTGTTAAGAAATTAAAAATTGAGTACAAATAAAGACAACTACACATTTTTTAATGAGCTGCACATTTTTTGCTTCCTCTATGAGGAAGCAAAAAACAGCGGCAAAACGTGACATATATTAACTCTGTTTTCCTTAACGGAGATGCGATTACATCATCCCGAGAAACCAATTATCATGATGATTGAGTTAAATAGGTTGAATGGATATTCGATCATACTATTTAGACACGACCGTATAAACGTTCATTGTCCGGGTTTCTGGCCGAAAGGCATCGGACTTTCTGTATCTATACATAACAATTTGAATAACAATTGCAGATCCAGACACGATTATTCTCGATGTTTTTATCGATCGGAATTTTGATCGATCATTTTTTGTACAACACGCTTTGTATACGTCAACAATGTTGTATATAAGACGAATGAATTCGACGCCCTCTGTCAAGGTCGGCTCATTGAAATGGCTCTCATCTCAAAGATAGCGTTGATCTAAGTCGATCTTTCTTGCAAACAATATTAAACAACATTCGTTCTCGCTAGCGTCGTGTACCGACACGCATTAATATTCATGTGCATATGCAAAATCTTATATCAGATTGAAATAATCACCTAATTGAAATGCACATCGAACAATATCCAATAAACACAGTTTTTTTTATGTTGTCCGGTTTCGTTTCGTCAGACACATTGGGAAATTACGGATAATCGAGGTTGCGTCATGCGTAACACGTGCAAGGATTCAGGTCTTTGGATTAATTCGTAGGTCGACAAACGGTTGAAAAATTCTTTTGTCACGCAATGTAAAACATGGTGCAAACTTTATTACATCGTATTTGGAACTCAACTTCGATCTTTGGACCTTGTTGAGCAATGTACAGCGAATCGTCACCGCACACTTTTTTTTTTTTTTTTTTCTTTCATCCGCCATTAATTCCGGCCTTACGAGAGGGAATTTTAAAAATATCATCTGTCATCGAGTTCCGACACGTTTGCCACATACCAAATGACAATAAAACCTATCTTTGCGTTTTCGTACACACACGCGTCTGTGGACAGGTACTGTAAAATTTATCCAACGGGTTTATCTCCAACGCCGACGGATTATCAGCGCAGACAAGTATAGATATGAGGCAAAGCTGATACGGTCGTTTGGTTGGGTCACCAGTAGCCACACACCGCGTTCGGGTTCCCCGGGGGCTTACATTCAATCGAAACACTCGCGGAGCCTCATTCACGTGACGTCCACTGTCCGTGTGTATACTCATCGTGGGTTTCTCCCTCACGGAAAAACGCCGAGTCGCTCGGTCGCTAATAATTCGATCGACTCACATTGACTACAACGGCTGCATTCCGTTTCGTATCAACACACGATTCAATCAAGAACAAGTCTTTCCTCTTAGAGCACCCAACGAACGCACGCACATTCGGTCGTCGGAGTGCAGTTGTTTCTTCTTTTTTTTTTTTCACTCTTCTTTCTCTCCCCGCATCCCACGAGAATTCTGTAAATAAAACAGTGGCAAGGAGTACGCGAGTTCTCGGCACAACTCCCGAACAAAGATCGAGTGTCGTTGACATGTATTAATTCCGCAATATTTCGGCCGGCCGATTCGATACGCAGATCGACGGTAGACGAGAAGCAGAAGAAAAGAAAAAAAAAAAAACAACAACATTCTAACCGTCTACACGACCGTTTCTGGTATAAACAGTAGTCGCAAAGTTGTGCCGGAAACATGGACGGAAAGGAGCAGATTGAGAAAAAGAAGAATCCCAGGGAATCTGCCAATCCACTCAGTGTTTTAATGTTCACGTGAGTATCGAATTCGATCGGCAACTTTATAGACGTACCGGTCTCGATTACCTAACGCCGAATGTACTTTTCGCAGATGGATCCTTAAGACGTTCTGGGTGGGCTACAAAAGGGACCTCGAGATCGAGGATCTCACTCGTCCTCTTAAAGAGCACAAGAGCAGTTATTTGGGAGAAAAGATCAGCGCCGCATGGGAGCTCGAGCTGGCACGTGTAAATGAGGTCAAGGAGAGTCGAGCGAAAAAGAAAGGAGAAGCGTACAAGGATGGCGACGGCAAGGAAAAGTCCAAAGAACTTCGGCCGAGTCTCCTTAGAGTTTTAATCAAAGTATTCGGCGTTAAGATAATGCTGTACGGAATACTATTGGCGATTATGGAAATTGTCCTTAGGTAAGTAAACTGGTTTTTCCTGATGGATATACGTATACACGCGTGTACGATGTGAAAAAATCGTTTATACCTTCGCGTTAGCTACTCGCCGAGACAAGTCTCTTAGGAACGAGGAAAAATCAAAACAAAACAAAAAAAATGGAAAAAAAAATTTATTAATGAAATTTTTATGAATTAAATTATTCCCTTGTAAAATATGCAGATTGTTTCAACCGTTGTTCCTCGGCCTCTTCATCCGTTGCTACAGTCCGTCGAAATTCCGCTATACGCCGCTTCACGCGCAGCAATCTATCGGCGTTCCCGAAATAGCCAAAAAGGAAGATGCCGCAAGATCGTTAAGTCCTTGAAAGCGAAAAAAAAAAAAACGCAAAACCACCCCTCTGTATCTCCCCCTGTTGGAGGAATCGTTAACCGTTTGCTTTTCGTGAGACCTTTAATTTCTCCCTTTTTTCTCAATGTATCGTTTTTTTTTAATCGTCATCTCGCTTCGCAAAGTAATTCGATTCGACACTCATCTCGCACCATAAAAATAACGTAAACACGATGAAGAGAAAAGAACAATAATAAAATCTCCACGAGGACGTTAAATACGATTCCGTGAACGGCTCGAGTCTTATCGCTAATCCACAAAGGTATTGCCAACAATATTTTTCCGCACATACATTTCGCCTTACAAAATAATTGCATCGATTGTACTATCTCGAGCCCCGGCAGCGCGAAGAAAATTGTCGTTGCGATAGTCGGTTTGCCGAAAAAAAAAGAAAAATAATTTCTCCACGTTGCCTGCCCATTATTCACTGCTGTCTATGCAGCCTGTCGAATTAGGATTTACGCGCGAGCGAGAAGGAATGGGAGAGATAGGAGAGATCATTAGGCATCCCCATACACGCACGTTCGGCATGTAACGTTTGTTCGCTAATGAGATTTTTTCGAGTTTAGTTAAATATAACGAGCGACTTAGCTCTTTACAGCTGGAGTTCGCTTCGTAGTTATTTTTTATGTAAACATTTTTACTCAGTATAAATTAGCGATAACGTTTCGCATGTCGGTAATTTGTTTTCTTATGTAGCATAACAATACATAGTAACGGCTAATTAATCAATGCCAAACTCTCATCGACTAATCGTAATTGCAGGGTTATGCAGCCATTGTTTCTCGGAGGTTTGCTACGATTTTATTCCGGCGACGATACGTCATCGACCGACGCGTATCTGTTCGCCGGTGGGATTATACTCTGCTCGGCGATCAACATATTCGTTATACATCCCTATATGATGGCTATACTTCACATGGGAATGAAAATGCGAGTCGCCTGTTGCTCGCTGATTTATCGAAAGGCATTGAAATTGTCGAAAACAGCGTTGGGCGCGACGACGATCGGTCAAGCGGTAAATCTATTGTCGAACGATGTTAATAGATTCGACGTTGCGATTATATTTCTTCACTATCTCTGGATCGGACCCCTTGAGACTATAATCGTAACGTACTTTATGTACACACAAGTCGGTGTTGCGGCGATAATTGGAGTCGCGTCTCTTCTAATGTTCATACCGCTTCAAGGTTGGTCGAACAGTTTTTCACCACGAACCGTCTATTTTATTTTCTCCTCCCTCTCTCGCCTCTCGTCGATTCTACTGTGCGAACGATAACGATGCATTTTTTTTTTTTTTTGCAGGCTTTCTCGGAAAAAGATCCTCGGTTCTGAGACTGCGCACGGCAATCAGGACCGACGAGAGGGTTCGACTAACTAACGAAATAATAACTGGTATACAAGCGATTAAGATGTACACCTGGGAAGATCCGTTCAGCAATCTCATAGAAAAAGCTCGAAGGTATTTGTTATTTTCGTCGATACACGACGAGTCGCTATCGGCCTATATATTTGCGTCATTGTTTTGAACGGTATTGATAAAGAGGACAAAACAAATAAGTTGATAAAAATTATAATACAATTGAAATGTTTTGTCGGGTAGGCGTGAAATTGACGTGATAAGATCGACGTCCTACATCAGAGGTGTTATCATGTCATTTATTATATTCACCACGAGGCTGTCTCTGTTCATCACTGTGCTCGCCTATGTGTTGAACAATAGGCATACATCAGAGAACATAACGGCGGAAAAAGTATTCATACTCACGGCCTATTACAACATATTACGACAGACCATGACCGTATTTTTTCCACAAGGTAATGTATGAGTAAAGAGCGTCCGTTTTATACAGGCGTTTGCGGAGATTTAAAAAAAACATAACTTTATAATCGCGTGTCAACATGAAAATTCCGTACTTGTTGAGAATCTTGAAATAGCTTCGTCGATGCTGTTGTAATTGTGGAATGGGAATGACATTCTAAAAAAAAAAAAAAATAGCACAAAGTAATTAATTGATCGATCGAATTAATGATTTTAGGAATAGCCCAGGTGGCCGAAGCTGGCGTGTCGATAAAACGCTTGCAAGACTTCTTGATGTATGAGGAAGTCGAGGATATACACGAGAATGCAAAGCGCGATGTGACGGAGGAGAAAGGGGCTAAAGTTAAGGAATCGGAAAAGGCGGAAAAGGAGAAGCCCGTGACGGGAAGCCGGCGCGAGGGCGCCGGTGGAGACGGCTCTGTCATTCTCGATCGTTGTCACGCAAAGTGGCTCCGCAACGATCGCGAGGATACCCTACGAGGAATTAACTTTAGAGTCAATCCAGGCCAGTTAGTCGCAATCGTGGGACAGGTCGGATCCGGAAAATCGAGTCTGCTCAATATTATTTTGAAGGAGTTACCGGTGCACACCGGCACTGTAGAGGTAGACTTCGTTCTCGGGATATCTACATTGTCGCACATTAATTGTTATTTACTATTTACTATTTACTATTTACTATTTACTATTTACTATTTACTATTTACTATTTACTATTTACTATTTACTATTTACTATTTACTATTTACTATTTACTATTTACTATTTACTATTTACTATTTACTATTTACTATTTACTATTTACTATTTACTATTTACTATTTACTATTTACTATTTACTATTTACTATTTACTATTTACTATTTACTATTTACTATTTACTATTTACTATTTACTATTTACTATTTACTATTTACTATTTACTATTTACTATTAAAATGTTCTTTAACGCAGGTCAACGGCCACATCGCCTACGCCAGTCAAGAGCCTTGGCTGTTCGCCGGATCTGTTAGACAGAACATTCTGTTCGGTCGAAAGATGGAACAGCGACGTTACGAGCAAGTCATCAAAGTTTGTCAGCTCAAGCGGGACTTTAGTTTACTCCCGTACGGCGATAAGACGATTGTGGGGGAGCGTGGAATCAGTCTTTCCGGAGGTCAACGGGCAAGGTAAATCCATTGACTTTTTTTTGCTGATAAATGGATTAAAACAATATTTTTTTAATACTACAAACGATGTTTACGATGTTCCAGAATAAACTTGGCAAGAGCCGTTTATGCCGACGCACCGATATGCCTTTTCGATGATCCACTGAGCGCTGTCGATGCCCACGTAGGAAAACACATGTTTGAGGAATGCATCGAGAAATATTTGAAGGGAAAAACGAGAATACTCGTTACTCATCAGCTTCAGTTTCTCAGAAACGTCGATAGGATCGTCGTTCTGAGCAACGGTGGAATACAAGCGGAGGGGTAAATATTTCGAGGCACCTGAGGAGAACATTTTTTTTTATATACGAACATTTTTAAATATTTTTTCATGATATCGAATCATTAATTACATATTTTTATTGCAGAACTTACGATGAATTGGCGGCAATGGGCGTTGACTTTGGTCGTTTGTTGGAAGCTCAGCCGAAGCAAGATGAAAATCCATCTTCGGCACCTCCGAGCCGACGCAATTCGCGTCACACGAGTATAACGTCTCTCAGTTCTTTCATGACGAACGATACTACCGGCGGCAAGCCACAGGACGAGCCTGACGAGGTCAGTGGGTTATAATCGACCTCTGCGATTGTTCGAAAAAAAAAAATCATTGGTTGTCAATTGGATTTTCTATTATTGCGTTTAGATCGCCGAGATGCGAACAAAGGGCAGCATCGGTGGTCACATTTATTCATCGTATCTGAAAGCCGGCGGAAATTGGTGCGTCATATGCATAATAGTGCTGCTGTGCATTGGAGCGCAACTCGCTGCGAGCGGTGGCGACTACTTTATCGCCATGTGGGTCAATATGGAAGAGCGTGAACACGAAAATGTAAGTTTCCCAAAATGCCTTATCATAATCGAAACTGCAAGTAAATATATAGCAACATTTTTGCAAATCTTATTCATGTCGATGAGCCTTCAAAGACTCACACATAATCGAGTGTTAATCTTGTGGAAATTTGACTTCGCAGAAAACGGTGGAGGTTGGAAAAGAGCCGGAAGTTGGAAAAGAGACTTACGTGAGGCCGCTGAGCCAAAACACCTGCATCTACATATACAGCGCACTGACCGTACTTACGATATGCATAACGCTTACTCGATCGTTCGCATTCTTCGAGATGTGTATGCGAGCCTCGATGCGTCTGCACGATCGAATGTTTCGTAGCATCAGTCGAGCTACGATGCGTTTCTTCAATACCAACACTTCCGGTCGCGTGCTCAATCGTTTTTCCAAAGATATGGGTGCCATAGACGAGCTGCTACCGATGGCGATGATCGATTGCATTCAGATTGGTCTCTCGCTTTTGGGTATCATAATCGTCGTGGGTTCCTCGAGTCCTTGGCTCATGATACCCACTGTCGTGATCGGCCTTATATTCTACTACTTGCGAGTCGTTTATCTTGCTACGAGCAGGAGCGTCAAGCGTCTCGAAGGAATCAGTGAGTATAAAATTCCGTACGAGCAGGGCAAAGTACCAAATAATAATTAAAGTGCAAAGTATGACGAGTACCGAAAATATCACGCACTTTTTGTACTTGAAGTATTTCTCGAGTACTTTTTCCAGAGACTTTTCGGAATAAGGTTGGTAGCGTTAAGCTGCGTAGCGTAAGGCTTTAAAAAGAAAAGGTGCAAAGTAATTTCTGATTTCCACATGGCTTCCTACTTGTAAAAAATCGCTTTCTGAAATTTTCATCGTTGTCGTTTTGAGGCTATTTTTAATCCTTCATTTTTTTTTATCATTTACAAAAAAAAATATCAATGCAAACGGAGAAGGTTTTGTACCTTCTCGTTTTTTAAATGAAATTTAATAAAAATAAAAAAAATCTCATAAAAATTATACTTATTGAAAAAGTTTGGATAGATAATCATATATTAATAGAAACAGGATGTCATGCATTGAGGATCCGTCATGCGAGCGTGTACTCAAAAAGTACTTGAAGTACTGAAAAGTCCTTGAACTTGTATATAACGATTCTAGTGCGAAAAAACTTTTTCCAACGAGTGTGAGTTGGCAGCACGAGTCGAAGGCGAGTGTTGCAATCACACGAGTGAAGAAAAAGTTTTTCGCACGAGTATCGCAAAAAAATTTATTTCACAGGATATGAAAATGGGGGTTTTATGTACGCGAAGCGTGCGTAAAACCGCAATTTTCACACCGAGTGAAAAAAAGTATTTTTGTACTTCCAGTACGTACTTAAAGTACCAAAAAAGTACTCCCTATTGCAAGTACTGTCCAGCTCGGCGTGAGAGTAATTTGAGGTGAATAACGAACGATTGTTTGCAGCTCGCTCTCCGGTCTTCGGTCACCTGAACGCAACGCTGCAGGGTCTAGCGACGATTCGTTCGTTCGACGCTGCCGAGGTTCTCACATCGGAGTTCGATCATCACCAGGATCTTCACTCCTCGGCTTGGTACATATTCATAGCGTCCTCGCGCGCCTTTGGATTCTGGCTCGACATCTTCTGTCTCATATACATCGCCCTTGTGACGATGAGTTTCTTGGTGCTCGGCAGCGACGACGCAAGCCAGACTCCCGGCGGCGACGTCGGTTTGGCGATTACGCAGAGCATCGGTCTAACCGGAATGTTCCAGTGGGGTATGCGACAGAGCGCCGAATTGGAGAATCAAATGACTTCGGTGGAGCGTGTCCTCGAGTACAGCAATGTCGAGAGCGAGCCGCCGCTACTCAGTTCGCCGGACAAAAAACCTAAAGACACGTGGCCTCAGGAGGGCAAAATTGAGTTCAAACGGGTTTACATGCGTTACTCGCCTCTCGATCCGCCGGTCCTGAAGAATCTGAACTTCGTCGTTCAGCCTCGCGAGAAAGTCGGTATCGTCGGTAGGACCGGTGCTGGAAAATCGTCTCTCATTTCGGCGCTCTTCCGGCTGGCGGACGTCGACGGTGGAATAGAGATCGACGGTGTCGAGACGAGCGAGATCGGTCTTCACGATCTACGCTCGAAGATAAGCATTATCCCTCAGGAGCCCTTCCTGTTCTCCGGCTCGTTGCGCTCGAACCTCGATCCCTTCAACGCCTACGAGGACAATTTACTGTGGGAGGCTCTCGAGGAAGTTGAGCTCAAGGAAATGGGCATCGACGCTCACATAAACGAGGGCGGAAGCAACCTCAGCGTTGGTCAACGACAGTTGGTCTGTCTAGCGCGTGCCATAGTGCGAAACAATCCCATACTCATACTCGACGAGGCGACGGCCAACGTCGATCCGCGCACCGACGAACTCATTCAAAAAACTATTAGACGCAAATTCGAGAATCGCACAGTTCTCACTATCGCTCATCGGCTCAACACTGTCATGGACAGCGATCGGATATTGGTCATGGATGCCGGATCTGTCGTGGTAAGATTTTTCGATAATTTTATCTGTATCTCTATAGTTAAAAAAAAGTTTAGAATTGAAATTTTCATATCGCTTTCCCATAATGTTTTTTTTATTCGCGGAGCTTCCACTCGATTTCTTTTTTTTTTGCATCGAAACAAAGTTCCCTCTATGAGGAAGCAAAAATTAATCGAAATTGGCATGAGACTGAATTTCAATATTTGTGTAATTAATTTGAAAAAATTATTATCAACAGGAATTCGATCATCCTCACGTATTGATGCAAAACACTGAGGGGGGAAATTTGTACAGCATGGTGCAGGAAACTGGCAAAGCAATGGCCGAAGGTTTGGCCGCGATAGCCAAGGAGAACTACTTGCTGCGTGAGAGATCGACTTCCCTCTAACGCGGGTCGAACAACGCATCGATTATCGATCAACGGGCGGGTTATCTCTTCGTTCATCGAACATCATAACGTTAGCCAAATTTTAGTGATTTAAATCCATTAACATATGTTTTCCCGCGGAAAATTAATTGCCACTATAATGCCGTACCGAATGTCAACGTTGAAACGTTAAACGAGCTCGAGCTCGAACGTCCGTCAGCTGGGGTGTCTCTTTGCAATTTTTTCACAAAAATTCAAAGGTCATTCAACGTTCGACCCTCGTCTTTGCTACAGCATTAAGAGAACTGTCGCGGTGAGAGATTAACCCGCACATACGTACACACCCATATGCGCCGTAATACACACAACATACAGTATTATTTTTATCTTATTCTTTTTATATATATAAATAATTTAGCACACGCGGCAAAAAAACAAAAAGAAGAAAAAAGAAAACTATTCGTTCGTCGACGTTCAGCCGAACGTTGCCGAAGATCGTATACTACTTAAATCTTAATACCTATATATAGCATATGAAATTTGTACATAGCCGATAACTTTACATCGTACTATTGTACGATAATTCGTGTTTCGAGCACGAAAAATGGAAAGTTATTTTTTTTTCGTTTTTTCTATATTCGCCAATTGTGAGCGCTGGAACGCGATACAAAGGTGCTTTATCCGTAAGTCCGGTGAATTCAAAAGAAAGAAAAAAAAATTGACAAATAATCGAACGCTGGTGCTGTCCGATGATTAGAGACACATCGGACGCTCACTCGGATACTCACTGTACTTACCAAAGGCACGCCACGTCGTGTCGCATACTTAAAAATGATGGCCTTACGTATATTCATTGCGTCACGTGAAAAAAAAAAAAAAAAACATTTCAAGAGGAAGCACATAGGGTTAATCGTTAACTTCCATTTAGGATTACAAACGACAATGCGATATCTCTACATGTCCTTTTGTTTTCATTATCAATAAATATTCGCTCGTACGATCGGGTTTAAGTAAATAAGATTTACGGCCAAAAAACATTTGTTATTCGTATCACGAGAATCATGTATATCTTTATTGTAATTAATTATTATAAGATGAATGATAACGTGAAATACTTGAGTGTAACAATTGGAAACGTCGATGTTGTTTCCACCTCAAGTACAAAGTGCCTAAACAAAAAAGCGAACTAACAATAATGAAATATATAGATACAAACACCTATTTATATTAATCATCGATCTTATAAATTCGAATCCCTAATATCCACCCAGCGTTGTTTTTTTTTTCGGTAAAAAAAAAACAGCGCGTTTGTTTGGTCGCGCTGTTATTTTAATCACGAAAAAAAAATTCGGGGACGAAGGAAACGAAGTTAAGAACCAAATTTTTATAGTCGATCCGTCGCGATGCAAAGATCCGCGGATGCGAGTAGTACGCTCTAGTATTTTAATACTGACAGTAAAGAGATTACTGTAAAAATAAAATATATTATAGTTAATAATAAAACAATGTTCAATTACGATCGAAAGTAAAAAATGTTCATCACTGCAGTCGCGCCACGAGTCAGCCTTACGCGCTACGCCCGGAAATTTTACAATTGCAAAACAGTAATGGTATAATATTTATAGTTATATAATAATAATAATTCGTTCGGGGCTTCCGGGTGGCCTCACAATGGCTCATTAGTAGCTTAATTATAAAACGAAATATTTGCGTAACATAAATAATACACGTCTAACTAAATAAATAAAAGGCGGCTTCTGCGTGGAGAACGAATGACTTTCGACAGTATTATATTTACACGAGAAGGTAAAAAAAATGATAATAATAAGAGAAAATCGGGAGACGGAGGATAGGAGGAATTAAAGCAAACGATGTTTCTTTAACAATTGCGTATCGTTGCGATTAAAAGGAGCGGTCGATTTTTCTTATTACTTGTTGTTTCTGAGCTATATATATACGTAGAGGAGTACAAGAGATTCCGGGAGAAAACAGAGGGGGAACGGGGAGCTTTCCAAGGATTCGGACGGACCTTTTGAAGAAATCCATAAAGTAATAGCTTATAACGAGACATTTTTTTTCGCTCCGTCGAAACATCACAATGAGCAGTCTGAGGGCGGACTCTCCGTTTCGCCGGCGTGGAAAGATAAAAGAAGTTATGTTTTGTTTAAATAATTTTTTTTTTTTTTTTTTTCGTCTCAAATCTATTCACACGAGAACTTCGAGACTCTCGCGCGATCGAGCTTTCTGCTGGCCGGATTTGTTGCCGTTCGCCTGTACGATCATAGCGACCGACTGGCACCTGGAATTCGCTGAGGTTCGCGTCGTCGGCGGTCTCATCGGTGGCATGGCCATTCGCAATTTGTACCAAAATTTGTAACCGCCAATGCCGCCGCCGACACCGCCGTTCGTCGTCTCCTCCCATCGCAGTATCGTCAAACGATCGAATGCTATTCCGTCGTTGCAGTGACTCACTGCCCCGAGGCCGGCGCGTCTCGAGGACTTCGCGATTGTCGTCGAATTCGGTAGATCTTTCAGGGCGATTATTATCGTGCGCGTCGGGATCGAGGACAGTTGCTTCAGTGCAGCTGCCACGCTCGTCTCCGTCCATACGTTCTCCAATGCGCTCGGTCCCAACATAACGATTATACGACGGGCCGTTGCCGCGTGCGGTGCGATCTCCAGACCCCCTGCAAAAATAAAAAAATATTATAATTTTCAACACTCTATTATCTGTCTCTGTGCAAAAAGAAACTTGATTCTTGACCAAGCGGTGTAATTAATAATTAGATCGTCCAACACATATATGAATTTGGAAATATCGATAATATCGATAAACAGAAATGTTCGATTTACAATAAACTTAATAATACTTTGATTATTATTAATTATAATAATTAATGAATAATAAAATTCAATTAGCTTCAAATAATAATAAGTGAGAAATTAATAAAAAAATAATAAACGGATAGTAATTAAAAAAGAAATAAATGAACGGCGGCATAATTATTAATTAGACCGTTCGAAAACATATTTATCTCGAGATATCGATAATATCGATAAACATAAATGCTCAATTAATAACAAAACTAGTGACAGTTTAATTATCATTAATCGTAATAATTAATTAATCAAATTAATTATTATGGGCAATTAATAACATTTAAAATTTTGCTTATTATAAAATATAATAAGGAATTAGTAAAATTAACTTTGAATAATACTGAGAATAAATACATAAATAAAAGCTTACAATTGTGTTTTAGATGAGAGAGTTCCAGTGTGGCGCATTTGTACCGATGTCTCGATTCGAGTGTCGGAACGACGTTGCCCACAGCCAGATTTGAGTCCCTCTCGTGGTAGCAGACAAGCGCGTCGCAGTCCTTTCCGTCTGTCGATGCGAATATTTCGATTATCTCTTGGATCCTTCCTAAGCTCCTCGATTTCGTGCGCGAGAGAGAGAGAGAGAGATCGGAGCTCGGTCGGATCTCCAGCCCAAGCTCGTTCGCGACTTTATCGTTCTCTTACCGACCGGTTGCGTTGGGCTGGAGTTATCAAATTAATGAGAGCCCGAACACAGCTCGTCACTTTCGCGCGAGAGAATCTCCCCGGACGAAATAAAAAGTTTATGCCAAAAATCCATTTAAAAAATAACACATTTTTCTCACGCACATGTATTCTGTATATAAATTATATAATTTTTTTTTTTTTCACGAAATGTATATTTAATTTATGAAAAATGCTTTTTGGCATATAATTTTTTCTCCATGAGGGTTCTCGTTGGGACGACCGGGAGAGAGTCTGTTCGAGGCTTTATCTGTACTCACCATCCTCCTCGAGAGGGCCGAACTTGTCACGACACAGGACTGCCAAGGGTAACCAGCATCTCGCGTAAAAAGCTACCGCTGAAACGACCAGAACGAGAACGAGAACGGAGAGCAGAAGTGATTTTCTCCACGAGCCGTTTCGCAATCCGAGATCGTAGCGTGGCTCTGAAACAGCACAAAGAAGAAATATATAGTACAGATAAAAAATTAACGTTGCGATAATCGATTCGACGGATAATGTTGATAAAAGTCGTAAGATTTTTGTAAAAACGCTTCTGCATAATTCATCCGTAAATTTCTTCTTCGCTACTCATATAGAGAAGTTAGTATTTGAAAATACTATTTATAATCATATATAGTATTATATAGTATTTGAAAATAGTATATAATATAGCAAAAAAAAAATATTAAAAAAAAAAATAATGATAAAAGAAAAAGTCAGACCCGAGGTGAGTTATTACCTTGACGATAAATGTGAGCCGGTAGAGTCATCTCGTCGTCCACACCGTTGCTCACCCGACACTCGTACTCTCCGTAGTCTTCCAGCGTTATATCTTCAATCTCCAAGTAAGAACCGACTATCTGCTCGTCCTCTCTGCAAAAGCGAATGATCGATCGATCGTTTTATTCATTATTTCTGATGTTCCATCATACTTCTGTGTAAGTTTGTATTAATTGTGGATCGACATTTCAATGGAATCATAATTTCCATGAAGAGTCATAATAATAAAAATATTTATATATAAGTAATAATCATGTACAGTAGAACTTCGGTTAACATAACCGGGAAGCAGATTAACTGTGCGTGTTCCGAGATTTTTTTTTTTTATGCGCCGGGTACGTAGAAATAAAACAGGTCACAGACGAAAGTCGAAGGAAGTGCAAGAAGCAAACCGGTCACTGAGGACTTCCAAAAAAGACTGGCTTTCATACTAATCATGAACAACAAAAAAAACATTCAAAACTTTAAATTCTAGTTCACACTATTTAACAATTAATTCAGTGCAAGTTGTACCAAACGTTATTGTAACTAGTCAAAATAAAGTTGTATCTCATTAGCCATTATTGATTTATATACTTTCGCTGTCTAGTTCGGATTAACCGGGATTTCGAGTATCCGGGGACTCTTCGGTCCCGAGCATCCCGGTTAATCGGGGTTCTACTGTAATATTATTATTCTAATTACTGAGCGAGCAGTAATAATAATTTTTTATTAATGATGATCAATAATAACGATAATCTTATATATATATATATATATATATATATATTGGAAAGTTGTTTGTGTGTCTCAATTGTCAAGAATTTAGAGGATCTCCATTTCAGGTCTTGTTAACTTTTTCCCTATTATAACGTTCTGGTTCTATTCTCTGCGTCTCGGTGAATTATGCACAATAATGAGGTGCATAACAGCTCTGTGCACTATCGTCGTGCGCAAAAAAAACTTATCTTTAGAACGGAAGTACATCACTTCCGGTCCAGAAGACTGATTTTTCGACCGGAAGTGACGTCATACCGAAAATGCGTCACTTCGGTATGACGTCACTTCCGGTCTGGAAAACGCATTCTTCAGAGACGTCATACCGGAAATACGTCACATCCAATTTCAAAATCTCATTCTTGGCGGAATTAACGTATTTCCACCATAACGTCACTTCTGGTTTGACAATGTAATTTTTCGACCAAAAGTGACGTCATAGGGAAAATACGTCACTTCCGGTCCGAAAATCCCATTTTTCAACCGGATGCTATGTCATATTGGAGATATTTCAATTCCGATTTAAAAGTCACATATTCTACGCGAAGTGACGTCATGCCGAAAATACGTCACATCCGGTCAAATAATGAGATTTTCAAACCAGAAGTGACGTATTTCCGAATATAACGTCACTTCCGGTCAAGAAATTACATTTTCGGATCAAAAGTGACGTATTTCCGGTATGGCGTCACTTCCGGTCGAAAAATAACGATATATATAATAATAATATAATGGGAATAACATTTTCGGATCAGAAGTGACGTATCTCCAGTAAATCACCGCTTTCTTAATTCTATAGTCCATAGCGATGACGCAAAGCGTCTGAGCCACAACAGTCTGCTAGTAATACAATAGGAATATCAATGAAATAAAAATAAAAAAAAAGAAATTGAATAAAAATAATAACATTAGATCGTATAATTCTAAAATCTCAATGAGGCGTGGACTTGTATGAGTTTTCTCCGTAGTCTCAGCGAGCCTGCTCGCTGTGGGACCCGCCGGAAGGAACGTTCCTCGGGTTAGACAAGAAATCGAGCAAATTCCGCAGGAAGGTTCGTTCCTTCCTTCGAGAGTTCCACACGCGACGATTAGAAAAGGAATTGAGAGCCAGAAAAAAAAGGTAAGAAAAATGTGCGGCGACCAAGAGGACTATCCTTTCTCGTGGCTAGGACGATCCATCGTCCGGAGGGCGTATCGCAGTGCCTATACGAAGCTGGAAATTTCTTTCACCGGACTAGAGGAAGCCGAGTTGAATTATTTTTCTCCGCTTCTTTCCTCGATCGTTTCGACCTCGTTTCCCCGCAGGAAGACGATTCTTTCCGCGATTCGCTTCGTACTTCACTCATAGCTCGGGGTCTATTTCACTCACAAAAAAAAAAAAAAAAAAAAAAAAAAAATACCGAAGCAAAAACGTAAAAGCTATTTCCGCGGATCCGTATCCGCCGTACCCATCTGTTCTCCACATAGGTATTGTCTACCATTATGGCCAGGGATTACGCTCGGAATCCTGGATGACAAAACGAGTTTTTGCTATTGGTATTCCTTTTTTTTTTTATTCAATTTTTTCCCCGTTCATCCTCGAATAAAAGCTTTTACAATACCCCGAGCATGATAGTAGCGGATGATATCGGACCACCCATAACGGGTCTTTGCGGGGCGGGCGGGGAGGAGAAAATGCGAAAGAGCTAAACTCCCCGAGGCACTCTCGCGGGGGTCAGCAAACCAACACCGTCCACTGTATCGCGACAGGAGAATCGCAAAGGAACAAAAAAAAGAATGAAGATAAAAGGAAGAAGAAGAAGAAGAAGAAGAAGAAGAAGAAGAAGAGCCTCGGCGAAGCGAAGAGGAGGAGGAGCTGAAGCTTTCGTTCTCCAGCTGGCTGATAAAAGCCCCCCCTTTGGTACATCCGAGAGTAGAGTTGTTCTCTCATCCGCAACGGCGGACTCCGACGCTCCAGCCTTAGGGAAATACTGGGGGCTCTTTCGGACGCGATTTACGTCTGGGATAAGCCGGTTGCCCTGCGAGTAGACGGTGATGATATCCTTCCCGTCCAACGTCCTGCGGATAACCCGAGTAGAGGACCCGAAGATGCCGGGCTCATCCTTCCTCGCTATAATGGAGAATAGACGAGAAGGAGAAATTCCCAACGAAATGAGACGAGTGGAAGAAAAAGGGAGGGGGGGGGGGGGGGGGGGGCAGGTTTTCCGTGCCCGAGACGCGCTTCTGGACCATTCCGAGATAAATAGTGGATAGAGCGGGTGAGAGAAGAGGAGTGCGAGGATTTAATGGCAATGCTGACGAGAAGTACCGTCGCGTTCGAGGAAATATATTCCACTCGAGGAAAAATCGTGCCGACAGGAGAATTTCGCCGGGGGGCGCACCAAGAGGAGACCGTAAGGTATTCACGGCGTTCTGTTGAGTCTAACGAGAGATAAACGGAGACTGTTTTGACGTGGAATTTCAATGTTTCATTCAGTGTTTCGGGGTCCATTCGGGAGAGACCCATGGTCGACATTCAAATTTTTCTCGACCCCTTTATTTTATGTAGAAAAATATTTTTTATACAACAAAAAATCGCACGGATCTTAAGGTAGTCCTAGCGGACAGCCTGAGCCCACATGAGTTCAGAGAGAATTGAGAGAGAATTCGCGAACACTTCTCGATGGGATAAAAATTCGAAAAAAATCATGCATATGGAAGGTGCTGAAAAGATTGATTTTACATAATAATAACTCCAAAATATTATTAACAAATGCATTAAAAAAAAAATTGTTCAACAAATTCCCCGGCAACTTAACTTTTTGTTCATATAAAAACAATTTGTTAATCTTTTTGAATACGTATGAATTTTTTCAGAATTTTATCTAATTTTTGAAAATCACGTTTTTTTATTAACTAAAAACGCAATTTTCAAAAATTAGACAAAATTCTGAAAAAATTCATACGTATTCAAAAAGATTAACTTATTGTTTTTATATGAACAAAAAGTTAAGTTGCCGGAAGATTTGTTGAACAATTTTTTTTTTCATTCATTTGTTAATAACATTTTGGAATTATTATTATGCAAAATCAATCTTTTCAGTACCTTCCATATGGTTGATTTTTTCAGATTTTTATCTCATCGCAAAGTATTCGCAATTCCACTCTCAATTCGCTCTGAACTCACGTGGGCTCAGGCTGTCCGCAAGGACTACCTTAAGGTCACATGATCGCCGTTTCTTAATGGTAGGGGGGGGGGGGGGCGAGGCATAGATACACTGATAAAAAAGTACCGTTGGATCAACTAAGATTCGGTCAGGAACGTTCAAATAAATATTTAGTTAGTCGAACAAAATATTTTAATGACTCAAAAATATTTTTGTAAAATCACCCAACAAATTATTGAACTACGCAATTTTTTAGCTGTACCAACAAAATATTTAGTTGAACGTCCCTGCCCGAATCTTAGTTGATTCAACCGTATTTTTTCATCAGTGTATATATTCATATACAGGTTCGAAGCTCCTTCAACTCGTAATATCTTCGTAAATCTGTAGGCATAGCTCGATTTTATTTATTTAATGCCTCCGTAATACTGTTGTAATATTATTTTAGAAAAAAAAATCTAATAAAGTAGTCTGTAAATTACTCCACGAGTTAGAAAAAGTGTTTCGCACGAGGAATGTACGAAATTTTTCATCACTAGGTGCGAAAATGGCGGTTTTACGCACGCGAAGCGGGCGGAAAAGTAGCCATTTCCGCACCGAGTGCGAAATAACTTTTTCTGACAAGTGCGAGTTTGCAGCACGAGCAGAAGGCGACTGTTGCAATTACACGAGTTCAGAAAACGTTTTTCGCACGAGTATCGAACAAAATTTTATTTCACAAGGTGTGAAAACGGGGGTTTTCGCACGCGAAGCGTGCGCAAAAACCGCCATTTTCCCACCGAGTGAAATAAATATATTTTTTTTAACCCTTCGGGTACCGCGGACTTTTTGCCAAGCGCAAACGACCATGCCGTTTTTTAAGCATAAAACCGATACGGATGTTTGTAATAAATTTTCTTCTGCGTTATCAAAAAAGCAACACTTCAAGGTACGGCTGTGCATTTTTTTCGATTTTTTCTAGCGCGTTAGTTTGTTACTCAAATCGGTCGAAAGCTGCATCTTGGCAAATTCCGGTGTCTCGCTCAGCGAGACATCGGTACGTGAAGGCTTAAAAAGAATATAGCTGTTCACGCCGCCCCATATGCAGCACATACTCATCGTCGCAACTTTAAGCTCGTGTATCTCGGAACCCATGGGGGAAAAAAATTATTAGAAATTCCTTAAAAAAGCCTCATTCATTGCTCTATAAGACTTGTGATTTTTAGTTCGAAAAGTAGAAAAGTCGCTGTGTGACGTATTCCCTTAAGGTAGTTATGTCGCGAAGGCAATCCAAAGTCATGTGCATAAACTTTTGACATTTTGTAATTTGACTATCAAATTTTAATTGTACAAAATCTCGAAGACTTTTACCGACCATTTGAATGAATAATTAGATCTTGAAAATCTGTCTTTTTACACGGCGCTTACGGGAGAGCTGGCGAAATTGATCTTCAAATCAAGAATTAACATACTTGGATCAAAGATAGAGAAATCATCAGGAATTGATGCGCAACAAAAAAAAGTGAAGTCACCGGACTAATGTTCAAATGACGTTTCCTAACCCAATTGTGAAAATAAAGTCAAATCCAGACTAATCAAAAATTTTAGTTTAAAATCTAATTGCACAAATTTTCATAGATACTCTATTATTTTTTACAATATTTAATGATGCAGACAAAGTACCACATACACTCAATTTTTTATGTCACATAGACGCAGATGTCTATGACTGCGGCGTACCGACATAGCTACCTTGTATTTGTATTTGAAGCGAATAAGAACACGCCAACTTTTTTTCTATATAAGTAAAATTAAATTGGAAGGGTAAACTCTGCAACGGATTTGATTGCATCGTCCTGACAAGTACACCTAAGAAATCGGTTTGGGAATTACCAGCGCACCGCTTGACCGTGCCATAGGATTGGCTTTTAAATCCTTTGCTATCAGATTTGTATTTTACGCGAAAAAGAACCGCGAAAAATAACACTCCAACTTTTATTAATTTTTTTATATAAATAAAATTAAATTGGAAGGGTAAACTCTGCAACGGATTTGATTGCATCGCCCTGACAAGTACACCTAAGAAATCGGTTTGGGAATTACCAGTGCACCGCTTGATCGTGCCATAGGATTGGCTTTTAAATCCTTTGCTATCAGATTTGTATTTGACGCGAAAAAGAACAGCGAAAAATAATACTCCAACTTTTATTTATTTTTTTTATATAAATAAAATTAAATTGGAGGGGTAAACTCTGCAACAGATTTGATTGCATCGCCCTGACAAGTGCACCTAAGAAATCGGTTTGGGAATTACCAGTGCGCCGCTTGACCGTGCCATAGGATTGGCTTTAAAATCCTTTGCTATCAGATTTGTATTTTACGCGAAAAAGAACCGCGAAAAATAACACTCCAACTTTTATTAATTTTTTTATATAAATAAAGTTAAATTGGACGGGTAAACTCTGCAACGGATTTGATTGCATCGCCCTGACAAGTACACCTAAGAAATCGGTTCGGGGGTTACCAGTGCGCCGCTTGACCGTGCCATAGGATTGGCTTTTAAATCCTTTGCTATCAGATTTGTATTCAAAGCGAAAAAGAACAGCAAAAAATAACACTCCAACTTTTATTTATTTTTTTATATAAATAAAATTAAATTGGAGGGGTAAACTCTGCAACAGATTTGATTGCATCGCCCTGACAAGTGCACCTAAGAAATCGGTTTGGGAATTACCAGTGCGCCGCTTGACCGTGCCATAGGATTGGCTTTAAAATCCTTTGCTATCAGATTTGTATTTTACGCGAAAAAGAACCGCGAAAAATAACACTCCAACTTTTATTAATTTTTTTATATAAATAAAGTTAAATTGGACGGGTAAACTCTGCAACGGATTTGATTACATCGCCCTGACAAGTACACCTAAGAAATCGGTTTGGGAATTACCAGCGCACCGCTTGACCGTGCCATAGGATTGGCTTTTAAATCCTTTGCTATCAGATTTGTATTTTACGCGAAAAAGAACAGCGAAAAATAACACTCCAACTTTTATTAATTTTTTTATATAAATAAAATTAAATTGGAAGGGTAAACTCTGCAACGGATTTGATTACATCGCCCTGACAAGTACACCTAAGAAATCGGTTTGGGAATTACCAGCGCACCGCTTGACCGTGCCATAGGATTGGCTTTTAAATCCTTTGCTATCAGATTTGTATTTTACGCGAAAAAGAACAGCGAAAAATAACACTCCAACTTTTATTAATTTTTTTATATAAATAAAATTAAATTGGAAGGGTAAACTCTGCAACGGATTTGATTACATCGCCCTGACAAGTACACCTAAGAAATCGGTTTGGGAATTACCAGCGCACCGCTTGACCGTGCCATAGGATTGGCTTTTAAATCCTTTGCTATCAGATTTGTATTTTACGCGAAAAAGAACAGCGAAAAATAACACTCCAACTTTTATTAATTTTTTTATATAAATAAAATTAAATTGGAAGGGTAAACTCTGCAACGGATTTGATTGCATCGCCCTGACAAGTACACCTAAGAAATCGGTTTGGGTATTACCAGCGCACCGCTTGACCGTGCCATAGGATTGGCTTTTAAATCCTTTGCTATCAGATTTGTATTTTACGCGAAAAAGAACAGCGAAAAATAACACTCCAACTTTTATTAATTTTTTTATATAAATAAAGTTAAATTGGAAGGGTAAACTCTGCAACGGATTTGATTACATCGCCCTGACAAGTACACCTAAGAAATCGGTTTGGGAATTACCAGCGCACCGCTTGACCGTGCCATAGGATTGGCTTTTAAATCCTTTGCTATCAGATTTGTATTTTACGCGAAAAAGAACAGCGAAAAATAACACTCCAACTTTTATTAATTTTTTTATATAAATAAAATTAAATTGAACGGGTAAACTCTGCAACAGATTTGATTACATCGCCCTGACAAGTGCACCTAAGAAATCAGTTTGGGAATTACTTACCGACGTAGCTGCCTTGACGGTGAGAAGAAACTGCAACGACGAAGGCAAAGGATTTAAAGTCATTTCCACAAAGACCTTTGGACGTCAAACAAAAATATTCCCTCTGGCAACGTCGCAGAGTTAATGTATCCGAAAAAAAAAGTAAAGAAATAAAAATAAATGACGAAATTTCATAAAAATTTCATTAAAATTTCATAAAAATTTCATTTCGCGAGCCACTCGAACGGGGATCAAGAGATGCGGGCGGAGAGTGGGCATGCGCGCTCCGCGATTTCCGAGGCTCTCGGGTCGTCCGGTTGCGAGCGGTACGGGTAATGTAACCGCGACGTACAAGGTTAATAAGAATTCTCAGCGGGCAAGGGCAAGCTCGAGGGATGGGCGGGGAGGGAGGACGAAGAGCGGCGAAGAGTGGCGAAGAGGAGACTGTGGGTGCGGGCTCGGGGGTCTTTGCGACCGATAGAAGCCGCGAGAGCACGTAGCAGGTCGGAGGAGGGTGAGAAGAGTGCTTTGCCGTAAGAGAGAAGCGAATGGAGAAGAAAAGATGAGAGGAGGCGCGAAGGTCCGGCCCGGTTAGAGGAGCAGAAGGGAATGGAAGAACGCACGCGGGAGGCGCAGGGCGGCCGGGGAGGAATAAGGAGGCGGAGGAGGAGAGGGCAAAGGTATCATTACTGTAATGACGGAGCGCGCCGTAGCGATGAGAGATTCCCGACTTCTTGTTCGATGCCTTTTCTCTCTTCATCCCTCTTCCCTCATTGCGGGCTCTTCCTTCTTGTACCTCTCGAGAAGAGAACACGACGGAAGGAGAGGCAGAGGCAACGGCAGCGAGCACCGGTATAGTGTGCCAGCTCGCAACCGTAGAGATCGGCGTGCCGGCATGAACAGATAGAAGAAACATCCCAACCGCGGCGAGAGGGAGTGCGGGAAGAGAGGCGAAAGCAACCGTCAATGCTGTCTTCACCCTGCCCGCGCCGATGGATTTCGTACTGGACGAACTTCGTACCTTGTCATTGAAAGACGCGCTTTGGCGGGACCGAGAAAACTCGTCGCGAAGGATAATACCGATTGTGGTTTGTAAAATAACTATAATTGATTAAAATAAAGTTGGCTTTAAAAAAATGTCAATTGTGACGGAAAATTCTTATCGATGATTGAGCAACAAAACGGGAAACATCCCAACCGAGGCGAGAGGGAGTGCGGGAAGAGGCGAAAGCAACCGTCAATGCTGTCTTCACCCTGGCCGCGCCGATGGATTTCGTACTGGACGAACTTCGTACCTTGTCATTGAAAGACGCGCTTTGGCGGGACCGAGAAAACTCGTCGCGAAGGATAATACCGATTGTGGTTTGTAAAATAACTATAATTGATTAAAATAAAGTTGGCTTTAAAAAAATGTCAATTGTGACGGAAAATTCTTATCGATGATTGAGCAACAAAACGGGAAACATCCCAACCGAGGCGAGAGGGAGTGCGGGAAGAGGCGAAAGCAACCGTCAATGCTGTCTTCACCCTGCCCGCGCCGACGGATTTCGTACTGGACGAACTTCGTACCTTGTCATTGAAAGACGCGCTTTGGCGGGACCGAGAAAACTCGCCAAGAGTTTTCTCGGTCATGCCAAATCGTGTCTTATCGCGAAGAATAATACCGATTGTAGTTTGTGAAATAATTATAATTGATTAAAATAAAGTTGGCTTTAAAAAAATGTCAATTGTGACGGAAAATTGTTATCGATGATTGGGCAACAAATCGGGCAATTTAACATGCTACATATGTTATATCCATAACATATTATGGGTTACATAAATATTTTTAATAAAATTTTGGGACAATTAAATTTTTTTTAATTTTAGTTGTTTTATTTTTGAGAGGCAACACAGCCCGCGCTGCTATAGTGTGCCAGCCCGCAACCGTAGAGATCGGCGTGCCGGCATGAACAGATAGAAGAAACATCCCAACCGAGGCGAGAGGGAGTGCGGGAAGAGGCGAAAGCAACCGTCAATGCTGTCTTCACCCTGGCCGCGCCGATGGATTTCGTACTGGACGAACTTCGTACCTTGTCATTGAAAGACGCGCTTTGGCGGGACCGAGAAAACTCGTCGCGAAGGATAATACCGATTGTGCTTTGTGAAATAATTGTAATTAATTAAAATAAAGTTGGCTTTAAAAAAATGTCAATTGTGACGGAAAATTGTTATCGATGATTGGGCAACAAAACGGGCAATTTAACATGCTACATATGTTATACCCATAACATATTATGGGTTAGTACATAAATATTTTAAATAAAATTTTGGGACAATTAAATTTTTTTTATTTTAGTTGTTTCATTTTTGAGAGGCAACGCAGCCCGCGCTGGTATAGTGTCTTAGCTCGCAACCGTAGAGATCGGCGTGCCGGCATGAACAGATAGAAGAAACATTCGAGACGAGGCGAGAGGGAGTGCGGGAAGAGGCGAAAGCAACCGTCAATGCTGTCTTCACCCTGGCCGCGCCGACGGATTTCGTACTGGACGAACTTCGTACCTTGTCATTGAGAGGAAGTGAAATATCGCGGTCGGTAATGAAAACCTCAAACTAATTTTTTTGAGGAAAAAGCAAATTCAAGCCAGATGCGCACGGTTATTTCACATCCGGCCCGAATTCATTTTTTTCTCAAAAAAATTAGCACCATTGAATAAAGTTAATTTGAAAACAGCAACTGTTTCACTTCCCCTTAAAGGAGGCGCTTTGGAGGGACCGAGAAAACTCGTCGCGACGAATAATATCGATCGTTCTTTATTAAAATAATAATAAAAAATGAAATAGGTTTAAAAAAAAAAACATTAATTGTGACGGAAAATTGTCATCGATGATTGGGCAAAAAAAATTCATAAATTTAACTATCCGTGATTTAACGAATTTGCGGTCAAATTTATCGTTCCGCCCACACAGAGCGATGGTACGTGTGCTCCGTACGGTGTGCGGTCAGCATTTTCGACTATTCGTTTTATTTGGCCGCCGGCCAATTATCCGGGACTTGTTGATTCGCGTTCCGACAGATGCGACCGATCGATCGAGTTTGCACAGTAATATCGTTAATCGCCGAGTCAACAAACAATAGACTTGTCTGTTCGGAGCCTTCCAACAAGCATGCGCCAGTTGCCAATCGCGTTCGCGTCATTGTTCCCACGAGATATTGCATTATTCTCGTGTCACGTCTCCGCCCTGGCGAGAACATGCATCCAACGGAACTTTAACAGTACATAACTCATCAAAGTTTCCCGGACAAAGTTTGCCTCGAGAGTCTCGACTGAGAGAGCCCCGAAGCGTCGAGAAATACTTCGGATTTACTCGCTCGCGCTGGGAGTTCACGAATCAACTTCGAGGAGCAAGAGGGAACGCAGACTCTAGGTAGACTTGTTAGGGCGATGTAATCAAATTTGTTGGAGAGTTTACCCTTCCAATTTAATCTTATTTATATAAAAAAATAAATAAAAGTTGGAGTGTTCTTTTTCGCTTTGAATACAAATGTGATAGCAGAGGATTTACAAGCCGATTCTATGGCACGGTCAAGGCGCTGGTAATTCCCAAACCGATTTTTAGGTGTACTTGTCAGGGCGATGTAATCAATTCCGTTGCAGAGTTTACCATTACAATTTAATTTTATTTATATAAAAAATAAATAAATAAAAGTTGGTGTGTTATTTTTCGCTGTTCTTTTTCGCGTCAAATACAAATCTGACAGCGAAGGATTTAAAAGCCAGCGGTGCACGGGTAATTCCCAAACCGATTTTTTACGTGTACTTGTTAGGTCGATGGAATCAAATCTGTTGTAGAGTTTACTCTTCCAATTTAATTTGATTTAAATATAAAAAAAAAGTTGGCGTATCTTATTCGCTTTAAATACAAATCTGACAGCAAAGGATTTAAGGTAGCTATGTCGGTACGCCGGAGTCATAGACATCAGCGTCTATATGTCATAAAAAATTAATTATATGTGGTCATTTGTCTGTATCAATAATATTATAATAAATAATAAAGTATCTATGAAAATGTTCGCAATTACATTGAACCGATTATTTGTAAGCAGATTATTTGTTTAGTGTGGATTTGACTTAATTTCTACGACAATTAGGTTAGGAAACGTCATTTGTCACGAAACCGTGCACTTTGATCATAGTTGTATTGAACATTAGTCCGGTGACTTCACTTTTTTTGTTGCGCATCAATTCCTGATTGATTCGTGAGTCCGCGGTACTTTATATTTTTTTCTCTATCTTTGATCCAAGTATGTTAATTCTCGATTTGAAGATCAATTTCGCCAGTTGTCCCGTAAGAGCCGTGTAAAAAGACCGATTTTTCAAGATCTAATTATTCATCCAAATGGTCCGTTAAAGGCCTTCGAGATTTTGTACAAGTAAAATTTGATAGTTAGATTACAACATGTCAAAAGTTTATGCACATGACTTTGGATTGCTTTCGCGACATACACTGAGAAAAAAAAATTGTTAGATGAACCAAGTTGCGTTCCCCCGCGTTCAAAAGCGTTATTTAGTTGGTACAATAAATTTTTTTGTTTGTATCGAAATATTTCGAATCGACTAAAGCGAATAATCGTTCAATAAAATAATGGTTTAGTTGTACCAACCAAATAACAGCTTTGAACGTAGGTGACCGCGAATTTGGTTAATCCAACAATTTTTTTTTCTCAGTGTAACTACCTTAACAGCCAACCTATGGCAAGATCACATGAGACATCGTTAATTCCCAAAAACGATTTTTTACAATTTTCGGCGCGATTGAAGCGCAAACTAAAGAATTAATTTTGGACATACTATTTAAAAAATATAGTACTGCGCAGCAAATTTCAGCAGCTTCGATGCATTTGTTGTGCAGATATACTACGACACGGATGTGTGATAGGGTTAAAATGAGCATGAAAGTGATTTCAATAGGCCATTTTGCTGTAAGAAGTGAGTGCCTAAAAAATACAGCCAAGATATACATATATGCCCGCGTATACCCTTCTGGGTTTTTACGACCCCGCCTTCCTTGGCGAGGATTTCCCCTTATACCCTGTGCGTCCGCAGCCGACTTAACCCCACTGTATCGCATTCGCCGAGGACCCAGGGAAACTACGGAAAACCTGTGCCCACACGGCCGGTGCCTTCCTAAGTCCCCCAATCGTAATCAAGAGACGCGGTAGCGTCTCGACGCCAAGTACTTAAAAAAAAAAAAATTACGCGAGCGAAGGACGCTACCAAGTAGTTATACTCCAAAATGCCGGAAGTATATTTTTGCACTACGTTACCTCTTAAATAAATCATCAGATCGAAATGATATTAAAATTTTACTATAGAATGTCTATCCAAGCTTTTCAGTTCGCTTAATTCCGAACATATTCGTTCGGTGGATTCTTTGCGAGTAAACTCAAGCACGGCCACCAGAGGCGCTTAGAGCTCTCGCTCTAACCTCCTCTCAGTGATGCGCTGCCAATATCCTGCCCGGTAGACAACATCCGCCAGATAAGAACCCGCGGGAGTCACACCAAAGCCGAACACCGACCGCCCACTCATCACTGAGAGGTGTTTTAGGCACATATTTATCAAAGGTGAGAACCCAACCACCAGGCTCACAGAAAAAACACATGGACAAATTTCCAGTGCTGTCGGCCGGGAATCGAACCCGGGTCCGCTGTGTGCCAACCCGAGCCTCATCCACTTTTCCACTGCTCCCCTACAGCCAAGATATATTTAATTTAATTTTCGATAAAACGATAATAAGTAAAAATATCCAACTCTGAATGGGGCTCACCTGGACACTCGATGTTGGGATATTCTGCCGTGATTCGGTAGTGTGAGGTTGCTGCCGACCTTGGCCCAGGTCACCGAGTTTCTGGCGTCCGGTAGATCGACGCGGCCGAGGTACGCCTCGCAGAAGAGTCGGGCGGCAGCTCCGAGCGGTACCATTTGCGATGCTGGTTTATAGGTCGGTAATGGCTTTCCCGTGTAACCGGCTGCGTCCTCCCCTGCAGGGCATAGTACAAGGCCCGCGAGCGCGGGCGCAAAACTTTCTTCAGTATGTCTTTTTTTTTTTTATTATATAATAACATAAACTCGTGCACGAAAGTTCACACGAGCAGCTTCAACTATTAATACTGGCGCGGAGAGCTATGCATGCGGGATTATGAGTACGTACTACCCCGGGGACAGTCGGGAGAGCCGTCTAAGTAACGCAGGCGGCTAGTTAGCGAGGTGAATGAATGCCTACGGACCGTATTTTATGTTAGCACTACCATCCCAGCATACAAATGGGCGTGCTATATTATTATTACTCTTGCTGTGTGCTAAAGATGTCTTTAATAATTTACATTTACATATATTTACACATGAAGTGTGCCCACACAAATGTTTATGTGTCTATACCAGCAGCTTAAACAACCGTAAAAATATCCGAGAAAATTACGGTAATTTCACGTCACTTTTTGTACCGTTAAAATAACGGAAAAAATATCCACATTTGAACTTCTGCGCATGCGCGCGCAAGAACTCACGCTGCCTGTCATTGCGAATGTTCATTTTTTTTGTTTGAGTAACCGATAAATAACCGCGGTAGTAACCGCGTATGTTGAAATAGGGTAATTTTTTTGATTATTTGTACGGAGTAAAAAAGTGAACTGGGACTACCGTGATTTTTTTCGGTTATTGTGCGGTTATTCTTTTTAAAAAAAACAACGTTTACTCAAGTTTCTAGGGTACTTAATAATAAAGTACACCCAGAAAAAAAAATTATTTGACCGCCACCGTTTATTTCGTTTAAGTAAAATATTTATTCGATTTAAATAAATATTAATTTAAATTAAGTGAATAGTTACTTAAATGAAAGAAATTTTTATTTAAATCAAATAAATATTTTACTTAAACCAAATAAACGGCACATTTATATCTCTACCACTCACAACTCTACCAGAAAACATCTCTACCGTATTAGAACTCTACCAAAAACTCTCCCGGAATTTAAATAAAACTCTCCCCGAATTTTTATTTAAATTCGGGGAGAGTTTTATTTAATTTCCGGGAAAGTTTTTTTCTTTAGTGGTAGAGATTTTGGTAGAGTTCTAATACGGTAGAGTTGTTATGTGGTAGAGTAGTTAGAGCTATCGTTTTTGGTAGAGTTATTATCCGGGAGACTTATTTTCTGGTAGAGATGTTTGGGGAGAGATGTTTTCTGGTAGAGTTGTGAGTGGTAGAGATATAAATGTGCCAAATAAACGGTGGCCGTCAAATAAATTATTTTTCTTCGTTGTGTGAGGTAGAATTGAACCACTCGAAAATATCGCCCGTACAATGGAATAAATTTTATTTCACGATCGAAAATTCACTTATTAAAAATGTTTATCCATATAATGGAATAAATTACATTGTACGAGCTAAAATTCAATTATTAGAAAATATAACCCACAGAACTGACAACAACATGAATAAATTTTATTTCATGATCTAAAATTCAACCATTAGAAAATGTCGACCATAAAATGTAAAAAAAAATTCAATTTCATGACTACCGCTACTACGTATATATCCGTGCGAAAATCAGCACCGCAACCGAGAAGAATATACGTCTCTTAAAAATTTATGACGTTCGGTGTTCGTATATTCAAAAACTTACCGAGTACTTCGAGAGTTATGTCTTCCTCCAGTGAGGTTGTGTCGTTTAATGCGCGACATGAGTATCTCCCGGCGTCGGAGGATCTCACCTCTTGCGTGTAGATCGTCTGATTCGCGCTCTCCGGATATAGTATGAAATGACTGTCGCCTCCGGGCCACGGATAAGGTCTGTTGTCCTTGTACCTGAAACAGACGAAATGAAATATGAGCTCGAATTTCAGGAAAACAGCGGAATTATTTTGATGCAGGATTATTGTGGGATTATTTTATATACAGTAAACAAAAAAACGATTATTATACTGTATATAAAAGATTACTGTATATACTAGGGTGTTTCGCAAAAAGGACATTATTTTTTTAATTTTCCTCCCACCCTTTAAAAGTATAGATTCTGATCTTAAATTGAACCTCACGAAAGGTGATTACGAGCAAAAAATTCTAAGAGGTGCCGCATTCGACGTTTGTACCCAAAAAATGCGGCACCTTTTAAACGTAATTGTCAACGACCGCGTTTCGCGAGATGTTTTTTTAGATTGAAATATATACTTCTGCGGGGTGGGAGATTAACTTTTTGTCATTTTTTGTAGTGAACCCAAAATACATATTCATTAATTATTATTTTTTTAAAATTTGGATATAAGAAACTCTGAAAATGTCCAGTAGTATGAATTTGTTGAAAAAAAATTGTTTCCATCCTCCATAAATATAGATTTCAATCGCAAATTGAACCTTGCGAAAGACGGGCCCGAGCAAAAAATCCGAAGAGGTGCCGCATTCAACGTTTGTACCAAAACAATTGGACAACTTTCTTTTTGGATATAAACGACGAATGCGGCATCGCTTAAGATTTTTTGCTTAGGCCTGCCGTTCGCAAGATTTCATTTCAGATTAAAATCTGTACTTTTGGAGGGTGGAAAGAATTTTTTTCAACAAAGTCACCCTACTGGATATTTTTAGAGTTTTCTATATACGAATTTAAAAATCGAAGTCTTTCGTGTTCAACCCAAAAAATTACCAAAAGTTAAGCTCCCACCCCGTAGAACTATATATTTTGATCGTTAAAAAAAACGAAAGGCGGGCGCTGACAATTAAGTTTGAGAGGTGCCGCATTTCTTGGGTAAAACGTCGAATGCGGCACCTCTTAGGATTTTTTTCTAGATAACGCCTTTCGCGAGGTTTAATTTCAGATCGAAATCTAGTCTTTAAAAAGTTGGGAGGAAAATGTTTAAAAAATGTATTTTTTTTAAACACCCTAGCACATACTGTATATAAAAGATTACTGTATATACTGTATATAAAGGATTATTTTATATACCGTAAAAAAAACGTTCTAACGATGTTATATTTTTTTTACGTTGTACGCAAAAAGCCGAATCCCCCCTGCGACGAAGCTTTTAATAACGAAGGCAAATGACGGGAATCAAAGTATATCGTCGTATTGCAGGAAGGATTATCGTTAATGAATCGGTTCGTTACGTTGAAATCGAATTTCCATTTTTTTTTTTTTATATTGCATACGCAGTAAACCGATATATGTGGAATGAACCTTTCGGCAACATTGTTTCGACCACAGTGGTTGGTGAAATATCGAAGCATCGCCGTAAGAGCTCCGGTTAGCGTTTAATTGTTAAATCCGCATCCGTTCGTAAATGCGCGTTCAGCGCATCTGTTCGTTAAATGAACGAGAAAATATGTTTTAGTTACGATAATGGAGGGAAAAAATGCATTTTTTTTTACTGTGTGCACCGAATCTCGAATTCTGCGTAAATAAACTTTATTCAACAAAATAGCCTCGTGAACCTCCATTCGAGGTATTTGGCCACTGTTCGTCGCATTCATTAATCCTTTGAAAGACGGTGCGGAATAAAAATTTCCCCCCTCGATAGTAAAACAAATATCCATATATATCTTTTCAAAGTGAAATAGTCGCTTCAGAGGTCCGAATAAATAAAAAATGTAGACACGTGAGAAAAAAAAAATAATAAGAGACAACATTTTTTAAATTACTTTCTCATCACTGTATTGCGGAGCAACTCTCAGACGCGAAGATTACAAACTTCTGGAGACGAACTAGCATCGCAACGAAGAGACATTTATTAAGCAGAATTTCGCAACACATCGCGGCAGGGTTGCGGCGCCATGTTAAAACCGCATGGTACGAGGGCGAACGGGGCAAAACGGGACCCCGGGGCAAAACGGTCTTCTCCGCTCGGGAGTTCGAATACCGCGGTCGGTAATGAAAACTGTAATCAATTATTTCCATGGATACTAACACGTACACCCAGAAAAATAATTTATTTGACGGCCACCGTTTATTTATTATGAGTAAAATATTTATCTGATTAAAATAAATGTTTATTTGATTTAAATAAATATTTATTTGATTCAAATAAATATTTATTTGATTAAAATAAATATTTATTTCATTTAAGTAACTATTTACTTAATTAAAATAAATATTTATTTCATTTAAGTAACTATTTACTTAATTAAAATAAATATTTATTTAAATCAAATACATATTTTACTTAAACCAAATAAACAGTGGCCGTCAAAAAAATTTTTTTCAGGGTGTACGACGAAATAATAATTCGTCTCATCGAAACAGAATATCACGTCAGCATCCGATGAGATTTTTATTTTTAACGTCTCAGCCAGTAACCGCTGAAAAGAAGTTGATTACAGTTTTTGTTACCGACCGAGTCCGGTTTGGTCTTCCGCTCAGTCCGGCGATCCGACACTATTTTCCCCTCACAAAAAATATCTCGAGGCAGTCCATTTTGCCCCATGTTCCATTTTGTCCCCAACCACCCAAGGCGAGCAGCTGATATGTTTGATTGATAACGGGAAGCGCAGAAGCCATCCCGCGACTGCCGCCCTTCATCTCCTTCTGGATGAGAGGTTTGCACGTTCTGTGTAAACACTCCGGGACCGAGCATAAACCTTGAGCCAGGAAGCTCCGAGCAGCTCGTATTTTCCGGCAAATTCGCGAATTTCCCGGAGAGCTTCGATGCACATCGCTCCGGGCTCCATTCGTACCTACGCGCAGTGTACTAATGTGCAGAACCTACACGGAATACAGAAACGACACGGTTTGTATACCGAATGCAAAAGGAACGCAACCGGAAGGGTTTTGGATGAAGAGAATTTCCTCGACTCGCCAGAGTTTACCGAAACGAAAAGCACTCCGTGCTGCTTTTCGTTATGTGGACGAAACTGGTACGTATCCGATGCAAACACTGGTCCGGAAAGTGCAACCTACCGTCGGACCGGTGCGGTCGGTTATCTCGCCCGAAACAGCGCATTCAGCCGAAATACCATATATTATGATACATAGGCGTGCATTGGTACGGCGGTCTACTGTGTACGCGATGGCCATTGCGAAGTTGTTCGGACCAAAATTCGGCGGAACAGTGTCCGAGCATCCCGGCGGAGTTGGCATAGGAGAATCGGATAATGGCGAATAGCGGTTAGTGCCGAAAACCCTTATTCGTAGTAATTAGCTGCACCGACAAACCGCCCGGTGGAATTTGCTCCGGGTGATTTGTTCGGCGGGCCCGGAAAAAGTTTTGTTTCCCTGCCACAGCCAATGTAATTGCTTCCGGCAACAATTTTAGTTTTTGGCGCAACCAATGTTATCGCCCGGAGAGGAATTTAACCGGGCAATTGGGTGGTGAAACTCATCATTTTCTTCTCTTTGTGTCGCCAAAAAGCGTTCTCCAACTTCCCTGCTAATATCAACAGTGCCGAAAGACAAAACATGTAATCTCTTGAAATAAGTAGAATTGATTTTGTTTTTGTTTTTATCACGACAAAAATAAAATATTAAATCATAACACAATAATAAATATAAAACGTAGAGAAATCATGCAAATAGCTAACTTGTCAAATTACACGGACGATGTTAACCTGGCTCGGTGTGAACAAAGCATTAATGAACTTGTAACTATGCCTAAAAAAATTATTAAATGTACAACTATTATAAAATAAATAATATGACGAACATACACGAAAAACGGGAAGATTATAAATAACTAAAAATTCCGATGTCCCAGGCTTTCTCATTGGGCATTGAGAACTGACAATCTCGGCAGCGGCCTAAAGTATGCGACATCATTTGCGATTCTACGTAGCAAAAAAATAACGTCGGCGTTATTTTTTTCGATATGTCACCGTGAACTTTTAACCCGATGTCGGTAATTACGGTTTATTTCTGTGAGTTCATACCTTCGGTCAGAAATGTATTGTCACGAGCATCAATCAGGCTACAAAGTTTTAGTATACTAAAATCTGTTCAGTCATTTTTTGCTGTTCCAACATAAACTGGCGCCTATGGAAAGTTGCCGAGCCAGCGGATCGGAGTGAAACGCATAACTCCGGTTTTTTTGCCCTAGCAGGAGTAAAAACTACTAGATATGAAAATTATGATCATTAATAAAAAAATAAAAAAATATTAGTTTTATTTAAAAATCGCATCAACATCATAGATTATTAGCGACTGCCAGGGTACATAAGGTTATACATATTGTAACGACCGGGCGAATGAATAACGCGCGTATTTAGTTTTGGAGCGGATATTATTAATAATAATTAAGGTAAAGGTACCAATGATCGGACGGTTAAGAGCAGCCTAAGATTCCAGCAGTTATTAATTTATCAAGAACATTTTTTTTTCTTGAAATAACCGAAACCAATCTCAAGCTGATAGTTTCTAGTTTCCAAAAGTCACCGGTTATTTATAAAAGGATAAATATTTTTTTAATTACGGAAGAAAGTATCAAGAGAGGCCAACTGTACCGATCTTCGGACGCAGTTTTTCGGCACGTCCCTATATCCGGACACTGCGTTTCCCAATGTTTCGGACGATCGCAGATTTCGAGAATTCTGATGTGCGAACTTTTAGTTAATATTGACTAAAAGAATTCCTTTGCGATTTATCAATTAAATGAATGAAAACAATAATATTCACCGCGAAACAATAATGAAGATAAGATACGTAGAAAACTGGCCAACCTAACTTTTTCGTACTGTCCGATTATCAGGGCGCGTATGTAGTAACGCTTGTACCATTCTTCGGACACTATAACGTCGGTGTTTTAACAGAATTCAACAATAGACAATAATTTAGGCTTAAACCTTGTGCAACGTTTTTTCTGTGCATCATATAATGTTTGCAGTTACGATTACAAGTGTCATAATGGATTTTCAATACTTCAATTCGGAATAAATCAGATCTGCATAGGAGTGTCCGAAGATTGGGACGTGTCCGAACATCGGTACCGTTACCTTACAGCTAAATATCTCGAGTACGAACTGTCACACGTCTGATCGTTCAGACGTCTCAGTCCAGACTGTTTTACACTAGGGCCTCGATTTGTGCGGCCTCGGTTTCCGCAGCAGTCCCCACCACGGAGCGAATATCGATCGTCGCAGTAAGCTATTTGCCATGCTCGACAGTGAGTATGGGCGGGGCATGCGCTGCCTCGATTTTCGTGGGTGTCAGCGGGAGCCGGTCCCGCCGTTGTTCATGAAGTCGAGGCCCTAGTGTACATGACGATCGATCTTGTATCGATCGTCCGTTCGTTCGTCTATTGTCAAACCTAACTAATATCGTGTGCCTTAACGAATACACTGAGAAAAAAAATCGATCGGGTCAACAAAATGAGCGCTTACGGGTGGCGAAACAAATTTTTGGTTGATCGAACGAAATAATTGTTGTATCAAGTAAAGAAAAATTTGAATCGACGGCCTGTTAGTTCGATCAACGAGGTATTCCTTTCGATCAACCAAACATTTGTTTCGCCACCCGTAAGCGCACATTTTGTTGACTCAATTGATTTTTTTTCTCTGTGTAGTCAGTTACATATTCGTTACAATATTATACTGTGATAATGCACATTCGTTTTGTCGGTTAAAATAGTTTGTATAGTCTTGTTGTTTTCAAAAACTTGATAACTTCTTTACAACACTTTACATAATTTAGTATTGCCCTAATGTCTGTCTGTAGGTTCGAGTTTCTTTTCTATCATATTCGTTGCACTCTGACAATATGTAGTTAACTGACAGTCAAATTCCACGTCTTGGACACGACGGGATCATCAATTTATTATTATTGTTGTTATGAATTGCGTAATATTTATAAAAACACGTATTATTTGCGAACATACCGTTTATCATAAAGATACAATATGTTAAAATTAATTGCATCAAATTAGCATGATGTAAGTAATTTATCAAGGAACATTGCAGCTGTAATCTGTCTCCTGTGCGAGCTTGATTTTAATGACACACTTGGCGTAACCGAGCGTTTAAGCTGATTACAAGTTCGGAGTCGACGACTCGTTTAGAGGGGGCCGATAAATCCTGAAATTATTCAAGCACGACGATGTTTATCGACTTAGCATTAGCCCGTGATTTCTTACCGGATAATCGTGGCGAATAATTTTTAACCCTTCGCTATGGGATTATCAATCTTTAAACTATTCAACCATGATGTTTTACTAGGAGTGTTACACACGATATCCTATCGTTTAACGCCTGAATAGTGATCCGTCGAGATTAGAGGCATCGCCGAAGCGCGATATGTACGAGCGTTCCGAGCCGGCATTTAACCGATCAACTCATCGCAAAGTGTGATAAGTATCCCTTCTCTCTTTCTCCTGTGAGCGGCCACGGCTGCTCGATCGTAGACCGCGCGACTGTGCCGATCCAACGGTGCGGCACAGCAACAGCGGCAGCATCATCGGGAGTTTACTATCTATACGGGCCCTCCCATCGCGGCTGCAACAAGTATATATGCGCGAGAAGTACTTATCTCTATAGCTGTACATACTCGCGTGCCGTATACACACTTGCCGGGACAAACTAACGAGTGTGTAACACGTGTTTTGCAGTCATACATTTCCAGTCTTATTAGCCTGTGGCGGAACACTTTGGTTTACGTGCGCTGAATACCTGGGGGTAATGAGGGTCACTTACGGCGAAACGTTGCACGAGGTGATGTACAAAGTTGCAATTAAATTTAAGGACTTCTGAAGAGTCCTTTAAGAACTCTCGGCGGATTTTCGAGGACGTAAAAGTGATTGATGTCAAGTCTCAAGTCTCAAGTCTCAAATTTCAAATTTCAAATTTCAAATTTCAAATTTCAAATTTCAAATTTCAAATTTCAAATTTCAAATTTCAAATTTCAAATTTCAAATATCAAATATCAAATTTCAAATATCAAATTTCAAATTTCAAATTTCAAATTTCAAATTTCAAATTTCAAATTTCAAATTTCAAATTTCAAATTTCAAATTTCAAATTTCAAATTTCAAATTTCAAATTTCAAATTTCAAATTTCAAATTTCAAATTTCAAATTTCAAATTTCAAATTTCAAATTTCAAATTTCAAATTTCAAATTTCAAATTTCAAATTTCAAATTTCAAATTTCAAATTTCAAATTTCAAATTTCAAATTTTAAATTTCAAATTATAACGCCAATTGGCCGTCGACCAAAGTCCTTGAGCCACTTTTAACTTTAATTTTTATTATATGTTCTATAGCTTGCAATGAATAATTCAGGGGTCTTGATCGCGGAGTGGACGAACGGTTCCGAAACCCGCGAGTGCCGGAAGTTGTATATCTCTACCGCGAAATTTCTCTCCCGTTCTCGGGTCTGTCGGCGCGCATGCGCGCGGACGTTCGAGCGAAAGCCGTCCCGGGACCCAAACAAAAGCCGAGGATAATCGGATATAGTTTCCAGGAGTCGAGAAGCCAGACTACCATAATATATAATACTCGCGAAACTAGTAAAGTACAAACTATGTGTATGCAATAGTAGTCACGCGTATCCGTATATCTTATTATACCTATATACGCGTAAGCGCCGAGCGACGTCGACGTTACGAAACGAGCAGTTTCGCGAAACTCCTAATAGTTCGTAGCTGCTGCTGCTGCTGCGTGGCCGAACGGCTAACGCTCCACAGCTAGGCGATTACCGATCGACCTCTTTATCGCTGCAAATAACACAGAGAGAACCACAGAGCGTAGAACTTGCTTTCCAAGAAGCGACTATGCAATAGCGCTCGCATCGGCAGCAACAACGCGGAGCCGAGTCATAGAGAAGCTAAGCCCGACGGTTGAGTGACAAGTCCACGAATAACTTACACCGACGAAGAATACAAAATGTACAAATGTTATACGGCACTTATACCCTAGTACGAGTGCGAAAAGTAAAATACAATAAGAATTTCTTTGGAATCCGAGAGTGTTGCCGGGAAAATTATCGAGTACGTGGTAATTAGTCTATATATATATATTCCTATTACCGTAACTATATTATATAATAAGTGTATTAAAGCAACATTGAGAGCAGGCATGCGTGAGAGCATGCGTGCGCGTATGGCAGAAAAAAAAAGAATTATAGCCTGCCTCATTCCCACTGCCTCATCCTTCTTCTCCCCCGACCCCCCCAACCCTCCATCCGACTGTACTCTTGCAATTTTTTTTTCTAAACGATTCTACGAAGAGAAAAGTGGAAGATTGCCCGTTAGCCCTCGTTCGAAATGGATCTCAGGGCGAGCTCGCGAGGGCCGAGCTGAACGCGCACGTGGGGTATATATGGCGGAGAAGTTGTGTATTATAGTCTCTTCGTTTGAGACGAGAGGCCAACTCTCGCGTATATATGTCTGTGTGTGTGTGTAGGTATTTATATACATATAGATGTATATATAGTATAACCAGACGGCGAAATATGCCCCGCACGCTGGTCATCAATTATTTTCGGCAATTCTTGGAATCGGTCCTCGGGCAGGCCGGACACCAGTGCGAATGGTCCCGAATCACGAGGGGGTCGTTCGAAAACTGGAAATTCGAGGGTCAAACGAGAGTGCCACCCGGCATCGATGAGCTCTGTATCGGCCACCGCCGGACGGTTACTCGGGCAACAGATTGGCATCGGAATGGCAGGGGATGGTCGATGCTATCCCTAGATGCCAATCGAACTTCCACTCGTTCATCGGTTGGTATTTATCGATCCGAGTACGTTAATGGATCCGTTAAATTTTGCTCTCGAGAGGAGTTCGAGGAAAATTGATGGCCAGAAGACTGGTCACTGTGGGACGAGGAATCGAACGTCCGGTCAACAACGACGACGGCTTCAACTCCCTAACTCGACGAACTACTGATAATTGCTTTAATGATCAATGCGGTGCGGTGCATTTTTTTTTTTTTTTTTCATCTAACTTTCGTCCGCTATTGCAGCGGACGCAACTTTCCGCTACAATAACTTTGTAACTTTCGTCCGCATATTCTTTGTATTGGCGAAGCAGCTGATTTTTACAAATAATTGTCATCAATTGAAATTGAAAAAATTGTGAACAAATTTGACTGATAGTAAAGCAGCCAGGGAAAGTTTTTATACTAAAATTCTGTGATTTTTTTTTTTTTTTTTTTTTTTAGTTTTAGGCTAAGCTTTAATACAATAAAATTTAACTT